>CM064861.1:70122975-71523301 GCA_032719365.1 Prinsepia uniflora
TTAAACGAACAGAAGAACAACTAACAACTCAAACTCTTAAGACTAAAATTGCTTCTGTCCAAAAGAAATTTGAGTTGCAGGTATGCGCAGAAGTTCCCGGTGTTTTTTGGAACCATAAACGACACATAGTCGAACTTCCTTATGAGCCTGCTTTTGATGAGAGAAAAATTCCGACAAAGGCTCGCCCCATTCAGATGAATGACAGATTAATGGAAATCTGTAAGAAAGAAATCAATGAACTTCTTGAAAAAAAATTGATTCGTAAGACTTACTCCCCATGGAGCTGTTCTGCTTTCTATGTTGAAAATGTGCCTGAATTGGAAAGAGGAGCACCAAGATTGGTTATAAATTACAAACCTCTGAATAAGACTCTTCAATGGATTAGGTATCCTATTCCAAATAAGAAAAATATTTTAGAAAGGCTGAATCAAGCTATAATCTTTTCAAAATTTGATATGAAATCAGGATATTGGCAGATTCAAATTGCAGAGAAGGACATGTACAAAACCGCATTTAATGTACCATTCGGACATTATGAAGGGAAAGTTATGCCCTTTGGTTTGAAAAATTCTCCTTCTGAATTTCAAAATATTATGAATGATATATTCAATCCTTACTCCACTTTTACAATTGTTTATATTGATGATGTTCTGGTCAACTCTCATTCTGTAGAACAACACTTTAAACTTCTAAATATTTTCTTAAAAGTGGTAAAGAATGCAGGTTTAGTGGTTTCTGCCAGGAAGATGAAACTCTTCCAAATAAAGGTTCGATTTTTGGGACATAATATCCACAATGGAATTATTCTCCCAATCGATTGTGCCATTGCTTTTGCGGACAAATTTTCAGATGAAATTCTCGAATTGAAGCAACTACAAAGATTCTTGGGAAGTTTGAATTATGTAGGAGATTTCTACAAAGACTTAGCCAAAGACAGCAAACCGCTCTAGGATCGGCTGAGAAAGAATCCAGTTCCTTGGACTGAGGAGCAGACGAGAGCCGTCAGATTCCTAAAAAGAAAAGTTAAGGAACTTCCCTGCCTAGCTTTGGCAGAATCAGAAGCCTTCAAGATTGTGGAAACAGATGCTTCTGATGAAGGATATGGTGGTGTTTTGAAACAAAAAAACTAATGACAAAGAAGTCCTCATTCACTTCACTTCTGGGATGTTAAGAAACGATTCCTGATTAGGGTGGATTGTAAAGCAGCAAAAAATATCTTGTTGAAGGATGTTAAGAACTTAGCATCTAAACAAATCTTTGCCAGATGGCAAGAAATTTTATCTGCCTTTGATTTTGATATTGAATATATTAAAAGCGAACATAATTCATTGCCTGATTTCTTAACTCGTGAATTTTTGCAGGGTTCGCAAAAAGACGTCCCAGCAGAAGTTACAAGAAAGGTATAATGCTGGAGATTCAGAGGTTGGCCTTCTTGGAGAACTCTCGGAAAAATTTGACTACTTTGTCCTCTACCCCAAGAATAAGCCTCTGCCATCCATTACTCAGAAAATTCCTGAACCTTCGTGGACTGATTCGCCAACTCCCAATATGTATCATCCTCATAAAAAACCTCTAGCCATTTCCAGCAAAGCATCTTCTGCTATCCAACCTAATTCTGCTACTATAAATCCAACTCCTTTCTCGTCAGCTTTACCTTATTCTAAAGGGCGTGAGAAAGCAGTGGCCAGTAACCCATTCTGTGAAACTTTGGTCATACCTATTACACCGATTGAAAATCACGATCTTCGCTCTTCTCCTAGAGATGCAGGTGAAAAATACCTTCGTGATCACATCCGTGGATATTTCAAACCAAGATACTGGTATGAACGGCTTCTGATAGAAACCGGATCTATGGAAGTTGTTCATCGCTATCGTAGCGAGAATAACGATATGATTGTCTTTTCCAAATTAGTGATTCTGAAAGTAATCACTTTCGAAGATTGGGGAGATAACCCCTCTAAAATACACTTTTTTAAAAGCTCTGAAATGAGCCCTAAAGGATTTAACTTCTGGGATTATCAATGAAGATATGTGCATCCACCTCCCAAATCAATCAACATCAATTCCAAAGGAACCATAGCCTCTCCATACAAGGATGGTGTACAAGAAGCTTCTGTACAAAGTGGAGTTACAATGGTCATACACCAAAATAACTACACCAATTTGTTCTTACAATCTCTTGGAGAACAAACGACAAGAATTGAGAATACCTTGAAAGATGGTACTAAAATTTGGACCCCCAAAGACCCTGGAATATCTTCCAGTTCCTCTGAAAAGGGAAAGGAGAAAATTGAACAACCCATGTTCAAACCTGTACCAGATCTTAAGGACTATAAGCTAGGCAATACTAATAGTTTTGTCGCAGCCTTAGCCGATAGGTTGAAAACCATTAAGATATCTTATTCAAAAGTTTCAGCACTTAGTGAAACTCAAATTACTGAATTATATTCTATATATATATATATTCACAAGTGTTAGTAAGATATCATGTCACTAGGTCTATGGTATGAGCACAATATGGATTAATATGCACTACCAAACATATGAATAATTGAGTCTAAACGTGGTTCATTCATGCCCTAAACCAATTTCAGCTGCTTCTTTTATAGCTGAATAAATTCTCAGACAAGATAAAATCACAAGAATTTGGCTCTTGGGGCTAATACAGGCCTTCTAAATTATAAACATGCAACTTTTGAACTGAACACACGTATTCTTTTTGATGAATCGTCCTAAAAATTCATATAGTACCAATAAATTTTTGATTTAAAGTTGGGGATGTTTTGACAGCACCACACAATCATGAGATTCTTCATGATCAATTTGTTAAATATTAAGACTGGTTTTCTAATTGACCCAGTTCACAACAATCTTCTTAACTTCTTATAGATAAACATGATTATTACAAGGTCATAGGTACTCGCAGGTACGAACGGTGGCTCAAAATTTCTAACACTTTTACTTCAATGCTACGTTGTCCATCGCAAGTATATTGGCCAAAAAACTAAAGGAAACAATGAAGTTGATAGTAATAAAACATCATAAACTACATTAGACTAAAATCTATAGTTAAACATCAAACCTGATTTGTGGGAATTGTCATATGTGTTTGAGTAGTGACACCAACATCAACATGTGGTTTCTATCACAGTATTCATGAAGGCATCAGAAAACTAGAGCACACACTTCCATATCAATGTATAATAAGTATGCAACCAAGAAAATCACATTTGCAGTAGTTACACAAATGCCGTAACCAGCTATTGTAGAAATGGATGTAGATATACTCAATTAAGTGGCTTGCAATCTCATTATAGTCACTCACACGCCTGGAAATCACACCAACTTCAAAGTTTCAATCTCAATATGAACTATGGCAGATTCTAGGAAAAGATGCTATCGGTCTTTCTGGTCACACCTTAACGGCGTTTCTCACAAGAAGCATTTACACTTTCACTTACTATGTGACCCTAAGGACACTGATTACTTAACGAGATCAAGACCACAATATCTCAATAAATGTTAAATTCTTACATTCTCCCTGAAAATAGACATCTCCAATAACATTGTCCCTTATTAATTCTTTATAAAACAAAACTATTCCACGTAAGTTTGTTGCCACTACCTCGTGTGCCACGCATAGCGTGCAGTAAAGAAAATACTTGGGACAATATATTGTATTTACACAAAATGAGATATACTGAATATCTCAGTGCAGGGTTTTTAGAGGGTAACATGGCCAACATAGTGTGCATCTCAATTCCAGTTATAGCCATAGAATTCACATCAAATAAAGAACTGAAGATCCAAAAAGACACGAGAACAAGCATACATATGAATCATATTTTCCTATCAACTTTACCATATCACAAGAAAACTTATAAATGCCTGTAGAGCTCCTTCATAAAGATATTACAAAAAGGTAAAAGTGATAGATTCTTTCAAAATATAACTAAAATTAGTTGCTTAAACAATTCTATAATTTTTTTCCTAGACACCCAACTTATAGGTCATGCACTGCCTCCACAAAGTACTACAAAATTTACTAACAATTGATGAAATTTTTAGTGTAGACAAATTTAACCCAAATAAGTTTCAAAATTTCAATGCTCACAAGTGTACGAATCATTAAATATTATAGTAACAAGAAAAGTTTGTTTCGCAAAGATTGATTCAATTCTAATCCTCTAACTTAATTTAAATTGCAATTATGACGAATGAAGATTGATTATCAAGTAGAAAATCTGAAAAATCAAATTAGAACTAGCAACAAAGTTAAATGCGAATGACACTACAAGAAAATATGGCCTGCCCGTCGGGTTTTTGCCCGGCGCACCGGTAAATGGTGCTTGGCCCGTCGGATGTAGTGAGGCTCGCCAGGCAAATCATGAGCGGGATGCCATAGTCTTTGGCGTGCAAAAGTGCAGATGCTTGTCCGGCGAGTGGTCAACCTCTGTTAGGCATGTCTACATTAACGACGAATCATGTGCACCGGGCAAAGTATTTCCATTGTCCGCGGCGGGAAAAAATTTGGTGCGAAGGTGTTTTCGAGCCTAATTGTTGCCTCGCGGGGTCATTAAAGTTTGCCCGGCGCACCCTTTGTCGGGCATAAGGCTAATCTGCGTTTATTCAGGCAACATATTCATTTCTTAATCTTGTTCCACATTTACTCTCTCATTACTCTCTCTTTCACTTACTTTCATCATCCTTTCATAATATCATCATCACTTGATCATCACTTCATCCAAGATTTAATGATTTTATTTTTTGTTTTATGTTTTTTTATTTTTATTTGGTATTATAAGCTAAAATTATGTTTGGTTTTAGGTAATTTTTGGTTGATTTGAACGATTACTTATAAAAGGTATGTGTGTTTTCGTCTCAATTTAATTTTGCTAAAAAATGTGTATTTATGTATGTTTGAAAATTGCTATATATTGTGGAAAATGTTTAGAAATCTGGATATAATTGTGTTAAGGAATTGTGGTTTATCAGTTAATGCGAAGTTAATTGGGTTGATTAACTTTGTATAACGAAATTCGATAGAAAACCTTAAACCTATTTGAGAGTCAGTGAATTGGATTGATTGATTGACTCTTGAATTGTCCATTTATCGGGACAGTTTGGGAGTGCACAACTATGTGTTGTATAGTTTGCTGTCTATGTGGTTAGGTTTGGATCTTGGGAATTTCAGTTTATATCCCCTTATTGTTCTCCAAATGCATACTAGATATATGTTTAAAATATCTAAGCCGTGTATTTGGAGAACTATAGGGTGTTGCTGCCGAAATTCCTCTTGGCTAAAACTTCACCTCGTAGGTCACAAACTATACAACACAGAACATGCACTCTCGAATGGGATAAGGTCAAATCACCGGAGGCATAAGGAGACGAGCGGGTTTTGGATGGGATAGAGTCACAAACTGTATAATTATCTACTTACATTCGTTCTATTAGTGGAAGCAGACACAATGGATAGAAGCTGGATGAAAATGTAACGACCCGTCCCGAATATCGGGATTTAATAATATTTAATTGTGATTTACTAATCTGGGATTAGTTGGGTGATTTCGGACGAATTGTGCAAAATGACCGTTTTGCCCCTGGGCGTGGGCAAAATGTTGACTTTTAATTCGGATGGTCAACCGGACCTTGACCGATGACCGTGACGTAGTTCGGGACGTCACGAGTCCATAGACAGGTGGCACGTTCGACTCCGACATTCGTGGAAGAAATTATGATGTACGGAAGCCCAAGGGCATTTTCGTAATTTGGACGAAATAAGGGGAAATGTTGACTTTTTTGACCGGGATGCCTGATGGCCGAGGGCCAAGGACCGTTACGTAGGTATCGTCGATACGAATCCAACGACAGGTGGCATGCCGAAATCGGAGATTCGACGACGAAGTTATGGTCACGGGAACAGACTCGACTAACCGAACGAACCGGGATTAAAATAGTATTTTAATATGAACAGTACCTGGTGACTGGACACATTCGGATGAGTGACAAGTGTCACTCATCCCTTAATTTCAGGCATAAAACCAGATTCCATGTTTTTGGGGGAGACCTAATTATTATGTTTTATTAATTAATTAATCCTAATTATTTTTAATTCCCTCCATTAATCCTCTCTGTTTTCTTAGCCGTGTACAACCAAATCCCAATTCCTTCCATCCTTAATCTCCTCCCTATCAACCGAACTTGAGAGTGAAAATTTGAGAGAATTCAGAGACTAACTCAACTGGGATTACACGGGGGATTGATTGAGTGAGGGAGACAGAGAATCGGAAATTTGGTTTTTGGGAGGGAAATTCGAATTGGAGGAATTAAGCCGTGAGGATCGAATTGGTGATTACTTTCAGCTTTCTAGGAGTGCCACGATCATAATTGTTGAAGAAACGAGAAGAATTGGTGCCGTTTTGGCTCTGAACGAGCTTGGTGACAGAGGAAGAAAATCGAGGTTGAGTCGTGATCTTGGAGTGTTTAAACGACGGAATTGATGTGGGGATTGTGTTCCTGAGGATCCCACGATGCTTCTGGAAGGATCAATTGAAGGAAAATGTTGGAGATTGATGAAGCTCCATGGTTGCACAGTGTGCGGCTATCGAGCTTGAGTCTTGGCGTTTGAGGCTGCGATTGATGCAATTGATGAAGGGGAACTGTCTCTCATGGTCCAGTGATGCTTCTGGATGCATCAATTGGAAGAAACCTGCAGCCATTGAAGGAATTCCATGAATGAACAGTGTTCGGAGTGTTCTTGGTGTTCATCATCGAATCGTGGGAATTTGGGTAAGTGATCGTGTAATTGATGTTACAGACCTGTAATTGAACTAATAACGAAGCTAACTGAATGATCAATTGAAGGAATTAAGGCTGAATTGATCGACATTGAACCGGGTCATCTCGCGGGTAATTGGACCCGTTTACCAGACATACGGGTTAGGCTGGTGACACTGTAGCAGGCGCGTGGGTTTCACGCGCAGCCACTCACGGCGGCGCGTGACGGCGCGTGGGCACGAATCTCGAGGTGAGGTCAACTTGACTTCTGTCCTATTTAATGTAACGAACATTTTGGGATTGGTTTCGTGTCGATCGGATCCCGTTTCGATATTGTTCGGAATGTCCGAAGGTTTTAAATCCAGTTTAAAATTACTTAAAAATTCTGGAAAATTACGAGACTTGAATAGGATGTTAATGATGAGGTTAGTAATCCTCTAATGTGATTTGAACAGGATTGAGAGTCTCGGTGATAGTGGTGTGGACATTGGTTTTATAAATTCGATGGATGCATAACTGTTTCATGATTGTTATAATTATGATTAAATGATTTACTTTGGATATCGGTGAATTTAAATGATTTCACTCATTTCGAGGTGATTTACGTATTTGCACGTAAATCGAGGTTTTCTGGATTTGCACCGATTTCCATAAATGTGGTTGGATATGATTTTATGAAACGGTTACGGACTTGATAAAGTAAAATCGGGCCAGGGGCCCAGTTAACTTATGAATCGGGCCAGGGGCCCAGTTAACTTGTTAATTCGGGCCGGGGGCCCAGTGGACTATTGAATTCAGGCCAGGGGCCAGTTAACTTATGAAATCGGGCCAGGGGCCCAGTTGATTTATACATGTGATTCGGGTCGGGGACCCTAAAATGGAATCGAATAAATGATCTTGGATTTAAATCAACTATTTGGACTTATAATGGTTTTGATGATATTGAAATTATGGTTATGGCACGTTTCACAGTATTTGGGCTTGAGACCCGTCTGATGAAACTTAAAGATTGGTTTGGATTTTATCTATGTATATATATATGCTTTGCATTTGGATATCAATAAAATGTATTTGGTACTGCACTGTATAGATCCTTCCATAGTATATTGTCTCCTCTCGATGAGGTACCCCGGAGAGGTCACGGACGTCTAGTACGTCCAGCGTCTATGACGCTAAGCATCGGGGATGCTGTACCCGAACGGGGTTCGGGGATTGAACTCGGAAATTGAGACCCGAGTGGCACGCGTAGCCTTGTGATTGTGACCTTATTGACGTCAGGGACGTCAGACATCAGGGATGTCGGATTGGAGTGTATGGTGCAGTGGCTAAAATTATGTTTATGGTTCATATTATATGATATATGATTTTAAATGATGGTGCATGCATATGCTTTTACTGGGGGGCATAAATGTCTTATAAATGTTTTAAACAGACTCGTTTATTTCCGTCCACTCACAACTTTTATTTTTAATGCCCTTCAGGTTGATTCCGGATGCGACTGCAGTAGAGACTGGGACATCATACACCTCCTCCATCGATCCTTACGCACTCTGGAAGCCCGATTGGGCAATGGCAACAGGTTATCCCTTGTCTGACACCTCTTGTCTGACGGGAGCATGACACATTCCATGGTAATCCCGGGGGGATTGGGATGGGTCGTGTCAAGTGGTATCAGAGCAGGTTTTGCTCTTTTGTGCGCGAAGGTCGAGGGTGTGATGTCTCTTTGGGCTGCAGTTCCGTTGTCAACCTGATAGATAGTTTTGGGTTTGTATGGTGGATTGGGTGTGGTTGGCCTGATACGCCGTGTAATGATGTGATTCAACCCAAGTGGGGTTGTATACGAATAACTGGTAATGTGGGACCGTCGGTTCGGTCACGTGATGATGGATTGTTGTGCTACTGGGCACAGCCGGGTTCAGGGAACCCCATTTGAATAATGTTATGGAAATGCGAAACTCAGTTGAGTAATGGTCTAAATTATGGACCCTGGTAGTGTTGGCTAGTGTACGGGGTGTTGGTGCATCGGAGTTAGCCGATGACCGTCGTGGTGGAACCCACGATGGAACCCACGTTGAGTTGACGATGGGATTGGATTTGACGTCTATACGATGTCAAGACCGCGGTGTCGGTCAAGTTCTGGATTTTACTGCAGAAGGCAGTTGGGGTTAGTGGAACCCTAGGGTGTGATCTTGGAACCCTAATTTATAATCGATGGGCTGAAAAAGTGAACTTTAATTGAGAACTTGTGCTGCGACGAGCGGCTGAGGTCGTGGATGACCATGTGGATGACTCTAGTGAGTCATATGGGTTTCGATCTACGGATACAGTTATGAGATATGGAATCCCGTGTTGGATCGAATATTAGTGTGATGTGTGGATACGGATCTTGACAACGATGACTGTTGGTCGACAGTTGTGTCGAGATAACTGGCTATCGAGGGTATTTAGTGTGGTTTTCACACTTGTGGATCAAGGGACGTTCATGGAACGTTCATTATCCTGATGTACCGATGGCAAAAACTGGAGGTACCCATGGTCGTGGGGTACGAGTGCTGTTACGGGATCGTCGTTCGTAATGAACGGAGATCCAGGGTAACAACTTTGCACACAGTGTGCTAGCATGGATGTTCGTGTGCTAGTGTGGATGTTCGTGTGCTATGTATTGGATGTTGGTATGTTGGTACTTTTATGCCAATACTAGTATGGATGCCTGTGTGCTGATACTAGTGTTGTTGATGGTGCGTTGGTGCTGGTACTAGCGCTGGTGCTGGTGTTAGAAATTGTGTTGACGATGAGCCACGAGTTGGGTGTGACTCTGTCATGATGGGCATGCGATCGGTATCTGCGACTCAGTGGTAGTTGAGTCTTGGACTGGATGGGATCCAGTGGAGGTTGTGTCATGTTGGGATAAGTCCCAACAGATTTATGATGACAAGTGATGAATGGATAAAAAGGTATGTTTGAGACTTGAGGAATCTAGGGACGATGTTCCCTACGTCATGAGAATCAGTGGATTTGGGGAGTTGTTGTCAACTTCGAGATTGGTAAGATTGTTTACCTCTAATATCCTCAGAGGGTGCAAGGAAGTATTGAAATCGGAAAAGTCGGGAAACCGTTCATAGTATTGATGTGAGATTTTGTGATTGTGAATCACTTGGAACCTGAGGATTGAAACTGTAAGGTTGAGATGTGAGACGAAGGCAGTATGGTATGCACATCCAGGCAAAGTTGTGGATATTCCGTTCGGAATCGGGGTGTGTGCATACGTAATCATTGGCGGACGTGAGGTCCGAGTAATGAATTGATTTTGGACACGTGGTGGTCCAAGTGAGGTAAGGACGTGGGCAGTCCAGTAGTTGGATTTGACATCTCATTGGGAGCATGTCTGTTTCCAACATGGTTGGAACTCCCGATTCGGGGAGAGTTGTGATTGGGAGACGAGAGGAGTGCTCGTTTCCGCATCGGTGATTGGTATTCCGAAGTCATTGGGGTTGACTTCTTATTTCCTGTCGTGGCAGATGATGATTGTTGCTACCAGTACGTTGAGCGTGTATTGGTGGGTGGACCCATGTTTGGCTTGGGGTCTTTGAACACAAGCAGTTGTGTATGATTTTGGATTTGGTGGTGAAATGCGAGGTCATCTTTCCACCAAGGGAAATTTGGCGAATGATTCAATGAGGGTGTAAGACCCTACGATCAGCTTTCAAATGGATTGTTAGCTATGTGGGCATATGTGGATCCTAGGCGGATCTGATTGGTGATGTTGTCGACTTTGGGCATGGTGACGATCTAGGATCGTGATGTTACTTGTCGGATGACGTAGCGATGGATCTGGATCGTGATCTTGATGATCCAGATGGGTGGAGAGTTTATCACTCTTACCTTGGTATATGAGTAGTAAATGACGGGACTGAACTTCTTTTCGGAGTGGAGTCCATATGGTTTGTTACTTGGTTGAGTAGGTTTCCGATGTGGTCGGATTTTGTCAACCTTTGACGTGTGGATATTGGGATTGGCTTCCCTATGAAGTCAATCGAGTGTTTTGGTTAGGTAACCGACAGGTTCGTTTATGTTACGTCTTGATGGACGTAAACGAGATTTTGGGTTTTGGAATCGAATTTCTGGGTGACGATTCAGGATTCGATTGCGAAGCTCGAAAGTGGATTACCGGATTTGGGTGCGGAATGATTATTCCAATGCTAGCTTACGGAGTAATGATTTCGGATTCGAATTTGGAAATGGAATAAAATATGATGTCTGGGTTTGGATTCGGGATTTCTTACAAAATTGCGGATTCAGATTCGGAATTGGAACTAGACGATCGGTGGTTTGGGCAAAGGTACTTCATTATTGGAACGTGTTTGGCTATGACCTGGGGTGGTTATAGGTAGATTGATGGATTGAGGTGCGTACAGGGTACGTTGTACGAGGATTGATACTGGTTAGGCTGAGTGGTGCCTAATGGCGGTACATGGGATATACCGGTGGTGTGTAACTAAACGTGTTGGTAATCAGCTTGGTTCCGATATCATTTGTTTGGTTGTGATTGTGGACTGGACATTGGATACTGTGCACCGAGCAGAGTGATTTTGTCGGGTTCAGTGATTGTATGAGCAGGTGCTCTTAGCCACGGTTGGCTAGTTGAACCCTAGTATCGAGATGTGTGATCACTGTTGGGCTGGTATTCATTGTGTTCCAGTTACACCACTTGATTGAGTAAATTGACGGTATACGTACACTCAGGATGAGTGAATTGGTGGTCTGAGTAACCACAAGTAGCCTTGTGTGACTTGATCACACCGTGATCTCCCAGCGTCATGGTTCGCTGACGGAGTCGGCGGTTATGGATATTGAGATGGATATGTGTCGCAGGATTAGGCTTGCCCTGCGAATTGTGATCATGTGTTGATCTTACGCTACCTTGAGGGTGATGTCGTACGTGGTGTTGTCACTGACTGGCAGATGGTTGGGGCTTTACCAGGGCGGTAAAGCTTAGCGGTGACAGTTTGACTGGTGGTGTCAGCGTGGACTGACAAATGAGATTTGGTGACTCCCAATGGGAGAAAATGTAAGGATATATTGGCAATGGAAGGGAACTGTTTGGCTGAATGAGTCAGCTAAATGGTTAAGCGATTTTATCGCGGATCAGGTGATTATGTCCACTCGAGGTGGTCGAGTGTTGTTGTTGTGACGAGTGACTGTGATGGGATGTCTGGGTACAGACGAGGCTGGTGTTGTCCCAGTAAGTGGGTGTGCAGGTGTACACATGGTATGTGGTCGAAATGTCTTCCACAAGGTGGTTGTGTGTAACGCCCCGGACGTTCTGGAAATGTAATATTATAAAATATGTAATAAAATGACGTTTTTACCCCTATGATTTGTGTGGTCAATTTGTTGACTTTTTGATTGGGAGGTCGAACGGACGTTGAGCGATGACCGTGACATAGTTCGGGATGTCACGAGTTCATAGACAGGTGGCACGTTCGATTCGGACGAACAGGGTGAAAGTTATGATGTTCGGAAGTTCAGGGGCGTTATCGTAATTTGGACGTTATATGGGAAAAAGTTGACTTTTTGTTTGACAATTGATATCCAAATGAATCAAAGACCGTTAGGTTCGTCTCGAGGTCCCGAGTACAACGACAGGCGGCACGCGCGAAACGGACGTCGGATGACCGAGTTACGGGTCACGGAAGTTGGAGGGCATTTTGGTAATTTTTGCCCTGAGGGCATTTTGGTCTTTTCACACGGGGTACTGTTCACCACCGTGGAAAAACAGAGTGTGCAGCCGTGGGTTGAGCGTCCAATTGTTTAAGGCTTGGTGGAGGGATCAGACACATTGTTTAAGTTGATTGAGGTAGTGGAAGCAGGATGAGTGGCCTTGGTGCACGGTTTGGGTAGTGTTCAGGGCACGGGAGAGCATGAATTGGCTATGGCTTCCGTGTGCGTGGGGAACATTTTCAGAGAACCTCAGCTGGTCTCCCACTGGCTGTTGGCCACACTGATCGAATAACTGAGTATGGGAATGGAGTGAGGATTGAGTTAGGGTCATTTTGATTCAATCTGGGAGCTGAGTTTGAGAGGAACTGTGAGAAACCGTGAGCAAACCGTTTCGGGTTTTTGGGGGGAAATCGCAGAGTTCAATTTCTAAGGGTCGAGGGATCAATCTAAACACACTGTGAGTCTTCTGGGAGTGACAGAATCTCGGCCGTGCAAGAATTGAAGGGATTCGAGCACGGATTGCCCAAGAACCCAGGGTCCAGTTCGAAGGAAAAACCAGTTGGAGGGAAAATTGAAGATCAAATTGAGGGGACATTCGAGCTAAACCAAGGGCCATTCTAGTCTTCTGGGAGCAAAAGGAAACCAACCACGTCAAATTCGAAGGACGACACTCACGAATTGGCCAAGAACGGAGCTCCTTGGTTCTGAGTATTTTCGAGCTTGAGGTCGACGACTTCCAGGTAACGGCGAGTCAAATTTATTGTACCATTGTGTTCGTATAAGTCCCCTTAAGCTACTGGTGAAATTAATTTGGAAATGGAATCGTGTAGGGTGAGTTCCAGACGTCGACTTGATTGACTGTTTGAGTTTGAGTTGGGTCGTTCTGGTGTTAGTCGAGGTTAGTCATCAACACAGACCTGAAATTAATGGGTTAGAGAAGATAATAGGATTGAAAACGGGAGGAATTGATTGAGAATTGAGCTTGAACTGGTCGGGTTGGGTCGCGGGTAACAGACCCGTTTATCAGTCGATTCGGGTAAGGACGAAGGTACTGTAGCTTGGCGCGTGGCTTTCACGCGCAGCCACTTTGGGCGGCGCGTGACGGCGCGTGTGACGTCAACTCTGATCACGGTCAACATGAGAATTAATCCTTTTAGTCTAATTAGCATTTTACCTTTAGGATTCGAGTTGTTCGGGAGTTGTTCGGGATAATTTCGGGAGTCCGGAAGATTAAGCCCTTAAGGTTTATTTCGCCGAAAAATCCGGGAAATTAGGGAAAAATCATACGAGCTATTTGAGGATGTTTGTAACCCTTCTTGTACGTTTTTACAGGCCCGGACACTTCCGAAGCTACGGAGGAGCGCGTGGGACGCGATTGACGCGTCCTAAGACTGTGAGTGGACTTTTTGATTTCTAAATTGGGCATGCATGACTATTTTGCTTATTTATCTCATGGTTTTACATATGATTTTATGATGGTGATATGATATATCGGTTTTACGTGTTTTCACGTTTTTCGAGATATTTATCGTATTTCACGCATTTCGAGGTTATGGTTTTCGCTTATGCATGCGTGATGTTTTGATGAAGTATCTGGATATGAATATGCATGTTTCGGATTTATGATGTTTGATCATATTGTGAAGTAATTTTCGGAAATTGCATGTGTTGGAATTTGCATGGGGATTCGGACATAAGTCCTATTATGATGTGATATGTTTTCGGAATGATGTTGGACAAAGGTTTGTGATGAATCCTGGTTTATTGTGTTTGAAAACGGTTTTGGGTTTAAAGTCCCGGTTGATTGTTGGATCCGGTTTTGGGTTTAAAGACCCGGTTATTTAATGACGGGGGCGGGCCCGAAAATTGGGTTTAAAGACCCGAATTGAGTTTAAAGACTCGTGAGTTTAAAGACTCGATTATTGTGATACCCCCGAGGCCTATTAATCATGTTTTGAGTTTAAAGACTCGTTGATATCCCGGGAAGGCCTAATATTGAGTTTAAAGACTCAGATGGATCCAACGGCATAAATGTGATTATTAATTTACGTTTTACTTGATTTGTGCATTTAACGTTTCAAAATGACGGTTTCTGGAATCTGGCTTTATTAAATGGTTTTACATGAGTTATGACGATCCTTTGTAACGTTTTTCATGGGTTTCGGAAAAAGTATTTCAAAAGTCTAATATGCAAATTTTGAAATTTGGTTATGCATGCGTGTTACAAAACTGGAGGGCGAACCCGATTTCGGAAAAAATGTCTTTCCTGTAAAACTTATGTTTCGGTCCACTCACACTTTGATGTTTTAAATTCCCTCCAGGTCGTGGTACAAGTGCGGGGGCAAGCGCCGAGGCAGGGGCGGAGGCATAAAGTTTTCCGTTGCGGTGTAGTTAGTTCACAGAGTAGGATTTGTTTCTTTAACTTGTTTTGAAATATTATGCTCTGTGAAACTGTGGACTTGACGTCCAGTCGGTTGTAACCGTTTAATCTCCCTGGTCTGACAATGGGTGTGATGTATTATTATTTATTTTTCCGGTCTTTTGGATTCGTTTGTCAGACGGGTGCAGGATGCTTCCCGATTATCGAGGCGATAATCGGGGTGGGTCCTGTCATTGTGGAATAAGGTTATTGGTAATTTCGAGGATGAAATTCTTTAAGGAGGGAAGGTTGTAACGACCTGTCCCGAATATCGGGATTTAATAATATTTAATTGTGATTTACTAATCTGGGATTAGTTGGGTGATTTCGGACGAATTGTGCAAAATGGCCGTTTTGCCCCTGGGCGTGGGTAAAATGTTGACTTTTAATTCGGATGGTCAACCGGACTTTGACCGATGACCGTGACGTAGTTCGGGACGTCACGAGTCCATAGACAGGTGGCACGTTCAACTCCGACATTCGTGGAAGAAGTTATGATGTACGGAAGCGCAAGGGCATTTTCGTAATTTGGACGAAATAAGGGGAAATGTTGACTTTTTGACCGGGATGTCCGATGGTCGAGGGCCAAGGACCGTTACGTAGGTATCGTCGATACGAATCCAACGACAGGCGGCATGCCGAAATCGGAGATTCGACGACGAAGTTATGGTCACGGGAACAGACTCAACTAACTGAACGAACCGGGATTAAAATAGTATTTTAATATGAACAGTACCCGGTGACTGGACACATTCGGATGAGTGACAAGTGTCACTCATCCCTTAATTTCAGGCATAAAACCAGATTCCATGTTTTTGGGGGAGACCTAATTATTATGTTTTATTAATTAATTAATCCTAATTATTTTTAATTCCCTCCATTAATCCTCTATGTTTTCTTAGCCGTGTACAACCAAATCCCAATTCCTTCCATCCTTAATCTCCTCCCTATCAACCGAACTTGAGAGTGAAAATTTGAGAGAATTCAGAGACTAACTCAACTGGGATTACACGGGGGATTGATTGAGTGAGGGAGACAGAGAATCGGAAATTTGGTTTTTGGGAGGGAAATTCGAATTGGAGGAATTGAGCCGTGAGGATCGAATTGGTGATTACTTTCAGCTTTCTGGGAGTGCCACGATCATAATTGTCGAAGAAACGAGAAGAATTGGTGTCGTTTTGGCTCTGAACGAGCTTGGTGACAGAGGAAGAAAATCGAGGTTGAGTCGTGATCTTGGAGTGTTTAAACGACGGAATTGATGTGGGGATTGTGTTCCTGAGGATCCCACGATACTTCTGGAAGGATCAATTGAAGGAAAATGTTGGAGATTGATGAAGCTCCATGGTTGCACAGTGTGCGGCTATCGAGCTTGAGTCTTGGCGTTTGAGGCTGGGATTGATGCAATTGATGAAGGCGAAACTGTCTCTCATGGTCCAGTGATGCTTCTGGATGCATCAATTGGAAGAAACCTGCAGCCATTGAAGGAATTCCATGAATGAACAGTGTTCGGAGTGTTCTTGGTGTTCATCATCGAATCGTGGGAATTTGGGTAAGTGATCGTGTAATTGATGTTACAGACCTGTAATTGAACTAATAACGAAGCTAACTGAATGATCAATAGAAGGAATTAAGGCTGAATTGATCGACATTGAACCGGGTCATCTCGAGGGTAATTGGACCCGTTTACCAGACATACGGGTTAGGCTGGTGACACTGTAGCAGGCGCGTGGGTTTCACGCGCAGCCACTCACGGCGGCGCGTGACGGCGCGTGGGCACGAATCTCAAGGTGAGGTCAACATGACTTCTGTCCTATTTAATATAACGAACATTTTGGGATTGGTTTCGTGTCGATCGGATCCCGTTTCGATATTGTTCGGAATGTCCGATGGTTTTAAATCCAGTTTAAAAATACTTAAAAATTCGGGAAAATTACGGGACTTGAATAGGATGTTAATGATGAGGTTAGTAATCCTCTAATGTGATTTGAACAGGATTGGGAGTCCCGGTGATAGTGGTGTGGCCCGGGAAGGCTTATGGCACGCGTATCGAGGCGCTCGGTTAAACGGTCTGTGAGTGGACATTGGTTTTATAAATTCGATGCATGCATAACTGTTTCATGATTGTTATAATTATGATTAAATGATTTACTTTGGATATCGGTGAATTTAAATGATTTCACGCATTTCGAGGTGATTTACGTATTTGCACGTAAACCGAGGTTTTCTGGATTTGCACCGATTTCCATAAATGTGGTTGGATATGATTTTATGAAACGGTTACGGACTTGATAAAGTAAAATCGGGCCAGGGGCCCAGTTAACTTGTTAATCGGGCCAGGGGCCCAGTTGAATTATGAAATCGGGCCAGGGGCCCAGTTAACTTATGAATCGGGCCAGAGGCCCAGTTAAATTATGAATCGGGCCAGGGGCCCAGTTAACTTGTGAATTCGGGCCGGGGGCCCAGTGGACTATTAAATTCAGGCCAGGGGCCAGTTAACTTATGAAATCGGGCCAGGGGCCCAGTTGATTTATACATGTGATTCGGGTCGGGGACCCTAAAATGGAATCGAATAAATGATCTTGGATTTAAATCAACTATTTGGACTTATAATGGTTTTGATGATATTGAAATTATGGTTATGGCACGTTTCACAGTATTTGGGCTTGAGACCCGTCTGATGAAACTTAAAGATTGGTTTGGATTTTATCTATGTATATATATATATATGCTTTGCATTTGGATATCAATAAAATGTATTTGGTACTGCACTGTATAGATCCTTCCATAGTATATTGTCTCCTCCAGATGAGGTACCCTGGAGAGGTCACGGACGTCTAGTACGTCCAGCGTCTATGACGCTAAGCATCGGGGATGCTGTACCCGAACGGGGTTCGGGGATTGAACTCGGTAATTGAGACCCGAGTGGCACGCGTAGCCTTGTGATTGTGACCTTATTGACGTCAGGGACGTCAGACATCAGGGATGTCGGATTGGAGTGTATGGTGCAGTGGCTAAAATTATGTTTATGGTTCATATTATATGATATATGATTTTAAATGATGGTGCATGCATATGCTTTTACTGGGGGGCATAAATGTCTTATAAATGTTTTAAACAGACTCGTTTATTTCCGTCCACTCACAGCTTTTATTTTTAATGCCCTTCAGGTTGATTCCGGATGCGACTGCAGCAGAGACTGGGACATCATACACCTCCTCCATCGATCCTTACGCACTCTGGAAGCCCGGTTGGGCAATGGCAACAGGTTATCCCTTGTCTGACACCTCTTGTCTGACGGGAGCATGACACATTCCATGGTAATCCCGGGGGGATTGGGATGGGTCGTGTCAGAAAATGTTGGATAGATCTTCTGATTAGTATTTGGATGGGATTGACAGCTTCATCACTTTTCCACGTACTCACTGTCGTGATCCAAGGCACATATTATGTACGTGCCGTAAATGTAACAAATGTTGTTAGATGTCGCTGATTGATGTCCATTTGCATCTGGCACGGAACGGGATCGTACATAACTACACTAATTGGATTTATCATGGTGAACAAAATTTTACTGCATCGACATCTTCAGTTAACGGGAACCGTCGAGATGATAATGATTCGGATAATCAGTGTGAAAATGATCAATTTGTTGAGATATTAACCGATATTTTCCTCTCTACATCTGATGATATGGATGAGGATGTCTCTAGGTCTCAATCTGAAGAGTCATATCTCCATTATGAAAGGTTGTTGAAAGAAGGTCAACACGAATTATACCATGGTTGTAAATCCTTTTCAGTTCTAGGGGCAGTTATGGAATTTATGCACATAAAAGTTGAGTATAATCAAACAAACAAGCATTTTGATCACATGATTGACATCATCACCCGAATGCTCCCTGAAGATAACAGTCTCCTTAAAGATCATTATAACTCGAAAAAGCTTTTGAAGGATCTTGGTTTAGGGTATGTGAAGATTCATGCATGTACGAACAACTGTGCATTGTTTTACGGTGAATTCGAGCATTTTGAAAAATGTCCTATGTACAATGAGGCTAGGTTTTGAAAGAATAAGATTCCAAATAAGGTGCTACGTTATTTTCCACTGAAGCCAAGATTACAAAGATTCTTCATGTCTTCTCACATAGCTTGTTATATGAGGTGGCACAAAGATTAACGAACTGATGACGATTCACTAAGGAATCCGGCCGATGGAGATACATGAAAGGAATTTGATACGATGTATCCCGATTTTGCATTGGAGCCAAGAAATATCAGATTAGGACTTGCTACTGACGGTTTTAATCCTTTTGGAAGTTTTGCAAGACTCTATAGCAATTGGCCGGTAGTTTTAGTTCTGTATAACTTGCCACCTTCAAGATGCATGAAACAAGAATTCAAAATTCTTAGTACTTTAATACTAGGGCCCAAATCGCTGAATAATTCCATCGAAGTTTATTTGCGACCTTTGATTGATGAGCTTGTGGATTTATGGGAAAATGGTGCCCGAACCTATGAAAAGTGCAGTGGAGAAATGTTCACTCTATGAGCGGCCGTAATATGGACAATTAGTGATTTTCTTGCTTACAGGATGCACGAGGGGTAAAACGCCAAGGGCTATCTTGCTTGTCCGACATGTGGACCAGACACAACATACTTTTGGAATGCATCAAAGGTATTTTATCTAGGCGCGAGAATATTTATAGCCTGGGATCATCGATGGCGTATGCATTCTGACTTATTCGATGGTAAACCAGAGTACGAGCACGACCAAGAGAGAGGTCCGGTGAATAGATATTGGACATCTTAAACAGTATTCCCACATTCATCCTAAAAGGCTCAAAACCTCCCGAACAGGAAAACTAAACGAAAAAAAGTATATTCTTCCGGTTGCCATATTGGTCGAAATTGAAAATCAAGCACACCGCGGATCCCATGCATATTGAGAAGAATGTTGTCGAGAGTCTTGTTGGAACAATTTTACCTATTAAGGGGAAGTCAAAAGACACCAAAAAAACTCGTATGGGTATGTAAGATATGGGCATTCGATGACATTTGAAAAGTTGTGAATGACAAATACAGCATGGCTCATCCAGGTTATACATTTACACTAGAGAATAAGAAAACATTTCTTAAGTGGTTGCCGAGTGTGAAATTCCCCGATGGTTATACAGACAACATCTCCCGAAATATTAGCACTGATGGCAACACCCTATCTGGCAGGAAAAGTCACGACTACCACGTTTGTTACAACAACTCATTCTGATTGGCATTCGGCCTTTTTTGGAGCCTAAAGTTGTTAAGATGATAGTTTATGACACGAACCATCCCAATCCCCTCGGGATTATGCAGGATGTGCCATGCTCCGGTCTAACCCACGTGCGACACGAAGGCCAAACTCCCGTCTAACCCACGTGTAACACAAAGGCCAGCCAAAGGATACCCAGGCTAACAACCCAAATGGGCTTCCAGAGCGCGCAAGAATCTGTAGAGGGGTGTGATGTCTCGGTCATCGCTACAGCCCGCACCATGATCAACTTTAAGGGCATTAAAAACCATAAAAACTGTGAGTGGACGAAAATAAATAATTTAATAAAACTCATTTCATAAAAGAAATTTATGCCCTTCACTAAAAAACTATGCATGCATATCAAAACTAGTTAATTCAATTATAATAAAACCGTTTATAAAAACCAAAGCCATTTCCTTCCTCAAATCATTAGGGCCTTAGTCCAAACCCATAAAATCAATCAAGTGTGGGAACTCAGTCCAAAACTGTAAAACACCGAAATCTGTAAATCCAAATCCAAGTGAACCACTACCCAAATACATAAACATAGAAATACCATTTCATAAATCAAATAAATCATGTTTACCAAATACTCATCCTCGGCATCCCAGATGCCTAGCCTCATAGACGTCATCTCACGGTCTAAGCAACGCGTGTTGCCCGGGGTCTCTCCAGGCCAATCTTTGACATCCCAGACGTCTAATCATAGCAATTCTGTTCCTGAGTCACTATACGGTTTGGTCGCTCCGTGCAATGACCCCTTGCAGGCAATGCACTGTGACTTCCCCAGTGTCCCAAAAATCTGGAGGAGACCATCCACATATCCTCATATAAGGATGGTAAATGGAAAACATCTTTATAAAATCACTTCAAAACATCTCAAAGAGGTCATGCCCGGAATTTCCATAAAACCATCATAAATCCATAAATCCAATTTCTCAAATCCAAATCTATTTTAGGGTCTCCGAACCCGAAATCATATTTTATAAACCACAAATGGGACTCATGCCATATATCATAATCAATTGGGCCTCTAGCCTGATCATGTAAACCGAATGGGCCTCCAGCCCGATATCTCATTCAATCAAACGGACTCCAAGTCCGATAGTTTCCAAATCAAATGGGTCTCATGCCCAATTTCCATATTTCCAAATCCAAAACCATTCAATTAAACCATCATCAAAAACCCAAGCACATATAAACCTAGTATAAAACCATAAACCTCGAAATACGTGAAAACGCGTAAACCAGAAATACCACAATCATAATCATAGAAATCACATATATAAAACATTTAAAATAGTTATGCATGCATCATATTTTGAAAACCAAAGTCCACTCACAGACCGTCTTACCTATTGCCTTGATACGCGTGCCATAAGCATTCCCGAGGCTAATCCATCATTTCCGGGACTTTCGGTTCTGTCCAAATCATACCCAATGGTCACTAACCAACTATACAAGTCTATGGGACACAACGACAAAATGACAAAACTCTCAAAAAAGTTAACGTGTCTTGGACACGTTTCTCGAGGTGAAAAATCTTGATGTGACCAACCTAACGATCTCTGATCGACCCGAACCCACCACCATTGGATTCGAATCGTCGAAACTCGTCGAATGACAATAGTCCCACCTCTAAATTCATGCTCATGCGAGTGAGATAGTGCCACGTGTCAGCCTGCCATTGGTCCACGTCACTAACATGTTAGTGACACGTGGCAGCCCATGATTGGGCCACATTACTGACATGTTAGTGATAACTAGACACTGACATGTGACACGTGTCACTCCAAGACTGGTCCATGTCTGACAGCTGTCAGTCTGACATGTCAGACCTGATGATGACGTCATCGCTGACATCACATCGTTTCCTACCTTGGGCGGGTCAACCCGTTCGTCTGCAACAGGGTCGCGCAGACCTGCAAGCCTGGCCCGACCTTAAAACCCTCGATTCTCAACCATTGTTTATGGGATTTCATCCTACTTGTTCATCTATTCAATCCCAATTGATCTATGGGCTCAAAACCTGGAAAAACGGTTTCGATTTTACCTGTGAACACGTGAACAGTAACTGAAACCTGTAACTTCGTTCTGCCATCAACTCCAGCTACCGTTGCCTGCGATTCCAAGCCCAGCAGACTCGTCTCAATCTCAGGTACCTTGTCTAGTCCATTAAAACGGTAAATACCCATCAAAACCAAGCTCACCATTTTTGAACCAAAAACAGGATTTTCGGGTTTTGCCTTACCTCGCCATCGTTGTTCCGTCGTGGCCACCGTCCTGATCGTCTTGACGTCCTCTTTCCCTTTCATTCACGAGTCAAGCAAAATAGATGATGCTTGAAGGGGTTTGTGTGGGTTGGGTTTCACGATTCTAGAGGCTTCCACAAGTTTGGGAGAAACACAGAGAAGATGACTGAATGGTGAAGAAGATAAGGACCCCAATTAATTGGGTTCTGGGCCTATCAGATAGGTTACACTTGTCACTCATCTGGTGGGTCCTTCTAGATTTTTCCCCAATCAAATCCTACCACGTGTCGTCCTTTCTCGGTTTGCATAAATAGTGTCGTAAAACTTCCTAGACCCGTAACTTTCCCGTCGAATGTCTGATTTCAATGTGTCATCTGTCTACGGACCCGTAACATCCTGATCTATATCACGATCATTGGCCCTCAGTCATTTGACCACCCAGGTCAAAGGTCAACATTTTTCCAAACTCTAGGGATAAAACGGTTATTTCACACTGTCCATCTGCGATTCCTCGACTAATCCTCGATTAGTTATGTTATTTGTCTCAGTTTTTCCAGATACTATGTTCCATGTCGCTAGAAAAGGTGGACCTCGAAGCAATTAAAGAGGACATTGTCTATATCATGTGTCGCCTTGAGAAAATATTTAAACCAATATTCGTTGGATGTAACCAATCAAAAGGTATAAACTATTATTCCTAATACTGGTACTATGTCCTTAGTATACTGTTCATATTTAAATCATTTTATTTATTTTGTTGCATAATGTTGGGTACCTACAAGCGGTACGTCTGCAACAAGACAAGTCATGAAGGCTCTATAGCGGAGGCATACTTTGCAAAAGAGTCACTTACATTTTGGGCAATATACCTTCATAATGTTGAAACTTCTTTCAAAAGGGCCCCACAAAACGACGATTATGGTCAACATCTAGAGTCCCTATCTATATTTTCCCAACCCACAAAACCGTTCCGATAATGGTCCAATCTCATAGCCTTTTACTGATAGTGGCATGGCAATGGCTCATTGGTTCATATTGAACAATTGTGGTGAAGTCTGGCCTTTCCACGACGAGCACGAGGCATTGATGAAGGCCCAATATCCTTTTAATTGGGAGGAAATGGACAAACAATTGTTTCCATATTTGTTTTCCAGACATGTAAGTTAAATATTCTATCAGATTATTTTTAAATGAACCGGGCTAACATTGTGTACTTTCGTACCAGATGGCACAATTGAGAACTAGCAGCTCGCCCAAGTTCTGCAAAGAATTGATGCAGCTTGTAGTTGCCCTATTTCGAGAAGAAACATACGCTGGTTGTTACGTCAACGGAGTTAAGTTCGTGTGCGCAGAGCGTGATGACAAGTTGCGTACTCAAAATAGTGGGGTATTAAGTGTCATTGTGTAACTACCCGTGCCTATGTTTAAGGGTTAATTAAGACTTAATGAAGGATTAGTGAGGCTAATTGAGGATACGGATGTTCAGGGTGAATTTACGATTTTACCCCTGAACGAGGGCAAAAATGTCAGGACCCGACCCTCATGTCAGGTCCCGATGCATCTAGCATGATATTGTCCACTTTGGGCCTCTTTTCCTTTCCCCTCACGATTTTGTTTTCGGGAGCTCATGGTGCAACTTCCCAGGGGGTCACCCATCATGGAATTGCACCAGCCTCAACTCGCTTAACTTTGTGGTTCCAATCCCCCCAAAGCCACTTGAGCTCACAAAAGGCCTCGTTTAGATCAGAGTTGCGCAGCGGCCCACTCTATCTAACACGATATTGTCCCCTCTAGACTCACTTGCCGAACCAGCCTAACCCGAAGGGTTTTGTTCCTGGGAGTTCACGGTGCAACTACCCAGTGGGTCACCCATCATGGGATTACACCAGCCTCCACTCGCTTAACTTTGGAATTCCCTAGGAATCCAAAGTCAGTGACCTCCCAGAAGGCCTCGCGCTAGATAGGTGTGTGCCTACACCTTTAAGGCACACAATCATTCCCCTTGCAGGAATGTGGGATTGTTCACCGTTCCCTCAAGGACACGGGTCTTACAAAAATTTTGACTTTTGACTCGGGAGGTCCGATGGCTGAGGGCCGAGGACCATTATGTAAAATGAGTCGATACGAGTTCATAGACAGACGACACGTCAAAATTGGATGTTCGATGCGAAAGTTAAGGTTCACGGAAGTTCCGTGGCACTATTGCACAAATCACGAGGTGAGTGCCAATTGTCATTATTGGGCCCCCGATATTCTGTCCTTGGCCCAATGGATGAGTGACAAGTGTTACTCATCCATTTCTCACCCAAACACGTTCATGCATATCACCCCATTCCTTTGTTCGTCCAAACCGAACCCGATCTCACCCAAACCAATCCATTGACCATTTCAATCCTTGCTGCTAGAATGAGAGAGAGAGAGAGAGAGAGAGAGAGAGAGAGAGAGAGAGAGAGAGAGCTACAAAGAGTGGCTGACGGTGGCTGGATAATGATAGGACCGCCGTGGACGGCGGCGATGGCCCAGGAAACAGAGGTAACCTGATTACCCGGTTGTGTTCAATTTTCCATTGTTTTCGATTGGGACGTTACAGGTGTTTTCTGGGGATTGAATGATACTTTTTGGGCTCATAGGACTGTGTAGGAGGGATTTTGGACGGCTTTGAAGGGCTGAGACGCCCTAGGGATGGCCGGGAAAAAAGGGACGTGGGGTTCAACGTTCACAGTTAGGTTTCATGTGTTTTTCTTTAGGTTTCTTGATATGAATAGGTAGATAATAATGAGACAATGAGAATGGAATTGGAAGGGAAGAAAAGGAGGAAAAAAGGAGAAGTTATGGGGTCAGACCGGTCATGCCGGTCTAGTTGAACTAGCCGAACCACTGAACCGGCCGGACTTGGTTCACGCAAGGAAGAAGATGACACTGTACAGGGCTCTTGGCTCCCACATGCAGCCCCTTTGGATGGCACGTGAGGGCGCGTGGGCCATCTTTTAGGGGTGGTTCCAACCTGTTAAATCATCTATTCGATGTAACGAACATTTTGGGACTGGTTTCGAGTCGATTGGACATCGTCTCAATATAGTTCGGGGTGTCCGAAGGTTTAGCATTGGGTTTAAAAATAGTTAAAAATTCTAGAAAATTATGGGGCTTTAGTGAGGGGTTATTTAAGTAGTTAGTAACCATCTAAATTAATTTGGACAGGTTCGGGAGCCCCGGAGACAGTGATTGGCCTGGTAGAGGCTTATGTCACGCGTATCAAGGCGCCACTTTGGACGGTCTGTGAGTGGACTTGTTTTTTGAATTTGATGCATGCATAAATATTTTATATGCTTTAATGAATATGTTTTATGATTCCATGAGTGCATTTGTTTGTGGTAGGTTAGAATATATTTATTTTCACGTATTTCGAGGTTTTTAGTTTTATACGGCGCTTATACGTGCCATGCTTTCTACGATGGTTTAAATGAAATGATTTTGGATTTAGAAATATGAAATTGGGCATGAGACCCACTTGATTTGGAAACCTCGGACTTGAAGTCCTTTTGAATTCATGAGAAATCGGGCCGAAGGTCCATTTGAGTTATACGATCGGGTCGAGGGACCTGTTGGTTTACTAATTCAGGCTTGAGGCCCAGTTCGTTGTAATATCGGGCTTGAGACCCCGTTAGTTGTAATATCGAGCTTGAGGCCCCTTTGACTGTGGTATCAGACTTGAGGCCCAATTGATTGTGAAATTTGGCTTAAGGCCCCGTTGATTTATGGTATCGGGCTTAAGGCCCCGTTCGTTGTGATTTCAGGCTAGAGGCCCAGTTGATTGTGAAATCGTGCTCGAGGCCCCGTTATTGTGGTATCAGGCTTGAGTCCCAGTTATGGTTTATGAATTCAGAACTCGGGTTTGAGACCCTATTGAATTGTGGATTTAGACTGAGATCTGTGAAATTGGATTTGAATTGGATTCGAGGAATCCTGTTGAGATTCGGGTATGAGACCCAGTTGAGAAAGAAAGTATTTCAAAAATGTATATACCCTCTATATGAGTTGATTGGTCTCTCCAGACGTCGACCTGGAGAGTCACGATCCACTACCCGGAATAAGTATCCCCATAGGGAGCACATTCCAGGAGTGGGAGTTATGATATGGTCTCGAATTGGGTCTGAAGACAGCCATCCAGAAGTCCTAGATCCTGGATGTTGGACAGAGCCTCCCAGATGGAGAATTCCTGGGGTAGACTCGGAGTGAGACCCCGAGTAGTATGCATACTGATATAGATGAATCATGACACATATATCGGGGATTTGTTCCCTAGAGGCTGTGTGCCCCGAGTCGGCATATGAGATGCCAAGGATGGGTTATATGTATGTATATACGTATGAGGTTTTACGGAAAATGGTTTGGGGCTGAGACCCCGTGTTGTATGGTTGGTATTTCACTGAGAATGGATTTGGGCTTAGTCCCAATGGAAAAGGTATTGGGCTGAGTTCCCATGTACTTGATTTACAGTTGTGGGCCAAGGCCCTAATGGTTTTGTGAATATTTTGATAAACAGTTTTCGAATGCATGCTTACTTTTTAATGAAGGGTATAAATGTTGTTTTATGAAATGTTTTATTGAAAATTTTTTGTTTTGTTCACTCACGACTTTTGATGTTTTGAATGCCCTTTACGTTGATCGCAGATATGGGCTGTTGTAGAGACCGAGACATCACACTCCTCCTCCGGATCCTGGCACTCTCTGGTAGCCCCGGTTGGGCTAAGGACTGAATTATCATCGGTCTGACACTTCGTGTCAGACGGGAGTAGGCATGTCCCATGTTAATACCGGGGGATTTGGGACGGGTCCTATCAAGTGGTATCAGAGCGTGTTTTTCTCTTAGAGTGGCGCACAGGTCGAGGATGTGGTGTCTCTGCAGTCGTAGCAGCCCGTCATCAACCTGATAGGTAGGTTATTAGTATGAGGATTTGGTAGAATCGACCCTAGTTAGCTTATGTGTGACACGAGGTGCGATGGTTAACGGTTCGATTGGCATGGAATGCGGTGTTTTTCGAGCAGTTGGATCCCAAGTAGCATCGTCCGTGCGAATACAACGGCTTAGAGCCGCATAGTGACTGAAGAGCCGCATAGTGACAGGAGGTAGGATCTAGTGAACCAATAGACACCGTATGCCGACCTGAGTGTCAGGATCGTCGAGTAGTCATGTCGGACATGGAATAAAGCTAAGTGGAACAAGTAAAGGTCGGACGTTAGGATCATCCACGACAAAAGAGCACCGATCGTAGATTTTGTTGTTTGGAACAATCAGGCGCACGATGACCCTGGTTGACTCTAGTTAAGACTGGTTGGAATAGGAACATGTGATTCTACTTAGCGTGAGATGCCTTGTTTCGGTGAGTCGAATCCCGGAGGGATGTCGACTAGCAAGGGATGCCCGGAGTAATTGTTACGTGGCATGATAGGATACGACTGCGCATGTAATAGTTGTGCAGTTTAGGCACAGAGTTGGCCAAACTCTTGTGGAGGTCAGCGACTGAGAGCCGTCTGGTTACGAGGAGAAAAGATCCTTAGAGTGTAGTTACTGGTTGACTGGACGTGCTACCGGGAGTAGTAGGATTGCGATAACCTTAGTTGATGAGTGATTGGACAAGCTACGAGGAGAGTATTACTTGTTGATCGATTTTTGAGGTGGACCGATGTGTGCTGAGCGGTTGGTGCCGATGGTGAATTGACCGCGTAGGTTCAGAACCTCGATGGTAATGTAGGTACGAGTTCGTGGTAGGTACCACTATCGAGGCTGGATTTTTTGATGGTTGTTGGGAGTCGGGGAACGTTCGGGAAACACTCATGTTCTCGTATGGATTATCGAGATGGTCTTACCTAGAGTCTTGGAGTACGATGGAGGTAGAGCCCCTCTGACCCGAGCAGAGATAAATGGCGACTGCTCAGAATGAGCAGAGTCTTAGGATTAGTTTGATTAGCACTCCGCGGGATGGTGATGCGATGACGATAACGAGGGGAGACGACTAGCCACGAGCTGAGGGTATCTAAGTCATGATGTGCGCACGATTGGTTTCTACTACTACACGACGAGGAGGATTCGTCGGCTAGTGTGATTTCGTAGGACTTGCGTCGAGGTGACAAACAGGATGGAGATGTATTGGATGGAAACCAACAGTAGTGGAATCAGGCGAGGATTCTGCCTCAATAGTGATTAAGATGACTGAGCATTGAGTAGACAACTTGGATAAATGGACGAAGGAGTACTATCGTAAGGATTAGTGACCGGTTGGTCAGAGTTGATGGTATGCGGAGATTTGACTGCAGATCACAGCAGGAGCCTGTTGTGACTCTTCAGTCGACAATATATCGAGATAGGATGAAGTGACATCCTTTTGGATGTACATAAATTGCCGTGAATGGATAGGCGAGTTCGATTGGTTACGGGCATGTGGAGGATGTGCGAGTGAGTTGAGGGCGTGGTTTTTTACTGAGTTGGTAAACGTGCGACCAAGTTGGTAGACGTGCCCTATAGGGGTAAACATGTGAATTTGATGGGCACTGAGCGGGACAGAGAGGATCCCGAGTGGCTCAGTGCCAGGTACGGGGTATACCTGGTTTGGTGGACTGCGGTTGACCATACCCATGAGTTGAGGACTTGGCACTAGTTTGCCTATAAGACGGGAATACTCGTGTAGAGAGTAAGCTCAGTAATTGGAAAAGGAGCATGTTTTCTAACGTGATCGGAACTTCGGAATCAAGAGAGGCTGTGATTGAGACCGAGATAAAGATACTTGATTTCGAAGTTAGTTGGAGATGGGTATTCCGATGTGATAGTTAAAGGGTTCAAGAGGGCGTAAGAACCGAACAGCTAGACTATGAGTCAAATTTGATTGACTGGAAGAGCAGGTAGTATTTAGCGTCACGGGATGTTACGAGTGAGTGTCCGAGGTAGTGGACCCACCGTGGATCGAGTCGTGTGGTGACGATCCGGATGATCGAGATGATCGAGGTGTTAAGGCGACCGTGAGGCAAGTGGACCGAGGTCTGGTCGTCATGGGAGTAAATTACCTTACTGATTTGGCTAAGTTAGGAGCAGAGGAGAACTGTATCGTGTGACAGTTAAGAAATCCCTTAGCATAGTCAGTGTGAAGACAAGACAAAAATTGGTTATAGAAGTGTATGATCTGGCTTGGGTATGAGAGCAGAGAGTGTGCTGGATTGAGGTGCGCCTGGCGATGGGATTGACCACGGTCAATCGATATGTCAGGTTGAGAGTACCCCGAAAGTATGAGTGAGTTGTAGGTTGGATAGAGTCCTAGATGGACATGAGATGGCGATCGAATTAGATCCAATAGTGACGTTTCGACGAGAATTACGTTCGAACATGTTCTGACATAGTGATGAGTTGACTGGACATTGAATACTATGTACTCGAGCATAGTGGGTTGGCAGGGTTCGGTGATTGATGTGAGCGAGGGCTCAAGACGTGGAAGACTAAGGGAACCTTACAGTGCAGATGTGTTATCTCTGCTGAGACTAGTGTTGATGAGGTCCAGATACACCCAGAACGGGTGAGACGTCGATTGTGTGTCGACAAGATGAGTAGTACGACAGTTGAGACTCAAGGTGAGTCCAAGTGTCAGCATAGATCGCTGTGTGTTGTAAGCTACGATATGGAGACTCGAGAGCGAGTCGAGATCAGAGTGGCGCAGCGAAAGCGCAGTGGAGCCAAGCGTTGTCGGCGGGTCATGATGGTTGTGACATATCGTGGTAAGGGAGTTAATCGGTATACGTTCGAACTGGTACAGATTGTTGTGACTCCCACTGGAGTCAGCAAGAACCGCTAAGGGAGTCGGTACGAGTAAGACGAAACGTGTGTATCGGCTAATTTGAGTACCGAGGTTGGTAGATGCCGCAGGTTTGAGGATGACCTGTGAGATGGGTTTCATGCCCTTATGTTGGCAGGATCTAGATGATATGGTCGGATCGGAGGCTGAATAGGATATCAGATTCAGTTAGTAGATGAGAAGGGTCTTCAGATTGAAAAGCTGACTTTGGGTGTTAGATAAGAAGAACCATCAGACTGAAAAGGATCTGACGTTAACTTAGTATAATGGACCTATCAAAAGTGAGTGATAGGCCAGACGTCGACACTATCTCGAGTGAAACATACGAGCTGACGTGTAGTTCTCGAGAATGAGTTGGAGCTTTTGAGGCTTCGGTGACCGTGCGTATCAACAAGTACGACGTTTGTGACGGATGTGTACGTCACACGAAAGTATCCGAGTAGTGGGACATGATTGGATTTCCATAGTTTGGTTGGGAAATTGGGTCGGTTTGAATTTCGAGGACGAAATTCCTGAAGGGGGGAAGTTTGTAACAACCTGTCCCTATGTTTAAGGGTTAATTAAGACTAAATGATGGATTAGCGACGCTAATTGGGATTAGTCAAGGATTTACGGACGTTTAGGGTGAATTTATAATTCTACCCTTAAAAGAGGGGAAACATTTGACTTTTGACCAAGGAGGTCTGATGGCTGAGGGCCGAGGACCGTTACGTAGAACGAGTCGATACGAATTCGTAGACAGGCGGCACGTCGAAATCGGACGTTCAACGGGAAAATTACGGTTCATGGAACTTCCGTGGCACTGTTGCACGAATCCCGTGGCTAGCGCCAGTTGTCATTAAAGAGCCCCAGATATTTTTTCCATGTCCCAATGGATGAGTGACAAGTGTCACTCATCCATTGCTCACTCAAACACGTTCATGCATATCACCCCATTCCTTTGTTCGTCCAAACCAAACCCGATCTCCTCCAAACCAATCCATCGACCATTTCAATCCTTGCCGCTGGACTGAGAGAGAGAGAGATAGAGAGAGGCTGACGGTGGCTAGATGATGATAGGACCGCCGTGGATGGCGGTAATGGCCCAGGAAACACAAGTAACCCGATTACCCAGTTGTGTTCAATTTTCCATTGTTTTTTATTGGAACGTTAGGGGTGTTTTATGGGGATTGAATGATGTTTGTTGGGTTCATAGGAGTGTGTAGGAGGGATTTTGGATGGCGGTGAAGAGCTAGGCGCCCTAGGGATGCCCGAGAAAAACAAGGTCGTGGGGTTCAACGTGCACAGTTAGGTTTTAGGTGTTTTTCTTTAGGTTTCTTCATATGAATAGATAGCTAATGATGAGAAAAAGAAAATGGAATTGGAAGGGAAGAAAAAGGAGGAAAATTTGAGAATTTATGGGCTAGGACTGGTCACGCCGGTCTAGTTGGACCAACCGAACCACCGAACCGGGTTCACTCAGAGAAAAAGTTAACATTGTGCAGGGAGCGTGGCTCCCACGCGGAGCCCCTTTGGGCGGCACGTTAGGGCATGTGGGCTATCTTTTGGGGGTTGTTCCAACATGTGAAATCATCGATTCGATGTAACGAACATTTTGAGACTGGTTTCGAGTCGATCAGACATCGTCTAGATATAGTTCAGGGTGTCCGAAGGTTTAGAATCGGGTTTAAAAATAGTTAAAAATTCCAAAAATTTATGGGGCTTTAGAGAGGGGTTATTTAAGTAGTTAGTAACCCTCTAAATTAATTTGGATAGGTTAGGGAGCCCCGGAGACAGTTATTGGCCTGGGAGAGGGTTATGGCACGCGTATCGAGGCGTAGCTTCGAACGACCTGTGAGTGGACTTGTTTTATGAATTCGATGCATGCATAAATATTTTATATTCTTTAATGAATATTTTTTATGATGCCATGAGTGCATTTGTTTGTGGTAGGTTAGAATTTACGTATTTGCACATATTTCGAGGTTTTCGATTTTATACGGCGCTTATACGTGCCATGCTTTCTACGATGATTTAAATGAAATGATTTCGGATTTAGAAATATGAAATTGGGAATGAGACCCACTTGATTTGGAAACCCCCAGACTTGAAGTCCATTTGAATTCATGAGAAATCGGGCCGAAGGTCCATTTGAGTTATACGATAGGGCCGAGGGCCCCGTTGGCTTACGAATTTGGGCTTGAGGCCTTGTTGGTTGTAATATCGGGCTTGAGGCCCCGTTAGTTGTAATATCAAGCTTGAGGCCACTTTGATTGTGGTATCGGGCTTGAGACCCAGTTGATTGTGAAATCGTGCTTGAGGCCCCATTGATTTATGGTATAGGGCTTGAGGCCGTTCATTGTAATTTTGGGCTAGAGGCCCAGTTGATTGTGAAATCGGGCTGGAGGCCCCGTTATTGTCGTATCAAGCTTGAGTCCTAGTTGTGGTTTATGAATTCAGAATTTGGGTTTGAGACCCTATTGAATTGTGGATTTAGGCTGAGGCCTGTGAAATTGGATTTGAATCGGATTCGAGGAATCCTATTAAGATTCGGGTATGTGACCCAGTTGAGAAAGAAAGTATTTCAAAAATGTATATACCCTCCATATGAGTTGATTGGTCTCCTCCAGACGTTGACTTGGAGAGTCATGATCCACTACCCGGAATAAGTATCCCCATATGGAGCACATTCCAAGAGTGGGAGTTATGATATGGTCTCAGACTGGGTCCGGAGACAACCATCTAGACGTCGTAGATCCTGGATGTTGGACAGAGCCTCCCAGACGAAGAATTCCTGGGGGTAGACTCGGAGTGAGACCCCGAGTAGTATGCATACTAATATAGATGAATCCTGACACATATATCTGGGATTTGTTCCCTAGGGGCTGTGTGCCCCAAGTCGGCATATGAGATGTCGAGGATGGGTTATATGTATGTATATACGTATGAGGTTTTACTGAAAATGATTTGGGGCTGAGACCCCGTGTTCTATGGTTAGTATTTCACTGAGAATGGATTTGGGCTGAGTCCCCATGGAAAAGCTTTTGGGCTGAGTTCCCATGTACTTGATTTATGGTTTTGGGCCAGGGCCCAAACGGTTTTTTGAATGCTTTGATAAACGGTTGTTGAATGCATGCTTACTTTTTAATGAAGGGCATAAATGTCGTTTTATGAAATGTTTTATTTAAAAATGTTTGTTTTGTCCACTCACGACTTTTGATGTTTTGAATGCCCTTCAGGTTGATCGCGGATATGGGTTGTAGCGGAGACCGAGACATCTCACTCTTCCTCCAGATCCTTGCGCTCTCTAGTAGCCCCGGTTGGGCTAAGGACAAAATTATCTCTGGTTTGACACTTCGTGTCAGACGGGAGCAGACACTTCCTATGTTAATCCCGGGGGATTTGGGAAGGGTCCTGTCACATTGGTTCAATACTGACCCCAGTATCCCGAGCAGAATCATCAAAGATCATTTATGTACCTCTGTCAACACAAACATCCGGTGGGTTGAGAATAATCCATACATCCTAACTACTACATCGAAACAAGTCTTCTATGTTGATCATCCAAAAGCTGATGCTGGTTGGAAAGTAGTTAGGATGGTGAAGCATAGAAACATTTGGGATTTTGAGAACTGGCACCATGAAGATGGTGAAGAAACGGAAAATGACGAATTTGTTTACTAGCAGGATTCCTCAGTGTTCGCCATAAATGTGGAAGGAGTATGCAACGACGACCTTACTCAGCCAGTTGTGATTGATGGTATTTTTATTTATCTCGGTACCTTAGAACCAATTGAAAGTGACGTTGAGGAAGCAAATAGTTCAAACCAAAAATCTATCAATGGTTTGATATCTTACTGACCCCCAAAATTTTCCCATCTCCACTAGTTCAACTCTCTCGTTCTTCTTTGTGTCTCCAATCTCCCACTTCATCAATCCATCTCCAAAATTTCTACTTAATCTCTGCCCTTTTGTCTTTCCGTCTTATATCTCTAAAACTCCACAAATTCTCCGTTATCGAAAACCTTGGAAACCCTAAAATCCCAAAGTCAGGATGTGAGTGAGATAGGGTTGGTCCGTCTGGGTCCTTTGGTTCTAGGGATTGTTAAATATGGCTCGCGAAGGGAAAGTGGTGTCGGTGGACCAATAGGCGGTGGAGCAGCACGACCAGCATTGTTCGTAGAAGTCAAAGGTAGCTCCTGAATCGGGTTGGGCCTTTGCGCCTGATGGTGGGTGTGAGACTTGAAGATAGACCCTGCACCCTTACTTGAAGATTCTTGCCTATGTTATCCTCTCTATTTCTCAGAGTTGTAGTGAAGTATGAAAAGTTGTGATTTGCGGAGAAATCACGAAAAACAAGGTAATATATATATATATATATTGTATGTCAATTGGAATTTTTTGTTTGTTTGTTCTGGATTGAATGATATGAAGATCAGGACTCCTCTTTGATCTACAAAAGGCAAGTCTATTGAAGTGGGAGTCGAAGAATATTTACACTAGATCCTACAAATCTATGTAAAATAATCTTGGGGTTAAGTGAGTTTTCATTTCTCATTCGCTTGTTCCAGTGTGATTTACTATATTTATATTCTGGTTGAATTTAATTTTTCTATCATACTCTGAGTGGTAGCGACAATTGTTCAAATCCTGGTTCTCTTAAATGGTTAACGAAAAAAACATGATCACATCCATTGTTGTCAACTAGTTTGCTTTTTGATTACATAACTTGGAGTTCTGTTGCCGGCTTTGTTGGTATCCTTCTTGTGCGTTATATATATGCGTATGTGTGTGTGTGTGAGAGAGAGAGAGAGAGAGAGAGAGAGTATAGATTGGTTTGTGATTGTTTTGAAAAAAACTTGTATCATCCTATTGAGGATCAAGAACTTTACTTTGATTGAATCAATAATTCCAAGGCGAAAATCGTATGTTTTATGGTAATTCTTCACATCTGCCCCAACAAACAAGTCTCATATTGCTAAACATGAATGTCTTTTTATAATGTCAATTGGGGATCAAAGTTGAGAAATTGGGTTATGATCGTGGAAGAGTAAATGTGGAATCCATTAAAACAAGTTTGGTTACCTAATGCAATATCAAGTCATTTGGTTTTTAATTTTTTCTTTGTATGCCTTCTTCATGAGACTACATTCTAGATATTCGACAAATTATTTCTCAAAAGTGAACTTGGTTAATGGCTTTGCCTATTTTGGTATAAAGCATATTCGGTTATGTGTGATGTATATTGTGATTGACAGAATATCATTAATACGAGCTGGCTGGTTGATTGACCAGCTTGTATTGTCTGTAAGTGGCCCTCTTACCCTCACTTCCCTTAAATGTATTTTATTTTTATTTTTTGAGTTTATATATTGCAGGGATTTGAAGAAGTTGGGGTAAACACAAGCATGCCTCTAGAAACTTTTTAAGAGGCCAGCCTAATTTATTGGATCAGTGCCACATGGTCATTACTTCAGGTATGGACACAACTTTAATCTTTATTTGAAATCAATTAGGTTTAGGCTAGAATTGAATTGATTGTATTTAGTTTTAGGGTTGAATCCTTCGGGTGATGCACTTAGTTCAATTTATGCAAAAAAAACTTTGTACTATTATTTTGCACACCAAGTGCTTGACATTGCTTCTGGTAATTTCTAGATTGAAAATATCTCAGTTGTGGCTGAGATTTTGTTTTTATAATTGATTCAATGAATGAAGGAGGAGATACATAGTCACACTGGAACCCAAAATTTGCGGAACCCAAAATCACTGGAAGAATGTAGAGCTGCCCCGTGGCCCATAATTTCTGGAATGACCAAATTGCCCTTGACAATAATACTTGAAGCCAAAGCACCGAACATGGCTTAAACCCACAACGCTTACATAGCCCCAAAATTGGGCCCAAACTGGGATGACATGTGGAAGCCTTTCCACCCTCGATCTGTGTAACACGTGTCAGCATGCAAATCAAGGAGCATTTGTCCCACATAGAAAATATGGAAATTGAACATCTCACTCACCCCTATATAAGGGATACACATTTCCTAATAAAAGTAAGTTGATTCTTCGATTTGAAGTATATCATTTTCCTCTCTCAAAGCTAATTTAGGCATCAGAGTGATCTTGGTCGAACAACCCCCTAGATAATCGATCGAGACAACGATAGCTAATTGTTTGCTGTTTGTAGGAATTGTGAGGACTTTTTGCGGCGGGTTGGATTTCTGCTTCAACAATTGGTGCTTTCATTGAGAGCTGATTGAGAAATACTCAAGGGGAGCTCTCACGATCGTTCGTCGTTCATCATACTTCGTTCGTCGTTCATCGACAATGTTCGAAGTTCTTGAACGTTGTTCATCATTCTTCAGCTATGTTCATCATTCATCGTACTTCATTCGTCGTTTATCGACTGTGTTTGGAAGTCCTTGAACATTGTTCATCAGTCACATTCATCATTCATCGTACTTCATTCGTCATTTATCGACTATGTTTGGAAGTCCTTGAGCGTTGTTCATCAATCATGTTCATCGTTCATTATACTTCGTTCGTCGTTCATTGACTATGTTCCAAGTTCTTGAATGTGTTCATTGTTAGTCGGAAATTTTTGTCAATCCTTGCGATTCAACGTGGTTAGGGCATGACGATCCATTCGATGATTTGAAGGTAGCGTTTCAGCCTTTGCAGCTCAGAAAGGGAGCAGAGAATGCATTGTGTCTCTAGAAGAGCACCAAAGTTTTCGCTCCAGCGAAGTGTACAAGCCTTCGCCCCTGCGAAGCATCCAAAGCCTTCTCTCCTGCAAAGCATCCAAAGCTTTCACCCTCGTGAAGCATCCAAAGCCTTCGCTTCTGCGAAGCATCCAAACCCTTCGCTTCTACAAAGCGTTCAAAGCCTTTGCTCCCACGAAGCTTCAAGGTCTTCGCCTCATCGAAGCATCAGAAGCCTTCTCTCCCGCAAAGTACCAATGTCCTCGCCCCGTGAAGCACCAAAGCCTTCGCCCTAGAGAAACATCCAAGCCTTCGATCCCGCGAAGTACCAAAGCCTTCTCTCCCACAAAGCATCTGAAACCATCACTCCCGTGTAGCATCTGAAGCTTTTGCCATGCGAAGCACCAAGGCCTTCGCCCTTACGAAGTATCCAAGCCATCAATGATGCGAAGCACCAAAGCCTTCGCCATGCGAAGCATTAAAGCCTTCGTCATGTGAAGCACCAGAGCCTTCGCCATGCGAAGCATCAATGCCTACGTCATGCGAAGCATTCAAGCCTTCGCCTTGCTATTTACCTCCGACACTTTGCAGAATGCCTTGGGTACAAACTTACATTTCAGTACAGCGTTCCACCCACAGACCGATGGGCAGTCAGAGAGGACTATCCAGACACTGGAGGACATGATGAGGTCTTGTGTACTGCAGTTTCAGGATTCGTGGGATACTCATTTGCCTTTGATGGAGTTCGCATACAACAACAGTTATCAGGCAAGTATCGGGATGACACCCTACGAGGCACTGTATGGCCGACAGTGCAGGACACCTATATGCTGGATGGAGGTAGGAGAGCGAGCAGCTTTAGGACCGGATTTGATGGACATGACCCAGGAAACAGTTCGAATCATCAAGGAAAGATTGAAGGCAGCGCAGGATCGCCAAAAGAGCTATGCGGATCGACGAATTCGAGACTTGGAATTCGAGGTTGGAGATTTTGTGTTCCTTAAGTTATCTCCATAGAAAGGAATTATCCGTTTTGGCCGACGCGGGAAGCTGAGTCCACGTTATTTTGGGCCGTTCGAGATCTTAAAGAGGATTGGACTAGTGGCATACCGGTTGGCATTACCTCCAGAACTTGCAGAGTGCACGATGTTTTCAATGTGTCCATGTTACGGAAATACCTACGGGACGATTCACATGCCTTGCCGGAACAACCAGTAGAACTGATGACTGATCTGAGCTTTGAGGAGAAACCAGTGCAGATTCTGGATCAGAAGAATAAGGTTCTGAGAAACAAGACGATTCGGTTGGCGAAAGTGCTATGGAGGAACCATGACGTCGAGGAAGCGACGTGGGAACCGGAAGACTTGATGAGGGAGCAGTACCCGTTTTTATTCGAGTAAATTTCGAGGACGAAATTTTTGTAAGGTGGGTAGATTGTAACGACCCGAACTTTCGTAATTATTATTTTATTGTAAAATGACTGTTTTGCCCCTGAGGGGGGGGGGGGGGGGAAGTTGACTTTTACCTCGGGAAGTATTTAGGACTTTGACACGTGACCGTGACGTAGTTTAGGACGTCACGAGTTCATAGGCAGGTGGCACGTCCGATTCCGACGTTCGAGGATGAAGTTGTGACGTTCGGAAGTCGAGGGGTATTTTGGTAATTTGGCCATTTGGGGGCCAAATGTTGACTTTTGACCCGGGAAGTCCAACGGACGAGGGCCAATGACCGTTACGTAGGTCTCGTCGATACGAATCCGTAGACAGGCGGCACGCCGAAATCGGACTTACGACGAAAAAGTTATGGTCAAGAACGTAACCGAACTAACCGAGACTCGGAATTAAAATAATATTAAAATAATGAAATCTGGTTACTTTATTCAAAATCGATCTGGACCCTTGATGAGTGACACATGTCACTCATCTACCTCATCCACATCATCCCCTAAAACCAGGATCTATGTCTGCCTTTAGATTAATTAATTAATTAAACTTCCCTAAATCCTCACCCTTCATCCTTAAGTCAGACTCAATCCTAGCCGTTGGTTTCTAATGCCTATGCTATTTTTAAACTCATCACTCACACTCTCACATTTTCATTTCTCTCTAAACCGTGCACCCCCTCACTCTCTGCACAAACACACCAGCGATTACACCACCTCTCAGCCTCAACCCACACACCAGACTACCTCTCAGCCACCTCCAGACGGCCATCACCACCACCACGGACGGCGGCGCAACCCGGAAACCCCACAAACCCGAGAAGGAACCCGTGCAGCCCAAACTAACCAAACCGTCCAAACCTTCGCCCCTGCACTCGAACTAACTTAGAGATGGGTCAACTGGAACCATAGGACGACTCAGGACCGGACTGGGCAGCCCACGGCGGCGACACGGCGGCGGTAAGCCCATAAACCCGAGAGACACCGATTTCCTTCCCTGTTTCGAAACGTCCGTTTTTTACGTTGGAAATGTTTGTTTGCTTTTGAGACATAACCTAGGGAACTAGACGAGCATTTTGGACCAGGGTTCGTGGCTGAAAGCTTGACGGCTCGCCGGAGAAGACGAACCAGAGCCGGCAGCCGGTTTCCCGTCGATTTTTAGGTGGTTTCTCGAACTTAAAAACCTGTTTTAATCCCACAGAACCATAGAACTTGAATAGACGAGTTAATAGGAACAAATCCCATCGATTTTGGTGGTCGGGTTGATGAGAACCGATCGGGTTGAACCGTGGGTCTGCGGTGACCCGGTTCTCAGACCCGGTACTGTAGCTGATGACGTCATCATGCTGACGTCAGCAGTGTTGTCATGATGACGTCATCATGTCAAGAAACTGTCAGACCAGGGACCAATGGGCTGTTGACACGTGTCCTCTGACACTGTCAGTGATGACGTCATGCTGACGTCAGCATCACTGTAGCACTGTTGACCAGAGGGTTGACCGGCGCGTGGGGGGCGCGTGTGAACAGTATTTTGTGTGGGACCAGTGCCATTTTCAAGGTTTCGACGATACGGATCCAATGACGGTGGTTTCGCGTCGATCGGAGATCGTTAAGTTGGTCAAATTAGGGTTTGACGCCTTGGGAAGCGTGTTCGGACGGCTTTCCCGGGCCGGTTTCAGTCTAGGGTTTCTTAGTTGTTTAGTAGGGACTTAAAGTGACCTTTACGTATGCTTTGGACATGACAGGAATTGTACTTTAACCCTTGGACGGGGCTTTACGCTCGGGATTGCAGCGGGATTGTACTGTGAGTGGGCCTTTGATTTCACTAAACTTCGGCATGCTTAACTGTTTTACTTTCTACTATATCTATATGTGATTCAAGTAAAAGTATCTGTTTATCTTGAGTATGATTTATGGCACGTATTACGATGTTTGGGCATGAGACCCGTCTGGTTGTTTATGAATGGTTTTGAGTCATGTATATGTATAATGGATCTCGATATTATCTGTGGTACTGCACTGTATAGATCTACCCTAGGATTCTATCTCCTCCGGATGTAGGCACACCGGAGTGGTCACGGCGCATTGCCTGTGAGGAGTCATTCTACGGAGGGACCGGACCGTAGAGTGACTCAGGAGCAGGATTGCTACTATTGAACGTCTGGGACGTCAGGCATCTAGAATGCCATGCTCGGACTGGGTTCGGGATTTGGACTCGGGATTGAGACCCCGGGTGGCACGCGTAGCCATGGGACTGTGACCTTATTGGGCGTCTGGGACGTCGGGCATCTGGGATGTCAGAGTTGGGATGTATAGTGAGTGACTAAGATTATATTATGTTGATGTTATTCTGCTTATGATTATATGGTTTTGTGGTCTATGATACTAATGCATGTCTTTTCGGCAAACGGAGGGGAAAAAGCTATATGTTTTCGAAATGGTAAACTATTTTGTAAACCTTGAGTTTCGGCCCACTCATCTTTATTGTTTTACTACCCCTCCAGGTAGTGCTATTGAGGAGGAGGATCCCGAGGAGGAGGAGGAGGAGGAGGATCTCGAGGAGGAAGAGGCATAGGTTTACGTTGCGTACCTGAACCCTACTGCTGGGTAGGTTGGCAAGTTGTGTGTCTAGAGTCGTGCTCAATAAACTGTATTCGAGAACTATCCCTTGTCTGACACTATTTGTATTCGAGTATTTGTGTGGCGTGCTATGTATGACTTAACTGTGGATTTTCTTTATGCATTTTATCTTCAATAAGGGTATTTTTGGTATTTTAATGTCGGGTGTCAGACGGGAGCAGGGCACGTCCCGGGTGGTCCCAGGGGGATCGGGGCGGGTCCTGTCAGCTTTGATGTTCTTAGGTATTCCTGGCTCTTCTTGTATACTATCCTGCAAGGGTAAAAACATAGGCTCGCCTTCATCCATGGTAGTGACATCATCAACTCCTACCTCGATTGCCCTTATGGGTCCTAAAAACTATAGAAAGAAGAAAGAAAAAAAAACATCTCCTCAGAGAAGAGGGTTTGGCTTATGAAATGTTTTGGCACAGTATCTACGGAGCAAGAAGATCCTCAAGCGTAAGAAACTGCTCAAAGTTTCTCAGGTTTCCACTTCATCTACTTAGAACACCCTTCCCGAGGTTGAGGTTTAGACGAACAGTGCTCCCACGACTATGGTAGTTGTTTCAGAACCCATATCCATGGTTGTTCCTTATCAGGTGATCAAGCTTTCCTTATATCACTCTAGTTCAACATCTTTAGTCTCGTTCAACTCTTAGGATCTCATAGTTGCGGAGATAGATTCAATAGCGACCATCAACATCTTGGCTACATCTTCTCCTGTTGGGATGTCTATAGTCCCTTACAGGGGACCTTTCCTCCTTTTGTTGGGATTGGAATTAATTGTTCCTGCTTTGGATAGCTCAGCTCATTCTTCTGTGCTTGAGTTTGCTGCAACGACTGGAGTCGAGATGGATATTAATGCTCGAACTTTGATAGTACCGTCCTCTGGTGCTCGAGACTTTCCTACTTAGAGTCTTCCTGACACCTCCCCGTCCCCTCAAATAAAAACTTCCCTCCTGAAGCAAAGCTCCTGCAGCTGTAGCCTGTAACCCTTTCTCACCTCCCTTTGAAGAGGTATTCCTGATGGAGATGGAATCTTCAGTGCTTGAAAAGATGTTTAGCACGATGTGTCCTTCCTCTGCAATTGATCTTGAAAATGGTTTTGGTGTTGGAGAGCATAGGACCCCTCTCAGATCATGGTTCTTTTTATTTCCTAATTCTAACCTCCTTCCGCCTCTGTTTCAGCTTTCAACATATCTAGAGATCGAGCACTTAGAAAAGGAAACCATTCTTTTCATGCTTCCATAGACTTCAAGCTAGGCTTTCAGTACTACTCCTTCTTATCCTAAGTGTAATGCAATTCGGGATTTCCTCATGATCTTTTCTATTGGCAAGATGTTCGAGATTTAGAGGAAGTCAGGAAATCATTGGCTGCAATTTCTGATTCTTCGCTTGTTGTTACCTCTTTTGCTTCATCCTTAACACACCTCCTATATGAATATCAAAAGAAGCTATCCGAGCAATACCAAATCTAGAGTGTCCTTTCGGCGAAAGCCTCTTCTCCATATGAACTGAAATCCCAAGAACAAGTCTTCCTTGAAGGTAGTGAAGGAAGTGCCTAGATAGGTCGTTAGCTAGTCACCATGTCTCATAGGTTGGAGAGCCCCTGATCTGTTGTTGCAATGACAGAGGTAGAGTATCTAGCCTTCAAGCGGGAATATGAGCAATCCAAGGTTGAAACGCTTGCCATAGAAAGTATCCTTCGAGAAAAATAAAACCAAGTGTGGCCATCCTTGGGTTGGAAGGCTGCCTTTCTTCAGTGTTTCAATTGTTGTGAGTTGGACTCCAAGCCATGTTAGGTTGCTTTGGGCTTTTTTTATGTTATCCAATGTTGACTTTGGCCTTATATAAATAATAAATTGAAGATTTTGTTTCTCTTTCACGCATGCAAACTTATTCTGAATGGTTCAAATTTCATACACTTTTTAAACCATGATATATTAAGGCTATAAGAAACTGTTTATTAACCCTCTACTTCTCCATTCATCCTCTCAAAATATTATGAAAGAATCCCTTTCGAGCAAAACAATCACTTTTTCCGATCTTTTTAATGGATTATTTATTCTCCTCTCGCTCAGAACACTCTGACCATATGGTGAACTCTCTTCTAACCCACTACCAGTTGTTAGAGGAGTTCGGGGTTTTAAACGAAGAAAATCTTGCCCTCGAGGGAGACTTGAAAGAGGTAGAGGCTCTTTGGGTAGAGAGTCGGGCTAGCACGGAAGAGTTGGCCAGGACAAGTTGGGTGAGGCTTCTTGCCACTTGCAAGGAAAAGGAGGATGTACTCACAGAGCTTGAAGACATCGCAGTCTTGGAAAAGAACTAGGTCACAAACCATGAAGAGGCTGTTCTGTGCACCTTTGATCAGGCCATGGTTGGGGTCTCTTTCTTTCGCCATTGAAGCTTCCTTTTTCTTTTTTATTTTTTCATTTTTGCATTTATTTATACTTCCTTTTCTTTAATTTTTTATTGTAATATTATATTATTAATTAATCCTAAAATACCTTTAGCGTCTTTAAATTCTTTGCACATACTCTAGAATGCTATATCTTGTTTTAGTTCCACCGTCATAGACTTCGAGTATAAGTTTAGCTGGTTCACACTTCTTGAATGATCATTCTTTTTGTATATCTATTTTTTCCATGGCCTTTAGCAGCCATGACTCGTTAAATACTTTAGTTCCTTATTATACGCAACTGTGCAATGCCTTCAAGATGAATATCAAGAACAACATAAACTTGTTCGAGATTTAGAATTGCAGCTTCACCATCTCGATGTCTCAACTGAAGTAAAAACCCTTAAAAGACATCGCAAAAAAGACTCTCTAAATGCTCGCGCCATATCTCTTCAATATGCCTTGGTAGAGACTAGAAGTCATATGTTCCTCTTCGAAATGAGTTGGCAGCACTCTGTAACGAAGAAAGGGATCTCTTGTATGCCTTGGCCCCTACGATAGGCAGATTCTGTTGAGTTAATGCCTCCATAGTGGATTATTAATGCATTGGAATTTGATTATGTATTGGGAATAAATACATGGTGTTGTTCATTCAACCTTGTAGGAAAAGATTGATGTGGAAGCTTCATGAAGAAGAACATTGATTGAAGAAGGTGCACGAATGGACTTCAATGAAGGATGTTGAAATGTGAGGACAATGTCTCACATTGGAAAAACACAATTACAACTTGTGTCTTAAGCACTATATAAAGTGGAGAGCTTGGTCACATTTCAACATCAAGGAGAACACATCACAAGTGAGTGAGTGCTTCAAGAGTGTGTATAGCTCTTCGAGGTAGAGTGATCTTCTCGGTTAAGAGAAGGTGAAAGAGTGTGTATAGCTCTTGGGGTAGAGTGATCTTCTCGGGTTGAGAGAGGGTGTACAAGGGGTATCCTATTGGATACAAGGACTCGAGTTGGGTATAAACATGAGTAGTATAATCTTGTATTTTTGTATTCTCTCATAGTGAAGGAGAAAACTCTTCGAGGATGTAGGCAAGTTAATTGGCTGAACCTCGTTAAATCTTTTGTGTTCTTGGTTTCTTTATTTCCTTTTTTCCATTTTTATTGTTAGCACTTGCGTGGAGAAGGATTAATTTCCTAACAGATTCATCATAATTGTTGTTCCTCATATCAAAATGGCTTCAATCAAGGATTCATAGATAGGGCAACCGAGAAACCCCATCTCAGAATTGTTTGCATGTAATGCTTTATAATGAAATGAAAATTCTACCTTTGTTCTCATTTGTGTGGCAACTTTGGGCCATTTTGGCCTTATTTTCTTTCATTATTTTAGCTTTAACTGCCAAGGCTGATGCCCTAACTCCAAGAAAGCACTCTAATTTTGCATGTAGCCATATATTAACATATGTTAAGTGTACATGATCACTAGTCCTTTTAAGTTACATTTGACATGATTTTTTCCTGTTAGTGTTTATACCGCCGTGTCTGGTGCATCATTTCACCTGTGATCACATAGCTCTCGAGCACTTGTGGTTTATCTAGTTTCTCAAGTTGTTAAGCCCCATCAATCAGTGGAAGATAATGCCGAGGACATCTGATTCCTGCAAAATCAAGTGTACTCTAGCCAAATGGATAAATTGGAGACCATTCATAGGTGTTCTTTCTCGCTTTTGGTACTTAATCGGCAAGTTTGGTTGTTGGAGTTGGATGTCAATATGGCAAATCTTCTTTACAATGACTGGAAAATGATCTCGCCACTTCAAATATCAGAATCGTAAGGCTCAAGAATTATTACAGATCAAGATCTCACCATCGAGAATGTTTCCGAGAGATTTCTCCCGAATGTTTATGATGATGGACACATCTCTCAAGCAGCTGGTTGACCTTATCCTCAAGGTTGATACAAAGGAGAACTAGCTATTAAGCTAACGGATCCTCCTGATCCATCCTGACCTTGACATTGATCAATTCTTGGTATTGGAATGTATGTTCCGCCATGCATTTGCTATCTTTTAATGACTTTCCATATGTAAAATGTCCTTAGCTATGTATGGGGATTACCTTATGAAGGTATGGCTTTTTTTTTTGTCCATTCCAAGGATGTTATTGATGAAAAAATTCCTATACCAAAAGAGACCTTTCCTACTTCCAAGGGAGATTGAGTTTTGATTCTAGCAATTTATTGGTCATCACTTTGGCAGATCGACCATTTTTATCTTCTCTTGTTATCTTGATACTTCCTATTTTGGGATCGTAAAAGCTGGCTTCAGCAACGATAAGGTTGGCTATGAATGGACTCACATCTACCTGAATGGTCTCCTAAGAGCCTCCTTCATGGGTAGCTTGATAAAAATTCCATATAACAATCTGTTGATGTAGAGTGGATGGGATACACATTCTTTTGTGGATCCAATCCCTTCCCAATTGAGCGTTGTAGCCCACGATCTTGTCCACTGCAAAGAATGTTAACATTAATTTCTTGGAACCAACATCAATTTATAAGGGTAAACCCCGTGTGTCTTAGTGATAATTCCACCTGAAATTGGACATTATAGCGCATTTGGAATGTAATCCTTTAGTGTTCTATTTAGCTTCTTTAGCATTTTAGATGGTAGAGCGTTGATGTAAGCCCTCAATCGATCATAATTTTGTAAATTAGAATGCGCTCTAGATGAGCTGAAATGAAGATAGGTCATAGATGGTCCGTCATCTCTTAGCAAGGTTGGAAAACAATGATTTTTCTCTGTAAAGAGTAGACTTTGAAATAATTTTGTGACTTTCATTCATCAGGTTTTCGATATAGCCCTAGAAAGATCATAAGTGGTAACGTCACCTACCATTTGGTTGACTTAGTGATATATCGATGTTAAGTGTTCTAGTACCACCACCACCACATCGATCTCAGCTTGGAGTTCCACTTCTTCTTTGGCAGGACCCAACCTGAAAACACCACATTGAACATACTCAAGTCTTGCTCCTGTATGACAGATAACCTAAAATACCCCAAGTATCCTCGAAACCCTGTCAGACAAGGTATACTTGTATAGTCACAAGCTTATGCCTCTGCTCTAGATCAACCTTGATTCTTGTGCAAGGACCCTGGAGGGTTTCAAAACCAAGGAAAATGTGTGAGTGGACAAAAATAAAGGTTACTAAAACATAGTTTGAAACATATTAATTTCCCTCCATTTTGTGTAAAACTATGCATGCAATAAGTTTATCAATAAAACAACAATCTCGAAACACGTGCAGTAATAAGAAAATCCAATAGTTCCAAAAGCCTATCCAATGTAAACTCACATCAAGAACCAAAGCACATACGTTTAGGCCAAAGCATAAGTACAATAACTACACTAAATCAATCAATGCATAATCATAATAGTCACATAGAACCCATCACACTAGCTGACCCATCCTTGATGTCTACAACTAACTCAACATATCAAAAATGTAACGACCCGTCCCAAATTTTTGGGAATTATTTAAGATTAAATGAGGATTAGCCTCACTAATCAGGGATTAGCTGAGGATTATCGGATGTTCAGGGCAAAATTACGATTTTGCCCCTGAACAAGGGAAAAGTTATATTTTGACCCAAAAGGTTTGATGCACAACGACCAAGGACCGTTACGTAGATTGGGTTGATACGAGTTCGTAGACAGACAACACATCAAAATCGGACGTTCGACGAAAAAGTTATGGTTCACGGAAGTTCCGAGGAACTATTGCACGTTTTACAAGATGTGGGGACTTTTGTCTAGAAGTGGGTCCAGATATTTGTATAAGACCCAATGGATGAGTGACAAGTGTCACTCATCCATTGCTCCCATTACACAGATACATGCATCTGTTTCCCTTTCTTTGTTCATTCATTCGAACAACCCAAAACCCATGCCCAAATCTACCACCCCAACCCTCACCTATCTTCATCCACTTCTTGAGTGAGAGACAGAGTGAGAAAGGGACTGAGAGGTAGCGGCAGGACGACCAGCCACCGTGGACGGCTGAGCAGCCCAGACAGACGACCGAAAAACTAGGCGGAAGTTCTTTGATCTGAAGGTAGAATCTTTGATCGATTTTCACGTTTTTGAGGGCATAGATTGATAGGAAATCAAAGGATGAAGGTGTAGGAATTGAAAGGATTGAAAACGAATAAAAAATGGGTGAGATATGGCCCTGAACCGGCTAACCAATGAATCGGTTCAGACCGGTTCGACAGAGGTTGAAGACAACCCTGTTCCCTAGCGCGTGAAGCCCACGCGTAGCACCTTTGGGTGGCGCATGGAGGTGTGTGGGGTAAAATCTGGGGATGAGTTCAACATATGAAATCATCTTTCGATGTAACGATCGTTTTAGGACAAGTTTCGAGTCGATTGGACATCGTTTCGATATAGTTTGGGATGTCCGGAGGTTTAGGATCAAGCTTAAAATATGTTAAAAATCCCGGAAAATTAGGGGGCTTTTATGAGAGGTTGTTAAAGTAGTTAGTAACCCTCTAGTACGATTTGGATAGGTTTGGGAGTCGCGGTGACGGTGATTAGTCAGAGGAAGCTTATAACGCACGTATCAAGGTGCAGCATGGACGGTCTATGAGTGGACTTTGTTTTATGAATCGATGCATTCATCAATGTTTTATATGTGTTTAAATACATGATTTGAGGTGCCTTGAGTGCACATGTTTGTGGTATTTGGTATTTACGTATTTGCACGTATTCCGAGATTTATAGTTTTATACTTTGCTTATACGTGCTAGTATTTCTATGATGATTTATTGGAAAGGGCTTGGAATTAGAAATATGGAATCGGACATGAGACCCATTTGATTGGAAACCATCGAACTTAGAGTCTATTTGATTTAATGAGAAATCAGGTTGGAGGCCCAATTGGTATATATGATCGGGCTTAAGGCCCAATTGATTTATGATATCAGGCTTTAAGCCCAGTTGATTGTGATATCGGGTTTGAGGCCCAGTTGATGGATGGTATCGGGCTTGAGGCCCAGTTGATTTGTGATATCGGGCTTGAGTCCTAGTTGTGGTTTATGAAATGAGGATTCGGGTTTAAGACCCTATTGAAATGTGAATTAGGGTTGAGTCCCTGTGAGATTGAGAAATGAAACGGATTCGAGAAATCCTGAATTTTGATTCGGGTATGAGACCCAGTTGAACTATGATTTGAAAGAGAAGTACGTTTTCACTTATATGTATATACCCTACCGTATGAATAGTCTCCTCCAGACGTCGATGATCTTGGAGTGTCACGATCCATTGCCTAGGATGGGTGACTTCGAGAGGGAGCACATGCCCAAGAGTGAGAGATATGATATAGTCTCGGACAGGGTCCAGAGACAGGTCCTCCCAGACATCGTAGATCTTGGGGGTAGACTCGGAGATGAGACCCGAGTAGTATGAATACTTTATAGATATATCGTGACAGGTTCTTTATTAGGCATATGAGATGCCGATGATAGGTTATATATGTATATTGATGTTTCACCGAGGTGGGTGTGGGGTTGAGACCCCGTGTTTTATGATTTCGAAGGTTGATTTTGGGCTGAGTTCCCTTATACTTTGGTTTACGGTTTTGGGCTAAGGTTCTAATGATTTAATTAATGAGAAATGATTGATAACTAGTTTTCGAATGCATGCATGCTTTTTAGTGAAGGGTATAAATGTATTTTCGATATGAATGTGTGTTATAAAACGTTCATTTTTGTCCACTCATAGATTTCATGTTTTTAATGCCCTTCAGGTTGATAGCAGATGCGGGCTGTAGCAGAGATTGAGACATATATGCCGCCACCGATCCTGGTGTACTCTGATAGACCCTAGCGGGTGAGGAGTTTATCCCTAGTCTGACACGTGGTGTCAGACGGAAGTAGGCACGCCCTACGATAATCTACGGGATTTGGAACGGGTCCGGTCAACAAAGCCACTTGGGGATACAACATTTGAGGGCTCACCCGGGGATACAGCATCCAGGTATCCAACCATATATACCATACTAGATTGCTGGTAAGCCAATCACAACATATAACCACTCAAAGACTACGGAGCCCCGCTCGACGTCCGAGTGGTCACACAGGGATACAACATCTGAGTGTCAACCATATAACCCAATGGCTCAGGGCTACATTGTTTGAGTGGTTGTCGAGGGATACAACATCTTAACGTAAACAACATACCATAACCATTCGGGGATACAACATCCGAATGGCCGCCTAAGGATACAACATCTAGGCGTAATCCAGAAATCCGACCACACCACATGTATCCAGTAGTTACACAATCGTACATAATACTAGCCTCAGGATCAGGAGCCCACAGCTCGACGTATGAGACTATAGACCATGTGACAACCCGGAAATTCGAAAAAGGAAATTTTGGAAATTTTAGAAGGAAATGACGATTTTACCCTTAGTTTATAGGGTAACAGTTAAGTTTTTGATCGGTATGATATTTGGACTGTCCGTGAAGACCGTTGGTTTGTCCCGAGATCCTGAGTTCGTATATAGGCGGCATACTAAAATTGGAGTTCATGTGAGCAAGTTATGGGTCTAGAAAAGCCAGGGGCATTTTGGTAATTAAGCAAGGAAGGTAAAAATGGTCATTTTGTTGGGTTTTTGTTGAGTCATTGAGGGGGGCTAACTCATCTGTTTATTTTGTGACATTTGTCACGCTCAAATTGAGCTTGGTGGCACGGGGTGAGGTGTGCCAGTGCGTCTTTGTTCAAAATGGGATGAACAAAACTCCAACCCTTCCACTTCGATATTCATCATGTACACCAAATTGTGAGGTGAGACCAAATGAATAACTAAATTGGAAACCAGAAATTGACCCTTGAATTAACAAACTGATATGCATTTGAGCCTTCTAGGATCCTTGCGAGTTGATCCAAGTCTAAAACATTGAGTTTCGAAGGTGTTTGAGCCAAGAATAAGCTCTGCGAAATTTTGGAAATTTCGAGTTTGAGTTTGTGTAATTAAAGGTGAGGAAGTATAAAATTGATTTTGAATTCACATTTAGAATGATCCTAATATGGTTTCTGGTTGATTAGAATGGAGAAAACGATCAAAATTTAAAGGATTGTATGAAGAACAAGACCAGGGATACTTTCGAATTCTCGAGCTCGTGTTGGACCATTTTGAGGTAAGGATCCGTGCAATTGACCTTATGGATCCACAATTAAGATGTATTCGATACTACTAGATGATTAAAATGTTGAAATTGATGCAGAATTGAACAAGAATAAACCGAGTCAAATACTCGGGTCAAAGTATCTGTTTTGCAGAAAACGGGCTAGAACGATGAACAATGCATGTCACTGTAGCAGGCGCATGACTTTCACGCGTAGCCGCTTGAGGCTCCGCGTGGGGGCACGTGAGAAATTTTCTTGAGGTACCGTCAACATGAATTTTGATGATTTCGATGTAACAAACATTTTGGCACAGGTTTCGAGTCGATCAGATACCGTTTTGGTATAGTTTTGTGTATCCGAAGTGTATATATACATTTTAAATACGTATTTAAGTCCTAGAAAAATTGGGGATATTAATGTGAGATTATTTGGGGTGTTAGTGACCCTCAATAATGATTGTTGATAAGATTTACGATTCCTGAAAATTACGGAAAAGCGTGCAGCTCGGAAGCGAGCAGCTTGGATGGTGTGTGAGTGGACTTTTGTTTTATAACATAGATGCATGCATAAATGTTTTAAATGCTTTAACGTATGATTTGAGTTGAAATGATTTGAATGATAAATTGATATCATTTCTTGATTATTTGTGTATTTAATTATCGGTTTATGAATGATTTTACGAATTTGCGTGAAAATGGTATTTCGGGTGTGAGACCCAATTGGTAATGATTTTGAATTGGATTTGGAGTCAATTGTGAATACATGATTGAATTGATGGTTTTTGGATTTATGAAATGAGTTCTGGACACTAGTTTATGACAGATTTGTGGAAATTACGTTGTGAAAGCTATGTCTCGGGCATGGGTCATATTGAAATGTTTTTAACTTGATTTGAGACATAAATAGTTTTAAAATGAATTTACTGGATTCACTAACTATGATATTGAGTTTAAAGACGCGGAGTTCAAAGACTCGTTAACCCGGGAGGCCTAATATGATATTGAGTTTAAAGACTCGTTAACTCGGGAGGCCTGATAAAATGTTGAGTTTAAAGACTCGGATTCTACTATATGTTATCACTCTAAAATTCAGTAGTTTGATTTATCGATATTTGTGTCCAGATACTTTATTCCATGAACTGATTTGATGAACATGAGGTTTGGAAAATCGTGGGCCATGGAAGTCTTGAAACAAGTTATAATTTTATTGGTCCACTACTGATACTTGATTTGATTTCACCTACTCATGTTTATGATATGCATGCATGTTTAAGAAACTAGAGGGTAACAATGATTTTCCTCAAATGTATTTATAAATATTTATTTTTGTCCACTCACACTTTTGATATTTTTATTGACCCTCCAAGCCGTGGCACGAAAATCGGGGCTAATCGAGAGGCGGAGGCATGAGTGGGAGTTAGTGCGGGTATCCCTTGTCTGGTAAGTGCTGAGGGTAGTTTTTGGAACTTCAGTTGACTTGTTAGACGGGAGTAGGACCGGGCATGGTTATCAAAGTCCTTTGGGGATGGGTCATGTCAAGTTGGTATCAGAGCAATGGGTTACTATTTTGTGTTTCCATGTCATTCCTCCGAGATGCAAGCCCCGTGCACAGCTTGGTAATGAGATGAGATACGGAGGTATATGAGATTCCTAGATAGATTTTGGGATGGAATTGACCCTGGATTGGGGGTCGGATATTGATCATTGTACTCTGGTAAACGAGGACTCATATGGAACCCGTGAGTGAATGAGCCTAGAGGATAGAATTTCGTATGAATGGGCGAGTTGGACCCGGGATGAGATGGTTTAGTAAATTCCTCAGTGGGAATACGTGTTTGATAGTTTAGTATGTGATAGGATATCCTTAATAGGATGTGGTTCACCCAACGGTGTTTGTGAGGTGACCAAGTATGCCGATGGTGGCATTAATAGTGGATGTTGGAATTGGACTAGAGAAAGTTGAAATACGTAATGTATCAGGGCTCGGGAAAAGCCGAGAAGGTTGAAATACGATTATGATTTCACATAGCGAATGAGGGTTCAGGTGGAAACCTGAGGTACCCGGATATTTGGGTTTAGACCCTAGGAGACAACTCAGTCTAGTGGGACGCCAGTTGGGTCCACTGGAAGATAAAGTGGCAGAGCTGGCCGTATAGTGGTTTATTATTTATGTGGATAGCCTAGTCACATCATGAGAGACTGTCCACACCAACTAAATGGTAGTGGTACAGATCGAGGTGCAACCGAACAGGGACCGAGTACTGCCACGACATCTGATGTGATAAGTGGGAGATGAGTTGGTAGGGCCCGTGGTGGACCATGAGAACGTGGTCAAACTTTGGTACCACATGCCCGAGTGTTTGTAGTTACTCAATAGGAGGCCCGAGTAGCCCCTAAAGTGGTGACATGTATGCATGATATTTTTGGATCATGCATTTTGATAGATTCCTGGCTATCCACTCTTTTATTTCTCGAGGTTATGCATTTTTGGCGGATAGGGAGATGTCCACGATTAGTTATGATATAGTAGTTGGTACACCAACTGGAGATATATATGTGGTAAACTAGGTGATACGAGGATACCCAGTAATGATTGGCGGTATTAACCTGGTTGCTGATTTAATACTCCTGGATTTGTATGATTTTGATGTTATCCTTAGGATGGATTGGTTGATGACCTATTATTCCTCTATCGAGTGTTTCGATAAGAGAGTGATATTTCAGAGCCTAGGATTACCAGAGGTTAGATTTCAGGGTGATCCTAGGGTGTTACCCCCACAGAGTTATATCGGCCCTAACAGTAAATAGATTGTTGAGGAGAGGTTGCCAGGGTTACTAGGCTCATGTGATTGACGTACGAGATACCCCAGCAAGGGATGAGGACATACCAGTGGTACGAGAGTTCCCAGATGTGTTTCTGAGGATTTACCAGGAGTACCACCTCACATTGAGGTTGAGTTTATTATCGAGCTTATCTCAGGTACACAACATGTCTCTCAGACACCTTTGGATTGTTTTATCAAAGTTTTTATTTATGACATTCTGGTGTATTCAAAGAGTGTGATGGCGCACATGAAGCGCTTGAGCATTGTGCTAAATACACTAAGGAAGCACTAGTTGTATGTGAAGTTGAATAAGTGTCAAGTTTGGTTGACCACTGTAGGTTTTTGAGACATGTGATATCAGTTAAGGGGATTAGTGTAGACCCCTGGAAAACAGATGTAGTGGTTAACTGGGAACAATCAAGGATTGTATTTGATATTAGAAATTTCTTGGGATCGGTTGGTTACCACAAATGCATTGTAGAAGGATTCTCTAAAATATTTTCTTCGTTGACTTGATGGACTTGGAAGGAAGTGAAGCTCGATGGGATAAGAACTGTGAGCAGAGTTTTTATAAAAGGAAAGGACAATGACTTCTGCTCGATGTTGACCCTTCCTGAGTGTATGGTGATGTATCCTTACAGTGACTTCTGCTTACTGACTGTAGTGGTCCATGTGTTGAGAATATGGACGCAATATCTCTATGGAGAGACTTGCAAGATTTTGGTTGACCATCAGAGTTTTTAGTATTTGTCTTTGGGGACGGGTCCTATCAGACCAACACATACTATCACATGTATATACCCTGTAGCCATATCATGCACATATAAACAAACATCCAAAATCACATAACCATATTCCACATCAAATCCATTTCCATAATCCAACCCAGATTCAAATACCCAAATCAAATAGCAAAACCAGGGCCTATGCCTAATTCACCAAGTATGTCAACACCTCATAAAATGAGCCATCTAAATAGTTCGTAAAATCATACCAAAATTCCAATTCATCAACCATCATCAAATCAAATACAACACAACGAATATAAAACTACTTCCACAAACCCAGAAATGATCCGAAGTGTAATAAACCCAATTTCCTCGCAAAATATGTAAGGTTTCATAAATCCATAGTAATTCATTTTTAAATAACCATCGATTCATTCATATATTAAATCATGGAAAATCATATAAAAATGCATGCATAGGATTTAAGGAAAACGAAAGTCCAATCACACGTACCTTTTAAGCGACCGAACTGAACCGTACGTTTTTCCATAAAATCCAAGAACATCAATTCCTACTAAAAATAATTTCTAAGGGTCACTAATCACCCCAATTGACTCACATATTAATCCCATAATTTTCTGGGATTTCTAAACGCTTTAAAATAATGTCTAAAAGCTTCGGACCATCAAAACTGCTCTGAGACGATATCTGATTGCCTCGAAAATTATACTGTTGGATTTGTATGATCAAATACTATGATTTTCGTGTTGTAAGCATCCTCAGATTAGGTGGCACGCACCCCCATGCGCTGCCCAAAGGCAATGCGCGTGGTGGCGATGCACCACACTACAGTATCACCTTCAACCTAGGGCCATAGACCCGTTTTACTGTAATCGGGTCATCCGAACCGCGAGCCCAACCCGATTCAAAACCAATTATTTCTTCATGCTAGTTAATCAAATTTTAATTTTCTTCTGATGACTAAGACATTGTAAACAATGTTGTTTTTTTCTTGCAAACAATTGAAAGTACACTTCACGAGAATCCAGATTGTGTGAGATCTTTTGTTGCAAGCCTAGTAAGAACCTAAATGGAACAAATTACTTCTCCAGCAAATCCAATTTTCTTCAATTAGTACTTTTTGGTTTCTTCAGAGCTTTGTAGATATGGCTGGAAGGGAAAAAGCTTCACAAACACATGCAGATGGTGCTAGGCTAAGGGAAGGTTGACATATTAACCTTAGCTTGATGACAAAACTGTCATTAGAAAGATCAGGTAAGTATATACAACTGCATACTTATTTATCTTGTGAGATATTAAGACCATACTCTAAATTGTCATAAACTTCATATTTTCTTCACATGCATTTGGAACTCATTTTGTGAATGTGAAACTAAACTTGTTTATTCATAATAATGTTGTAGGAGTTGCCATATGTTTATGGAAGGATTTTGTATGAAACTGGGAAGCTGATACAGAATACGCATTAAGGATTAAGAGGAAGAACTTGCAACTAGTGACTTGGTATATGTTTATGGAAGAATTTAGTAAATTCTTTTCAACCATCTTCAATGTTTATTAATATAATTTTTTGTATGGATCTTTTTGGGTTTTGGAAATTTGGATAAGTGTGCGTTGAGATGATGTGATAAGTATAATTTATGCTAATTTTTGTTTGCCAAGCTGCTATCTATGAATTATTCTCTTTGAGTTTTGATATATTATATTTTCTATTGAATACCCATGTGTAAATTGGTTCTTTATTTTTTTATTGAATCTAATACATAATATAAGTAACAGGTATTGCGTTTACAAATGGAAATTTAAAAGAACTACTAAATGGATGTTTAAAAAAAATTACAACGAGGGCGCACAAAGCAGGAAGTGCACTGCGTGCCTTAAAAGAGTATTTAGGGTGTGCGTTGCGCGCCTTAAAAGAGTATTTAGTGTCACGACCCAACCCATCTAGCAAAATATTGTCCTCTTTGGGCACAGCCCTCATGGTTTTATTCTCGAGAGCTCACGTGCAACTTCCCAGTAGGTCACCCATCTTGGGATTTCACTAGCCTCAACTCGCGTAACTTTGGAGTTCCTAAGGAATCCAAAGCCAGTGAGCTCCCAAAGAGCCCTGTGTTAGATAGATACGTGCCCACACATATAAGGCACTTCACCTTTCCCTCCCCGAGCAATGTGGGATTTTTCATCGATCTTGCCTTTCCAATCTCACGGGTCTTACTCACCGTTCTTGCTTCTCAAGCTCATGGGTCTTACTCACCATTATTTCTTCCAAGATTGGGTCTTACAATCCACCCTTCTTGGGGCCCAACGTCCTCTCTGGCACACTTCCGACTGGGGTCCTGCTCTGATACCATTCTGTCACGACCCGACCCATCTAGCACAATATTGCTCGCTTTGGGCCCAGCCCTCACGGTTTTGTTCTCGAGAGCTCACGTGCAACTTCCCAGTAGGTCACCCATCATGAGATTTCACCAGCCTCAACGCGCTTAACTTTAGAGTTCCCAAGGAATCCAAAGCCAATGAGCTCCCAAAAGGCCTTGTGTTAGATAGATACGTGCCTACTCATATAAGGCACTTCACCTTTCCCTCCCTGAGCGATGTGGGATTGTTCACCTATCTTGCCTTTCCAAGCTCACGGGTCTTGCTCACCGTTCTTTCTTCCAAGACCAGGTCTTACATTTAGGGCAAGCAATGCGCTTTAAAAGAGTATTTAGGGCATGAAATCTGAAATTTAAAAGAGTATTTAAGGCGTGCACCGCGCACCTTAAAATAGTATTTAGGTCGTGCACTCCGCACCTTAAAATAGTATTTAGGCCATACAATGCGTGCCTTAAAAGAGGATTTAGGACGTGTAATATGCGCCTTAAAATCAGAATTTACGGCCCAAAATGTGTGCCTCGAATAATAAGAGTCTTTTATTGCATTGCCTTTTAAGGTGCATGGCCTTTTAAGGTGCACGTCCACACGCCCTAAAAACCCTTCTAAGGCGTGCATTACGCACCTTAAAAGCCCATTTTTTGTAGTGAAAATGGAGCTTTGTGGTAATTTCACGTTGGGGCTGTTTGGACCATAATTATTTTCTGGTAATTTAGGAAATCGGCATCCTGACTTTTTTTCGAGTTTCTCGATTTTGTTTCATTACTTGAAGTCGGGATCACTATGATAGATTGTGTCTTGCACTTGCTGCATAACACCATCCTGCCTTCAATTGTAGGAAGCACATTTTCACCTTCATCAATGTCTGATTGATCTCCTTTTGTTTCTTTGGTCTCTTTTTCGGATTGGGACCATTGAAGATTGATCATATTAACTGATGCAGTCAGGAATATGCGTGTATCCACTCCCATTGCAACCTTAGGGATTAGTGCTAGAGTGATATGCCCTTGATTGATTAATCTTTGAATTATATCCCTAAATTGGACACAATTGGTTGTGACATGATGCACTGATACATGCCATTTTCAAAATTATTTGGTCTTGATGTCCTCAAGTTTGGGCATTTCTTGCTTGGTATTTGGTTTAATCACCTTAGCCTTCATCAACTCGTTTTAGATTTCTCTAGCTTTGGTAAGGTTGAATGAGTAAGAAACAAACACTAGAGTCTTATTCGTGAAAAGGTTAACTCTTGCAACCTCTAGTTCCTGCCCCTCTTCTACCGTCACTAATTCTTCTTCGATTTCCTTGGGCTCTAACAAATGCACATGAATCTTGTTCTTGTAGAAAGAAGGTTACTTTCGAGTTGTGCTTCTACCGTTGCTTTTCTTCCAGCAACCTCTCGAATTTGGACACTGACACTACTATTTCTTGTAAATCAGAAAAGATAGTATCATCGAACTTCTTTATAAGGGAAAACCTCATAGTTTATTTTGCAATTGCCACCATCTGAGCATTGTTTATGGGGAATCTGCACTTCATTTTCATTTTTTTGAACCTAGCGATGAAGTTCTCAGTTGTCCATGCTCTGATAGGACCCCTCCCAACAAGGCTAAATAATCACGAGGGATATTGCTCCCGTCTGACAGTTACTACTCAAAAATCAAAAAATAACCTTAAGAGAGTTTAAAACAACCATAAAACAATCAACTATCAGACCAAAGACACACATACACTTGTGCCTTGTCATATACAGAGCAGAAGTTTAACAACACGATTCAAAATACAAGTGATTACCCTAAACCCAACAGACACGCAATAACTACTTCATGCCTCCACTTCTAGTAGGTCTACATCCTCGTGCCATGACCTAGAGAGCAAGAAAACCATAAAAATGTGAGTGGACGAAAAAAAACTAAAAAAAAAAAAAGATTTTAGAAAGTATACAGTTTACCCTCTGTTTTAGAAAACTATGCATGCATATGTAAAACCATTGAATCCCGATATGTAGGATAGTACCAAATCTCAAAGTACGTAAAAATCATAAATCCAGAAATCTAATGACACCGGGAAATCAGTCCACATAACTCACAACCATACAAAAGTCAAGCATCACCTGGAAGTTATCACAGTACTTACATACAGTCATATCACATCCAAGCCATTCTCAAGCACCATATCAGTCATCACACTAAGTCAAAAAAGCTACTAGACGACAGCAAAAAAGTGTCGTTTAAATGCACTGAAAAGCGACGTTTATGTGAGTGACGTCTATTTGAAATGCATCAGACGATAATTTTTTTGTGTTTTCTATAGTCCAATTAGATGATAGTTTACAAAAAAAAACTATGGTCTATTGAAGATGAAAAAAGAGAAATTCCTTTAAAACAATTTTTATTTTTCACTATTGTCTTAAGGGGTCATAAACGACAATTTTCACCAAACACTGTCATCTATGACCCATTAAGACAACCGTTTTGAAAAAGTGTTGTTAAAATGACCCATTAAGATTATAGTTTTGAAAAAAAAGTGTTCTTTAACATATTAAGATAACAACTTTTGGCGATCACTATCGTCTATGACCCCTTAAGACAACAGTTTTGAAAGAAAAAAGTGTTGTTAAAATGACCCTTTAAGACAACAATTTTGAAAAAAAAAATTGTTTTCTTTAACATGTTTAGACAACAATTTTTGGCTGTTTATCATCGTCTATGGCCCATTAAGACAACATTTTTGAGAAAAATTGTTGTCTTTAACATCTATTTAGACGGCAGTTTTTTTGTAAAATTGTCGTCTAAGAGCATTTTAGACGACGATTTTATGCTAGAAACTGTGGTCTACCACCCCTTCAGACGACGGTTTATTCACTTATTTGTTGTCTTATCCTTTATAATCAACATTTATCCATTGTTGTAGTTTCAATATAACAGATTTTTGATCATATTGAATGTATATCCCAGCCTGCAACGAAAACCCTATGGCATTTTTTTTATCAAACATCTCACAAAGAAACCAACAATCACAAACCTCCCACCATCAAACAAACAAACCCTTAACCTCTTTCTTAAAAAACCCAACAATCAAAATTCCACCCTTTCATCCAAAATTCCATCCAACAATCAATTCAAGAAAAGAAATCACATATATATAATTCTAGCAAATTCATCAAACATAATTCTTATAAATTAAATCGTCTAAAAGTCAAAATAACTATCGAAAATATAAGTCTAGCTTTCTAGATATGTCAATGCGGATATGCCTCAAGATAAAACCAAAACAAAGAGGCAAAATTAACATAAAATGAGCTGGTTAAGTCATGCATTTTTGTGCTTCCATATGCTACCTAAACCTATGTTGCATAGTCCCCTAAAAAATCTGCCCACTTACCACGTACTTCATCAATCTCCTTTTGTGTGTAAGCCTTAGTTGTTTTTTTCTCCCACTGTAATATTAAAAAAAAAATTAGTAAAACATAAGGCCAACAAGAATCGAATCAAAAATCAAAAGTTTGGAAAAAGGTAAGGCAACACAATCAAGGATATTAATAAATCAAGCACAAGAGTAAATGATTTAACTACTTAGGAAACCTCTAGACCAAGACAAAAAAAAAACCTAACTTTGGAGCAAGATTCAATAACTAAATTTGGAGAAAGATTATTGATAACTATAGTGTACAACTATAACAACTAAACTAAAGTACCTTAACTAATGTCAAATTTTTGTCTTCAACAATTTCCTTCATATACTATATCACAAAATAGCCGCATTCTTTGTCATTTGGTTGTTGAGGAATGCCCTAACACATATAAACTATCAATACTTTTAATATAAACATCATACAAAAATCTTTTGGGAGAAATAAAATGTTGGTGAAGGGAACATACCACCAAGTTTTTCCACTGTATAGATTTGCGGCCTTGCCTATTCCCTTGCGCACTCAAGATTTGAATGGCACTTCAATATGATAGAAAGTTGAATTAGTGTTCTACTAATACAATAATTTATCTCATGTACGAATTTGAATTAAAAGAAACTTACTTATCAACAATATTTTTCCACTCATTATCCACTAAGAGCTGCCATAGCGGGTCCATTTAGTAGACAACACCTTCGTCTGGATTGACAACCGTTAAAGTCTAATGGAATCTGAAAATTAAAAAAATATTATTATATTTGATATACATAGGAAATTAAATATCTCTCTTCAACTTTCATTCTTACCCAATCTTAGTAGGTACCAAATAGCTGTTCTTCATTGCCTTTTGACATTACTTCTGATATGTGACGTGATCGTTGAGTCCAAGTCCCACATCCTTTTGCACTAGTTTTAACAGAATCAATGAAACCAAGCTTGCTTAACATTTTGGACTTTATAAGAACATCATACAGGTACCTATTATATATACATACATTTCATTAGTTCTAATCACTTTTAAAATTACAGCTATATGCCTAACAATCATTCCTAAAGAAAAGAACAAATTTTTTTATAAACTCAGTTTGGAAAACACTCTATAATCCTTCAAGACATTTGATATCATACTAGGATAAGAACAAAGCAAATATGAAATTAACAGAAATCCAAATATGTTATTTTCATCTGTATGATTAACTGATTGCTGATTTCTATAAATTCAAATTTAGTATTATTCTGAGCACTTGGGAAAATCTGTTGGTTAGGCATCAGACCTAAGTAGCTAAGAAGCTCTATAAGGTTAGGTACTGTCCTAAGTAAAGGAAATAGGCCTAAGAAGCTATATAAAGTTGGACAAAACATTTAGAGTGACAATGAATCTAGTGGACTATATTAGACATCACATCTCTATTTACTTATCAAATTTTGAAAGTCTTGGTTTTTTATCAAGCTATGTAAGGTTCTTAGTTGCTTCAACTATGACTATTTTGGAAAAGCACATTTATCCTCCTTTAAACCAGCCCTTAAGAAAAAAAAATATGTACTTAAAAACTTAGTTTTTTATCAAACTATTATACTAAGATAAGAACATTTATCCTTTAAGCCACCACATTTATCCTTCAAGACATTTGATACCCTACTGAGATAAGCACAAAGCTAATTAAGCAAACATAATAAATTACATCATGTAAACCATTATGCACTGGCACCAATTTCTTTCGTGGCACCAAAATTCAGAATATCTTCTTGCAAGATATGATTCTTGCGAAAATAACCTAATACTTCCTTCTTAATATTGAACACGATTGATATTTCATTCAATGAACCTCTTGCATAAGCACATAAAATTCTTAAGGACTTTTGTATTTTTTGCTTAATCACCACTTCTTTCGATTACGACTGCCTACGTTCCATATTTTTCTGTGATTTCTAGGTACAGAAATAGAAGATGTTATGACCAATATCACTATGGATGTTAACTAAAAATAGACATGATAACCAAAGCAAAGCACTTACCTCATTCTTCGATAATAGGACAAGATCTTTCGACCACATTACAAATGATCCAACAACTTCTCCAATCTTCTCCATTTCATCTTTGATTAGGAATGGTAGCAAAGCATCATTGTCAAGTGAAGTATAAATTGAAACTCGTAAGTTGCCCTCTCCTAACGAAACACGGTGAATAGTGGTAGCTGACCACTTGAGTAGACTCATCCATGGGTCAAATGAGGAAGTGGACCAACTACCTCTTCAAGAGAGATTCCCTGATGTACATCTCTTCCACCTTAAAGCCTTTGATCCATGGTATGCTGGCATCTTTAATTATCTAGCTAGTAAAATAATCCATTCTCATTTGTCTAGGTTTCAAAAGGACAAGCTTGTCAAGCAAGCAAAATAGTACCTATGGGATGAACCATATCTTTGGAAGCATTGCAATGATCAACTCATTAGGAGATGCATTTCAAAAACTGAGGTAAAGTCTAGCCGAGATTTTTGTCACAACCAATTGTTGTGAGGCCACTTTGGTGCTAAAAAGGCACCCCTCAAAGTTGACAGGACCCACCCCGATTATCGCCTCGATAATCGGGAAGCATCCTGCTCCCGTCTGACAATCGAATTCAAAAGTCCGGAAAACTAAATAATATTTCAACACACCCATTGTCAGACCAGGGAGGTTAAACAAATACATCCGACTGGACATCAAGTCCACAGTTTCACAGAGCAATATTACAAAACAGGTTGAAGAACAAATCCTACTCTGTGAACTAACTACTCCGCAACGGAAAACTTTATGCCTCCGCCCCTGCCTCGGTGCTTGCCCCCGCGCTTGTACCACGACCTGGAGGGAATTTAAAACAACAAAGTGTGAGTGGACCGAAACATAAGTTTTACAGGAAAACAGTTTTCCGAAATCGGGTTCGCCCTCCAGTTTTGTAACACGCATGCATAACCAAATATTCAAAAAAAATCCCGTATTAAACCTTTGAAAACTCTTTTTCCGACACATGAAAAACGTTACAGAGAATCGTCATAACCCATGTAAAAAAATTTAATACTACCCGAATCCAGAACCGTCATTTTGAAACATCAATTGCACAAATCAAGTAAAAAGTGAGTCAATAATCACAGTTAAGCCGTTGGATCCATCCGAGTCTTTAAACTCAATATCAGGCCTTCCCGGGATATCAACGAGTCTTTAAACTCAAAACATGATCAATAGGCCTCGGGGGTATCACAATAATCGAGTCTTTAAACTCACGAGTCTTTAAACTCAATCCGGGTCTTTAAACCCAATTTTCGGGCCCGCCCCCGTCACCAATAAACCGGGTCTTTAAACCCAAAACCAGATCCAACAATCAACCGGGTCTTTAAACCCAAAACCGATTTTAAACACAATAAACCAGGATTCATCAATAACCGTTTTCCAACAACATTCCGAAATCATATCACGTCATCATATGACTTATGTCCGAATTCACATGCAATTTCCAAAACATGTAATTTCCGAAATCACTTCTCAATTGTAATCAAAACATCATAAATCCTTGACATGCATAATCATATCCAGATACTTCATCAAAACATCATTCATGCATAAGCAAAACCCGTAACCTCGAATTGCATGAAATACGATGAATATCTCGAAAAGCGTGAAAATACGTAAAACCGAATTATCATATCACCATCATAAAATCATATGCAAAACCATAAGATAAACCAGTAAAATAGTCATGCATGCCCAGTTTAGAAATCAAAAAGTCCACTCACGGTTTTAGGACGCGTCAATCGCGCCCCGTGCGCTCCTCAGTAGCTTCGGAAGTGTCCGGGCCTGTAAAAACGTACAAGAAGGGTTACAAACATCCTCAAATAGCTCGTATGATTTTTCCTAATTTTCTCGGATTTTTCGGCGAAATTAAACTTAGAGACTTAACCTTCCGGACTCCCGAAATTATCCCGAATGACTCCCGATCCACTCAAACTCTAAAGATAAAATGTTAATTAAACTGAAAGGATTAAATCTCATGTTGACCGTGATCGGAGTTGACATCCCACGCTCCGTCACTCACCGCCCAAAGTGGTTGCGCGTGAAGGCAACGCGCCAAGTTACAGTACCTTCGTCCTTACCCGGATAGACTGATAAACGGGTCTATTACCGCGACTCAACCGACAGTTCAACCTCAATTCTCAATCAATTCTTCCCGTTTTCAATCCTATTATCTTCTCTAATCCATTAATTTTAGGTCTGCATAAACGGTTAACCTCGACTAACACCAAATCGACCCAACTCAAGCTCGAACAGTCGAACAAGTCGACTTCTGGAACTCACCCAAACTAACTCCATTCTCAAATTAATTTCACCAGTAGCTTAAGGGGACTTAGACGAACACAATGGTACAATCAATTGGACTCGCCGTTACCTGGAAGTCGTCGACTCAACACTGGTTTTCCTCTGAAATTGAGACTCAGGTTCCCGGCCAACCAGTCCTCCTCCTCCTTCGATTCTTGCACGGTTGTGCTCGTAGTGACTCCAGAAGTCCAACACGGCCCTCGGTTTCGATCAACAAGCCCTATAAATTAAATGTGATTTTTCCCTCCAACTGGTTCTTCCTTGAACAGCAACTCAGGTTCTTGGGCCAACCGTGATCATTCTCCCTCAGTTCTTGCACCGTCGTGATTCTGCTACTCCCAGAAGTCCTCAGTGTGTTTAGATTGATCCCAAAACCCGTAGGAATTGAACTCTGAGATTTCCCCCCCAAAACCCGAAAATGGTTCTTCACTGTTTCTCTCAAACTCAGCCTTCACACTGATGCACAAATGACCCCAACGAATCCTCACTCCGTTCCCATACACGGTTAGTCGATCAGTTGGGCCAGCAGCCCGTGGGAGACCAACTGAAGTCTCTGAAAATGGTTTCCCGTAAACACAGAAACCATGGCCAAATCTTGCTCTCCCGTGCCCTGAACTCTGTCCAACCGTGCACCAGTGCCACTCAATCCTGCTTCCACTACCTCTATCGACTTAAACAAACCATCTGATCAGTCCACTAGCCATAAAAAATTGCACGCACAAACTCCACGGCCGCACTCTGTTTTCCACGGTGGGGAACAGTACCCGTGTAAAAAGACCAAAATGCCCTCAGGGCAAAAATTACCAAGATGCCCTCCAACTTCCGTGACCCGTAACTCGGTCATCCGACGTCCGTTTCACGCGTGCCGCATGTCGTTGTACTCGGGACCTCGAGACGAACCTAACGGTCTTTGAATCATGTGAAAACCAATTGTCAGCAAAAAGTCAACTTTTTCCCATATAACGTCCAAATTACGATAATGCCCCTGAACTTCCGAACCTCATAACTTTCACCTCGAGCGTCCGAATCGGACGTGCCGCCTGTCTATGAACTCATGACGTCACGAACTACGTCACGGTCATCGTTCAATATCCGTTCGGCCTCCAAATCAAAAGGTCAACAAATTGACCACACTAATCACAGGGGTAAAAGCGTCATTTTATTCAATATTTTATAATATTACATTTTCAGAATGTCCAGGGCGTTACAAAAGTTCTCCAATGCGGCTTGTATTGGCCCACCATCTTTAAGCATGCACCCCATCATGTCATCACTTTTTATAAGTGCCAAAAACAAGGTAAAAATGGCCCTTGGGATCAAATGCCCCTAAAACCGATTCTAGTCTTTGAAATCTTTGATGTTTGGGCATTGATTTCATGGGGCCTTTCCCAGTCACCTTTGGTTATCTTTACATATTAATTGTTGTTGATTATGTTTATAAATGGGTAGAATAAATTCCACCATGACTAATGAATCTAAAGTAATGTGTAGCTTTATACAATCCCACAGTCTATTAAGATTTGGAATGCCACAGGTTGTCATTAGTGATGGTGGCTTACACTTTTGCAATAGGATCTTTGAGACCCTTATAAAAAAATATGGAGTCTCTAATAAGATCTCTACTCCATACCATCCTCAAAAAATTGGACAAGTTGAAATCTCCAATCGAGAAGTCAAGGTCATCCTTGAAAAAATAGTAGGACCTTGAAGGGAGGATTTGTCCACATGGCTCAATGATTCCCTTTGGGCGTATAGTAATAATTGTAAAACACTTATAGGCATGTCTCCCTTTAAGCTAGTCTTTGAAAGGGTTGCCCCTTTTCAGTTGAGAACACAAGGCCTTTTGGGCCATCAAACGGGTCAATATGGACATAGATGGAGAAGGACATAATAGAAAGCTCCAATTTCCAGAACTTGAAAAGTTAAGGAATGAAGCCTATGAAAGCTCCAAGGTTTACAAGGAAATATCCAAGGCCTATTATGAGTCCAAAAAACCTTCCAAGAGGGACATAAAGTTTCTTGTTCAATTCTAGAATGAAGTTTCGTCCTGGCAAGCTCAGGCCTCGATGAACTGGCCCTTACATTGTTCTTAAAGTCTACCCCTATGGAGCCATAAAGATCAAGCATGCCAAGAGAAACTGTAACAACCCGTCACAAATCTACGAATTAATTAAGAACTAATTGAGGATTATCAAGACTAATAGGGAATAAGTCGAGTATTTTTCGGAACGGTCGGTGTATAATGATGATTTTGCCCCTAGAATGGGCAAAATGTTGACTTTTGACCTGGGAGGTCAAATGTACACTTTTGACCTGGGAGGTCAAATGTACATGGATCAAGGACCATTACATAGATCAAGATGATACGAGTCCGTAGACAGGCGACACATTGAAATTGGACATCGTACGAGGAAGTTATGGTTCACGGAAGAAAAATGAGACTATTCGCGCATACCGAGAAAAGTGTAACAATTGGCCATTTTGGATTGGGTGAAAAATCTAGGTGGATCAATTGATGAGTGGCAAGTGTCACTTATCTAATTGGCCCAATACCCCACATATTTGTGTTCATGTATCTTCATCCTATTTGTTTCTCTCTAACCCAAAACCCACAACAACCCACCCAAAACCATTTTCATCCTCTTCAACTGAGACCCGGGAGGGAGAGAGAGACTGAGGATAAGTGAGAGACGGGGAGACAGAGCTAGACAGGACAAAATCACCGTGGGCGACAGAGGAACACGCGTAACCCAGGTAACCCGAAACCCGTTTCTTTTTTTGAAATTCGAACTTTTGATTTGGACGTTGGGAGTGTAGTTTGATGCCAAGGATGGCTTCTTTGAGCTCTTACGAACTGTTAGGGTCAAGAACCAAAGGCGGAGGATGGCTGGACAGCCTAGGAGGGGACGTTTCAGGTAGACGTCACTGTTCAATCTTGGGAGGTAAAAATGTAGACCTTTTCTCTTGTTTTGATTTGATAGGCTAGTTCCTATGTAGATTTACAAGTTTAGGGGGGTAAAAAATGGCACGATTTGGTGGTCGGAGGAGGAAGAACGAGTCGGGTCAGGTCACAGGTCTGGTTGACCCGGTTTTAGGAAAACGGGTCTACCAGCTAGAGGTAGACAACGATGACATCAACGGGTGACGTCATCATCTGTCTGATGTTAGGCCACGTGGTAGTCAGGTCCAATCAGCACTAATAGGTGTCAAACACGTGGACCAAATAATGGGCAAACACATGGCACTATCAGACCTGACACATGTCAGACCTGACATGTATCAGACCTAACAGGTGTCAAACATGTCAAGTTGATATCAGCATGATGTCAACGTTAACTTTTGACCAGAGTGATCGGGAAGTTTGATCGACGCGTGGGGCGTGTGGGTATAAATTTCGAGGTGTGACAGGTCTTATTCAAAAGTTTGCGATGTTCTGAATCAAATGGTGTTGGTTTCAGGTCGATTCAAGTTCGTTGGTTGGTCAAATTGAGGTTTTTAGCTTAGAGAAACGTGTTCGGGACACGTGACTTTTTCGAGAGTTTTTGAGGTTTTTTATTAGGACTTTTCTAAGGTTTTTGATTAAGTGTGTTTTGGACAGGTCTGGACAACCCGAAGAGTTCAGTATAACCTAGAGTGGCTTACGGCGCAGCTTGGACGACTTGTTATTGGACACGTGATTTCTAAATATGATGCATGCATAACTGTTTTATTCATTTTATATATGTGATTTGAGATGCCTTGAGTGCATATGATTGTGGTGTTTTGGTATTTTCATACAAATGTGGTATTGCATGTATTTCGAGATTTATGCTTTATGTTGTACCTTAGGCTTAGGCCAGGTTTTTATACGTGCTTGTGGTTTCAAATGATTTGAATAATGAAATGATTTCGTATTTGGAAATATTATATCGGGCTTGAGGGCCAGGTTGTTTATGATATCGGGCTTGAGGCCCAATTGGTTTATGATATCGGGCTGGAGTCCTAGTTGTGGTTTATGAAATGAGATTCGGGTTTAAGACCCTATTGATTTGGATTTAGGCAGTGCCCCTATGATATTTGGATTGGATTGGATTCGGGGAATCATAATTTTGTGGAAACTGTTTGTGGAAATTATACCTCTAGTTGAGACCTTGTTGAAATGCTTTAGACTGGATTTGAAGGTATAAATCGTTTTTATGATTTTTCACTGGTTTGATTTCTGTTTTATACATACCATCCTTATGAGTGGCTTGTCTCCTTCAGATGTCTCGTAGTATCCTGGAGTAGTCACGGTGCATTGCTTAGAAGGGGCCGCTCTGAGGAAAGGCTCAGGACCAGGAGTGCGAGCATTGCCTAAGAGAGGCCGCTCCAACGAGGAAAGGCTCAAGATCAGGATTCCTAGATATGGATATCACCTAGGATAGTGTCTGGTGATATCAACTGGACACTGGTGGATCCTGGGGAGTACTCGGACTTGAGACCCCGAGTGGCACGCGTAGCCTTAGAGACCGTGACAATACTGATTGGACATCTGGGATGTCGTGGATTGGTTAAACTGTATTTTATTGATTTGGGCAGGGATCCCACGTGTTTTGGTTTTGGGCTGAGACCCTACTGAGGAAATGGTTGTGATTGATAAACGTTTTCACTGAGTTTTAATTTGCAAAGCCATATGATTTGATTTAAAGAAAGTGGTTGTTATAACTTGTTTTCTGATGCATGCATGCTTTTAAGTGAATGGTATAAATGTCTTTTCGTGAAATGGTTTTATAAATTTTTATTTTCGTCCACTCAAAGATTTTACCGTTTTTAATATCCTTCAGGTTGATCGCTGATGTGGGCTGACATCACATGTTGCCACAGATCCTGGCGTACTCTGGAAGCCCTGAGAAGGTTTAGGTGTATCTTTGGTCTGAAACAGGGTGTCAGACGGGAACATGGTAGATCCCGCGTTAATCAAGGGAGGATTGGGATGGGTCGTGTCACAAACCTTGAATTGAAGATATTGACCAACCTGACTCTTCTTATCACTTGTGATTCTTGTCTTCAACGAAAAATATCTAGGTTGTATTTCCCTCTTTCAGCTCACAAGGCGTCTATGCCATTTTCTAAAATCCATTCGATGTTTGGGATCCTAGTCCATGTGTGTTTACTTTTGGATATCAGTATTATGTCCTTTTCATTTATGATTTTACTAGATACCCATAGATTTACCCTATATCTAATAAATCTTAATCTTGTTATGTTTTTGTTAAATTCTCTTATTTTTCTACTATTTTATGGTAAAGCTTTCAAAATTTTCAAAGTGATGAGGGGTGAGTTTATAAGTAAGGTTACGATGTGAATTTTTATCCTCGAAGGGTGTTCAACATCATAAATCATGTCCTCGTACCCCTGAAAAAAGGGTCTTTCTAAGAGGAAGCATAAACACATCATCGAAACTGCTATCACCTTGTTAAATGTTACTTCCACGCCTTACACATTTTGGTTTCATGTTTGTTCAACTTCCAACTTCCTATTCAATAGAATGCCATCTTATGTCGTACAATTGCAGTCCCTTTATTTATGCGTGTTTTCCTATCATCTCCTTTATCTACTCTTCGAGTTTTTGATTGTGCATGCTACCCTTATCACATACCCAATATGAACACAAACTGATCTTCGCACCACTTAATTTGTTTTTATAGGTTATCCTCAAGACTACAAAGATTTTTTTTTGTTATCATTTACACACTAAACGAACTTACATATCTAAATAAGGTTTTCAAATTAAGTTCTGACATGTTGGTTTTGATGAATCTAAGTTCCCTTTAGTTATATATCTTCTCTAGTGTCTTGTGTATCCTTTCATCTTTCTGTTGTATGGAAACCTAGTTTAGGAAATGTGACTCCACCTAGTTGCATTACTTTTTTCTAGCCAACATTATATTTCCAATAGTTTTTCCCCTAGCATGACTCAACCTCTTCCACACCAACTTCCTCGGCAACACCAATTTCACAATGAGGGTCTCTAGTAACTCTTGGTCCTTAGTGACAGGACCCATCCAAATCCCCCGGATTAGTGCGGGATGACCCTGCTCCCGTCTGACACGAAGTGTCAGACAAGGGATATTTCCGACATTTGCCCTCCCGGGCTATCAGAGGACGCCAGGATCCGGAGGAGGCATGTGATATCTCGGTCTCTGCTACAGTCCACATCCGATGTCAACCTGAAGGGCAGTCAAAACATTAAAAACTGTGAGTAGACAAAACAAAAGTTTATAAAAACATTTCATAAGACATTTGTACCCTCCACTAAAAAGAATGCATGCATTCGAAAACCATTTATCCAAAAACAAACCATATGTGGGACTAAGCCCAAAGCAGATATAACCAAGGTCGAAAGGACCACAATGAAAACGACCATACCGGCCACTGCCCAAATCCATAAGGGACTCGACCCCAAACCATAAAGAAAACCAAGTATACGAGCCACTGCTCAAATCCTGTGCACACCACATATCATATATCATATATCATATATATACATATAAGTCACACAACCAATCCTGTCACGGTATCCAAAGCTACGCGCGTGCTACCCGGGTCTCAATTCGAGTCTTCTCAAAGTCAAGGTCAATGTCCGCAGACCACTGAACCTACTCGAGGTAATAGTAACCATAGCCTTCCTGAGAGTAAGGAACCCAACTGGGGGGTGACTCCACTCAGTCGGTGCTCCGTGACTACTCCGGGGTCCACCCAGGCCAACGAACCTCCCGGAGGAGATAGTAGAACATGTAAAGGAAGGTAGATGGACATATATATACATAACATAAACATTCATGCCCGGTTCCCCCCTGAACCGTCATGATCCATAATATCCATAATCAGGTAACATGCCGGTTCCCATAAACTGTCATGTACCGTAATAACATAATCGAGGTAACATGCCGGTTCCCATAAACCGTCATGTACCGTAATAACATAACTAGGGTTCATGCCGGTCCCCATAAACCGTCAAGAACAGAATGACCTGACAAAGGTTCATGCCGGTTCCCATAAACCGTCATGAACCACAATGACCTTTCCAGAGTTCATGCCGGTTCCCGTAAACCGTCATGGACTTGGAAATCCATTTAGGGTCCCTGACCCGAAATCATAAACCGTAAAGTAACTGGGTCTCGTGCCCGAACATATGACTCAACTGGGCACCGTGCCCGATATCTAAGGGTCAGTCACGACTCCGATCATAGTGATGCGTGCAACCATCCATCCAGGACCGCTCTCAATCCTGGTATGTCGCCGTGAACGAATCAACCGACGCGACCACCACAAGATCATGGTGCACTCATCACCGATCGATATCCTGAACTGTCAGCACTCCGAAGTCGAGCCTCCCCAGGCTGCCCGACAACGAATCGTGCATCGTGACCTCTCCGGAAGGAACACATCCCAATCCGAAGGCGAGCATCGTATCGTTGATCGCCGTGCACATAGCACCCGTCGCGACCACGATTTAGACCCGAAGGTCGTAAATAGTGTCATATGCCCGAGACAAAACCAAATGGGTCTCATACCCGAGTTTATCCATTTAGAAATCCAAAACCATTTCATTTAAATCAATAAAGGAATACAGATCCGTATAAGCACCGTATAAGGTCGAAACCTCGAAATACGTGCTTATACGTAACCACATACAAATAAACTCATGGCATCATCAAACATGTAATAAAACATATAATAAACATTTATGCATGCACCAATTTAGAAAACAAGGTCCACTCACAGACCGTCCGAGCTGCCGCCTCAATTTGCGTGCCATACGGCTCCCCGAGCCGATCATCGTCACCGGGACTCGCAAACCGGTCCAAATCGTAATAGAAGGTTACTAACTACTTAATTAACCTCCTACCAAAGCCCCGTAATTTTCCCGATTTTCTAACTATTTTTAAAACCGAAGCTAAACCTTCCGATGCCCCGAAACATATCGAGACGGTGTCCGATTGACACGAAACAATCCCAAAATGTTCGTTACATCAAATAGATGATTTCGTATGTTGGAACCTTCCCCAGATTCCCTGCCACGCGCCCTCACGCGCCGCCTGAAGTGGCTGCGCGTGGGCCTCACGCGCCTGCTACAGTACCTGATGACGTCATCGCTGACGTGAGCATGACGTCATCTGACAGCTGTCAGGTCTGACATGTCAGACTCTGACAGGTGCCATGTGTCATGCTCCCATTGGTCCACGTCACTGTGTTGTCAGTGCCACGTGGCAGTCTGACATGTGCCACGTGTCATCACGGCACTAGTCCACGTCTGTGCCACGTCACTGACATGTCAGTGCTGACTGTGCACTGACATGTGACACGTGTCGGCTGATGAGTGGTCCACGTCACCTCACAATCTGACAGGTGCCACGTCATCATGCCATGTCACCACTTTCAACCTCGCACAGCCGGTCCGGTCCAACCCCTGCAACTGGACCGGCGTAAACGGTCCAGGCTCATTCCAGCCCAGTTTTTCACCGTTTTCAATCCTAATCAATCCTAACCTTCCTATAATCGTCCTAGGAACCTAACCCAATTAATTAGAATCTCTAAAACCCACTAGAATCCACGGTTCAATTTTGAACCTCACGGTTCAATTTTCCCGATTGCGCCCAGGGCTGCTCAGCCCTTCACCGCCGTCCAAAACACCCTCTACACCTTCCTACAACCTCAATAAACTCATCCTAATCAACTAATAGCAACCATAATGTCTAATCGAAAAATAGAAGAAAAATGGGTTTATCGGGCTTACCGGGTACCCGCTCGGGTTCTGGGCTCCAGCCACCGCCCACGGCGGTTCCAGCCGTCCAGCCACCTCCATCTGGTCTTCTTCCCCCTCTCTGCCCCTCAGTCTTGGTCTAGGGTCATGGGTTTGGATTTGGGTGAGAATGGTGGATCGGTTTTGGTTTAGGAAAAACGAAGAAAATGATCGATGAAGAGGAAATGGAAGATGCATGAATGAAAAGTGATGTCCAGTGGATGGGTGACACTTGTCACTCATCCATTGGGCCTCCATTAAATATCTGGGCCCACTAGAGACAAACTGCACTTTTTGTCTCGTAAAACGTGTCATTGTGAATAGTAACCTAGAACTTCCGTGAACTGTAACTTCGCCGTCGAACGTCCGAATTCGACGTGCCACCTGTCTACGGATTCGTATCGTCCCCATCTACGTAACGGTCTTTGGCCCTCGGCCATCGACCTCCCGGTCAAAAAGTCAACATTTGACCCCTTTTTAACCAAAATTACCAAAATGCCCCTAAACTTCCGAACGTCATAATTTCCTCCTCGAACGTCGGAATTGAACGTGCCACTTGTCTATGAACTCGTGACGCCACGAACTACGTCACGGTCATCGGTCAAAGTCCATTTGACCGCCCGATCGAAAAGTCAACGTTTTGCCACCATCAGGGGCAAAACGGTCATTTTGCATCGTTCGTCTGATTTCGCTCTACTAATCACGGATTAGCCTCACTAATCGTGATTAGTCACTAATCTAATCTAGGAATTTGGGACGGGTCGTTACAACCTTCCCTCCTTAATTAATTTCGTCCTCGAAATTCCAACCGACTCTAATCCAACCGTTCTTCCTCCTTAATCAGTTTCGTTCTCAAAACTCCAACTATCCTGATTCCACCTCCACCTTGTGGAAATAATTCGATCTACCTCGCAACACGCGTACACTCGTACACCAACTAACCAGAATAATACTTACTCGTCTGCCGCCAGACGTACCACTAACACTCACGTCGTATCGACTACATTCGACCACGTCGAAGAACAGTAGTTATACGCTCCGAACTGACACCACTTGTCAGATCTACCATTTCGTTGACACAACAACTCTACGGTTCCCTTCTCAATCACTAATATATCCTGACGTCTGCTCCCACTGGGAGTCATCAGACCTCACTCAACGATCTATGTTGACACCTCCGACAAACTGTCACCACTTGACAGTCGTCAGTCAAAAACTAACACTATACCCACTTGTGGTTACACTAACCACCAACATACTCATCCTGAGTATACGTATACCAACATCTAACTCGACCTGCGTGTAACTAGACCCATCAGAAATACTATGCCCCCACGCACAGTATCCAATGTCCAGTCCACGACCTCAACTAATCTGATGGTATCGGAACCAATCCGACTGCCAACACGTTCTCCAACGTATCACTGGTATACCCAGAATACCGCTGCCAGACACCACAAGCCTATCCAGTATCGTACCTCGAACAACGTACAAGGTACATACACCTACCCATCAATTAGTCTACAACCACCTAGGTTGTAGCCAATCACGTTTCAATAATGGAGTCCATCTGTCCAATCCAGTATTAGACAAATCGAGACTCCAACCCATCATCTATTCCCAATTCCGAATCTGAATTCGCAACTTCATAAGAAATCACGAATCCAAACTCAGAAATCATATCCCTAACCATTTCCCAAATTCGAATCCAAAATCATCATTCCGTAAACTAGTATTAGGAATGACCATTCCGAACCCAAATCCATAAAAGAAAATCTACAGTCAAGCTCTAGAATCAAATCCTGTATCGTCACCCAGAATCCGATTCCAAAACCCAAATCTAGAAATCCTCTTTCAAGTTCCAAAATCACATCCTGAATCGTCATCCAGAAATCTGATTCCAAAACTCGAAATATCGTTCACGTCTACCGAGACGTATCAAAACCGAACCTATCGGTTACCTGATCAACCGACTACACACCATACATTAGATTGACTTCATAGAGAAATCAATCCCAACATCTACACAGCTCTAAGGCTGACCATATCCGACCACGTCGGAAAACTACTCATCGGACAACTACTCAGGTGAGTAATAAGTCATATGAGATTTACCTCGAAAAGAAGTTCAGTCCCATCATCCTCAACTCAAACATCCCAGTAAGAGTGATAAACTCTCCACCAATCTGGATCATCAAGATCACGATCCAGATCCACCACTACGTCAACCGATCATAGACGTCACGATCGAGAATCATCAAGCCGACCAAAGTTCTTAACTATTTCCCACATCTAAACAGATTAGTCAACGACGAGACATGCTGAGACACGCCGAGACCGTGGGTTCTCACTGATTACCTCGTATCAATCCTTGACATTCCACCTGGGAAAATCCAAGGATGATCCAATACGATGACATCAAGATCCATCCTCGTGAATGCAAATAAAACTCGCTGCACTCACCACACCACGTAATCCAGCCTCGTCTGCCACCAAGCAGAAAATGAGAAATCTCAGTCACCTCAGTCACAAACTCCCGCAATTCCGAAGTTCCAACAAAATTGGAAACAACATACCCGGACATCAACCACGTGTCCCTTAACCACTTTAACTTTATCTGAGATCCACTCTTCAACCACAGATACCGAACATATGCACATCACGACGGATGTGACTCAACGTCATCTCAATCACCAGCACCAGCACCAGCACGAGTACCAGCACCAACGCATTATCACCTGCACTAGTATCGGCACACAGGCATCCATACTAGTAGCAGCACACTAACACCAGCACACCGTGTGCAAAACTGACAACCCTGGATCTCCGCTCATACTGAACGACGATCTCGTACCTCTGCTCGAATAGGAGAAACTCTGCCTGCCTCGTACTCAACAACTCTAGGTACAGTCATCCTGACAACCCATACGAGAATAGGAAACGTTCCCGATTTCCAACAACCATAACTACGACCACTCCGTATCCCGCTCAGGGATTCCATCGACAAGTACCAACCTTGATAACTTGTCCCACCAATCACTAACCAGCCGTACTCCGACTAACCCAAATGCCGCCTACCAGGTCGCCCACGACCTTAGTTGCACCAACAGTCCATCACAACTGAATAGCTCGACAACCAACTCAGTCTAACCGATAAGTACAACCCCGATTGCGAAGTGCAGTCCCAACACAAGCTGACATGACTAGACCGATTAACGAATCCAAATCTGAATAGTCGTCCAAGTCACACCACTCGTCAACTCACATTTCCGAACCATACGCCCAAAAGTAGGGTTCCACGATTACACCTAGGGTCACTCTGAACCCAACTGCAAGCTACCAACTGCAGTACAATCCACAATCTAACCGACTCCGCTGTCTGGACATCGAAAAGACGTCAATCCAACTAAGATTCCTCGAATCCGACTGCTAACTGCCGACAGTAGTAAATCCATCTAACTCAATCAAATCCGATCATCGGATAGTCACAACTCCCAACCAGTCGTCGGAACCGATCCTACGACATCGTGAAGAGGATCCCAATTAACCGTCTCACGATCCAAAACTCTAACGTAATACTACGTTCACCATTCGTAGGGTTCCAGACTGTCAACCCTGACAGAACTATTGCAACCTCGGCCTCAAATGCCGAACCAATGCATGCCAATCCTACTAACTATCGTACCGGCACCTCAACATCAGGTTGACCACGAACTGTAGCCCATTGAGATATCACATCCTCGACCTGCGTACGGAGTAATGCGTAAAATACGCTCTAGAATTCAGAGTAACATGAGAAACCAAGCTCTGATACCACGTTGACAGGACCCATCCCAATCCCCCCGGGATTAGTGCGGGATGACCCTGCTCTCGTCTGACACGAAGTGTCAGACAAGGGATATTTCCGACCTTTGCCCTCCTGGGCTATCAGAGGACGCCAGGATCCGGAGGAGGCATGTGATATCTCGGTCTCTGCTACAGTCCACATCCGATGTCAACCTGAAGGGCAGTCAAAACATTAAAAACTGTGAGTGGACAAAACAAAAGTTTATAAAAACATTTCATAAGACATTTGTACCCTCCACTAAAAAGCATGCATGCATTCGAAAACCATTTATCCAAAAACAAACCATATGTGGGACTAAGCCCAAAGCAGATATAAACCAAGGTCGAAAGGACCACAATGAAAACGACCATACTGGCCACTGCCCAAATCCATAAGGGACTCGACCCCAAACGATAAAGAAACCAAGTTTACGAGCCACTGCTCAAATCCTGTGCACACCTGTGCACACCACATATCATATATCATATATCATATATATACATATAAGTCACACAACCAATCCTGTCACGGTATCCAAAGCTACGCGCGTGCTACCCGGGTCTCGATCCGAGTCTTCTCAAAGTCAAGGTCAATGTCCGCAGACCACTGAACCTACTCGAGGTAATAGTAACCATAGCCTTCCTGAGAGTAAGGAACCCAACTGGGGGGTGACTCCACTCAGTCGGTGCTCCGTGACTACTCCGGGGTCCACCCAGGCCAACGACCCTCCCCGGAGGAGATAATAGAACATGTAAAGGAAGGTAGATGGACATATATATACATAACATAAACATTCATGTCCGGTTCCCCCCTGAACCGTCATGATCCACAATATCCATAATCAGGTAACATGCCGGTTCCCATAAACCGTCATGTACCGTAATAACATAATCGAGGTAACATGCCGGTTCCTATAAACCGTCATGTACTGTAATAACATAACTAGGGTTCATGCCGGTCCCCATAAACCGTCAAGAACCAGAATGACCTGACAAAGGTTCATGCCGGTTCCCATAAACCGTCATGAACCACAATGACCTTTCCAGAGTTCATGCCGGTTCCCGTAAACCGTCATGGACTTGGAAATCCATTTAGGGTCCCTGACCCGAAATCATAAACCGTAAAGTAACTGGGTCTCGTGCCCGAACATATGACTCAACTGGGCACCGTGCCCAATATCTAAGGGTCAGTCACGACTCCGATCATAGTGATGCGTGCAACCATCCATCCAGGACCGCTCTCAATCCTGGTATGTCGCCGTGAACGAATCAACCGACGCGACCACCACAAGATCATGGTGCACTCATCACCGATCGATATCCTGAACCGTCAGCACTCCGAAGTCGAGCCTCCCCAGGCTGCCCGACAACGAATCGTGCATCGTGACCTCTCCGGAAGGAACACATCCCAATCCGAAGGCGAGCGTCGTATCGTTGATCGCCGTGCACATAGCACCCGTCGCGACCACGATTTAGACCCGAAGGTCGTAAATAGTGTCATATGCCCGAGACAAAACCAAATGGGTCTCATACCCGAGTTTATCCATTTAGAAATCCAAAACCATTTCATTTAAATCAATAAAGGAATACAGATCCGTATAAGCACCGTATAAGGTCGAAACCTCGAAATACGTGCTTATACGTAACCACATACAAATACACCCATGGCATCATCAAACATGTAATAAAACATATAATAAACATTTATGCATGCACCAATTTAGAAAACAAGGTCCACTCACAGACCGTCCGAGCTGCCGCCTCAATTTGCGTGCCATACGGCTCCCCGAGCCGATCATCGTCACCGGGACTCGCAAACTGGTCCAAATCGTAATAGAAGGTTACTAACTACATAATTAACCTCCTACCAAAGCCCCGTAATTTTCCCGATTTTCTAACTATTTTTAAAACCGAACCTAAACCTTCCGATGCCCCGAAACATATCGAGACGGTGTCCGATTGACACGAAACCAGTCCCAAAATGTTCGTTACATCAAATAGATGATTTCGTATGTTGGAACCTTCCCCAGATTCCCTGCCACGCGCCCTCACGCGCCGCCTGAAGTGGCTGCGCGTGGGCTTCACGCGCCTGCTACAGTACCTAATGACGTCATCGCTGACGTCAGCATGACGTCATCTGACAGCTGTCAGGTCTGACATGTCAGACTCTGACAGGTGCCACGTGTCATGCTCCCATTGGTCCACGTCACTGTGCTGTCAGTGCCATGTGGCTGTCTGACATGTGCCACGTGTCATCACGGCACTAGTCCACGTCTGTGCCACGTCACTGACATGTCAGTGCTGACTGTGCACTGACATGTGACACGTGTCGGCTGATGAGTGGTCCACGTCACCTCACAATCTGACAGGTGCCACGTCATCATGCCATGTCACCACCTTCAACCTCGCACAGCCGGTCCGGGCTGGCCGGTCCGGTCCAACCCCTGCAACTGGACCGGCGTAAACGGTCCAGGCTCATTCCAGCCCAGTTTTTCACCGTTTTCAATCCTAATCAATCCTAACCTTCCTATAATCGTCCTAGGAACCTAACCCAATTAATTAGAATCCCTAAAACCCACGAGAATCCACGGTTCAATTTTGAACCTCACGGTTCAATTTTCCCGATTGCGCCCAGGGCTGCTCAGCCCTTCACCGCCGTCCAAAACACCCTCTACACCTTCCTACAACCTCAATAAACTCATCCTAATCAATTAATAGCAACCATAATGTCTAAATCGAAAAATAGAAGAAAAATGGGTTTATCGGGCTTACCGGGTACCCGCTCGGGTTCTGGGCTCCAGCCACCGCCCACGGCGGTTCCAGCCGTCCAGCCACCTCCATCTGGTCTTCTTCCCCCTCTCTGCCCCTCAGTCTTGGTCCTAGGGTCATGGGTTTGGATTTGGGTGAGAATGGTGGATCGGTTTTGGTTTAGGAAAAACGAAGAAAATGATCGATGAAGAGGAAATGGAAGATGCATGAATGAAAAGTGATGTCCAGTGGATGGGTGACACTTGTCACTCATCCATTGGGCCTCCATTAAATATCTGGGCCCACTAGAGACAAACTGCACTTTTTGTCTCGTAAAACGTGTCATTGTGAATAGTAACCTAGAACTTCCGTGAACTGTAACTTCGCCGTTGAACGTCCGAATTCGACGTGCCACCTGTCTACGGATTCGTATCGTCCCCATCTACGTAACGGTCTTTGGCCCTCGGCCATCGGACCTCCCGGTCGAAAAGTCAACATTTGACCCCTTTTTAACCAAAATTACCAAAATGCCCCTAAACTTCCGAACGTCATAATTTCCTCCTCGAACGTCGGAATTGAACGTGCCACTTGTCTATGAACTCGTGACGTCACGAACTACGTCACGGTCATCGGTCAAAGTCCATTTGACCGCCCGATCAAAAAGTCAACGTTTTGCCACCATCAAGGGCAAAACGGTCATTTTGCATCGTTCGTCTGATTTCGCTCTACTAATCACGGATTAGCCTCACTAATCGTGATTAGTCACTAATCTAATCTAGGAATTTGGGACGGGTCGTTACACTTAGTCTGTTGTTCCCATCTCAATTGTACATCCAGATTCACAAACGACCTCTCTTATGCCCTCTGCTTCTCCAGTTTAACATTCTGCTCCTTATTTTGCAACTGTGTCAAGTTCTTCGTATGTCTTATTAACTTCAGCTCCACTTGATCTAGATCTCTCATGTCTTTAACATAAGCTCCAATTTCATACAAACAAGCTTTGGAAGTTCCCAAGTGGCATAAAGCTATGGTAGATGGAGTTACTACTCCCCATCGTCAAAACACTTGGTTGTTGGTTCCATTTCCTCTTCATATATAAGTGATTGGCTTTGAATGGTTATTCAAGGTTAAGAAACATGCAAATGGTTCTTTAGCTCACCACAAGACTAGACTGGTAGCCAAAGGGTATCTTTAAGAAGGTGGTAATAATTATGACGATAATTTTAGTCGTGCAATAAAACATGCCACATTTCGACTTGTGTTAGCTCTTGCAGCTCAATTTAATTGGCCACTGAGACAAATTGATATGAAGAATGTGTTTCTTCATGGTTTCTTATATGAAATATTTTAAATTTGATGAATTGTCTAATTCAATTAATCCGCCCCATCAAATAAGACATTTGTTAACGTATCGCGATCCTTAAATAAAATATTATTCTTTTTAATTAATGATAAGATGTCCTGCATATTTTTCAGTAAAGAGCCAGATAACTTCAAATGTAGAGAGACCACTAGTTAAAATTTAAGGTACGTGAAGAGTACTACCAACTGACTTCTATTATATCTGCACTAAAATTAGACCCAAGTCTTGTGCAATGGATCAACTAGATAATCTTTTTTGCTTCAACATTGGTAAATGAGGAAGAGTTTGAACATTGGGTTCATAACCTATAATAAAATTTAATTTGCTAAAGCCTAATTTAAGGGCAAGATTGGTTCAGTATCTTTCATGGTTCTATTTACACCCGAAAATATCCCCTATGAGCCCAAATCGATGGCTCACAAAAATTAAAGACCCAAGACTGACACAAGCCCAGCCCAAGCAGCTGTAAGTGTGGAAAGGAAGTAAGTGTGGTTGGTGCTGACAGAAAACAAAGAAAAATGAGGCATGTGGGTGTATCCCAACAAGAAAAATGGTGAAGTGAGACCCATGCAGGGCCCAACTTGGCAAGTTGAGAGCTCCTTCACTTCCTATAAAAGGAGTACAACCCAACTTCTCAAAAGACCGACAATTAACCAATCAAACTTAGCAAATTGATCTCCATTAATTTCTGAACCTATGAACACCTTTAACCAAAGTTTCATAATTTTAAACAGCTGGCCCATGTGACAAAAACTGCCTTTTTCAACCTAGGAAATCAAAGATGCAACTTCTCTTCTCATTCCTTCGAGCCATTTATGCAACTGCATAACCGTCTTTTTTACCGCTCTGGCAGTAATGTCATAATGGTTGGCTACATTTCCTTGCACAAACCTTCTTTCTAACTGAACAAGTGTCATAAGGATTACCCTCGTCCCAACTGACCAATTCATGGACTTTGGGATGAGGTTCACGGAAAATTAACATTCTTTCTGACCATTTAGTGTTATAAAGGTTGATATTATCGATTACTAGCTCACGGAGAGTCATCCCGACTACCAGGACAATCTTCGACCACTGTTACATAGAAAGCCACCCCTACTACCGTTTATAGGGAAAGTCATCCCGATTTCCAACTCATGGCTTGTTCATTGAGGGACTCAAACCTTTTTTCGATGTTCTATCGTTACATTTGAGTGTTGTGCCATCTATGACATGATTTTTGACAGATATTCATTTCAATTGATGATTTCCGAAATTTCTAGCTTGGTAAGGGCGTGAAATGCAAAGGAAATAATTTACTTTCGGTACTTATAATTTTAGTTGTTATTCAATTCAAATACTCTTACATTGCTATATTCTTCGTTCCATTTCGATTTCGACAAAAACCAGATTTTCTTACGTAATGATTGGTAAATGGGCGATGCATGAATTAGAGGAAATGGGCCAATGGGATGAGTGACACTTGTCACTCATCCATTGGTCCAAATCAGATATTTTGGGTCACAAATTTAAATCCAAAAGTCAACCGTCTTGCTTTTCGTACAACTATGAATAATTTAATAATAGTTCTAAACCCATAACTTTCCCGTGCAATGTCCGATTTCAATGTGTCACCTGTCTACGGACTCGTATCATCTTGATCTACGTAATGGATCTCGATCCATGTCCATTTGACCTCTCGAGTCAAAAGTTAACATTTTTCCCTTCAAAGGGAAAAATCGTCATTTCACCCCAACTAGTCCTAATTAGTTACGATAACCATCAATTAATCTTTAATGAATCTCGCTAATCACTTAATTTTGGGACGGGTCATTACCATCTACCCTCCTTAAATAATTTCGTCCTCGAAATTCACATCGACTCAAATCCACATCAAAACTGCGAAAATCCAATTCTGCCTCCAACCTGAGGCTCCCACGTGTCCACGTACACGTGTAACATATACCCACAGTATGCATACCGAAATCAAACGTCACTCGACATTAACTACAATACGTCGGTCACCGAAATCAAGTCTCGAGCGAGACATTGATACTCGTCGACTATACCTGCCACCCTCGCATGTATACTCAAAACTCAATCTGACCATTCTCCTCATGCTGAGCAATGCCAAGTCCTCCAGCTCACTAGACGGTCTCCCATCGTCAATCATAACTATGACGAACCGACGTGTCAAGCTGGTAACTCTTCGGCTCCACTATCACCACTCGACTCGCTCTTGAGTTGTCAGGACCCGACCCTCCTCTGTCAGGTCCCGACTCATCTAGCATGATATTTTCCGCTTTGGGTCTCCTTGCCCTTGCCCTCACGGTTTTGTTTTCGGGAGCTCACGGTGCAACTTCCCAGGGGGTCACCCATCATGGAATTGCACTAGCCTCAACTCGCTTAACTTTGGGGTTCCAATCCCCCCCAAAGCCACTGAGCTCCCAAAAGGCCTCATGCTAGATAGGTGTGTGCCTACACCTTTAAGGCACACCATCATTCCCTTCCCAGACCATTCTCCCCTCGCATGAATGTGGGATTATTCACCGTTCCCTCCAGGACACGGGTCTTACAATCCACCCCCCTTAGGGCCCAGCGTCCTTGCTGGCACACTTCCAGGTCGGGGTCTGGCTCTGATACCAAATTGTCAGGACCCGACCCTCCTCTGTCAGGTCCCGACTCATCTAGCATGATATTGTCCGCTTTGGGCCTCCTTGCCCTTGCCCTCACAGTTTTGTTTTCGGGAGCTCACGGTGCAACTTCCCAGGGGGTCACCCATCATGGAATTGCACCAGCCTCAACTCGCTTAACTTTGGGGTTCCAATCCCCCCCAAAGCCACTGAGCTCCCAAAAGGCCTCATGCTAGATAGGTGTGTGCCTACACCTTTAAGGCACACCACCATTCCCTTCCCAGACCATTCTCCCCTCGCAGGAATGTGGGATTATTCACCGTTCCCTCTAGGACACGGGTCTTACATGAGTCCCATCAGGGTACCGCGTACAATACCACGTGTCACTAAACGACCAACGATGTGATCTTGACTCCTCTCGAATCTCTAACCGACATCTCACTCATTCTGAGTGTATTTGGACCCCATCGAATTCTTTCTATAGCAAGACACTCACAATTCAATCAGTAGGGTTCCTCTTTCCCAAAACTATGGCCCTGAGCTCCATGTTTGCACAATAACTTAACCCTCTAAAGCCATTATGTACTAGCGCACAATATTCGATGCCCAGTCCTCATTCTCAATTAACTATCAACATCGTATCCAATCCGATTACCATACCATGTCCATCTCGGACTCGAACTCATCAGAATGATCAACTCTCAACAATCACGCTTATCAAACATGCATTACTCACTGGTGCACACACAACACACAATCACCTCGACACTACTCATAGGCCGGCTCAAGGACTGCACCCACGCAACATCCGGCCACGTACCAATATCCACACCCTGGACATAGCTCGGGTGTCAATGAGATGGTTGTTATGCCAATCATGATCTAGCATTGGAACCTGTCTGTCCGATCCCTTTTTTGGACAGACTGTACAATATACTCAACTCCTCTATGAGTTTTCTCGGTTACCTGGCCAACACTTGAGATGTGCCCAATAAACTCATCGAGAATTTGGAAGACCAACTGTCTTACATCTACCAAGACGCACCAATCCAAATCTCGACCCCCATCCTGATGATGCAAAGGGTCAGATCTTGAAACTGTGCTATCAACCTCTAATCCAGCAACCTCTCAAGCCCAATCAATTTGACTGGAGGGAGTCAATCACGTCAACGGCTACAAGCATAGGGATAAACCTTCACCTGAAAATCAATGAAACTCATCCAGTTTGAGTGAATCCAAGCTCAATCATCTTTATTGGCTGACGCCAATGCCCAAACCTTCTCGACCTACAACAACTCAATCCACAACTGTCTCGATTCACAATCATCTCGATCCATAACCACCCCGATTCGTACTTATCTCGATCCGTCGATGATCCATACTAGCTTTCTACGCCAACCTAACATGACCCATAACACCAACACAGGTCCACCAAATCTGACACTCACTCATCACGTTAGGTGACACCAAGCTCCTTCTTTTCCTCAACTCAAACAAATTTGGTTCACAACCAATTTGACTAATGTTCACTACGAATTTCCACAATAAGGATTTTTGTTCACATTGTCCAACTGCCTTATCAAATCCAACTCTCGAAGTTCAATCGAATTCTGAAAAGGAACACTAGGCTCGCAACAGTGGCATTCCAAGTCAAATGAACCCCAAATCCACTAAGTCCTGTAACTGGACTCTCAATGATCTCAACTCCGTCAGTACCTTCCGACAAGGTGGTTGAAAAATGGGTTACGTACCTAGAAAAACCTCCTCTAAATGTGGCAACCAAGTAAATCCGGAAACCATGTAAATCATTCGTCATCGGAGTAAACTCGGCACATCCTAAAACTCACTCTGAGCTCACTGAGCTAACTGGGGACATAATAACACATTTCCCACGTCCTTAACGACCATACGATAGGGTGGTCCCTGCCTCCAAGCCGTAACTCACTCGGACATCAATTAATCAGGACTACCAAATGCAACTGGTTCCTCGAATACTCAACCGAGGAGTAACGGGTAGTCTAATAATTCATCCCTAGGATTACATCCAAATCACAAAGACATAGGGAAATCTAATCTATCATTTGTCACACCTTCTACGCAAATCCACTAGGTGATTCCATCACTGCACCAGTCGGAGTACTGATACTACTGTCCCAACCCAATGAGAAGCTGATCCCAAGAAAAGAGTGTGTGAGTCCAAACTCCAACAACACTCGTACAATCCGTCCAAAGATAGCTAGGGTACTTGTCACCAATCTAGGTATACCCCGTGACTCCAATAATCCAACTTGCACGTCTGTCACTCAACGACTCATAACTAGATGCAACCATCGTCTAAGATCCGTGGAAAAACATCCTCTAGACACACTCGGCGTCATCCAGAATCATCTGATCACTGCGGGATTCCATCCGACTTATCTCCACTGAGATGGTACACTAAAACTCAAGTATGTCTCCTAATACTCGACACAAACCGATGACTCCTCATCGTCTCAATTGCCATTGAACCATAAGCATACCATGAAAATTCATATGCCTCTACTAGTACTGAGCTGCCATCAAATCTCCTGCTCATGTTGGAGGAACTCCGCCTCCCTCGTATCTCGATAAGACTGAAAATAGCGTAAGAACGTTCTTCAAACATCACCCAACTCTCGATAGTCTCATCCATGTTCGTCGATAGCAATGTCTGCGATCCCAAGAAAAGAGTGTGTGAGTCCAAACTCCAACAACACTTGTACAATCCGTCCAAAGATAGCTAGGGTACTTGTCACCAATCTAGGTATACCTCGTGACTCCAATAATCCAACTTGCACGTCTGTCACTCATCGACTCAGAACTAGATGCAACCATCGTCTAAGATCCGTGGCAAAACATCCTCTAGACACACTCGGCGTCATCCAGAATCATCTGATCACTGCAGGATTCCATCCGACTTATCTCCACTGAGATGCTACACTAAAACTCAAGTATGTCTCCTAAGACTCGACACAAACCGATGACTCCTCATCGTCTCAATTGCCATTGAACCATAAGCATACCATGAAAAATTCATACGCCTCTACTGGTACTGAGCTGCCATCAAATCTCCTGCTCCTGTTAGAGGAACTCCGCCTCCCTCGTATCTCGATAAGACTGGAAATAGCTTAAGAACGTTCCTCAAACATCGCCCAACTCTCGATAGTCTCATACATGTTCGTCGATAGCAATGTCTGCCACTAACCTCGTGCAGACCGAACTAAGACACACTCCGTTGACGAAATCATGCACACATGTGGGCCACTCATCGCTATCGAGATCACGCACTCATACAACAACCCTCGCATGTTGTCACGACCTGTCCCATCTAACACAATATTGTCCGCTTTGGGCCCAGCCCTCACGGTTTTGTTTTCGGGAGCTTACGTGCAACTTCCCAGTAGGTCACCCATCATGGGATTGCACCAGCCTCAACTCGCTTAACTTTGGGGTTCCAATCCCCCCCAAAGCCACTGAACTCCCAAAAGGCCTTGTGTTAGATAGATACATGCCCACACATATAAGGTACTTTACCTTTCCCTCCTCAAGCGATGTGGGATTGTTCACCGATCTTACCTTACCAAGCTCACGGGTCTTGCTCACCGTTCTTGCTTCTCAAGCTCACGGGTCTTGCTTACCGTTCACGGGTCTTTAAGAACATTCCTCAAACATCGCCCAACTCTCGATAGTCTCATACATGTTCGTCGATAGCAATGTCTGCCACTAACCTCGTGCAGACCGAACTAAGACACACTCCGTTGACGAAATCATGCACACATGTGGGCCACTCATCGCTATCGAGATCACGCACTCATACAACAACCCTCGCATGTTGTCACGACCTGTCCCGTCTAACACAATATTGTCCGCTTTGGGCCCAGCCCTCACGGTTTTGTTTTCGGGAGCTCACGTGCAACTTCCCAGTAGGTCACCCATCATGGGATTGCACCAGCCTCAACTCGCTTAACTTTGGGGTTCCAATCCCCCCCAAAGCCACTGAGCTCCCAAAAGGCCTTGTGTTAGATAGATACGTGCCCACACATATAAGGTACTTTACCTTTCCCTCCTCGAGCGATGTGGGATTGTTCACCGATCTTACCTTACCAAGCTCACGGGTCTTGCTCACCGTTCTTGCTTCTCAAGCTCACGGGTCTTGCTTACCGTTCACGGGTCTTTAAGAACGTTCCTCAAACATCGCCCAACTCTCGATAGTCTCATACATGTTCGTCGATAGCAATGTCTGCCACTAACCTCGTGCAGACCGAACTAAGACACACTCCGTTGACGAAATCATGCACACATGTGGGCCACTCGTCGCTATCGAGATCACGAACTCATACAACAACCCTCGCATGTTGTCACGACCTGTCCCACCTAACACAATATTGTCCGCTTTGGGCCCAGCCCTCACGGTTTTGTTTTCGGGAGCTCACGTGCAATTTCCCAGTAGGTCACCCATCATGGGATTGCACCAGCCTCAACTCGCTTAACTTTGGGGTTCCAATCCCCCCCAGAGCCACTGAGCTCCCAAAAGGCCTTGTGTTAGATAGATACGTGCCCACACATATAAGGTACTTTACCTTTCCCTCCTCGAGCGATGTGGGATTGTTCACCGATCTTACCTTACCAAGCTCACGGGTCTTGCTCACCGTTTTTGCTTCTCAAGCTCACGGGTCTTGCTCACCGTTCATACTTCCAAGATCGGGACTTACAATCCACCCCCCTTGGGGCCCAGCGTCCTCGCTGGCACACTTCCAGTCAAGGTCCGGCTATGATACCATTCTGTCACGACCTGGCCCATCTAACACAATATTGTCCGCTTTGGGCCCAGCCCTCACGGTTTTGTTTTCGGGAGCTCACGTGCAACTTCCCAGTAGGTCACCCATCATTGGATTGCACCAGCCTCAACTCGCTTAACTTTGGGGTTCCAATCCCCCCCAAAGCCACTGAGCTCCCAAAAGGCCTTGTGTTAGATAGATACGTGCCTACTCATATAAGGCACTTCACCTTTCTCTCCCCGAGCGATGTGGGATCGTTCACCGATCTTACATTTCCAAGCTCACGGGTCTTGCTCACCGTTCTTACTTCTCAAGCTCACGGGTCTTGCTCACCGTTCTTACTTCCAAAACGGGGTCTTACACCTGTACAATCCACTCAAAGCACAAGATCCGCTGATTGGTCTACCCCGGGATCCAATCCACACGTACCATACTCCTAATAACTTGTTCAACCGTCCTCAAACTAGGATCATCCATAACCCCTGCTGCTAGCACCACATTCATCTTGACCGACCATCGGTTATAACTCATAAAAGTGACCATACTGAGATAACTGGTTGATTGGATCCCATCCACTCGTAACTCTACGGTCTCCAGCCGTTGGGCCCATAAGAAACTCGGCCCTCCTCGGGTCTACTCGGCCCTACTCAAGGTCTGAACCCACTGAAACATGGAATCCTATGCCAAACAGAACCACAGATAGGTTCATTCCCACTTAACTTTCCTATTCTTACCCTCACTATCAAGTTGATGACGGGCTGTCGTCATCGTAAAGACAACACATTCAGCGCATGCACAACACTACAAGAGTAACCCAATGCTCTGATACCAAGCTGACAGGACCCATCCTTAATCCCCCTAGATTAACGTGGGAGGACCTGCTCCTGTCTGACACCACGTGTTAGACTAGGGATAATACCGTGACCTACTCGGGGTTTCAAGAGTACGCAGCTTCATGTGATGCCTCAGTCTCTACTACAGTCCGTATCCGCAATCAACCTAAAGGGCATCAAAAACATTAAAATTGTGAGTGGACAAAAATAAGCTTTTCAAATAAACTTCAGGGAAATACATTTATACCCTCCAATTAAAAACATGTGTGCATTAGAAAACATTTAATCTCAAATGCTTTCTTAAAACCAAATCATATGTCTTTTCAAATCTAAATATGTGAAAACATCTGGACATAAAGCAATCCTCGAAACATGACCAATCCTCATATCCCACATCTATCTCCTCTCATATCATCATCTGTCACGTCATCCGTGCAATGATAGTTCACGTCCGAGCACGTCGCTGTGAACAAATCAACGGTCGACGTTCATATCATCGTGAACAAATCAACGATCGATGCCATACATAATAAGCATTCCTGAGTCGAGCCTCCCATAGCTGCTCGACAACATGCAATGCATCGTAACCCCTCTGGGAGGGAAACAATGCATCCCGGAGGTAAGCAACATATCATAGGGAAACACATTCCTACTGGAGTCACATCAAACTCAAGAGGATGGTCTCAGTGAAAACATTTCAAAAATCTCATCAAAGCATTTTCACAAACATTTTTCTTTAAAATCTTCACGTAGGGTCTCAATCCAATACATAGTTTCCACAAATCATATTAAAACAGTGTCCAACACTCATTTCATAAATCATATCATTTCTTTCAAATTCACATGGACTCACACTCGGAATCAAATATCTTTCCAACAGGGTCTCAAGCCCGAAACATCATTTTATAAATACCAAGATTATTTCATTCAAATCGAATCATCATTCAAATCACCTTTAGTGAAATGTCAAAGCACGTAGAAAACTCGGCATAAGTTCAAAGTATATCATAAAGCATAAATATCGAAATACGTGCACAATAACATTTTACAAGAAAATGATCGACAAGAATACTTAAATTATTATCAATCATTGCATTGCATTTCAAATCATAATCATAAGACATTTAAAACATTTATACATGCACCATATTTATAAAACAAATGTCCAAGCACACAAGGTACACGCTACGTGCTGAAAACTAGCGTCGTAAGCCAATCCGAAGCATTTGGAACGCCCGGGCCTGTCCAAATCACACCCAAGGGTAACTAACAATCCATATAACTCCATACAATAAACCCTCAAAAACCCCAGAACCGAAAACGCGTCCGGAACACTCATCTCAAAGAGAAAAACCTCTAAAACACTAACCAAACAATCTCAGATCAACCTAAAATCACCACCATTGGATTCAGAATGTCGAAACGTTTTGAACAAGACCAGTTTGACCTCAAAATTCATGCCCACGTGCCCTCACGTGCAGGTCAAAGTCCGATCCACGACAGTCAACGCCAGTCGACGCTGACGTCATGCTGGTCAACGCTGACGTGAGTTGCCGACATCAGCCTGACATCTGACATCTCTGACAGTCTGACAACCTGCCACGTGTCCTGTCATGTGTCATTGACAAGTCTTACACCCTTCCATGTGGCACCGCTTCACTGGTCTACGTGGTCTGACATGTCACCTGAAAATTCCTGACACCTTGCCACGTGGCACCATCTTACTAGTCCACGTGGTCTGACAAGTCTGACGTGGCAGTGCCACGTCAGTTGCTGTCTAGGTTGACACCTGGCCATGTGTCACCCTCTGGTTGGCCATGTGGCCTGACATGATGATGTGGCTTACCATGTCATCGTCGTCAAGCTCTAGCCGGGTCAACCCGAACCTCTGTAACGGGTCGTTCAACCAAAACCCACCATTTTTCTCCTAATCGACTCGCCTTGAGCACAGAAATTGACCCACGACCTCAAAACCAAGAGGAAAGGACTGAAACTCACCTGTCACCAACGATCTTCCACAACCAACTTTTGAACCACCACCGAGATCTGCCCACCCGTCCTTTTCCTTCCGTTTTGATCCCTACAGGTTCGTAAGAGCTCGATAAAGAAGACCCTGGCATCAGAACCAACCCAAAACGTCCAAAACTCAAAATCCAAAAATGAACGGGTTTCTGATGTACCTTTCTCTGAGTTTTCCGGCTACCTCACGAGGGCTCCACCGTCTTTGACACCGTCTCTGTTTGCCTCTCAATCTCACCCCCTCACTTTTTTTTTGTGACTCAGAATTGTTTCCAACTTTTTTGTCAAATGTTGTTAGAAAAGATGAGACCTGTTTCCTAAGCGCACTCAATAAGCTCCAATTATTCGTTCGATTTTCATCGGAAATTGGTCAAAGCCATCACATCAATGCTAAGAAGCATAATCGGGAAGAAAATGAACGTGATTAGGGCCGAAGAATCTAAGGATGATGACTTATTAGGGTTTCTTTTGAAATCAAACAACTAGAAGGATTTATCAGAAAACGAAGAAGGGAAAGAGATGTTAACAATTGAAGAGGTGATAGAGGAGTATAAGCAGTTTTACCTTGCCGGCTAAGAAACAACCTCGAGTTGGATAACATTGTCGCCTCAAAATTGTACGTACATATTTCTCCATGTCTGAAAATAGTTTAGCACAGGATGATAATCATTCCGATTTTTCTTGCAGGTAACGATGATCCTTAATGAAGGACTAAGGTTGTATCCACCGACGATTGCTCAATACCAACATACTTACAAGGAAACCAAACTCAGAGACATCATTGTTCCGACAGGAGTTGATATTACTCTGCCTACATTGCTCATGCACCATGATCCTGGACTTTGGGGAGACAATGCAGAAGAATTCAAACCAGAGAGATTCTCTAAAGGATTTTTGAAGCCATCAAAGGATCAGCATGCATTCTTTCTATTCGGATGGGTCCGAGGACTAGTTGTAAGACCCAGTTATGAAAGCAAGAACGGTGAGTAAGACTCATGACTTTGAGAAGTAAGAACAGTAAGTAAGACCCGTGAGCTTGGGAAATGCAAGATCGGTAAACAATCTCGCATCGCTCGGAGAGGGAAAAGTGAAGTGCCTTATATGTGTGGGCATGTATCTATCTAACACAAAGGCTTTTAGGAGTTCACTGGCTTTGGATTCCTTGGGAACTCCAAAGTTAAGTAAGTTGAGACTAGTGCAATCTCAAAATGGGTTACCTATTGTAAAATTACACGTGAGCTCCCGAGAACAAAACCATGAAAGCTGAGTCCAAAGCGGACAATATTGTGTTAGATGGATCAAGTCGTGACACCAGTATCCGTCAAAATTTTGCCATAATAGAAGCCAAGGTTGCTTTGACTATGGCTCTGCACCATTTCTCATTCCATTTCCCATTTGAGGTCTCACCTTCCTACATTCATGCTCCTTATACAGTTACCATTCTTCAACCACAGCATGGAGCTCTAGTTCATTTACGCCGACTCTAGGTCAAGGGTCACTCTAGCGCTGCAATTTCTAAAGCTCATTCTCAATAATGTGGTGTTAAACCACCAACATTGTGTCCTAGTTCCATAATTTCTTCCGTAAGTATTTTGAAATCCAAATAAAGAAAAACAGATTATATCCATACATCAAACTACATAAAAAATTCACTGTGCGAGAGCTTTTATTTCAATGAAATGACAATAAAAGATCTCACGGTTCTGCATATTATTGTTGCTGGTGTAAAAATTCTTAATTTTCCTTCCTATTAAAACTTGTATCTTTTTTCTGACAGTTTTGACGAAAATAATACCCTAATTTGCCTCTCAAAAGTACGTAGGGTTTTACCTTAAGCAAAATTGTATTTCAAATGACAAAAACTGTCATAAAGCATCCATATCATCCAATATGGAGTCTAAATCTGGGGTTACGACGGCTCGTTTGTTCAGCTCGCCAATAGTGCCACATTTCCCCTCTGCTTTATTAATAACCACAACATCCTGAGCAAAGTCGCAATTCATCCCTGGGTTGACCTGCAATCATTCAAATGATAAGAGGCATTCATCAAGGTTAGAACTCCAAAGAAGACTAAAGAAGACATTTAATGTTGCAACTTCACTATAAAATGTCCTTACATCGAAAATGCTGTCTCCAAGCTTCAACTTGATAGCGCCACTCTTGTACACTAGCATCTTACCCATGAAGCCAGCCGGTAACTCAGAAAAAGCACAAGGCTTTTGCATATTACTTGCACCCCCAGGTGGCCCTGAGCTTTTAGCTGCCTCGTGGCCATCGGCTGTGGCTGATCGCTTTGTTGTAGGCAAATTTTGTGGCAGCTGAAGAAAGAGCATACTTGTTGCTTTATTCTCGTCCTGCCAACAAACTCTAAAAAGTAAAGCAAAGGTTTAAGCAGGTAGGGTTTGAACTTTTAATTTTCGGATTACCAACCATTAGACCAAGGTCATTTGCTGCTTTTGTTGAATTTTCATCATAAGTTGTTTCCTGGGAAACGTCCCCAAATTCCTCCTGATTACGTGCTTCTGCAAGTATAGAAAGAACATTAGGTGCCCTTACATGTAATTCAAGTCTGATTTTCACATTGACAGCAGATGAAACATAAATGATCAGATGAGAAAAAAAAACCGACTCCAGACAAGTAATCAACCCTAATGGGATCCTATTATGTAAAAAGCAATGCTGTCATGTTGCAATAATCATATGCTTTTATCATGTTTCTTCTCTAAGATGCATTCGACAACGTACCAGGATTTCCAGAATATGGGGGTCTCAGAGGAAGAGTTACAGGGTAATAACTGTACTGATCCTGCAATATCCAGAACATAAAAAGTCACTAAGCCATACACACACAGATGAAGAGCAGAAAACATGAACTTTGCAGAGTAAAGTTGGCTTGCACAACATCCATGAAATCAAAATGTAACTTACCCACAGTGAGCTGTATTCTTCCTCCTTTTCTTTCTCACGCAAGTCAGAAGCTACAAAAGCACCATCTAGGGTGATGTACTAGAAGCATGTCATATATAGCTAAGCAAAAAGACTACTTAAAATGAGAGACAAATACCATCAGCAGCTGAACCAGCACCAATACTCTTGGGAGCACCATATGTTTTCAAGGATGTTGTTACACCGCCATTACCAAATACAATTTGTGTAGGGGCCACTGAAAATACCAAATAATGAATGACAAAGAATTCAAGAACGAAAAAATTCGCAAGGCAACATTATCTTCTTCAGAAAGAAAATGCCTTATCAAGACATGCGAATTTCCTCTACTTAACCCAAGTTCTACCTAGTCACACTAAATTTCCAGAACCAAATGTATAGCATCCTTTGCAATCGGATCACAACTTCCCTATTCTATACTTAATTGTTCTTGTTAATTTGAATATGAATTCAAGAATTAGAACATAGAAGAGCCTTTACCTTTCCTTTCAAATTTTGGCCTCGCCCTTAACGTTGATTCCTGTAAGATAAAGAGGATCCAAAGAAACAAAAAATAAATAAACACACAAACAAAACACAATATGAGAAATTAAATTAAATTGATATGCTTGATACATTGAAATCAATGGAAAAACAGCTAATAATATATACATTGAAGCGTTTCAGCAATTCCCTAGCCTGTTCAGCATCAGCTTCCTCTGACGCACTGTTCACTTCGCTGTAGAGAGAGATAGGAATAGCATAAGTTAGGAATCAAATCAAATTAAATTAAACAAAGAAAACGTTTCAGGCTTTGATTTTGTAAGTGTGACCAAAATGACATACGCTTTGACTTCAGTCTTTGGGGCAATGCGAGGACGGGCTTTAGGAATGAATCTCCTCTGCAGCAGAGAAAAGTAAATCAGAAGATTAAAAAACAACAGGCGCAACTAAAAATATTTGCGGATTTTGAAACAGAAAGAGACATAATCGAACAGAGGCAGGGTATCAAACAAACCTTCCTGGGAGCTTGTTCTCGGTCCATTGGAGATTAAATGGCAATCTAGAGAAAACACGAGCAAAAATTAGAGGAAAGAATATGAGCCCATGACTGAAAACAAAAAGCAAAACCACATTTTGGTCAGGTGGGCGTAAGAAGTATTTAACAATATTTTACATATTTATTCAACTCAATCTCAAAGATCACAACACAATTAAATAATATAATATAATCAAGAAGATGAAGAGAATAAGATGACTAATCACGTATTCGGATTTGGCACAATGAATTCCTCAATCATAAGTTCATCTTCTCCTCTCTACCAAAAGCTGATTGTCCTTAGCTAATGAATAGGTCTTAGCACTGAATTTTCGGTCAGACTTATGGTGAAAGCAGAGACCAACTTATATACTATCCTTGTTCTAAAGGACTTCCTATTATAGACACATTAGAACCCTAATGGGCCAATTCACTGTATTAATGTAACATAACACATATAACAAGGAGTCCATCAATATGATTTAATTACCACAACTCTATTATTTTTAAGTCATGATCTTCATATAATACTATGCACTTAAGCGATTCTATAGTACTCAAATTCTAACATTCTCCCACTTGAGTACCATATGATCATTGTGCAAAATTGTTACCATCACTGAAAATAATAGTGCACACTGAGTCCCAAATGCAAACAAATCAACTCCATAACACAGCAGTCATGGCTGCTTTGAAAAAGTCAAACAAGGCTGTAGGTACATCAATACATAATGGAAAACTCAAAATTGAGCTTCCATATAGTTGTGGTCCAGACTTATAAGGCTCAAGGAACCTTTGTTACCAATCCAGAAGCTCACATAAACTAAAATGATCAATCATCACAACATGCTGTATACATATGACAATTCTGCAGAATTCTAAATCAATTAGAAAGCTCCCAAATGCAGAAAAGCAAGCGGAAAATCATAATTGCTTAACCAAACTGCCAATGAATTCAAATCCAATTTTCTAATCACAACAAAGCATGGGCAAAACAGTTCTTAATCACCACACAACAGAAGCATACTTCACTCCCACTTATCAAAATTTGGTACCAAAACCTTATAGATTCACAAGAACCTTCATTGCCAAACGCTCAAATCACTAAACCAAAAAGTGAGTTTCAACAGAATTTACCACATCAAGCAGCACAAAGTAATTTGGGCTGGATAACAAAACGACATTGCCAAAACACAAGGAAAACAAAAAAGATAGTTTGCATTCCAAACAGAAATTTCCCAATGGAAATTCATAAAAGTCAAGTGACAGACACAGAAACCATGAGTGATCATCAAACCAAATTGATCACAAACATCAGGGTATCAACAACTTAATATTGCCGAAAATCATCAACCAAAAACTGCAGAATTTTAACAATAAGCTAAATTCCATATACAGTGACAACAATTAGAACAATATCATGGTTCAATTACAGCCTTTAATTAACCAAACTAAAAGATCACAAACCAGAAAGCGAATCTTCATCACAAACTGCCAAAAACAACAATAGGATAACTGCAGGATTTTGATAGTAAACAGAAACCATTCCACAGCAAAAAAAACTGAATAATATATGGCTCAACCATGTTTACAAGTAAACAAAATAAATTTCTCTTTCATAATTAGGTTTCGGAAAAAACAGTTTTCAAACACAAAATGAAAAAAACACTTACTCCCACTGATCAAGATTCCACAGCATACCCATCTTCACTAAGATCAATTGAAGAACAAAACAAAACCACAATGGTGGACCAGCTGTCCCAAAAGATCAAATTGACATAAAACAAAAACACCTGTGATAGACCATCAATCAAAATAATTTGTACATTAATCAACTGAGTGTGAAGCCCAAATATTTCTTTTAATTCAATTCTCCCACTTGGGCAAACACACACTAATTTGTTACTTTACCAATGCCTTTCAAAAATATATTAATGAGGAAGATCACAATATACTGTTAAGAAGAAAATTCATAAATTATTTAAAAAAACAAAGCAAGACGTTCAAGTACTTAGTAAATTACCAATTTACCACAATCATTAATCTTAAAACATTAATGTCCACCAATCTTAAAAAAAATCATTTCAAAACTCATTCTAGTGAAATTTGTTTGTAATGAACTTCAAAAAGCCCAAGATCTCATGGATTAGTTTGAAGAACACCAACATATAAATAAGACAGTAGATGAGTTCCAAAAACAAAAGATAAATAACAAAGACATCATGAAAGTTAACAATATTGAACTTCACCAATCGTCAGCTATCCTCAAGTGCCCAATGTAATTAAAATTATTGGTCTCATAAAGTAGACCTAATGTTCAAGATTTCACAACATGAGAACAACACCATCGACCTAAAACCGACCTTATTAGCCTTGAAACATAAAAGGTAATACAAATAGTTGGTCTCTACTTTCTCGTGCATGTAATCAATTCCAAATTGCAAAAACACATATAAAGCCCAAGCTAATTAAATTATGAAGTTAGTTTGGTCTCTACATCCGTATGATTAGATCAAAAAATTGGGGTAATAGTCTGATCAAACAACTAGATTGTTAGTAATTTTAGTAGCAATAAATCATAACAGGGTTTATTTAAAATTGATACTAACCAGTAGAGGAAACACATGCAAGAAAACCACAAGATTTTGATCATGTCAACAACGAGTTATCACTTACGAAGCCAAAAAACCGCAGCAGAAAAATATACCAATTAACAACAATTATAATGCCTTTTTAATTCAAGAAACAAAGACTAAAAGCCTGATGTCTCACAGTTCTTAAAAACAAAAACAGCAGTTTTTTTTTTAAAGATGCCATTCAGAAGGCAAGAGCACAAAAAGATAAGATCGAAAAATTGGAAAAATACGAAAAGAGAGAAAAGGCCCAAGATGAAACAATTTTGTGAAGGAAGTGAGGTTTTGGTTAATAAAAGTATAACTTTAATGACTTATCAAAATACAAGTGACAAGTCTAAATTACTAATTAACTCCTTGAGTAATTAGTATCATTATAAACAGAATCTGTCTTGACTAAAGAACTGACAAAAAGCATGTTCGTGGAAAATAAAACTGAAGTATCCAGGAGTTTACAACAGTAGGATTTCAGTTTGACAATAAAACTAAGACACATAAGTAAAGAAACACGAAATATAGCTTTTATACAAAATGAGTCAAGTGTTAGAAGTCATAAAACCAAATATACGGAATCATAAGAGAGTTGAAAAACCTAACTTGATGCGAGGGAAGAATGCCATATTCTTTCAAAGCAAAATTCACCCATCCAATAACCAAGCAGATCGCACCATAAATCCAAAATGAGTTTCCATAGTTGAGTGAATAAAAAAGATATACTGAATTCTTTCATCCACTCTGCTCCATCATGTAATACAAAACCACTTTGTGCAGAATTGCATTGCATATAAAAGAGCCATGTATGTTTCAACAATCACAAAATCATCACTTTGTGTGAATGAATTTAAATGGTCAAAACGCACATCTCACTTACAGTTCGTATTCGACCAGAATGAGATCTGTCACAGCATACAAAACTCATAATTGGCTCTCCAAATAATCACATAACCACAGAGTACAAGCTCCATTTATTGAGTTTGACCCGTCATTGTGTGACTGAGCCCTGATGATCAATTCGAACTCTGAATCAATTGATCAATAATTCAGCTTAATAGCATTCAGATGTTGGGCACAGCAATGCTCAAAATAATGAAACAGTTAGTAACTTCAAGATTCTATAAATCATAACTGAATTTCAATTGATGCAAAATTAAAGAAAACATCATGATTTTAGTCAATGGCACCAAGGAGTATGAAAATCAGCTCAAAACACATGTATTCCAATTATCACATGACCGGTCAAGCCCATATGATTTAATCATAACAACCGATTCTAATTTCTTGTGAATTGATAAATTAACTAGTCTAATTGATTATTCAAAAATGCAGTAACATAGCAAATTCAACCGGATTAGCATATAAAAATCATAATCATTAACCCAAACATCTGAATCAATCTTAATCTTCCATACCAGTTCAATCAATAGAAAAACCACTCAATATTCAACAACAATTCCAGAAAAGCATCTCAATTAATAGGAGAGATATCGACCAAATATAATAATCCCAAAAATTATATGAACCACTATAGCAGCAGCGGAACAAAATTTGAAATTGAAAAACATAATACGATGTCTTGAATGTAAGAACAATTTCAGAACCTTAAAGGATCAGTCACAACTACAACATGAAATCGAACTTAGAACACCAAAAGTTATCACGAAAAACGAAAGACATGTCATAGTAAAGGAGACAAAGTTACCTGATGTTCTAAGTAATTTCCAACAACAATCTTCAGCCAAGTCAACAGTCGCCAACTTGAATTACACAAAGAGCAATACATAGCAAGATTTGCACAGAATTTTGGAAGAAAAGAAAACACCCAACAAAACCAAAACTAGAGGGAGAGATGCATCGAACGAAAACGTCGGAGATGATTTCGGTGAAAAGCCAATGATTCAAAACAAAGAAAAACGACTTGTCGTTTTCCGTGTGATAACAAAACGGCAACCACGTTTTTATTAAAAAACCATGTCTTGTGATCTCAAACAATTTAATCATTCGAATTATAGGCCATCGTTGTGTAATTATGTCCCCCAGAACCAGAAACAATCATATATATAATTATTATTATTTTAATAACGATTAAGTATTAACAATAATTTTACATACTTATTCAACTCAATCTTGAAGATTATAACACAATTAAATAATCTAATCTAATCAATAAGATGAAGAATATATATATATATATATATATATTTATGTCATTATTTATTTTATATTTTTTTGGCTAAGCGACCGCAAGCAACAAAATCAAATCTTCAAACTGGAACAGCACTTTGAGGGAGGCATCTACACCGTTCGTAGATTTCAATAGAATTGTTTCCCAAGTCAACGACATGATATTATCAAATTACGCTATTATGTGGATATCAAATTATCAATACTTCCTTGTATTATCCCTGCTTATCTGCTCAGATTGAGACCCGAATACTCTTTTACGTTACTGTTTCGAGGGTTTTTTCTTCTCCCCAAGTTGGCTAAATCGGATATACACATTGCGGAAGTTCAAATCTGCGCTTAGCAATTTCAGTTATTAGGTGGATTGAGTATAATACAGCATGACGCATTCACGTGCAAGGTTTGCAGGCCTCTACTTGTTCAATCGACTAGGGTCATGTAGTTTAAATTTATATTAAATCGAATACCATTTGTGTAGAACCTTTGCAGCTCAAGATGCATGCCTTAGCTAGTGGCGTAAACTTTGTTCCCCGAATCCTGATCTTTATGAAAGTAAAAATTCAGTCTTTTCCTTTGGTGTTTTAGAAAAAGGAAAAATTATACCGCATTAAATATTCCTCTCTAAGATGTTAATAGTCGTCAGAGAAAATATGAAGCCTTGGACATTCCAACTAACGATTTCATTCTAGTTTAACAATGCGATAAAAAATAGTTGAAGCATATAAATTAATTTAATTTATCAATTCGACAGAAAATAGTTTTGATAAAGTCCCGGTATATATCTTTTATATCAAAAACCTTTACCCTTTGCTTTCTTGTCTTCCATGAACAACCAAACCTGCTTACAAACTTTTGATTCCTCCCTATTTTCTTATATCCAAAGAGAGGGAATGTAAAGAAGACTGGAATCATCCATTCATAAACCAGTACAGAAGTGACATACATCGAATGCTTTCTAATTTCGTGGTTGCACTGCTGCCACCGTAGCAATTAGCTGAGCCATAATGGTAGCATACTGGACAGCAGTATGCTGTGAAGTATACTGGTCTCCAAGGCCATACTCAGCAAAGTTTAGCTCCATGTGCATAAAGTGCCCTGGTAATGATCTTTTCGACAAAGCCTGTTGCCATATATCTATGAAGTCTTCCATAATTGGTCTTGCTTTTTCCATTGAAGAAATTGGAAGGTACTCCACCTGTAGAATACAAGCAACTTCAATCAAGAAGATCTGGTACAATGATGACATGAAAATGTCTCCCGAATAACAACCAGCAAGTATCATATAGTTGTAGGATAAAATGCAATCCGAAGACTAGCCAAATTTATCAAATCAGATCAGATACTGCAAAATATTTTATAGAACAAAAAATCACCGCTAATCTGAAAGTAAGTCAACTGTAGTCAAATCTTGTGAGCAAACTAGTTGCGGTAGCTAAACAAGCAACTGACTTTACTGCATTACCATGTAAATCAACCGGTGTTGCAATCTTGTGGGCAAACTCAAATTGTGGTAGCTAAACAAGTAACCTACTTCCATAATGCATTACTATCAAATTCTCCAACAAACATCTGGGAGATGCATACTTCCCGTGGGCAAATTGTACCGTGATCTAGCAGAGTGCTTTAGGCAAAATATTCCTACCTTTATGTAGTACATAGAGTCAAAACAAACGTACACAATATCAAAGGTTCTAACTTCCGGGAACCCAGGAGCCGCACTCAAATGAAACCAAAATGTACTTCCAATTGGCAAACCTTGTCAAACTAATCAGGTATTTCAAAATGCACGTCCGCCTCTCAAATGATCAAAAGTTTCCCAAACATAGAATTGTGAAAATAGGCTACATATATATATATATATATACACATATAGATCTCAATCAAATTTCAAGCTTTGGAGCAAGTACATACCTCCATAACTATTCCTCTCAAACTTTCAGAATGAGCAGGTTGAACTTTCCCCACTCTCAGTTGGAAGTCCCCAAGTTGATATTGAAATCCCTAAACATTGAAAAATAAGCCACCATAGAATCACTTAAAACCATTTTATCTCTTCGGTCCTCAAACAATCCCATATGAAAAATCCAATTAGGCTAACTCGGAGGGGAAGGGGAAACCTCAAAATTAAGGGAGACCCTCGTTTTGTAAGACTGTAGCTTCTCCATAATCGTCTGAATAGACGAATCGGCCTCAACAACTATGCGCTGCAATCTGATTATCAGGTAGTATTTATTGGGTTGCTCAGGCAGAGTCATCCCCAGAAAATCACGCGGGAGTTCCCCTGATAAAGCCTGCTCTGATACACATATGCATATATACAATATTTGCTGAAAAATTACGAAAACCCAGATGCCAAAGGGAAGAGGGAAAATGGAAAGATGAAAGATGATAAAGTTACCGCGAAGGATGGGTCTGTAGAAGGTGATAGTGGGTTTCCACCTGCCTTCCTTGATACCATTAAGGCTCTCAATGCACTGTGTCACTTCGTTCACGATTTGACTATTCACTGTCGTCCCTGCATTGGGCTGCCAATGCAAAACCCTAAAATTGCACAACAAAAAATAAGGCAAACACAGAACTTTCCACACATACTTAAAACTGTTACCCTAAGAAATTAGGGTTTTCAATCTTACCATTTGAGCGGCATCGGTTCCGATTCCAACTGCCGATGTTAGTAACCGACGACGATGAAAGCCTCAGTGAGCTCAAGCTAAAGTGGAGAGACAGCTGAGTAAAGACGGCCTTATTTTCCTTGTCCTCTTTAGGCTGGAAAAACAGGATCCATTTTTAGCGCGAGGGTTGTTTAAAAGAAAAAAAAAAAAAAAAGAAGAAGAAGGAGAAGAAAGATGTACACAATTTATATTTTAATGAATTTTAATATATTTTGAAGGATTTTAAATTAGTTGGGTTTTAACCAATTTTAAAAATATTTTTTTTGATTTTAAGGTGTTTTTATATAATTTTTTTTTATTATTATTGATTTGTATGATTTTAAAAAATTTGTTTTAATTTTATGGAGTCTTCGTCTCACCAAGTAACAGACTTTATTATCATGTCTCTACCACATAAGTTGAAGCGTTATTAGCAACATTAAAATTATAATCGTTCTTTCTAAACTAAATAAAAATCTTACAAATGTATGTGAAAATATCAAGTTTATTGTTCATTTAACAAACAAAAATACAACATAATAACTTACACATAGAGCGAGCACAAAATGTAGAAAAATTAATACACCTCATAACAGATATAAAAAATGGATACACCTCATATTAAGCAGAACAATTGATAAAACATGAAGAATTAGGTAAAAAAAACAAGGAGATACCATCATTTAAAGCAAGTATGGTTCACACACTTGCACACAATGTTAAGGTAATTATCAATTCACACACGCATATATAGTCCATTGATATGTAATTTTTGCATATCAAGCTATACTTTTTTTCTAACACAAGGGCAATTATAATGGCATTAAGGATTCCACAGGATCTCAGCCGATCACAGGAGATTGAGGATAAATCTTCTTGATTAGCTGACCCAATGTCAACGAAATCACCATTGATTCCTTTCTATTGCATAGCTAGTTAATTGTAAAGATTCTTTCGTAGTTTGGTCAGTCTTACCTACCTAGTTAGACTCTCATACTACTGTACAAATAGGACACTGATGTAATCTGTCTATTCAATATATTAAAACCATTTTGCACATACCTTTATATGGTATCAAATCTCTGAGGCTCCACCGAGCGAAAACTCTTGTTTTTTCTCCTACCTTCTCTCTTCCATGGTTGCACAACCCACCATCCTCGTTAATCCCATACCACAACCACTCAAAACTAACTCTAATCCCTCATCCCTTATCACTATTAATGCTACTACCCATCTCCGAGTCAAGCTCACTACCACTAATGTTTTCCCTTGGCGTGCTCAGTTCAATGCCCTTCTCATCGGCTATGACCTAATGAGTTATGTGGAACTCATCCATGCTTCTTATCACCAAGTCAGCGCTCTGCGCCTTCAGGATTCATCAGGACTAGCACCTACTCCATGACGTGTTGGCATCCACTCCCCCTCAGCTAATCACCCTGATTGTTGTTGCCCAAACCTCTGCAGCTTCCTGGTAGCGTCTAGCTTGCCTTTATGCCAGCACTGCTCGCTCTAGTGTGTTTGGCCTCAAGGAGCGGCTAACTCTCATTCATCATGAAAATTGCTCCGTATCTGAATGCCTTCAGAAGGTTCGCCTTCTTTCTAACGAACTGGCTTCCATAGACACTTCTTTTTCTGATGATGACCCGCTCCTCCATGTTCTCAACGGTATTGGACCAGAGTTCAAGGTGATTGTTGCTGGTGTAATGGTCTCGTGACACTTCAGTCTCCTTTGAGAACCGCCATGACAAGCTACTTCAGTATAAGGAAACCACCAAACATAAGGAACCTGCAACCCCAACCTCTACCATCATTGCTAATGTCTCTCAAGCCTCCCTTGTCTACCACTTTGATCGCCAAAATCATGGCTACTCTGCCCAGCGCTCCTTGGGCCAACAATCTGACCACAACCATTCCTCTAGTTAGTGATTTTCTTCTGAAAATGATAGCAATCGTTGCTCCGATGCCCCTAGAAGTGTCTACCGTGACTTTTGGTAGTGGTGTGGCACTCAGGGCCATAACATTAAGCATTGTTCTTGACTCTAGCAATCCTCTGCTCCTCAGCCCATGACCAATCCCACCACCCAGGCCATGTCTCCTACCTAGCTCCTAGATTCGGGTGCCTCCCACCATGTTTCCTCCAGCTCTCATCATCTCTCTGGTGCCACCCAGTATCGTGGCCCAAACGTGATAATCGTCGGTAATAGTAAGGGCTTAAGTATCACCCACATGGGTTCTTCCACCCTACCCTCTCCTTCATCTTCCTCATTCACCCTTAAAAACGTCATTGTCAGGACACATCCCAATCCCCCAGGATTATCGTGGGATGTTCCTGCTCCCGTCTAACACCGCATGTCAAACCAAGGATAAACTCAACCTTCGCTCGGAGTTAACCAGAGTAGGCCAGAATCGGTGGTGGCATGTGATGTTTCGATCTCTACTACAGCCTGCATCCCGATCAACCTGAAGGGTATTAAAACCATAAAACCTGTGAGTGGACAAAACAACGGTTTATAAAACACATTTATATCAAAATATAGTTATACCCTTCACGTAAAAGCATGCATGCATCATAAAACCACTTTATTTCAAATCCTTTCTCGGAAGCAAGACGTATTGCTTCCCAAATCAAAACATAGTGAAAACTGCTTCTCAATCAAAGCCATCATCTCAGTAGGGTCTCAACCCAAAACTCAATCATAGAAAACCAGTACGGGTCTCAGCCCAAATCATAAAACCTGTGGGATCTCTTCCCAAAACATGGAACATGTGGGAACACATCCCATTCTCATTTCAGTGTCGCCGTGAACACATCACTCGTCGCGATCATCTCTAGATTGTTAGGAATGCATCACCGATCGATCTCGTCACTGCGCATATAGCACTCATTGCGACCATCTCTAGATCATTGGGAACACATCGCCGATTGATATCGTCGACGTGCACATACCACTCGTCACGACCATCTCTAGATCATCGGGAACACATCACCGACCAATCTCGTCCCCGCGCACATAGCATCGTCGCGACTATCTCTGGATCATCGGGAACACATCGCTGATCGATCTCGTCTCCGTGCACATAACACTTATCGCGACCACGACTTTGGCCCGAAAATCATCAATAGGGATATATGCTCGAAATACCACCAAATGGGTCATAGCCCGAAAACCAGTGTCTAACGACACTTCATATTCTAGGCTTCCTAGAATCCTATCAAATCCACAACTGGTTCTCATGTTCGAACTACCTTTCGTAAAGCTCATAACTAGGTTTCTACCCGACTTATCTCGTGTTTGACTGTACTCAAAGTCAAACCTTAATTCAATTGGGCCATATGCCTTAAAGATATTTCCAAATCTGAAAACCAGTTCTCATTTCCAAAACATTTTCCAATCATAGTTCAACTAGGACTCGTGCCTGAATCTCGATTTCACGCATCTCCGTGAAATCCTCCCAAAACCGTAAATTAGTTCCTTGGTTTCACGCCTCTCCGTGAAACCTTCAGAATCACATATAACTCATGCATGTAGTATACTTAGCCGAAGCCCAAACAACAGGTAAAATGGAAATCTCGAACTACGTGCACTAACGCATTTTCCTCCGAAAATGCCCAACAATTCATATTTAACTCATATGCACTCATGGCATCTCAAGGCATGTTCAAAATTACATATAAAACATTTATGCATGCACCATATTCATAAACAAAGTCCACTCACAGACCGTCTAAGCTGCGCTTTGATACGCGCGCCATAAGCCCTTCTCGGGCCAATCATCATCATTGAAACTCTCGGATCTGTCCAAATCGTACTATAGGGTTACTAACTACCTTAATAACCTCTCATAAAAGCCCCCTAATTTTTCTGGATTTTTAACATATTTTAAACTCGATCCTAAACCTTCGGACATCCCGAACTATATCGAAACAATGTCTGATCGACTCGAAACCAGTCCCAAAATGTTGGTTACATCAAATAGATGAAATTAGATGTTGGACACTTCCCCAAACAGTGCACCATGCGCCCCCACGCACAGCCCAAAGGCTCTGCGCGTGGAGCTCACGCGCCCAGCACAGGGTTGTCTTCAACCTCCAACCGAACACGGTTCGATCCGGTTCACTGGTTTCCGGTCCAACCAAACTGGCGTGACCGGTCCAGGCTATTTCCTCCCTCATTTCAACCTCTTTTCATCCCTTTTCGATTCTAATCCTTTTGTCTCATCCTTAACAACCTATCTATGTGATTAGAATCAAGAAAACTAGCCTAGAACCCCCTAGTTCGATTCACCCTCCACGACCCAAATTTCCAGCCATTCCCCTGGGCTGTTCGACCACCATCCACCATCCAAAATGATTCACACACCCTCATACGAACCTCATAAACATCCCCCAATAGCCAGAAAACACCCCTAACGTCTATACACGAAATTGGAATTTTGAATTCAAAACCGTACCTACGCGTTTTGCCGTTCCTCCGCCGTCCACGGTGTCATAGCCCCACCTCTCTTTGCATCCTAGCTCTTCAGCCACTCCCTGTCTCTTTCTCAGATTGAACCAGGTGAGGGGAAGGGATTGGGGTGGTGGTTCGATGTGTTTTTGGGCTAGTATGATCGAATGGACAAATGAGGGTGAAAGTGTGGGTGCATGTATCTGTGTAATGGGAGCAATGGATGAGTGACACTTGTCACTGATCCATTGGGCCTGGGGAAATATCTGGGCCCATTTCAGACAAAATCCCACCAACTGCCTCGTAAAACCTCTCACCATGAATAGTACCTCAAAACTTTCGTGAACCGTAACTTTCTCGTCAAATGTCCGATTTCGACGTGCCGTTTGTCTACGGACTCGTATCGACTCAATCTAGGTAACGGTCCTCTACCATCGGGCATCGGACCTCTAGGGTCAAAAGTTAACTTTTTTCCTTATCTAGGGAAAAAATCATAATTTCGCCTTGAACGTCCGATAATCCTCGAAAAATCCCTGATTAGCCACACTAATCCATAATTATTCTTAATTAATCCCTAAAATCAAGGACGGGTCGTTACAAACTTCCCTCCATAAAGAATTTCATCCTCGAAATTCCAACTGACCCAGACCCACAAGCAAACTGTGGAAATCCAATCATGTCCCCAACTTGGGCACTATCGTGTAACCAAACACGTCCGCTACAACCACCGTACTCGTCGTTACTCGCTATCACCGGAGCCTCCAAAGCTCCAACTCATTCTCGAGAAGCTACACGTCAGCTCGCAAGTCTCACTCGAGATGTTGATACTCGTTGATCACACCTGTCACTCACTATGACAGGTCAAATATACTAAGTTGTCGTCAAATCGGCTTTTTAGCATGACCACCTTTCCTATCCGATAATTGGAGCTGACAACCTGCTCAGCATTTGATCAGACAATTATCTTCTGGATCTTGCCGTCGCCATGGCACGGATCACAATCGCACAGGCTATACTCCAATCTATGGCATCTATCGATCTCGGTAGACCCATCAGTTACTTCCTTGTCTTCCCAAGTCTATGCTGACTCTCATTAGAGTCCCATAACTACACACCAATCCGAAACTGCCGGATACCAATTTAATCCATCACCACTACATGCCAGATTGACTTCGTACGGAGCCAATCCCATCAATAACTATCGTGACCGGCCGACAACTCCCGGCTCCACTGCGCTACTTTGATCTCGACCCGCTTTGGAGTCCCCACATCGTATTTCATGTCGTTCAACGACCTCTGCTGAAATCTCGACTCGTCTCGAGTCTCAAACTGCCACATCAAGTATTCTTTCGAAACACATTTGAAAACTTGCTAGCAGAGGTAATCACAACAATCTCGCTAGGGTTCTTCTGGCTCACATGGCCCTGAGCTCTCAGCTCTCATAATCTCTGAACCCTCTCAATCCACTTTGCTCGAGCACATAGTATTCAACGTCCAGTTAACTCATCACTATGTCAGAACACATCCGATCATAATCCTCATCGAACTGTCACCATCGGATCCAATCTGATCACTATCTCATATCCATCAGATAAAGTTCTCACCTTCTCTGGAAATTCTCATCCCAAGCATAATGGTTACTGTGTTCAATTTCCTCGTCTAACGTGCATTACTCACAGGTGCATCCATATCACAATCATCAAGGCACTACTGGGCCTGCTCAAGTACTACACTTTAGCAACGTCCAACCACACACTACTGTCCGCAGTCCAAAAATGGCTCGGACCTCAACTGTCCGTCACCAGGCGAACATCAATCAGTCACAATCTCTACACTCATATCCAAGACAGAGCATACACTCCCATATCCAACTTTTGTCTTGCCTTCTCACTAACTATGCCAAGATATTCTTCAACTGTCTTACAAGATGATTCTCCTCTGCTCCTAGCTTAGCATAGTCAGCAGTACGATTCTCCCCCAATGACGACCAGACCTCGATCTACTCGACTCACGGTCGCCACAATTATCTCAATCACTTTGATCCTCTCGATCGTCGCCACACGACTCGATCTGAACTCGCCTCGATCCACTTGATCTCCGACCCTCCTATGATCCACTATGTACTTTCTCAGTCAACGTAACACGACCCATACTACTAGCATGGGTTCACTACTTCGGACACTCGCTCGTCACATTCGATGACGTAAAACACTAAATGTTCTCCTAGTCATTCAAATTTGACTCACAGTCTAGTTGTTCAGTTCTTACACCTTTTTCGAACCATTTTACTGTCGTATCCTTCCTCATTGGCCCGCATAAGTAAAGTCTAAGATGATGACATCAAAGTTCATCCTATGTCATCCTGCGGCACCCAGCGTTATCTGCTAAAGAGTATAAAACGAGAAGTCTCCTTTACCGACTTCGAAATCAAGTACTCTCCCCATCATCTCAATCGTAACCTCTCTTAATTCCGAAGTTCCAATCATATTGGAAGCATACTCTCACTGATGATCCAGTCTCATCAGTCATATTTCTTCTCAAACAAGCCTAAGCGAACTTGAGAGGTATGGTCACCTGTAGTCGACCAAAACCCATCCCCAATGGACTCTCAATGACTCAACTCATTCGGACAATCCAACCACGTGTCCATAAACCATCAAGCCTTGCATCCAACTCGCCTATCCATTAATACCGTTCATGCACATCCAAAAGGATGTCGTCCATCATTACCTGATTCTCACGTTTCCACCTTAATCGTTACAGCCTCTGAGTACACCCTCGTGTCTCAAGTCTCGCATCATGTTGACGGCCAAACAAATGGACAAAGCGAAGTCACCTCCCCCGACCAAGTGTATTCTCTGATAATTATTATAATGCTGAATCCTTTCCTCCAAACAAAACACTTCCATTGATTCTCTTCGGCTTCTTCCATCACCATCTTCGTCGGCATACTGGTTCAAACGTCCCAACCTTATGGGATCAACTTCCAGCACCGAGCCCTCGTTCCATCTGTCCACAACGATTTAGGGTACCCGTCACCAATCTAGGTACACCCCTTGCCTCGTACTGAGACACTCGGGATCCTCTCTGTCCCGCTTAGTGCTCACCGAACTCACATGTTTGCCACTCTAGAGCACGTCTGCCATACTAGTCACAATCCATGCCCTCACTGGCCTCACTTCACTTAGACACACACAGTGTCACTTGGAACCATCCAATCACTATTGGAATCCATTCAACTCATCCACGTCATCTCTCGTTCAACTTTGTCACCTTCACTCAGGTAGTGTGGCACACTCGCTAACACCCAACGTCCAACGATAGTAGCGTCTACCACAACTGCGTGCCGACCAATCCCAAAAACACTCCGTTATCGAGACTCCGTATCCATGCGGTCAACTCACCGCATATACCAATCACTCAACACACAACATCCACCGATCGGTCCAGCTCAAGATCCGGTCACAAGTACTACACTTCTAGTAACTTGTCTAATTAATCACCTAATGGGATTATCACAAACTGAGCTGATCACTGCAGCACATCCATCATGACCAATCCATCGCTCTCGACTCCGAAAAGTCGTCACCCTCCAGCAAGGGTATCTTACCAGCCAAACCACAATCTGAGGACCTCGTCCTCCAGTAACTCTACGGCTTCCAGCCACTGGGCCCACAAGAAACTGGCCCTCCTCGGTGTCTACCACCGCCCAACCTCGGCATGTCATCCCATACAACATCTGTACTGTGGCATCCTCTACCAGTCGACATCCTTCCGGGATTCAACACACTGAAACGTGGCGTCTCATGCCAAATAGGATCCAACGTTCCTATTATCATCCGTCTCAACTAGACTCAACCAGAATCGTCCACTAGGTCATTCATGACCTCAGCTGCTCTCTGCAGCACTCTCCAATCCGACATGACTTGACCGACAACGGTCTCTACTCTCAGGTCGTCATACTGTGCCTAATAGTCCACGGGATCCTATCCACCAGTAACACTACGGCTCTAAGTCGTTGGATCCTCATGCACATCGCTCCAACTCGAGAACAAATCTCTCGAAAACACGGCATCCCGTGCCAATCGAACCCTAAACCATCGCACCTCGTGCCAAACAAATCTAACTAGGGTTTGATTCCACTGAAACCTCATACTCTTACCCTAACTATCAGGTTGATGACGAATGTTAACACTGCAGAGACATCACATCCAGCACTTGCGCGTCACTCTAAGAGCAACCTATGCTCTGAGACCACTTGTCCGGACACGTCCCAATCCCCTAGGATTATCGTGGGACGTTCCTGCTCCCATCTGACACCGCTGTCAGACCAGGGATAAACTCAACCTCTGCTCGGGGTTAAATAAAGTACGCCAGGATCGGTGGTGGCATGTGATGTCTCTATCTCTACTACAGCCCGCATTCGTGATCAACTTGAAGGGTATTAAAACCATAAAAGTTGTGAGTGGACAAAACGACGATTTATAAAACACATTTATATCAAAATACAGTTATACCCTTTTACGTAAAAGCATGCATGCATCATAAAAAAACTTTATTTCAAATCCTTTCTCGAAAGCAAGACGTATTGCTTCCTAAATCAAAACACAGTAAAAACTGCTTCTCAACCGAAGCCATCATCTCAGTAGGGACTCAGCCCAAAACTCAATCATAGAAAACCAGTACGAGTCTCAGCCCAAATCATAAAACCTGTGGGATCTCTGCCCAAAACATGGAACACGTGGGAACACATCCCATTCTCATTTCAGTGTCCCCGTGAACACATCACTCGACGCGATCATCCCTAGATCGTCGGGAACGCATCACCGATCGATCTCGTCGCCACACACATAGCACTTGTCGCGACCTTCTCTAGATCATCGGGAACACATCGACGATCGATCTCATCGACGCGCACATAACACTCATCGCGACCATCTCTAGATCGTCGGGAACACATCACCGACCGATCTTGTCGCTGCACACATAACACTCGTCGCGACTATCTCTGGATCATTGGGAACACATTACCGATTGATCTCGTCGATGTGCACATAGCACTCGTCGCAACCACGAATCTGACCCGAATATCATCAATAGGGCCATATTCCCGAAATACCACCAAATGGGTCATAGCCTAAAAACCAGTGTCTAACGACACTTAATATTCAAATCAAATCCACAATTGGGACTCATGCCCGAACTACCTTTCGTAAAGCTCATAACTGGGTCTCTGCCCGACTTATCCCGCGTTTGACTGTACTTTAAGTCAAACCTTAATTCAACTGGCCATATGCCCAAAAGATATTTCCAAAGCTGAAAACCAGTTCTCATTTCCAAAACTTTTCCAATCATAGTTCAATTGGGACTCGTGCCCGAATCTCGAATTCAGACATCTCCGTGAAATCCTCCCAAAACCGTAAATCAATTCCTCGATTTCATGCCTCTCCGTAAAACCTTCGGAATCACATATAACTCATGCATGTAGTATACTTGGCCGAAGCCCAAACAATAGATAAAATGGAAATCTCAAACTAAGTGCACTAACGCATTTTCCTCCGAAAATGCCGAACAATTCATATTTAACTCATATGCACTCATGGCATCTCAAGACATGTTCAAAAGTACATATAAAACATTTATGCATGCATCATATTCATAAAACAAAGTCGACTCACAGACTGTTCAAGCTACGCCTCGATACGCGCGCCATAAGCCCTTCCCGAGCCAATAATCATCATTGAAACTCCTGGACTTGTCCAAATCATACTATAGGGTTACTAACTACCTTAATAACCTCTCATAAAAGCCCTCTTATTTTCCGGGATTTTTATCATATTTTAAACTCGATCCTACACCTTCGGACATCCCAAACTATATCCAAACGATGTCTGATCGACTCGAAACAAGTCCTAAAATGTTGGTTACATCGAATAGATGAAATTACATGTTGGAAAATTTCCCAAACAGTGCACCACACGCCCCCACGTGCCGCGCAAAGGCGCTACGCGTGGAGCTCACGCGCCCAGTACAGGGTTGTGTTTAACCTCCAGCCGGACCCGGTTCGGTCTGATCCACTGGTTACCGGTCCAGGTGATTTCCTCTCTCATTTCAACCCTTTTTCATCCCTTTTCGATTCTAATCCTTTTCTCTCATCCTTAGAAACCAATCTATGTGATTAGAATCTAGAAAACTAGCCTAGAACCCCTTGGTTCGATTCACCCTCCACGACCCAAATTTCCAGCCGTTCCCTTGGGCTGTTCGACCACCATCCACCATCCAAAATCATTCACACACCATCATACGAACCCCATAAACATCCCCCCAATAGCCAGAAAACACCCATAACGTCTAAACACGAAATTGGAATTTTGAATTCAAAACCGTACCTACGCGTTTTGCCGTTCCTCCGCCGTCCACGACGTCATAGCCCCACCTCTCTTTGCATCCTAGCTCCTTAGCCACTCCATGTCTCTTTCTCAGATTGAACCAGGTCAGGGGAAAGGATTGGGGTGGTGGTTGGATGTGTTTTCGGCTGGTATGATCGAATGGACAAATGAGGGTGAAAGGGTGAGTGCATGTATCTGTGTCATGGGAGCAATGGATGAGTTACACTTATCACTCATCCATTATTCCTGGGGAAATATATGGGCCCACTCCAGATAAAAGCCCACCAACTGCCTCGTAAAACGTCGCATTGTGAATAGTATCCCAAAACTTCCGTGAACTGTAACTTTCCCGTCGAATGTCCGATTTCGACATGCCGCCTGTCTACGGACTCGTATTGACCCAATCTACGTAATTGTCCTCGGCCCTCGGGCATCAGACCTCTCGAGTCAAAATTCAACTTTTTTACTTGTTTTTGGGGCAAAATCGTAATTTTACCCTGAACATCCGATAATTAGTCTTAATTAATCCCTAAAATCAGGGACGGGTCGTTACAGCCTTTGTATGCCTACCATAACTAAAAACCTGATTTCTATTTCTAAATTCAACTAGAAAAATAATACCTATATTGAACTATTTCTAGATTTTTTCCATGTGAAGGATCTCAGCATATGGGCGGTTCTCCTTCAAGGCCTGAGTAAAGATGATGTAGATGAGTTGTCCCTTCTCTCCCTTTACCGGCCACACACACTAGTGGGTGTAGTGGTCTCCCCAAATCTCTGGCACCATCTTCTATGTAACGACCCGTCCCGAATTCCAGGATTAGATTAGTGACTAATCGTGATTAGTGAGGCTAATCCGTGATTAGTTGGGCGAAATCGGACGAACGATGCAAAATGACTGTTTTGCCCCTAGAATGGGTAAAACGTTGACTTTTCATTCTGGCAGTCAAATGGACTTTGACCGATGACCGTGACATAGTTCGTGACGTCACGAGTTCGTAGACAGGTGGCACGTTCAATTCCGACATACGAGGTAGAAGTTATGACGTTCGGAAGTTTAGAGGCATTTTGCTAATTTTGGTTAAAAAAGGGCAAATGTTGTCTTTTGGACTGGGAGGTCCGATGGCCGATTTTGGAACTTGAAAGTGGATTTCTGGATTTGGGTTCGGAATGGTTATTCCAAATGCTAGCTTACGAAATAATGATTTCGGATTCAGATTTCGAAATGGATAATGAGTTGGAGTTTCGATTTGTCTAGTACTGGATTGGACAGATGGACTCCATTATTGAAACGTGTTTGGCTACGACCTAGGTGGTCGTGTTGTCGTCGTCGTTATTGTTGTAGTCTGGTTGGTAATGGATGTACGTACCTTGTACGTTGTTCGATGTACGATACTGGGCAGACTTGTGGTGCCTGGTGACGGTATATAGGATATACCGGGCGTACGTTGGTGAGCGTGCTGGTAGTCGGTTTAGTTCTGATACCATTGGATTAGTCGAGGACGTGGACTGGACATTGGATACTGTGCATTGGGTCATAGCATTTCTGGTGGGTCTAGTTACACATAGGTCGAGTGAAATGTTGTTAAGTGTTTACTTAGGTTGAGTAAATTGGTGGTCGGTGTAACCACAAGTGGTTATAGTGTCAGTTTCGATTGACAACTGTCAAGTGGTGACAGTTTGTCGAAGGTGTCAGCATGGATCGATTAGTGAGGTCTGATGACTCATAGTGGAAGCAGACGTTAGGATAGATTGGTGATTGAGAAAGGAACCGTCGAGTTGTTGTGTCAACTAATTGGTAGATTTGACAAGTGGTGTCGATTTAGGAACGTATGGTTTCTGTCATTCGACGTGGTCGAATGTAGTCGATACGACGTGAGTACTAGTGGTACGTCTGGTTTCAGACAAGTATTGTATTGGCTATTGGGTGCTCGTGGACAAATGAGATAAGATCGAATTATTTCCACGAGGTGGATGTGGAACCAGGATAGTTGGAGTTTCGAGAACGGTTGGAATTAAGTCAGTTGGAATTTCTAGGATGAAATTAATTAAGGAGGGAAGGTTGTAACGACCCGTCCCGAATTCCAGGATTATATTAGTGACTAATCGTGATTAGTGAGGCTAATCCGTGATTAGTTGGGCGAAATCGGACGAACGATGCAAAATGACCGTTTTGCCCCTAGAATGGGTAAAACGTTAACTTTTCATTCTGGCGGTCAAATGGACTTTGAACGATGACCGTGATGTAGTTCGTGATGTCACGAGTTCATAGACAGGTGGCACGTTCAATTCCGACATACGAGGAAAAAGTTATGACGTTCAGAAGTTTAAGGGCATTTTCGTAATTTTGATTAAAAAGGGGCAAATGTTGACTTTTGGACTGGGGGGTCCGATGGCCGAGGGCCAAGGACCGTTACGTAGATCGAGACAATACGAATCCGTAGACAAGCGGCACGTCGAATTCGGATGTTCGACGACGAAGTTACGATTGGGGGGGGGGAAGAAGATTAGAGATACAATCAAATATCTGTAACTAATCCCTACCCTTCCCTTCTTTTTTTCTTTATTTTTTTAGAACGTATTCTAAAAAAAAAATAAAGAAAAGAGGTTTTGCCCTCAGTGAAACTATGAACTCTAGCCCAGGCCAAAATTTAATTAATAATTATAATTAATAGTAGAGTGGAAATGAAAATTTGATGGTTGGGTCAACAATATCATACAAGATACTTAATTGAAAATGAAATTCAAGGAAGTTTCGGGGAACTATTGCACGTTTTAAGAATCGACTTAACTTTTGGATTCTAGTGGGCCCAGATATTTCAAGGAGACCCAATAGATGAGTGACAAGTGTCACCCATCCATTGCCCAGCCCAAACATATTCATGCATCTAACCTTCCATTTGCATCGATCATCTTCATTTCCTTTGCTTTCTTCCTACCACCCGATCTCATCCTTTGATCACAAACCAAACCAACCCTTCCCATATGATCATGCCTGAGAGACCAGAGAGTGATGAGAGGACTGAGGATGGCTGTAGGAGGCTGGAACCGCCGTGGACGGCGACGTGGAGGAGGCAAACCCGAAAGGTATGCCTCAGTTTTGATTTTTGGATCCATTATTGTGATTTTGTTGTTATGGTTGATTCTAGACGATTAGGAGGGGCTTAATGAGTTGTTAGGGTCGTAATAGGATGGTTTTGGGAAGCTCTGGACGGCTGTGAAGCCGTAGGTGTGTTTTAGAAAACTTGAACCGTGGGGGAAGATTGAACCTGTCGGATATTAGGGGTTTTAGGTGGATTAAGTTGCATAAACATGTTCCTAAGATCAAGTTAGGAAGGTTAGGATCGAATTGGGTTGAAAACGGACCAAAATGAGGATTGTAAAGGCCTAGACCGGTCACATCGGTCTAGTTGCAGAAGGCAGACCGAACTGGCCGGTCTGAACCGGCTGAAGGTAGGAGACGGTCTACAGTGCACCGGCGCGTGAGCCCACGTGCAGGGCCCTTTGGGCGGCACATGGCAGCACGTGGTGGGGTTTTTGGGAATGTTTCCAACACGTGAAATCTTCTATTCGATGTAACGAATATTTTGGGACTGGTTTCGTGTCGATCGGACACCGTCTCGATAATGTTCGGGGCATCAGAAGGTTTAGGTTCAAGATTTAAAATAGTTAAAAATTCGGGAAAATTACGGGGCTTTAGTGGGAGGTTAATTAAGTAGTTAGTAACCTTCTATTACGATTTGGACAGGTTTGGGAGTCCCGATGACGACGATTTTCCCGGTGAGGCTTACGACACGCAAACCGAGGTGGCAGCGTAGGACGGTCTGTGAGTGGACCTTGATTTCTAAACTGTGATGCATGCATAAATATTTTATATGGATTATGAATATGATTCTATGATGTTGATTTGGATGGTTGTGATTTATATGATTTCACGCATTACGAGGTGATTTACGTGCTTGTACGTAAATAGAGGTTTTCCGGTTGTACACTGATTTTCCGTACTTATGGTTTTGGACATGATTTCATGAAATGGTTTTGGAATTGAAAAGGTAAACTCAGGTTCGAAACCCTTTTGGTTTACGATTCGGACCTGAGGTCCAGTTTGTATGTGGATTCGGGGCTAGGGCCCAGTTATGTGGTACTATGGTGATTCGGGTCAGGGACCCATAAATGGTTTTTATGGTTCATGAAGGTTTATGGGAACCAACATGAACCCTTGAAATAGATTTATGGTTCATGATGGGTTATGGGAACCGGCATGAACTCTTGAAAAAGTTTTATGGTTCATGACGGCTTATGGGGGCCGGGCATGAATCCTTGAAAGGTTTAAAGAATGATTTTAAAAGGTTTTTCATATGCCATCCTTTATATATGATTGTCTCCTCAGAGGAGGGTCATTGGTCTGGGTGGACCCCGGAGTAGTCACGGAGCACTTACTGAGTGGAGTCGCCCCCAGTTGGGTTCCTTACTCTCATTAAGGGCATGGTTCGTAACCTCCAGGGAGGGTCATTGATCGACGGACATTGACTTGGGTGGACCCTGGAGAGACTTGGATTTGAGACCCCGGTTAGCACCCGCGTAGCTTTAGATACCGTGACAGGTTCGGTGATATGAAATATAATGGATAAACATGATTTCAATTGGTTTGGGAAATTGTGTTTTATGATGATAAATGGATTTGGGCTGAGATCCCACATATGTTTACTATGTTATGGTTTTCTGTAAATGGTTTTGGGCAGGAGCCCGTATGACTTGTATTTACGGAACTTGGGGCTGAGACCCTAAATATGGTTGTTTAAACATATGTGATTGGATAAATGGTTTTACTATGCATGCATGCTTTTTAGTGAAGGGTATAAAGGTCTTTTATAAATATGTTTTACGAAACTTATTACTTTTTGTCCACTCACAGTCTTTCTGTTTTTAATACCCTTCATGTGAGTAATGGTTTAAAAATGTGAACCCTAGTGGTGGTTGTTGGTGTGAGGGATGTTGGTTCATCGAAGTTGGCCGATGACCTAGTGGTGGAACCCACGTTGATGGGATGGTAGGATTGGATTTGACGTGTATTCGATGTTTAGACCGCGGGGTCGGTCAGGTTGTGGATTTTATATTACGGAGAGCTGTTTGGTTCGGTTGAACCATAGGGTGTGATTGTGGAACCCTAGGTAAACCTTAATAATGATTAGCGGGTGAGAACTTGTGCTGCGACGAGTGGCTGAGGTCATGGATGACCATGTGGATGGCTCTGGTGAGTCTAGTCAGAACTATGGGATTCGATTTCCGGATACGGTTCTGAGATAAATTATGGAATCCTGTGTTGGATCGGGTATTGGTGTGATGTGTGGATGCGGATCTCGATAGCAATGACAATTAGTCGGAAGTCATATGGAGATGACTGGCTATCGAGGGTAATTAGTGTGGTTATAATACTTGGGGATCAGGGGACGTTCGGGGAACGTTCATTTTCCTGATGTGGATTGTCAGAATGGTAGTACCCATAGTTGTGAGGTACGGGATCGTCGTTAGGTATGAACGGAGATCCAGGGTTGTCATATTTGCACACGGTGTGCAAGTATGAATGGTTGTATGTTGGTACTTTTGTGCTGATGCTGGTATGGATGCCTGTGTGCTGATACTGGTGTTGTTGGTAGTGTGTTGGTGCTGGTACTAGCGCTGGTGCTAGTGTCGGTGATGGTGTTGACGATGAGCCACAAGTTGGGGTGTGACTCCGTCATGATGAACATATGTTCGGTCTTTGAGATTCGGTAGTGGTTGAGTGATGGACTGGATGGGATCCAGTTAAGATTGTGATGTGTTGGGATAAGTCCCAATAGTGGTGAGATAACCAGCGATGAGTGGATAAAAAGGTATGATTGAGAACGTGGAAAACCGAGTGTTGAACCTGTAAAGGTTGGGATGTGAGAACGGAACAAGAACGGATCGACTGTGGACACGTGGTTATCCAAGTGAGTTGAAGAGGTAGGAAGTCTAGTGGTTAGACTTGACATCACGTTGGGAGCATGTCTGTTTCCAACATGGTTGGAACCTTAGTGTCGAGGAGAGTTGTAATTATGGACGAGAGGAGTGCTCGTTTCCGCATTGGTGATGGGTATTCAGGAGTCATTGGGATTGACTTACTGTTTTCTGCCCTAGCAGACATTGACTGTAGTTACCAGTACGTTGAGCGTGTATTGGTTGGTGGGCCCATGTGTGTTGTGGGGTCATCAGGGGGAGTTGCGTATTCAAAATTAGATAAACGGGATTTCTCATTTTCTGCTTGGTGGCAGACAATGTTGTGTCACATGGTGTGGTGAGTACGGTGAGTTTTGTTGCATCCACATAGGATGAGTATTGGAGTCATTGTTTTGAATCATCCTTGGTTTTTCCTAGGTGGAATGACAAGGATTGATACAAGGTAATCGGTGAGAATCCGCAGTCTCGACGTGTCTCGTCGTAGACTGGTCGGTCTAGTTGTGGGAGTTGGTTGTCGATCGTTGTGACGATCTAGGATGTTGACATTATAGTCACGGACACCGTGTCTATCTAAGTCGTGATCTTGATGATCCAGATAGGAAGGAGAGTATATCACTCTTACTTTGGTATGTGAGTCGTAATGACGGAATTGTACTTCTTTTCGAAGTGGGGCCCATATGGTATTCTACTCGGGTGAGTAGGTTTTCAAGGTAGTTGAATTTTGTCAACCTTAGACGTGTAGAGGTTGGATTGGCTTCCCTATGAAGTCAATCAAGTGTATTGAACGGGTAACCGATAGGTTCGGTTTTGGTGTGTCTTGGTAATTGTTAACGAGATTTCGGGATTTGGAATCGAATTTCTGGGTGACGATTCAGGATTCGATTTTGGAACTTGAATGTATATTTCTGGATTTGGGTACGGAATGATTATTCCAAATGCTAGCTTACGGAATAATGATTTCGGATTCAGATTTGGATAAGAGTTGTGATGTCTGGGTTTGGATCCGGGATTTCTTACGAAATTGCGGATTCAGATTCGGAATTGTAACTAGATTCTGGGTGGAGTTTCGTTTTGCCTCATGCTGGATTAGGCAAACGTACTCCATTATTGGAACGTGTTAGGATATGACCTAGGTGGTTGTAGTCTGGTTATTAGATAGATGTGTGTACTTCGTATATGGTTCGAGGTACAATACCTTGTAGACTTGTGATGTCTCGTTATGGTATACGGGTTATACCCGAGGTGTGTTGGTGAACGTGTTGGTAGTCGGATTGGTTCCGATACCATGGGATTGGTTATGGACCGGACATTACTATACAATGGGTCATGGTAATTCCGATGTGTTTAATTACACACAGGTCGTGTGAAAATGTCAGTAAGGATATATTTAAGTCAAGTAAGTTGGTGGCTTGTGTGGCCACGAGTGAGTCCAGTGTCAGTTTTCGATTGACAACAACTGTGTGGTGACAGATTGTCAGGATGTGTCGACATAGATTGTTGTGTGTGGTCAGCTGACTCCTAGTGGGAGTGGGAAAGGAACCGTCGAGTTGTTGCGTCAACGAAATGGTCGATTTGACAAGTGGTGTCAAATTCGAAACAAGTAGTTTCAGTCATTCGACGGGCTCGAATGTAGTCATTGCATTTTGAGTACTAGTGGTACTTTTGGGTGCAGACAAGTTTTGTCTGATTAGTTGGTGTACGGATGTACGCGTGTTACGAGGTCGATTCCACTTTCCACGGGGTGTTTGTGGAATCAGGGTAGTCGAGTTTCGAGAGCGAAACTAATTAAGGAGGGAAGTACGTTTGAGTTTAGAACGGTTGGAATTTCGAGGACGAAATTTATTAAGGAGGGAAGATTGTAAGGACCCGTCCCGAATTCCGGGATTAGTTTAGTGACTAATCTCGATTAGTGAGGTTGAACGGTGCTTAGTAGGGCGGAATCGGACAAATTGTGCAAAATTACCGTTTTGCCCTTGGTCGTGGGCAAAATGTTGACTTTTTGATCGGGTGGTCAAACGGACTTTGACCAATGACCGTGACGTAGTTCGGGACGTCACGAGTTCAGAGACAGGTGACACGTTCGATTCCGACATTCGTAGAGAATGTTATGATGTTCGGAAGTTGATGGGTATTTTGGTAATTTGGCTTATTAGCGGTCAAATGTTGAGTTTTTGACCGGGAGGTCCGATGGACGAGGACCAAGGACTGTTACGTAGGTCTCGTCGATACGAATCCAACGACAGGCGGCATGCCGAAATCAGAGATTCGACGACGAAGTTATGGTCACGGAAGTAAACTCGATTAACCGAGACTCGGACTAAAATAATAATATAATAATAATATCTGATTACTTAAATCAAAACGAATCTGGACCCTTGGATATATGCCACGTGTCACCATCCCTTACATTCCCTAAATCAGGGGTTCTTGTTGGCCATTGGTGTAGGTAATCATTTCCTCTCATGGAATCCTCACCCTTCATTTTAAACTAAGATTGAATCTGGGCCGTTGATTCATTTCCTTCCCTTGTATTTGATCAGATAACTCACACTCCCATTTTCATTCTCCCTCAAAACCGTGAGCACGGTTTCCTTCCTTGATCATGCACATCATCACCTCACAGCCCAGCCTCACACACCAGACGGCACCAGGTAATCACCAGCCACCCCCAGACACCGACAACAACCACCACGGACGGCGGCGCAGCCCATAAACCCCCCCAGACCTGAGAGGAACCAAATCGGTCCAAAACATCCAAACGTCCAAACTACCTCACCAATCTCCTCTGTGTTGGTGTGTGTGAGAGATTAGCCGCACGATGAGGCTTGAGAGATGACGGGAGATGACGGGAGACGACGGGAGACGGCGAGGCTGGCGGCGGAGAGGAAAAACAGGAGAGGTCCGAAACTCAGAATTTGGAATTCGTTGTGGGATGGTGTTTGATCGTTTTGGAGAGGTGAATGGAGTTCCTGGAGTCAAACTAGGCGTGCTGGTGGCCACGGCGGCGAGGTAAGCCTCGAACCCGTGAGTCTGTTTTCGGGTAAAAATGGCAGGTTGGGTTTTAACGTACTTCTGTAACGACCCATCCCGGAATTCGGGATTAGATTACGGACTAATCATGATTAGCAGGGTTAATCGGTGATTAGTTGGGTGAACTCGGACGAACGGTGCAGAATGACCGTTTTACCCCTGGTCGTGGGTAAAACGTTGACTTTTTATTCGGACGGTCAAATGGACTTTGACCAATGCCCGTGACGTAGTTTGGGACGTCACGAGTTCATAGACAGGCGGCACGTTCGATTCCGACGTTCGTGGAGAAAGTTATGACGTTCGGAAGTCCAGGGGAATTTCCGTAATTTGGACGAAATAGGGGAAAATGTTGACTTTTTGATCGGGTGGTCTGATGGCCGAGGACCGAGGACCGTTGAGAAGGTCTCGATGCCCTGAGTTCGTAGGCAGGCAGCTCGCATCAATCGGAGTCCGAATGACCGAGTTACGGGCATGGATGCGTGAGGGGCATTTTGGTAATTTTCTGCCCAGGGGCAGAATGGTAATTTCACAGGGTATTGTTTGAGCGGTTACTGTAGCACACCGTGGGGGGGGCGTCAGGGCACCACCGTGTGTGGTGTTTCTGAACGGTGCAATTTTTAATTGAGTAGTGGGCTGTCTCAGTGGGGATTAAACTATGTATTCTGAGACAATTGGGGTTGGGACTGAAGCCATGGACAGCCACGGGAAGCATTTTTCAATTCCTTGGTTTCTCTGTTGCGGGAAGCAGTTTCACAGTGGCAGCAGACGGTCTCCCACGAGTTGCCGTCCATTTCGATCGACTAACAGAGTGTCTCCGAGGTGAGGAGTTCATTTGGATTCAGTTGGAAGCTGAGAGATTGGGAGAACGGTGAGGGAACCCGTTTCTGGAAATTGGAGGGAAAAATTGGTTTTCAATTTTTTGGGTGATTTGGGCTGAACTGAGGGCCGTATTAGACTACTGGGTACACTACGAACTCAACCACGACGAAATTGAGGGGAGTCGATCGCTGTCTGTCCAGGAACCCAGGTTCCAGATTCTGGAAAATCGCAGAGCTTTGGACGATCACTTCCAGGTAATGTCGTGTCCAATTGATCTTGCATTTCAGTTCCTTTTAGGTCTAGAATCCTTACTGTGAAGTTAATTTGAGTTTGATTGAGAAAACACAGAGTTTGGGTGATCGACCCGTTTGGGTGATCACGGGTCGTGGGACTAATTTTGGGACTTTCTTGGTGAATCAGGGACATGGAACTTCGATTAGATAGTTGAAGAATGTTTTAGAATCAAAAACGGAAGGAATCGAGGTCAAATTGATGGCTATCTAATCGGGTTGGAATCGCGGGTATCAGACCCGAATTACAGAGAAACGGGCGAGGACGGTGACTGTAGCAGTCACTGTAGCAGGCGCGTGGCTTTCACGCGCAGCCACTCACGGCCGCGCGTGACGGCGCGTGGGCACGAATTCCGAGGTACGGTCAACACGAATTTTATCCTATACGTTATAACGAACATTTTAGCGTTGGTTCCATGTTATTCGGATCCCGTTCGGATACTTTTCGGGATGTCCGAAGGTTTTAAGTCGGGTTTAAAAATACTTAAAAATTCGGGAAAATTACGGGACTTGATTAGGATGTTATTGTGGAGGTTAGTAACCCTCTAATGTGATATGAACAGGTTCGGGAGTCCCGGTGTTAGTGACGAGGCCCGGGAAGGCCGGTGGCATGCATATCGAGGCGCTCGATTAAATGGTCTGTGAGTGGACATTGGTTTTGATAAATTCTATGCATGCATAACTGTTTCGTGATTGTGGTAATCGCTTTTATATTCTTTGATTTGGATATCGGTGAATTTATGTGGTTTCACGCATTTCGAGGCAATTTACGGGTTTGCGCGTAAATCGAGATTTTCCGGATTTGCACTGATTTCCATGGTTGTGGTTTGAATATGATTTTATGAAACAGTTACGGATTTGATAAAGTAAATTCGGTCCAGGGGCCCAGTTGACTTAAGAAATCGGGCCAGGGGCCCAGTTAATTTATATATGTGATTTCGGGTCAGGGACCCTAAAATGGAATTGAATAAATGATTTCGGATTTAATAATCAAATAATTGGACTTATGACGGTTTTATGGAAATTCGGGGCAGGGCCCTTGTGATATTTTGAAAACGAATAATAAAATGTGTTCCATAAAACCATCTCGATACGAGGATATATATTGGTCTCCTCCAGGTGTCTGGGACACTGGGGAAGTCACGGTGCATTGCCTGCGAGGGGTCATTGTACGGAGCGACCGGACCGTATAGTGACTCAGGAGCAGGATTGCTATGATTAGACGTCTGGGACGTCAGACATCTGGGATGTCAGAGATATGGACCCGGTGAGACCCCGGGCAGCACGCGTTGCTTAATACCGTGAGATATGACGTCTGAGACGTCAAGCGTCTGGGACGCTAGGCATCTGGGATGTCGGAGATGGTAAAGTAATAAACATGTGCCACTGGATTTATTAAATAACTTTTGGATTGAAACTATGTTTGCGGTTTCCGGGCTAAGGCCCTAAGGGTTATTTTAAATAAATATTTTATCATTGGTTTTTGATGCATGCATATGTTTTTACTAAGGGGCATAAACGTCTTATAAAATGTATTTTACGAACTTGTTTATTTTCGTCCACTCACAGCTTTTGGTTTTTAATGCCCTTCAGGTTGAGCGCGGATGCGACTGCAGCAAGGGACCGGGACATTGCATGCCTCCTCCATCGATCCTTGCGCACTCTGGATGCCCGTAGGGGCAGCGGCGTTGGGTTATCCCTTGTTTGACACTTCGTGTCAGACGGGAGCACGTCACATCCTGTGGTAATCCCGGGGGGATTGGGATGGGTCGTGTCAGCTTGGTATCAGAGCAGGGTTGCTCTTTTGTGCGCGTAGGTCGAGGATGTGGTGTCCCTTGTTGGCTGCAGTTCGTCATCAACCTGATAGTTAGGGTAGTCAGTGGATAGTGTGCGGTTGGCCTGGTACGCCGTGCGTTAATACGATTCAACCCAAGCGGGGTTGTGTACGATGAACTCGTAATGTGGAGCCGTAGGTTCGGTCATGTGGTAAGGTATTGTGGTGCTGCTGGGCACAACTGGGTTCGAGAAACCCCATTTGAGTGGTAATTTTGGGAAATGCGAAACTCGGTTAAGTAATAGTCTAAATTTTGGACCCTGGTAGTATTGGCTAGTGTGCAGGGTGTTGGTGCATCGGATTGGCCGATGACCTTCGTGGTGGAACCCACGATGAATTGACGATTGGGTTGGATTTGACGTCTATACGATGTCGGGACCGCGGGGTCGGTCGTGTTGTGGATTTTATTGCAAACGGCAGTTGGGTTCGGTGGAACCCTAGGGAGTGACTGTGAAACCCTAAGTTATAATTGGTGGACTAGAAAGGGGAACTTTAAATGAGAACTTGTGCTGCGATGAGCGGCTGAGGTCATGGATGACCATGTGGATGACTCTAATGAGTCTAGTCGGGATTTTGGGATTCGATCCACGGGTACGGTTACGAGATAAGATGTGGAATTACGTGTTGGATCGAATAATAGTGTGAGGTGTGGATACGGATCTCGACAAGCGATGACTGTTGGTCGACAGTTGTGTCGAGATGACTAGCTATCGAGGGTGTTTAGTGTGGTTTTAACACTTGAGGATCAGGGGACGTTCAGGGAACGTTCATTTTACTGATGTGCGGATGGTCAAATTGGGGGTACCCATAGTTGGGAGGTACGAGTGTTGATACGGGATCGTCGTTCGGTATGAACGGAGATCCAGGGTATCAACTTTGCACATCTTTACTAGTGTGGGTGTTCGGGTGTGAGTGTGGATGTTAGGATGCCTGTGTGTTGAGGCAAGTGTTGATGATATTAGCATTGGTGCTGGTGTTGGTGATTGAGATTGTGGTGAGCCACGAGATGGGATGTGACTCTATCTTGATGGACATATGATCGGTAACTGCGACTCAATGGTGGTTGAGTCATGGACTGGATAGGATCTAGTGCAGATTGTGAGGTGTTGGGAAAGGGTCCCAACAGTGTCGAGACGACAAGTGATTGGTGGATATAACGGTATGTTGAGACAGGAGGAATCTAGGGATGATGTTCCCTATGCCATGAGAATTGGTGGATTTGGGGAGTGGCTGTCAACTCCGAGATTGGTATGATTGGGCGTTGTTGATATCCTCAGGAAGTACAAGGAAATGACTGGAATTGAAAAAGACGAGGAAAACCATTAGTGGTATGGATGTGAGGTGAAGGCAGTAATGTATGCACGTTCAAAAGAGTGGAGTAATTCCCGTTCGGAGTCGGGATGTGTGCATAAATGGTTATTATCGGACGTGAGGACTGGGTATTGGATTGATTACGGACACGTGGTTGTCCAAGTGAGTTGAGGACGTTGTGGGTCCAGTGGTTGGACTTGCCATCTCATTGGGAGTATGTCTGTTCCCAACATGGTTGGAACGTTGGTTTCGAGAAGAGTTGTGATTGCGGACGAGAGGAGTGCTAGTTTTCGCTTTGATAATAGGTACTTTGAAGTCATTAGGTTTGACTTCTTATTTTCTGCCCTGGCAGACGCTGTTATGGTTATCGGTATGTTGAGTGTGTATTGGTTGGTGGACCCATGTGTGGTTTGGGTCACCCGGTGGAGTTGCATAATTCGAAGTAGGGTAAATGAGATTTCCCATGTTCCGCTTGGTAGCAGACGTGTTGGATCACTCGGTATGGTGAGTGCTGTGAGTTGTGTTTGCACTAAGCACTCACGTGGGATGGATGATGATTTCATGTATTTGGATTATCCTTGATCTTCCTGGGTGGAACGACAAGGATCGAGACGAAGTAATTGGATGTGACCCACAATGTTGTTGTGTCCCATGGTAAATGCATGATTGTATGTGGAAATAATTGGAGAAGTATTGTGTGGTGGACAAGGACTCTTGAGGGTGTAGGACCCTACGATCGGATTCCAGGTGGATTCCTAGCCACGTGAGCGTGTGTGGATCTGAGACGGATCTGGATTGTAATAGATATTGGACAAGGTGACGATCTGGGATCGTAATGGTACCCGTCTGGTGACGTGGAGATGGATTGGAATTGTGACCGTTTGGGTAAGGTTAGGTGAAGAGCATATCGCTCTGTCACATGTTTGGATACGGGAATAATTGGACTGAACTTCTTCTCGAAGTTAATCAGTACTCGAGTGTGTTGGAATGCTTACGCATTGACTCGAGGATTCGATCTGTGAGTGTGTGGTTTTTCCACGAGGTCTAGTTGGTCAGTTTTGAGATATGTGGATGTTGGGATTGGCTTCCTTATGAAGTCAATCGAATGGATTGAACATGTGACCGATAGGTTCGGTTTTGGTGTGTCTGGGTAGACGTGGTTGAGATTTCGGGTTTTGGAATCGGATTTCTGGGTGACGATTCAGGATTCGATTTCGGAACTTGAAACTGGATTTCTGGATTTGGGTACGGAATGATTATTCCAGATGCTAGCTTACGGAATAATGATTTCGGATTCGGATTCGGAAATGGGTTAAGGTATGATGTTTGGGTTTGGATCCGGGATTTCTTATGAAATTGTGGATTCGAACTCGGGTTTGGTTTTGGGACTGGGTGTTGAGTTGAGTTGAACGATTTGTCTAGTCTAGGACTGGACAAGGGAACCCCAATATCGGATTACGATTGACTGTGGGCCATGTAGTGGGCTTATTGGCGGATGGACGTACGTATCCTATATAGTGTATGAGGATCGGTACTGGACGGACCGAGTGGTATCTGGTGACGGTACATGTGAGGTACCAGTGGTGTGTGGTTATACGTGTGGTGGCCGGCTTAGTTCCGACACCATTGGATTTGGTGGTGGGTGTGAACTGGAACATTGAATACTATGCACTGGGCAGAGTTATTTTTGTTGGGTTCAGTAATTTTGTGAGCAGGCGCTCTTAGCCACGGATGGCTAGTGGACCCCAGTGTGGAGATGTACGATCACTGATTGGCTAGTATGCAATGTGTGTCAGCTACACCACCCGATTGAGTATGAGGACGGTATACGTACACTCAGGATGAGTGAGTTGGTGACTACGTCACTACGTGTGGCCTTGCGTGATGTTATCACGCCGAGATAATTCCAACGTTATGATCCACTGAGGGAATTGACAGTTATGGACTTGAGATGGATGTATGTCGCAGGATGGGGTTGCCCTGCGAGATGAGATCATAGGGTTGCTCTTACGCTACTTGAGCGAGTGGCAGTATGAGGTGTCGTCACCGTTTGACTGATGGTTGGAGCGTTATCGGAGTGGTAAAGCTTGGTGGTGACAGTTTGACTGGTTGCGTCAGCATGGACTGACATGTGTGTTTTGGTGACTCCCAGGGGGGAGCAGACGTCAGATATATGGTGAAATTGACAAGCAACATTAATTGGGATCAGGTGATCTATTTCACTCGCGGTATTCGAGTGTGGTCGGTACGGTGAGAAACCGTGATGGGACGTCTGAGTACAGACAAGTTTGGTGGGTGTACAAGTGTACACAGGTATGAGATCGAAATGTTTTCCACGAGCTGGATATGGAATAAGGATATTTGGTAATTTCGAGGACGAAATTATTTAAGGGGGGAAGGTTGTAATGACCCGTCCCGGAATTCGGGATTAGATTACGGACTAATCATGATTAGCAGGGTTAATCGGTGATTAGTTGGGCGAACTCGGACGAACGGTGCAGAATGACCATTTTGCCCCTGGTCGTGGGCAAAACGTTGACTTTTTATTCGGACGGTCAAATAGACTTTGACCAATTCCCGTGACGTAGTTTGGGACGTCACGAGTTCATAGACAGGCGGCACGTTCGATTCCGACGTTCGTGGCGAAAGTTATGACGTTCGGAAGTCCAGGGGCATTTCCGTAATTTGGACGAAATAGGGGAAAATGTTGACTTTTTGATCGGGTGGTCCGATGGCCGAGGACCGAGGACCGTTAGGAAGGTCTCGATGCCCTGAGTTCGTAGGCAGGCGGCACGCATCAATCGGAGTCCGAATGACCGAGTTACGGGCATGGATGCGTGAGGGGCATTTTGGTAATTTTCTGCCCAAGGGCAGAATGGTAATTTCACAGGGTATTGTTTGAGCGGTTACTGTAGCACACCGTGGGGGGGGGGGGGGGGGGGGGGCGTCAGGGCACCACCGTGTGTGGTGTTTCTGAACGGTGCAATTTTTAATTGAGTAGTGGGCTGTCTCAGTGGGGATTAAACTATGTATTCTGAGACAATTGGGGTTGGGACTGAAGCCATGGACAGCCACGGGAAGCATTTTTCAATTCCTTGGTTTCTCTGTTGCGGGAAGCAGTTTCACAGTGGCAGCAGACGGTCTCCCACGAGTTGCCGTCCATTTCGATCGACTAACAGAGTGTCTCCGAGGTGAGGAGTTCATTTGGATTCAGTTGGAAGCTGAGAGATTGGGAGAACGGTGAGGGAACCCGTTTCTGGAAATTGGAGGGAAAAATTGGTTTTCAATTTTTTGGGTGATTTGGGCTGAACTGAGGGCCGTATTAGACTACTGGGTACACTACGAACTCAACCACGACGAAATTGAGGGGAGTCGATCGCTGTCTGTCCAGGAACCCAGGTTCCAGATTCTGGAAAATCGCAGAGCTTTGGACGATCACTTCCAGGTAATGTCGTGTCCAATTGATCTTGCATTTCAGTTCCTTTTAGGTCTAGAATCCTTACTGTGAAGTTAATTTGAGTTTGATTGAGAAAACACAGAGTTTGGGTGATCGACCCGTTTGGGTGATCACGGGTCGTGGGACTAATTTTGGGACTTTCTTGGTGAATCAGGGACATGGAACTTCGATTAGATAGTTGAAGAATGTTTTAGAATCAAAAACGGAAGGAATCGAGGTCAAATTGATGGCTATCTAATCGGGTTGGAATCGCGGGTATCAGACCCGAATTACAGAGAAACGGGCGAGGACGGTGACTGTAGCAGTCACTGTAGCAGGCGCGTGGCTTTCACGCGCAGCCACTCACGGCCGCGCGTGACGGCGCGTGGGCACGAATTCCGAGGTACGGTCAACACGAATTTTATCCTATACGTTATAACGAACATTTTAGCGTTGGTTCCATGTTATTCGGATCCCGTTCGGATACTTTTCGGGATGTCCGAAGGTTTTAAGTCGGGTTTAAAAATACTTAAAAATTCGGGAAAATTACGGGACTTGATTAGGATGTTATTGTGGAGGTTAGTAACCCTCTAATGTGATATGAACAGGTTCGGGAGTCCCGGTGTTAGTGACGAGGCCCGGGAAGGCCGGTGGCATGCATATCGAGGCGCTCGATTAAATGGTCTGTGAGTGGACATTGGTTTTGATAAATTCTATGCATGCATAACTGTTTCGTGATTGTGGTAATCGCTTTTATATTCTTTGATTTGGATATCGGTGAATTTATGTGGTTTCACGCATTTCGAGGCAATTTACGGGTTTGCGCGTAAATCGAGATTTTCCGGATTTGCACTGATTTCCATGGTTGTGGTTTGAATATGATTTTATGAAACAGTTACGGATTTGATAAAGTAAATTCGGTCCAGGGGCCCAGTTGACTTAAGAAATCGGGCCAGGGGCCCAGTTAATTTATATATGTGATTTCGGGTCAGGGACCCTAAAATGGAATTGAATAAATGATTTCGGATTTAATAATCAAATAATTGGACTTATGACGGTTTTATGGAAATTCGGGGCAGGGCCCTTGTGATATTTTGAAAACGAATAATAAAATGTGTTCCATAAAACCATCTCGATACGAGGATATATATTGGTCTCCTCCAGGTGTCTGGGACACTGGGGAAGTCACGGTGCATTGCCTGCGAGGGGTCATTGTACGGAGCGACCGGACCGTATAGTGACTCAGGAGCAGGATTGCTATGATTAGACGTCTGGGACGTCAGACATCTGGGATGTCAGAGATATGGACCCGGTGAGACCCCGGGCAGCACGCGTTGCTTAATACCGTGAGATATGACGTCTGAGACGTCAAGCGTCTGGGACGCTAGGCATCTGGGATGTCGGAGATGGTAAAGTAATAAACATGTGCCACTGGATTTATTAAATAACTTTTGGATTGAAACTATGTTTGCGGTTTCCGGGCTAAGGCCCTAAGGGTTATTTTAAATAAATATTTTATCATTGGTTTTTGATGCATGCATATGTTTTTACTAAGGGGCATAAACGTCTTATAAAATGTTTTTTACGAACTTGTTTATTTTCGTCCACTCACAGCTTTTGGTTTTTAATGCCCTTCAGGTTGAGCGCGGATGCGACTGCAGCAAGGGACCGGGACATTGCATGCCTCCTCCATCGATCCTTGCGCACTCTGGATGCCCGTAGGGGCAGCGGCGTTGGGTTATCCCTTGTTTGACACTTCGTGTCAGACGGGAGCACGTCACATCCTGTGGTAATCCCGGGGGGATTGGGATGGGTCGTGTCAGCTTGGTATCAGAGTAGGGTTGCTCTTTTGTGCGCGTAGGTCGAGGATGTGGTGTCCCTTGTTGGCTGCAGTTCGTCATCAACCTGATAGTTAGGGTAGTCAGTGGATAGTGTGCGGTTGGCCTGGTACGCCGTGCGTTAATGCGATTCAACCCAAGCGGGGTTGTGTACGATGAACTCGTAATGTGGAGCCGTAGGTTCGGTCATGTGGTAAGGTATTGTGGTGCTGCTGGGCACAACTGGGTTCGAGAAACCCCATTTGAGTGGTAATTTTGGGAAATGCGAAACTCGGTTAAGTAATAGTCTAAATTTTGGACCCTGGTAGTATTGGCTAGTGTGCAGGGTGTTGGTGCATCGGATTGGCCGATGACCTTCGTGGTGGAACCCACGATGAATTGACGATTGGGTTGGATTTGACGTCTATACGATGTCGGGACCGCGGGGGTCGGTCGTGTTGTGGATTTTATTGCAAACGGCAGTTGGGTTCGGTGGAACCCTAGGGAGTGACTGTGAAACCCTAAGTTATAATTGGTGGACTGGAAAGGGGAACTTTAAATGAGAACTTGTGCTGCGATGAGCGGCTGAGGTCATGGATGACCATGTGGATGACTCTAATGAGTCTAGTCGGGATTTTGGGATTCGATCCACGGGTACGGTTACGAGATAAGATGTGGAATTACGTGTTGGATCGAATAATAGTGTGAGGTGTGGATACGGATCTCGACAAGCGATGACTGTTGGTCGACAGTTGTGTCGAGATGACTAGCTATCGAGGGTGTTTAGTGTGGTTTTAACACTTGAGGATCAGGGGACGTTCAGGGAACGTTCATTTTACTGATGTGCGGATGGTCAAATTGGGGGTACCCATAGTTGGGAGGTACGAGTGTTGATACGGGATCGTCGTTCGGTATGAACGGAGATCCAGGGTATCAACTTTGCACATCTTTACTAGTGTGGGTGTTCGGGTGTGAGTGTGGATGTTAGGATGCCTGTGTGTTGAGGCAAGTGTTGATGATATTAGCATTGGTGCTGGTGTTGGTGATTGAGATTGTGGTGAGCCACGAGATGGGATGTGACTCTATCTTGATGGACATATGATCGGTAACTGCGACTCAATGGTGGTTGAGTCATGGACTGGATAGGATCTAGTGCAGATTGTGAGGTGTTGGGAAAGGGTCCCAACAGTGTCGAGACGACAAGTGATTGGTGGATATAACGGTATGTTGAGACAGGAGGAATCTAGGGATGATGTTCCCTATGCCATGAGAATTGGTGGATTTGGGGAGTGGCTGTCAACTCCGAGATTGGTATGATTGGGCGTTGTTGATATCCTCAGGAAGTACAAGGAAATGACTGGAATTGAAAAAGACGAGGAAAACCATTAGTGGTATGGATGTGAGGTGAAGGCAGTAATGTATGCACGTTCAAAAGAGTGGAGTAATTCCCGTTCGGAGTCGGGATGTGTGCATAAATGGTTATTATCGGACGTGAGGACTGGGTATTGGATTGATTACGGACACGTGGTTGTCCAAGTGAGTTGAGGACGTTGTGGGTCCAGTGGTTGGACTTGCCATCTCATTGGGAGTATGTCTGTTCCCAACATGGTTGGAACGTTGGTTTCGAGAAGAGTTGTGATTGCGGACGAGAGGAGTGCTAGTTTTCGCTTTGATAATAGGTACTTTGAAGTCATTAGGTTTGACTTCTTATTTTCTGCCCTGGCAGACGCTGTTATGGTTATCGGTATGTTGAGTGTGTATTGGTTGGTGGACCCATGTGTGGTTTGGGTCACCCGGTGGAGTTGCATAATTCGAAGTAGGGTAAATGAGATTTCCCATGTTCCGCTTGGTAGCAGACGTGTTGGATCACTCGGTATGGTGAGTGCTGTGAGTTGTGTTTGCACTAAGCACTCACGTGGGATGGATGATGATTTCATGTATTTGGATTATCCTTGATCTTCCTGGGTGGAACGACAAGGATCGAGACGAAGTAATTGGATGTGACCCACAATGTTGTTGTGTCCCATGGTAAATGCATGATTGTATGTGGAAATAATTGGAGAAGTATTGTGTGGTGGACAAGGACTCTTGAGGGTGTAGGACCCTACGATCGGATTCCAGGTGGATTCCTAGCCACGTGAGCGTGTGTGGATCTGAGACGGATCTGGATTGTAATAGATATTGGACAAGGTGACGATCTGGGATCGTAATGGTACCCGTCTGGTGACGTGGAGATGGATTGGAATTGTGACCGTTTGGGTAAGGTTAGGTGAAGAGCATATCGCTCTGTCACATGTTTGGATACGGGAATAATTGGACTGAACTTCTTCTCGAAGTTAATCAGTACTCGAGTGTGTTGGAATGCTTACGCATTTACTCGAGGATTCGATCTGTGAGTGTGTGGTTTTTCCACGAGGTCTAGTTGGTCAGTTTTGAGATATGTGGATGTTGGGATTGGCTTCCTTATGAAGTCAATCGAATGGATTGAACATGTGACCGATAGGTTCGGTTTTGGTGTGTCTGGGTAGACGTGGTTGAGATTTCGGGTTTTGGAATCGGATTTCTGGGTGACGATTCAGGATTCGATTTCGGAACTTGAAACTGGATTTCTGGATTTGGGTACGGAATGATTATTCCAGATGCTAGCTTACGGAATAATGATTTCGGATTCGGATTCGGAAATGGGTTAAGGTATGATGTTTGGGTTTGGATCCGGGATTTCTTATGAAATTGTGGATTCGAACTCGGGTTTGGTTTTGGGATTGGGTGTTGAGTTGAGTTGAACGATTTGTCTAGTCTAGGACTGGACAAGGGAACCCCAATATCGGATTACGATTGACTGTGGGCCATGTAGTGGGCTTATTGGCGGATGGACGTACGTATCCTATATAGTGTATGAGGATCGGTACTGGACGGACCGAGTGGTATCTGGTGACGGTACATGTGAGGTACCAGTGGTGTGTGGTTATACGTGTGGTGGCCGGCTTAGTTCCGACACCATTGGATTTGGTGGTGGGTGTGAACTGGAACATTGAATACTATGCACTGGGCAGAGTTATTTTTGTTGGGTTCAGTAATTTTGTGAGCAGGCGCTCTTAGCCACGGATGGCTAGTGGACCCCAGTGTGGAGATGTACGATCACTGATTGGCTAGTATGCAATGTGTGTCAGCTACACCACCCGATTGAGTATGAGGACGGTATACGTACACTCAGGATGAGTGAGTTGGTGACTACGTCACTACGTGTGGCCTTGCGTGATGTTATCACGCCGAGATAATTCCAACGTTATGATCCACTGAGGGAATTGACAGTTATGGACTTGAGATGGATGTATGTCGCAGGATGGGGTTGCCCTGCGAGATGAGATCATAGGGTTGCTCTTACGCTACTTGAGCGAGTGGCAGTATGAGGTGTCGTCACCGTTTGACTGATGGTTGGAGCGTTATCGGAGTGGTAAAGCTTGGTGGTGACAGTTTGACTGGTTGCGTCAGCATGGACTGACATGTGTGTTTTGGTGACTCCCAGGGGGGAGCAGACGTCAGATATATGGTGAAATTGACAAGCAACATTAATTGGGATCAGGTGATCTATTTCACTCGCGGTATTCGAGTGTGGTCGGTACGGTGAGAAACCGTGATGGGACGTCTGAGTACAGACAAGTTTGGTGGGTGTACAAGTGTACACAGGTATGAGATCGAAATGTTTTCCACGAGCTGGATATGGAATAAGGATATTTGGTAATTTCGAGGACGAAATTATTTAAGGGGGGAAGGTTGTAATGACCCGTCCCGGAATTCGGGATTAGATTACGGACTAATCATGATTAGCAGGGTTAATCGGTGATTAGTTGGGCGAACTCGGACGAACGGTGCAGAATGACCATTTTGCCCCTGGTCGTGGGCAAAACGTTGACTTTTTATTCGGACGGTCAAATAGACTTTGACCAATTCCCGTGACGTAGTTTGGGACGTCACGAGTTCATAGACAGGCGGCACGTTCGATTCCGACGTTCGTGGCGAAAGTTATGACGTTCGGAAGTCCAGGGGCATTTCCGTAATTTGGACGAAATAGGGGAAAATGTTGACTTTTTGATCGGGTGGTCCGATGGCCGAGGACCGAGGACCGTTAGGAAGGTCTCGATGCCCTGAGTTCGTAGGCAGGCGGCACGCATCAATCGGAGTCCGAATGACCGAGTTACGGGCATGGATGCGTGAGGGGCATTTTGGTAATTTTCTGCCCAAGGGCAGAATGGTAATTTCACAGGGTATTGTTTGAGCGGTTACTGTAGCACACCGTGGGGGGGGGGGGGGGGGCGTCAGGGCACCACCGTGTGTGGTGTTTCTGAACGGTGCAATTTTTAATTGAGTAGTGGGCTGTCTCAGTGGGGATTAAACTATGTATTCTGAGACAATTGGGGTTGGGACTGAAGCCATGGACAGCCACGGGAAGCATTTTTCAATTCCTTGGTTTCTCTGTTGCGGGAAGCAGTTTCACAGTGGCAGCAGACGGTCTCCCACGAGTTGCCGTCCATTTCGATCGACTAACAGAGTGTCTCCGAGGTGAGGAGTTCATTTGGATTCAATTGGAAGCTGAGAGATTGGGAGAACGGTGAGGGAACCCGTTTCTGGAAATTGGAGGGAAAAATTGGTTTTCAATTTTTTGGGTGATTTGGGCTGAACTGAGGGCCGTATTAGACTACTGGGTACACAATGAACTCAACCACGACGAAATTGAGGGGAGTCGATCGCTGTCTGTCCAGGAACCCAGGTTCCAGATTCTGGAAAATCGCAGAGCTTTGGACGATCACTTCCAGGTAATGTCGTGTCCAACTGATCTTGCATTTCAGTTCCTTTTAGGCCTAGAATCCTTACTGTGAAGTTAATTTGAGTTTGATTGAGAAAACACAGAGTTTGGGTGATCGACCCGTTTGGGTGATCACGGGTCGTGGGACTAATTTTGGGACTTTCTTGGTGAATCAGGGACATGGAACTTCGATTAGATAGTTGAAGAATGTTTTAGAATCAAAAACGGAAGGAATCGAGGTCAAATTGATGGCTATCTAATCAGGTTGGAATCGCGGGTATCAGACCCGAATTACAGAGAAACGGGCGAGGACGGTGACTGTAGCAGTCACTGTAGCAGGCGCGTGGCTTTCACGCGCAGCCACTCACGGCGGCGCGTGACGGCGCGTGGGCACGAATTCCGAGGTACGGTCAACACGAATTTTGCCCTATACGTTATAACGAACATTTTAGCGTTGGTTCCATGTTATTCGGATCCCATTCGGATACTTTTCGGGATGTCCGAAGGTTTTAAGTCGGGTTTAAAAATACTTAAAAATTCGGGAAAATCACGGGACTTGATTAGGATGTTATTGTGGAGGTTAGTAACCCTCTAATGTGATATGAACAGGTTCGGGAGTCCCGGTGTTAGTGACGAGGCCTGGGAAGGCCGATGGCACGCGTATCGAGGCACTCGATTAAATGGTCTGTGAGTGGACATTGGTTTTGATAAATTCTATGCATGCATAACTGTTTCGTGATTGTGGTAATCGCTTTTATATTCTTTGATTTGGATATCGGTGAATTTATGTGGTTTCACGCATTTCGAGGCGATTTACGGGTTTGCGCGTAAATCGAGATTTTCCGGATTTGCACTGATTTCCATGGTTGTGGTTTGAATATGATTTTATGAAACAGTTACGGATTTGATAAAGTAAATTCGGGCCAGGGGCCCAGTTAATTTATATATGTGATTTCGGGTCAGGGACCCTAAAATGGAATTGAATAAATGATTTCGGATTTAATAATCAAATAATTGGACTTATGACGGTTTTATGGAAATTCGGGGCAGGGCCCTTGTGATATTTTGAAAACGAATAATAAAATGTGTTCCATAAAACCATATCGATACGAGGATATATATTGGTCTCCTCCAGGTGTCTGGGACACTGGGGAAGTCACGGTGCATTGCCTGCGAGGGGTCATTGTACGGAGCGGCCGGACCGTATAGTGACTCAGGAGCAGGATTGCTATGATTAGACGTCTGGGACGTCAGACATCTGGGATGTCAGAGATATGGACCCGGTGAGACCCCGGGCAGCACGCGTTGCTTAATACCGTGAGATATGACGTCTGAGACGTCGAGCGTTTGGGACGCTAGGCATCTGGGATGCCGGAGATGGTAAAGTAATAAACATGTGCCACTGGATTTATTAAATAACTTTTGGATTGAAACTATGTTTGCGATTTCCGGGCTAAGGCCCTAAGGGTTATTTTAAATAAATATTTTATCATTGGTTTTTGATGGATGCATATGTTTTTACTAAGGGGCATAAACGTCTTATAAAATGTATTTTACGAACTTGTTTATTTTCGTCCACTCACAGCTTTTGGTTTTTAATGCCCTTCAGGTTGAGCGCGGATGCGACTGCAGCAGGGGACCGGGACATTGCATGCCTCCTCCATCGATCCTTGCGCACTCTGGATGCCCGTAGGGGCAGCGGCGTTGGGTTATCCCTTGTCTGACACTTCGTGTCAGACGGGAGCACGTCACATCCTGTGGTAATCCCGGGGGGATTGGGATGGGTCGTGTCACTTCAATCGATCTAGTGACTAGGATGATGATCTAGAGGATGAAACGAGTCTGTAGGGATCGTTTTCGAAAGGAATGATGACCGGGATCGTGCAGGCACGACGGTTGCAGGTGGCCGGTCTGCACACCTCCACGAAAAGGTAGTGAAACGTGTTGGTTTCTCAGTTTTTAAATCATGGATCAACTGGAATTGATGAGACGATTTTGTAGGAACAAACAGAATTTAAAATGATCGAGGAATGGCTGAGAACCAGTCGGGTTGGGCCGCGGGTCACGGTAACCCGTTTATCAGACAACCGGGTCAGAACGATACACTGTTCACGGCGCGTGGGTTTCACGCGCAGCCACTCACGGCGGCGCGTGACGGCGCGTGGGCACGAATCTCGAGGTGAGGTCAACATGACTTCTGTCCTATTTAATGTAACGAACATTTTGGGATTGGTTTCGTATCGATCGGACACCGTTTCGATATTGTTCGGGATGTCCGAAGGTTTTAAATCAAATTTAAAAATAGTTAAAAATTCGGGAAAATTACGGGACTTTGATAGGATGTTAATGATGAGGTTAGTGACCCTCTAATGTGATTTGGACAGGATTGGGAGTCCCGGTGATAGTGGTGAGGCCCGGGAGGGCTGGTGGCACGCGTATCGAGGCATACCGTTAAAACGGTCTGTGAGTGGACTTTGGTTTTATAAATCCTATGCATGCTTAAATGTGTTATATGGTTTATATACATGATTTCTATGATGGTATTTGTGAGTATTGATTTCGGGTATGTTGCACGTATTTCGAGGTGTTTTCCGTATTTCACGTATATCGGGATTAACGGTTTATTTGTGGGGTTGCGTGCTTGTGGTTAAATAAATAATATGATAAAACGGTTTTTATATTGGAAAGATGAATTCGGGCTTGAGGCCCACTTGTTTTGGAAATCTCGGACTTGGAGTCCATTTGAGTACGTAATCGGGCTGCGGGCCCAGTTGGTTTATAAGTCGGGCTGCGGGCCCAGTTGGTTTATAAATCGGGCTGTGGGCCCAGTGGTTCATAAAGTCGGACATGAGGCCCAGTTGGATTAAAATGATGATTTCGGGTCAGGGGCCCTATATTTAATAAATGTGGTTTCGGGTCAGGGACCCTAAATGGAAATGTGTTGTTTTATGGAAAATTCGGGCAGGGCCCATTGTGATGTTGTGAAATGAATTAATAAAAACTGTTTTCCATATACCATCTTGAAACAAGGATATATGATGGTCTCCTCCAGATGTCTAGGACACTAGGGAAGTCACGGTGCATTGCCTGCGAAGGGTCACCATACGGAGCAGCCGGACCGTATGATGACTCAGAAGCAGGATTGCTATGATTGACGTCTGGGACGTCAGACATCAGGGATGTCAGATATATGGACCCGGAGAGACCCCGGGCAGCACGCGTAGCTTATAAAACCGTGAGATATGACGTCAGGGACGTCTAGCATCAGGGATGCTGGTGATGGTAATGGTAAAATACGAATTAATGAAATGGCTTTCCGGGTGGATTTGTGATTATATGATTTTAATGGATTGATGTTCATTTATGGTCGTGGGTGGTGACCCACATGGTTGTTTATGTGTAGTTGCGGTATTCCACAGTTTTGGGCTGAGTTCCCACACTTGGTTTTTGGTTAACGGTGTTTGGGCTATGGCCCTAATGGCTCGGTTGAGCAAACGTTTTGGTTACTGGTTTTCGTGGCATGCATACGTTTTTTATTGGAGGGTATAAATGTCTTATAACTGTATTTGATAAACTTATTGGTTTTTGTCCACTCACAGCTTTTGGTTTTAATGCCCTTCAGGTTGATTACGGATGCGATTGCAGCAGGGACTGGGACATTGCAAGCCTCCTCCATCGATCCTTGCGCACTCTGGATGCCCCGTTGGGCAGTGGCTCTTGGTTATCCCTTGTCTGACACCTCTTGTTGGACGGGAGCAGGGCACATTCCACGGTAATCCCGGGGGGATTGGGATGGGTCCTGTCAGATATCACATACCTCCTTCGGATCCTGGCGTACTCTGATGGCCCGAGAGGGGTAAGGTCGGAAATTTCCCTTGTCTGACACTCCGTGTCAGACGGGATCAGGGGCGTTCCTCATTAATCCTAGGGGTATTGGGGACGGGTCCTAACAATCTAGGTCATCCTCATTTTAAAACTCTAAAAATTGTCCTCTGTCTGTCTTCGATTAATGTTTCCTCTAATATTTCCAGAGTCCATTTGTACTTTCATGTTTATGCACTAAAAGTCTCCGCTTACCTTTTGGTGTTTCTGAATTTATTGGTAGAATGTGTGGATTTATTGGACTCTGTTTGGGCACCAATCCGAATATCTTATATTTTGAGAATATACCTTAAATTTCTATAATTATTTCATAATGATCTTTTAATTGTGAACCTTAGTGACGTGATTTTTTATTTACAGAGTAATTAGAATAATTATGGAAGTTAGGTCATAGGATTATTGGGATGTTACTAAATCAATGAAATAGAATAAGGTGAAGGTTATGAGCACATGTATGGAAAACTATATAAATTATCAAGGGCTTTGTTTATAGTTTGATAACCTTAAAGGGGTTATGAAAAGAATGAAATATAACCCGGAGGTACTACCACTAATCAGGAAGCAGGTTGGATGTGGGTGGTATTCCTGTGCAGTGGATTTATTTTGTTTAAAGAATAAATGAGCTAGAAGTAATTAAGGAAATCCCTTGTCTAATTTGAATTATCGAACGGAAGCAGGGCTGACCCAGTTTTTTGGAAGTTGGGGACGGTTCCTGTCACATATTCTTTCAAAGTAGAATTCACCCATCCAATAACCAAGTAGATCGCACCATAAATCCAAAATGATTTTCCATAGTTGTATCATGTAATACAAAACCACTCTGTGCAGAGTTGCATTGCATATAAAACATGCATGTATGTTTCAAGTTGCGCAAGATCATCACTTTGTGTGAATGAATTTGAACTGTCAAAACACACATCCCACTTACAGTTTATATTAGACCAGAATACTCATCTACCACAGTATACAAAACTCATAATTGGCTCTCCAAATAATCACACAACCACTGAGTACAAGCTCAATTTAATGATTTTGACCATTCATGTGTGATTGAGCCCTGATGATCAATTCAAACTCTGAATCAATTTATCAATAATCCAGCTTAATAGCATTCAAATGTTGGGCACAACAATACTCAAATAAATTAAACAGTTAGTAACTTCATGATTATATAAATCATAACTGAATTTCAATGAAAACATATTCAACTGATGTTTAATTAAATAAAACAGCACGATTTCAGTCAAAATAACACCGAGTATCAAAATCAACCAAAAACACAATTAAGCAGCAAGAACAAGACATTTATGCCAATTATCACATGAGTGGCCAAGCCCATATGATTTAATCATAACAACCCATTCTAATTCTATGTGAATTGATAAATTAACTAGTACAATTGATTATTCAAAAATGCAGAAACATAGCAAATTCAACCGGATTAGCATATAAAAATCATAATCATTAGCCCAAACATTTGAATCAATCTTAATCTGCCACACCAGTTCAATCAATAGACATCACCACTTAATATTCAACAACAATTTCGGAAAAGCATCCAAATTAATAGGAGAGATATCAAGCAAATATAAGGTGGGTGTATTCAATTAGGACATTTAAATATTTTTAAAGACTTTAAGAATACATTTGTATTCAATTAAGACATTTAAATGTTTTAAAAGACATTTAAAATGTCCTAATGTATTCAATTAAGACTTTTAATGTTATTAAAAATGTCAAAACAAGTCTTAGGTGGGCGTATTCAATTATGACATTAAATATTTTTAAAGATTTTAAGAATACATGTGTATTCAATTAAGACATTTAAATGTTTTAAAAGACTTCAAAAAAGTCCTAGTGTATTTAATTAAGACTTAATGTTATTAAAAATGTCAAAACAAGTCTTAGGCTACGTTTGGTATGCCGTATAAGAGTCAGAATAAGATAATATAGTACGAAACTAGTGTTTGGTACCACTCGTATTAATTAGCCACTGTTTAAGTTAATACAGTTGAGTGTTTTTATACGGTTCAGACACGCTAAAATAATACCCTCGAAATTGTCTGTATCAAATAGTTGGATGACTAGTAATCTTGAAACATGTAATAATAATAATAATAATTAATTCTAATTTAATAAATAGTAATAATATATAAATAATTAATTGAAATAAATAATAATAATTAATAATATTAATATACATAATTAATATTTATGATATAAATATTTCATTACCTACTATGGTATAATCCGACTAGTATAATATAGTCGGTGTTTTAATTTGGTAGAGCACCAAATGCCGAACTAAATAGTCAATCTATCCGGTGGACAGATTAGTCTATCCGACTGAAATAATCAGTAAAATATGGTGTACCAAACGAACCCTTAAGGTATTCAATTCAGATTTATTTTTTAAGGACTTGTTTAAGTTGTGGATTTCTTGAGATTTAGTGTTAAAAATATACATATGATAAGATAAAAAAATATCTAACCTTAAGTGGAGGGATTTACTTTTGAACCTCGTAAGACATTTTCTAAAAAATATTCCCTTCTTCAGGAAAAAAAATTAATTTGAAAACACATGCATTAAAAGACGGCCAAAAAGAATTTATTTGAGTGTAGATTTTTTTGGCATAATTATGCATAATTTTTCCATAAACCGTCACTTATGCTTCTTTTTTTCGCGGTTTTCTTCAAGATTTTCGTCACCAAATAGTGAAAATAATCTTAGATTTTTCAAAATATCAAGAAAAATTCAGAAAAAATGGTAGAAAATTCCATAACCACTTTAGTACGATTCCAAAACATCCAACATGTTCAAAAGCATCCAATATATCAATTATAAGGTGTGATCAATTCCAATAGAAAAAAGTGATAATTCTGAGTGTATGATCCCAGCCTCTGCTGAATGCGTGACTCAAGATGATGATGATGATTGGCCATGAGTGTTCACATGAAAGAAACAATTGTATAAAGAGAGAATAAAATGGAGAAACCACGATGTCAACCAAAATTTGTTAATGTATATCTCCCAAAATTGTCCAAATAAATAGAAAATCCAGAATAGGATTTATAAAAAAAATGTTTGGATAATACCTAAATGTCCATACCAATTTATAAGATTTTCAAAATGTCTTTAAAAATTTTCATTTAAAAAATGTCTTTAAAAATATTTAAATGTCATAATTGAATACACCCCTCTTAAGACATTCAATTAAGACTTATTTTTTAAGGACTTGTTTAAGTTGCAGACTTTGTAAGATTTAGTGTTAAAAATATACATATGATTAAGACAAAAAATGTCTAAGCTCAAGTGGAGGTATTTACTTTTGAACCTCGTAAGACATTTTTCTAAAAAATATTCCCTTCTTTGGAAAAGATGTATCCCATATTAAAAATTAATTTGAAAAAAACATGCGTTAAAAGGCGACCAAAAGTCTTTATTTTAATGCAAATTTTTTTGGCATAATTATGCAAATTTTTTCCATACACCGTCACTTATGCTCATTTTTACCACGCTGTTCTTCAGATTTTTCGTCATAAAAAATGTTCTTCAGTTTTTAGTGACAAAAATTTCATAGTAATCTTAGATTTTCTAGAATATCTAGAAATATTCAGAAAAATTGTAGAAATTTCCAGAACCACTTTAGGACGATTCCAAAGCATCCAACATATTCAAAAGCTTCCAATAGATCAATTCTAAGGTATGATCAATTCCAATAGATAAAAAGTGATAAGTGTGAGTGTATGATACCAGCCCCTACTGAATGTGTGACTCAAGATGATGATGGAGAGATAGTCTCAGCCATTATTGTTCACATGAAAGAAATCATTATAAGAAGAGAGAATAAAATGGAGAAATCACGATGTCCACCAAAATTTGTTAATGTATATCCTCAAAAATTGTCCAAATAAAGAGAAATTTCATTATAGGATTTATAAAAAATGTTCGGATAATACCCAAATGTCCATACCAATATATAAGATTTTTAAAATGTCTTTAAAAAATTTCATTTAACGGCAACCACGTTTTTATTAAAAAAACGATATCTTGTGATCTCAAAAAGTTTAATAATGCGAATTGTACACCATCGTTGTGTCCCCCAGAACCAGAAACAATCATATATATAATAATTATTATGTTAATAACGATTAAGAAACAAAAATTTGATCAAATGGTTTTTTGGGTATGTTGATACTATGATACCACATGTAAGAAGTATCAACAATAATTTTACATACTTAAATCAATCTCAAAGAAATACAATCAAATAATATAATATAATCAATAAATTGAAGAAAACCAGATGACTTATCATATACTCAGATTTGGCACAGTGAGTTTCTCAATTGTAAGTTTGTCTTCTCCTCTCTGCCAAAAGATGATTACCTTTAGGTAATGAATAGATCTTAGCACTAAAATTTTATCATACTTATGGTGAGATCAGAGACCAACTTATATACTACTCTTGTTCTAAAAGACTTCATATTATATTCACATTAGAATCCTATGAATGGACAAAAACCAATACAGATCTCGTCCCAAAATTAACCTAGAAGGTACCAAAAACCAATAAGAGTATGAGTCGACAAAAATAAAGCCCTTGAAAAGCCATTTTCCAAAATAATATTTTTTCCCTCCATTTTATAAAAACATACATGCATAAACATACGAAATACATAAATGCTCCTAGCCCACATTGACAGGACCCGTCCCAAATCCCTGTGGATTAACGTGGGACGTGCCTGCTCCCGTCTGACACGAAGTGTCAGACTAGGGATAAGTCCGTCCTTTACCCAGCCGGGACTATCAGAGAGCGCCAGGATCTAGAGTGGACAAAACATCAGAGAGCGCCGGGATCTACAGCCCGTATCCGCGATCAACCTGAAAGGCATTCAAAACATCAAAGCTGTGAGTGGACAAAACAAGGGTTTTAGAAAAACATTTCACAAAAAGACCTTTATGCCCTTCACTAAAAAGTATGCATGCATTTGAAAACCATTTCTCAACATAGAACACGGGGCCTTGGCCCAAAATTCAAAATAAGAAACCCAGAACGAGTCTGTTTCTCAAAACATGAAACATAGGGTCTCAGCCCAAATCCAACACATGTGGGTCTCAGCCCAAAATCATCTCCATGAAATCTCATACACATATACATCTATACATATATAATCCATCCTAAACATCCTCTGATGTCAACTCGGGGCACACACCCCCTAGGGAACTCATCCCCGATATATGTCACGATTTCTATATATATAAGTATGCATACTACTTGGGATCTCACTCCGAGTCTACTCCTAGAAATTCTCTATCTGGGAGGCTCTGTCTCCAAAACCAGTCTGGGCATCTCTCCGGATCAGGTCTGGGATTCTATCATATCTTCCACTCCTGGAATAGGCTCCCTATGGGGATTACTCATTCCGGGTAGTGGATAGTGACTCTCCAGGTCGACGTCTGGAGGAGACGAATCAACTCATACAGGTGGGTATATACATACTAGTATAGAAAAACCACACTCAGGACTCACGCCCAATAACACACGTGAACTGGGCCTCTAGCCCGAACTTATGCCTCAATGGGGCCTCTAGCCCGATTTCACAATTTAACTGGGCTTCCAGCCCGGACTCAAAATCAACAGGGCATTATGCCCGATATCTCAGGGTCAGTCATGATTCTGATCAAGTGATGCGTGCAACCATCAGTCCAGGATCGCTCTCAATCTTAGTATGTCGTCGTGAACATATCACTGCCACGACCACCTCTAGATCTTGGTGCACCCATCGCCGATCAATCTCTTAAACTTTCATCACTCTAAAATTGAGCCTCCGGTGGCTGCTCGATAATGGAACGTGCATCGTGACCTCTCCGGAAGGAACACATCCTAGTCCGGAAGCGACCGTCGAATCGTTCGTCGCCGTGCACACAGCACCCGTCGCGACCACGATTCAGACCTGTAGGTCATCAATAGGGCTACATGCCCGAATAAAAACCAATACCAAATGGGTCGTTTTAGTTTTCAAAACCATTTCATTTAAAACCGAAATCATAAATGCGTATAAGCGTGTATAAGGCAGAAAACCTCGAAATACGTGCCAATACGGAAACACACACACAAAATGCACTCAAGGCATCACAAAACATATTCTAAAACACTTATAAAGCATTTATGCATGCATCGATTCATAAAAGAATGTCCACTAATAGACCGTCTCAGTTGACGCCTCGATACGCCCGCCGTACGCTTTCCCAGGTCAATCACCGTCTCCGGGATTCCCAAACCTCTCCAAATCACTTTAGAGGGTTACTAACTACTTAATTAACTCCTCACTAATGTCCCCTAATTTTCCGGGATTTTTAACAATTTTTAAATGCGATCCTAAACCTTCGGACAACCCGAACTATATCGAGACGATGTCCGATCGACTCGAAACTAGTCCCAAAATGTTCGTTACATCGAATAGATCATTTCACATGTTGGAAGTTTCCCCAAACTCCCCACCACGCCCCGTCACGCGCCACCAGATGGCTTTGCGTGTGGGCCTCACGTGCCTGCACAGGGTCATCCATGTCCTCCAGCCGACCGGGTCCAACCGACCAGCCCGGTTCAGGCCCTGAATCTAGTCTAGCCAAATCGGCGAAGCCGGTTCAGGCCCCTAAACTGTTCAATTTTCATATTTTTTTCCTCCAATCCAATTCCAATCCTCCTAATTCGATCCTAGAAACCTAAATATGAAAGCAAATCACGGTTCAATATCCCAGTTTTCCCCAGGTCTTCTCAGCCACTAACCACCATCCAAAAACATCTTAACACCTTCCTAGTAACCTATTAGACCTATCGTAATCACCTAAAATGGCCCACAACGTGCAAAATCGAAAATAATGGAAATTGGGCAAAATAGGGTTCGGGTTTACCTCTGCACCTCCGTCGTCCATGGCGGCACCGTCCTTGGCCATCCACCATCATCATCCTGCCCTCACTTCATTCTCCTGGTCTCAACCTTGATCAGCTGGGGGAAGGGTTTGGATTGGGATGAAGGGTAATCGGGTTTGGTGGGGGAAAAATGATCGAATACGGGGAATGGGGTATGCATGTGTCTGTTTGAGATGGGAAATGGATGAGTGACACTTGTCACTTCCATTGGATGACACTTGTCACTTCCATTGGACCTATCCAAAATATATGGGCCCCACTTGCTATCAAAAGTCCCTCACCTCGTAAAATGTGCAATAGTTCGTCAGAACTTCCGTGAATCGTAATTTTTCCGTTGAACGTCCGAATTCGACATGCCGCCTGTCTACAGATTCATATCGCCTCGATCTACGTAACAGTCCTCGACCCTCGGCCATCAGACCTCTTAGGTCAAAAATCAACTTTTTGCCCTCGTTTAGGGGCAAAATCGTAATTTCGCTCTAAACGTTCGTTAATCCTTTGCTAATCCCCGATTATCCTCGCTAATCCTTCATTAATCCCTAATTAATCCTTAAATTTAGGAACTGGTCGTTACAAACTTCCCCCCTTCAGGAATTAGGTCCTCGAAATTCAAATCGACTCAATTCCACAACCAACCTGTGGAAATCCGATCATATCCCTCGACTCGGGTACTCTCGTGTAAACCTACACGTCCGACACTACGTCGTACACATCGGGACGCACTGTCACCGGAGTTTTCAAGCTCCACTCAACTCTTATTCGAGAGAGAAAGTCGACGTCTCGCCGATCTCGCCTGTCGCTCACTTTGACAGGTTAGTTATACTAAGTTTATTTTAGATACTTATAGTATAACTTTATGACCCGTTCCAATCTACACTGAGCAGGTCACAACACGTGCTCCCACTGAGGGCTAACATCTCCAAGTTGCCATCAAGTCGACTTTTCAGTCTGATGGTTCTTCTCATCTGACATCCAAAGTCAGATTTTCAGTCTGACGACCTTTCTCATCCGATAACCGGAATTGATGTCTTGTTCAGCATCCGATCCGACAACTACCTTCACTGCTCCCACGGAGTGATACTCAACCTCCGTCACTGAATGGTTACTAGACGGTTACGAACCGTAATCCACTGTTCAGAGGAATTCCTTTCTCCTCTAACACTCTCACTAAGTCCATGAGCTCGATTGGGACAAATGGTAACGCTCCGCTCCACTGCGCTTTCGCTGCTCTATTCTGATCTCAACTTGCTCTCAAGTCTTCGTATTGTAGCTCACATCTCTCATCGATCTCAGATAACACCTGGATTCACCTTGAGTCTCAACTGTCGTACTACTCGTCCAGTCCTCATACCAATATGTCAGACTACATCCGATTGTAGTACTCATTGATTCGATGCTCAATTGTGCGTCACGAGCCAACTTCAATCCATCACAATCTCTATCCTTGTCCTCAAATCCAACTCGAGGCATTGGCTATTCATCTTTTCCTTATCGATATCCACATATCGTCCTCGTCTCATCTTTATTCCCATATCCAATCTCTGTCTTGTCATTTCACCAACTATGCTAAGGAATCCTTCAACAGGCTTACCAAAAAGTTTTCCTTTGCTCTTAGCTTAACATAATCAGCAAGGCAATTCACTCCAATGACGACCATACCTCGGTCTAAACACCTCACAGTCGTCACAATCACTTCCGTCATCTCGATCATCCTCATACTACTCGATTTGACTCACCTTGGGTACTCACTTGTCACCTCGAGTGACACCATGAATCATCTGATCTCCAAGTTACTCAAATTTGACCCATAGCCTAGGTGTTCGGTTCTTACACCCTCTTTGAACCCTTAGCTGTCGTCTCCTTCCTCATCGATCCACATGAGGAAAGCTGAAGATGATGACATCAAAGTTCATCCTATGTCATCCTCCAACACCCAACATTATCTGCTAAAGAGCAAAAAACGAGAAGTTTCCTTCATCGGTCTCCAAGTCGAGAGTAGTTGCAAACATGTTGGAAGCATACTTAACTTTTCCAATGACTGAACTAGAAGTCCTCATACTCCGACTAAGAGTATTCTATGATAATTACTGTAATGCTTAATCCTTTCCTTCAGGACTAAACACTTCTATTGATTCTCTTCGGCTTCTTCCGTCGCCGTTCACGTCGGTAACCTAATTCGCACATCCCAATCCTTACGGGATCCAAATTCCAGCACCTAACACTCTTGTCGTTCGTCCACAACGACCTTGGGTACCTATCACCACACCAGGTATAGGCCATACCTCGCACCGAGCCACTCGGGATCCTCTCTATCTCGCTCAGTGCCCACCGAACTCGTATGGCCACAACTCTAGGGCACGTCTACCGACTCGGTCACAACTAAGTCCAAGTCCTCACTCACTTGGACATCATCCACATGTCCGTAAACGATCCAATTTGCCTATCAGTTTATGATCGTTTATGCACATCAAAGATGATGTCACTCATCCGAATCCGATGTACTGCTCGATCGAAGAGTCACAGCATGCTCCTGCTGTGACTTGCAGATAAACCTCTGCCTATCGTCAAACCTCACCAACCGGTCACTAATCCTCACGACAGTACTCGCGTTTTCCATTCCTTTTGACTAACAACAACTGTCGATAACTACTGTAGTGGCTCATTCTATTTCTCCCTATTAGATTCCTCCTCAAACAGCGTATACGAAATTCAGGAGGTATGGTCAACCGCAATTAACCAAAACCATCTCCCTCACGATTCCCAATAATGTACACTAGCCGACGAATCCTTCTCGTCTCGTAGTGGTAGAAACTTACCCTGAGCACATCACGACTGAGCTACCCTCAACTAGTGGCTTGTCGTTTCTTTTCGTTAACGTTATCGCATTACCGCCACACGAAGTGCGAATCAAATACATCTAGAAACTCTGCTCAACCAAGTAATCACCACTTATCTCTGCTTGGGTTGGAGGGACTCTGCCTCCCTCGTAACCCATGACTCCGGGTATGACCATTCCGACAATCCACACGGGAGATGAACGTTTCCCGAATGTTCTTCTATTCTCAACAACCAAAATCAAATCCAGCCTCGATAGTGGCACCTACCACGAACTTGTGCAGACACAACCCACACACGCCACCACCGAGAGTCCGAACCTAAACGATCAACTCACCGCCGGCACCAACCGCTCAACACACAACATCCACAGATCGGTCTACCTTAGGATCCGATCGGCAAGCACCACTCTCCTGGTAACTTGTCCAAACCCTTGCCAACTAGGGTTATCGTAACTCGGTTGCTCACTGCAGCACGTCCATCCTGACCGATCCAACGTTCTCGACTCCAAAAAGTCATTGTACTTCGATACTGGTGTCCAAACAACCAGTAACTACACTCTGAGGATCTCTTCCTCTTGTACCTATACGGCTCCTAGCCGCTAGCCTCCACGAGTACTCAGCCATACTTCTTGCCTAACACTGTACAAGCACTACGAGTCGTAATCACACCCTACCACGTCACACACAAGTACTCCAAACATCCTCTGCCAGTCGACATCCCTCTAGGGTTTGACACCTCTACACATGGCATCTCATGCCAAATAGGATCGACATTCCTATTCCAACCAACCTCAACTAAATTCCTCATGCGTCTGACTGCCCCTAGCAGTACAATCTCCGATCCTTGTAGTTCTATCGTGGACGATCCTAACGTCCGACCTCCACTGGTTCCACTTGGTCCTATCTCCAGTAACATGATGGCTATAAGCTGTTAGATTCACATGCTCATTAATCCCGCTCGGGATCCAACCTCTCTGAAAAATGCGGCATCCTAGGTCAATCGAATCCTTAAACCATCGCACCGCGTGTGAAACGTAATCTAGCTAGGGTTTAGGGTTCGATTCCACTGACTCCAACTATTCTTACCCTAACTATTAGGTTGATGACGAGCTGTTATGACTACAGAGACATCACATCCTCGATCTGTGCACTACCCATAAGAGCAAAACCCGCTCTGATACCAAATGGTATCAGAGTACCATGAGTATCATATGACACAACCTCGCTCTGATACCAACTTGACAGGACCCATCCCAAATCCCCTGGGATTAACGTGGGATGTGCCTGCTCCTGTCTGACATGAAGTGTCAGACTAGGGATAAGTCTATCCTTTGCCCAACTGGGACTATCAGAGAGCGCTAGGATCTGGAGGAGGAATGTGATGTCTCGGTCTCTACTATAGCCCGCATCCGCAATCAACCGAAGGGCATTCAAAACATCAAAGTTGTAAGTTGACAAAACAAGGGTTTTATAAAAACATTTCACAAAAAGACCTTTATGCCCTTCACTAAAAAGTTTGCATGCAGTTGAAAACCATTTCTCAACATAGCACACAAGGCCTTGGCCCAAAATCCAAAATAAGGAAATCTAGAACGAGTCTTCTTCTCAAAACATGAAACATAGGGTCTCAGCCCAAATCCGACACATGTGGGTCTCAGCCCAAAATCATCTCCATGAAATCTCATACACATATACATATATACATATATAACCCATTCTAGACATCCTCTGATGTCAACTCTGGGCACACAGCCACTAGGGAACTCATCTCCGATATATGTCACGATTTCTATATATATATATATAAGTATGCATACTACTCGGGATCTCACTCCGAGTCTACTCCCATGAATTCTCCATCTGGGAGGCTCTGTCTCTGAAACCAGTCCGGGCATCTCTCCGGATCAGGTTCGGGATTCTATCATATCTTCCACTCCTGGAATAGGCTTCCTATGGGGATTACTCATTTCGGGCAGTGGATCGTGACTCTCCAGGTCGACATATGGAGGAGACCAATCAATTTATACAGGTGGGTATATACATACTAGTATAGAAAAAACACACTTGGGACTCACGCCCGATAACACACTTGAACTGGGCCTCTAGCCCGAACTTATGACTCAATGGAGCCTCTAGCCCGATTTCACAATCTAATTGGGCTTCCAGCCCGGACTCAAAATCAACAGGGCATTATGCCTGATATCTCAGGGTTAGTCACGATTCCGATCAAGTGATGCGTACAACCATCAGTCCAAGACCGCTCTCAATCCTGGTATGTCGTCGTGAACATATCACTACCGCGACCACCTCTAGATATTGGTGCATCAACCGCCGATCGATCTCCTAAACCGTCAGCACTCCGAAGTCGAGCCTCTGATGGCTGCTCAACAACGGAACGTGCATCGTGACCTCTCCGGAAGGACCACATCCTAGTCTGGAGGCTAGCGTTGAATCGTTCGTCGACGTGCACACAACACCCGTCGCGACCACGATTTAGACCCGTAGGTCATCAATAGGGCTACACGCCCGAATCAAAATCAAGACCAAATGGGTCGTTTTAGTTTTCAAAACCATATCATTTAAAACCAAAATCATAAACACGTATAAGCACGTATAAGGCCGAAAACCTCAAAATATACGGAAACACACACACAAAATGCACTCATGGAATCACAAAACATATTCTAAAACACTTATAAAGCATTTATGCATGCATCAATTCATAAAATAAAGTCCACTCAACGACCGTCTGAGCTGCCACCTCGATACGCGCACCGTACGCCTTCTTGGGTCAATCACCGTCTCCGGGGTTCCTAAACTTGGCCAAATCACTTTAGAGGGTTACTAACTACTTAATTAACCTCTCACTAAAGCCCCTTAATTTTCCGGGATTTTAACTATTTTAAAACATGATCCTAAACCTTCAGACAACCCAAACTATATCGAGACGATGTTCGATCAACTTGGAACCAGTCCCAAAATGTTCGTTACATCGAATAAATGATTTCGCATGTTGGAAGTTTCCCCAACTCCCCACCACGCACCGTCACGCGACGTTGTATGGCCCTGAGCGTGGGCCTCGCGTGCCTGCATAGGGTCATCCCTGTCCTCTATCCTACCGATCCGGTTCAGGCCCTGCAATCCGGTCCAGTCGAACCGACGGAGATAGTTCAGGCTCCTAAACCGTTCAATTTTTATCCTTTTTCTTCCAATCCAAATCCAATTATCCTAATTCTATCCTAGAAACCTAAATATGAAATCAAAATCACCAAAAACCCCTAAAATCCTAGTGGTTCGATTTTCTCCCTCACGATTCTATATCCCAGTTTTCTCCAAGACTTCTCAGCAACTAGCCACCATCCAAAAACATCTTAACACCTTCCTAGTAACCTATTAGACCTATCATAATCACCTAAAACGGCCCACAATGTGCAAAATCGAAAATAATGGAAATTGGGCAAAATCGGGTTTGGGTTTACCTCTGCACCTCTGTCGTCCACGGTGGCGCCGTCCTTGGCCAGCCACCATCATCATCTTGCCCTCATTTCACTCTCTTGGTCTCAACCATGATTAGCAAGGGGAAGGGTTTGGATTGGGATGAAGGGTAATCGGGTTTGGTGGGGGAAAAATGATCGAACACGGAGAAGGGGGTATGCATGTGTCTATTTGAGATGGGCAATGGATGGGTGACACTTGTCACTCATCTATTGGACTTGTCCAAAATATTTGGGTCCCACTAGCTGCCAAAACTCTCTCGCCTTGTAAAATGTGCAATAGTTCATCCGATCTTCCGTGAACCGTAACTTTTCTATATATATAAGTATGCATACTTTTTTCCTGTCTACGGATTCGTATCGACTCGATCTACATAACGGTCCTTGGCCCTTGACCATCGGACCTACTGGGTCAAAAAGTCAACTTTTTGCCCTCGTTCAGGGGCAAAATCGTAATTTTACCCTAAACGTCTAATCCTTGGCTAATCCCCGATTAGCCTTTCTAATCCGTCATTAATCCCTAATTAACCCTTAAAATTAGGGACGGGTCGTTACACACATTTCCCTTAAATTCTCTCTTATGGACCATTTTGAAAACCTCTGGACAGAGTAAGCAACAAGAGTCAAACCTTGTCCCGTTTGTCCAACCAGCCTGCTGGTCCAACCATTATTCCCTATGTACAACGCGTAGACAACCACGGATCTTACGGAATCAAACTCCATTGGCACGTGTCAAGTCCAACTCCGACCACGTATGAGCCCGTCATTGGGAATCATCGGATTCCAACACCGGGATAGTGATCCAACCACATGAAGATGACCATACTAGAAAACTATTTGCCAAAAATGCCTTTTAACTTGCTTTTGAAATACTGACAAAAGCTCGAATTATTTACCACCCGGGCACCATCTCAAAATCCGGTTTTTCTCAAAAACCACCACAGAACATGTGTCCAAAAAATCACAACCAAATATATATTCTAAAACTAGGAATTTATCCAAAAAACATTTAGAATCATATACTTGAGCCATAACCATCCAAATCATGTCATAAAACCATATAAATATGTATATATGCATGCATTACAGTTATCAAATAAAATGTCTACTCACAGTACAACTAATCGCTCAATCCCGAGCCGTATGCTATTCAGAAGTCTCTGGAGCATCCTGTCCTGTTAAAGTAACACCTAGGGGTCACCAAAAAACCACAAAAGCTCATATGGAAACCCTTACTACACCCAAATTAGTAAAGACGTCTTGAACACGCATTTCAAGGATAAAAATGCCCAAAACTACCCCTAAACGAACTCGGATTGGCATGAAAGCACCACCATTGGATTTAGCTCATTGAAATATTTCGAATGAGCTAGGTTTCACCTCGAGATTCATGCACAAACACCCTAATGCACCTAGGGAAGTCCGACAACCTGCCATGTACCGCCACGCACGTGACGTCAACTGCTGACGTGGCACCTACCACGTGTCCCTAACAACTAACAACTCTGCCATGCGGCACACTCTAACATTACCATGTGGCACCACTTGTCGTCTGCCATGTAGCACTCCTGCCACATGTTACCTGACACTGCTAACTCACCCCTAACAACTGACGTAACACCTGTGACACCTGCAACATCGCACCACCTGTCACCAACCACATGGCACCTGCTCATATCCTAATGTCATCATCATGATGTCACCAGGTGATGTCAACATGATGCCATGCTGCCGTCATCCCTCACCGGAGAAGCAGGTCGTGTTGTCGTGGCTGCCATCGTGGCCGCCGCCTTAGGCCGACCAGAATATGCGATTAAAGGTCCAGAACTTCAAACATTCTTATCTGCTTCAATTCTCAACCAAATTGGACAAACTTTACATCAAAATCTATCTACTCATCTCAAGAATCCAAACCAAATCCCAGAATTCACAGAAAATACCTAGATTCCAAGATATAAATCTCCAAAATTTTGGGTCTCTTTCTTCCTCTCATACCATACATTTCCAACGTCCCCCCCCCCCCCCCCCCCCCCCCTCAAACATGAGCATATTGTGATAGTGGGAGTCCCTAGAAGCTGATTCTAACCTTAGTTTAGTCCAAAAGCTCCTCAAAAAATAAGATAGGAAGATTGTGTGGTAATGTTTGTTTTGTGGGTTTGTTTTTCACGAGAAAGAGAGAGTGACAGTGTGAGAGAGAAATGGATAAGGATAAAAAGTGAGTTTGTGGATAACACTAATCCACATAAAAAATATCTCACCTTTATCCCCAAAATGCCCTTCCCCAAAACGCCCTTCCCCAAAATAGAAGTCCAAATATAATTCTAAGGGAAAAATGGTCCAACTTGTTACAATAATACCATAAAATTCCCGAAAAATTTCATTAAACCCGTAATTAAGGTCTGGGTCGTAACACTTAATGCCTTAAAGATGAACATCCAGAAGAATAAATGAACAAAATTAATCCCAATAACCTAATTAAAGCATGAACTAACAAAAAGCCAAAGTTTACCATGCAAGTTTGTTGAAAATTTGCCTTAGGAGGACATTGAAAAAATTAATTAAAAAACTAACACTTTACTCTAAACATCTAATAAACAACCTCAAACTCAAATAAAATTTTATCTGAATAAAGACCCAAAGGGAAAGTTAAATTCTTCTTCTCGTTCAACCGTTCCAAACAATTTACATACTTACCAATGAACCCATCAAACTTATCCAAGAGTTTTATAAAATGTTCTTGATGGAAAAAAAAAATGTGAACGAAAGATCCCATCGAATTGAATTTGGTCAATGAATCTAAGAAATAGTGAGAATTCTCGATCTTTCTCAATATCTCTCTCAATTCGAAAATCCAGGATTTGAATTGATTTCCTTTCATTGAGTTCTCCTAAATTGCATTGATTTATCTTAAAGATTTCATTTCAATTGGAATTTGGTTAGTCACCATGTACGAGGATCCCCGCTAAGCATCCATCGTTGATTGCTTAAAATGCCCAACTCAGAATTGGAGAATTCGTAGGTTCAATTCCTACTGGATGCACGCAAATGGGACCATCCAATATATAAGTCTATTGGAATTGGCTATGTATCAATGGAATCTCATCATCCATACATAACAAATTTATGTGGTATATTCATATCGTAACATATGAAAAGTAAGAACTAGCATTCTTATTGAGACTAGCACTCATAGGGAAGAAAATAGATTTATGGATGGAATCAAATATGTAGTATTTACAGACAAAAAGTATTCGGTTATTGGGGGAAAATCAATATACTTCTAATGTCAAATCAGGATCAACAGGACATAAATAAAGTTTTGGGTTGAACTCTTCTTTGGTGTCAAGGTAATAGCTATGAATAATCATTGTAACGACCCGTCCCGAATTCCAGGATTAGATTAGTGACTAATGGAGGATTAGTGAGATTAATCGGTGATTAGTTGAGCGAAATCGGAAGGACGGTGTAAAATGACCTTTTTGCCCCTAGTCTTGGGCAAAATGGTGACTTTTGACTTGGGGAGTCAAATGTACGAGGACCGATGACCTGACGTAGATTGGGACGTCAAGAGTCCGTATACAGGCGGCACGTCGAAATCGGATGTTTGACGAGAAAGTTATGGTTCATGGAAGTTCGGGGAAAACTATTGCACGAATTATGAGACAGATTACATTGTACTCATGTCGGCCCAGATATTTATTTCAGGCCCAATGGATGAGTGACAAGTGTCACTCATCCCATTGGTCCTTAATCCCAAATTGTGGATCTCAATCTTGATTGGTGGGTTTTATATTAAAATATTATTATTTGATTATTTTATATTTTCCCTCACACACTCTCTCCCAATCCCAGCCGTTCATTTCCCTCAAAACCCTCATCCTCACCATTCATTTCCTCATCTGATCATCATCATCAAACCTCACCTTCTCTTCTTAAAACCCGTGCACCATCTCCATTTTCCCCCTCAAAACAAATGCACGACACAACTACACACACAACCTTCAAACTTAATCTTTTTCTTGTGAACCCTGAATGGAAATTGGAGAGGAGATCGAGATGAGTCGGATAGTGGCCACGGGTCGAGCCATCGTGGACGGCGGTGCACGGTGGCCTGGTTCAGAGGCAAGGGACCGATTTGGTTCAAAAATCGTAGTTTTCAGTTTTGGAGCTTGTTGATCGACTTGGATGACCATTGGTGTTCCTAGAACCCATACGAATTGAATAGGATTGGTTTCATGGACCGTCGTGTATGGTGGCCTGCAAAACCTGTGAGGTATGAGTTTTAACTTAAAAATGGAAGACCGTGATTTATAGGTTGTTAATCGAATTAGTTGTATGGATAAGGTTTTGGAAGTCAAAAGGAAGCTTTTGGGCTTGGAATAAAGGGAAATGGTGGCCGAGATCGTGTGAAGTCGAGGGAGGAAGTTTGGGTTATGTTCTTCGAATCGGGAAGGAATGATGCTGGCTTGCTTTCATGTTTTTGGGGTTATAGGTTGATAGAACATGATTATAGGAAGGTGTAGGAATCGAAATGGACGAAAATGAACAAAAAATGAGGGGATATGGGCTTGGAGTGGTCACGCCGGTCCAACTGGACCGGTTTTGCAGTTGGACCAAACTAGCCGGTTTGCGAGAGGACATGGATGATACTGTGCTTGGAACGTGGGCTTCACGCGCAGCCCTTTTGGATGGCATGTGAGGGCGCGTGGGCCCTTTTTTGGGGAAGTGTCCAACATGTAATTTTATCTATTTGATGTAACGAACATTTTGAAACTGGTTTCGAATCGATCGGACATCGTTTCGATATAGTTCGTGACGTCCGAAGGTTTAGGATAGAGTTTCAAAATAGTTAAAAATTCGGAAAAATTTCGGGACTTCAATGATAGGTTAATAAGGTGGTTAGTAACCCTCTAGTGTGATTTGGACAGGTTTGGGAGTCCCGATGATGGTTATTAGCCCGGGAAGACTTATGACACGCATTTCGAGGCGGTATCGTAGGATGGTCTGTGAGTGGACCTTGATTTCTAAAATGTGATGCATGCATAAATGTTTTATATGTTTTACATATGTGATTTCTATGATGATGATTATGGATTGGTGATTTACATGATTGTACGTATATCGAGGTTTACGGTTTTACGCTGATTATACGTGCTTATGGTTTTGGTAATGATTTAATGAAATGGTTTTGGATTTGAAAAGGTAAACTCAGGCATGAGACCCATTTGTTTTGGAAACCCTCAGACTTGAAGTCCATTTTAGTTACATTATCAAGCTAGGGGCCCAATTGGTTCGTGGATTGATGGATTGATTTCGCATTTGGAAATATGGAATCGGGCATGAGACCCATTTGATTTACGAACTCTCGGACTTAGAGTCGATTTGATTTAATAAGGCATCGGGCTGGAGGCCCAGTTGGTTTACAAAATTGGGCTCGAGGCCCAGTTGGTTTACGAAATGGGGCTCGAGGCCCAGGTTGTTTACGAAATCAGGCTTGAGGCCCATTTGGTTTACATGATCGGGCTTGAGGTCCAATTGGTTATGATATCGGGCATGAGTCCCATTTGTAGTTTATAAATGCGATTTTGGGTTCGGAGACCTATAAAATGGATTTGGATTTGGAAACATGGATTTCTGGTTTCATAACGGTTTATAGGGACCGGGCATGGATCCTTTGAAAGGTTTGAAAGGTTTTAAGAATGATCACAAAATGATTTTTCATATACCATCCTTTATTTATGGATTGTCTTCTCCGGGGAGGGTCGTTGGCTTGGGTGGACCCTGGAGTAGTCACGGAGCACTAATTGAGTGGAGTCGCCCCAGTGGGGTACCTTACTCTCAGGAAGGCATATATGGATTATAACCCCTAGGGAGGGTCATTGATCTGCGGACATTGACCTAGGTGGACCCTGGGGAGACTTAGGATTTGAGATCCCGGGTAGCACGCACGTAGATTTGGAAACCGTGACAGGATTGGTTATATGATATTTGGTAAACATGGTTTATTGGATTTATGAAATGGTATTTGGATTTCAGAAATGGTATTTCTGTGTTTTATGGATTTGGACGATGACCCACATACTCGGATTTACGGTTTTGGGATGAGTTCCCACATATGGTTGATATGTTATAGATTTGTGTAAATGGATTTGGGCAGGGGCCCGTATGACTTGGATTTACGGAATTTGGGACTGAGACCCTAATAATGGTTTTTTGAATAAATGGTTTGGTAAATGGTTTTCGAATGCAAGCATGATTTTTAGTGAAGGGCATAAATGTCTTTATGAAATGTGTTTTTATGAACTCATTGCATTTCGTCCACTCACAGTTTTTAATGGTTTTAATGCCCTTCAGGTTGATTACGGATGCGGACTGTAGCAGAGACCGAGATATCACACTCCTCCACCAGATCCTGGTGCACTCTGGAAGCCCCGTTCGGACTGAGGTTTCGGGTTATCCCTTGTCTAACACTTCGTGTTAGACGGGAGCATGGCACATCCCGCGTTAATCCTGGGGGGGATTGGGATGGGTCGTGTCAAATCATAGACTCCTAGAAAAAGGGTAGAAAAATGGGACCTATATAAACTAATGAGCTCAGATATTAATGATGTCTATAAAAGAGTTATTTATTAGAGCAATACTTTTATCAATCTCTTAACAACAAGTAGATCTACGCTAGTGGAGTTTGTAATGTGTCAAGAAAAATTGGTACAAGAAGTTGTGGATACACTTCTTGATATTGGAATTCGCGAAAAACTAATGAGGGATGGCCATAATAAGGATTATAAGTTGTTTTCAGATGTAATTGAAGGAAAAAAGGGAAGCTTTTGTGAGACTCTGCGTCGCAAACAGGTTGATTATTTGGGACATTTTGTCATTGTCGTAGGTCCTTCACTTTTATTACATCGATGTGCATTGCCTCGCGAAATAGCAATAGAGTTTTTTCTAGGCATTTGTAATTCATGTGTTAATTAGACAAAAAATTCTTCGAATATGGGGGTTACTAAGAGTAAAATTCAGGGAAAATAGCTGATTTTATGGGAAATACTTCAAGAAGTTATGCAAGGGTATCCTGTCTTGCTGAATAGGGTACCTACTCTTTATAGATTAGGCATACAGGCGTTCTAGCCCATTTTAGTAGAAGGACATGCTATTTGTTTACATCCATTAGTTTGTAAGGGATCTAATGTAGACTTTGATGGTGATCAAATGGCTGTTCACGTAACTTTATCTTGGGAGGCTCAAGTAGAGGCATGTTTACTTATGTTTTCTCATATGAACCTCTTGTCTCCGGCTTTCAGATATCCTAGTTTCGTACCAACTTAAGATATGCTTATTGGGATTTATGAATTAACGAGTGGAAATTGTCGTGGTATTTGTGCAAATAGGTATAATCCATGTAATCGTAGAAATTATCAAAATAAAAGAAATAGCGATAATAACCATAAGTATATGAAAGTAACAAAACATTTTTTTTTTGTAATTCCTATGATGCAATTGGAGCCTATCGGTAGAAAAGAATCTTGTTAGATAGACTTTTATCTGATAGCAACTAGATCAACACATTATTACTTCAAGAGAAACTCCCATCGAATTTCACTACTATTGAAGCAGAATTTGACCGTACTCTCAAAAGTCTCCTCGATCCCTGTAAACAACAAACAGTAAGTTATTGTTCTCTCTTGATCTAGGACCTGGGGATTTGTTCGACCAAGAACGCTCCAATGCTTAAGTTAGCTTTGAAAGAGATATCTCAAGAGCTTAAGTAACGTTGAATTGAATTATCTGGAAAATAAAATGATCGTCTCTATTTATAGAGAATCCTTCAGAGCCACGGAGCGTTCTGATCGGTTGGTTAATTTATAATTAATAAATAATGTATTATTAATAAAATATATTATTTAATAATTATAATAATTGCTCATTATGATGATAATTATAACAATTTAATATTGTTGATGCATAAAATAGATCAACTAGTCCAAGAAGACCGTACATACACAAGGAACACGAGATGTACGTGGTTCACCCAAATCGGGCTACGTCCACGGTGTTGCTCTATTCTCATTAATGATATAAGTGTTTGTACATGATACAAGAGGCCTTGAGCCTTAGAGAAAGAGTAAGAATGTAGAGAGAAGGGAGAGCTCTTTTTTAGAGAGAGTGGAATCCTTCAAATGAGGGAGGAAGCTCCTTATTTATAAGAAATATCTAGATTTAGGTGATGGGCCTAGTAATGGGCTTTTGACATGGCCCTTCTTGGTAGGCCTAGTAATGGGCTTTTGACTTGGCCCTTCTTGGGTGGCTCTCCATGTCGCGATGGGCCCTGATAGTGGGCTGAGTTTGGTCCGAGTGATCTTTCAAGTGTAGCCTGGTCGGTCGATCTGGTATCAATAGAAGTCCCTTAAGTCATTAACTAAGGTGAATTTCCTCGGTCGAGGACTTGTAAGTCAGGCTGATACGTGTTGACCGATGAGAAGGGTATCACCCCTAGTCCCCCAAGTCTTGGAGTGAGGAAGTGTATCGGGTCTAACAGCTGGCACTAGTCCCCAGAATGTGGATAAGTTGCAATGTGCCTACTTGCTCATCCGATCGACAACTGTTGACAGCATTTTGCTGATCGGAGCATGCTTCCCGGAGGACGTAAACTCGTGTATCCGATCGGATAGTGGTTGCCGATTGGAGCATGCTTCCCAGAGGAAATCGAGTAATGCGTCTGATTGGTAGCTACGGATAGCGTTTTCCAATCATGCTTCTTGGAGGAAGTAAACTCGTGCATTCGGTAGGTAGCCACAGATAGCGTTTACCGATCAAAGCATGCTTCCCAGACGAAGTCGAGTAATGCGTCTGATTAGCAGCTACGGAAAATGTTTGCCAATTAGAATATGCATCCCGATGGAAGTAAACTAATACGTCCAATTGGTAGCTACGGATAGCATTTGCCAATCGGAGCATGCTTCCCAGAGGAAGTAAACTCATGGATTCGGTCGGTAGCTCAGATAGCATTTACCGATCGAAGCATGCTTCCCGAAGGAAGTCGAGTTGACAGGACCGCCCCCGAAAGGGGCATCGATAGCCGTGCCCGGTCCTGCTCCCGTCTGGTAAGATGACTAAAAATCCCAAGTTACCCTCAGTACTTTCCAAACCAGGGATAGCCAAACGTACTTACTCATGCCTCTGCCCCCCGTACAGCCTCGAACAACGCGCCACGACCTGGAGGGTCAATAAAAAACCAAAAGGTGTGAGTGGACAAAAATAAATCAGTTTAGCAAAACAGTTACAACAAACGTTTTTACCCTCCGCGTAAAAACGAATGCATGCATACAAAAATCATGTCGCAATCGGTTAAGATTTTTCACATAAGAAAAACTGAGTATCAAATTTCAACATAAGGGAAAACTCGTATGAACCTCAAAATCATATTTTTTTCCTTTCTCAACCTTCGGGTCTTAGCCCGCAATCATAAACACCGGGCCTCAGCTCAAAACCACGAATCAAAACCAAATGCACAACATGATCCAAAACCAACAACCATATACCAGGCCACTGCCCAACTCAACTGAAACATCAGAAATCATCAATAAATCACAAGTCAATCATTTTGCTGGATATCAAGTGCGCCCGAGTCTTTAAACTCAAAACCATGTGCATAAACAGGCCTTCCCGGGATTTCAACGAGTCTTTAAACTCAAATCATAATCAATAGGCCTCGGGGGTATCACAGTAACCGAGTCTTTAAACTCACGAGTCTTTAAACTCATTAAGGGCCCTCCCCCGTCATCAATTAACCGAGTCTTTAAACTCAAAACGTGCTCCAGCAATAGCACCCGGGTCTTTAAACCCAAAACAGTTTTCAACGGGTCTTTAAACCCCAAAACATTTGTCAAACAAAACAACGTGGGATCCATCCCAAAATCACATTTTCCACAACAGGACTCATGGTCCGAGTTTCCACATTTGAATTCCCAATCATACCTCACAAAACATATTCAAATCACCATTACACACGGGGCATGTACAATCATACCAAACCACTTTATTAAATCCTTTTTCATTCCCGAATTCGAATTCGCAATAATGATTCCGTAAGCCGGCATCCGGAAGCATCATCCCGAACCCAAACCAAGAATCCGCTTTAAATTTTCGAAAACCGAAATCTCGTAAATCAAAGTTACTTTTGTGCCCCGAGCATCAAGCCCGAAATCACCTTTTTCAAATCCATTTTAATTCTTAGAAATAACTTCTTTCTCAAATCTCATTTTCAACACATCAAAACCACAACCATAATCACCAAAATCACGATCCAAGCAAAACATACTCAAAACCCATTTTTAAAATCCTCAAAATCACAAGTCTCATTTTAATTCCCCGATTCAAATATCAACAGTGATCAAATTACAATAACTCGAAATCTCGTAAAACGTGCAAATCCGGAATGTTCCTGAAAAACGTGTCAAAATCGTAAGTCACACTCGCAAATCATAAACAACCTTCTTAAATCATTTTACACCCATTTCATATAACTTCTTTCATTAAACCATCATTAAGCACACGAGTGACCATAGTCTCGAAATACGTGTAATTTCACATGTATAGTAAAAATACGTATAAATACGGGAATCGAATACGTATAAATATGGAAATCAAAATCAATCACAACTTATAATCATAATCATAAAATCATAGAAATAATTTATGCATGCATTAAATTTTGAAAGAAACGTCCACTCACACACCGTCCAATAGGGCTCAGTTTCGCGCCGCACGCGGTTCCATAGTTTCCGACATTTTCCAACAACCCGAATCCTGCCCGAAAACACATCCCCGGGTCATTAAGATGTCAAATAACACATACTAATTTCCCATAATTTTTCGGAAATTATTCGTTAATTAAAAATGTAACCTAAACCTTCGGACCCTCGGAATAACATCGAGACGGTGTCCGAAAATTTTGAAACCAACGCTAAAATGTTCGTTACATTGTGTAGGGCAAAAGTCGTCTTGAACTTACCTTGAGAAAATTTTCCACGCGCCGTCACGCGCCGCCGCAAGCGGCTGCGCGTGACACCCACACGCCAGCTACAGTAACTCCAACGGTCAACATCCTCACCCGATTCCACTGTAAAACGGGTATGCGACCCGCGACTGGACCCGATTCAATCCCTGCAAATATCCACTTAATTCCTTCAATTAAGCTCTCAGATAGCATCGAAATGATCCTAATTTAAGTTCTGTTTTACTCATTCACGTCGTCATGGCCTAAAACCAGCTCAATTGAATACGGGTCCTAATCGGGTTCGTAGTCCCCATTCATCACACAGTCACTGCTTCCTTCAATTGATCAGTTAGGAAGCACCGTAGACTCAGCCTGACGATGATTGTGAACTCAATTTCACAAGAGCTTACCTCCATGACCACGACTCCAAGCTCGCTTTTCCGACGAACAGTCGTCCACTGTTCATCACTGGAAGTGTAGCAATACTCATCGTTTTCTTCAATTTCTTCACTCCGTTGCATCGCAGGATCCATAAGAACATGTTTCTGAGCTTAATTTCAAGGTCTCAAGCCTCCAACCATCTGGACTCCACCACGACCCGTTCCCAGAAACTGGACTCCAGTCTGGGGTCAAAACACGACCACCTCCATTCGATTTTTGCGTGGTTGCAATCGACACCAGCCCAGGAAGCTACAATTGATCTCTGTTTCAGCCCTCTCAACTCACAGATTAAATTTTGATTTTCCCACCATTTTCTTCGGTTTTTCCCAACTTAGTTTCTCCCTGGTTTTTCCCTCAGTTATTCCTCCCTGAACCAACTTCTCAATTCACTCTCCCTCTCTATGTTTAACCCGTCCATCACAGCAGCCCAAGGGAAACTCAGTCCCACTCTGTTCTCTGTTTCCCGCAAAGGACCCAAAACCAATTCACAAGGCACCCGTGCTCTGTTCAGTTCAACACCACCCTAGTTCATGTCCCTAAATCCACCGCACTCTTGCCTGCCCGAGCACTAATCAGGCCACTCACTGCAAAAATAAACCCAGTGCTCCAATTCCAACCTCACTCATGCACAACTCACCCTCCTGCCCATACTCTGTTTTTATTTCTAAATTGCACGCCCCGTACAGCTCTTCACCATCCCAGGCATGCTGGCCTCCCACTCAGCTCTCAATTGCCTCCAATTCCAGTCCTTGTTAGTGACAATTGTCACAGGATTCCTATCCCAAACCACTAAGCAGCTTAAACAAATCATCACTCTATTCAACAACGTTCCACTCACGGCTGTTCAAAATGCAGCAGCCAAATTACCATTTTGCCCTCAGTTGAAAAATTACCAAATTGCCCCTCATCTTCCGTGACCCTTAACTTGGTCCTCCGATGTCTGTTTCATGCGTGCCGCCTGTCGTTGTACTCGGAGCATCAAGACCTTCCTAACGGTCCTTGGCCCTCGGCCATCGGACCTCCCGATCAAAAAGTCAACATTTTCCCTTATTGCGTCCAAATTAAGATAATGCCCCGGGCTTCCGAACGTCATAACTTTCACCCTGTTCGTCCGAAGCGGACGTGCCACCTGACTATGAACTCGTGACGTCCCAAACTACGTCACGGTCAACACTCAAAGTCCACTTGACCGCCCGAATTAAAAGTCAACGTTTTACCCACAACTAGGGGCAAAACGGTCATTTTTCCACGTTCGTCCGATTCCACCCAACTAATCACCGATTAACCCCCATTAATCATGGTTAGTTACCAATCTAATCCCGAATTCCGGGATGGGTCGTTACACGAGTAACGTGTCCGATTGGTAGTTATAGATAGCGTTTGCCAATCATGCGTCCCAGAAGAAGTAAACTCATGCATTCGATTGGTAGCCACAGATAGCGTTTACCGATCGAAGCATGTGAAAGAGTTGCATGAGCACATGAAATGTTGCTGCTTGATGATGTAGATGTACTAAAAGGTGATGTTGTATGCATGATGTTTGTGTGCCATGGGTAATGAAGTGAGTTGTATGCACGATGTTCAAGTGCCATGGGCAATGATGTGAGCATGATGATGCATATGTGCCAAAAGACGATGTTGTATACATGATGCTCAAGTGCCATAGGAAATTATATGAGTATGATGATGTATATGTACCGAAAGACGATGTTGTATGCATGAAGCTCATGTGCCATGGGCAATGATGTGAGCATGATGACGTATATGTGTCGAAACAAGATGTTGTATGCATGATGCTCATGTGCCATGGGCAATGATGTGAGCATGATGAGGCATATGTGACAGGACCCGCACCGATCCCCCTGGGACCACACGGGGACGTGCCCTGCTCCCGTTTGACACCCCAATAAAACATACCAATTTTACCCTTTAGAATTCAAATGCATAAATATCCAAAATAAAGTCATACATAGAATCCGAATCCAAAAGATGTCAGACAAGGGATAGTTTCCAAAATACAAGTTTTGAGCACGACTCTAAGTTATTCTGCGTGCTAACCTACCCAACAGTGGGGTTCAGGTGCGCAGTGTAGATCTATGCCTCATCCTCGGGATCCTCTTATGCCTCAGTAACACGGCCGGAAGGGGTCAATAAAACATTAAGGGTGAGTGGGCCGAAACTCAGAGTTTATAAAACAGTTCAACAAAATAGAAACATATACCTTTTACCCTTCCGTTTTCCAAACATGCATGCATCAGTATCAAAACCATAAGATTATAAAAGATAAACATGAGCAACACAATATAAACATAATCATAATCTCAGTCACTGCACTATAGATCCCAACCTTGACATCCCAGATGTCCGACGTCCCAGACGTCCAACAAGGTCACAGTCCCAAGGCTACGCGTGCCGCTCGGGGTCTCAATCCCGAGTCCAATCCCCGAACCCAGTCCGGGTATGGCATCCCAGATGCCTGACGTCCCAGACGTCCAATCATAGCAATCCTGCTCCTGAGTCACCCTACGGTCCGGCCCTCCGTAGAATGACCCATCGCAGGCATTGCGCCGTGACCACTCCGGGGTACCCACATTCGGAGGAGACAGTATCACACCGGTAGGTCTATACAGTGCAGTACTAAAGATAGTCATCGATATCCATGTATATATATATATATAACTCAAAACAATGCTTAAGTTAACCAGACGGGTCTCATGGCCAACATCGTAAATCGTGCCATAGTTATAAATCCACAAAATAATATGCTTTTACCTGAATCATGTATATTATGTATCAAGAAATGAAAACGGTTATGCATGTAAGGGTTTAATGAAAACAAAGGCCCACTCACAGTACAATCCTGCTGCAATTCCGAACGTATAACCTTGTCCTGGTACTATTGTACGATTCCTGTCATGTCCAAAGTACACGTAGAGGTCACTACAAGTCCCTAATAGTCAACCATGAAACCCTAGATTGAAATCGGCCCGGGAAAGCCACCTGAACACGCTTCCCGAGGAAATAAACCCTATTTTGACCAACTTAACGATCTTCGATCGACCAGAAACCACCGCCATTGGATTCGGATCGTCGAAACCTAAAGAATGGTGGTGGTCCCGCTGAAAACACTGTTCGCACAAGCCCCCACGCGCCGGCCAACGCGCCGGTCAACGCGCGGTCAACGGTGGAACAGTACCTGCTGACGTCATCACTGAAGTCACTGCTGGCGTCAGCATGACGTCACTGATGACGTCATCTGACAGCTGTCAGGTCTGACATGTCAGACTCTGACAAGTGCCACGTGTCAACACGTGATTGGTCCATGTCACGCTCTGCCAGTGCCACGTGTCAGCTCTGACAAGTGCCACATGTCAGCTCGGTACTAGTCCACGTTACTGACATGTCAGTGACAAGTGGTAGCCCCTGATTGGGCCACGTCACTGACATGTGACATGTGTCAGCTGCTGATTGGGCCACGTCACCTGACAGATCTGACAGGTGCCATGTCATCGTCTCCTTCATGGCGACGGGTCGACCCGTTTCTCTGAAACCGGATCGTTCAGACCCGCGACTTGACCCGGCCACCATTCGTTCATTTCTCCACCATTTTAGTGCTAGTTTGTCCCTAAATGAGCATCTCAATCCCAGTAAGGGTTCTAGCTAAATAAAAACATCAAACAAAGGCTGGATCTGAAGGTTTACCTCGATGACCAATTAACCCATTTTCAGTCGCGGTTAACTCGCCGGTCCGGTCACTACTGGTCTCGAAACCAGGTCCTTTGAGTTCCTCTCAGTCCCTAGAATCCATTTGGGTCATTAGAAATAGAAACCAGATGTTAGGATCCAACCTCCATTTCTGGGTTTCAAACACGGTCTAAGGTTCGAAGGATGCTTACCTCTCCGCCGTCTTAGCCGTGGTCTCTCCTCCCTACGACGTCGTCTGCCTGCTCAGGTGAGTCCCTCAGTTCCTCTCTCTTAGCCAGTCACGGTGGTTGCACGATTTTGGTGGTCGGGTTTGGGGTTCAGTCACGGCTGAGGGGGTTTTGTGTGTAGAGGGAAATGTTTGTGTGTTTGAAAGAGAAATGGAACAGACGAATGAGGTGAGGAGAGAGGTAGGCTTAGAATTTATAGCCAATCAAAGAAACCCTAATTGTGGCCCTAACTCAAGGATGAGTGACATTTGTCACTCATCCAAGTGTCCCTTAAATAATATTCTACCTAATCTGCCAATAAACAGTTTGCACGGTTTTCGAGGCGTAAAGTTTCCCGATTTCACGTTTCAGACCATAACTTTCCCATACGAAGTCCGATTTCGGCGTGCTGCCTGTCTAAGGACTCGTGATGTCCCGATCTACGTCACGGTCATGGTTCTAAGTCCAAAATAGTCCCCGGGTCAAAAGTCAATTTTTCCCATCCTCAGGGTCAAAATAGTCATTTTGCAATAAAATAATATTTACAAAAGTTCGGATTGTTACAACCTACCCTCCTTACAAAAATTTCGTCCTCGAAATTTACTCAAACAAATAGGGGTACTGTTCCTGCATTAAGTCTTCAGGTTCCCACGTTGCTTCTTCAACGTCATGGTTCCTCCACAACACTTTCACCAATTGAATTGTCTTATTCCTCAGAACCTTTTCCTTCCAATCCAAAATCTGCACTGGTTTCTCTTCAAAGCTCAAGTCAGTCAGAAATTCCAATGGTTGCTCCGGCAAGGCATGTGAATCGTCCCGCATGTATTTCCGTAGCATAGACATATGGAAAACATCGTGCACTCTGGCAAGTTCTGGGGGTAGTGCCAACCGGTATGCCACAGATCCAATCCTCTCTGTGATCTCGTATGGTCGAATATAACGTGGACTCAGCTTCCCCCGTCGACCAAAACGGATAATCCCTTTCCATGGAGATAACTTTAGGAATACAAAATCTCCAACCTCAACCTAGTCTCAAATCCGTCGATCAGGATAACTCTTTTGGCGATCCTGTGCCTCCTTCAATCTTTCCTTGATGATTCGAACCGTTTCCTGAGTCATTTCCATCAAATCCGGTCCTACTGTCGCTCGCTCTCCTACCTCCATCCAACAGATAGGTGTCCTGCACTGCCGACCATACAGTGCCTCGTTGGGTGCCATCCCGATACTCGCTTGATAACTGTTGTTGTAAGCGAACTCCATCAAAGGAAAATGAGTAACCCACGAATCCTGAAACTGTAGCACACAAGACCTCATCATGTCCTCTAGGGTCTGAATGGTCCTCTCTGACTGTCCATCGGTTTATGGGTGGAAAACTGTACTAAAATGTAGATTTGTACCCAAAGTATTCTGTAAACTCCTCCAGAACCTGGAAGTGAAACGCAGATCACGATCAGAAACTATCGACTTCGGTGTTCCATGAAGTCGAATGATTTCCTTTACGAACAGCTGAGCCAGTCGGTTGGGCTTATATGTCTCCTGTATCGGCAAGAAATGAGCTGACTTGGTTAATCGATCTACAATCACCCACACTCCATCGTATCCACTCTGAGTCCTTGGCAACTTAAAGACGAAGTCCATGCTGATGTGGTCCCACTTCCACTCGGGATCGGAAGTGGTTGCATAGCCCCATAAGGTCTCTGCCGTTCTGCCTTGACCTGTTGACAGGTCAAACACCTGCTCACAAACTCTACAATGTCCTTTTTCATCCCTGCCCACCAATAATGGCTCCAGAGGGTACGGTACATCTTGGTACCTCCCGGGTGCATGGCATAAGCCGAACTATGAGCTTCCTCCAAAATCTCTTCCCCCAATTCTGCCACTGTCGGTACACACAATCGGTCTAATTTCACTAGTGCTCTATCACCCCGGACGGTAAAATCCTGCCTCTCACCCGATTCGACCTCAATCCTGTAGATATAGAGTGTCGGATCCTGAAATTGTGCCTCGATGATTTGATCAACTAACACCGTGCGTACATGGAAACTAGCTAACAACGCTCCCTGCTCATCCATCCCTAGAACAACTCCAGTCCTTCAGAGTTCCACTAGCAAAGGGAGATACACCATCCTCAAGTGTGCCACTGATCCCACTGATTTCCTGCTGAGCGCATCTGCCACTACATTTGCTTTGCCCGGATAGTACTCAATTGTGCAATCATAGTCCTTGATCAGTTCCAACCATCTTCGTTGCCTCATGTTCATCTCCCTCTGAGTGAACAAATGCTTTAAACTCTGGTGGTCGGTGAATATCCTACATGTCACCCTGTACAGGTAATGTCTCCAAAATTTTAAAGCATGGACCACCGCTGCCAATTCTAAATCATGTGTAGGGTAGTTCAGTTCATAAGTCTTTAGCTGCCGTGATGCGTAAGCGATCACCCTACCATTCTGCATCAACACACAACCCAATCCTTGCAGCGATGTATCACTATAGACCACGAACTCTCCACTGTTATCTGGCAATGCAAGGACGGGTGCAGTAGTCAATCGATACTTCAATTCCTGAAAACTCTGTTCACACTGCTCGTCCCAAATGAACTTCACCCCTTTTCTAGTCAGTCGAGTCAATGGCGCAGCAATTTTGGAGAAACCCTCCACGAATCTCCGATAGTAGCCTGCTAACCCGACAAAACTCCGTACCTCTGTCACGGTTGTCGGTCTGGCCCAGTTAGTCACCGCTTCCGTCTTCTGGGGATCCACGCTGATCCCATCTGCCGATATAACATGTCCCAAAAAACCAATGCTATCCAGCCAAAACTGGCACTTACTCAGCTTAGCGTACAACTGTTTCTGTCTCAGTTTCCCTAACACCAACTGTAGATGTTTCTCATGTGCTCTGGCACTCCTTGAGTACACCAGGATATCGTCAATGAACACGATCACAAATTTATCCAAGTAAGATCAAAAGAACCTGTTCAACATATCCATGAAGGCTGCTGGAGCATTCGTCAAGCTGAAAGGAATCACTAGGAACTCGTAATGTCCGTATCGGGTCCGAAATGCCGTCTTCATAACATCTTCCTCAGTAATTCTCAACTGGTGATAACCCGATCGTTAATCAATCTGCGAGAAGTACCGTGCTCCCCGTAATTGGTCGAATAGATCATCAATCCTGGGTAAAGGGTACTGGTTCCTCAACGTCACCTTATTGAGTTGTCGATAATCTACGTACAATCGGAGGCTCCCCTCCTTCTTCTTTACGAATAACACCGGTGCTCCCCACGGTGAAGTACTAGGTCGGATGAATCCCAAATCCACTAACTCCTGTAACTGAGTCTTGAGTTCTCGCAACTCGGCCGGCACCATCCGATATGGTTCCTGGGATATAGGTCGTGTACCAGGGAGTAGTTCGATCATGAACTCGATCTCCCGATGTGGTGGTAGTCCAGGTAAATCTTCCGGGAACACGTCCGGAAACTCTCGCACCACCGGTATCTCGTCAGCACTTGGAGTATCAGTCTGTGTTGCCACAACATGCGCCAGATAACCCTGGCATACTTTCTATAGAAGCTTGGTAGCGGAAAGCGAAGAAATCACTTCAGGAAGTGACCCATCACGCTCTCCCTGAAAGGTAACCTCTGGCAAACCCGGACTCCGTAGAATCACTTGCCTACTACAACAATCAATCAGTGACCCATGCTCCGACAACCAATCCATCCCCAAAATAACGTCGAAGTAATTAATATCCAGAATGATTAGATCCGCTGGTAAATCCACATCCTCTACTCTCACCGGGCACCTCCGAATTACCTGATTCACTATGTACACAACTCCCATCGGTGTACCGACGCCCATCTCACTATCCAAAGCTGATACCTCACAATCTAATATACCCGCACATTTCCTCGAAATAAAAGAATGAGTAGCCCCAGTATTAATCAATACACGTACCATAAGGTTTGAGATATGAAGAGTACCTGTAACCACACCTGGGGCTGTCCTCGCCTGCTGCTGAGTCACTGCAAACACTCGAGCCCTGGGTCTTGAAGTCTGTCCGCGCCCACACGTGCCACGCTTGGTACTGCGGCCGCCTCCCTATCCTCGGCCTCCGACCGTATTGGAAGCCGAACTCTGCACAGCACTAGTACCTCCAGCATCGTTGCTCCTAGACAGTAGTGGGCAATCTCGGGCATAGTGGCCCGTACCTTCACAAGCAAAGCAGTTGACTGTCCTCAGCCTGTCTGAAGATCCACTGGATCCCCCACTCCATGATGAATGCTTCCTTGAGCCCGACCTCGATCCTGACCTCTGAGAGCCCCCATGTCGACCTGACCAGCCACGACCCCGTGAAGATGAAGGTGCTTCTCTGTAATTTCATCCCTTGGTGCTCTGCTGGCCCATAGGCCCAAGGTATGGACGATCCCGACGTCGTCCTTTGCTTGAAGGCTGTCGTGCCTGGTGTGCCGCCAGACTGGACTCGACACGAACTGTTGCGTCGACCGTGTCCCTCAGAGTGGCATGACTGGAAACCGTCACACTTGCTCGAATATCGCCTCGGAGTCCAAGTTCAAACCTCTGACATTTATCCTCCTCTGTGCTCACAAAGGCTGCCGCAAACCGAGAAAGTTTCACAAAGGTCTACTCATAATCTGTGACTGACATGTCACCCTGCTCAAGCCGCAGAAATTCTACCTCACGGGCAGCGCGAAAAGATCGCGGGTAGTACTGATCCAAGAATCTCGCATGGAAGGCCTCCCAGGTGGTAGTGTGGACGGACCATCTTGACATCTCCAAGCCGTGCCACCACTGGTAGGCCCCGCCTTCTAGTAGGAAGGTCGCCAATGTCACACGCTCGTCTTGTGGGCAGTCCATCACCGTAAAGATTCTTTCCCACCTAGCTATCCACTTATAAGCATCCTCGGGGTTTGCTCTCCCACTGAAGTGTGTGGCTCCCAAACGTTGAGCCCGTTCGATACTCGCGCATTCCATTTCCCTCGTTATTTCCTCGTCGGTCCGTGCTTGAGGAATTCTCCTTGGAGGCATAACCAACTGTTTAAGAGGCATAGATTAGATAACAACATCCTTAAACTTTAAAAGTACCAAGTACCGACCGCTAGTCTAGCATGCTGACCACAACCTAGTGCTCTGATACCAAGTTGACAGGACCCGCCCCGATCCCCCTAGGACCATAGGGGGACGTGCTCTGCTCCCGTCTGACACCCCAATAAAACATACCAATTTTACCCTTTATAATTCAAATGCATAAATATCCAAAATAAAGTCATACATCGAATTCGAATCCAAAAGATGTCAGACAAGGGATAGTTTCCAAAATACAAGTTTTGAGCACGACTCTAAGTTATTCTGCATGCTAACCTACCCAAGAGTGGGGTTCAAGTGCGCAGTGTAGATCTATGCCTCAGCCTCAGGATCCTCTTCTGCCTCAGTAGCACGGCCTGGAGGGGTCAATAAAACATTAAGGGTGAGTGGGCCAAAACTTAGAGTTTATAAAACAGTTCAACAAAATAGAAACATATACCTTTTACCCCTCCGTTTTCCAAACATGCATGCATCAGTATCAAAACCATAAGATTATAAAAGATAAACATGAGCAACACAATATAAACATAATCATAATCTCAGTCACTGCATTATAGATCCCAACTCTAACATCCCAGATGTCCGACGTCCCAAACGTCCAATAAGGTCACAGTCCCAAGGCTACGCGTGCCGCTCGGGGTCTCAATCCCGAGTCCAATCTCCAAACCCAGTCCGGGTATGGCATCCCAGATGCCTGACGTTTCAGACGTCCAATCATAGCAATCCTACTCCTGAGTCACCCCCACGTGCCGGTCAACGGTGGAACAGTACCTGCTGACGTCATCGCTGACTTCAGCATGACGTCACTGATGACATCATCTGATAGCTGTCAGGTCTGACATGTCAGACTCTGACAGGTGCCACATGTCAACACATGATTGGTCCATGTCATAGCTCTGTCAGTGCCACGTGTCAGCTCTAACAAGTGCCACATGTCAGCACGACACTGGTCCATGTCACAGACATTTCAGTGACACGTGGCAGCCCCTGATTGGGCCACGTCACTGACATGTCAGTGCTGACTGTGCACAGACATGTGACACGTGTCACCTGCTGATTGGGCCACGTCACCTGACAGATCTGACAGGTGCCACGTCATCGTCTCCTTCCTCGCGATGGGTCGACCCATTTCTCTGAAACTGGGTCGTTTAGACCCGCGACTTTACCACTCCACCATTTTAGTCCTAGTTTGTCCCTAAATGATCGTCTCAATACCTATAAGGGTTCTAGCTAAATAAAAACATCAAACAAAGGCTGAATATGAAGGTTTACCTCGATGAACAGTTAACCCGTTTTCAGTTGCCGTTAACTCGCATGTCCGGTCACTACTGGTCTCGAAACCAGGCCCTATGAGTTCCTTCAGTCCCTAGAATCCATTTGGGTCATTAGAAATCGAAACCAGACGTTATGGTCCAACCTCCATTTCTGGGTTTCAAACACGGTCTCGGGTTCGAAGGGTGCTTACCTCTCCGCCGTCTCAGCCGTGGTGTCTCCTCCCTACGACGTCGTCTGTCCGCTCAGGTGAGTCCCTCAGTTCCTCTCTCTCAGACAGTCACGGTGGTTGCACAGTTTTGGTGGTCGGGTTTGGGGTTCAGTCACGGCTGAGGGGGTTTTGTGTGTAGAGGGAAATGTTTGTGTGTTTAAAAGAGAAATGGAACGGACGAATGAGGTGAGGAGAGAGGTAAGGCTTAGAATTTATAGCCAATCAAAGAAACCCTAATTGTGGCCCTAACCCACGGATGAGTGACATTTGTCACTCATCCAAGTGTCCCTTAAATAATATCCTACCTAATCTGCCAATAAACAATTACCACGGTTTTCGAGGCGTAAAGTTTTCCGATTTCACGTTTCAGACCACAACTTTCCCATACGACGTCTGATTTCGGCGTGCCGTCTGTCTACGGACTCGTGACGTCCCGATCTATGTCACGGTCATGGTTCCAAGTCCAAAATAGTCCCCAGGTCAAAAGTCAACTTTTTCCCCCTCAGGGGCAAAATAGTCATTTTGCAATAAAATAATATTTACAAAAGTTCGGGTCGTTAGAATATGTGCCAAACGACGATGTTGTATGCATATATAAAGTTTGTTGAGAAGTTAATACTCACATGTTTTGATGCTTGTGGATGACCAAGTTTCTGTTGACGGGATGAGAGGTAGATCTCGTGTCAAGTAGTAGGCTGACTAAGGTGAGGTTGCTGGGCAACCAAAGTGAAGGTTGGTCGACTAAGAATCCGTTGACAAAACGAGAGAAAATATGCATCAAGGTGGTAGACCGACCAATAGGGTGTCTAGCCAAGCAAAGAAGTGTCCAGCCAAGGAAGAGGGTGCCTCGCTAACCAAAAAAGAGTGCTAGGCCAACCAAGAGGGTGTCTTGCCAACCAAAAAAGGTGCTAGGCCGACCAAGAGGGTGTCTGGCCGAGAAAGAGGGTGTCTAGCCGATGAAAAAGGTGTCTGACCGATGTCTGGCCAATGTCAAACCAATGTCTAGCCGAGGAAAAGGGTATTAGGCTGACCAAAAGGGTGTCCAACCGACTAAAAAGGATGCTAGGCTGACCAAAAGGGTGTGTGGCTGACCAAAAAGGGTGCTAGGCCGACCAAGAGGGTGTCTCGCCGAACAAGGAAGTGTCTGGCCGAGAAAGAAGATGTCTAGCCGATGTCTGGCCGAGGAACAGGGTGTTTAGCCGACCAAAAGTGTGTGCGGCCGACCAAAAAGGGTGCCAGGTCAACCAAGAGGGTGTCTGGCCGATCAAGGAAGTGTCTGGCCGAGAAAGAGGGTGTCTAGCCGATGAAAATGATGTCAAGCTAATGTCTGGCCGAGGAAGAGGGTGTTCGGCCAACCAAACGAGTGTCCGGCCGACCAATAAGGGTGCCAGGCCAACCAAGAGGGTGTCTGGCTGAGTAACGAAGTGTCTAGATGAGAAAGAGGGTGTCTAGCAAATGAAAATGATGTCTAGCTGATGTCTGGCCGAGGAAGAGGGTGTTAGGCCGACCAAATGGGTGTCCAGCAGACCAAAAAGGCTGCTAGGTTGACCAAGAGGGCGTCTGGCTGATCAAGGAAGTGTCTGGCTGAGAAAAAGGGTGTTTAGCCGATGAAGATGATGTCTAGTCGATTTCTGACCGAGGAAGAGGGTGTTAGTCCGACCAAAAGGGTGTCCAACCGACCAAAAAGGGTGCTAGGCCAACAAAGAGGGTGTCTAGCCGAGCAAGGAAGTGTCTGGCCGAGAAAGAGGGTGTCTAGCCGATGAAGATGATGTCTAGCTGATTTCTGGCCGAGGAAGAGGGTGTTTAGCCCTTTTCCTCGGCAACATGTGCCAAGGAGAATGTATGTCACCATGGTCAGTTAGCTTGTGCGGACCCTCGCACGATGAGGTGGCCAATCGGCCTTAGTGAAGACAAAAGAAGACCTAAAAGGTATCAAGAAGACCAAAAAAGGTACCAGGCCGACCAAAATAGGGTCAGGAAGACCATAAAGAGTGTCAGGCCGACCAGAATATGGTCAAAAAGACCGGAAAGGGGTCAAGAAGACCAAAAAAAGTGTCAGGCCGACCAGAATAGGGTCAGGAAGACCAAAAGAGTGTCAGGCCGACCATAATAGGGTCAAAAAGACCTGAAAAAGGGTCAGGAAGACCAAAAAAGGTGTCAGGCCGACCAGGATAGGCTCAGGAAGACCAAAAAAGGTGTTAGGCCGACCAGAATAAGGTCAGGAAGACCAGAAAGAGTGCCATGCCGACCAGAATAGGGTCAGAAAGGCCAAAACGAATGTTAGGCCGACTAGAATAGGGCTACGAAGACTAGAAAAATGGTTGGGAAGACCAAAAGAGTGTCAGGCCGACCAGAATAGGGTCAGGAAGACCATAAGAAGGGTTAGGAAGACCAAAAAGGGTGTCAGGCCAACCAGAATAGGCTCAGGAAGACCAAAAAGAGGTCAGGAAGACCGAAAAAGGTGTCAGGCTGACCAGAATAAGGTTAGAAAGACTAGAAAGAGTGTCAGGCCGAGCAGAATAGGGTCAGGAAGACCAGAAAGGGTGTCAAGCCGACTAGAATAGGGTCAGGAAGACCAAAACGAGGTCAGGAAGACCAAAAAGTGGTTAGGAAGACCAAAAAAAGGTGGCTGGAAGACCAGAATGGGTGCATCAAATGCTCGATGCCCTTCAGTGATGTGGGTTCCAGCAGGAAAGAGAAGAAAGGGAGACCGATCTGGATTTTAGTCGTCTTCCCACAGACGACGCCAAACTGTTGATGCATAAAATCGATCAACTAGTCCGTGAAGACCGCACATACACAAGGAGCACGAGATGTACGTGGTTCACCCAAATCGGGCTACGTCCACGGTGTTACTCTATTCTCATTAATGATATAAGTGTTTGTACATTATACAAGAGGTCTTGAGCCTTGGAGAAAGAGTAAAAATGTAGAGAGAAGGGAGAGCTCCTTTATAGAAAGAGAGAGTGGAATCCTTCAAATGAGGGTGGAAGCTCCTTATTTATAGGAAATATCTAGATTTAGGTGATGGGCCTAGTAATGTGATTTTGACATGGCCCTTCTTGGTGGGCCTAGTTCAGGTGGCTCTCCATGTCGCGATGGGCTCTGATGGTGGGTCGTGTTTGGTCCGAGTAATCTTTCGAGTGTAGCTAGGTCGGTCGATATGGTATCAACAAAGATTAATATCAATTGTCCATTATTAAGAGTAACGACAAGTAACTCTCGGAGAGAATATTAAAATTTTGGAGACTTTAAATCCAATTAAATAACGTATTTAGGTGGTAAATAGATTATTTATCGTGCGGGTGTCTACAAGCCATTAGTATTATTTTTGGGTGATTTGGTTATTTTGGGAATTTTGAGCCACGTGGCAGCTCCACAGTTTTCGGGTGATTTTGGGTTCCACAAATGCCCCCATATCGATTAAGAATTTAGGGAATCCTAGGAGAGCTATGTTTTTTGGATTTATTGTTGCCAATCTTGTTGGTATTTTTGTCTTGCTCCATCCCCATGTTGAGAATAATAACTGAGCACAAAAATCAAGCTGATTCGTACAAGACTTGATGTGAGTTAAAAAAAAAGATGACTATTTTTTGTTATTGTAACCCTTAAGAAATTAAACGCCTCAATAATCATAATTAATTTTATTAAATATAAAATTAATTTCATTTTTAATGTTTTGGAGGGTTTTTCTGGTTTTTTTTCTTATTTAAAGGACAGTTGACATCTGTTTGACTGAAGAAGAAGGTCTCATTGCGTTTGGAAGGAGAGAAATGACGGCTCAAACATAGCAGGTAATATATGGTTTTCTATATTGGTAATTGGATTACAGGTCTTCTGGATTGAAAATTGGAGTGATATTTGTTTGCTTGCACACAACCAAGGGGTTCGCGTTAAACATAGGACCAAAAAGATTGAAAGGTGTTCGAAGATTACCAATTGGGCTTTTAGATCTTGGAGAATAATGGCCACATGTTCGAAGCCTGCGGTCCTGTCGCGTGAGGATAGGTGACGAAAAAAGCTGAAAGGTTGCTGCTTGTTTTATTTGTTGACCATGGGTTGCAAATTGCCAAGCGGACATAGGAAGAGAAATGCTGCAAGCTGATTTGAGGAACCCCTACAGTGTTAGGCGCGTGGTAGATAAGGGGTAGCAGGTGTGTTGCGTGCTGTTTAGTGGAGAGAGTGCACCTCTGGTGTATGAGCGCCACGTGGGGACAACAATGCAGCTTGGCCTATGCGATGGCAAGAGCTGTAGAAGGAGGCTGCCGTGTGTATGACTCGCGCCAACATCAACTGAAAGGAAAAAGCAACTGACGGATGTTTTTTGCATCAGATGGTGGGTCCTTGATGCAGACGCGATCACGTGGCGTTATGGAACAAAGCTGGCAGGCTGATGTCGGATGCTATCAGGTGAGCGACAGATCTGTACTGTGTGGAGAGATGCACCTCCTTTGTCAAGGCACGACGTGGGCTAACTAGATTGTAGGAGTCTAGAGCGTGTACTTCACGCTAGAACAAAAAGGTTGTGGTTCGTCATAGCATGTTGGTCTTAGAGAGTTAAGCAATCTCTTACCACCACGTAACGTTTGCTGATGCTGAGGCTTTTGCTAGGCTTTGTCTGTTCTTCTGCTAGGCCCCGCTTGCTGATAATGACATTTCACGGAGGCATTTACTGGGAGAAACGCCGTGCTAGGCTTCCCCCTATTGTCAAAGGAAATAATGGAGACACACTAGAGGCATTTATTGGAGGAGAAACGATTGGAACATGAATTCATACCACCATACGTGTGTATATATATATATATTGGAGGCGTCCTTGTCTCTGAAATTCCGCTCAGTATATATATATATATATTATATATTTTAGAAATTAATAATAATTCCTTTGTCAATTTTTCTTTTTCAATTATTTCGAGAGTTGCATGAGTCGGATCATGATAATTCAAGTGTTAACGTGCACTATTTTTAGAGATGGTCATTTTAAAGATGTATGAAGGCATACTTTCAATGAAGTCTCTAAGAGCTCACTTCTCGGGAGTTTCCAGTTGGCAGATATATATATATATATATATGGCAGCATCTGTGTTTCCTTGTCAAGCGTTGTGATTGGTTAGTGTGGAGAACATTCTACGACTGACATTAGTATTGCGAGGGAACTGATGTTAGTGTGGTTTGCATTTTCCTGCCACGGCGGTTGGCGCTTGGTTTTTCTTTGTCAAGCACGACAGTTAGTTGGTGCAGAGAAAATTCTGTGATTAACATCAGCATTGCGAGGGCGTTGACGTCATCTTAGTTTGCACTCTTTTGCCAAGCATGGATGGATTTATGAAGATGTTTGGCATTCTTGAAATGCGAGAGTGCGATGTTTTACATATTCGGAGTCCATTCCGCAGGATGGACATAGAGTTCGTAGAACTGGGATATTTGAAGGCATGGAAAGCCTGCAATCAGATTGTCTTTCCAGATGGTGTCTTTCTAGAGCTTGGCGAAGGGTACTCTTCAGTGTAGGCTCTCAGATATTGCCAGGGCAAAACAATCCAAATCAGCGGTCAATAGATGAAAAGACGTGAACGGTGGAAATTCAACAAGGGTTGAAATCCAACAATTAAGACTTGAACAATTTTTACTATCATATGCCCACACAACTTTGCTCCGAAAAGAAAATAAAGAGCTAAATTTGGGTATGATGAATTGCAATGGAGTTCCTTCCAAAGTGCGAGAGCTGGAGTCAGAAATTGAGGTCGGGAATGGTGGACGACTTTCCCCCTTTCAACTGAAGAATGGGATAAGTTCCAAAGGATGATAGGCATTGATGCCTTGCCTGCAGAATTCTCATAAACTAGTTGCTCTCTATTTAGGATTGGACTTTCATTCCAATATTGAATACCTGGTTTGAGAAATCAACATGTGATTTCCCAACAACTTTCCGAATAAAGACATGAAAATTTTGAATTTTGAATTCACATGTGAAGCTTCCTCTATGAATTTTTTATTGTTAGCTTCCGAACTTGTTGGCTTGTTAAATGCCCCCGTTGCAGCTATAAGCATTCACTGAGAGTTTCTTGACCCCAATATGCCTTTCAAAGAAGGCCCTTGAGTGACTCCTGGATAAAGTCTAGGATTGCTTCCTGGTGGAAAGCTTGAAGTGCTTCCAGGAGAAAGACATTGTACGCTTCCTGTAAGGAAGGCCTGGGGTTCCTCCTAGAGGAAGACCCTATTACTTCGCAAGGTGAATGTTTGGATGCTTCGCAAGGTGAAGGCTTTGTTACTTCGCAAGGCGAAGACTTAGATGGCTTCGCATGACGAAGGCTTGGATGCTTTGCATGGCAAAGGCTTGGATGCTTCACAAGGCGAAGGCTTGGATGCTTCGCATGGCAAAGACTTGGATACTGACATCTCTGAGAGGAATCAATGCCAACCTCCTCATGAAAACTTCTCTCAACAAGTTTAAAGTTGAGCAACCAAGTTAAAATACAATAAGAACTTTTGCAATGGCTCTTAGCAAAACTAACAGCTCAAGAACCTGAGAGACGCTCTATTTCACGTGGAAGGCAGGAGGATGCACCAAGGCGCCCGAGAAAGAAAGCGGTTTGATACTGAACGATGTCTCGAGATACCTTGCTAAGTGACTCCGAAAAAGAAAGTCACACTTGCTGAGCAAAAAACCCACAACGCCCAAAGCCATCAGTGCATGAGTGGCTGGGAAAGCGAGTGGGGACATCATCTCGATTGGAACACTCGCATGGGAGCAGAAGGCAACACATGGCTTCTTAGAATACTCCAACTTAACCTACTTGTCGTAGTAAGAAGGAGGATGAGACTAGGGGAGGCTCCAGACGGTTTGTGCGTAATGACTCACCACCTCAGCATGGTGCGCTACAAGCTAATAATGTCCAAAGGATGTTGGATTGACACCTCTGTGTCCAGCACGACGGCAATCTAGAAGATGACCTACGTCGCCAAATTCAGCCATCCTCACCCTTTGTGAGAGATATGGAGGAGGAGTTGTTTCCTCAGAGATTCGCGACGCTAAACTTCAATCAGTTTAAAGGAACTTCCGATCCAGTAAAGCACATAGATTACTACCGAGCAGTCATGGTTCCCCATAGACACAATGACGCACTCGTGTGCAAAGTGTTTCAAGCCTCTCTTCTGGGCCAAGCAATGACGTGGTTCAACCATCTCCTCTGGAGATCAATCGCTTCTTTTGAAGAGTTGGCTTTAGCATTTGTAAATAAGTACTCATAGCTTCAAACAATCCAAGTGAAGGATGGTCATCTTTTCACCATTTGAAAGAGTGAAAAAGATACTCTCCGACAATACATTAGGAGATATTGCGAGGAAAAGTCTCGAATTGTTGGTTGCAGCGACCTTGTTGCTGTAATGCCGTTCAAACAAGAGCTTCCCTGGGACAGCCAGCTTTATAGAGACATTGTCATGGGTAATGCGCAAAGTCACACCAAGATGCTCTCCATAGCAGACCAACATGCATGCTGGGAGGATGAAAAGAATGTTGTACATCCACCAGATCATGCAAGGATGAACGAAAAAGCCTCCAAACCATCATCACCACGCAAAGAGGATATCAGAGATAAATATTGACATGGAGGGTTCAACAAATGCAAAGCAAGCCAAACTCCCAAAACCTCAACCATCAAGAAGCCTAATATGCAATTCTCAATACCAGTCCACTAGATTCATTAGGAGATTAAGGACAAGACTTGATTCAAAAAACCAGGACCCATCAAAAGCGATCAGGAGAATGTTGATAAAACCAAATAGTGCGCCTATCATGAATGCTATAGGCACAACATCAGCACATGCATGTGAAAGATATCTCCGAAAAGATGGACATTGTACTAATTACACCAAAAATTAGAGTACAGATCATCTGGAGAACAAAGAACCTAAGAAGCCTGCATCAAAGGTGATCCGCATCAACTAGCTGCATCTCAATGGAATTGATCATGTTATCACTTACCGCAAGCTGCATGTCAAATTTCAAGAAACATAGAAGTTTATGCAAATTTCAATTTTTCTTTTTATGTTGTCTTCTAAATTCATGTACCATGCATTTAAATTATAAAAAAGATTGACACATTGTTTTGAATTCATACAAACATTTTTCTACAATCATATACAATTTTCAAAACTTCTTCCAAGAAGTACTAAAAAAAAATCCAAGCCTTCGTCAAACGAAGCATCCAATCCTTCGCTATGTGAAGCATCTAAATCTTCGCCATGCAAAGCATCCAAGTGTTCGCCATGCAAAGTATCTAAGCCTTCATGATACGAAGCATGCCTTTGCCATGCAAAGCATCCAAGTCTTCGTCATTCAAAGCATCTAAGCCTTCATCCTGCAAATTATCTAAGTCTTCGCCATGGGAAGCATCCAAGCCTTCGCTATGCAAAGCATCCACGTCTTCACCTTGACTTCGCAAGGTGAATGTTTGGATGCTTCGCAAGGTGACGGCTTTGTTACTTCGCAAGGCGAAGACTTAGATGGCTTCGCATGACGAAGGCTTGGATGCTTTGCATGACAAAGGCTTGGATGCTTCACAAGGCGAAGGCTTGGATACTTCGTATGGCAAAGGCTTTGATGCTTTGCAAGGTGAAGATGTGGATGCTTTGCATAGCGAACGCTTGGATGCTTCGCATGGCGAAGACTTAGATGCTTTACAGGATGAAGGCTTAGATGCTTTGAATGACGAAGACTTGGATGCTTTGCATGACAAAGGCATGCTTCGTATGATGAAGGCTTAGATACTTTGCATGGCAAACACTTGGATGCTTCACATGGCGAAGACATAGATGATTCACATAGCGAAGGATTGGATGCTTCGTTTGACGAAAGCTTGGATTTTTTTTTAGTACTTCTTGGAAGAAGTTTTGAAAATTGGATATGATTGTAGAAAAATGTTTGTATGAATTCAAAACAATGTGTCAATCTTATTGATAATTTAAATGCATGGTACTTGAATTTAGAAGACAACATAAAAAGAAAAATTGAAACTTGCATAAAATTCTATGTTTCTTGAAACTTGACATGCAACATGTGGCAAGTGATGACATGATCAATTCCATTGAGATGCAGCTAGTTGATGCAGATCACCTTTGATGCAGGCTCCTTGGGTTCTTTGTTCTCCGGATGATCTGTAGTCTTCTTTTTGGTGTAATTAGTACAGTGTCCATCTTTTTGGAGATATCTTTCGAAAGATATGCATGTGTTGATGTTGTGCCTATATCATTCATGTTAGGCGCACCATTTGGTTTTATCAACATTCTCCTGATCGTTTTTTATGGGTCCTGGTTTTTTGAACCAAGTCTTGTCCTTAATCTCATTATGAATCTAGTGGACTGGTATTGAGAATTGCATATTAGGCTTGTCGATGGTTGAGGCTTTGGGAGTTTGGCTTGCTTTGCTTTTGTTGAACCCTCCATGTGAAAATTTATCTCTAACATCCTCTTTGCGTGGTGATGATGGTTTGGAGGCTTTTTCGTTCATCCCTGCATGATTTGGCGGAAGTACAACATTCTTTTCATCCTCCCAGCATGCATGTTGGTCTGCTATGGAGAGCATCTTGGTGAGACTTCATGCATTACTCATGACAATGTCTCTATAAAGTAGCCTGTCCGAGGGAAGCTCTTGTTTGAACGCCATTGCAGCAACAAGGTCGCTGCAATCAAAAATTCAAGACTTTTCCTCACAGTATCTCCTAATGTATTGTCAGAGAGTATATTTTTCTCTCTTTCAAATGGTGAAAAGATTATCATCCTTCACTTCGATTGTTTGAAGCTATGAGTACTTCCTTACAAATGCTAAAGCCAACTTTTCAAAAGAAGCAATTGATCTCCAGGGGAGATGGTTGAACCACATCATTGCTTCGCCTTGAAGAGAGGTTCAAACAGTTTGCACACGAGTGCGTCATTGTGTCTGTGGGGAACCATGACTCCTCAGTAGTAATCTATGTGCTTTACTAGATCGGAAGTTCCTTTGAACTCATTGAAGTTTGGCGTCGCGAATCTCTGAGGAAAAAACTCCTCCTCAATATCTCTCACAAAGGGGGAAGATGATTGAATTTGGTGATCTAGGCCATCTTCTAGATTTTTGTTGTGCTAGACACGAAGGTGTCAATCCAACATCCTTTAGACATTATTAGCTTGTAGCGCACCTTGCTGAGGTGGTGAGTCGTTACGCACAAACCGTCGGGAGCCTTCCTTAATCTCAACCTTTAATTTATGAGACAGTGTGAGTGAGTAAGCCTTATCCTCCTCATCATTGCGACAAGTAGGTTACGTTGGAGTATTCTAAGAAGCCATGTGTTGCCTTCTGCACCCATGTGAGTGTTCTAATCGAGATGATGTCCCACTCTCTTTGCCAGCCGCTCATGCACTGATGGCCTTGGGCATTGTGGGTTTTTTGCTCCGCGAGTGTGACTTTTTTTTTCCGGATTCACTTAGCAAGGTATCTCGAGACATTGTTCAGTATCAAACCGCTTTCTTTCTCGGGCGCCTTGGTGCGTCCTCCTACCTTCCACGTGAAACAGAGCGTTTCTTAGGTTCTTAAGATGTTAGTTCTACTAAGAGCCATTGCAAAAGTTCTTATTGTATTTTAACTTGGTTGCTCAACTTTTAAACTTGTTGAGACAAGTTGTCATGAAGAGGTTGGTATTGATTCCTCCCTGAGATGTCATGGCATCCATCTAGGAAATCCCGCAGATCCATGTTTACATAAGGCCGACTCTGCCTTAATGCTTCTCCCATCAATCGCCCGCCAGTTAGCAGTAAGGCTGACATTCCTTCTCCTAGCGTAGGTACTTGAGTTTTCGGAGAGGGAAAGTTTTGAAACTGAAATTTGGAATCTGTGTAACGACCCGTACCTGATTTTAAGGGTTAATTAAGAAGTAATTACGGATTAGTGGGGCTAATTGGGGATTAGTCGAGGATTAACGGACGTTCAGGACGGAATTACGATTTTGCCTCTAAACGAGGGCAAATAGTTGAATTTTGACCCGGGAGGTCCGATGGCTGAGAACCGTTGACCGTGACATAGATCGGGACGTCATGAGTCCGTAAACGGGCGGCACGTCGAAATCAGATATTCGATTTAAAAGTTACGGTTCATGGAAGTTCTGAGGTACTATTTACGACGGCGCATTTTATGAGGAAAAAGTGGACTTTTGTCCTGAGTGGGACTCAGATCTTTTGAACAGACCCAATGGATGAATGACAAGTGGAGTCGAGATATGGATACGGGACTCAAAATGAGTCAGGATGATGGACTCGAGATGAGTCATGGTAATGTATCAGGGCTCGGAATGAGCCGTAAAGGTTGAAATATAACTATGGTTTTTGACACGGCCGACCCTTAATTGAGGAATGTTTGGCACCTGGGATGCCAAAGATCGGGATAGGGTCAGATACTTATGGGTTATGAATTTATGGATTAGTAATGTTTACCCTGTTTACTAGACTTATGGACTTGGATGGGTCGTGTCAATTTCACTTAGTGATTAAACGTTCGGGCAGAGACCTGTAGTACACAGGGATTTGGACTTAGGAGATGGTCTAGTAAAGTGGGACGCCAGTTGGGTCCACTCGGTGATAAAATGCTAAGGTTAATTGCTCATGATTGTGGGTCGTCTGGTCACATCATAAAGAAATGGTTATATCGATTGATAAAGTGATATGGCATTGTTGGGGTGCAATAGAGCAGGGATTGGCTCCTGCATTGATTGTTGATGTGACAGGCAAGGGAAGAGTTGGTAGAGCTTATGATGGACCACAGTGGTGTGGTCAGATTGGGACCACATGCTTGAGGATTGTAGTTACTAGCAGGAGGTCTGAGTAGCCCCTGGAGTGATAACCTGGATACCTATTACTCGTGGTCATGACGTATGTATTTGGTAGGTCCCGGGCTATCCACTCTTCCACGTCTTGAGATTGTACATTGGGCGGATATGGAGATGTCTGTGATTGGTTAAGGTATAGAAGTCGGTGAGCCGACTAGAGCTACGGATGTGATAAAATTGATGATATTTATGTGTTAAGCTTGGTAATTATATGGTGAAATTGATGAGACCTATGTGGGGTAGACCTATCAATGTGTGAGGCTACCCAAGATGACAGGTGTTATTCGCCTAGTGGTTGACTTGGGGTTTTCCTAGACTTGGATGATTTGGATGTAATCCTTGGGATGGATTGGTTAATAACTCATGATACCTCTATCGCGTATGTCGATGAGAGAGTGATATGTGGAGTCCAGGATTACCAGAGGTTGTATTTCAGGGAGACTCGAGGATGTTACCCTCTAGAATGATATTGAACCTCACAATCGATGGACTGTTGGTACGAGGTAATCAAAGTTCACTAGTCAGATGTGTGGCATATGTGATTAGTGTATGAGATGCCTAGTGATGGCTGAAGATGTACAGATTTTTCAAAATATTTCCTGAGGTTTTGCCAGGATAAGAGATTGAGTTTATGATGGAGATCATGTCGAGTATATGAATTGTTTCTCGGACACTTTGGTATGTGACACCTACGGAGTCATAAGGACCGAAGGTGCAAGTACAAGACTCGATAGATACTGGTTCGTCCGGCCGAGTGTCGCCGTGGGGGACCCAGTGGTGTTAAAGAGGAAAAAGGGATGATGGTCTGAACTTACATGTCGATTATGGACAACTTAATATGGTAATGGTATGGGATAAGTATCCCTTATCACGAGCTAATGATTTGTGGTTCTGTTGGAAATATGTGATTATTGGGCCTAGTGAGCGTGCCCAGTCCTGCTCCCGTGCCATTTTTTTTCCTTCATAACTTCTTCGTTTCAACTTCGATTTAGGTGATTATTTCGCCCAAATTCTTATAACTCCCAGCTCTATTTGATCTACACATTTGTCACAAAATATATTATTTTCTCCAATTTCATAGAACAAAATATTAACAAAACATACGTAAAAGGGTATTAAATCATGGATGAAACATGCATAAATTATGATCTATCAACAAAGACACATGCTAATTAACATACACACATGCGGCAACAAACCCACTAAGCTCCACAAGATGGTGACACTTATCACCATCTAATTTAAACACCACACACGTTGCTAACTCACCAAAATCACTCAAAAGACCATTTAGCCCTTCCTTGCATAAAATACCAAAATGCCCCTTGTTTTCCGAGATCCATAACTATTTCATCTGAACTCAGATTTCGACGTGTCGTGACACACTCATCCCAATCCCCCTGGGATTAGCACGGGATATGCCATGCTCCCGTCTAATAGCACATGTCGGACAAGGGATAAATCTCGACTTAACCCACTCGGGGTCATCCAGAGTATGCCAGGATCAGTGGTGGAGTGTGATGTCTTGGTTCCAGTTACAGCTCGCATCCGCGATCAACCTGAAGGATATTAAAACCAATAAATAACTGTGAGTGGACAAAAGAACAGTTTATAAAAATATATTTCACAAAAGACATTTATACCCTTCATTTTAATCATGCATGCATATGAAAATTAGTTATCTCAAATTGTAGCAAACATAATAAAATAGTTATAAATCCAAAGCCATTTCCTTCCTCAAATCATTAAGGTCTTAGCCCAAAACCATAAAATCAATCATGTGGGAGCTCAACCTAAAACCGTAAATCCAAATCATGAGGTCACTACCCAAACCCATTAATTATACAGAAATCCCAGTCCATAAATCCAATAAATCCAATACAACAGAGTTATACCGATCATTGGCATCCCAAATGCCTGACGTCCCAAACGTCATATCTAATCGTAAGAAATCCTACTCCTGAGTTTCTCTATGGTCTGGCCTCTCTGTAGGCCGACCCCTCGCAAGCAAAGCCTGACATCCCAGATGTCATGTCTAGAGCTATGCGTGCCCCTCGGTCTTAGCTGAGTCTAGCCCAGGGTCCACCTAGGTTGCTGACCCTCCTTAGGGGCGGAGGTGATATCATATCACGAGGATTGTATTTTAGAAACCAAAACCAAATCCATTTCAATAGGATCTCAGCCCGAAGTATAATTTCCATAAACCATAACTGGACCTCAAACCCAATTTTATATTCAATAGGGCCATAGACCTGAATTCGTAAGTCAACAGGGCCTTAGGCCTGATACCACATAAATCAACAGGGACTGAAGCGGGAAGTAATCGGTTCAAATCCAAATTCTTTTCATTTAAAATCATGTTTTACTCCACAACTAGTCAACACAATATCCAGACGAGTCTCAAGCCTAAAACATCATAACCCTCGAAATACGTGCAAATATGTAATTACCAAATACTACGATCATATGCATTCCAAGTCATAAATATAAAACATAATAATAGTTATGCATGCATTATATTTAGAAAACCAGTGTCCACTCGCAGATTGTCCTGCCGCGTCTCAAAATCCGCGTCGTAAGCCTTACTAAGGCTAAACCAACCACTTCGGGTTATCCGGACCTATCCAAATCACACTCAAATGTCACTAACCATCTAGAAAAGTCCTAATAAAGAACTCCTACCTCAAAATTCGTACCCACGCGACCCCACACGCGAGTCAAAGGCGCAGTCAATATTGACCAAAAAGTCAACGGTCATGTTAACGGTTAACAGTCGGTCAACGCTGTCGTCATTGCTAGAGGTAGGATGACGTCATTTGACATCTGACATATGTCACTCTGACATGTCAGGTCTAACATGATGATGTCATCTCGTCTTCTTCCTCTGTTTGGGTCAGCCCAGTTTACTGTAGCGGTTCGCGTAGACCCGCGACCTGACCAGAGCGAAAAACACTCCTCCGACCACCATTTTCCTTCCTGTTTCTTCCTGAACGATCGTCTAATCCCCTAGAACAATTCTACAAACCCAAAAATCCAAGAAAATGGCTCGAAGTTACCTTTAGCATGATGAACAGTGTACGTGGTTTTCCTCCGTCGTTTCCAGCTGTCTCAGACCACCATTGCCCTCGAAACCAACCCCAAACAATTCGTCTAGGTCCCTAGAACATCATTCAATCCATCAAATCGATAAACAAACGTCGAAAACCCAAATTCCATTTTTTGGACCAAATGTACGGTTTCGGGTTTTCGGGTTTCTCGCCTCCCCGTCGTGATCCGCCGTGCTCAGCATCACCGTTGACCTTGTTTGGTCCCTTAGGTCTCACTCTCTCAGTCTCACAATGAACAAATGATAGAGGAGGTTGATATGGGGTTTGTGTTTTGGTTTCTCACGATTTAGAGGTTTAAGGAAATAAGAAGATGTTGAACTGATGAAGATGATATATCGGGAGGGAGAAAGATGTGAGGAAAATATTTAAATAAAATCCCCAACCAATAGACACAGATCCACCATCTAGGAAAACCCTACAAATAGGATGAGTGAATGTCACTCATCCAAGGGTCCACATCAATTAATCAACCAATCAGATTTAAGTATTACTTAATTCAAATCCCAAGGTGTACAATAATCAATTTCGATCCCGTGACCACAACTTCCCCGTCTGACCTTCGATTTCGTCATGCCGCCTGTCTACGGACTCGTGACGTCCTGATCTATGTAACAGTCCTTAGTCCTCGTGCATTTGACCTTCCGAGTCAAAAGTTAACTTTTTGCCCATTTTTTAGGGCAAAATTGTCATTTTGCACTATTTGTCTGAAAATACTCGACTAATTCCCGATGAGTCCCGATAATCCCCAATTAGTCCTTAATTAATCCCGTCATCTCGGGACGAGTTGTTACAACCTATCCACCTTAAAATAATTTTGTCCTCGAAATTCAAACTAATTCTAGTCCACATCCAAATTGTGGAAATCCAATCATGCGTCTAACTTGGGGCACTCTCGTGTAAACGTACACGTCTAACTACTAACAACTGTACGTGTCTATGCCCAAACTTCATACCAATAACCACGTCGAACATCTCGCCACGGTACTTGTATGTGCCTAACGTCACTCGACATCTACCACGATTCAACTACCCTGTAGATTCGACATACTAGTCACCTACACTGGTACCTCACTGACCAGTCTGATACCACTTTGACAGTCACTAACTTAATCTGAAACTCCGTAAATCAGGCTGACATCCCTCATCCTTTCAGCCTACCACTCTGACACTTCCCAATTTTAGTCGTTAGGTTGAAATACGTACTCCCACTGAGTGTTGTCAAATCTCAACTCAGTCGTGAATGTTCCCATAACGTCGCACTCAACCAGCCCTCATGGCCCCACTGTCACTATTCGAGTCACCAACACAGACCTTGACTCATTCCAGAGTTCTACGAGCGTACCTCGTGTCAAATCTCCCTAGTGGGACTTCCTCGTGTTCCATACTTAAACTGACTCTTAATATGCCCCCATCACGTTATCTCATCTCCCTCATCGATCCATGCTAACTTTGGTGAGAGTCACAGAGCAGTTGCTTCACGCAAAGTAACCAATCACGGTTCAATTTTGGCGCATGTCTGTCCAATCCAATACTAAACAGATCACACACTTCACTTCAGTATCCATTCTGAGTCTCTTGGTCACTTGACCAACACCTGAACTACTTCCAATCTCACTCACGTCCATCAAGACGTACCAATCCGGACCTGTCGAATACCTGCTAAGGTCCTACCCTAGTTCCAGCGTCCTACCCAAGGCATCTGCTATTCATCCCTTCCTGATTGATACTCTACGTATCGTCTCACTTGTCAACCAGTCATAATTACCATCTTGTCCAAGATTAACTTCGGAAGGAAGCCAATCCCATCCACGCCTGTAACCATGGAGGTAGCCTCCGCCCGACAATCTCTGACACTCATGTAGTCTGAGTGAATCCAAAGTCAGTAATCATTCCCATATCCAACCTATGTCTTGTATTCTTATATAAAAACATTCTTGCAACCCAAACTCAGAAGCTATAGAATATGTCACCACTTAATCTCTAAACTGAGGGTTTCCTTCACTTACCACGCTCACCACTACAGATAACACCAACCACCCTCTGCTTTTCAACTTATTCAAACTTAACCCACTGTCCGTCCTGACATTCCGTCACCAAGAGGAATTGAACCATTCCACTAGCACAGAAGCAGAAAACGAGAAGTCTCTTTCACCAACCAATAATATAGGTTGATAACCATTCCATTCCAAATCATTCTTCCTGCAGCCCAACCTTGGCTAATTTATACTTGTGAAAGTGATGAGGAGTTCGCCGGAGATGGAAGTATATTAATTAACAGAAGAAGATGTGCAATCACTTGTAGTCCGGCCAAAACCGACTCTGAAAGTTCTACCCAACAGCACATTGTGTCTCCCATAAGTGACACTGGTCAACTGATCCTACAATTTCACTGAGTTCTACTATTACACTCCCACACTCTCCACTCGGTCGGTACCTTCCGACAATCAGTTGCAAAATGGGTTACGAACCCAGTTAGACCTCTACGAAACAAAAACTAAACCACTCATTGGCCACCTGAAACTCGGCACAACTAACTCTCTCCAAGCTCCTTGAGCTCATTTGAAATATTTTGACACGTCCCGCGTGTCCTTGAAAAATAATCCAACTCAAGGTCAAACCTTGCCTGTTTGTTTGATACTATTTATGCACATCCAAAAGGTAGTCGTCCATCACTGCACGATTCTCACATTCCGATACCTATAGTTTCAATTCCCGAGCACACCCTCATGCCTCAGATCTCACAACCACTAGGGAAACTAGTCACCAAACCAGGTATCCCGTACCTATGGTAAACCAACTCAAAGTCCAATTTACTGAGCCATTCGGGATCCACTCTGTCCCGCTTAACCATTAATTCCCATGACGTCACTACGTCGTCCAAAACCACTCATTTTGCATTGGAATTCCATCTGATCACCAACTCATCATATCACTCATGTTCGTCATCTCAATCACTGTTGGGACTCTACCCGACTCACCACAACCACTGCTGGATTCCATCCAGTCCATCTCTAACTGAGACTCCACAACTATCACTCGGGTCACACTCCCAAGACTCAACCCAAACTGACGAATCCTCATTATCTCCTCAACACCAAACATGAGCACTCCACAACTTACGGCCCACAGAGATATAACTTTCTTTTAAAACCCTCTGCTCATGTAGGAGAAACTCCGCTGCTCGGGTTACTCACGAACCCTAGGTAAAACCATGTAAGAAAACGTTCCTCGAATTTTACCCAAGGCTTAACAATCTCAACTATAACCACCCTCGATAGTCATGTCTGCTACAACCTCATGTAGACACTACCAAAAGACATCGCTATCGAGACTCCGTATTCACGCGTCAACACTACTAATCGGTCCACCCCAAGACCCCACATATCATCTCATAATGGTATTCGTGAATTGGATCCCACCATTTCACGTAGTGTCTGACCAACCAATCTCCATAGTCTCAACTATACTCCCCTATGGTCGTCCACGACCTCGGCTGCTCTCTGCAGCACAAGTCCCAATCCGACTGATCCAACTGTCTCGACTTCAAAAAGTCACCAAATCCAAACCACTAACTGACTCACATTCCCAAACCATCAATCACAAACTAAGATCACCACGAACCCGGCTACCCCCAGTAGCACCTCTATCCTGACTTGACATGACTTATCCGTTGAATGGTTTTAAGTCTGCAGTTTTGTCACGTCCAACCCTCCGTAGGGTCCGTCACTGCCAAACCACGTCAAATCGTGCCAAACGTAACCTACCCAGGGTTCAATTCCACTAGAATATCCTACTCTTACCCTAACTACCAGGTTAATGGTAGGATGTTTCCTAGTAGAGACATCACAACCAGCACCTGCGCGACACTCCAAGAGCAAACCTTGATCTGATACCAAGCTGACACGACCTATCCCAATCCCCCTGGGATTAACATGGGATATACCATGCTCCTGTCTGACAATACAATTCGAACAAGGGATAAACCTAGACTTAACCCACTCAGGCACTCGGGGTCGTCCAGAGTACGCTAGGATCAGTGGTGGAGTGTGATATCTCAATATCAGCTACAGCCTGCATCCGCCATCAACTTGGAGGGTATTAAAACTAATAAAAGTTGTGAGTGGACAAAAGAACAGTTTATAAAAATATATTTCACAAAAGACATTTATACCCTTCATTTTAATCATGCATGCATATGAAAACTAGTTATCTCAAATTGAAGCAAACATAATAAAATAGTTATAAATCCAAATCCATTGCCTTCCTCAAATCATTAGGGCCTTAGCCCAAAACCATAAAATCAATCGTGTGGGAACTTAACCCAAAACCATAAATCCAAATCAAGGGGTCACTGCCCAAACCCATTAATTATACATAAATCCCAATCCATAAATCTAATAAATCCAATACAACATAGTTATACCAATCCTTGGCATCCCAGATTTCTGACGTCCTAGACGTCATATCTAATCATAAGGAATCCTACGCCTGAGTCTCTCTACAATCTGGTCTCTCTGTAGGGCGACCCCTCGCAAGCAATGCCTAACATCCCAGATGTCATGTCTAGAGCTACGTGTACCCCTCGGTCTCAGTCGAGTCTCCCCCAGGGTCCACCTAGGTCCCTGCCCTCCTTGTGGGAGGGGGGTGATATCATATCATGATGATGGTATTTTTGAAACCAAAACCAAATCCATTTCAATAGGGTCTCCATCCGAAGTATAATTTCCATAAACCATAACTGGGTCTCAAGCCCGATTTTATAACCAATAGGGCCTTAGGACCGAAATCATAAGTCAACTGAGCCTTATGCTCGATACCACATAAATCAATAGGGAATCAAGCACAGAGTAATATGTCCAAATCCAAGTTCTTTTCATTTAAAACCATGTTTGACTCCACAACTAGTCAACACAATATCCAGACGGGTCTCAAGCCCAAAACATCATAAACCTCGAAATACGCGGAAATATGTAATTACCAAATACTACAATCATATGCATTCCAAATCATAAATATAAAACATAAGAACAGTTATGCATGCATTATATTAGAAAACCAGTGTCCACTCACAAATCGTCCTGCCGCGTCTCAAAATTCGTTCCGTAAGCCTTACTAAGGCTAAACCAACCTCTATGTGCCATCCGAACCTGTCCAAACTACACTCAAATGTCACTAACCATCTAGACAATTCCTAATCCAGAACCCCCAACATTCCTTGAAAAGTCAACATGTCCCAAGCACACTTCCCGATGCTTTAAATTTCAATTTGATCAACCTAACGATCTTCGATTGACCTGAAACCACTACCATTGGATCCGGATCATTGAAACCTTCAAAATGGTCCTGGTCCCACCTCGAAATTCATGCCCACGCGCCCCCATATGTGGGTCAAAGTTGCGATCAATGTTGACCAAAAATTCAACGGCCAGGTCAACGGTTAGTCAACGCTAACGTCACTGCTGATGTCAGTATGATGTCATCTGACACCTGACACCTATCATTTTGACATGTCAGGTCTCATAGATGACGTCATCTAGTCTTCTTCCTGTCAGTACCCATCCCAATGCCCCCTTGATTAACGCTGGACGCGCCTGATCCCATCTGACACGGAGTGTCAGACAAGGAAAATTCTGACTTTAGCTCGCTCGGGACTTCTGAGTACGCCAGGATCCGGAGGAGGAGTGTGATGTCTCGGTCTCTGCTACAGCCCGCATCCGTGATCAACCTGAAGGGCATTCAAAACAATAAATGATGTGAGTGGACAAAACAAATAATTTATTAAAACATTTTCACAAAAGACATTTATACCCTTCACTAAAAAGCATGCATGCACTCGAAAACCATTTACCAAACCACTAGGGCCTTGGTCCAAAATCGTAAATGAAACCAATCATACGGGCCACTGCCCAAATCCATGTAGGACTCAACCCAAACCAGAAATCCGATCATATAACATATAAATATAAATCATATAACCAATCCTGTCACGGTTTCTAAAGCTACGTACGTGCTACCCGGGGTCTCAAATCCCAAGTCTCCCTAGCGTCCACCTAGGTCACTTTCCGTAGATCAATGACCCTCCCTGGGGGTTACAATCCATAAGCCTTCATGAGAGTAAGGTACCTAACGGGGACGACTCCACTCAGTTAGTACTCCGTGACTACTCCAGGGTCCACCCAAGCTAACAACCATCCCCAGAGGAGACAATCCAAATAAAGGAAGGTATATGAATATGTATATATATATATATATATCGAAAACATTCTTAAAACCTTTCAAGGGATTCATGCCCGGTTCCCATAAATTGTCATGAATCTGGAAATCCATTTAGGGTCCCCAACCCGAAATCATAAACGTACACCAACTGGGCCTCAAGCCCGAACTCATGACTCAACTAAGCATCGAGCCCGATATCTCAGGGTTAGTCACGATTCCAATCGTAGTGATGCGTGCAACCAACCATCCAGGACCATTCTCAATCCTGGTATGTCGTCGTGAACATATAAACCAACGCGACCACCTCTAGATCATGGTGCACACATCACCGAGCGATATCCTGAACCGTCAGCACTCCGAAGTCAAACCTCCAGCAGCTGCCCGACAATGGATCGTGCATCATGACCTCTTCGGAAGGAACATATCCTAGTCTAAGGCGAGCGTTGTATCGTCCGTCGCGGTGCACAAAGCACTCGCCGCGACCACGACTCAGACCCATAGGTCATCAATAGGGCAACATGCCCGAGACAAAACCAAATGGGTCTCATGCTCGATTCCTTGTTTATAAATCTGAAATCATTTCATTTAAACCAACATAGAAAGTACAAAAGCGTATAAGCACCATATAAGGCAGAAACCAAGAAATACGTGCAAATACGTGAACACACACAAATGCACTCATGGCATCACAAAACATGTTCATAAAAGCATATAAAACATTTATGCATGCATCAATTTAGAAAATCAAAGTCCACTCACAGACCGTCTGAGCTACTGCCTCGATACCCGTGCCATACGGCTCTCCCGGGCCAAACACCGTCACCGAGACCTCCAAACCTGTCCAAATCGTTATAGAGGGTTAGTAACTACTTAAATAACCCCTCACTAAAGCCCCGTAATTTTCTGGAATTTTTAACTATTTTTAAAGTCGATCCTAAACCTTCGGACACCCTGAAACCTATCAAAACGATGTCCGATCGACACGAAACCAGTCCCAAAATGTTCGTTATATCGAATAGAAGATTTCAAATGTTGGAACCTTCTCCAAAAAGTGGGCCATGTGCCCACACGCGCTGCCTGAAGTAGTTGCATGTGGAAGCCACGCGCTAGCTGCAGGGTCGTCCCTGTCCTTCGGTCAGCGCGGTCCGAACTGGTCGGTCTGGTCCAATTTGCAGTCCGGTTCACCTGGACCGGCGTGACAGGTCCAGCCTTGTATCTTCTTTATTTTTCATCCTTTTTCTCTCATTCCAACTCCTATACAATCCTAACAACATTTCCTACCATCCTATGTCCTTAAATCTAAGAAACAAACCCTAAAACCTATTGGTTCTAAAACCCATTTTGAACCAAAACTTCCATTCTAGGTTTAGGGAACTTCTAGGGGTCAAACCTTCATCCTAAGGGTTCCAATAGGTTCCGAGGATCACTTGAAAGAGATTGGGAGGATTGATTTGGGCTAACTTGGCCGGAGGCCGCCGTTCCCAGCTTTCTCGGTCATACTCAGCCAATAAAACTTTCTCCTAGCCTTCCTACCAATCCCCTAAACCCATCCTAACCAACATTTAAGCTCCCTAACGTCCAAAACCCAAAATTGAAATTTTGAAACATACAGGGGAATCTGGTTTTACCTTGGTTGTACAATCCATCGCCGTCCACAGTGGCTGGCCGTCTGCCACTGTCTCCTCATCCTCTCACTCATCCTCAGCTCCTCTCATGCCTCAGATGGATGCAGATGGGAAGGGTTTGGATTTGGGTTCACTGGGTTTGGGTTTGGATCGATCGAATGAACACAGAGGGGGGGTGGTTGCATGTGTCTATGTAAGGGAATCAATGGATGGGTGACACTTGTCACTCATCCATTGGGCTTGGAGAAAAGATCTGGGACTATTTGAGGATAAAAGTCCATTTTGCCTCGTAAAATGTACCGTTGTGAATAGTACCTCGAAACTTCTGTGAACCGTAACTTTTTTGTCGAACGTTCGATTTCGACGTGCCGCCTGTCTACAGACTCGTATCGACCCGATCTACGTAACAGTCCTCGACTATCTGCCATCAGACCTCTCGGGTCAAAAGTCAACCTTTCGCCCTCGTTCAGGGGTAAAATCGTAATTTCACCCTGAACGTCCGTTAACCATCGGCTAATTCCCGATTACCCCACTAATCCGGAATTAGTCTTAATTAATCCTTTAAATTTGGGTCGGGTCGTTACACTTCCTCTGTCAAGGTCAGCTCGATTTATTGTAGAAGGTCGCGTAGACCCGCGACCTGACCCGGCCGGAAAACACTACTCTAACCAACATTTTCCTACTCGTTTCTTCCTAAACGATCTTGTAATCCCCTAGAATAGTTCTACAAACGAAGACATCCAAGAAAATGGCTTGAAGTTACATTTAGAACGATGAACAGTGTCTGTGGTTTTCGTCCGTCGTTTCTAGCCGTCTCCGACCACCATTACCCTTGAAACCAACCCCAAACGAGTTGTTTAGGTTCCTAGAACATCATTCAATCCATAAAATCGATAAACAAACATCAAAAACCCAACTTCCATTTTTTGGGTCAAAAGTACAATTTCGGGTTTTCAGGTTTTCGGGTTTCTCGCCTCCCCGTCGTGGTCCGCTGTGCTCAGCCTCACCGTTACCCTCGTCTGCTCCCTTAAATATCACTCTCTTAGTATCACAATGAACAAATGATAGAGTAGGATGATGAAATGATGAAGATGATATATCGGGAGGGAGAGAGATGTGAGGAAAATATTTAAATAAAATCCCTAACCAATAAACACATATCCACCATCTAGGGAAACCCTACCAATGGGATGAATGGACACTTGTCACTCATCCAAGAGCCCATATCAATTAATCAACCAATCAGATTTAAGTATTAATTAATTCAAATCCCAAGGCGTACAATAATCGATTTCAATCCCGTGACCATAACTTCTCCGTCTGACATCCGATTTCGTCGTGCCACCTGTTTACTGACTCGTGACGTCCGGATCTACATAACAGTCCTTGGTCTTCGTGCATTTGACCTCCCGGGTCAAATGACACAACCCATCCCAATCCCCTCAGGATTAACACAGGATGTGCCATGCTCCCATCTGACACGAAGTGTCAGACAAGGGATAACCTAAAACTTCAGTAGGTTCGGGGCTTCCGTAGTGTGCCAGGATCAGTGGAGGAGTGTGATGTCTTGATCTCTACTATAGCCTGCATCTGCGTTTAACCTGGAGGGCATTAAAAACCATTAATAGCTGTGAGTGGATGAAATAAATAATTTATAAAACACATTTCATCAAAAATACGTTTATGCCCTTCACTAAAAAGCATGCATGCATTCGAAAACCAGTAATCAAACCATTTATCATTAATTAAATCATTAGGGCCTTAGCCCAACATCATAAATCCAACCATGTGGAAACTCAGCCTAAAACCAAGTATATGGGAACTCAGCCCAAAACCAAATATATGGGAACTCAGCCCAAAACCAATCATGTGGGAACTCAGCCCAAAACCAATCATGTGGGAACTCAGCCCAATACCAATCATGTGGGAACTCAGCCCAAAACCAATCATCGGCATCCCTGATGCCTAATCAATACCACTGTCACGGTTTCCAAGCTACGTGTGCTACCTAGGGTCTAAATCCCGAGTCGCCCCAAGGTCCACCCAGATCAATGATCTGTAGATCAATGACCCTCCTTGGGGGTATCAACCATAAATGCACTCTTGAGCATGAGCTGCGCCTCGGGGCAGCCCCTCTCAGGTAGTGCGTCGTGACTACTCCGGGATACTACGAGACATCCGGAGGAGACAACCAACCACTCTAGGATACTACGGGATGTCTGGAGGGCAACCACTCGTGAGGATGGTATCTGGAAATCCATTTAATAAATCATCTCAAAACAGTACAAAGGGACCTATGCCTGGGATTTCCATAAAACCATCGTAAATCCACAATTGGGTCTTGTGCCCGAAGTATAACTTTAGTAAATCATTTCCACAAATCCAATTTGCAAATCCAAGGGACTCAACCCGAAATTCCATTTCATAATCCAACTGGGCCTCAAGCTCGATATCATAACCAACTGGACCTCTAGTCCGATCATGCAAATCAAATGGGCCTCCAGCCTAATATCTCATTAAATCAAATGGACTTTAAGTCTGATAGATTCCAAATCAAATGGGTCTCATGCCCAGTTCCATCTTTCCAAATCTGAAGTCATACCATTGAACCACTATTAAAATCACAATCACGTAGAAACACAGTATGAAACCATAAACCTCGAAATACGTGCAAATATGTGAATACTAAATACCACAACTAAATCCAACATAAACCACATATTTAAAGCATATAAAATAGTTATGCATGCATCAATTTAGAAATCAATGTCCACTCACAAACCGTCCTAGCTACCACATCGATACGCGTGTCATAAGCCTCCTCGGCTGAATCATCATCTCTTGAACTCCCGGACCTATCCAAATCACACTCGAAGGTTACTAATAAACTATACAAGTCTATAGGATAAACCCCAAAACTCCCGGAAAGCAACATGTCCCGGACATGATTCTCGAGGTGGAAAACCTCGATTTGACCAACCTAACGATCTCCGATCGACATGAAACCACAACCATTGGATCTGAATAGTTGAAATCTTTAAAATGATCCTGGTCCCACCTCAAAATTTTTGCCTATGCGCCCTGATGCGCCTTGTTAACAAAAAGTCAATGTTGAAAATTCAACACTGACGTCAGCATTAACAACTCTAACAGTGCCACGTGTCGAGTTCTCATTGGCCCATGTCTGACATGTCAGTCTGACATTGTCAAATCTGACATGATGACGTCACTAGAGTGACGTCATCGCTGACGTCATTAGTCATCCCTGCCCTCAGTCCGGTACTGCCCGCGGCCTGACCCGGACGGTTCTCCTTCGATTCTCAACTATTTTGAATCCTGTTAATTCCTACCGCTTCGTCTAATCCACAGAAATGGATCTATCGATTCAAAATCAGGAAAAACCAATTAAAACTTACCTTCCACTGATGAATGGCCACCCATCTGCAACCTCGATGTGCCACCTCTTTCTGGCTACCTTAGCCTCTCATTCTTGGTCCATCAGCCTCGCAAAGACCCCAGGAATAGGTTCCAATCAACAAAACCCTCTACCAACCTCTACAAATTGAATTCGAAATTTGAAACCAAAAGCTTACCGTTTCGGGTTTCCGGGCACCGTCAATGACTGCCCCCGCCGTTGCCACCACCGTGATCGTCTGGTAACACTCTTTCACTTCTCTTCACACTCTGCGGGCAAAGGATGAGGTTTGAGGAAGATGGGTTCGAATTTTGGAGTGGGTCTTATGTGTGTTTCGAGTTTGAGAGAACAAACAAAGATGAAGATGAAATAAGGGTCCCAATGTTTGGGGTAATGGGCCAATTAGATAAGTGACACTTGTCACTCATCATTTGGTCCTCCCAGGTATTTGAACCAATCTAATTAAGCCAACTGTACACCTCCTAGGTTTCCTTGAATAGTTCCGATTCCTTTCCTGAACCATAACTTCCTCATACGAAGTCCGATTCCGACGTGTGACCTGTCTACGGACTCGTATCGATTCAATCTACGCAACGGTCATTGGTCTTCGTGCATTTGACGATGACCATCGATTCAAAAGTCAACTTTTTTCCCTTGTCTAGGGGTAAAATCATAATTTCCCCATGAACGTCTGTTAACCCTCGACTAACTCCGATTAGCCTCGCTAATCCTCAATTTAACCTTAATCAATCCTAAAATTTTGGCACGGGTCGTTACAATCCCCCATCCTTAAAGAATTTCGTCCTCGAAATTCAAACTGACCCATGTCCACAACTAAACCATGGAAAATCCAATCCTATCTCCCACTAGGGGCACCCTCGTGTAACCACACGTCCGACATAACCACACGTCGGCTCGTAAGCCTCTCTCTAGATACCGATACTCGTCGATCTCGCCTGTAACCCACTCTGACATGTCAGCTATGCTAAGTTGACCTCAAATCGGCTTTTCAGTCTACTACTCTGACACTTTTCAACTTTTAGTCGTCAGGCTAAAATACGCACTCCCACTGATGGTTATCACATCTGAGCCAACATCCTGCTCAGCATCCGACCAGGTAAACATCCGCTAGATCCTGCCGTCACAATGACATGAATTTCACCTCGCATGCCATACTCAAATATGTGGCATTTATCGGCTTTGGTACTCACATCAGTGAACTCCCTCAGAAATCCACGCTGACGCTAGTGAAAGTCACAGAGCAGTCGCTTCATGCGTTAATTCTGGAGTTTATCCATCTAATCCTGTATGATACAGACCATACACTCCAATTCGGTGTCCATTTCGAGTCTCCTAGTCACTCGACCAGCATCAGAAACGTCTACTCCCAATCACGTCATCCAATACGTACCAATCCGAATCACATCCACCAAGGCGTACCCATTCATGTCCAACGAGTGTCCAATCTCACCCACGACTATCGAGACGTACCAACTCCGATCCTACCAGTTACTTGCTCATTCGATTACCATATCTCTTACCAGATTAATTCCGAAAAGAAGACAATCCCAGTAATACACCTCATTTATGGAGATAGCCTCCGCCCGACATTCACTGATACTTCCAGTCTGAATGAGTAAATCCAAGATCCATACTCATCCACATATCCAAGACATAGTATTCCGGTACCCATCATTCACATATCCAACCTCTGTCTTGTATTCTCATAACATCATCACCCTTGTGATTCAAATCGCTACGATTTACTCAACTGTGAGTCAACACGATCACCTCAATCATGTCGTTCGACTCAAGTTGCAACTTACTTAGTCAATAAGTCTCGATCTCCTCGATCGCCATAACACTACCCGATCATCAGCATCACGATCCTGATCCACCTAGGATCCACACATGCTCTCTCTCAGCTAACTACTAGGTTTCAGGTCATAGGGTCTTACACCTTCTTTGCATCCTTATACTATCACATCACTCCTCAACCATTTTTGCATCTGATAAGACCACCAAAAGACGAGACATGTCTAGTCGTAGAGCCCAAGTAAAACCCGTAACTTGTAAAACTTTGGTGGATTGGGTTTTTTATTTTTAGATGTAATAATTGGAAACTAAATCCATGGTGGTCATCTGGGAGTTCATGCGAGATCACAAGACTAAGAAACACAGAGAATTGGCCACTAGACAGCCCTGGAAGGACGTTCGAAGCTTGGCCGTGAAGGTTTGGATTTGTACAAGTCATTTCCATTCTTGTTTCATGGTTTTAAGGTCATAAATCCTTTTCTAGGAAGTAGACAAGTCATTACGAAAAAAAATGGAGGAAAACGGTGGAGAAATGAGTGAGTTCTAATTGGGCCAAGGTCGCAGGTCAAATTAACCCGTTATAGTCAAACGAGTCGACCCACCTGAGGTTAAAGATGATGACGTGGTAAGCCACGTCATCACCTGTCAGGCCACGTGGCTAACTAGAGAGTGACACGTGGCTAGGTGTTAGTCTAGTCAACAGTTGACATGGTAGGTCCACGTCAGCCATGTCAGACCATGTGGACCAATGAAATGGTGCCATGTACACATCAGCGATGTCAGACCACGTGGACTAGTGAGGTGGTACCACGTGGTAGTGTGTCAGAGAAATGTCAGACTTATCAGTGACACATGGCAGGACACGGGGTACCACTCAAGGTGTATCACATGGTAGGCTCTCAGAGCTTACAGGTGTCAGAATTGTCAGGCTGACGTCAGTGTTAACCAGCGTGACGTCAGCGTTGACTTGCGTTGACCAAGCACGTGAGAGGTTTGACCAGCAGCTGAAGGCGTGTGTGCATGAATTTCAAGGTCAAATTAATCTTGTTCGAAACATTTCGAAGTTCTGAATCCAATGGTGGTGGTTTCAGGTCGATTGGAGATCGTTAGATAGGTTATTTGGAGGTTTTTAGCTTTGGGACACGTTTACTGTTCTGGGAGTTTTGTGGGTTTATGGTATAGACTTGTATAGGTTGATAGTGACTTTTTGGTATGGTTTGGACAGGTCCAAACATTCCGGAGATTGTGGATTAGCCTTGAAGTGGCTTACGACGCAGATTGTGAATGCGCAACTTGGACGATCTATGAATGGACACTTGCTTTATAAAATAATGCATACATAAATGTTTTGTATGTTTTATGAACATGATTTTAGATGCACTAGTTGCATATGATTTAAATATGATTTTTGTTGATGATTTGGCATTTTCTTAGAAAATGTAATATTACACGTATATCAAGATTTCTGTTTTATATGATACTTTGGGCTTACGTTGAGTATTCTACATGCATGTGATTTATGTGATTTGAATCGTTTCATGGAGAGGCATGAAATCGAGGATTTGATTATCGATTTTGAATGATTTCACGGAGATGCGTGAAATACTTTTTCGAGAATGAGACCCAGTTGATTCTTAACATTGACTTGGATTACAGTCAAAGTTGATTTTGAAAAGTGATATGAATAGTGAAATGGTTTTTAGATTTGGAAATGATATTCGGGCTTAAGTCCCAGTTGGTTTATGGTTTGACTTAGAGTATAGTCAAACGTGAAATATATCGGACTTGTGACCCAGTTATGATTTATGATATGAGATTTCGAGTTATGTCCTTGTTGTGGATTTACGAGATTTGATTTGATAGGATTCGAGGAATCCTGGATTTGTGAAATTTTTTGAACATTTTTTTTATGATGGTTTTGTGGAAACAGATTTGATGAAGTTATATTTCGGTCATGGGCCCCATTGAGATATTTTGAGATGATTTGTGAAATTTTTTCAACACTACCATCCTCTATGATGTGATTGGTCCCGTCAGACGTCGTAGATCCTGGAGAGGTCACGATGACACTACCTGCAGGAGTGTCAAAGATAGACATTTTGCAGACGTCGATCTAGGGGTTCCGAGCCTATAGATTCCATCGCTCAGACGTCGAGCTAGGGGTTCCAAGCCTAAGTTAGAACACCTAGACGTCAAGTCACGGGCTCCAAGTCTGGTGTATATTCAGATGTGTAATCCTGAGTCGTACGCGTAGCGTTGATATCGTGACTAGTGAGATGATTTGGATATTGGATAAAGAGGATTGGTTACTCCTGTTTTCATACGACTCCTGATGTGAGTCTATGTTTCGGGTAGAGGCCCTATTGAGATGATTTATGAGATTGTTTTGGGCAGAGACCCCACGTGGTTTTGATTTAGGCTAAGACCCTACGTGATTTGGTTTTAGGCTGAGACCCTACTGAGGAAATGGCTTTAATTGAGAAGCATTTTTCACTGTGTATTGACTTGACTTGAAAACCCATACGATTTGCTTTTAAGAAAGTATTTAAGATACTGTTTTCTGATGCATGCATGCCTTTTAAAGTGAAGGGTATAAATGCCTTTTTGATAAATGATTTTATAAACTGGTTATTTTTGTTCACTCACAGCCTTTATATTTTTTATACCCTTCAAGTTGGTCACGGATACGGGCTGTAGCAGAGACCGAGACATCACATGCCGCTGCGGACTCCACAAGTCACTACGAACTCTAGAAACCCCGAGCGAGTTATGGATTTATCTCTGGTTTGGCACATGGTGTTAGAAGGGAGCAGGGCACATCCCACAATAATCTAGCGGGATTAGGATGGGTCCTGAAATCTATCCCTGAATCTCAAATAGCCTTGTATACTTATCTCATTACCAGGCCGTGCACTGGACTTGTGTTTTGGAGGCATGATGTGGCAACATAAGTTAGTAACCAAATGCTCTGATACCAACTTGACAAGACCCATCCCAAATGGACTTTGATAACCATGTTCAGTCCAGCTCCCGTCAGATAAGTCAATTGAAGTTTCGAAAACACCATCAGCATTTTCCAAATAATGGATAGTCGCACTAATTCCCACTCATGCCTCCACCTCTCGATCAATCTCGAACTTCGTGCCACGGCCTGAAGGGTCATAAAAAACATTAAAGGTGTGAGTGGAAAAAAATAACATCATTTGAAAATACATTTCATAACGAACTTTTTAACCTCCAGCTTAAAAACATGAATGCATAGAGCTAAACATATGAACAACCAGCTCTCAAGAAAAATCACAAAGAAAACTATGGGACCCACAATTCATCAAAAGCCTGTGGTACACATTTCCCGAAATCCATTTCATCAAATCATGTAAAATGTCTGGACATAACCATCAACATCAAACTAGTCACAATGACCATCAACAACAGTACTAGTCACCAATACTCAAATATCAATCATAATAATCAAACAGTACTACTCGCAAGTGCACAATCAATCACACAATAACATCGACACTACGCATAGGCCACAAACAATAACCCCGAGCATCAGCCGTCTAAGAAACACCCCGAGCTTCGGCCGCTTGGGAACACACATACCCCGAGCGTCAGCCATCTAGGAAACACCCCGAGCTTCATATGCCTGGGAACACACATACCCCGAGCATCAGTCGTCTAGGAAACACCCCAAGCTTCGGCTACCTGGAACACACATACAATCACCCCGAGCTTCTGTCATCTGAGAAATACCCCTAGCTTTGACCTTCTGGGAACACAGATACCCCGAGCATCAGCCGTCTGGGAACACCCCGAGCTTCGGCTACTTGGGAAACACATATACAATCACCCCGAGCTTCAGTCGCCTGGGAAATATGTAACGACCAGTCCCAAATTTCATGATTAGATTAGTGACTAATCACGATTAGTGAGGCTAATCCGTGATTAGTAGAGCGAAATCGGACGAACGATGCAAAATGACCATTTTGCCCCTAGTCGTGGCAAAATGTTGACTTTTCATTCGGGCGGTCAAACGGACTTTGACCAATGACCGTGACGTAGTTTAAGACGTCACGAGTTCATAGACAGGTGGCACGTTCAATTCCGACGTTCGAGGAGGAAGTTATGACGTTCAGAAGTTTAGGGGCATTTTGGTAATTATGGTTAAAAAGGGGTAAATGTTGACTTTTTGACCGGGAGGTCCGATGGCCGAGGGCCGAGGACTATTACGTAGATAAGGATGATAAGAATCCATAGGCAGGTGGCACGCTGAAATCGAACTTCGAACGGGAGAGTTATAGGTCACGAAAGTTCGATTTCACTATGCACGAACTTCGAGACGGGACGATTTGGCGAAATCTGATTGGGCAGATATTTTGGTAGGTCCCATGGATGAGTGACAAGTGTCACTCATCCTATTGGCTAAATCCCCCAAAATGTGGATCTACTTAATATAATAATATTATAATTATTATTATATAATTAATCTATCCAACCATTAATCCTAACCATCCATTATCAATTAACCTTTTAATCCTCACCCTTCATCTCTCATTCTCTCATCTTATCATCTTCATTCTCTTCATTTTCATTTCCCTCAAACCCGAAACCCCCCCCTCCATATTCCTTCATTTTTCAAACACAACCCACACCACACCTCACCTTCCCTTATCTGAGCCATAAGTGACCGTGGGAGGAGTGTGAGAGGCTGAGGACGGAGAGGCTGGACGGTGGCCCACGGTGGAGGCCACGGCGGAACGAACCTGTGAGCTAAGAAAATGTTCAAAAATTCGAAATTGGATTTTAATGGTTTTTACTCGATTCCATTAATTGGGTAAGGTTTCTAGGGATTCCAGGAGATGACTAGGATTGGTTTCGAGGTGTTGGACGGCCTGGAACAGCCGTGAACAGCAGGAGAAGTCACGGCCACCATGGCTGGATTGAAGGTACAGGTTTTCGATGTTTTTTCTTCCGTTTTAAGTCATAGGACTGTAGGTTAGGTTGAGACGAGTAGAATGGGACAAACGGGAGGAGAAATGGTGGCCGGAGTGAAAAGAACCGGCCAAGTCAAGCCGCGGGTCACGGCGACCCGGTTGCAGACATTCGGGTCGACCCGGCGAGAAGACGGGGATGACTGATGACGTCATCCTATTGACGTCATCATGTCAGGGATGACGTCAGCATTGTCAGGTCTGACAATGTCAGCTGACATGTCAGAAAATGGGCCAATAGTAGTGTGACACGTGTCACTGTCAGTGATGACGTCATGCTGACGTCAGCAGGTACTGTAGCAGTGTTGACCCACGAGTTGACCAGGCGCGTGGGGGCGCGTGTGAACAGTATTTTGTGTGGGCCTAGGGTCATTTTAATGGTTTCGACGATCGGGATCCAATGGCGGTGGTTTCGGGTCGATCGGAGATCGTTAAGTTGGTCAAATTGAGGTTTTTCACCTTGGGAAACGTGTACGGGACACGTTGACTTTTTTGGAAAAGTTTAGGGTTCTTAATATGGACTTGTATAGGTTAGTAGTAACCATTGGATATGGTTTGGACAGGTCAGGATTATCCGGAGAGGTCAGATTGGCTCGGGAGAGCCGTATGGCACGCAAATCGAGACGGCAGCTCGGACGGTCTGTGAGTTGACCTTGTTTTCTAAATTAGTGCATGTATAAATGTTTATTATATGTTTTATTACTTGTTTGATGATGCCATGGGTGCATTTGTATGTGGTTACGTATAAGCACGTATTTCGAGGTTTTGGCCTTATACGGTGCTTATACGGGTCTGTATTTCTTTATTGGTTTTAATGAAATGGTTTTGGATTTCTAAAAGGATAAACTCGGGTATGAGACCCATTTGGTTTTGTCTCGGGCATATGACCTTAGATATCGGGCACGGTGCCCAGCTGATGTCATATGTTCGGGCACGAGACCCAATTATTTACGGTTTATGATTTCGGGTCAGGGACCCTAAATGGATTCTCTAGTTCATGACGGTTTACGGGAACCGGCATGAACTCTGGAAAGGTCATTGTGGTTCATGACGGTTTATGGGAACCGGCATGAACCTTTGTCAGGTCATTCTGGTTCTTGATGGTTTATGGAGACCGACATGAACCCTGGTTATGTTATTACGGTACACGACGGTTTATGGGAACCGGCATGTTACCTCGGTTATGTTATTACGGTACATGACGGTTTATGGGAACCGGAATGTTACCTGGTTATGTTATTATGGTACATGACGATTTATGGGAACTGGCATGTTACCTTGGCTATGGATATTATGGATCATGACGGTTCAGGGGAACCGGGCATGGATATTATGTTATGTATATATATGTTCATCTACCTTCCTTTACTTCTATTATCTCCTCCGGGGAGGGTCGTTGGCCTGGGTGGACCCCGGAGTAATCACGGAGCACCGACTGAGTGGAGCCACCCCCCAGTTGGGTTCCTTACTCTCAGGAAGGCTATGATTACTATTACCACGGGTAGGGTCAGTGGTCTGCGGACATTGATCTTGACTTTGAGAAGACTCGGATTGAGACCTGGGTAGCACGCGCGTAGCTTTGGATACCGTGACAGGATTGGTTGTGTGACTTATATGTATATATGATATATGATATGATATATGAGATTTGATATGTGGTGTGCACAGGTGTGCACAGGATTTGGGCAGTGGCCCGTATGGTCGATTTCATGGTGGTCCTTTCGACCTTGGTTTATATTCTGTTTTGGGCTTAGTTCCCACATATGGTTTCCATTTGGTTAAATGGTTTTCGAATGCATGCATGCTTTTTAGTGAAGGGTACAAATGTCTTCGATAAAATGTTTTTATAAACTCCTTGTTTTGTCCACTCACAGTTTTTAATGTTTTGACTGCCCTTCAGGTTGACATCGGATGTGGACTGTAGCAGAGACCGAGATATCACATACCTCATCCGGATCCTGGCGTACTCTGATAGCCCGGGAGGGCAAAAGGGCAGAAATATCCCTTGTCTGACACTTCGTGTCAGACGGGAGCAGGGTCATCCCGCACTAATCCCGGGGGGATTGGGATGGGTCCTGTCAAAATACCCCTAGTTTCGATCGTTTGGGAACTCATCACAAGCACAATGAAAATCGTCCAGGGATTACATCCCAAACCTTTCTTACAAAATCATCCTTGACTCATATTCCAAGTCAAATACCATGATCCAACCGAGCATATGGCCAAAACATTAGTTTCAAACAATCTTTGACTTAAAACCAAGTCAAAACCATTTCCAACAAGGTCTCAAGCCCAAAATACCATTTTCACGTAATTCATAAATCGACAATTAAGACCACCAAATCATCAAGTAATCATATCAAATCATCAATCTAATTATTGAAACTCAAATCATGCGATAAATCACCGAAAAAATTTACTATACATGCATCGCAGTTTATAAAAAAAATGTTCACTCACATAGCGTCCACGCAGTTCGATTCCGAGCCATATGCTCCTCCGTAATTCCAGGAATTGTCAATCCTGTTAAAAACCACTATCGAGGGTCACTAACATCCCAAGTAACCTCACAATGCAATCCCCTAATTTTTCAAGATTAAAATATGCATTTAAAAACATATACATACGCTTTGGATACACAAAACTATATTCAAACGATATCCGATCGACTCGAAACCTATCCCAAAATGCTCATTACATCGAAAGAATCAAATTATATGTCGACTGTACCTCAAAAAACGTGTCCAGGTGCCCCCACGCTCAGCCGCTTGCTGTAAGTGGCTGGGCGTGAAGCCCACGCGCCAAGGCACTGTAGTATTGTCTTCAACCCTAAGTCTGGTCTACAACTTGGGTCCCGACCCAGTTCACGACCCTATTCAATGCCAGCAGTTTTCAATCAATTTCTTCATTCTAATCAATCAAGACCCGTCGTAGGACATTTCTAAACACGAGTTCAAGTTCAATTTCACATCATCTTTCCTTCAAATTGACCATTCAACCATGGATTTCGGCCTACTTCCAATCGTTCAATTCCATAGCCTCATGTACCCAATTTGATACTGTTATTTCCTCATTCAATTCACCAGGGACCAAAGATCACAACTCCAACCTCGACTTCAAGAATTACATGTTCAAAATCACAATTCGAAATTATAGGTTCATGGGATTTTTCAGGTTGGGTGTTTCGGGTTTGGGTTCCAGTTTTGCCATGGTTCTTCCTTTATTTTCTTTCTTCTTTTCTCTCGTCCCCTCTCTACTTCCTCTGTATCTCTCCCTCGTTCTCTCCTATGATGGTGTCATGATCAACCAAGCCAATTCTTGGTTAATATTCGAACAAAGACACATACTAATTAACATACACACGCGGAAACAAAACCACTAAGCTCCACAAGATGGTGACACTTGATACCATCTAATTTCAAAACCACAAATGTTGCTGACTCGCCCAAATCACTGAAAAGACCATTTAGCTCTTCCTTGCATAAATTACCAAAATGCCCCTGGCCTTCCTAGATCCATAACTATTTCATCCAAACTCCGATTTTGACGTACCACTTGTCTATGAACTCAGGACTCTGAGACTTACGCAACGGTCTTCACGGAAAATCCAAAAAGTACCCCCCCTAAACAAAAAGTCGAAATTTGACCACTTAAACCAAGGGTAAAATCATCATTTCCCCTTTCAAATTCTCGAATTTACGTTTTCTGAATTTCCGAGTCGTCACATGAAACAACATCTCTGGCAGATCGAACGAATCGAAAAACCGTAGCCATGTTGAAACGCAAAAATTGAACGAAAAGTTTTTTGTTGAACGATGAACAATGTTCAAGATCTTCGAAGAACGTCGATGAACAGCGAGCGAAGTAAGATGAATGATGAACAAAGTCTGAAGAACGATGAACAACATTGAAGAACGATGAACGATCGTGAGAGATCACCTTGAGTATTTCTCAATCGGCTCTCAATGAAAGCACCAATTATTGAAGCAGAATTCGACTGTACTCTCAAAAGTCTCCTAAATCCCTGCAAACACCAAACAGTAAATTATCGTTCGCTCTTGATCGAGGACCTGGGGGGTTGTTCGACCAAGAATGCTCAAATTCTTAAGTCAGCTTTGAAAGAGAAATCTCAAGAGCTTAAGTAGCATTGAATCGAATTACCTAGAAAGTGAAATGATCGTCTCTATTTATAGAGCATCCTTGGGAGCCACGGAGCATTCTGATTGGTCGATTGATTTGTAATTAATAAATAATATATTATTTAATAATTATAATAATTTCTCATTATGATGATAATTATAGCAATTTAATATTATTAATTGTACATTATTAAGAGTAACGAAAATTAACTCTCCAAGAGAATATTAATATTTCAGAGACTTTTAACCCGATTAAATAACATATTTAGCTGGGAAATAGATTATTTAATGTGTGGGTGTCTTCAAGCCATTAGTATTATTGTCTGGGGCAATTTGGTCATTTTGGGAACTTTAAGCCACGTTGCAGCTCCACAATTTTCAGGTGATTTTGGGTTCCATAACTAGGAATCTTTGGGCACCTACCATGAGATTTATGTGCACTATCTAATAGTAAGAAGTAAAAAAAAATTATTTGTATATGCATTCAAACCATAGTTGGTCATATTTCCCTTTATCGAGAAATCGAAGAAGCTATCCAAGGGTTTTGTCGATCCTACTCATATGGTATCTAATCATACAGTATCTAAACTAAGTAATCCTATGACACCCGTGTGATTTTTGGTTTCTCCAGTTCACCTTGGACCCAAGTTCTTGAATTTATATCCAAATCAAGATCAAGAAAATAATGTTTTCCAACCATTGACTCAAACCCATTGTCCAACTCCACTAAGCGGAATGGGGAGGTACTTATGTCAGAACGGGCCAATCTAGTGATAAATTGATAAAAAGAGAAGTTATATATATTTTTATTGGAATTGGAGTAAATACTATTTGTACTTCTTTTTTGTAAAAATAGAGAGATAAATTTATATATTTTTTAATTGGATTTGGATTCGCCAGGATTGACGGGGTTTGAACTCGCAGTTTCCGCCTTGATATAGTGGTGCTTTAACCAATTGTACTACTATCCCAAGTAAATACAATAAAAAAATAAAGTATGCATTTTTTGTGATTTCATTCTAAACCTTTCAATTTAGATTAGAATTGGCTTGTTAGATAAAATTTTCTGCTCTGATTCGTTTGTGTTTGTTAAAGAGTAGAATAAGAATGAATGAGAAACATAACAAATTTTGAATCGCTAACAAAATGATAAAATAAAAAATCCGAAATTTGGGAGTCAACCAGGCCATTTTGGGGATAGAGGGTCTGGAACCCTCACGGTTTCAAAAATCTGACAGACTTTCCCAATAGATTTAAAAATTTAACTGTAATAGATTGGGATAAGATAGACGGATTTTCCCAGTAGATTTGTAATAGATTTGCATCGTCTTTCTATTTTTTTTTCCAACAGATTTGGGATAAATACTATTTGTATTTCTTTTCACACAAAAAAAAGATAAATTTATATATTTTTTAATTGGATTTGGATTCGTCGGGACTGACGGGGCTCGAACCCATAGCTTCCGCCTTTATAAGGCGGTGCTCTAACCAATTGAACTACAATCCCAAGTAAATACCATAATAAATATAAGTATACATTTTTTTATTATTTCATTCTAACCCTTTCAATTTAGATTAGAATTGGCTTGTGATAAGAAAAAAATGTCTGCTCTAATATGTTTGTGTTTGTTAAAGAGTAGAATGAGAATGAATGAGAAATATAACGAATTTTGAATCGCTAATAAAATGATAAAATAAAAAATCCATATATCGGGACTCAATCGGGTCATTTTGGGGATAGGACTTAGATCCTCACGATTTCAAAACTCGATTTTCCCAATAGATTTAAAAATTTAATTGTAATAAATTGGGATAAGAAAGACGGATTTTCCCAGTAGATTTGTAATAGATTTGCCTCGTCTTTCTATTTTTTCCCAATAGATTTGGGATAAATACTGTTTTTACTTCTTTTCACAAAAAATAGAGAGATAAATTTATATATTTTTTAATTGAATTTGGATTCGTCGGGACTGACGGGGCTCGAACCTGCAGGCTCCACCTTGATAGGGTGGTGCTCTAACCAGCTCAACTACAATCCCAAGTAAATACCATAATAAATAAAGTATACATTTTCTTTATGATTACATTCAAACCCTTTCAATTTAGATTAGAATTGGCTCGTAATAAGAAAAAAAAATTGCTCTGATCCGTTTGTGTTTGTGAAAGAGTAGAATGAATGAGAAACATAACGAATTTTGAATCGCTAATAAAATGATAAAATAAAAAATCCATAATTCTGGAGTCAACCGGGTCATTTTGGGGATAGAGGGACTTAAACCCTCACAATTTCAAAAGTCGATGGATTTTCCCATTAGATATAAAAATTTAATTGTAATAGATTGGTATAAGAAAGACGGATTTTCGCAGTAGATTTGCATCGTCTTTCTATTTTTTTTATAATAGATTCGGGATAAATACTATTTGTACTTCTTTTTGGAAAAAATAGAGAGATGATTTTATATATATTTTTTAATTGGATTTGGATTTTTCGAGACTAACGGGGCTCGAACCCGCAGCTTCCGCGTTGATAGGGCGGTTCTCTAACGAATTGAACTACAATTCCAAGTAAATACCATAATAAAATAATGTATACATTCTTTTTATGATTTCAGTTAGAAGTGGGCACGGTGCGGTTCGATACGGATATTGGCAATATCCAAATTCAAACCGTTAAAATCTTAACGGTTTGGATTATCTAAAATTAGAAATAAAACCGTTTCAATCCAAACTGTTACTAAGGGTTTGGTTTGGATCGAAACGGTTTAAAACCTTTAAGGAATAAAAAAAATAAGAATACAAAAAAAAAATCAATACTCAATACTCACAATTTTATATATTAAGCTTGCTAAGTATTGAATTACAAACATTATCACTATACTAAGATTTATCAAACAAACAAACTATTTATTAATCCTTTTATTATACTCTTATATGAGTATACATATACTTATATGGGTACATCTAGGTATCCTTTTATTTTTATTAATTTTACTTTGTATTAATAATATATTTAAACATTAATAAAAATTAATATATTCATTAACGGTTCAGTTTGGATTGGATTTAACGGATTTCCAAAATGAAAATTCAAATCCAAACCGTTACTAACGGAACGGTTTGGATTCCCAAACCGTTTGACTTTTATCCGGTCAAACCTAAATCGTTAGATAAATAACGGTTTGAAGCGAATCGGTTAGCGGTTTTAACGAATTCATGCCCACCCCTAATTTCAGTATAACCCTTTCAATATTAGAATTGGCTTGTGATAAGAAAAAAAATGTCTGCTCTGATCCATTTTTGTTTGTGAACTAGTAGAATAAGAATAAATGAGAAACATAACGAATTTTGAATCGCTAATAAAATGATAAAATAAAAATCCAAAATTCAGGAGTCAACGGGTCATTTTGGGGATAGATGGACTTGAACTGATTTCAAAGTTGACGGATTTTCCCAATAGATTTAAAATTTTAAATGTAATAGATTGGGTTAACAAAGACGGATTTTCCTAGTGGATTTGTAATAGATTTGCATCGTCATTCTATTTTGTCCCAATAGATTTAGGATAAAGACTATTTGTACTTCTTTTAACAAAAAATAGAGAGAAAAATTTATAAATGTTTTTTTTAATTGGATTTGGATTCGTCGGGACTTACGGGGCTCGAACCTGCAGCTTCCGCCTTGACAGGGTGGTGCTCTAACCAATTGAACTATATTCCCATGTAAATACCATAATAAAATAAAGTTTACATTTTTTTTATGATTTCATTCTAACCCTTTCAATTTAGATTAGAATTGGCTTGTGATAAGAAAAAAGGTCTGCTCTGATCCGTTTGTGTTTGTGAAAGAGTAGAATAGGAATGCATGAGAAACATAACAAAATTTGAATTGTTAATAAAATGATAAAATAAAAAAATCCATAATTCGGGGGTCAACCGAGTCATTTTGGGGATAGAGGGATTTGAACCCTCATGATTTCAAAAGTCGACCGAGTTTTCCGCTTGCTATAAATTTCATTGTTGTCTATATTGACATGTAGAATGAGACTATCTTTATTCTTGTCTGACAAATAAATTCTTAAAATGAAAAAAGTTATATCAAACTATGATGAAGTGAATGATTTGATACATGAATATTTTTTTTCAATTCGGAATCGATTCACACCAATTCTGTCATTTTTTGTATAATTATAAAAAAAAATACGAATTCAAGTCGTCATCAATCATTTGGAGATAGTATTCTAGGGGTTCTTTGAATTTGAAAGTTCTTACTTGATTGGTTTCCATAACAAGGCTTAATTCAATTAAGTCCGTAGCATCTACCAATTTCGCCATATACCCATGTTTTCATGATGTGATTAGGATCACACCATGAATATTCTTTTTCATTTATATTATGTTGGAACTATTGAATTCTAGATACCATTCCTATATTGAAAAGTTTTTTCTACTATATGGCACTGAATTCATTATTATTGAATTCAATTGATTTCTGTCTATTTTCATTTCATTTTATTTCATCTCTATGATATATAATCATATATATTTTTTTTTAGTTTTATATGCCCTAATTTGTTATGTTTTTTAGTGTGTAATTTTGAATACTTGAATTGTCGATTTTTTTTTTATTATGATCTAAATTGCACTTTTATCTTTCATTTTAATCTTATCCTTTTCTTAGGGGTCTTACGATAGACCCTTTATAACTAAAAACATAAAACAAAAAGGGAGATGTTAGTATTATTAATTTAAAATGAAATCAATAGCCATAACTAAAACTAATAAAATGGCTATAACTAATTATTCCATTATTAAATAGATCTAAATTATTTATTAATTAATAATTAAATAAATGAAATATGAAATTATTTATAATATTAATTACTTAATACTAATTCTATACTATTGAGATTATTTAAGTATTATAATATAAGATTGTAATATCCAATAAGTATACAATAAGATTCTAACTTAATTACTAGTCCTAGATTGTTTTAAATTTTATAGAAATATAAAATAAAATATATTAAAATAATGTAATTAAATATTTAATTTTATTAATAGGAAAATATCAACAAAATAGTAAATTAAATATAGAAATATCGAATCAAACAGTAAAAAAACTTATAAACTAATTAAGCTTATTTCGATATTGATTGTTGATAGACATATATTTTAGAAATAGATCAAAATTTAATATCACTACATTAATAGGTATTTTCTATAATATTCAAATATCAAATTGGAATTTTTTTTATAAATCTTTTATATATATATATTTTTCTATATATCATATTTCTTAGGAAATAGCTAAGAATAAACAGTTAATATCTCAGTAGTTTACTAAAATTAGTATACGTGTACAATTTTTATTATGTGAGTCCGCTCAGCTTGGAGGTTAGATTTTCACATTTGTAATGGGATGGTCATCGGTTCAATTCCAATAGCCGGCCTTTCTCCATTTGTTTTATTTTTACATAGTTGAAAATGAGAAATCAAAATGAAAAACTCCTTTCCCTTTTCCCAAGGTCACCGATCTATTTTGTAGGAACTTCAAATTATGAATAAAAATTGGGTTGGAAGAGTTTGGTCACTGTATAACAAATCAATCAAGAATAGAACCCTTAATTTTTTTTTATTATTTAAAATTATTTTTATTTGTTTATATAATACAATTATTTATATACAATAAGGTCCATATATTTATACAATTCCTCTAATTATTCTTTGAAATACAATACTTCAGTAAATTTCTCTTAATTTATCATATTTTAGTATAGTTTTAATTTTAGTTTATGAAATTCCATAAAAAGTTAATTTGTCTTTATGTCACGTTACAGAGGACCTCGTTTCAAAAAAATCCATCGTGTGGGGGCTTTACCGGGGTTAACTAGTAAAAAGCCTAGAACCAAAAGTGATCTTAGAACCTAATCATGCCCAGCAAAAAATCTGTATTTGTTTAGAAGAAAAACAAAAATTGCGCTTTCATTATGGTCTTACATAACAACAATTTCTTAAATACGTTCGTATCGCCGGAAAAGTCAAAGAGTCAATAGGTCAGGTTTTACTACAATTACTTGAAATGTGTTTGGATAACATCCTTTTTCAATTAGGTATGGCTTCAACTATTCCTAAAGCATGCCAATTAGTTAACCATAGACATTTTAGTTAATGGTCATATAGTAGATATACCAAGTTATCATTGCAAACCCCGAGATATTATTACAGTAGGGGATGAGCAAAGGTCTAGGGCTCTACTTCAAAATTATATTGATTTGCAAAGGTCTAGTCCCAGCTAAAACTAAAATAACAAAGGTTCGGACAATTTTTCCCTCTCCATTTTGGCTTAATTAAGTAAAGGACCCGAGCTAAGCAAGATAAGGGTCTGAACTAGGTATTTTTTTTTCTCATTCATGTATCATATGTTGGTAGGGGGTTTTAATTCCATGTCCATTTTGTCCAATATTTTTTGTACCACAGAAATTCGGATTAGGAATAGAGAATCTATATGAAACACTTGTAAGTGTTTCTCTCTGCTTCAGTAGTTCTTCCGCTTTTAAGATAGATTCTCCTATTTGTGCCTCATAAAAAGAACGTGCGGGTTGATGGATCATTACCCTGATTATATAACCTCATAAATGTTTATTTTGTCTCTCATGATGAAAGTTGAAGAGATAAAGAATAAGAAAAAAGATCTAATTGAACAACCGTCCAGGTATCTTTTGCCAATTGCATATAACTCTATAATAGAATTCTCATTTTTTTTAACCTTACATACATCAATAAACAAATTATAAAGTCTACCGGACTCATGTTGGTAAATGATCCAATAACCACCTTTCTTTTTGTAGTAGTTCAAAAATACTACAATGGCTTCGTTGCTTTATATATTTATTTCGTCTGTTATTCGACGAGTACCGATTAGATTGACGGAAGAAATATATGTGTGAATTAGTACAATTATTGTTAGCACCAGATTCAGAATTGTGTGGGATACCATATTGTATTGGGCCTGGCTTTTTCTTTTTCGATTACTCCCGATCTGTGGAATAGTGTAGAGTCATGTATGTTTTCAGGAAATACATACATGAATGGAATTTTTTACGATATAAATTTAATTGAATTAAATATAGTTACTGTGATAGAATACTTTTAATCTTAAAAGAAAATCTTTTTCTCACCCAATTTTGTGTATCCTCAACTTTAAATTTCACTAATTGACAATAATCTATCTCATTCAAATTTCACATTGAGCTTTTGATATATGTGTCCCGTTACTAATCCAAGTAAAGGGGGTATTTAAAAAATAAAGATCAAACAAGGTTCACTTTTTTATTAGGCCACCCAAAATTGGGGGCTGGATCCTTCATAGGCTTCCTATAATATAGCCTATAAGAAAAAAAAAACATCTTCAGTGGGTAAAATATAGGGCTAGATCAACCCAAGCCTCCAATGGGGCTTTCTCTAAAGGTTGTTAAAATTCAATCTCAAATACAACTCTGCTAACCTCATTATGGTCCACCGAAACTTAAAATATGTATTATATATGAGACCCACTTGATTTCTTTTGAGTTTGAATTATCAAACTTCACAACGATGATGATGATGCAATGATCATATATTTGAACAATGTTGATGATGATGCAACGGTAATATATATATACACTAAATTTTAATTTTTTTCTATAAATATCACTCTAAATTTTACAACACTCACAACAATCTCATTATTTTCTTTATTTTCTCCAAATTATTCTTATAAATTTATTTAGTTGCATATTCCTTCCACCAATTATCAACAAATTCTCACTGAAAATAAATTTCAATATTGAAGAAGATATGACTCTATGTCGAGCTTATATAGTAATTAGTTAAGATGCTGCAATTGACAATTCACAATCCAAAAAGATCATGTGGGGGCGTATACAACAACATTTCTTACAATTATTGCCAACGTCATCCGGCATATCATAAAAAAACCGATGAGTCTCAAAAATCAGTGGGCACACATCCACCCACGTTGCACCAAGCTTTGCGACCATCTCACTCATATAAAGCGTTGAAACTTGAGTGGGACTGCTGATGTAGACCATGTAAGTTATGTTGATAATTTATTTATACATTTTTTTTTGTATATTTCTATATTATATTCGTGTCCATTAATTTTGCATTTTTGTTCCTACATAGGCCTGTTAATTGGTTTTTCGATTTGATTTTTTTACCAAAACCGAAACCTAACCGGGTTGGGAATCGGTTCCGGTTCGATCTGGTTCTTAACCTCAAAACTGGTTGAATCGAAAATCGGTTAAATCAGTTCGGTTTTGAACCAGGTTTGGACCAATTTTCGTATACGACGGCGGAGAGAACGAGGGAGATGGAGAAGGATGGTGAGCTTCAAAGACGACCGGTATGTGACGGAGAGAACAAAGGAGAATTCACGTAGACGTCGAGAACGAGGGAGAGGGAGAGGGGCGGTGAGCTTCGAAGACGACTGATATGTGACGGAGAGAACGAAGATGAGCTTCGATGAAGACGTAGGGGTTGAGGTCGAGGTAGAGGGAGATGGAGAGAACGAGGAACATGGAAATTGGAGAGAACGACAAGAGGGAGAGATTGAGCGGAGGCTGTCTGATGAGTGATGATGGTTCGTGTGTAACAACCCGTCCCGAGAATTGGGATTAGTAGAGTGATTAAGGTGTGATTAGTAAGGTTAATCAGGGGTTAGGTGGTCCCGAGGGGTCCGGGAACCTAGAATGACGATTTTGCCCCCTGCTTTGGGCAAAAATGTTGACTTTTATTTCGGGTGGTCAATTGGGGATTGACCAGTGACCGGAACGTAGTTGAGGTTGTCACGAATCTTTAGGCTGGTGGCACGCCCGATTCCGACATCCGAGGAGGAAGTTGTGATGTTCGGAAGGTTGAGGGCTTAACCGTAATTTGGGTAAAGTAGGGGGAATAGTTGACTTTTCGTATAATCGAGTTTTGGTAGGTTGACCTAGGATGGTTAGATAGTTCTTGTCGTCCTGAGTTCGATGACAGGCGGCACGTGTTCATCGGACTTACGAGGTGAGAGTTACGGGTCTAGGAAGTTTCGGTAGAACCGTAAAAATGTGTTAAAAAGAAGGGTATTTTGGTCATTGTGGCACATTGGGATTTGTGCACAGAGGAAAAGAATGGACGGCTGGGGTTTAAACAGATGGGATAAAGTTTGAAGGGATGGTGACACGTGTTGAAGGACTAGAGGATTCTGGTGGAATCCTGTGTGTTCACGGTCCTAGCTATTTGGGTGAACCCGTGTGTGTGTGTTGTTCTTCGACAAACACAGAGAACAGAGGGTGAGAGTTTGGGATCAGTTGATCGATCTGGGTGCAAGGGTGAGTAAATAGGGAGTTGTGAGTGTGTTAGTGAGGCAAGGCGGAGCTGGTGGCCGTGAATTGGAGGTGCAATCGTGCACGGCGGCACGGCGGAGGTGTGGAGGAATTTTGGGGAGAAACAGGGAGCTGTGAGGTTGAGGTGGTGGCTACGCCGTGAGGCGAGGCAAACCAAGGCCAGGGGAGGCTGAGGAGACTGCAAGGAGTCCAACGACCACCGTCGTAGGCGGCAGTGCGCACGGCGGAGCTGCAATCGAAGGGTAAGGTTTCTTTGCCCTGTTTTGCCGTGAAAATTCAATTTGAAAGTCGTGAGTCTAGGGCTAGAGTCGAGGGAGTTGGAGGTTAGGGTGAGACTCCTGATGGTCCTAGGGATCGTTTGAGTGTGCTGCCGTGATGGGTGGTGCACGGTGGTGGAGGGCACGACGGAGGGACCTTCAGTACTCTGTTTTGGCCGTGGGTTCAAACGGCGAGTCGTGTAGGTAGGGGCTGAGTCGACGGTATAGGGGTGTTGGTCTAGATTCAGTGAGGTCTTAGGGACCGTCTGGTGTCACCACCGTGACGGGAGGTGACCGGAGTTGAGGAGTCGTGAAACAGGGGATGTAGGCCGTTTGATTTCGAGCTTCAGTCGACGGTGTAGAGGCCGTGTCGAGGTGAACGGGGTACGGGAAGAGATAGGGCAGGTCAGGACGAAGCTACAGGTGAAAGAAGGGATCGAATTGGTGGCCGGACGGCGGAGATCAAGTCTCGCCGGTTCAGCCTGCGACGGCCGGTTCAGCACGGGTTGAAGACGGTACTGTAGCTGGCGCGTGGGACCACGCGCAGCCACTTTGGGCGGCGCGTGGAGGCGCGTGCGGCGGTTCTGGGAGAAACAGTCAACTTGACTTTTGGTCTAGGAGTTGTGTTGAGTTTAATGGAGTTGGTTTCGGGTTAATCGGAAGTCGTTTGAGTTTAGTTCCGCGAGGGTGAAGGTTTAGGGTCCCGGGGTTCTAGGTCTTCGGTTCGGGGATGTTTGAGGAAATTTAGGAGAGTGTTGGTAGATGTATTAGTGACGTAATTTGACGGTGTTTGACAGGATCGGGATTTCCCGAGGAAGCCGAGGAACGGGCTGGACGTTCGGGACGCGAGTAGGGCTCAGTACTGTGAGTGGACCTCTTCTCTAAACTCGAGCATGCATAACTGTTTTCTATAATTGTCTTATGGTTTTAATCATGATTTTATGTTTATCGAATATGTTTGGTTGGTTTTTCGAGGAAATTGGTTTTTAGCACGTTTTACGAGGAATGGTTGGTTTCTGGAATATATGCTATGGTTTTGGGATTTCAATTGATAAGTGATTTCTAATGGTTATAAGTGGGTTTTGGAACATGATTTCAATGATCAAGGTTTGTGGTTTTAGAAACGGATTTCGGAAATGGAAGTTGGTTTTAACGTTGGAAAGTGAATTTCCGGATTTGGGTTTGGAATGACGGTTCTGGATGCCGGAAGGGCATCAGACCAGTGATTTCGGATTCGGGTTTGGATGTGGATTGGTAAATGGTTTTCAAATGGTTTTGGGATTGGATTTGCTGGATCTGATTATTGGGTTTAAAGACCAGGATATATGTGACGGGGGACCGGCCGGATTGGGTTTAAAGACCCGGATTGGGTTTAAAGACCCGGATTGAGTTTAAAGACTCGGGAGTTTAAAGACTCGGATATATATTGATTTTCCCCCGTAGGCCTTGAGTTTAAAGACTCGGGAGTTTAAAGACTCGGATATGATTAAGGCCTGGATTGAGTTTAAAGACTCGGGAGTTTAAAGACTCGGATAGATCCAGCAGGTTTGATCGGGACATTTATGAGTTAATGTTCATGGTTTATGATACAGTTTTCTGATACTCATGTTGTGGTTTCTTATGATATTTTATAGTGTTTCTGTTTCTTATGATGTTTAAGAATGATTCTTTTATTAATGTGTTTATAACTGCTGGTTATGCATGTGGTTTCAAAACGGAGGGTTTAACTCGGTTTTCTTATAAAATGGTTTTTGAACTTTTGTACTTTCTGGTCCACTCACATTTTCTGTTTTAATTGCCCTTCAGGTTGTGGAGCTAGCGCGGGGTCTTGACGTCGAGGCAGTGTCCAAGGCATAGAAGTGACGTGAGGGATCCTAGGAGAGTTAAAGGCTTCTGTGTGCGTGTACTTTATCGGTTTTTATTTTCTTTGTAATTTAGTGCTATGCTCTGTAAACGATAAGGTTGGGATATTTTGTAATTACTCCTGCGTTTGACTGGGTTAGAGTGAGTTTTACTTGAGTATTGCGTCGGGGAGTCAGACGGGAGCGGGATTTACCTCGGGTTTCGGGGTGAAACCGGGGTGGGTCCTGACAATTGGTATCAGAGCATAGGTTTGTCGAGTTTGTTGGGTCTGTCGGTTTGTGAGGTTGTGTTTCAGTTGTTTGACTACTTCTATGCCTCTTTCAGCGTGCGGTTGACGATGCCTCCGAGACGTAGACCCTCTCCACAACCTGAAGAAGTAGCCAGAGAGACGGAGAGTGCCACGATTGAGCGAGCCCAGCGGCTCGGGGCTACTACTTTTAGTGGTGGGGCTGATCCTGAGGAAGCCCAGAGGTGGATTACCCGACTTGAGCGGATTTTTGCGGTGATGCATTGTCCGCCGGAGGAGCGAGTATTGTTGGCTGCATTTTTACTGGATGGTGCGGCGTACGAGTGGTGGTATACCCTCGAGTTGTCTGGCTGGGATGTCCATAGTGTGACCTGGGAGACGTTCAGGGAACGGTTTCTGGAGCAGTATTATCCTCGTTCTTTCCGGGATGCCAAGGAGGCAGAGGTTTTGCATCTCCAGCAGGGGAATATGACAGTGGCAGAGTATGAACGGAAGTTCCAGATGTTGTCTCGGTTTGCTCCTGCTTTTGTGGCCACTAAAGCCGAGAAGTGCCGTAGGTTTGAGTTGGGTTTGCGCGGTGAGATTCGAGCCGTAGTGACAGCTGGATCTTTTGCTACCCTCCGAGACTTGTCGGATGCTGCGGTGCGAGTTGAGGCTAGTTTGCCGGTGCGACGCCGGGAACCTTCTATTCCTGGAGTTTCGAGCCAGCGGACACCGAAAAGAGGTAATTTCGGTGGATCGTCCTCGTCGGGCGATGGTCGTTTTGGTAGGCCTGGTAGTGCCCAGAGTTCAGGATTTTGGGGTTACCGAGCACCGCCGACTCCGCAAGCGAGTGCGACATCGGTAGCGTCCACAGGGAGACCGAGCAGTGGACCAGGCTGGAATGTGTGTTTCTACTGCGGGGAGCGAGGTCATTTCCGACGTGAGTGTCCACTGTTGCCACAGGAATGTGGTGTAGGTAGAGGAGTAGCGGAGTCCGGACAGAGTACAGCATCAGGGACAGCGGGCACTAGAGGAGGTGGTGGCACAGCCACGAGTAGTTCGAGGGGACGTGGTAGAGCGTCAGGATCTCAGGCCCGGGTGTTCTCGATGACTCAGCAGGAGGGTCAGTCGACACCAGATACGGAGACAGGTACTTGTTTCACTTTTGGTTGTTCTGTTGGTTTGGTTTTTGGATTTCGGGGTAGAGTCTAGGAGTTTTCCTAGAGGACTTGGAGTGTACAGTAAGTTCCGTAGCAGGTTGACGGGAAGTATAGGAAAGGAGTGACTATAATTGATCGATCTGAGCCTATTGAAGGAGAGAACCCACAAGCTAGAGTTTGCCTTTAGGACTTTGTGAAGTTAGTCCGACCGTGGCCGGAGTAGTAGCCGAGGGAGATGGGTGGTTGTATACGAGGATGTACTCTATGACTTCTGTCGGGTATTGTGACATGAGGTATTGTATAATACCTTTGTTTTCTGTTCATAGAGTTTCCCTTGCGTACACCATGTAGTTGTTACATAGCTAGGGTTGGCTGTGGTAACAGTAGCTGGGGATGGAGTGAAATACCCAAGGTGGAGATGATAGACAGGAAACCTAGGAGAGGTTGTTCCTTAGGAGACCCTAGGTGTCGGGGATTAGCTGTGGAATTTTGGGGACGAAATTCTTTTTAGGTGGGTAGATTGTAACAACCCGTCCCTAGAATTGGGATTAGTAGAGTGATTAAGGTGTGATTAGTAAGGTTAATCAGGGGTTAGGTGGTCCCGAGGGGTCCGGGAACCTAGAATGACGATTTTGCCCCCTGCTTTGGGCAAAAATGTTGACTTTTATTTCGGGTGGTCAATTGGGGATTGACCAGTGACCGGAACGTAGTTGAGGTTGTCACGAATCTTTAGGCTGGTGGCACGCCCGATTCCGACATCCGAGGAGGAAGTTGTGATGTTCGGAAGGTTGAGGGCTTAACCGTAATTTGGGTAAAGTAGGGGGAATAGTTGACTTTTCGTATAATCGAGTTTTGGTAGGTTGACCTAGGATGGTTAGATAGTTCTTGTCGTCCTGAGTTCGATGACAGGCGGCACGTGTTCATCGGACTTACGAGGTGAGAGTTACGGGTCTAGGAAGTTTCGGTAGAACCGTAAAAATGTGTTAAAAAGAAGGGTATTTTGGTCATTGTGGCACATTGGGATTTGTGCACAGAGGAAAAGAATGGACGGCTGGGGTTTAAACAGATGGGATAAAGTTTGAAGGGATGGTGACACGTGTTGAAGGACTAGAGGATTCTGGTGGAATCCTGTGTGTTCACGGTCCTAGCTATTTGGGTGAACCCGTGTGTGTGTGTTGTTCTTCGACAAACACAGAGAACAGAGGGTGAGAGTTTGGGATCAGTTGATCGATCTGGGTGCAAGGGTGAGTAAATAGGGAGTTGTGAGTGTGTTAGTGAGGCAAGGCGGAGCTGGTGGCCGTGAATTGGAGGTGCAATCGTGCACGGCGGCACGGCGGAGGTGTGGAGGAATTTTGGGGAGAAACAGGGAGCTGTGAGGTTGAGGTGGTGGCTACGCCGTGAGGCGAGGCAAACCAAGGCCAGGGGAGGCTGAGGAGACTGCAAGGAGTCCAACGACCACCGTCGTAGGCGGCAGTGCGCACGGCGGAGCTGCAATCGAAGGGTAAGGTTTCTTTGCCCTGTTTTGCCGTGAAAATTCAATTTGAAAGTCGTGAGTCTAGGGCTAGAGTCGAGGGAGTTGGAGGTTAGGGTGAGACTCCTGATGGTCCTAGGGATCGTTTGAGTGTGCTGCCGTGATGGGTGGTGCACGGTGGTGGAGGGCACGACGGAGGGACCTTCAGTACTCTGTTTTGGCCGTGGGTTCAAACGGCGAGTCGTGTAGGTAGGGGCTGAGTCGACGGTATAGGGGTGTTGGTCTAGATTCAGTGAGGTCTTAGGGACCGTCTGGTGTCACCACCGTGACGGGAGGTGACCGGAGTTGAGGAGTCGTGAAACAGGGGATGTAGGCCGTTTGATTTCGAGCTTCAGTCGACGGTGTAGAGGCCGTGTCGAGGTGAACGGGGTACGGGAAGAGATAGGGCAGGTCAGGACGAAGCTACAGGTGAAAGAAGGGATCGAATTGGTGGCCGGACGGCGGAGATCAAGTCTCGCCGGTTCAGTCTGCGACGGCCGGTTCAGCACGGGTTGAAGACGGTACTGTAGCTGGCGCGTGGGGCCACGCGCGGCCACTTTGGGCGGCGCGTGGAGGCGCGTGCGGCGGTTCTGGGAGAAACAGTCAACTTGACTTTTGGTCTAGGAGTTGTGTTGAGTTTAATGGAGTTGGTTTCGGGTTAATCGGAAGTCGTTTGAGTTTAGTTCCGCGAGGGTGAAGGTTTAGGGTCCCGGGGTTCTAGGTCTTCGGTTCGGGGATGTTTGAGGAAATTTAGGAGAGTGTTGGTAGATGTATTAGTGACGTAATTTGACGGTGTTTGACAGGATCGGGATTTCCCGAGGAAGCCGAGGAACGGGCTGGACGTTCGGGACGCGAGTAGGGCTCAGTACTGTGAGTGGACCTCTTCTCTAAACTCGAGCATGCATAACTGTTTTCTATAATTGTCTTATGGTTTTAATCATGATTTTATGTTTATCGAATATGTTTGGTTGGTTTTTCGAGGAAATTGGTTTTTAGCACGTTTTACGAGGAATGGTTGGTTTCTGGAATATATGCTATGGTTTTGGGATTTCAATTGATAAGTGATTTCTAATGGTTATAAGTGGGTTTTGGAACATGATTTCAATGATCAAGGTTTGTGGTTTTAGAAACGGATTTCGGAAATGGAAGTTGGTTTTAACGTTGGAAAGTGAATTTCCGGATTTGGGTTCGGAATGACGGTTCTAGATGCCGGAAGGGCATCAGACCAGTGATTTCGGATTCGGGTTTGGATGTGGATTGGTAAATGGTTTTCAAATGGTTTTGGGATTGGATTTGCTGGATCTGATTATTGGGTTTAAAGACCCGGATATATGTGACGGGGGACCGGCCGGATTGGGTTTAAGGACCCGGATTGAGTTTAAAGACTCGGGAGTTTAAAGACTCGGATATATATTGATTTTCCCCCGTAGGCCTTGAGTTTAAAGACTCGGGAGTTTAAAGACTCGGATATGATTAAGGTCTGGATTGAGTTTAAAGACTCGGGAGTTTAAAGACTCGGATAGATCCAGCAGGTTTGATCGGGACATTTATGAGTTAATGTTCATGGTTTATGATACAGTTTTCTGATACTCATGTTGTGGTTTCTTATGATATTTTATAGTGTTTCTGTTTCTTATGATGTTTAAGAATGATTCTTTTATTAATGTGTTTATAACTGCTGGTTATGCATGTGGTTTCAAAACGGAGGGTTTAACTCGGTTTTCTTATAAAATGGTTTTTGAACTTTTGTACTTTCTGGTCCACTCACATTTTCTGTTTTAATTGCCCTCCAGGTTGTGGAGCTAGCGCGGGGTCTTGAAGTCGAGGCAGTGTCCAAGGCATAGAAGTGACGTGAGGGATCCTAGGAGAGTTAAAGGCTTCTGTGTGCGTGTACTTTATCGGTTTTTATTTTCTTTGTAATTTAGTGCTATGCTCTGTAAACGATAAGGTTGGGATATTTTGTAATTACTCCTGCGTTTGACTGGGTTAGAGTGAGTTTTACTTGAGTATTGCGTCGGGGAGTCAGACGGGAGCGGGATTTACCTCGGGTTTCGGGGTGAAACCGGGGTGGGTCCTGACATCGTGTCTTCGTGAGGGTGAGCAATCGAGCGACGAAATCAGAGAGAGATAAGGATGAAAGATTGATGATAGAGTTGAGAGACCGAGATAGATTAGATGATTGAGAGCGAGACGGAACGAATTAGGGATTAGAGCGAGAGCCGAGAAGGGTCGTCACATCGTCGTGCATATCTGGAGACAGATGAGGTTGAGTGGCGCATCGATTGAGCTAGAGTGCGAGAGTGCGAGAGGGTTAGGGATTATGGATGGAGAGACTCTGAACGACGTCATTTTGGAGATAGAAAGCAGAGAGGTTGGGCACTTGGGCTGTTGCCTGTTGGGCTTGGGGACCTGGGATTGGGCTGGGAAACCTGATTCTTCTTGGGCTGGGTTGGACAATGGACATAGCCCATTGAATTAAACATAGAAGCCTGATCCATTAAAACCCAAAAACAGTAGCCCATTTCATTTAGTTCAGTTTTTTCGGTTCGATTCGATTTTGGTAAATTAATAACCAAAACAGAACCAGGTCAGACTCTGTTCGGATCAGTTTTTACTATTCGATTTCGGTTTTCTTTCAGTACGGTTTTTTCGGTTTCTATTTCGATTTGGTCTGATTTTTTAGAACCAATTAACAGGGCTACTACACATCACTAGATTGCATAAGCTAAATTTTCATATTACACTAAAGGAAAAAAAAAAAAAAAAACCTTTCACCCTTGATCATTATTGGGAAATTCTACAACATTACTCCAAGTGGACTGTGCGAATCATACCAAACAATGATATGTCTCACTGGTCGGTTTATAGGCCTTTTGATGATGATGATGATGTTGATGGTAGTGGTGGTGGTGATGATGATGATGGTGATGAAAATATGATGGAGTCGTTTCTTGAAACCCAAGATGCCCCACAATCATCATCTAGGCATGCACCAAAAAGTCCAATGGGACACACACAAAAGAAACTACAGAGCAAAGAAAAGGTAAGGGTAAGATTAATAATCTCAATGACCATGCAAAAGATTTGAGTATCAATCTTCAATGACCATGCGATAGAAAAATGATGTCCATTGAAACTTCAAAAATCAAAACCCTTGCTAGAAGAGAGTGGATTCGACAAGAGCAAACTGAGATTATAGCAAAACGAGCCGCACGTTCGTTGAACTTTGGGGATGATGCTTATCGTCCTAAACCACCATCGGATGAATATTTTCCATAAACTTGTTTATGAAGCTATTACTTTATAATTGCAATTTCCTTTATTGTTGTTAATTAACGCTCTTGTACTTTGTGGTTGTAATTTTTTCTAAGTAACTATTTCTTTAATATTTAATAAATATGAAATATTATTGTTCCATTCTAAATCTTTTCCTTATTAATCTAATGGGTTAAGAATGAAATGATAAGATCTTATCTAACGGTCTATATATGATGAAATCTTATCTTTTCAGAACTTAAATTTTTGAAGTTAAAGTGTTTGGGAAAAATTGAAAGTTTACATAAATAAAAACTAAGATAAACAATTTAAATGAAAATTTTATTTTAATACATATTTAAGATATCATGCAAAATAAAAAAGTAGCCCCATATCCAGCCCCAATAAATATATACTACCACTGTGAGCAATATGCTATTTAGACCAGAATTTTTTTTTTTTGAGACTACATTTTAAGCTACATTCACCACAAATACAGCTCCAAATGTAGTCTCCCATTGTGGGTGGCCTTAGTGAGGAGATTCCCCCACACCCCCATCCCATTTTGTAGGGGGTTTTTCCTTAAAATAACGAACTTTTAATATATACAAGAAAATTTTGAAATGAAGCTATTTTAAATTTCATTTTTAAAATTGAAATAGTGAAACTAAAAATAAAAACAGCTTTACCGAACGATCTATCTACAAAATTGCTACAATTTAATTCCTAAACTCAATTTGTAGTAGTCCTCCCCCCGGCGCGCGCGCGCTGGCCCCTCACATTTTCTAGGGGGTTTTTCAAAAAAAAAGCTTTACCGAATGATCTATCTACAAAATTACTACAATTTAATTCCTAAACTCAATTTTTAGTATTTTAAGAGTTCACTTCTTCGCCATACTACTAGTGAAAACAAAAAGGTAAAGACTACCACTAAAGCAGCCCAGGCAAGATTTATTATATTCATGTGAATTATGACCTCTATCTCTATGAAGGAATTATTCAAATATCGTTCACTAATAGATAATAATGGAATCACTGGGGCATATTCAATATTTTGGTCGAACATCGTTGATGAAACAATCCAATAAATCCTATTATAACAAATTCTTATATAATTTCTAGCATAATCAAAAAAGACTAAGCACAAGCAAAATATGCAGAGACGGCCTTGAAAGTATCAAAAAAATGGTACTAACATGTAGGAAAACTAAGAAATCTATTCTTTCTTTTGTTGCCCTTCATTAAGTAAAAGGTATAAAAATATAGAATAAAGGCAGATCACTATCTATTACACACCCCATTTCTTTCTTCCCATTTTTCTCGTTTCATCTAATCCTTTACGTCTCCCTGATGTCCCTATGAAATGCTCGGAAGACGTCCTATGATGGTCTTGACTAGGGGTTAACAAAAAATCAAAATTTATTGAAGTATTTGATTGCTACACAGCTTATGGTTTCTTGGACTTTGATTCCTCTACTAGCTAGAATTGAAAGGTGACTGCTACTACGTACAAAATGAATGAAGAGCAACCATACTTGAAAGCTTTTGGATAGGGTTTTTATTTATTTTTATTTAACACTAATCGGACATTGTTATTATTTTTCAGTATATCATCCCTATTTTGATTTAGCTATTAAGGTGGATCGGCATTGGGCCGAGCTGGATTTGAACCATCGTAGACATATTGCCAATGAATTTATAGTTTGTCCCTATTAACCTCTCGGGCATCGACCCAGGAAGAATCAATTCCAAGTTTATTGATAATGCACAATCAACTTGCTTTCATAATACCCTACCCCCAGGGAAAGTCGAATCACGCTGCCTCCTTGAAAGAGTGATATCCTGAACTGCTAGACGATGTGGGCATGCTGACATGGCCGCCATCATACTATGCTCATAGTATGAATAGTTCTTTAAAAGTTGTCATTGAAAAAATCTATATTTGATTGGGCTTCTTCTTATACCAATGAATTTCATTGGACCTAGAAATACTATGGAAGAATCTTTTGAGTATTCCAATATCTAGGTTGATTGTTTCGCTCCTTTATCTTCCGAAAGGAAAAAAGATCTCGGAGAGTTGTTTCTTAGATCCGACATCGAGTACTTGGGTTCTCCCAATAACAAAAAAGTGTATCATGCCTGAATCTAATTGGGGTTCACGGTGGTGGAGGAACTAGATAAAAAAAAAAAAAAGGTTTTAGTTGTAAGATATCTAATGAAACCATCGCTGGAATTGAGATCTCATTCAAAGAGAAAAATATGGAGTTTCTTTTTATACTTTTTATGGATAATGCGATCTGCAAGGACCATGATTGGAAATTGTTTGATCGTCTTTCTCCGAGGAAGAGGCGAAACATAATCAAGAACATAATACTACTTGGGAATACATCAATACCTGGAAATAAGAAATCCGTACAACAATTTTCACAAAATCACATAACCCATTCTTATGAAGGTGCGCACACAATGACAGAATCAAATAAGTCACCTAAAATATCACCAAAAAAAATTCCATATCCAAGCTCTCTGGCCCTTGTTTGAGTACATTAGTTTGAATTTAACCCAAATCCAACTTCACTTCACAGAAATTTGTTGTACGCAACTTGAATTTGATAAAATAATCAGGGCCACAAGCGGGCAAATAATTTGACGAACTAACTTTCAGAAATGAAAAGCAGAAGAAATATCATTTGAAGTAAAAAATAGACCAATATATGAATGCTTATACCAAGGTATTTGCCACAAAGTATCCCAACATTACTACGAACGTAGTCAGCCCTGCAACTCATAATAGAAATGAAGAAAAAGGCAAAAATGAAACTAAGTCGCCAATGAAAATATTAGAGGAGAATACCAGAAGCTACAAAGATGAGGTAAACCAAGCTGCAGGACCCAACTCAGAAATCATGCCTCAAATATTAATGAACGCGGCAACTTCAAAGTAACCCACACCTTTTTATGCTTTGTTCTTCAATACCTAAGAGAAAGCCCCATGCCCTTTCAAAAAGTGTCGTTGGATACCAATAATCTTACTGAACATAAATTTCTTATAACCCAAAAGTTCACCCTACAAATTCCTCAAAATTCTTCAAAAATTCAACAGATTCTACGCCAATCCTTTCATAAAAGAAACATGCAAGACAATGAAGCCACAAATCCATGAAAATAACCTAATTAAAACATATTAACAAAGACCCAAAGCCTTACCATGCAAATCTATCCAAATCTTGTTGCCACCTTCGGCCAAGAATAAGAAAGACGATACGTGATCATTGTGTGTTCATTTGTCTCCATTTCTCCCTAACCTAAAATTAGGTCAAACAGTGGAATTAAAACTATTGTAAAATAATCAAATAAGTTTATAAAAAGCCTTAAACAATCATCCTTTCAGACGGCAACAACCCCTACCTTCCCCTACCCTGTAATTGTTTGATGTGAATTAACTTGAAATGGTAGTTAATCATTCAATCTACGATTCATAAATAGTAGTTAATCATATTTGAAATTTTCTATAACCCAGCTGAAAGTTCCGCTACATAAATGAGCCTTGTTGGCTACGATAAATAGTCACACTCACATAAAACAAACACTAAAAATGATGGAGGGCGGTCTATCCAAACTTCCATGCACATTCTTCATCGAGTTTGAGTAGTTAAGGTATCAGCTACCTTTTCTATTCTCTGAGGGATCCAATGAAAACAGATTCGCTCAAAGTGAGAACAGTGAGCGCAGAGCTAAGAAAGGATGGGGAAGATTTCCCAGTTTCCACGATCAATACAACTAGAACAATACTTGATCAGGGCTTGGGAGTCCAATTCCACAATCACATCTCAGAAACCACGGTCCCGAGCAAGTTCCACACCGGTGAGAACGACCCAAGCTTCAGCAATGAGAACATTCTTTGTGCATCTTGACTCACAAATAACACCACAAAAAGCAACCCCCCCCCCCCCCCCCCCCTTCGAGTTTTGGATAAGGGCCCCATAATCAGCAAGATCGCAAGAACGTCCGAGCTCAACCCCCCTTTCGAGTTTTGGATAAGGGCCCCATAATCAGCAAGATCGCAAGAACGTCCGAGCTCAACCAGGAGGCGTCGCAGTTGACCTTCAAGGCGGAGTCCGTGAGGGGGGCACCAAGCAACAGAGGCAACCTGCAAAATACTTGAAGGTCCATAAGGGGACCGAAGAGAAACAAAAGAACACCAAAATTCAAAGACATACCTAGAAATGGCTTGGATGATAAGAGAGGGGTTGAACGGGCAGCCCTCAAAGAGAAATTTGAAGCGGTTTTTTCAGATTTCTCTGCAAGTAAAAGCAACAACAGACACAATCCAAACTCGATTACCACCCACATCCACAAGGGGGAATGGATGGTGTTCAACCATACTTCAAATGAGACCACTTGGGTAATATCAATCTAGTAGTTAAGAAGACCTCCAAACCAAATACAAGTCAAACCGAGACAAAGAAGTAGCAGGTGCTTAATGGGTTTTGGGTAATCCTCAAAGATAGGACACATTTGGCAGTAACCCAGGTGCGAGCTAAAGAGACTAGCACAAGTGTGGAGGTAACCCCTTATTGTCAGGACTCACCCCTAATCCCCCGGGATTAAGGGTCAAATCACACCCGTCTAACTTACGCATGACACGAAGGCTAAACTGGCGTCCAACCTGCATGTGACACGTAAGTCGGACAAGGGATTCTCGATTCGATCGCCTAACAGCAACTGAAGTTCTCAGAGCGTGCTGACTCTACTGTGGATCGCGGGTGTGATGTCTCCATCTCTCTCGATCAATAGCCCGTGCCGCAATAACCTGGAGGGTATCGAAAACACGAAAAAGACTGTGAGTGGACAAAAAGAAAGTATAATTTAGAAAAACAGTTCATAAAACAGGTACATTTTTACCCTCCCCGCAAAAACCAATGCATGCATATCCAATTCATGTCATAGAACTATGTAAGAAACCAAACACAGTTCCTTTTTCCAAATTTCCGGGCCTCAGCCCAAAACCATCGAAAAAACTTATTTGAAAATCATATCACATTTCCATTCATCGAAACTGCTGGATCTATCCGAGTCTTTAAACTCCTGAGTCTTTAAACTCAATCCAAGCCTCAATATAATCCGAGTCTTTAAACTCCCGAGTATTTAAACTCAACAGGCCTATGGGGAAAAATATCAATATCCGAGTCTTTAAACTCCCGAACCTTTAAACTCAATCCGGGCCCGTCCCCCATCAAACATAATCCGGGTCTTTAAACCCAATAACCAGATCCAACAAACCCAATCCAAAACCGTCTGAAAACCATTTTCCATTTCCGAATCCGAATCCTCAATCTCATCAGGATCCCGAATCCAAACCCAGAACTCATATCCATCTCTTTTCCAGATCCGAGTCTGCAACCATTATTCTGTAAGCCGGCATCCGGAATAACCATTCTGAACCCAAACCCAGAATCCATTTCAAGTTCCAAACAGAATTCCGAATAGTCATCCAGAAATCCGATTCCAAAACCCGAAATCCTCTTTCACAAAACCACTTTTCTGAACTGGACCTCTAAGCCCGAAGTCACTTTCCAAAATCCTTTTTCTTTCTTTGAAATCAAATCATATTTCAAATCCCGAAACTAAATCATTAAAACCAAGTTCAAATCACAATATTCCCTGAAATCTCGTAAAACGTGAAATTCCGTAATTTCCTCGAAAAATGTGCAAAATCGTAAAGCATCAAAATCACAAATCAAGTCATGGAATCACGTATAGAAAACATATAAAAACATATATGCATGCATCATGAGTTATAAAGCAAAGTCCACTCACAGACCATTCCGATGTCGCCTCGATACGCACGCATTTCCACCGTTTCCGACCATTCCACTATCCTCGGCTTTTCCGAACCTATCCAGAGTCACCAAAACGGGTCACTAACACTTCAACTAAGCTTCTCCTATTTTCCCCAATTTTTCGGGATTTTTTAAACATAATTAAACGGGACCCTAAACCCACCCTCGAACACCCGAAACTAACCCGAGGCGATGTCTGATCGTCTCGAAACTTGTCCCAACAGATTCGTTACATCGATTAGACCAAAAACCAAGTTGGAAGTTTCCCCAGAACAGCCACCACGCGCCCTCACGTGCCGCCCAAAGTGGTTGCGCGTGGGCCTCACGCGCCTGCACAGTGGCACTGTTCATCGTCTTCCTCGAGCCCTCGACCGGTCTGAACCGGCGTGACCGGTTCTCCGCCGTCCTGCAACCATTTTTTGTTCCTTTCAACTCCTCTAGCTTCGTCCTTCTCTAAGAAACTAATTCCCCTACTCAAAACACGACAACACAGCCTCTAACCTACCTCTCTCAAGCTCGAACAAAACCACCCGAAAACCCCTGTTTCGGTTCCCGGCCACCAGGGCTTCCTCCCATCACGGCTTCATAACCAGAAGGTTCCTAGGGATCTACTGAACCTAATAGCACTCACAGAACACTTCGACTCAGCCCCAAAAGCCACGACTCTACGTTGGAATCAAAACGGAAAAACAGAGCATACAAAAAGGAAATGAGAAATTACCTGCTCTCAGGCCGCCACCGTGAGCTCCTCCATGCCTACTCGACTCCCCTTAGGTCTCCCGACACCACCACGGGTTCAATTCGACGGTTTGATCTTGTGAAGTGCACAGCCGTGCACGGTGGTCCTCGGTTCTGTGTTTCCTGGTTTTCCTCACGGTCCTAAATCCCTCACACTCTCACCACCTTCCCAGAACACGCACCAGCCTTCCACTTCTCTCTGCTCTCACTAACTAAATCACCAGGCCTCACACCTCCCTGCACTCGATCAATTCCTCCCTCAATCTCAGTCTCTGTTTTCCCTCTTTGCACACAAACACGACTAAATCCCACATTTGAACCGTGTAGAAGCCTCTAGCCAACTGCCACATGTCATAATCCTGTGGTCCCAACTCAAAAATATCCAATTAAATACTGGACACTTGTCCTCATCAGATTTGCACAATCCCCAATGTGCAAAAAGACTTAAATGCCCTTATTTGTTAAATTTACGGTTTTACCCTTTGGCCTTTCTAGACCCGTATCTCGCTCATCCTACATCCGATGAAAGCATGCCGCCTGTCGTTGAACTCAGGACGACGAGATCTACCTAACGGTCCTCGGTCTACGTGTAAAAACCCTGTCATACAAAAAGTGAACTTTTTCCCTTTTTTTAACCAAATTACGAAAGTGCCATCAACCTTCCGAACATCATAACTTCCTCATCGGATGTTAGAATCGGGCGTGCCACCTGTCTACGGACTCATGACGTCCCGAAATACGACATAGTCATCGGTCAATGCCCAATTGACCTCCCGAACTAAAAGTCAACTTTTTGTCCATTCTAGGGGCAAAATCGTCATTCTACGCCCAAAGTCCAAAAGTAACCAACTAACCACCGATTAACTCAGCTAATCCGTCACTAATCACTTCACTAATCCCGACTCTCGGGAAGGGTTGTTACACTTAGAGTCTTCCACATGCCCCTAGAGTCTTCCATATGCCCCTAGAGTCTTCCACATGAAATTAATGACTCGCAGATGCGCCTTCAGCTTCCAAAAAAATTTCCAGAGGTCCTTCGAGAAAATGATAGAGCTTGAGGCCCTGGAGAGGGCAAGAGAACATAGAGGTGAGGAATTTTCACCAAGCCAGAAGAAACCAGATTTGACACTATATTCACCTGGTAGGCAGTACGGCCAAATAAGATCGTCGCTGTCTTCAGGGTTCCCCAGGGAGATAGATTGAATGGTCTCAAAATCCACTACCGAAATTAGGGGCTCAATACTCTCCAGATTCCAAGAACGGGAGGCAGAGTCAATCAGAGAGGAAATATGTTGAGATAAGCAGCTTTGTTTTAAGGGGGAAGAGGTAAGCAAGCCATCCGTGTTTCCCGGGAACCAACGATCAGTCCAAACTTACCTCATTCAAAACATTTCATCGAGCGCCCTCAAGGATAATGTGCCTGCCCTCCAAAAAAAAACTCGTCCAAGCCGAAGAAGCACGACTGCCCTTGCTAGCATCCCAGAAGTTACCATTGGGAAAAATACCTACTCTTAAGTAGCTAAGCCCATAAGGACTCCAGTTCTCGAATAAGTATCCAACACTGCTTTGGTAGTAGAGCAAGGTTGAAATCCTCGAGGTTCTTGAAACCCATACCACCATCGAATTTTGGGAGGCTCAGCTCAGCCTAGCTAATCCAGTGAATATTATTACCACTCTCCAATTGACCCCACCAAAAATTTACTAAGTCACAATCAATAGCATGGAAAACACTCTTTGGAAACCTAAAAACCACCATAGGGTAAGTGGGGATGGCATCGGCAGCTGCCTTAATGAGAACTTCCTTGTGTAACGTCCCAGAATTTCAAAGAAAGTGAATTTAGAAAACATTAGGTAAAAAGATGATTTTGCCCCTATAAAGTTAAATAGTTGAATTTTTTATATGAACGTATTTTGGAAATTTTGGGAAGGCTGTTACGAAGACCTCAAGATCTTGAGTTCATAGACAGTTGGCGTGCCAAAATCAAAGATTGTATGAGGTTGATTCGGGTCCAAAAATGATTACGGGCATTTTGGTAATTATAGAAGCAAGGGTGTTTTGGTCATTTCACATTAAGATATTTTGTGAAAATGACACTTGTCCAGAAAATTTTAGGTTTTTCCCTCTCAAATTGTCCACCGACTTGGTCTCATATTTATATGTGAATTGTGTGTGTGATTGAGTGTTCAGTGGTCATGAACCGAAAAGCATAAAATGTCATGAACAAGCTTAAATATAAGGGAGAAAGAACTAGAGAAGCATAGGGATAAAGGAGAGAACCAGGGAGAAAAGAGGAGTAAGAAAGATGAGGGAGGTAACTGAGAAAATAGAGAGGTGATGTGGAGACTTGAAAAATGGCCTAGAAACCCATGAAGCCAAAGTTGGCCATGGGTCATGTAGTCAACTGAGGTTGTAAACGTGCAACCAGAGATATCAGGATGTTTCTTGAGTCCTTGTGGTCATTATGGAATAGATACAAAGAAGGTTTGAGCGTGAAAAGTGGTAGGAAAGGCGCTGGAATCTTAGCCGAAGATCAAGAACTCAAAACTAGTTTTTGTGATGAGTTCTTCCAAGTTTAAGATTGTAGAACTCTTTTTCGGTACAATTAAAATAGATTGGTCGTAAAATGAGAGAAAATGATGGAATTTGAAAGAATTACAAACGGGTCAAACCACAAGTCGAAAGACCCAGTTTGTAGACCCGCCAAGGGTTGAAGGCGAGTGGTTGTGCGACTGTAATGCAACCACGTGTGGATCCCACTCGCAGAGAGATGGGGCCGCGCGTGGAGGCGCGTGCCACATCATCTCAAAATATGACGAACATAAAATTTTAAGTTCTCGATCCTACGAGCCTAACGATACAATTTTTGAGGCGATCAGATATTGTGTTAGGGCAGTTTTGACTGTCCGAAAGTTTAGGGGTTATTTTAAATTTGCCTAAAAATCTTAAAAAATTGTGGGATTAAGTATAAGGCTATTTGGGATGATTAGTGACTTTAGGTGTGATTTTATGGCGGCAGATGACATTCTCGAATTTTACGGAAAGGCGTGCAATTTGATTCGATTGTGTATACAGTACGTGTGAATGGACTTTATTTTATTAAAATATTATGCATGCATATTTATGTGTTCTAAATATTTTATTATGTGTTTTGATAATATTTGAGTGATTGGGATTTTTATATGAATTTCGATAATTTTATATTTAATTATTATTTTATTGCACATTTTACGAGGTTTTTCATAAATTACATTTTCGGATTTCGTTTCGATTGTGGTCTTGGGTTGAATATGGTTGATGACATGAGATATTTTGATGTTGGATTTTTGGTGATTTTCGTATGATTTTGGATGGTTCTACAAAAGTTATTTTGATGGCACGTTTTATGAGGTTGTGCTTGAGTTGTGTTTTGGGTTTAGGCCCGAGTTTCGAACTGTGGATTTGATTTGTGATATTGATATGAGTATGTGAGTTCTTGATACCTACCCTCCTTAAAAAAAATTGTCCCTGATATTTAAACCATCAAGTTTAATCCAATGTCCAAAGTTGTGCCCAACTCCTTTCCGAATATCCGAATATTCATGTCCTAATCACATCACAATCTCTTTAGTGGCCACGCATTCAATGCACGACCCATTTAATTTCTAGGGTTATGCTTTCTTCAAAATTTCCCCAAGTCCAAGACTTTTCCTTCATTTCCATTCTTATCTGCCTTGTCAACTAAACTTATTTTCACAAAGGTACCCAAGATACTACCAAGTTCAAATAACTTCCACCACTATACTTGACAGATCAAACTCATAAAATCATAAGCTTTTTCTCGAGCCTTCATTCCTTATCTAGGACTAAAACCAATAATCTCACCTTTCGGCTCCTTCTCGAGCCTTAATCTTTACATCTGACTTTTTCCAAATCCTAATCTACAATCTTGGCCTCGGTCTGAATCATCATCCAAGATTTATAACTCATATTCTCATCACTGACAAAGAATCTTTCTGTCATTTCAACATCTCAATTATTCTTCCATCATGCCACATATGTAAATTACGTTTGCAGATTTCGTTTTGATTGTGATTTTGGGTTGAGTATGTTTATGAAATGAAATATTATGATGTTGGATTTTTGGTGATTTTCGTATGATTTTTGGATGGTTCTACGGAAGTTATTTTGATGGAACATTTTATGAAATTTTTGTTTTAGTTGTGTTTTGGGTTTAGGCCCTAATTTCAAACTGTGGACTTGATTTGTGATATTGATATAAGTATGTTGTGATGATTGTGATGATTGTGGATAACCCTCCTCGAGATGCTTGTTGGTTTGTAGTCTCAGAGGTCCAGTAGGGCTCCATATCCTGAGACTTGTTTAGTGCTCACTCAGACGTTGAGCTCGGCTCCAGATCCCGAGTCAGTACTCACTCACACATCGAGCTGGCCTTTAGATCTTGAGTTTGTTCTCATTCAAACATCGAGCTGGGCTATAGATCTTGAGTCAGTTCTCATTCAAACATCGAGCTGGGCTCTAGATCCCAAGTGGTGTGCCTACTAGTAGTGCAGTGCGTATGGTGATTGATATTGTGCATCGATGATGGGTTGGATGTGGATTGGTTGTGTGTGATTATTGTTCTAGTTTTGTGTTGACTGTTGTGGTGATTAAGATGATTATTGAAGTTTATTGCTTTATGGATATTTTAAACATTTTTCGAGGTCAGGGACTATGTTCTATTTTTTTGGGATTTAAACGATTATTTATGTGCATGCATAGTTTTAGAAAATAAGGAGGTAAAATGTTATGTTTCGAAGTATATTTTTTTAAAATACTAATTTTTGTTCACTCACGCGATTTTCGTGGCTTTTGTAACCTTTCAGGCTCGTGGCACGAAATCGGGGTTGAACGAGAGGTGGAGGAATGACTAGTAAGAGTGTATGAATTTCCCTTATCTAACAAGTCTGAGAGTAATTTCGGTATTTTGAGTTGCTTGTCAGACAGAAGCTGTCAGGACCCGTCCTCAATCCCCCAGGGATTAACGAGGAACGCCCCTGATCCCGTCTGACACGGAGTGTCAGACAAGGGAAATTTCCAACCTTTGCCCTCTCGGGCTATCAGAGTACGCCAGGATCCGGAGGAGGCATGCGATATCTCGGTCTCTGCTACAGTCCACACCGTATCCAACCTGAAGGGTATTAAAAACAAAAAGACTGTGAGTGGACAAAAAGTAATAAGTTTCATAAATACATTTTATAAAGACCTTTATACACTTCACTAAAAAGCATGCATGCATAGTAAAACCATTTATCCAATCACATATGTTTAAACAACCATATTTAGGGTCTCAGCCCCAAGTTCCGTAAATACAAGTCACACGGGCTCCTGCCCAAAACCATTTACAGAAAACCATAACCTAGTAAACATATGTGGGATCTCAGCCCCAATCCATTTATCATCATAAAACACAATTTCCCAAACCACTTGAAATCATGTTAATCCATTATATTTCATATCCAAGAACCTGTCACGGTAAAATAAAGATACGCACGTGCTAACCGGGGTCTCAAATCCAAGTATCTCCAGAGTCCACCCAGGTCAATGTCCGTAGATCAATGACCCTCCCTGGAGGTAACGAACCATGCCCATCCAAAGACTAAGGAACCCAACTGGGGGGCGACTCCACTCAGTCAGTGCTCCGTGACTACTCCGGGGTCCACCCAGGCCAACGACCCTCCCCGGAGGAGACAATCATATATAAAGGATGGCATATGAAAAACCTTTTGAACTCATTCCTTTTAAACCTTTCAACGATTCATGCCCAGCCCCCATAAGCCGTCATGAACCATAAAACCTTTCAAGGGTTCATGTCGGTCCCCAAACCTTCATGACCTGTAAAATCCTTTCAAGGGTTCATGTTGGTTCCCATAAACCGTCATGACCCGTAAAAACCATTTGTAACACATAGCTGGGCCCTAGGCCCGAATCCACATACAAACTGGACATCTGGTTCGAATCGTAAACCAACTGGGCTCGTGCCCGATTTCGTAAATCAAATGGGTCTCATGCCCAATTCCATATTTCCAAATCCGAAATCAATTTAAGAACCAATTGGGCCTCCAGCCCGAGAATGTAACTAAAAGGGACATCGAGTCAGAGGGTTTCCGAAACAAAGGGGTCTCGAACCCGAGTTTACCTTTTCAATTCCAAAACCATTTCATGAAATCATATCCAAAACCATAAGTATGGAAAATCAGAGTAAAACTAGAAACCTCGATTTACGTGCAAGCACGTAAATCGCCTCGAAATACATGAAACCATATAATTCACAACCATCCAAATCATCATCATATAATCACATTCATAATCCATATAAAACATTTATGCATGCATCACAGTTTAGAAATCAAGGTCCACTCACAGACCGTCCGAAGCCGCGCCTCGATACGCGTGCCATAATTGTCTCCCGGGTCAATCATCGTCACCGGAACTCCCAAAACTGTCCAAATCGTAATAGAAGGTTACTAACTACTTAATTAACCTCCCACTAAAGTCCCGTAATTTTCCGGAATTTTTAACTATTTTTAAACTCGATCTGAAACCTTCCGATGCCCCGAACATTATCGAGACGGTGTCCGATCTACACGAAACCAGTCCCAAAATGTTCGTTACATCGAATAGATGATTCCACGTGTTGAAAACATCCCCAAAAGACCATTCACGCGCCCCCACGCGCCCTAGAAAGGTTCCTGCGCGTGAGATCACGCGCGGTGAACAGTGTCATCTTCTCCAACGCGTGAATCGGGTTCACTGGTTCCTGGACCGGCCGAACCGGTCTGGACTCGTTCAAGGCCTAAACCCCCTCATTTTCGGTCCATTTTGTCCCATTTTCATTCTAATACCTTCCTAATCCTATTTCTTATCTTTTTAGATGTTAAAGAACATTAGAACACGAAGGAAACCGCACCTCCATACGTCGCCAATGGCGACGACGACGGCAACCTTCCTCCGATGTGCATTCCAGCCGTCCAAGCCCTTGAAAACCACTCAAATCATCTCCTAAAGTCCCCAGAAGCCGTTTCTAATCAAAACCATCGATTAAAACGTACCAAAAACCAATATCCAAAATTTGAATATTTTTACCTCACGGTCGACTCTCCCCGCCGTGGCTACCGCCGTCCCCAGCCGTGGCTCGCCGTCTCAGTCTCTCAGTCCTCATCATCTCTCACGGTTACACCCGAACTCACAGGATGAATGGTGGTGAGGTGTGTTTGTTTGTGTTTTAAAGAAAAATGGAGAAAATGTGCATATGGGTTTCGGGTTTGTAGAAGAACAAAGATGAAGTGATGTTATCTGATGACATAAGAGAATTGAGGATTAAATGGATGGTGCAGATTGATTGAGGGATGGAATGAATGGCTAGGATTTAGTGCTTAGAAAGGTTAATTATAAAATAATAAATATAATAATATTTAATTAAGTAGGTCCACAACTTAGGGGAATTGACCAATGGGATGGGTCCCACTCAAAATATCTGCCCAATCAGATATTGCCAAATCAGCATCGCCTCGAAGTACGTGCACAGTGAAATCAAACTTCTGTGACCTATAACTTCCCCGTTCAAAGTCCGATTTCAGCGTGCCGCCTATCTATGGATTCGTATCATCCTGATCTACGTAACGGTCTTTGGCCCTCAGCCATCGGACCTCCCGGTCCAAAAGTCAACATTTCGCCCCTTTTAACCATAATTACCAAAATGCCCTTAAGCTTCTGAATGTTATAACTTCTTCCTCGAATGTCGGAATTGCACGTACCACCTGTCTATGAACTCGTGACGTCGCGAACTAGGACACGGTCATCGGTCAAAGTCCATTTGATTGGCCGATTAAAAAGTCAATATTTTACCCACGCCTAGGGGCAAAACGGTCATTTTGTATCGTTCGGCCGATTTTGCCCAACTAATTACCGATTAACCTCACTAATCCTGATTAGTCACTAATATAATCCCGGAATTCGGGACGGGTCGTTACAACCTTCCCTCCTTAATTAATTTCGTCCTCGAAATTCCAACCGACCTAATTCCAACCGTTCTTCCCTCCTTAATTAGTTTCGGTCTCGAAACTCAAACTATCATGATTCCACCTCCACCTTGTGGAAATAATCTGATCTTACCTCACGTGTACACTAGTACAACCACTAATCAACATAAAAATCGTCTGCACCCACACGTACCACTAATACTCACGTCACATTGATTACCCTCGACCATGTCGAATGACAGTAGTCATACGTTCCGAATTGACACTGCTTGTCAAATCTACCAAGTCCCTGACACAAACAATCGAAGGTTCCCTTCTCAATCACCAATCTATCCTGACGTCAGCTCCCACAGGGAGTCACCAAATCTCACTAACCGATCCACGCTGACAGTTTCGACAAACTGTCACCACTTGACAGTCGCCAGTCAAAAACTGACACGATACTCCCTCGTGGTTACACTAACCACCGACTCACTCAACCTGAGTATACAATCACCAACATCTAACTCGACCTGTGTGTAACTAGACCCATCAGGAATACCATGGCCTAGTGCACAGTATCCAACGTCCAGTCCACGTTCTCGACTAATCCAATGGTATCGGAACTAACCCGACTACCAGCACGTTCACCAACGTACTACCGGTATAACCTATATACCGTCACCAGACACCATAAATCTGCCCGGTATCGTACCTCAAACAACGTACAAGGTACGTACATCTATCCATCAATCAGACTACAACCACAACAACAACAACGACGACAACACGACGACCACAACCTAGGTCGTAGCCAAAACACGTTTCTATTCTGGAGTTCATCTGTCTAATCCAGTATTAGACAGATCCAAACTCCAACTCAACATCCATTTCCAAATCCGAATCCGAAATCATTATTCCGTAAGCTAGCATTTGGAATAACCGTTCCGCACTCAAATCCAGAAATTCACTTTCAAGTTCCAAAATCGAATCCTAAATCGTCATCCAGAAATCTGATTCCAAAACCTGAAATCTCGTTCTCGTCTACCAAGACGCACAAAAACCGAACCTATTGGTTACCTACTCAAACGATTTACCACATTACCTTCGATTAACTTCGTAGGGAAGCCAATCCCAACATCAACACATCTAAGGCTGAAAAAATCCGACCTTGCCGGACACTTACTCGGGTGTAATATATCGTACGGGATTCACTTCGAAAAGAAGTTCAGTCCTAACATCCTCAACTCAAACATCCACGTAAGAGTGATAAACTCTCCACCTATCTGGATCATCAAGATCACGATCCAGATTCATCACTACGTCACCTGACCATGAACGTAACGATCCTCGATCGTCACGACACCCAAAGTCCTCAACATCAAAAATCTGATCCATATCTCGATCCTAAGTTCTTAACATCACAATCTCGCTCCACCTAGGATCCCCACAAGCTCATTCAGTTAACAATCCACCTGGAATTCGATCATAAGGTCTTACACCCTCCTGAATCCTTCGTCGGTCACATCACTCCTTAACTGATTCTCACATCTAAATAGATCAGTCAACGATGAAACACGTCGAGATTGTGGGTCCTCACTGATTACCTCGTATCGATCCTTGTCATTCCACCGAGGAAAAACCAAGGATGATCCAATCACGATGACACCAGAATTCATCCTATATGGAAGGCAAACAAAACTTACTCAACACGTCATGTGAACCAACATCGTCTGCCACCAAGCAGAAAATGAGAAATCTCAGTCACCTAACTTCGATATACTCAATTCCTCCTGATGACCCAAGACAAATCACGGGTTCACCAACCAATACACGACCTAATGTACTGGTGACAACAAACATCACCTGCCATCCACCATGGCAGCATCTGAGAAGTCACCTTAATGACTTCGAAATACCCATTACCAATACGGAAAACCTGCACTCCTCTCGTCGCCTCAGTCGCAAACTCTCGCGATTCCGAAACTCCAACCATGTCGGAACCAAACTTAACGGTTTCTATTCCTGAGCTAGAAGTCCTTCTCTGACCGTTCCGTCCAACAATAACCAATTCTATTTCTCACAATCCAATTTCTCCTCAAACAAGCATACCTGAATCTCAGGAGGTATGGTCAACCGCAATCAACCATAACCAATCTGAAATGGATTCTCAAGTCCTTAGCTCATCCGGATATCATCCACGTGTCCCCCTTTTTGACTTACTACCAAGTTCGCCTATCGGTTTACACTGTGTATGCACATCCAAAAGGATGTCAATTCATCCTAACTTGATGTACTACTCGACTGAAGAATCACAACAGACTCCTGCTGCAATCTACAGTCAAATCTCTGCATACCACCATATCTGACCAACACTGACCAACTGGTCACTAAATCCCACGACAGATCGAGTCGGATCAACCGGTTACTAATCCACCATGACAGATCGAGTACTGTCAACGGAGTCACGTCCTGACTCGTAACTTTTCGTCATCACGATCACCGGCACCAGCACTAGTACCAGTATCACCACTATCACCTGTCAGCATCAGCACAAAGTGTGCGAATCAGACAACCCTGGATCTCCGCTCACACTGAGTGACGATCTCGTACCTCTACTCAAATTGGAGAACTCTGCCTCCTCGTACCCAACAACTCTGGGTACAGTCATCCTGACAACTCATACGAGAAAAGGAAACGTCCCTGATTCCCAACAACCTTAACTACAACCACTCTCGGTAGTAATGCCTACCACAAACTCATGTAGACCTAAACACCAGACATCACGATCGAGACTCCGCATCCAACGAAATCAATCGCCCGTACTACTACTCCGTATCCCCGCTCCGGGATTCCATCGACAAGTACCAACTCTGGTAACCTGTCCAACCAAACTCTAACCAGTCGTAACTCGACTAAACCAATGTCGTCTACCAGGTCGCCCATGACCTTAGCTGCACCAACAATCCATCACAGCTAGTGTAGTACGACAACCAACTAGGTCTAACCGATTACCACAACCTCGACTGCGGAGTGCAGTCCCATCACTAAAGCTGACATGACTCAACATGGCATAACCGACGATCGGTCTCGACTTCGAAAAGTCGTCAAAGTCAAGCCACTCGCCAACTCACCATTTCGAACCATACATACCAAGATAGCATTCCACGATCAAACCAAGGGTCTCCCTGAACCCAACTGCGGAAAGCAGTATAAGCCACGAGTTGACCGACTACGCGGTCTTGACATCGTAAAGACGTCAATCCAACTAGGATTCCTCGAATCCGACTGCTAACTGCCAGGAGCAGTAAATCCATTTAACTCAACAAAATCCGATCATAGAATGGCCAGAACTCCCAACCAGTCGTCGGAACCGATCCTACGAAACCGTGAAGACGATCCCAACTAACCGTCTCACGATTAAAACGCTAACGTACTGCTACGTTCATCCTTCCATAGGGTCCCACACTGTCATCCACGATAGAACTATGGCAACCCCGACATCAAGTGTCGAACCAAGACATTCCACGATTCAATCCTACTAACTACTGTATGGGCATCCCAACTATCAAGTTGATAACGAACTGTAGCCACCTGAGATATCACATCCTCGACCTGCGTAAGGAGTATTGCGCAAATACGCTCGAGAATTCAGAGTAACATGAGCAAATCTGCTCTGATAAGAAATCCTATGCTCTGATATGAGCTAGCCGAGCTCTGATACCACCTGTCAGGACCCATCCTCAATCCCCCAAGGATTAACGAGAAACACCCCTTATCTCGTCTGACACGGAGTGTCAGACAAGGGAAATTTTCAACCTTTGCCCTCCTGGGCTATCAGAGTATGCTAGGATCCGGAGGAGGCATGTGATATCTCAGTCTCTGCTACAGTCCATACCATATCCAACCTGAAGGGTATTAAAAACAGAAAGACTGTGAGTGGACAAAAAGTAATAAGTTTCATAAATACATTTTATAAAGACCTTTATACCCTTCACTAAAAAGCATGCATGCATAGTAAAACCATTTATCCAATCACATATGTTTAAACAACTATAATTAGGGTCTCAGCCCCAAGTTCCGTAAATACAAGTCACACGGGCTCCTGCCCAAAACTATTTACAGAAAACCATAACATAGTAAACATATGTGGGATCTCAGCCCAAATCCATTTATCATCATAAAACAAAATTTCCCAAACCACTTGAAATCATGTTTATCCATTATATTTCATATCCAAGAACCTGTCACGGTAAAATAAAGATACGTGCGTGCTAACCGGGGTCTCAAACCCAAGTCTCTCCAGGGTCCACCTAGGTCAATGTCCGTAGATCAATGACCCTCCCTGGAGGTAACGAACCATGCCCATCCTGAGAGTAAGGAACCCAACTGGGGGGTGAATCCACTCAGTCAGTGCTCTGTGACTACTCCGGGGTCCACCCAGCCCATCGACCCTCCCCGGAGGAGACAATCATATATAAAGGATGGCATATGAAAAACCTTTTGAACTCATTCCTTTTAAACCTTTCAAGGATTTATGCCCGGCCCCCATAAACCTTCATGAACCATAAAACCTTTCAAGGGTTCATGTCGGTCCCCATAAACCCTCATGACCCGTAAAATCCTTTCAAGGGTTCATGCTGGTTCCCATAAACCGTCATGACCCGTAAAAACCATTTGTAACACATAGCTGGGCCCTAGGCCCGAATCCACATACAAACTGGACCTCTGGTCCGAATCGTAAACCAACTTAGCGATTTCCTAAATCAAATGGGTCTCATGCCCAATTCCATATTTCCATATCCGAAATCAATTTAAGAACCAATTGGGCCTCCGGCCCGAGAATGTAACTAAAAGGGACATCGAGTCCGAGGGTTTCCGAAACAAAGGGATCTCGAACCCGAGTTTACCTTTTCAATTTGAAAACCATTTCATGAAATCATATCCAAAACTATAAGTACAGAAAATCAGAGTAAAACAGGAAAACCTCGATTTACGTGCAAGCACGTAAATCGCCTCGAAATACGTGAAACCATATAATTCACAACCATCCAAATCATCATCATATAATCACATTCATAATCCATATAAAAAATTTATGCATGCATCACAGTTTAGAAATCAAGATCCACTCATAGACCGTCTGAAGCTGCGCCTCGATACGCTTGCCATAATCGTTTACCGGGTCAATCGTCGTCACCGGGACTCCCAAACCTGTTCAAATCGTAATAGAAGGTTACTTACTACTTAATTAACCTCCCACTAAAGCCCCGTAATTTTTCGAAATTTTTAACTATTTTAAATTCGATCTGAAACCTTCCGATGCCTCGAACATTATCGATACGGTGTCCGATCGACACGAAACCAATCCCAAAATGTTCGTTATATCGAATAGATGATTTCACATGTTAAAAACATCCCCAAAAGACCATTCACGCGCCCCCACGCGCCCTAGGAAGGTTCCTGCGCGTGAGATTACGAGCGGTGAACAGTGTCATCTTCTCCAACGCGTGAACCGGGTTCACTAGTTCTTGGACCAGCCGAACCGGTCTGGATCGGTTCAAGGCCTAAACCCCCTCATTTTCGGTCCATTTTGTCCCATTTTTATTCTAATACCTTCCTAATCCTATTTCTTATCTTTTTAGACGTTAAAGAACATTAAAACGCGAAGGAAACCCTAGCTCCATACGTCGTCAATGGCGACGGCGACGACAACCTTCCTCCGTCGTGCATTCCAGCCGTCCAAGCCCTCGAAAACCACTCCAATCATCTCTTAAAGTCCCCAGAAGCCGTTTCTAATCAAAACCATCGATTAAAACGTACCAAAAACCAATATCCAAAATTTGAATATTTTTACCTTACGGTCGACTCTCCCCGCCGTGGCCACCGCCATCCCCAACCGTGGCTCGCCGTCTCAGTCTCTCAGTCCTCATCATCTCTCACGGTTACACCCGAACTCACAGGATGAATGATGGTGAAGTGTGTTTATTTGTGTTTTGAAGAAAAATGGAGAAAATGTGCATATGGGTTTCGGGTTTGTAGAAGAACAAAGATGAAGTGATGTTATCTGTTGAGATGAGAGAAGTGAGGATTAAATGGATGGTGCAGATTGATTGAGGGATTGAATGAATGGCTAGGATTTAGTGCTTAGAAAGGTTAATTATAAAATAATAAATATAATAATATTTAATTAAGTAGATCCACAAATTAGGGGAATTGACCAATGAGACTTGTCACTCATCCATGGGCCCCACTCAAAATATCTGCCCAATCAGATATTGCCAAACCAGCATCGCCTCGAAGTACGTGCATAGTGAAATCGAACTTCCGTGACCTATAACTTCCCCGTTCAAAGTCCGATTTCAGCATGCCGCCTGTCTATGGATTCGTATCATCCCCAACTACGTAATGGTCCTCGACCCTCAGCCATCGGACCTCCTGGTTCAAAAGTCAACATTTTGCCCCTTTTAACCATAATTACCAAAATGCCCTTAAGTTTCCGAACGTCATAACTTCTTCCTCGAATGTTGCAATTGAACGTGCCACCTGTCTATGAACTCGTGACGTCGCGAACTACATCACGGTCATCGGTCAAAGTCCATTTGACTGCCCTATCAAAAAGTCAACGTTTTGCCCGCACTAGGGACAAAACGGTCATTTTGCATCGTTCGTCTGATTTCGCCCAACTAATTACCGATTAACCTCACTAATCCTGATTAGTCACTAATCTAATCCTGGAATTTGGGACGGGTCATTACAGGAGCAGGGCCCGGGAGTGATTTATGAGGTATTTTCAAGGATGGGTCCTGTCACCTTGCTAGCTTGAGTGAGGAACTTCTTTTTCCATCCTTAAATTTTCTTTCCAAATTTTCTTTCCAATCCTTTCCTGGACAAACATCAAAGCCTCATTTTTTTATCTGCCCCGCATAGTTGGAAGGTCGAGGTACATGTCGAGGTCCTCGGTGATTTCCATAGCCAGAATAGTATCCAACTCAAATCGCAAGGAGTCGGTGATTTTCATAGCCAGAATAGTGTTCAACTTAGATCGCAAGGAGTGGGAAGTATTGGAGCTGAAGAACATATTGGACTTGTTATAGTTTACGAGCTAGCCAGAGGCAAGGTAGTAGACTTGCAAGAGTTTTTCAACAACCAATCAATTATTTAGAGTAACTTTTATGAAAAGTAAAACATCGTCAGCAAATAAGAGATGTGAAAGAGTAGGCCCCTCGGGACTGAATTTGATACCCTCAAGTATACTAGCAAGCACAGCATGGTTAAACATCTGGAATAGAACATTGCAAACAATGATGAAGAGATAAGGAGAAAAAATATCCCCTTATCTGATGCCACATGTAAGGGAGAATTTCCTACCAGACTGCCCATTTACCATAACCGAGAAACTAATAGAGGAGACACACCTCATAACGAGGTTCACCTAGTTGTGATTGAAGCCCATCTTAAGTATGACTGCCCGAAGAAAATCTCATTCAATACGGTCATAAGCCTTGTTCATGTCTAGTTTGATACCCACCTCAAATATTTTTGTTGGCTTCCAGAGTTCTAGGGCATGAAAGGCTTCGTGTGCCACCACAATATTATCTTTTATTTGCCGTCCGAAAATGAAGTCACTTCGTTGGGGAGAGATAATGTTGGGGAGGAGACATTTCAGTTGGTTTTCAATCACCTTTGCAATGATTTTGTACGCGTAGTTACAGAGGGCAATAGGTTGGAATTGGGCAATAGCTTCTGGATTCAGGATTTTTCGGATGTGAGCAATGTGAGATGAGTTGAGGGATTCCAAAGAGAACTCACCTGCAAAGATTTTATTGACAATAACCAGCAAATCATCATGAATAGAACTCCAATAGATTTGATAAAAAAAAAATACAAGAGAACCCGCCAAGGCTAGGAGCTTTAAGAGCCCCCATCTGAAAAGTAGCATCATGAATTTCCTCCGTAGAGATAGCCCGGTTGGGATCAAGGTTGTGATGGTACCCAATTGATGATTGATGAAATTGAGAATATCTCCCTACTCCCAATCCCCACTGGATGTGAAAATTTCCTTGAAATAATTGTCCATAGCAAACCTAATTGAGGCATCAGATGTGGCCCAAGAGTCCCCATTAGTACGAATTCGAGTTAGAAGGTTTCGGCGTCTCCTTTGAATGGCTGAGAGATGGAAGAAAGTTGAGTTGCGGTCACCAGAATTTAACCACTTAATACAAAAGGGTTGCTACTAATATTTCTCCTCTAAAGACCAAACACAGGCAATATCCCCCTTCAGAGTATCAATAGCGGCAGAATTGTCCGCCCAATTACATTGAAGATGGTCCAGTTTGTTAATCATTATATCAATCTTCTTCTTCTTATTGGGGTATTTCTCTTTGCTCCATTTAATTAACTTGCTCAGACAGTTTCCAAGTTTGCGATTCCAATAGCAAACGAAGAGGAGGCCGGGTTTTTCCAACAAGGATCGGTCCAAAAAGATTCAAATCAAAATAAATGCTCTTTTCCGACATATAGGATTATTATCAATAAGAATAATAAGGCAGTGATCAGAGCCCAGCATAGGGAGGTTAGTGGCAATTGAGCAAGGCCACGCAATTTGCCATCGTTCATTGACAAGTCCACGATCCAATCTTTCATGAACCAAAAACCCCTCACTACGAATTCCCTTCCAAGTGAAAGCTTGCCCCTTGAAGCCTAAATCAATGAGATTGTGCAAATTCATAAATTCTAATAGGTATCTTTTCATGTTAATGGAGTCCGGTCAGCCCCCACATTTCTCACGAGCCCATAGATAATCATTAAAATCTCCAACGCATAACCATGGAATTTCCGAAGGAGTGACCATATTTCCCAAATTCAGCCACATAGTGTCTTTCTTCTCACAGTAGAGGAAACCGTAAATTCAAGACATGCATATTCTCCCTAGTGCGTTTGTCCACAGCCAAAGTATCACTAAAACTTTAAACATCTAATAAACAACTTCAAACCCAAATAAAGTTCATCCGAACAAAGACCCAAAGAAAACGTTTAATTCTTCTCGTTCAACCGTTCCAAACAGCTGATATACAAAACAATAAACCCATCAAAATTAACCCAACAATTTAATTGAACCCTAAATCAATTAAATAAGACCTAAAAACTTACTCTGTCTCATCATTCCTCCGATGAAAGCAAGTAAGCAACCAGAAGACTAAAGAAGCGAAATGGGAAAAAAAAAAAAAAAAAAAAGAGTCTGAAGACCGATGTGGAACGGTTAAAAGAGAAGAAGATATGTCGCTCAATTACTTGGAAAAGTGAACTGGAGAGAAGAAAGAAAGGCCGAAGAAAACGATATGTCGCTTGGGATTGCAGTGGACAGGAAACGCAAAATTGAAGAAGAGAAGGGAGAGTTCATCTGCATACATTTTTTGGTAGGTCACGATGAAGCGGAGCAGAACCATGAAGACTCTCGAAGCCATGTTCGAAGAGAATGGAAGAAAATGAAGTGACTTGTAAGAGATGCAGAAGGACAAAATCGAGCAATCGACTATTCACAACAAAGGGCAGTGAGAAAAAATAGAGTAAAACCGTCAATCATATGTCCAAGGGCACTACCAGAAATGCACTGTTACATATACAGTATCACCGACATACGCCATACGCCTTTTAGTATATAGGAAATTAATTCTGTTTTTTTTTTTTTTTAATCTGAATTCTGTTTTGTTTATGGTTCTTTCATTGTTGGGTTCCTTTCACTACTTGATCAATTTTAAAAAATAAAAAATAAAAAAACAATTAACAAGACTGATGAATTATCCCCACTAAAAGAGAATTCATTCCCTTCTTCTATCACACGACCACACTAAACAAGAAAATCAAATGCTGGTATAAATTAATTAAGATTTCATTTCGACCACAAAATTTGACAACGCGGTACAGAAATTCTCAGGATCAACAGTCACTTGAATGAATGAACGAATATAGCCTAATTGCCACATGATCGGCAAAAGATGATGACCTTTTCTAGCAATGCTGCAGTGTAACATCGTGTTCTTCAATAATCCCTGAAACTACCACACATTATCAAAATAATTCTGCAAGCAAAAAAAACACAGGAATTCAAATTCAGTTTAGAGTTACAAAAGAATAAATAGTCTGCATAAGGTGATTCTGAATGCTCTAACGTTTACCCATATTTGGCAACACCTGTATTCCTCATGTGAATATCTTTTTAAATTGGGTTGAAGAGCCTTTGTTTTTCCAAATCTGTATGGCTTGAGAATTCTATATTCACTAGGTAGGATTAAGTGAGATTCTTCAACAAGTGTTATATTTTCTTCTTTAGGCGTAGAGAAGCTTAATTTAGCCAATCTTAATTTGATGGCCATACCATTATGGCAAAAATTATTAAACAAAAAGGTTGCAAGATTAGGCAAGACCATAGTCAGCCAATTGGTTGGTGTGGTTGTTCGTTTCATGATAACAATTTCTGGTGGACTGCATAAATAATTGTTCAAGCGAGCCCTTTCGCTTGTTCCGGCATTTTCATTTCATGTACAGTTTAGTCTTCTGGTTCCGTTTGGAATTCAACTATTAGACATCGCAGTGTCTGAACACTTGGGGGATAACCAGAATTCATACTGGAACAGCTGGTTGAGTGCCGAAAGTCCAAGGCGGAAGGTGGAATTCCTTTTATAATGAGATGAAGGTGGAATTCCTTTTTTAATGAGATGAGGGTGGAATTCCTTTTTTTATTGTTCAACTTAAGGGAGTGAGTGATGCCTTCATATCTGGACACCAGTACTACTGCTAGCAATAGTTTTGGTGATATATAAATTACGAAAGAAAAGCTCAACCAGAAAGGCAACACAGACATCTACATTTGGTGAATCAACATGCCAGGGAAACAAACGACTACATAATTAGAAGCCACATGTTTTGTCCAAGAGAGGAAGTCTACTTCATCGAACCCTTTGAGCTTTTTTTTTTAAATAAATAAATAAATTGGTGGATGACAGCCAGTGATTTCCTTTCAGTATATACACAAAAATATAAAAACTTGGGTGCGTCTGCAAAAAAGAGCTGCTGCTCTCAACAAACAGACAATAAAACTGCTCTTCTAAATAACCTGTTAAACAATTGCCGTAAAAAAGAACGTCTCTTTCTATCTACAAAAGTATAAAGACTTTACAATGTAGTCTTTTCTTTTCAACCTCTTATTCTAATTCTGTTTACAACCAACCATATTTCTATGGAGATTTTCAAGTATATATACGTTTTTGCTTGAACCCTAAAACAGCTACGGATATGCACCTTTAAACTGCAATCCCGTCTCCCAAAGGAGAGCTGCCCTCGTTCTCAGCCTGTGAAGATACTGTAGTGTCAGAGGCAGTATCATCAATACTTAAGCTCAATATTTCGCCACCAAGGGCAGCGAAGCTTTCATCCTCTCCGCTGATGGATGTTGCCGGAGATTCATCTACAGGAGACAAAGATCTTTCTGTGTCATCAACTGGTTGTTGCAGGCTCCAAAACATAATGCTGGCTGTTAAGGTCAGAAGCATTTTCGGGTTTACCTGCCATAACATCACAAAAATGACTTCAGGTGTTAACTGAAACGGCCATTACAAGGTATATGAACACAACAATGCTACCGCTCCAAAGAAAATTGTGTCATGCAGCTTCCCGTGCAAGGGATGTATGTGCGTCTTTTTTTATTTTTCAAATAACTGTTTTTAGCATTGGCCACTTCAGATAATAAGCTCTTCACATCACTCATGAAAGCAGAAATACATATAGTCTCATAAATCATGCAAACCATCTCAAGCTGATGCATCTTACAAGAATACAAGAAAATCTCACTACTTTAGTCTCTAAGCACTAGTGTGAGATGGATGCTAAAAGAACCAAAAAAAAAAAATTAAGTTGGAGAAATTCTTTACCTCCATGATGTCCTCAGGCAACAAGAAAATGGAACAACCAAGCTTTCTTGCAACACTAACAATGTATGTTGCATTCAACTTCTTTTCATCGGCTGACATTGCAACAAGAAAAGAAGCTCACTTCTCTCATCAGTACTCAAATCCAAATTCATAATTGGTCAAAGTCCTTTTCTTTGTCAACTTAAAATGAGGACTTAGCAAAGAATCTTACCACTTTCACCCTTAGTAACAAGGTTCCAATTGACAACCCTAGGCTCTACAGCACTGAGAAGCTCAAGGAAGAAAATCCCATTTGACAGGCTCTTATCCTGGAAGAAATCTCAGTGTCAGAATGCCAAATATAATCATTTTTAGAATTGTGACCGCATCTATACTGTAAAGTAAACAGGCTTAGTCTGTAGAACCTTAAAACTTTCCATTCGAGAAGTCCTGCCTGTCCTTTTGACTTTGTTGTTAGCCCATTTTAAAATATCAGCATCTGTCATTTCCTTTACTTGTGAATAAGATCTTAAATTCCTCAAAAGTTGAAGCATATTAAACCTCATCAACTGCCATAGGAAAGCTGAAAAAAAAGAAGCTTCAAGGTTAGATCAGACTTACAAAGTTAACCCTCCGAATGCAAACTTATGTAACTTTATCAATAACTACATCATGCATCTCCCTTTCAGAACTTGAAATGAAACTGAATTAGTCAACAAAATCAATAACCAAAAAAATAAAAAATTTGACGCAGGTAGGAAAGAAAAAGAGCGAAGACCCAAATAATTAGATTCAGCACATAATAAGGAGCTCCAGTAGAAGCGTTAAGTGTAAAACCTAAGGGGCCAGGAAAGTTTGCGAAGGCATATATTCATAAACACAGTGAAATTACCAAGTATGAGCTTCTTATTTCCCTGCACGATATCATTTCCGGCCACATTCACCAATGAAAATTTTAGTTGCTTCCCAATCCTTACAACTTGATTGCAATTCTCTACTTTTCTAAAGGGCATCTTGATTGGAGGTTTTGATGCTTGCTTCCAGTTAACTGATCCTGGAGAAACTTTATCAAGCACTTCTAGAAGTATCCATCTGCATACAAGAATCAAGGAGGTCAAACCTACATATAGGAGGCCTGTGAATCCCAAAATCATGCAGTTAATGAAATAAGTATGTTAGGAAATGCTATGTATCCGTTACAGTAAACTAAACTTGATACAATTTGTCATTTGACGTGTGTTTCTTCTGGAGTATTTTACTCAAATCATAATCAAACATAATTTATAATATAGAGAATATTCCTACATTAATGACTCTTTCTTGAATTAGGAACACTCACCCATTTCTCACATCCTCAAACACATTATTAACATAAGTAGCAATCCCTAGACTGTTGATCCACAGCCGGAAACATCTTTCTTCTCTTGATGTTTGCACATCATCTGTCATCATCTCGGCAAAGGAAATCTTCTTGCTATCTGTAGAGAGGCCATTCCTATACAAAGTATACTCTTAATCAACAACTGGTTAAACTAACATATTCAACAAAAATTAATCAACCACTATATATGTATATATATACACGTATATGTAGAGAGAGAGAGAGAGAGAGAGAGAGAGAGAGAGAGAGAGAGAGAGAGAGAGAGAGTAATGCCCTCTTGTCAAAGAATTTGGTCTGAACGCCTTTATTGACAATCTAACAGCTTAATATACAGTATACCATCAAATATGTATTCATATTGAAAATAAAGACGAAATGCTAGGCTCCTAGAACGAAATCATCTCATCACATTCTTTTGACAAATATAATATGCAGGATCAGATGGACGCCAAAATTTTGAACTTCTCTACTTAGTTATTTCCATCCCATATAATACTCCCTTCATAAAACAAAAAGCAAATAAAGCACAAAGTTGCACCCCCCGACTGAATATACTGAGAGTTCAATTGCCCACCTTTCATGGAATATTTGTGCCACAAATGCAAGATTTAAGTTTGAGGAACCCTCAAGAATGTCTTTTGGGGTTAAATATCTTTTGCAATTCATTCTCTCAGCATGATCAAGAACCAAATTTACCCTTTCATTGGGTTTGGCATCCAATGTAGATGGATTGCAGTATTCTGGGGCAAGAACATTGAGTAGGTAAGCATAAGCTTCTCCATCCTGTATGGGCATTACAAATAATGAGAAGCATAACAAACATGGGAAACCAAAGTAATGCAGTGCCAGTTACTCGAGACCTGCAAGGTTTGGTTAAATGAAGGGAATACAAGAACAAAGTATAAATTTAAGAAATTTCGAAGGGATATTTGCTTGTAAATATTTAAAATGAAAACAATTTTTCAAACCAAATCTAGCCCATCAATCTATATTCAATAATGCTATAATTTATTCTGTGTTCATTTACCTGTTCTATGAAGATATTTGATCACAATTTTCCAGGTTAACATGCTTTCAACAAGAATAAGGATCATATCAAGTATCGCACTCTAAATTCCCCATCTCACCCCGCACCCTCAAAAATAAAAAGGAAGAAATACTTAAATCCTAATTCCCATTTGTTTATAGATCAGCATGATTCGATTATAAATATCTTGCTCTCTGCTTCCCTGAAAGTCATAATGACTCTCTAATGTGCTACAGTCTCCTAGATATACAATAGGAATGACAAAATACCTTCAAATCAGAGGAAAAGTTTGTAACAGGTTTCTTGTACCCTGCTTTCTGGAGATGGAAATTCATCCATTTCAATAAGACCTTCTCGGGCGGTAATCTCAAAAGCTCTTCCACATCCTGTGAGATACAGCAGTGCATAAAAATAAATGTAAAAAATCATTAAAAAAACAATTTTTTTAGTTACCCAATCAAAACTTACTAACGAATTTTGGATGAAATACCACAAAAATGCCAAACTACATTACCTTGCTATCCTCCACCAATTCCACAAGCTGAGGTGTCTTCTTAAGATTGAGATCTACCAACAGTTGAATCTGAACTTGCCATATTAGTTTCATGCATGGTGAAAAGGGATAGCAACCATAATATGGTTCGCTATTGATTTCTCTCTGGTCACAAGAGAATTGATAATTAAACTTGAGCGGCCTACCTTAATAATTTGGGAAATCAACCCCAGTACGAGATGAGGCTGCAAATAAAAACCAAGTCATTAAATTTACACTACCAAAATATATACCAAAAACATTTCGCAATTGAAATTTTAGAAACATACTCTTCCTTCAATAAGGTCCTGTGTGCCAATGTTGACCACTGTACAGCCAATTGCCTTGGCAGAGTTGAGGCAAAGAGTGTGGTTCTCATTCCTCTCCCACGGGTTAAGAACACGCTTGGTGTTAATTGCTCGTTCATCAATTGTCCCAGGCACAGCAATATTTATAAGCTTACTGCATTTGATCCATTATGATCCATTACATGAATTAATGAAATAATAAAATAGCAGCTTTAACTGACAAAGCTTGATAGAAAATACTCAAAAAATCCCTGCTTAAATACCATAGAAGAACTCCATCTTTTGCAAGATCAAATATATCATTTGTAGCTGCATCTAATGGGAGATACTGCTTTAGAAATGGATCATCCCCAAGATAGCTGTTTATGTGTGCCACATAAGATGCTTTCTCTGATTCGCTGATTGTGTGAAGGAGGGTGGTTGTGGTGGCCTTCAAGAAAGAGGAAGAGTTCTTTGAACCACCCGATTTTGCTGTAGTTTGACCTTGCAAATTTAAGTATGCCTGTGCATTTTACTCCACAAATTATCATGTTACCCCCTACAAAGCCATACTTACATGCACAAAAATTACATGCAACATTCCGTACTCCTAACTCCAGAACAATGAAAAGAAACATCTTAAAAATATTACCTCTTATGTGGAGTACACCCTTTGCAGCTATAATTTGTCACTTTATCATAAAAAAATGGTACAACCTTTTCGAAAGACTAGAGAGAGCAAAAAAACACATACACAGCCCTTAAACAGTATAGAGAAACTTTGTTTCTGTAATTTGAACCCAGAACCAACAGCATGTTTGGGCAAGCCATATCGTTATACCAATACCCCTTTTGTGGTACTTTATTGGGCAGTACGATTAATTGATTAATTAGCGAATTTTTAAGAGGGAGTTGGTGTGTATGTGTGTAAGAGAGAAAGAGAGAAAGAGAGAAAGAGGAATTAAAAAAAAAAAAAAAGGACACAATATGACTCGCCTTAAGGAAGGATTCAAAATCAATCTCGTCACTGAGGTTAGAACCCGATCCACTTAATATACCCTTAATATCCTCCTCAATGTATATATCTCTAAATGCCTTCAATTTCACCATTAAAGGTGCCAAATCTCCAGCAGTTGCTTTACCATTCTGATTCTTCACTGAATTAAACTGAAAACAAAAAATGTTATAGTTAACTCAAAACCACATACTAGAGCATAAGTATCATATACGATACTTGAATACTATTATGATAAAAAAGAATGTTCAAATAAACTTCCGCACTTTAAAGTATAACTGGCTAAAGAATAAAATATACATACTTTGGAATGCAGACTGCGAAGCTCCACCTGTGTGAACTGGCCTTGAAGCCATTGATCAGAAATGAGAACACCCACATAACTTGACATTCCAATAGGCAAGTGGAGAAGAAAACTAACCAATCAATGTTCAAGTCTACCACAGATTCCACAGCTGGACAAAACCAATTCCAGAATCAGAACACATCAAATCCATTTATGTAGACATAGAGCAAAAAATAGAAACCAAAACAGAAGCCTAACTGCCTAATGATTGTTTGTGCTCCTATAAATCACCAACCCCTCCTTCTTTGTTCCTAATAGTCATCAAAGAGGAAGACGCAAAAATATATCATAATTGTTTTTAAGAAAAGGAAAGGCTATAAAAGATAGATATCATCAATGACTGATATTTTAACAACCATATGGAATATAGGCCACATTTGGTGAGTAGGATTAGATTGGGGTGGATAACTCTTTAAATTCAATGTATTTAGAATGTCAAAATGGAAGCGGTTTTTTACTGTAGGAGGATTAGAAAGGATTAGACATAGAAGGCTACTTACATTTTCTAATCCTAACATTTTAAGTGGATTGGATTGGACAAGTTTTCTTCTATGTCTACTCCCTCTAATCCCAAGACATCCATTTTTTGATTCAAAATACATTGAATTTGATGAGTTATCCAATCTAATTCAATCCAAATCACCAAAAAAACCCATTAATTGGACCACATTTGTAGCGAAAATAAACTTGAATGGCTCCCAATTTGTCATGGGATAGAAATGCAAAGTTAAGGAAATCCAAGAAAAAGAAGGAAAGCAAGATTCAAGTTTCATGATTGAGTTTCTATCATCAAAGATTGGCATATAATTCAATGGAAAACTCAAAACCCGAAACAGAAATAGATTATATGCCTATGAGGCACCAAAAATAAATAGAACAGTAAACAACACCTGTGAAATAGTTTTGTGTTCATGCTCTGTTATTGCAATCATGAACAAAAAAAAAAGGTGCAAAAGCTAGAGATCATGAATCAGACCGAACTAAAAAATCTCAGAAGTGAGAAAAAAAATCCAGAACTGTATACCAGTAATGTCAAAGAAGAGTCAACAACACAATATGAAGACGATATGATACATCTTGCGTGTGCTTTTTCATACTCACAACTACTTAATCATGAACAAAGTTTGCAGATGAATCAAAACCCAATAAAGAAAGCGTGAAATTTACGGCAACCCAGAAGTGCATACCCGTAGAAAATCAAGAACATGCACTGAAATTAATACGAAAATGGATTGGTTTACTGAGAATTTCAGTGCCCAAGAAGCTCAACACAAAATGCAGGAAGAAAGAGAGATGGGCTGTAGAGAAAGAGAAAAACGGGATCGATTTTTCTTCGTGGAAGGGCAAAGTGAGAATTGAGAAAGAAGCGGTGCCTGCTACAGGACATTAGGACTCGCTATAAGACCATATGAAGACAGCCGAGAGCTTACTGTTTCTGAAAGACCCAAATCACAGCGACTTGTGTACGCGCGCATGTGAACTGGTGCTTTGTTGTACTCGCTCTTTCTGTTGGACAACGAAAGGGGTGGGTCTACACCTGTTCCCCTTCTTCTAAAACCAATATTTTGTTTTTGTTTTTTGAGAAAGGGCTTCTACAACCAAATTTGTTTGGTTGTCGTTTATTTTTTCAAAAAAAAAAAGGGACGTGATCGGCAAATCAACCTTCCAAATGTCAGGAAGATTTACACGTCTTTAGGCATAATCACAGAGATATATCAGCAAATGATTGATTTTCTCTTAATGTATGACTTTGGAAGACTTATTACTCAAAATATTTCACTAACTAGGCATTAAGTATCATTTTACTCTCAAAATGAATTTAGTTCCAATATGTTATCATAACTGTACTTTTGTTATCTCAGTTAACTATGTTAGTAATACCGTTAATAATGTTTACATGTCAAGCAGGGATTTGTAGTTTAATTATTTATCAAAAAATATTAAAATTAAAAAATTTTAAAACAAAAATGGAAGAAGGAAGATGAACAATGAACAGTAAATTTAGGTTTCATCTGCTTTTTTTTCACCTAATTGAAATGCCAATCCGAGTTTATGAGAGAGACTGAGTGGTGGATTGAGTCCTGCAAACCCTAGCCTTTCACCTTCCATATACAAATCCATCAATCAATTTGTCGTTTATTTTTTTTTAAAAAAAGGGACGTGATTGGCAAATCAACCTTCCAAATGTCAGGAAGATTTACACATCTTTAGGCATAATCACAGAGGTATATCAGCAAAAGATTCACTCTTTCTCTCTAATAAATTGTTTTTAAATTTTTTCTCTTAATATGACAGGACCGCCCCCGAAAGGGGCATTGATAACTGTGCCCGATCCTGCTCCCGTCTGGCAAGACGACTGAAATTCCTAATTTACCCTCAGTACTTGCCAAACCAGGGATAGCCACACGTACTTACTCATGCTTCCGCCTCTCGATCAGCCTCGATCAACGCGCCACGACCTGCAGGGTCAATAAAAACCAAAAGGTATGAGTGGACAAAAATAAATCAGTTTACAAAACAGTTACAGAAACACGTTTTTACCCTCCACGTAAAACCAATGCATGCATTAAAAAAAATCATTTCGCAATCCGTTACATTTTCTACGTAAGAAAACAGTGCATGAAATCAAATCATTTTCCTTTTCTTAACCTTCGGGTCTTAGCCCGCGATCATAAACACAGGGCCTCAGCCCAAAACCATGAATCAAAACCAAATACACAACATGATCCAAAACCATCAACCACATATACCGGGCCACTGCCCAACTCAACCGAAACATCAGAAATTAACAATAAATCACAAGTCAATCATTTTTTTGGTTATCAAGTGCGCCCGAGTCTTTAAACTCAAAACCATGCGCATAATCAGGCCTTCCCGGGATTTCAACGAGTCTTTAAACTCAAAACATAATCAATAGGCCTCGGGGGTATCACAATAACCGAATCTTTAAACTCTCGAGTCTTTAAACTCATTAAGGGCCCTCCCCCGGCATCAATTAACCGAGTCTTTAAACTCAAAACGTGCTCCAGCAATAGCACCGGGTCTTTGAACCCAAAACAGTTTTCAGCGGGTTTTTCAACCCAAAACATTTGTCAATCACAACAACTCGGGATTCATCTCGAAATCACATTTTGTCATAACAGGACTCATGGTCCGAATTTCCACATTCAAATCCCCAAACCTTACTTCACAAAACATAATCAAATCATCATTACACATGGGGCATGTATAATCATACCAAATCACTTTATTAAATCCTCTTCCATTCCCGAATTCGAATTCGCAATAATGATTCCGTAAGCTGGCATCCGGAAATATCATCCAGAACCCAAACCAAGAATTCGATTTCAAACCTCCGAAAACCGAAATCTCGTTCATCGAAATTACTTTTATGCCCTGAGCATCAAGCCCGAAATCACCTTTTCTCAAAATCCATTTTAAATCCTTAAAATCACATCATTTTTCAAATCCCAAGGTCAAAGCATCAAAACCACAATCATAATCACCAAAATCACAATCAAATCACAACATACTCGAAATACGTGTCAAAACCGTAAACCATACTCCCAACCGCAATCAAACATCTTAATAACATGATACGCACAAATCATATAAAATCATTCGTTAAACCATCATCCAAAACATACGAGAAACCATAATCTCGAAATACGTGCAATTTCGTGTGCATATAAAAAATACGTATAAATACGGGAATCGAAATCATCACAGTTCATAATCATAATTATAGAAATCATAGAAATATTTTTGCATGCATTAAATTTTGAAAGCAACGTCCACTCACACACCGTTTAACCATGCGCCTCGATACGCGTGCCATCGGCCTTCCCGGGCCTCGTCACTAACACAAGACTCCCAAACCTGTCCATATCACATTAGAGGGTTACTAGCCACTTCATTAACCTCCTATTCGAGTCCAGTAATTTTCCCGAATTTTTAACTATTTTTAAACTCGACTTAAAACCTTCGGACATCCCGAACAATGTCGGAACGGGGTCCGATTGACACGAAACCAACGCTAAAATGTTCGTTATATTGTATAGGATAAAAGTCATGTTGACCTTACCTTGGAATTCATGCCCACGCGCCGCCGTGAGTGGCTACGCGTGACACCCATGCGCCTGCTACAGTGCCCATCACTGTTCATCTCCTTCTTCACCCGTTTCCTGCAATACGGGTCTGCAACCCGTGTGTTCGACCCGATCAATTACCCTTCAATTCAAGCTCTATTCCTTCTGTTTTTTATCCTAAAACATTCATTAACCATCTAATTAAAGTTCTGTGTCAATAATCAACCTCAACCATCCCTTAATCTGGTAGTCGACCCACGATCAACCAAACAGGTTGATCACCCAAACTCCATGGTTTCTAAACCAAACTCAAATTAACTTCACAGGTAGCATATAGGGACCCAAACAAACCAACACATCTAACCAATTGAATGAACCGTTACCTGGAAGTAGTCGTCCACAGCACTGAAAATCCTCTGAAACTGGAACTCAAGTTCCCGGCCAACCAGTGCTCCACCTCCTTCGATTTTTGCACGGTTGTGTTTGAAATGGACTCAGAAGACTAATCCCACTCACTGTTTAGCTTAACTAACCTCAAAACTCAACCTTCGAATTTTCCCTCCATTTCTGATTTTTCTCCACCCGAATCAGTTCTCTCACTCTCAGCTCTCTCTCAGGTGCAAAATGATCCTCTCACTCACCAACACTCAACTAATGGTTCATAATGAACGGCAACCCGTGGGATTCCATCTGCTTCCCCTCTGAACTTGTTTCCCGCAAACAGAACCCAAAGCCATTTTCAAAGCTTCCCGTGCACTGATGCAGTCCACCCCAATCAACCCTGTCTCCATTATCCTCAATCCAATTAAACAATCCATTCTGGCCAGCCACTAACGCCCATAAACAATTGCACGCTCAGGGCACTCACGGCATGGCCGTGCAACCTATTTCCACCGCATCTGAACAGTACCCTGCACAAATTACAATTTTACCCTGAGTTCAATAATCACCAAAATGCCCTCACGCATCCAGACCCGTAACTTGGTCATTCGGACTCCGATTGACGTGTGCCGCCTGTCTACGGACTCAGGGCATCGAGACCTTCCTAACGGTCCTTGGCCCTCGGCCATCGGACCTCCCGATCAAAAAGTCAACATTTTTCCCCTTTTCGTCCAAATTACGAATATGCCCTTTGACTTCCGAACGTCATAACTTTCACCGCGAACGTCAGAATCAAATGTGCCACCTGTCTATAGACTCGTGGCATCCCAAATTACGTCACGGTCATCGGTCAATGTCCATTTGACCGTCCGAATAAAAAGTCAACGTTTTACCCACGACTAGGGGCAAAACGGTCATTTTGCACCGTTCGTCCGATTTCGCCCAACTAATCACTAATTAACCCCGCTAATCATGATTAGTTACTAATCTAATCCCAAATTCCAGGATGGGTCGTTACAATCTTCCCCCCTTAAATAAATTTCGTCCTCGAAATTTCCAATTATCCTCATTCCATATCCACCATGTGGAAAACATTTCGTCCTCATACTTTTGTACACTCGTACACCAACTAAACTCATCTATACTCATACGTCCCATCATAGTCTTACGTCGGACCAACCACACTTGACCACCTCGAGTGAAATTGATCACCCGGTCTGTGTCAATAACGCTTGTTAAATTCACCATTTAGCTGACTCCTTCAGCTAGTCGGTTCCTCTCAAACATTAATATATCTGACGTCTGCTCCCCCTGGGAGTCAACAAATCTAACTCGTCAGTCCCTGCTGACACTACCAGCAAAGCTTTCACCGCTTAAGCTCTACCACCCTAGTAAAGCTCCAACTACCAACCAATCGGTGCCACTCAAAGTAGCATAAGATCAATAACACGATCTCATCTCGCAGGGCAAGCTCAATCCTGCGGCATATATCAAGCTCAAAGTTCATAACAGTCGACTCCCTCAACGAACCATGACGCTGGAAATGTCACGGCGTGGTAACATCACGCAAGGCCACTAGTGGTTACACTCACCACCAACTCACTCATCCTAAGTATACGTATATGGTCCTCTTACTCAATCAGGTGGTGTAATTGAAACACATTGAATACTAGCCCAGCAGTGATCACACATCTCAACCCTGGGGGTTCCACTAGCCATCCGTGGCTAAGAGCATCTGCTCATAAAATCACTGAATCCAACAAGAATTTCTCTGCCCGGTGCATAGTACTCAATGTCCAGTTCACGCTCACTACCAAATCCAATGGTGTCGGAACTAAGTCGATTACCAACACGTACAACCACACCCCACTGGTACCTCCTATGTACCGATTCTCGTACACCATATAGGGTACGTGTATCCATCCCCCAACAAGTCCAATCTCGAACTAGACAAATCGATCATTCCGACTTATTATCCATTCTGGATCCCATGGTCACCCGACCAGTAACACAACATCTACTCCCAAACACGTCATCCAAGATGTACCAATCCAAGCACGCTCACCAAGGTGTGTACAGTCATGCTAAAAGGGCATCCACTCACAATTACCGAGGCACACCAACCCCGAATCTATCGGATACTCGCTCAAACGGTTACCACATCACAATCGATTGACTTCAAAAGGAAGCCAATCCAATCACACATATCTACGACTGACCAATTAGACCCTATTGGATATCCATTCATCCACAGGTCAAACCTCGAGTCAAATCATAAATATTCCCACTCGCTCGAGTATGGATTAACTTCGAAAGGAAGTTCGGTCCAACTATTCCCATATCTAAACATTTATGACAGAGCGATAAGCTCTTCACCTAGCCTGATCAAGGTGATCACAATTCAAATCTGTTACCACGTCACCCGACTGGTAACACCACGATCCTAGATCGTCGCCATGTCCAAGGCCCACAACATCATAATCCAGATCCACCTAGGATCCACACATGCTCACAGCTAGCAATCCACCTGGAACCTGATCGTAGGGTCTTACACCCTCTAGAATTCTTGTGAACCACACAACACCCCTCAACTATTTTTACATCCAATCCTTCACTCAACAACGTTACACATCCACTCCGTGGATCCCCTCCATTTACCTCACATCGATCCTTGTCACCCCACCTAGGAGGGACCAAGGATGATCCAATACGATGTCATCAACATCCATCCTACGTGAGTGCAAACACAACCCACTGCACCCCCCCCCCCCACCGTACAAGTATTCCAACATCGTCTACCACCAAGCAGAAAAATGGGTATCCCATTTACCCCAACCTCGAGAAACGTAACTCCACCTGATGACCCTAAAACACACATGGGTCCACCACCCAATACACGCTCAACGTACTGGTATCCGCGACCAACATCTGCCAGGGCAGAGAGTAAGAAGTCAACCTCGATGACTTCCAAATACCAATCACCAATGATTTCCCTCATCCTTTCCTATTCAGTAATTTCCTTGTACCTTCTGGGCATATAAGGAACGCATGGTCACACCAATCTCGGAGTTGACAACAACTCCCCAAATCCTCCAACTCTCATGATATAGGGAAAGTCGTCCCAAGATTCCTCATGTCTCAAACATACCGTTTATCCACGAATCTCTTATCGCCTCATCACTGTTGGAACTTATCCCAACACATCACCATCTCCGCTGGATTCCATCCAGTCCATGACTCAACCACTACTGAATCTCAAATAACAACGTACGCTCATCATGACAGAGTCACACCCCAACTCGTGGCTCAACACGAACTCAATCACTGACACTAGCACCAGTGCTAGTACCAGCACCAACGTACAATCATCCACACTAGCACACCATGTGCAAAGTGGGTAGCCCTGGATCTCCGCTCATACCGAGCGACGATCCCGCATCATCACTCGTACCCCACAACCATGGGTACCACCATTCTAACAATCCACATCAGGATAATGAACGTTCCCTGAACGCTCCCTGATTCTCAACTACTACCACTACACCAAGTACCCACGACAATCAGCTATCTCCACAAGACCACCGTTCCACAAAAAAAAAGCCAATCATGTCATCACTGACATACCCAGTCCCCGAGCAATTCCCAATGCTCAACCACATTCTATAGGACTAATAGGGCCTAAGAGATAGTACAATTTGCCCAATAAAACGGCCTTCCAGCCACCGATCTGGTTCATCTCTGTGACCCACGCAATTCTATGTCCAACAAATCGCAGTTCACAGTGTACACTACCCGACATCTGACCCTCAATCTAGGGTCAATCTCACCCGAGATCTAACACGAGGTCCCAAACACCCTCACCTACTCGTCTCACTACAAGGTCGAACACGAGGCTTACGCTTCGAAGACATGATGTGCCAACAGAATCAGCAACCTAGTGCTCTGATACCAAATTGACAGGACCGCCCCCGAAAGGGGCATTGATAATCGTGCCCGGTCCTGCTCCCGTCTGGCAAGACGACTGAAATTCCTAATTTACCCTCAGTACTTGCCAAACCAGGGATAGCCACACGTACTTACTCATGCCTCCGCCTTTCGATCAGCCTCGATCAACGAGCCACGACCTGGAGGGTCAATAAAAACTAAAAGGTGTGAGTGGACAAAAATAAATCAGTTTACAAAATAGTTACAGAAAGACGTTTTTACCCTCCACGTAAAACCAATGCATGCATTAAAAAAAATCATTTCGCAATCCGTTACATTTTCAACGTAAGAAAACAATGCATGAAATCAAATCATTTTCCTTTTCTTAACCTTCGGGTCTTAGCCCGCGATCATAAACACAGGGCCTCAGCCCAAAACCATGAATCAAAACCAAATACACAACATGATCCAAAACCATCAACCATATATACCGGGTCACTGCCCAACTCAACCGAAACGTCAGAAATTAACAATAAATCACAAGTCAATCATTTTTTTGGTTATCAAGTGCGCCCGAGTCTTTAAACTCAAAACCATGCGCATAATCAGGCCTTCCCAGGATTTCAACAAGTCTTTAAACTCAAAACATAATCAATAGGCCTCGGGGGAATCACAATAACCGAATCTTTAAACTCTCGAGTCTTTAAACTCATTAAGGGCCCTCCCCGGCATCAATTAACCGAGTCTTTAAACTCAAAACGTGCTCCAGCAATAGCACCGGGTCTTTGAACCCAAAACAGTTTTCAGCGGGTCTTTAAACCCAAAACATTTGTCAATCACAACAACTCGGGATTCATCCCGAAATCACATTTTGTCATAACAGGACTCATGGTCCGAATTTCCACATTCAAATCCCCAAACCTTACTTCACAAAACATAATCAAATCATCATTACACACGGGGCATGTATAATCATACCAAATCACTTTATTAAATCCTCTTCCATTCCCAAATTCGAATTCGCAATAATGATTCCGTAAGCCGGCATCCGGAAACATCATCCCGAACCCAAACCAAGAATTCTATTTCAAACCTTCGAAAACGGAAATCTCGTTCATCGAAATTACTTTTATGCCCCGAGCATCAACCCCGAAATCACCTTTTCTCAAAATCCATTTTAAATCCTTGAAATCACATCATTTTTCAAATCCCAAGGTCAAAGCATCAAAACCACAATCATAATCACCAAAATCACGATCAAATCACAACATACTCGAAATACGTGTCAAAACCGTAAACCATACTCCCAACCGCAATCAAACATCTTAATAACATGATACGCACAAATCATATAAAATCATTCGTTAAACCATCATCCAAAACATACGAGAAACAATAATCTCGAAATACGTGCAATTTCGTGTGCATATCAAAAATACGTATAAATACGGGAATCGAAATCATCACAGTTCATAATCATAATTATAGAAATCATAGAAATATTTTTGCATGCATTAAACTTTGAAAGCAACGTCCACTCACACACTGTTTAACCATACGCCTCGATACGCGTGCCATCGGCCTTCCCGGGCCTCGTCACTAACACCAGGACTCCCAAACCTGTCCATATCACATTAGAGGGTTACTAACCTCTTCATTAACCTCATATTCGAGTACCGTAGTTTTTCCGAATTTTTAACTATTTTTAAACTCGACTTAAAACCTTCGGACATCCCGAACAATGTCGGAACGGGGTCCGATTGACACGAAACCAACGCTAAAATGTTCGTTATATTGTATAGGATAAAAGTCATGTTGACCTTACCTTGGAATTTGTGCCCACGCACCGTCGCGCGCCACTGTGAGTGGTTGCGCGTGACACCCACGCGCCTGCTACAGTGTCCAATACTGTTCATCTCATTCTTCACCCGTTTCCTGCAATACGAGTTTGCAACCCGTGTGTTCGACCCGATCAATTACCCTTCAATTCAAGCTCTATTCCTTTCGTTTTTTATCCTAAAACATTCATTAACCACCTAATTAAAGTTCTGTGTCAATAATCAATCTCAACCATCCCTTAATCTGGTCGTCGACCTGTGATCAACCAAACGGGTTGATCACCCAAACTCCATGGTTTCTAAACCAAACTCAAATTAACTTCACAAGTAGCATATAGGGACCCAAACGAACCAAAACATCTAACAAATTGAACGAACCGTTACCTGGAAGTAGTCGTCCACAGCACTGAAAATCCTCGGAAACTGGAAATCAGGTTCTCGGCCAACCAGTGCTCCACCTCCTTCGATTTTTGTACGGTTGTGTTTGAAATGGATTCAGAAGACTAATCCCACTCACTGTTTAGCTCAACTCACCTCAAAAATCAACCTTTGAATTTTCCCTTCATTTCTGGTTTTTCTCCACCCGACTCAGCTCTCTCACTCTCAGCATCTCTCAGGTGCAAAATGATCCTCTCACTCACCAACACTCAGCTAATGGTTCATAATGAACGGCAACCCGTGGGATTCCATCTGCTTCCCCTCTGAACTTGTTTCCCGCAAACAGAACCCAAAGCCATTTTCAAAGCTTCCCGTGCACTGATGCAGTCCACCCCAATCAACCCTGTCTCCATTATCCTCAATCCAATTAAACAATCCATTCTGGCCAGCCACTAACGCCCATAAACAATTGCACGCTCAGGGCACTCACGGCATGGCCGTGCAACCTATTTCCACCGCATCTGAACAGTACCCTGCATAAATTACAATTTTGCGCTCAGTTCAATAATCACCAAAATGCCCTTAAGCATCCAGACCCGTAACTTGGTCATTCGGACTCCGATTGACGCGTGCCGCCTGTCTACAGACTCAGGGCATCGAGACCTTCTTAACGGTCCTTGGCCCTCGGCCATCGGACCTCTCAATCAAAAAGTCAACATTTTCCCCCCTTTTGTCCAAATTACGAATATGCCCTTTGACTTCCGAACGTCATAACTTTCACCCCGAACGTCGAAATCGAACGTTCCACCTGTCTATAGACTCGTGAAGTCCCAAATTATGTCACGGTCATCGGCCAAAGTCAATTTGACCGTCTGAATAAAAAGTCAACGTTTTACCCACGACTAGGGGTAAAACGGTCATTTTGCACCGTTCGTCCGATTTCGCCCAACTAATCACTGATTAACCCCGCTAATCATGATTAGTTACTAATCTAATCTCGAAATCCGGGATGGGTCGTTACATAATAAATTTTGAGTCTCTCTTATACAAAAATGTATCACTTTGGGAAGACTTATTACTCAAAATACTTCACTAACTAGGCATTAAGTATCACTGTACTCTCCGAAACGGATTTAGTTTCAATGTGTTGTCACAACTGTACTTCTGTTATCTCTGTTGCTCCATTCAATTAACTATGTTCGTAATACCGTTAATAATGCTTACGTGTCAAGCAGGGATTTGTGGTTTAATTATTTATCAAAAAATATTAAAATTAAAAATTTTAAAAACAAAAATTGAAGAAGGAAGATGAACAATGAATAATAGATTTAGTTTTCATCTTCTTTCTTTTTCACCTAATTGAAATGCCAATCCGAGTTTATGAGAGAGAGTGAGTGGTGGATTGAGTCTTGTAAACCCTAGCCTTCACCTTCCATATACAAATCTATCAATCAATTTATCATTATTATTATATATTTTGCTTTCTTTGATTTTTTTCAAATTGTACTGAGAATGGCGACCTCTTCATTTAAATCAACGACGAAGTGGACACCGATCAAGGCAACCAAGGCTCCAGGGACCGACGACTCGTCTTCGTCTAGTCAGAACATGTCTCACCAGCGCTCGTGAAGCCTAAGATGCTTCTCGCGCGAGTAACTTAAACGAACTCCGTCACCCGACAACGACGATGACAATCCATCTCCCAAAGGAAGGCTTGTCAACATGGTTCGAAGTTCAAGCTTCCCAAAGATCTGCCTCGACGACCTCGCCATTGAGCTATTCGATTCCTTCAGTGACTGAGGTCGTCCAACTTCGCGGAGCTCCAAAGCTACCCCTATGTGACGACCCGAAAATTTGAAAAAGGAAAAGTTGGAAAATTGGAAGGAAATGACGATTTTGCTCTTGTTTATGGGGGCAAAAGTTGACTTGTTGACCGGACCCTTGTTTGGACTTTCCGTAAGGACCGTTGGATAGGTCTCGAGACGCTGAGTCCGTAGACAGGTGGCATGCGTCAATCGGAGTTCGGATGTGAAAGTTATGGATCTCGAATGACAAGGGGCATTTTCTTAATTCTGCTAGAAAAGGGTCAAAAGGTAATTTTGGGGGATGAGATTAAGTGAGTCGGCCATTGTGGTGAGTTATGCCTCCTTGTGAGTGACATCTGTCACTTGGTGGGCAAGGTTAGTGGCATTCATGCCGTTTGATATTTGAACATTTCAAACCATATCTTAGGCTTAATTGATTGATGGGTAAGACCAATTATGAAACGTGAGACGGTGGGACAAATCCAGAGAGGAAAACGAGTGAGAATTAAAGGAGAATGGAGGGAAATTAAACCCCAAACCCGAAACCCAGGCGTCGAAATGGAGGAACAAAGTTGGAATTTCAAATTCGAAATTATGGACCTTGATCACTGAAATTGGGGTTGAATTGAGTCTTCTGGGATCAAGGCGAGTCGAACCCAAGCAAAAACGAAGGAAATCGACTGTGGTTTTTTCAAGAACAGGACCCTCAAGCCTCTCAAAAATTCGAGATTGAGTTCGAGTTATGGGAAGCATTGAATGATGAAATTGAAGTTGTAAGACTGTTTAGAATGATGCTACAATGCTTCTTGATGAATCAATTGCAAGAAAACAATGAGAATTGATTGAGATTGAGGGATGAACAGTGCCCGCGACAGAGAGGAAGTCGTGAAGTTGAATTTGATTGTTCGAGGTAAGTGTTTATGTACTTGGGATTACAGAACTATAATTAGACCTAAGACGATGCTATTGGCTTGATCAATTACGGAAATCGACTGAGATTTGAACAGGATTGGACCGGGGTTGCACTGCAGGACCCGTTTGCAGGGGAAACGAGTAGACGTGACGATGAACAGTAATCAGGGGGTACTGTAGCAGGCGCGTGCACTTCACGCGCAGCCGCTTACGGTGGTGCGTAGGGGCGTGTGAGTGGGATTCTCGTGGTGAAGTCAACATGACTTTTATTCTATACAATGTAACGAACATTTTGACGTTGGTTTCGAGTCGATCGAAGACTTTTTCGATATTGTTTTGAGGGTCCGAAGGCTTATGTTACTTTTTTAATTCGTAATTAATTCCCGGAAAATTATGGGAAATTAATATGATATTAATTGAGTCATTAGTGACCCTTAATGATGTTTTTGGATAGGATTCATGATTCCTGGAAAATGTCAAAAATTACCGAAAAGCGTGCAACTTGGAAATCAAGCGGTTTAGATGGTGTGTGAGTGGACGTTTGTTGTATAAACTGTTATGCATGCATAGTTAAATGTTTTACATGATTAAGTGCATGATTTGGTTTGCAATGATATCATGGTGATTTGGCATGATTAATTGTGATTAATGATTATTTTAATCGGTCTTTTGGGCACGTTTTACGAGGAATGTGCAAATGATGTTTTGGGATAGGCCCAGGGTTTTAAAATGATATTTTGACTTGGATTTGGAGTCAAATGTGAATATATGATTGAATTGATGGTTTTGGATCTACGTTCAGTGACTTCGGATGTGTAATTCCCAGAGGGACCTGATGTGTAATTCCCGGTGAGGCTGGATGTGTAATTCCCAGTAAATCTGGATGTGTAATTCCCAGAGGAACCTCGGATGTGTAATTCCCGAGTTATGTGATTGTGTGATTGATTTTGCACTTGTGAGTAGTACTGTTTGATATTGATGTTGATTTGATTTTGATTCTTTACGTACTTGCAATGACTACGGATTTTGGACTTTGTGGCCAGGTTAGTGTTTTCATGTGTTTTGGCTTGGAAGCTGGTGATTTATGTGTTTGACTCTATGCATGCATGGTTTGATAAACTAGAGGGGAAAATGGTCTATTTGAAATGTATTTTCAAAGGATATTATTTTTGTCCACTCACACATTTTCTGTTTTTATGACCCTCCAGGTCGTGGCACGACGTTCGGGGCTGACCGAGAGGCGGAGGCATGAGCAGAAATCAATACAATCATCCTTTGTCTCACGGGTGCTAAGGGGTAGTTTCGGAACTTCAGTTGACTTGTCAGACGAGAGCAAGACCGGGCGCGGTTAACAAAGTCCAGTTGGGACGGGTCCTGTCACCCTGCTTCCAGTGCCTTGCTGTGAAGAGGGAGGTTGGATCCAATTTATAGGTTTATCGAGGAGTCGACCATAGCAATTTATGGGTTTACCCATTAAATTCAACATCTAAGCAATCAGGTTCGTCTCTAATTTTTGGTTTTACCCAGTAAATTAAACATCCAAGTAATCAGGTTCCTCTTTAATTTTTAGGTTTCTCCATACCTAGATTTTCCACTAAAGCCCCGACCACCAGGTTTTTCGCCGAATGTATCGTTGAGGAAGTCAAGTGAGAAGAACAGATGGCCTCCATAATCCCTACCAATGACACCCAATGGGAAAGGCACAACCACTACCAGCCCTTCATGTCTAAGAGTCCTAGATCGCCTAAGATAGTGGTTCATCCCCGAAATCGAACAAATGGTGGGCAGGTAAACGAGTTGGTTGAAAAGCTTAGGCTCCGACGTGCCAAGACGATCCAATCAGAGAGTTAGATTGTAATCGACAAACATAAACAGATATTGTACAGATCCCATAAACACAAACCATTTGATTAGATCAAACTCTCAATTCAAATTCATTCATTTTATTTGAGTCAAAATATATATACATAGAGCATAAATGGAGATGTCATAGTTCCGTGTTGAACCAAATACAGCGGAGTATGCGACGAAGGGCATGGGAAAGGAAAGGGACGATGTGGTGGGTGAAGAAGGAGACACATGGGGAGAGCTTGAGGTAGAGACGGCTGAGGAAGTTTGGGCATGATGGGTCCGTTGGTCGTGGAACACCATAATGGAGCAGTTGATACCAAAAGAAGGCAGAACATGTTTTGAGTGGACTATAACACTAAACAAGATATATATATATATATATATATATAGAGAGAGAGAAGAAAAAATGATATGGTGTTCCAACGACTTGCGGTACTCATCTAAGGTCAAATTGTTGTTGAAAAGGCTTGGTGTGGAGCTAATGGTGATTGAATTGGGTTTGTCATTGTTGGATTGAATTCTATTTTGGGTTTCTGAAAAGGTTGTGACTTTGTGGATTGTGTTTTTACATAAACTAAAATCCTAATTAGATGAAGAAAAACCAGATTGAATTTGAGGGTTGGGAATAGATTGAAAAAAAAAAATTGAGATTCACTGTCCATTGTTCATCTTCATTCTTCAATTTTTGTTTTTAAAATATTTAATTTTTATAATTTTTTTTAAATAATTAAACCACCAATCCCTGATTGACACGTATGCATTATTACCGTTGTTACTAACTTAGCTAACAGGATGGAGCAATGGAGGTAACAGAAGTACAGTTGTGGCAGCACATTGGAACTAAATTCGTTTTGGGAAACAAACTGATACTTAATGTCCGGTTAGGGGAGCATTTTGAGTAATAATCATTTTGAGAATTATAATAGGGATTAATACTACATTTTGGATGCAGGAACACATAATATTTCCAAAAAAATTCAACTATAATATTTTGGAATGAGATCCTAGGCATGTTGTTGTAGGTTGGATGGATGGAGGGATTGAGATTGAATTGTTAACATTTAAAAACAGAAAACTGATTTTGGAACCCTATAAATTACTTACTGTATTCCACTTGATTATTTAATTGTTTTCTTATTGTTTTATGAATTACTTCCAAATTTACCATTTTTCCCCTTGGAGCATCAATCCAATTGTGTCATATGTTGTTTAACATAACCATAGTTTGTCTTATTAATTATTAATTATTTTAAAATTTACATATGAGAGAGAAAAATAGAAAACAAATAAAATTATAAAACCCAACAACACTTCAGTTCATTTTACTTAAGTTAGAAAGTTTGATTTATAAAATAATATAAAATAATTAAATAAAATATAGTAAGTAATTTATATAGTGTCAAAATTAGTTCTCTTAAAAAATAAATAAAAATAAAAAATTCACCTTTGCATATTATGTATGTTTTTCAATTGGGAATGAGGGAGAAAAGAAATCTCAATGTCTTTCAAAATTGAAAAATTAGTATATAGAAATAAATTAGTATGTTTTTCAATAGGGAATGTTGGTTTATATTTTGGCTTATTAGGCTAAGTGCACCAGAAAAAAACCACCAAATCTCAAAATGCACTAGGGACGAAAATTTGTCTCAGGTTGCTGCAGGAATAGGTATATCGTCAAGTCCGTTGCACCATCCGCCAGTCAAAGTTATTAACGCTGTTAATTTTGATGACATGGTAGTAATAGTAAAAAATTAGTAAGGGTAATTTAGACATTTTGTTCATTTTATTATATTTTCTTTTAAAACTCTTTTTTCTTCATTCTCTTCCCTTTCCTACCCAAGCCTACCATTTCATTCTCCTCCCCCATCTTCATTGATCTTCCATGGCACTCTTCACACTCAATTCCTTCCTCCACGACAATCCTATCTCTATCTCTCTCTCTCAATTTCTGTAAATTCCAAATGGTGTCTTCCCCTTCCCTGCTCAAGACTACCATTTCATTCTCCTCCTCCATCTCCACTGCTCTTCCATGGCGCTCTTCACACTCATTTCCTTCCTCCATGACATTTCCTTCTCAAACAATGGTCAGCGCCGCCGAAATCCTCTCGGATTCTGGATGCACCTCCATGGCTCTGACCCTAGACCTCGCCTCCCCCACTATCCTCGTCTCACGTTTTCCGTTTCTCACCATTTTTCTCCCAACAATGATTCCTTTTCTTTCTTTGGTCAGCCCCCGCTGACCCTTCTTGAATACCACCTCCTTCCCCAAGCTTTCTCTCTCCAATCGCTCAGGTCCTTTCCTTTCGGCGCCAAGATCTTGACTTTAGTCTCTAGATACTCCCTCACCATCACCACTTCTCCCTTCGACCACCGAGTTTCTCTCAACAACGTTACCCTTCCTCTTTCCCCAATTTTCAATGATGGGTCGGTGATAATTTTCGGAATCAGCAGGTTCTTGGACCTCTATTTTTAGAATTCAGGTCTGATTCGCAGCTACAACCCCCAAGAACCTTGTGTGCTTGGCTCGGGAAAGCCCCAACGAGCCCATGGAGATAAGTGACGGTCACATCCCATTTAACGAAGCTTCTAATGCGATGAGGTCTAGAGGTTGCTCTATCATGGCTTAGTTTATTGAAATGCAATTTCATGGGGTTTTCTCTAAGTACGAGATGATGGTGACCGTGTTTACTCCGTTTGATCAAGTTTTAATGAATCGAGTTGGGAACTTGAGTGAACAGTCGTCCATCTTTCACCGTCATGTGGTTCCCTGTAAGCTTTTATAGAGCGATATGGTGAGTTTGAATGACGAGATGATCCTGAGGAAGAATTTGATGTGAATTGCGAGAGAATGGGGAGAGAATGAAGAAGAAAAAGTTTTAAAAGAAAATATAATAAAATGAACAAAATGTCTAAATTGCCCTTACTAATTTTTTATAATTACTACCACATCATCAAAATTAACGGCGTTAATAACTTTAATTGGCGGATGGTGATGGTGACCGTGTTTACTCCATTTGATCAAGTTTTGATGAATCGAGTTGGGAACTTGAGTGAACAGTCGTCCATCTTTCACCATCATGTGGTTCCCTGTAAGCTTTTATAGAGCGATATGGTGAGTTTGAATGACGAGATGATCCTGAGGAAGAATTTGATGTGAATTGCGAGAGAATGGGGAGAGAATGAAGAAGAAAAAGTTTTAAAAGAAAATATAATAAAATGAACAAAATGTCTAAATTGCCCTTACTAATTTTTTATAATTACTACCACATCGTCAAAATTAACGGCGTTAATAACTTTGATTGACGGATGGTGCAACGGACTTGATGATGTACCCGTTCCTATAGCAACCTGAGGAAAATTTCCATCCCTGGTGCATTTTGAGATTTGGTGGCTTGTTCTTGGTGCACTTAACCTAATAAGCCTTATATTTTCTGTGTAAATTAATAGTGTCAAATGCCGAAAATGACAAAAAGTTTGTGGCATGAGTGATTTGTAGAAATAAATTTACTTATTCTCATAGTTTGGAAATTTTACTTCCATTCTGACAGGACCCGTCCCAACTGAACTTTGATATCCGTGCCCAATCCTGCTCCCGTCTAACAAATCAACTGAAGTCCCGAAACTACCCTTCAACACCTGTCAGACAAGGGATAACTGTACTGATTTCCGCTCATGCATCCGCCTCTCGATCAGCCCCAAACGTCGTGCCACGGCCTGGAGGGTCATCAAAACAGGAAAGGTGTGAGTGGACAAAAATAATATCATTTAAAAACACATTTCAAAATACATCATTTACCCTCCAATTTATCAAACCATGCATGCATAGGGTAAAACATATGAATCACCGGCTTTCCAGCCAAATCACATAACAAGTATCAACTCCTAACTTTCAAGCCAAAACATGTGAAAACATAATCACCTAGCCACAAAGACCAGAAACCCGTACTCAATACCAGTACGCCATCACAATAAACATCAAACAGTACTACTCACAAGTGCACAATCAATCAATCAATCAATCAATCCGCACCACTCACGAGTGCACAAACAATCACCCAATCACATCCGCACTACGCGTAGGCCAACATCCAGCCACATTCTGAGGATCACACACATCTGGGCTCAACCCTCGGGCTCAGTCACATCTGGGCGAACACATCCCCAAGCTCAGACACATCCGAGTGGTACATCCAGGCTCAGTCGCAATCATACCCCCCAAGCTCCGGTCGTCTGGGTGATCCCCTAGCTCCGGCCATCTGGGTATCCACAATCACAATGAAAACCATCCTGGGATTACATCCCAAAATATTTCAATCAAATCCTTGACTTCAAACCAAGTCAAAATCATTCCCGACAGGGTCTCAATCCCAAATGTCATTTACACGTAAATCCGTAAAATCACATTGAAAAACAATAAAATAATCCAGAAATCATCCTTGACTCACCAATTAAGTCAAAATTTCCTTTTCAAAACCTTTTGACTCCGGGCCTAGCCCAAAACATCACTTGCACATTTCTCGTAAAACGTGCCCGAAAGACCAATTAAAATAATCATTAAATCACAAATAATCATGCCACATCATCAGGACATCATTGCAACTCAAATCATGCAATCAATCATGTAAAAAATTTAACTATGCATGCATAATGGTTTATAAAACAAACGTCCACTCACACACCATCCAAACCGCTCCCTTTCCGAGCTACACACGTTTCCGTAATTTTCGACATTTTTTAGGAATCTCGAATCCTGTCCAAAATCATTACTCAGGGTCACTAATGACTTAATTAACATCATATTAATTTCCCAAAATTTTTCGGGAATTAATTATTAATTAAAAACATAACACAAACCTTCGGACCTTCGAAACAATATCGAAACGGTGTCCGATTAACTCGAAACCAACTCTAAAATGTTCGTTACATTGCATAGAATAAAAGTCATGTTGAACTCACCTCGGAAATCGAGCCCACACACCCTCACGCACCGCCGTGAGTGGCTGCGCTTGAAACTCACGCGCCTGCTACAGTGTCACCACCTTCAGCCGTTTAACTGATAAACGGATCCTGCGACCCGCATGCTAACTCGATTCAATCCCCATCAATTCTGCATCGTTTTCAACAATTGAATAGTCCATTAGCATCGTTATGGATCCAATTAAGGTTCTGTGAACTCAATTACATGAAACCTTAACTCAAGCCAATCGAATTGAACTCGAATTCAAAGAACACCAGAACACTGTTCATCGTCCCAATTCAGTCAAACTCGAGTGTTTTCTTTCAATTGATGCATCAAGGAGCATCGTGGGATCCTACTAAATATGTTTCCAAGATCAATTTCATCGTTCCATGTCTCCAATTCCTCGACTCAAACTCGAAAATCCAAAGTTCTCACCCTTTCCGTTCTAGTCCAAAACAACCTCAATTCGCATCAATTTTGAGCTGGTCCTAATCGAATTGATCCCAGAAGGCTCAATTCAATCTCAATTTGAGGCATCTCGAGCTAGAAGTTCAAATTCGAATTTTCGAAAGGTGTAAGTTTCACGGTTTGGGTCTTCGGGTTTCTCTTCCTCTCTTCTCCTCTCATTCCCATTTATTTTCCTCTGTAAATTTGTCCCACCGTCTCAGGTTTCACACTTAGCTTTATTCATCAATCAATTTGGTGAACTTAAACGAAGGGTGGGCGGTTTTGTGTTGTCCTTGTTAGGAATTCAAACAAAGCCACTAATCCCTCTACTATAGTGACATGTGTCCCGCAGGGAGCTAAATGATTCATCAATGGGGCTGCATCATCAAATTCCAGCGCTAAATTACCTTTTTGCCCTTACCAACAAAATGACCAAAATGCTCATCGTCGTTTGAGACCCATAACTTTTACATCCGACTTCTGAGTGACGTATGTCGCCTGTCTACGGATTCAGCATCTCGAGACCTATCCAACGGTCCTTTCGGAAAGTCCAAACAAGATCCCGATCAAAAATTCAACTTTCGGCCCTTATAACCAAGGACAAAATCGTCATTTCCTTCAAATTTTTCAATTTTTCCTTTTTCGAATTTCCGGGTCCTTACACATTCAATCATAGTTGGGAGGAAATAGGTTTAAACGAGCAGTAAAGGGGAAGCTTAGAGACTTCAATAGAGAACTTGAGATCTGATGTAGTTTACTTTCTTAGGGCTAATTTGACATTGGTATGCTTTTGAAAAGTTGTTTCTACTATAATTTTTTAATAAGCGGCTTTATATTAAATCAGTAAAACGTTTGGTTAAAAAAAACTTAAATGTGAGTATGTAAGTAACAACAAAGTATTTGGTAAATTTGAGTATAAAATTGTGACATTGACATGATATTGAGAAGTAAGAGGTAGGTATGGTGGTGGTGAGGTGGAGGTATGAGAAGATGAGAAGGTGATGGTGGTTCCAACAGTAGAGGTAGAGGTGGTTATGGATGAGGTGATGGAGGTTGTGGCAAAAAAAGGTGAAGGTAGAGGTATAAGGTGTGGTGGTGGTGATAGAGATAAGAATGGATCATGCGGTGTAGTGGTGGAGGTATGTCAGGTAGTGAGGCTAGTGACAACTGTGGTGGCGCCGCGGTGGTGACTGTGGTGGGGGATAAGGTGGAGACTCGGATGGAAGAGATGTATGTAAATATGATATAAGTGGTGGAGGTGACAGTATCGGTGGTGGTGGTGGTTGCAATGGTGACCGTGATGGTGGTCGCGGCGCCACGGTTGCGATGGTAATGGTGGATGAGGTGGAGATTAGGATAAAAGGTTGTGGTAGAAGAAGTAGAGATAAAAGTGAGGTGGTGAGGTGGTAATAGAGATGGTAGTGGTGGTGGTTGTGGTATTGGTGATTGTGGTAGCGGTGATGATAGTGGTGATGTTAGAGTAAACTTAGGCATCAAGTGGTGGTTTGTTCCCTTACGAGAAAAAAATGTGTTAGAAATATAACCGATAAAAAAATTAGAAATTAATTTGGATATTATAAGAAATAAAATTTTCAATAACTTTTTATGAAAGCAGTTTTTTACCTATATGGTATTTTTAAAAATTACTGTCAAAAGTCCATTGCTTTAAAAAAAAAAAGCAAGATTTCCAGTTTTATCAAACACTTTTGTATTGTTTCACTTTCAAATAAAACATTTTTTTTAAGGAAAACAAAAAAGCAATACCAAAGAGCCTTAGTGTGAAGCGCTAAGAGAGTAGTCCTGCAATAATATAATTTTATATGTATAACGATATTCCCTATATATAATAATTTTATATGTATAACGATATTCCCTATATATAATTTTTTATAAATAATTAGGTGATGGGACTATAGTATTACAGTTATATATTTATTTTCGTTATACATTGAAGCAGGCACAAACCCCACTTGGCTGTGCTCTAACCAACCTCAAATGTGAGAGGAAAAAAAAGGTATAATAGTTCTCATCCAGTTTACCCAGTTCAGTTATTTCGTATCAATAAAATATTTATTTTTGTTTAATTTAATATTTGAGATATTTAGACTACCACTTATTGTTTCTCATTTGACACGACCCATCCCAAAATTGATTTGATAACCATGCTTGGTCCTACTCCCGTATGACAAGTTAATTGAAATTCCGAAAACGCCCCTGACACTTGTCAAGCAAGGGATAATCATACTAATCACCACGTATACCTCCGCCTCTCAATTAGTCCCGATTTTCATACTATCACCTAGAGGGTCATCAAAACATCAAAGGTGTGAGTGGACAAAAATAACATCATTTAAAATACGTTTCGATAAAAATAAACCCATTTATCCTCCAACTTAAAACATGCATGCATAGAGTAAAACATAAGCAACCAACTCTCGAGTCAAATCACACATAAACCATCTGGACACGGCCATCAGTATTAATGATAGACAATCAGCACTACACAATATCAATCACAATGATCAAGCAACATTACTCATCAGTGCACAGGCATCATTCACACTATCACAACAGTACTACGCGTAAGCAATCACCAAGCTACATTCTTGGGATCAGACACATCTAGACACAACCACCGAGATCAGTCACATCTGGGTGAATACCACATCCCCAGGATCAAACGCATCCGAGCATACACCCAGGCTCAGTCGCATCCAAGAAAACAACATACCATGAAAAACAACTCACAAAGTCAACCACTAGGCTTTTAAAAAACTCTTGACTTAAAAAATCAAGTCAAAATTATTTCCAATAAGGTCTCGAGCCCAAAATACCGTTTTCACGCAAATCCGTAAAATCTTGTCCAGAATTCATTAAATAAATCCATAAAATTGTCAAGTAATCATATCAACTCATGCAATAAATCATGGAAAACATTTACTATGCATGCATAACAGTTTATAAAATAAAACGTCTACTAACACACCATCCATGTGGTTTGATTCCGCGACGTATACTCCTCCATAAATTCCAAAAATCATTATCAAAGGTCATTATCATCCCAAATAACCTCACAATACAATCCCCCATTTTACGGGATTCAGATACGCATTAAAAACGTACATATAATGCTTCGGACACACAAAACTATACCGAAACGGTGTCTGATCGACTCGAAACCTGCACCAAATTTTTGTTACATCAATTACATTAAAAACCATGTTGAACTTACCTCGAGAATCCCCCACACGCTCCCCCATGTGACGCTATAAATGGTTTTGAGTGGGACTCCCGCACACTTCTACAATACCCTTCTTCAACCTCTAGTCGAGTTTGCAACTCAAACCCGATCTGCGACCTGATTCGGTTCTATTTAAGCCATTTCTACATCAATTATCATAATCCAAGCATCAAATTAAACCTACTTGCTCCCAAAAAGGATCTATACTCTCAAATTCGTGGAAAACTTACCCAAAATTGAGATTCGAATTCTCCAATTTCGGCCTAATTTCCAGTTCATCAATTCAGGCCTTCCCAAGCCTAACTCTTCCAAGTTTCAACTCCATTTCGGCCGCCAAGAGTAAATAATCATAATAGAGGTCTCAATTTCACTACATAATCCTCTAAACTCAATTTATTGGTGGGTTTCAGGTTTGTTCTGAGTTTAGTTCTTCCTTCTGTCTTTCTATATTAATTCTCTTCTGTTTTCCTTCTTTATTTTCTCTCGATTCCCAGATGAAGATCAATATTGACAATTACTAGTCTTCTGTTGAATGTTGGAGTTGATAGGTTTTGGTTTTTGGGTTTTTGAATGCCTAACATCCAACATACACCTACATGGGTTCAACACCAACACGCACATACACATGGCTAACGAGGCCGCTAATCCTAATATAACAGTGAAAAATGTCACACAATAAGAGGGGTGAGTCACCACTAGCTGTTGACTCATCAAATAGTCTAAAAGACCAAAATACCTTTAATAGTCTAAATTACAAAAATACCCTTGGTCGTTTCTGACCCATAACAAATCCGTCTGTACTTTGATTTTGGCGTGCCACTTGTCTACGAGCTCGGGACTTCGAGACCTACACAATGGTCTTCACGGAAAGTCTGAAAAGTACCCCCGACCAAAAAGTCAACTTTTGATCACATAAAATAAGGGCAAAACGTCTATTTCCTTTTTAAATTCTCGAAATTACATTTTTTGAATTTTTGGCTCTTCACAATCTACCCCCTCAAGGAATTTCGTCCTCAAAATTCAAACATATCCCTCAAACAACCATGGAGATTAAGTTTACAGCGGTAGCTTGAGTTCCTGCCCAAACCCTAATTCTCTACACGAAACCGTAATCGTTATTTCAACTTTCCAATCCTTCCCGAGCCTTGATACAATACGGTGACTCATCTCGAGTCCTAGACCAAAATCCTGACTCCTTCTGAGTCCAAATCTAATATCTTGACTCCTTCCAAGTTCAATCCAGCATTCACAATCCATGCCACCATCGACATGTCTGATCACCTAGCAAAACACCGCTGGGTGTACCACATCCTATAGAGGATCTCCCATCACACATTAAAACCTCAAATACTCGCTCCAACCGAGGTATTCGCTCAAATATCTGATCTGGGTCCAACTCGCCCATCCATGCTACATTTCTAGTCTCTGGGCTCGTTCACTATCTGGACCCACATAAGTCATCCTTTATCGGAGTGTGATACGCAAAAACTAAGCATTAAATTAACACTTAATGAAAACGCATGCAATTTAAAAACTCTTTTTTGTAGATGTAGCATGGGTAAATAGGGATCGTTCTGGACTGGGGATTGAGGGTACCTAAGCATGATTATCGTTTGATTGATTAATTAAGGGGGTAACGATTGATTTTAAAGTCTTAAGTAATTCAACTAAACCTAAACTAACCTAATCTATTATTTACACGTGGTCAACTCATTTTTAACCTAACTCATTCATAAATTATGCCAATTCCAAAATCTACAAAATTCCATAACCTTAGTTCTACGAAATACAAGCATATTATCTCAAGTACGTGCCGGGAATTGCCCTAGGCACTTTCAATGATCTAAACTCGGGACCCCCTATATCTAATCAAGCATTAAGCACAACATACAAGCATAACAAAAACCAAGATATTGAAACACATGGAAGATTATTGAAATTCATATAAGATATAGAACCAAAATTATATTAAAGATCAATCCAATAAAACGATATTCAATAGAAAGAGACAATTACAGGGTAAGGGGATCGTGTTACAGTTTTTATCTCGGGAATCACCCTAGGGATGCAAAGTGGCTCAACACTCCTTGGTGAGACAACCGGGAATGCCCTAGATTGTCGCGGATGAAGATGTTTGTGGTGGAGTATGGTGTAATTGGATATTTCTAAAGAAATCTCGAATTATTGAAGAGGGAAATTTGGTTAGCAAAGCTTTGGTACAAAAATGGGCGACATTTTACCAATAGCCTAAACCTCTCTATTTATAGGAGAAAATTAATTCTCAAATAAATAGGAGTTTACAATTTAAATTCTAAAAGGAAAAGGTTTAAACTAATTAAATTGAAGTCCTAAAGAAAAAGGTATTCTAAATCCTAATGAAAGAATAAATACAAAACTTAATTAACAATGTAATTTAAATCCAAGCCTAATCCTTAAAATATAAGGAAAAATGTTATTTCCTTATTTTATTTGGAAACTGGGATTGCTGGAACTGTGGAGAAAAGGAAATCTGAGCTTGTGGGCCACTAAAAATGGACTGGTGCATGGGCTGCATGAAATGGACGTCTGGGCTGATGAAGGTAGCAGGCTGGGCTTCGGTGGTGTGCTGGGATAATTAATTAATTAGGCCTGTATTATAATTATTAATGATTAGTTATTAATTGAATTATTAATTCTATAATTAGTTACTAATTAATCAATTCTAGTAATTAATATATGAAAATGATAAAATGAGATAGAATGAATATAATTAAGATTCCAACAAAGTAAAATATAAAGGAAATTGATAGAAAAAAGGATGAAATATGTGCTTATCAGAGTACAGTATCCAACGTTCAACCCCCAAGTCCAGGTCCATTCCATCCAGAAGTCTATCGTAAGGTCTTATATACTGTCGTATCTCATCTCATTACCGGGCCGTGCACGGGGCTTGCATTTTGAGGCATGACATGGACAACACAATCAATACCACACTGCTCTAATACCAAATTGAGAGGACCCATCCCAAAACTGATTTGATAACTGTGTCTGGTCTTACTCCCGTCTAACCAGTCAACCAAAGTTCTGAACGGCCCTTTACACTTGTCAGACAAGGGATAATCTAACTAATCATCACTCATGCATCCGTCTCTCGATCAATCCTGATCTTCGTGCCATGGCCTAGAGGGTCAATGTAATGACCCAAACTTTCTTAAATCATTTTTTAATGCAAAATGATCGTTTTATCCCTAAGGGGGAAAAGTTGACTTTTGACCCAGGAGACATTTAGGACTTTCACCAATAACTGTGACGTAGATCGGGACGTCACGAGTTCGTAGACAGACAGCATGTCGAGAATGGACGTTCGACGAAAAGGTTATGGTCACGGGAGCGAAATTGATTAAACTTACGACCCATGAACTTAATTAAAATAATAATAAAATAATGAAATCTGATTTATCATTTAATTAAACTAGGACCCTTAGATGAGTGACAAGTGTCACTCATCCCATGGTAACTTTTTCCAAAATTGTGGATCTTGCCCCATTGGTGGATTTGTTTATATTTTATTTCCCTCATCTCTCCCCAGTTGTCCATCTCCCTCTCAACCATTCATCCTCACCCTCTATTTTACCTCATCTGATCATTATCACCATATCACATCTATTTCCTTCTCCCCATTCATTTTCCCGTGAAGAACAAAAACCCTTCCCCATTTCTTACAAACCCCCACTGTCCATCAACTTCACCTTCATCACCAGATTGGTATCATCTTCCTCATCAGACATCATCTTCATCCTCTGCCCATCATCATTTTCATCTCTGGTGCTGTAAAACCGTGCACCACCCAAACCCGCGAAGAACACAACCCCACCCCAAAACTCTAATAGCTCAACCCACGCAAACTCACATCGAACCAACACCAGACTAGAACCATTACGAGGCCTAGACGCCTGAGGAGCAGACTCGAGGACCCACGACGGCGACACGGCGGAGGTAGGCTGGAAAACCCTCCCATGTTTCTTCATTTTTGAAACCCTCAGTTTTGACATGTATGGGTTATTTCTGTGTGTTGAGTCACATTCTAGGGACAGGAATGAGAAGCTTGAACCTGGTTTCGAGGCACGGGGTGGCTAGAAAAGGGAGCAACGGGGAGAAGAATTTCTAGGCTACGGATTTTGGATTGGAGGTTTGAATCTCAAACGTTTTAGTGGTTTTTGAGTTCATAAACCTGTAGAGTGAGCTTAAATGAACACATAGGGACAAATCCAAAATGGTGGCCGGAGATGGGAGTTCTGATCTGGTCAGGTCGCGGGTCACAGCGACCCGGTTGCAGGATTTCGGACTGACCCGGTCGAATGTCAGAGATGATGACATCATCATGCTGACATCATGATGACATCATCATGTCAAACATGTCAAACCAGGAGGTGACACGAGTCGTCTAACCCCTGTCAGTGATGACGTCAACAGTGACATCATGATGACGTCATCATCATTGTAGCAGCATTGACCAGGGGGTTGACCAGGCACGCGTGAACAGTACTCGAGGTGGGACCACCACCATCTTTTAGTTTTAGACGATACGGATCCAATGTCAGTGGTTTCGTGTTGATCGGAGATCGTTAGGTTGGTGAAAATAGGGTTTAATGCCTCGGGAAACGTGTTTGGACGGCTTTCCCGGACCGGTTTCATTCTAGGGTTTCATGCTTGAGTTGTAGGGACTTATAATGACCTTTATGTGTACTTTGGACATGACAGGGATTGTACGTTAACACTAGAATAGGTTTATACGTTCGGTTTAGCGGTGGGACCGGACTGTGAGTGGGCCTTTGATTTCGTTTAACCCTTGCATGCATAACTATTTTAATTACTATATCTATATGATTGAATCAAAGTATTTGAATGCCTTGAGTCAGTATTCTTGCACGTATTATGACGTTTTAGGCATGAGACTCGTCTGGTTAGTTATGCACTATATTGAGATATAAACACGGATTTCGATGATTTTCTTTAGTTTTGCACTGTATAGACTTACCCTAGTGATATTGTCTCCTCTGGATGTTGGTACCCCATAGTGGTCATGGAGCATTGCCTGCGAGGGGTCAATCTACGAGGCTTGGGAAGAGTGACTTAGGAGCAAGATTGCTATGATTGGACGTTTGGGGCGTCAGGTATCTGGGATGTCATACCCGGACTGGGGTCGGGATTGAGACCCCGAGTGGCACGCGTAGCCTTGGGACTATGACCTTATTAGGCGTTTGGGACGTCAGACATTTGGCATGTCCGAGTTGGGATGTTTATTGCATTAGCTGACTTTATGATTATGATTATATTATCCTGTTTATGGTTATATGATATATTATTATGGATTTCGACTTTGTTGCATGCATGATTTGGAAAACGGAGGGGTAAAATCGTATGTTTACTATATACTTAAACTATTTTATAAACTTTATGTTTATGGCCCACTCACCCTTATTGTTTTTCTGACCCTTCCAGGCCGTGCTACTGAGGTGGACGAGGATCCTGAGGCTGAGGCATAGATTGACGTTGTGCACCTGAACCCCACTTCTGGGTAGGTTGGCACGTGAGAAGTCTTTAGAAGTCGTGCTCACTAATAGTATTTAAAAGTAGCCCTTGTCTGACACTATTTTATTTTGGATTATATGTATGACTTATTTATGGGTATTTATGCATTTGAATCTTTTAAGGGTAAAATTGGTATTCTAAGGTTGTGTGTCAAACGGGAGCAGGGCACGTCCCCAGGTGGTTGCAGAGGGATCGGGACAGGTCCTGTCAGTCAACAAAATATCAAAGGTGTGAGTGGACAAAAATAACATCAATTAAAATACGTTTCAATAAAAATAAACCTTTTACCCTCCAGCTTAAAAATATGCATAGAGTAAAACATGAGCAACCAACTCTCGAGTCAAATCACACAGAAACCATCTAGACACGGCCATCAGTATCAATGATAGACAATCAGCATTACACAATATAAATCATAATGATCAAACAACACTACTCATCAGTGCACAGACAACAATCACACTATCACATCAGCACTACGCATAGGCAATCACCAAGCCACATTCTCGAGATCAGACACATCTGGGCACAACCATCAAGATCAGTCACATTTGAGCGAATACCACATCCCCAGGATCAGACGCTTTCGAGCATACTCCCAAGCTCAGTCGCATCCGAGAAAACAACTTATAAAGCCAACCACTAGGCTTTTAAAAAACTCTTAACTTAAAACCAAGTTAAAACTATTTCCAACAAGGTCTCAAGCCCAAAATATAATTTTCACGCAAATATGTAAAATCTTGCCCAAAAATCAGTAAATAAATCCATAAAATTGTCAAGTAATCATACCAAATCATCATTCAAATCAGTGCAACTCAAATCATGCAATAAATCATGGAAAACATTTACTATGCATGCATAAAATTTTATAAAACAAACCTCTACTCGTACACCATCCATACGGTTCGATTTCAAGCTGTACGCACCTCCGTAAATTCTGAGAATTTTAGCTAAATTACCGAATTGCCCTTAAACTTCCGAACGTCATAACTTCCTCCTCGGATGTCGGAATCGGACGTGCCAACTGTCTACGGACTCGTGACGTCACGAACTACGTCATGGCCATCGGGCAAAGTCCTTTTAACCGCCCGAACCAAAATTCATCATTTGCCCATTCCAAGGGCAAAATCGTCATTCTGCAACGTCCGTCCAAAAGTATCCAACTAATCACCGATTATCTTCGCTAATCCGTCATTAACCACTAAGCTAATCCCGACTTCTGGGACGGGTCGTTACAAATCACCTTTCCTGTCAACAATCATTATTATCCTCAAATCACCTCGCAATACAATCCCTCATTTTAAAGGATTCAAATACGTATTAAGAAAGTATAAATAACGCTTCAGACACAAAAAACTATACCAAAATGTTGTCTGATCGACTCAAAACCTGCACCAAAATGTTCGTTACAATGTTTACATTAAAAACCATGTTGACCGTACCTCGAGAATCCCCCACACGCTCCCCCATGTGCCGCTATAAATGGTTGTGCGTGGGACTCAAGCACACTACTACAATACCCTTCTTCAATCTCCAGTCGGGTCTGTAACTCAAACCCGACCTGCGACCTGACTCGGTTCTATTTCAGCCATTTCTACATCAATTATCATAATCCAAGCATCAAATTAAACCTACTTGCTCCCAGAAAATGATCAATGGTCTCAAATTCGTTGAAAACTTACTCAAAATCGAGAATCGAATTCTCCAATTTCGGCTCAATTTCAAGTTCATCAATTTAGGCCTTCCTAAGCCTAACTCTTCCAAGTTTCAGCTCCATTTCAGTTGCCAAGAGTCAATAATCACAATAGAGGTCTTAATTTCACTACATAATCCTCCAAACTGGAAAATTGAATTTGAACTTAATGGTGGGTTTCTGGTTTTTTTTTTTTGGTACTGTTCTTCCCTATATCTTTCTATCTTTCTCTATTAATTCTATTTTGTTTTCCTTCTTTATTTTCTATCGATTCCCTGATGAAGATCAATATTGACAATTGATGGTTCTCAGTTGAACGTTGAAGTTGATAGGTTTTTATTTTTGGGTTTTCGAATGCCCAGCATTCAACATACACCTATATGGGTTCAACACCAGCACACACATACACATGGCCAACGAGGCCACTAATCCTAATATAACAGTGACAAATATCCCACAATATGAAGGGTAAGTCACCAGTAGCTGCTGACTCATAAAATAGTCAAAAATACCTTTAATAGTCTGAATTACAAAAATACCCTTGGTTGTTTCAGACCCATAACAAATCCGTCCAAACTCCGATTTTGGCATGTCACTTGTCTACGAACTCAAGAGTCTAAGACCTACACAGCGGTCTTCACGGAACCAAAAAGTCAATTTTTGACCACATAAAATTGGGGCAAAAACGTCCATTTCCTTTTCAAATTCTTTGTAACGACCCGTCCCTAATTTTAAAGATTAATTAAGACTATTTACGGATTAGTAAGGCTAATCGAGGATTAGTCGAGGATTATCGGACGTGCAGGGTGAAATTACAATTTTACCCCTAAACGAGGGTAAAAAGTTAAATTTTGACCCGGGAGGTCCGATGGCCGAGGGCTGATGACCGTGACATAAATCGGGTAGAAACGAGTTCGTAGACAGGCGGTAAGTCGAAATCGGACGTTCGACAGGAAAGTTACGATTCACGGAAGTTCCAAAGAACTATTGCACATTTTACGAGATGAGGAACTTTTGTCTTTTAGTGTGGGGCCCAGATATTGATTATAGGCCCAATGGATGAGTGACAAGTGTCACTCATCCATTGCCCCTTCCCTTTGTTCATGCATATCACCCCTTGCCTATTCCATTCCAACTAAACCCGAAACCCCATCGAACACGACCCCAAATCCCTTCCCCCACCTGGCTTTGATATGAGAGAGAAATAGAGAGAGACTGATGGTGGCTGGGTGGTGATAGGACCACCGTGGACGGCGGCGATGGCCCAGGAAACAGGTAACCCGAAAACCCCCTTTTTTATGTTTTCAAATTTTGAATTTTCTATTTGGACGTTAGGAAGATGTTCTGTGGGTTAGGGGATGTTTAGGGGGTTGGTAGGATGATTAGGGGATAGTTTTGAGCAGCGAAGCACGGCGGAGCGGCCGGTTTGACGGCCGAGAGGAAGCCACCGAAATTGGTTTCCGGCCAAGTTAATCCAAATCAAACCTCCAAATATGTTTTTAGGGACTTTAAGGACTAAATGGAATCCTTAGGATGAAGATTTGACCCCTAGCAGTGCCTAGAACGTGGATAGGAAGTTTGGGTTCAAAAGGGTTTTCAGAACCAATGGGTTTTAGGATTGGTTTCTTCGATTTAATTACATGGACGGGTAGGAAATGATGAGAGGAAAAGAATGGAATTGAAATGGAAGGAAACAGATCGAGAATGAGAGAGATGGGAGCCTGAACCGGTTCCTCTGGTTCTACTGGATCGGATTACAGGGCTGGACCGGACCGACCGGTCGGCTGGAGGATAGGGATGAAGTGCAGGTGCGTGGCTCCCACGCGCAGCCCCTTTGGGTGGAACGTGAGGGCGTGTGGTGCATCTTCTGAGGAAGTGTTCAACATACGAAATCATCCTTTCAATGTAACGAACATTTTGGGACAAGTTTCGAGTCGATCAGACATCGTTTCGATATAGTTCGGGATGTCCGAAGGTTTAGGATCGGGTTTTAAAATAGTTAAAAATTTGGAAAAATTACGGAACTTTTATGAGAGGTTATTTAAGTAGTTAGTAACCCTCTTGTATGATTTAGATAGGTTTGGGAACTCCGAAGACGGTGATTGGCCAAGGGGAGGCTTATGGCACACGTATCGAGGCGTAGTTTGGACGGTCTGTGAGTGGACTCTGTTTTCTAAATTGATGCATGCATAAATGTTTTATATGTGTTTAAATACATGTTTTGGAATGCCTTGAGTGCATATGCTTGTAGTAATTATTATTTACGTATTTACACACATTTCGAGATTTACGGTTTTATGTCGTGCCTATACGTGCTGTGTTTTCTGTGGTGATTTGATGGATAGGTTTTGGATTGAAAATATGGAATCGGGCATGAGACCCATTTGATTGGAAACTATCGGACTTGGAGTCCATTTGATTTAATGAGAAATCGGGTTGGAGGCTCATTTGAGTTATATGATCGGGTCGGGGCCCCGTTGGTTTACGAATTTGGGCTTGAGGCCTAGTTAGTTATGATATCGGGCATGAGGCCCAGTTATGGTTTACAAACATGATTTCAGGTCGGGGACCCCAAATGGATTTGGATTTACGATGGTTTATGGAAAACCCAGGCGTGGCCCTTTGAACGGTTTTGAGATGATTTGTAAAATGGTTTTCCGTATACCATCCTCATGAACAGATGCCCTCCAGACGTCTCGTAGTATCCTGGAGTGGCTGGTTGTCTCCTCCAGACGTCTCGTAGTATCCTGGAGTAGTCATGGGGCATTGCTTGCGAGGGGTCATTGCACGGAGCGACCGGTCCGTATAGTGACTCAGGAGCAGGGATTTCCAGAGGTTAAAACCTCCCCTAGGGAGGGTCATTGATTTACGGGTCATTGACCTGGGTGAACCCTGGGCAGACTTGATATTTGAGACCCTAGGTAGCACGCGTAGTTTGAAACCGTGACAGTAGTGTTGATTGTGACATCTCGGATGTCAGGCATCAGGGATGCCGAGGATTTGTGTTTTGGGCTGAGACCCACATGTATTGGATTTGGGCTGAGGCCCACGTGATTTGGTTTTGGGCTGAGTTCCCACCTAGTTTGACTGGTTTTGGGCTAAGTTCCCATTTGCTTCATTTACGGTTTTGGGCTAAGGCCCTAATGGTTTAATGATTTGAGAAATGGTTTGATAAATGGTTTTCGAATGCATGCATGCTTTTTAGTGAAGGGCATAAATGTCTTCTTTTTATGAAATGAATTTTATAAATTATTGGTATTGTCCACTCACAGCTTTTTGTGGTTTTAATGCCCTTCAGGTTGATCGCGGATGCGGGCTGTAGTGGGGACCGAGACATCATACTCCTCCTCTAGATCCTGCTAGATCATGCCAAAGAAAGATCCTCTGACCATTACCCAAAATCACGAGCAATAAAAACTCTCAAAAGCACTTTAATGCACTTTAATCCTCTTAAAAGTATATTTTCTTCCATGAGCAATAAAAACTCTCAAAAGCGCTTGTGGAAAGTCTAGATAGAGTCAAAATTAAATAGTTTTTAAGTGATTTTTTATGTATAAAAATAATGGGGTGAAGAATAAACTCATTGAATATCAACTTCACTTTTATAAAAATTGAATCAAAGATCAATTAATATAAGATTAAAAAAAACCTAATGGACCATAATACCAATAGACATTTGTTTTCTAGATAATGATATAGAGTAGTGAAAAAATTACATTATACATATTGAGTATTGATCTAATGTATTATGAGAGTCGAATCCTAACATAGCACATGGCGTGCCGTGATAAATAATATTAGATTGTAATAGTAACTAGAGGCAATATTCCTTAAATGGTTTCATTTTTAAGTATGTAATTTCTTATCATTGCTCAATGGTCAAAATTTTCTTAAGCACGTATACAAAAGATTAAGCATTACACCTCTCTGGAGTGTCAATTTACATAGGTAGTGTAAAATATGTTTTTACCATAACTTGAAGAAGCATCGGAGGAAATCAGCCTTATTTTTGTTGAAACTAACAACTGTAAGGCCACGTTTGGTATGTCGTACTGTACTGACTATTTCAATCGGATAGACTAATCTGTCCACCGGATAGACTGATTATTTAGTTGGGCGTTTGGTACTTTTCCGGATTAGAATGCCAACTATATTATACTGACCGGATTATATTATAGTAATTGACGAAATACTTATATCTTAAATATTAATTATGTATGTCATTATTTTTATTATTATTTATTTTAATAATAATTTTTATTACTATTTATTACATTTTTATTAATTAATTATTTTTAATTTTATCATTATTATTTATTAAAATATCATTAATTATTAAGTATTAATTTATTATTAGTAGTATTTATTACTTTATTACTTTTATTATTAATATTTACTAAATTAATATTTTATTTTTATTATATTACTATTTATTATTATTATTATTATTATTATTATTATTATTATTATTATTATTATTATTATTATATTTTACAAGATTACTAGTTATCCGACTATTTAATACGGACAATTTCGAGCATATTATTTTAGCGTGTCTGGACCGTATAAAAATATTCAACCGTATTAACTTATACGGTGACTAATTAATACGACTGGTACTAAACACAGGTTTCGGATTATTTAGCCTATACGGACCATAATACGGTGTACCAAACACATCCTAAGTTCGCTATACCAGAAACAAAGGAAAAATTAACCCAAAAAAATAACAAAAGAAAACCAATTGTAATTTGTGAAAACTTGCTTTTGGGAACGTTTGTTAGAAAAAAAAAACTGTGTAAAACAAAATTTGAATTATGAAATGGGGCCGGAGGATTAATTAATGATGTACAAATGCAAGTGGCTGGATCATCACATGACTTGGCATTCTCTAAAGCTTGCGGACAAAGAATGCATAAAAAAAAGTAGGTAGATCTACATTCTACCATTCCAGATACTTTTATAATATTATTAATAAAGGTTCAAACGTATTTTAAGTTATGATAATGATTCATAATAACCAAACTATGCCATTTAGTAAATAATAACCAAAATTATAATAACACCTATAACTTTAACTAAATTAATTTCACTAAAAAAATGGTCATTGTTGTCAAGCCCATTGCATACAGTCTGGAAGAACCCATAAAACACAAACATCTATAAGGAAAATTCGATCTTCAGTAATTGAATTACACATAAAAAACGAATAAATGTCTGAATTACTGTAATCAAAATCAATAATAGATATTGTAGCAAACTCTAAGAGAAAGATAGAACTACATTTATGAATGAAGAATTTTCAAGGTATAAAAGAATTTTCAGGCTATAAAGTTCTCTCACATTTGCATAGAAGCAAACTTTGTTACAGATTCTTTTGCGGCATGCAACAATGTGATGTGAATCTAAGATGGATGAGACTTCTTCCTAGAGGGGCAATTTGGGTTTGGATGTTTGATTTTTCTGATTGTGGGTGCTCTATGGGCTCCATCTTGTCCTAAATGTTTATTTTGGCATTAAAAAAATAATAACAATAAAGTCAAGATGGTAATTTTGGTATTCCAAACCTCACTAAAATATTTCTGACAAAAATACCCTTGGTCAATGACATTTAAATAATAATAATTTAATATAAAGACAAAATAGTAAAATCAAATATTATAAATTATAAATAAATATTTTAATGGTGGAGTGGGTAATTACTCCAACACTATTCTTTTTATTCTTTTTTGAATTTATTTCATTTTCTCCCTGCTTGTTAAAAACTATAAAAAAAAAAAAACAAATTATAAAAATAGGACATTAAAAAACTTGGGACTTGAATTTGGAAAAAAAATCCTGGTGTATGAAAAATGATTGACATTGAGGTAAAAACAAAAATGAAGGATTTTTACCTTATATGTACCATGTACACGCGTATATCTTCCATTTTACACCATATTCTCACTATTCGTTCAACATGCAACCTAAAATAGTTGACTCATCCCACTCAGGTGTTTTTCTATAATTTTTGTCAATTTGGTGTCAAAATGAGGATATGGTGTGAAGATGAAGATGTGGCGCCTACATATCTGAAAATGAGCTGAACCTAAAGAGGGTAAAAATGGAACTTTACTGACAAGACCACTTCCCGAAAACACGTCAATAATCGTGAAGGATCTTGCTTCTGTTTAACAGTCAATACTAAAAGGTCGAAACTATCGTCAAAGGTATCACATAATATCGATAAAATCAACCAACTGTTGTACCAGGGACACTTTACGTAACCATTTATGGAGTATAAGAATCAAAATACAACTCAAAGTACAAAATTCTACGCTAAAACGTCAACGAGTGCGCAATAGCTAGTTTATGCGTCCAACTCCAAGTTGATCCCTATCCCCATATCACGGCCTAGAGGGCAAGTAAAACCAATAAAACATGTGTGTTGACTAAAATAGACATTTAAAAACATATTTTGAAAAACATAAGTAGTCTACCCTCCGGTTTCTAAAACTAGCATGCATAAGTAAAACCGGCAAATTTCGATAAAAACAAATAGTAAACCAAATGAGTCTCGAAATACGAGTAAATTGAAGTAAATTGATTAATATTAGCAAGTCAAATCATATATGAAAATATATCAAGATACCACAACAATAATCACACATAACCAACCTATCATTGATGCTCGAATACCGATCATCGTGATCAAATCGCACCATCGGTAGGCCAACCACCCAGGAAAACAAAGTCGAGCTCTGGATGTCTGAGTAAAAATAAACGCAGGTAAACAGATCCATGCTCTAGACGTCTAAGTCATAACCAAATCACCAGTCTCAGGAAAATAGAGCTCAACTCTGGACGTCTGAGACTAACTAGTTAACCAACTATTTGAGGAGGGTTATCCATGAACAAAACAGTTCACAAATATTGAGAAAACAAATATCTATAACATATAAATACCCTTTAACTAAATCCACATTTCAAAACTCGGGCCTAAGTCCAAAACACAATTTATGTAAACACCATAAAATGTGTATTCAAAATTAGTCAATAAATTCCCGAAAAATCATCAAAAATCATTTAAAAATAATAATTGAACCATCACAATATAAATCATGTAAGACCGTAATTAAAATGATTAAATATGCATGCATAATAATTTATTAAAATAAAAGTCCACTCACAATCTTAATTCACAGTTTAATCCCAATTCTAGCATTCTCCGTTAGCTTCTGAGGCTGTCGCCGGTCAAAGATTAAATTTTCGAGTTAATAAAGTCTCATTTAACCTCCTAATAAAATTCCTAATTCCCGAGATTTAAATACCAATTTTTAAAACTAAATGTACGCTTCAAATACTTAAAATTACCCCGAAACCGTATCTGATCAACTCGGAACCTATGCCAATGGCTTCGTAATATCAAAAAATTAAGTTTCATGTTGATCTCATTTAGAGATAAGGTAGCATGCGTCCCCACGCGCCACCATCTCCTCCTTGCACGTGGGCCTCACGCACCCTATGCAGGTCGTCTTCAACCTCCAGCCGCGACCTGGTTTCCTGCAACTTGGATCGCCCAATCTGGCGGGTTGACCCGACTCAAAATCCACCTTTTATTATTCGTTTTCTTCGTTTTATCCACATATTCTCCTCTAATCGATCCTAGAAAAAGTTCTATAGCTTCAAAATTGAGAAACACTTACCTTAAGCTTCAACTCGAATTCAAGCTTTTCAGCCCAAAATTCCTTCACGATTTCCAGGCCTTCCCACATGCCAAGCTTTGTAATTTTTGATGTTTTAGGGTTCTGGGAACTTAAGGAGATTGATAGGATCCTTGTTTTCAACCTGAATCCTCATTAAATATTCACATTTCGGCTCCTTTCCGAGCTTTAGTTTCCAATTCTGACTCTTTTTTAGCCTTAGTCCAACATTCTGACTTATGTTCGAATCTTAATCCAGTCTTAACTTGATATTTGTAATCCATGCCACTACTGGCACGTTTATTCATCAAGCAAAATATCCGCGGTAGGTATACTAAACCCCATATCATAACCAATATGTGATATTCCCTTATATGTTGATAATGCAAACCCCTGAAAAACATACGAATGTGTAGCCTCGGGATCTATCACAACACACACATCATGAACAAGTATAGATAGTTTACCTGTCACTATGCCTGGCGCCTCTTGAGCCTTCTGTCGAATAACATCAAACACTCTAGCATGTGGCTTTGAAAATTGACCACGTTCTCTTGATCAACACCCGCCCCTACTCGCTTGAGTCTGACTCCCTCCTGACGTACCCGAAGCCTGACCATAATATGCAACATCATGCCCTGTTGCACCACCGCCTGGGTGATTCGAGCAATCTCTTTGGATGTGATTGGTCTCTCCACAAGCAAAACAATGGATGATATAGGGTTGCATGGTTCTACTCACCTGTCTACCAGTCGATTGTACCGAAGTCCAACTAGACATGGTAGACTCCTGTGGTCTCAGATCCTAAAACTCTTGAAAACAAAAACTTCAAACACAAACTCGTTTTTTTCGTTATTTTTTTAGTTTTTTTTTATTCTAAGAAGTAATTAAAAAAACGATTTTTTTAAAAACAAGTTTGAAAACAAATTTCAAAAATGATTTTTTTATCGAAAACAAATTAAAAAAAACGTAAAAGCAAGTTTTTGAAAACAACAAAAATAATTGTTTTTTTAAAAAAAAAATTGGAAAAGAAAAAGAGAAAAAAAAATATATTTGAATTTTTTTAAAAAAAGATTTTTTTTTTAAAACAAGTTTAGAAAAAGAGAGTTTGAATTTTTGTTTTTATTTTTTGTAAAATAAGATTCAACAAAGTTGTAAACTCCTCCCCGATAACGCCCAAACTACGCATTAAATTAAACACGTAATTTGAGTATTATGCAATTTAAACTCTTTTTGTGTAGACGTAGTATTGGTAAATAGGGATCGTTTTTAATTGGGGAAATTAGGGAATATTAATAATTTGTTAGTGATAAAGAATAATAAATAAAAGAATAAATTAATAAATAGATTAATGAATGAAAGAATAAATGAATTAATGAATGAAAGAATAAAATAATTAAATAATTAATGAATTAATGAATAAAAGAATAAATGAATTAAATGAATTAAAGAATAAAACAATAAAGAATAAAGAATTGAAGAATAAAAGAATGAAATGGGGGGTTTGAAAAGGTTGTAACTATAAAATAAATAAAATAAGTAAAAATAATTAAGTATTTAATTCTACTTCTACTTTAACCTTTGTACAAGTAGACTTTCTTCAAACACATATTTTTACCAACACTCTAACATTTTACTCATATTGAACCAATCCCGAAATTCTACCTTCATCATCTTAATTACATGCATACATTTTTCATATTATAAATGCACCGAATAGCGGTCATAAATACTTATAATACGATTCACCTTACGTTATTGATTTCAATGTACGTCAAACATTTAAATCTCTTCAACCCTATTCTAACTGCACCGAACAGCGGTCATAAACACTTAGCATTAAATTGAAGGTTAAGCGCTAAAACATATAAAGTAAATGAAATTCAAAAAGTAAAACACATGGAGATTGTATTTACATTTACAAATGTTAGAAAGAAAATAACAACACATATATTGAAATATTAGAAAAAACCGAAACAATAACTAGAGTTTAAGTAAAGGGAGAAAGGTTACACTTTCGGAACCCAAGAACAATTTGTGATTCCGAAAGTGGATGATAACAATGAAATGTTATCCATAAAATTCTCTGAACAGCAGAAGAAACCTTATGAAGATGGAGTAATAAACATAAGAATGCGGATTTAAAATTTTAAACTATAGAATTATTTCGGAAATATTCGGCCTAAATATTTCTTAAGGAAAGCATAAAAAATGTGTTTAAGAGCTCTCAAAGAAAAGTCACAAGAACAAAGTTAAGAAGGAATGAAATTAAGAAACAAAATGTAAATACATAAATTAAAAACACGAATTAAAAGAAATCTAATTAATAAGAAAATCTGCAAGAAGTTATAAATGGTCCTAAAAATAAAGAACAAAATAGAAAGAAGATAAACTAAAAGAGCAGAGAAAAAGATAGAGAAATTACACCAAAAAAGGACCATTGGGGACTTGAAATGGCATCCCTGTTTATAGAGGGAGTGCCAAAAATATTCAAATAAAAATACAAAAATAAAATATAAAAATGAAATGACGAATAATGATGAACAATGATGATATTAAGGATGGTTTGGGGCTGATTTGGGGCTGAAATTGCAGGAAAATAGTGCAAAAATGGAGCAGTTGGGAAGTAGCTGGAATTTGGTGGAAATCTACTAAGAAGGGCAAGTGAGAATCAGCAGGTGCTGCTGACAAAAGAATGGATGTTCGGAAGGCCTAGGCTAAAACAGAGTGGGTGGAGTCGGTGAGAGGCTGTCAGGAGGCGTGGGCGAGCATGCGTGATAGGCGCTGACAGGCGCAGAGCGTTTTGGCGCACACTAGGGAGATGATGAGAAGTTCGGTAAGCGCGCACCACACGAGAGGCATGCACTCAGCTAGCGTTGGCCGAAAGTCCGTTCTGGGCTAATGCGAAGGAAATGGGCTGGATTTTAACGCGGGCTGCGAACAGATTGGGTTGGACCTGTTGATTGGGTTGTGGGCTGGTTTTCTGGATTAGGCCCGCATTTGAAGGATGGGCTGAGATGGAAATGGATTTGGGCTGCACATAATTTGGACCTGCAAATGAATTTTTAATAAATTAATATAATTCCACCGAATTTCGTCCATAAATTCTTCGTTATAATTCCGATCGGGACGATTCTTTCGCCAAAACGCTCCAAATTCCAAACTTTATTTAATTCTACAAAAATCGTACAAAATATATTATTTTCTCCAATTGTTTATTATTTTAATATTAAAAGTCAAGTATAAAGGGTATAAAATAATATAAAATAATGCTTAATTAATGACCTGTCAAATACCCCTACACTTAAACTTTGCTAGTCCCTAGCAAATACTAAAATTAAACTACGAATTCAAAACAAGTAAACCCTTAACCATTTGTCTCAAAATTTTGTGATTATCATGACATAAAAGATTTTCACTTAAAGCATTTAAGCGTATAGAATTCAAGAGTTAATACATGGTAACAAAATGTTTCAACAAGTAAGATAATGAGTAAACATGGTGAAATGGATTTCATCATGCATATGACAAGTATGAATCAACTCACAAGGATATGCACTCATAAATTCACTCAATTAGTACGTGTTTGTGTTTGCACTCAAAGTATGTGAGAAAAATGCTCACATAATAGAAATAAAGTACTTTTGCAAATTTCAAACAAACGCCTCATGATAAAAATAAAACATATTTGCACAAATGAACTAAACCATAAGCTTACTCAAGTGATTGACTCAACTAATCAAAATTTACCATTTTAAGGATCATAAAGTCTTTATGAAGGTTGTAATGGGGCTAAGTTTAGAGGCAAGGAAAATATAGGACAAGTGGTGCTCAAATTCGTTCCAAGACTCAATAGACTCCCAAAACGTATCATAACTTGCCAACCTTAGTGCAATGATGTCAATAATCCATCCCTCGAGCATAGGCCAAGTTTCATCATGTTGGGCCTCGAATTCATTCTTTGTGTCGGATTACAAATGTAAAGAACTTAACTCAAACATTACATAATCAAACCTTATTACCTTGATAGAGACTCAAATTTTTTTTTTTTGGTTTTTTTTATATATATCAAGGTAATAATGTGTAAATAATACAACAAAGTTTGAGTAAGTAAATCCAAAGAATACACATAAAAGTCTTGAGTAAGTAAATCCAAATAATACACATAAAAGTCTTCAAAACATCATCATTTTTATCATCACATCATCTTCATATCTTCAACCGAGTCCTTGGAACAAGGGTAAAGGATGTCTATACTAAGCTCAAGTGTTTAGATAATCATAGTGATGAAAGAAAGGCTAAATGTGAGCTCAAAAGGGTTAAAACGAAAGGGGTCGCAACTTGTGCGCACTAAATAGAGAACATGGATGTTAAATTTGTGGCGTTAACCCTAATGCCTTAATCATATCCAAAATCAGAGAGTTTATTGACTTAAAAAGTTTTGAAAATCACATAGAATAAGTTCTAGTACTCTAGAGTTCATTAAAAGCTATGGCAAGTAGTTATGAGGCATATGTATATCAATTTAAACAAATAACTTATGAATCACTCATCAAATATGTATATAAAGTTCTAAAGCTCACATAAGGTTCATATGATTCATACTTGTCTTAACATGCTTGTTTATATACCAATTTACATGCATTATCTACGAGTTATAACACTTAATCACAAAATATTAACAAAAAAATTCAAGTTGTAGTGATTATCTTTATAGCCATAACATATTCATTTTCGTTCATTTATATCATTGACAAGTTAAAGGGCAACTTAATACTCGTAAAAACACTAAATTAAAACACAAAAGACTCAAGCAAGCAAAGCAATAAACAAATATATATTTTTATTTATTTATTTAATAATTTTTATAGAACAATTAAAATTGTAAACCATTCCCCCACACTTAAATTCTACATTGTCCTCAATGTAAGAAAATAAGAAGTAATTGAACATAGAATCGAAGTAAGGAAGAGGATTTACGAAAATAAAGTAAGAAAACAATAAATAGATAAAATAAGGGAGAGTGAAGGATAGAAATATATCAATCTGCGTTGATGACTCCTTCACATCTCGGAAATACATTGGGTTGCCTCCCAACAAGCGCTTGAAGTTTAACGTCCATCTAGCCTAGACAGAAATGTAAGTTAGTTAGTCAGTCAGAGATGCACATTTATCAAGAATGCAAGTTAGATATGCAAATTTAAGTTAGGGATGCAATTTGAGTTAGAGATGCAAGTTAGATGTAATGCAAGTTAAACTAAAGATGCAAGTCAAGTTAAAAATACAAGTTAAAGATGTAAGTTAGAAATGCAAGTTTAAATTAAAAATGCAATGCAAGTTAGAATGAAAGATGCAAGTAGTTAAACTAAAGATGCAAGTTAAAGTTGTCATGACAAGTAATGTAAGTTAAGATATAAACAAATGTAAAAAGATATAAACAATATTTACATGTCGGGGGAAGTCAAAGATATATATGATTCACATAAATTCAAAGTTTAGATGGAGACTTATACGTCCATGCGGCCTAAGTAAATATCTTAGATTAATTCAACTGTTTGAGCAAGTTCAAAGGTGACCAGGTTAGAAAGAATAAACACAAGAGGTAGGGCTAATTTCAAGACATCCCGGGGCTTAAACTCCATTTATATCCCTTTCTTAAACCCAAAACCCGTTATGAGTACCGTCTCTAGTCCTAGACATCACCCACGAACATTTCTTACTCAAGAAGAAATAAGATAACTCAAGTGTTAACAATCACCGTAGATGAGAGTTAACAAAAGAGACTTCACCTATTTCATTAAAGATCAAAATGTAAATTTCAAAGCACAAGTGATCTACATATAACCGAGACTTATGCATGAATGCAAGAATTATTTACAAGTATGTTTTTAAGCACAATTTACAAGTATAACATGAAGATTTAAATATGAACAATTTATACAAGAATGACCAATTTATTCACAAGTTTGGTTTTATGCACAAGTAATGATATTTACAAAACAATTTCACATTAACAATGTCAGGACCGGTCCCAAATCCCCCGGGATTAACGTGGGACCCGCCTGATCCCATCTGACACGAAGTGTTAGACCAGGGAAAATTCCATCTCTAGCCCTCGCCGGGGCTATCAGAGTGCGTCAGGATCGTAGGAGGAGGGGAGTGATGTCTCGTCTCTGTTACAGCCTGCATCCGCGATCAACCTGAAAGGCATTAAAACCTCAAAGGTCGTGAGTGGACAAAAATAAACATTTCATTGAAAACATTTTCACTTAAAGACATTTATGCCCTTCATAAATACATACACATGCATTCAAAAACCGTTTATCAAAGGTTCATAAAAACCACTTGAAAACATTCTCAGGACCTTTCAAGGGTTCATGCCCGGTTCCCATAAACCGTCATGACCCATAAATCCAGTTGGGTCTCTGACCCGAAATCACAATTCAAAACCATAAATCATAACATGTGGGAACTCAGGCCAAATCCGTTCTCAGTGAAATACCAAAACATCAAGTACGGGGTCTCCGCCCCCAAATCATTTCTTAAAACATAAGACACAGGGCCTCCGCTCTCAATTCCCTTTCTGTAAAACCTCATACGTACTCGTACGTATAACCCATCCTAGGCACTTCCGGAGAAGATACCAACTCGGGGCACACAGCCCCTAGGGAACACATCCCCAATATAGTCACGATTAATCATATCTATACTAGTGTGCACACTACTCGGGGTCTCACTCCAAGTCTTCTCCCAGGAATCTCCATCTGGGAGGCTCAATCTCTGGATCTAGTCCGAGCTCTCTCTGGATCTAGTCCACATATCTCTCCGGAATCTGGTCCGAGACCACAATATCATAAGTAACCTCCACTCCTGGAACGGGATCCCTATGGGGATACCCACTCTAGTCTGTGGATCGTGACTCTCCAGGTCGACGCTGGAGGAGACCATATAATCATATGGAGGTTTTATTCATTTCAAATCTCTTTCTTTCTTTCTCAAATACTTTCTTTCTCAAAACTCATTTCTCAACTGGGTCTCATACCCAATTCATTTCAATAGGATTCCTCGAATCCGATTCAATTCACTTTCACAGGCCTCGACCTAAATCCACAGTTCAACAGGGTCTCATGCCCGAATTCTCATTTCATAAATTGAACTGGGACTCAAGATCGATATCACAACCAATTGGGCCCTAAGCCCGAAACCATAAACCAACAGGACCTCAAGTCCGATTTCACGACTAACGGGGCCTTAAGCCCGATATCTCAACCAAATGGGTCTCAGGCCAGATATCATAAATCAATGGGGCATCAAGCCCGATAGTACCACTAACTGACCTCAAACCCGAATCGTAAATCAACTGGGCCCCCGACCCGATCGTATAACACAAATAGACCCTCGGTCCGATTCCTCGTCAATTCAAATGGACTCCAAGTACTAGAGTTTGTAAATCAAATGGTTCTCGTGCCCGATTTCATATTTCTAAATCCAAAATCCGTTCATTCAATCGTCGTCGAAAACATCGTACGTAAAGGTACGACATAAAGCCGAAAACCTCGAAAAACGTGCAAATATGTCGATCCTAAGCTACCACAAACAAATGCACTCATGGCATATCAAGACACATATTAAAACACTTATAAAACATTTATGCATGCATCAAGTTCGAAAGAAAGGTCCACTCACAGACCGTCCGAAGCCGCGCCTTGATACGCGTGCCATAATCGTCGCCCAGGTCAACCGCCGTCTCCGAGATTCCCAAACCTGTCCAAATCATAATAGAATGTTACTAATAGCCTCATTAACCTCCCATTAAAGTCCCGTAATTTTTCGGATTTTCTAACTATTTTTAAACGCGAACCTAAACCTTCGGACGTCCCGAACTATATCGAAACGATGTCCGATTGACACGAAACCAGTCCCAAAATGTTCGTTACATCGAATAGATGATTTCACATGTTGGAGACACCCCCAAAAACCTCACCACGCGCTCACACGCGCCACCAGAAGCTGCCTACGCGTGAGCCCACGCGCGACACTGTAGATCATCCCCTACCTCGCAACGGTCAGTTCAGACCAGCCGGTCCGGTTCGCCTGCAACTTGGACCGGCGTGACCGGTCCAGGCTCCTACACGGCCCAATCTTCACCGTTTTCACTCCTAATTAATTCTAATCTTCATTATTTAATCCTAGGTTCCTAACCTAATCGATTAGAACCCCTTAAACCCACGAAAACAACCCAGTCCAATTAACCCCTCACGGTTCAAATATCCAAATGCCTCCATGATCTTCCTCGACGTCCAAAACCTCCCAAAACCTTCCTATTTACTCCCTAGCAACCTAATTAGTTCAAAACCAACACCCAAAACGGCCCATAATACCCGAAATAGAAATTGAATTAAAATGGGTTAAAACCGATACCTCGCGGGTTCCTCCCGCCGCCGTCCACGGCGGTGCTTCCTTAGGCCGGCCACCACTTCCTCTGGTCCTCAGATCACTCTCTGCCTCTCAGACACGATCATAGGGTCAAGGGTTTGAATTGGATGGTGATCGGGTTGGTGGGTTGAAAGAAAATGGAAAATGGTCGATGAACGGCGAATGGGGTATGCATGAAGGAAAATGATGTCTAGTGGAGGAGTGACACTTGTCACTCATCCATTGGCCTTGGGACAAATATTTGGGCCCCACTAAAGTCCAAACAGTCCTCGTCTCGTAAAACGTCGAATAGTACGTGCGAACTTCGGTGAACCGTAACTTCACCGTCGAACGTCCGAATTCGACGTGCCGCCTGTCTACGGATTCGTATCGTCCTGATCTACGTAACGGTTTTCGGCCCTCTGCCATCGGGCATCCTGGGTTAAAAGTGTAACGCCCCGGAAATTCGGAAAATGTAATTTTGTAAAATAATGAATAAATGACGTTTTTACCCTTGTGAATAGTATGGTCAATTTGTTAACTTTTTGATTTGTGAATCAAACGGACGTTGACCGATGACCGTGACGTAGTTTGGGACGTCACGAGTCCATAGACAGGTGGCACGCCCAATTCCGACGATCAGGGAAAAAGTTATGACGTTCGGATACCAACATGCTCTGATACCAACTTGTCAAGACCGGTCCCAAATCCCTCGGGATTAAATTGGGACCCGCCTGATCCCGTCTGACACGAAGTGTTAGACCAGGGAAAATTCCATCTCTAGTCCTCGCCGGGGCTATCAGAGTGCGTCAGGATCGTAGGAAGAGGGGAGTGATGTCTCGTCTTTGCTACAGCCCGCATCCGCGATCAACTTGAAAGGCATTAAAACATCAAAGGTCGTGAGTGGACAAAAATAAACATTTCATTGAAAACATTTTCACTTAAAGACATTTATGCCCTTCATAAATACATACACATGCATTCAAAAACCGTTTATCAAACGTTCATAAAAACCACTTGAAAACATTCTCAGGACCTTTCAAGGGTTCATGCCCGGTTCCCATAAACCGTCATGACCCATAAATCCAGTTGGGTCTCTGACCCGAAATCACAATTCAAAACCATAAATCATAACATGTGGGAACTCAGGCCAAATCCGTTCTCAGTGAAATACCAAAACATCAAGTACGGGGTCTCCGCCCCCAAATCATTTCTTAAAACATAAGACACAGGGCCTCCGCTCTCAATTCCCTTTCTGTAAAACCTCATACGTACTCGTACGTATAACCCATCCTAGGCACTTCCGGAGAAGATACCAACTCGGGGCACACAGCCCCTAGGGAACACATCCCCAATATAGTCACGATTAATCATATCTATACTAGTGTGCACACTACTCGGGGTCTCATTCCGAGTTTTCTCCCAGGAATCTCCATCTGGGAGGCTCAATCTCTAGATCTAGTCCGAGCTCTCTCTCTGGATCTAGTCCACATATCTCTCTGGAATGTGGTCCGGGACCACAATATCATAAGTAACCTCCACTCTTGGAACGAGATCCCTATGGGGATACCCACTCTAGTCTGTGAAACGTGACACTCTAGGTCGACACTAGAGGAGACCATACAATCATATGGAGGGTTTATTCATTTCAAATCTCTTTCTTTCTTTCTCAAATACTTTCTTTCTCAAAACTCATTTCTCAACTGGGTCTCATACCCGATTCATTTCAACAGGATTCCTTGAATCCGATTCAATTCACTTTCACAAGCCTCGGCCTAAATCCACAGTTCAACAGGGTCTCATGCTCGAATTCTCATTTCATAAATCGAACTGGGACTCAAGCTCGATATCACAACCAACTGGGCCCTAAGCCCGGAACCATAAATCAACAGAACCTCAAGTCCAATTTCACGACTAACGGGGCCTTAAGCCCGATATCTCAACCAAATGGGTCTCAGGCCCGATATCATAAATCAACGGGGCATCAAGCCCGATATTACCACTAACTGGCCTCAAACCCGAATCGCAAATCAACTATGCCCCCGGCCCGATCGTATAACACAAATGGACCCTCGGTCCGATTCCCAGTCAATTCAAATGGACTCCAAGTCCGAGAGTTTGTAAATCAAATGGGTCTCATGCCCAATTTCATATTTCTAAATCCAAAATCCGTTCATTCAATCGTCGTCGAAAACATGGTACGCAAAGGTACGACATAAAGCCGAAAACCTCGAAAAACGTGCAAATATGTCGATCCTAAGCTACCACAAACAAATGCACTCATGGCATATCAAGACACATATTAAAACACTTATAAAACATTTATGCATGCATCAAGTTCGAAAGAAAGGTCCACTCACAGACCGTCCGAAGCCGTGCCTCGATACGCGTGCCATAATCGTGTCCTGGGTCAACCGTCGCCTCCGGGATTCCCAAACATGTCCAAATCGTAATGGAAGGTTACTAATAGACTTGTTAACCTCCCATTAAAGTCCCGTAATTTTCCGGATTTTCTAACTATTTTTAAATGCGAACCTAAACCTTCGGACGTCCCAAACTATATCGAAACGATGTCCGATTGACATGAAACCAGTCCCAAAATGTTCGTTAGATCGAATAGATGATTTCACATGTTGGAACCACCACCAAAAACCTCACCACGCTCTCACACGCTCCACCAGAAGCTGCCTGCGCATGAGCCCACGCGAGGCACTGTAGATCATCCCCTACCTCGCGACGGCCGGTTCAGACCGGCCGGTCTGGTTGGCCTGTAACTTGGACCGGCGTGATCGGTCCAGGCTCCTACATGGTCCAATCTTCACCGTTTTCACTCCTAATCAATCCTAATCTTCATTATTTAATCCTAGGTTCCTAACCTAATCGATTAGAACCCCTTAAACCCACAAAAACAACCCAGTCCAATTAACCCCTCACGGTTCAAATATCCAAATGCCTCCCTGGGCTTCCTCGACGTCCAAAACCTCCCAAAACCTTCCTATTTACTTCCTAGCAACCTAATTAGTTTGAAACCAACACCCAAAACGGCCCATAATACCCGAAATCGAAATTGAATTAAAATGGGTTAAAACCGATACCTCGCGGGTTCCTCCTTCCGCCGTCCACGGCGGTGCTTCCTTAGGTGGGTCACCACTTCCTCTGGTCCTCAGCTCACTCTCTGCCTCTCAGACACGATCATAGAGTCAAGGGTTTGGATTGGATGGTGATCGGGTTGGTGGGTTGAAAGAAAATGGAAAATGGTCGATGAACGGGGAATGGGGTATGCATGAAGGAAAATGATGTCCAGTGGATGAGTGACGTTTGTCACTCATCCATTGGCCTTGGGACAAATATCTGGGCCCCACTAAAGTCCAAACAGTCCTCGTCTCGTAAAACGTGCAATAGTACGTTCGAACTTCCGTGAACCGTAACTTCGCCGTCGAACGTCCGAATTCGACGTGCCGCCTGTCTACGGATTCGTATCGTCCCGATCTACGTAACGGTCTTCAGCCCTCGGCCATCGGACATCCCGGGTCAAAAGTCAACTTTTAGCTGTTATTCACCCAAATTACCAAAATGCCCTCGAACTTCCGAATATCATAACTTCCTCCTCGAATGTCGGAATCGAGCGTGCCACCTGTCTATGAACTCATGACGTCACGAACTACGTCACGGTCATTGGCCAAAGTCGATTTGATCACCTGAACAAAAAGTCAATGATTTTCCCAATCTATGGGTAAAATCGTCATTTCGCCCGAACTTCCTCTAATCCTCGTCTAATCTCCGATTAGCCTTGCTAATCCGTCATTAATCCTTAATTAATCCCGTTAATTCGGGACGGGTCGTCACAAACAAACTAATATATGTACAAGATTTCTTTACAAATATATATTTATACTAACACAAAGCTAAGATAAGATATTTTTTTTGAATTTTTTTTGTAAATGAAGAAAAAGACAAACTTAAATAAATACATGAATACATAAATAAAATAAATGTAAACAAGTAATATACAAATTATGAACTTGTATAAGCAAATAAGTATGAACAAATATGTACAAATATGAACAAGTATAAAAAAAAAAAATTATGAACAAGTATGAATGAACACTATGAAACATAAAAATTATGAACAATTTATGAACAAGTATGTAAATAAGAACAATTATACACAAGTATGAACAACTATGTACAATTATAAACAAATATAAAATGAACAAGTATTATAAGAGTTTGAATTTACATAAACAAGTATAAAAATAAAAATTATGAACAAGCATACGAATAAAAATTATGAACAAGTATGAAGAATAACAAGTAACATATGTACAAAATTTATTCACAAGTATGAATTAACATTAACATGAAGCTAACTAAAGAAATTGGAAAATGATTTTTTTTTTAATTTTTTTTTCGGAATTAAAATAAATAAATGAAGAAAAAGAAAAAAATAAATTTTTTTTTTACGAATTTCTTTTGTTTTTTTTTAATTACAAAAACAATTCAAAATAAATAAAAGTAAAAATAAGGAAAAGTGAACATGTACAATATGCATTTATGAACAAGTAAGAAGAATGAACATTATGTACAAGTATGAACAAGAATAATATGACAAGTATAAGAATTATAAACAAGCATAAATGAAAGTTAATTATGAACAAGTATGTATAAGTATAAAATGAGCAAGTAAAATAAAAATTTAAATTTACATAAACAATTATAATATGAACAAGTATATACAAAATTATGAACATTTATGAACAAGTATAAATTAGAAATTATGAACAAGTAAAGTATGAACATTATAAACAAATATAATAAGAACAATTATAAGAAACAAAATTATAAACAAGCATAAAAATAAAAGTTATGAACAAGTATAAAAATAAATGATAAAGTATAAAAATAAATAAGTATAATATGAACATGTATAAAGATAAACATTATGAACAAGTATAATATGTACATTAATAAAAAAAACAAATATAAATAAAAATAATAAGAACAAAAATAGGATGGATAAATAAAATATAAACAAGTATAAGAATTATAAACAAGTATATTAAAGTTATGAACAATTATAATATGAACAAAAATATAAATTATAAACAAGTATAATATTCACAATTTATATACATACAGTAACAATTAAAAATGATTTTCAATTTCCTCGGCAACGGAGCCAAAAATTGATAACGCTCAAACTACGCATTAAATTAAACACGTAATTTAAGTATTATGCAATTTAAACCTTTTTTGTGTAGATGTACTATTGGTGATCGTTCTTAACCGGGGAAATTAGGGAACACTAATAATTTGTTAGTGAGAAAGAATAATGAATAAAAGAATAAATTAATAAATAGATTAATGAATAAAAGAATAAATTAATTAATAAATTAAAGAATTAAAGAATTGAAGAATTAATGAATTAATGAATAAAAGAATTAATGCATTAATGAATAAAAAATTAAAGAATTAAATGAATTAAAGAATTAAAGAATTAAAAATAAAGAATAAAGAATTAAGAATTAAATAATAAAAGAATGAAATGGGGGGTTTGAAAAGGTTGTAATTATGAAATAAAATAAAACAAGTAAAAATAATTAAGCACTTAATTCTACTTCTACTTTAATCTTTATACAAGTGGACTTTCTTCAAACACATATTTTTACCAACACTCTAACATTTTACTCATATTGAACCAATCCCGAAATTCTACCTTCATCATCTTAATTAGATACATACATTTTTCATATTATAAATGCACCGAACAACGGTAATAAACATTTATAATACGATTCACCTTACGTTATTGATTTCAATGTGCGTCAAATATTTAAATCTTTTCAACCCTATTCTAACTGCACCGAACAGTAGTCATAAACACTTAGCGTTAAATTGAAGGTTAAGCGCTAAAACATATAAAGTAAATGAAATTCAAAAAAATAAAACGCATGGAGATTGTATTCACATTTACAAATGTTAGAAAGAAAATACCAACACATATATTGAAATATTAAAAAAAAACCGAACAATAACTAGAGTTAAGTAAAGGGAGAAAGTTTACACTTTCGAAACCCAAGAAGAACTTGTGATTCCGAAAGTGGATGGAAACAATGTAATGTTATCCATAAAATTCTCTCAACAGCATAAGGAACCTTATGAAGATGAAGGAATAATCATAAGAATGCAGACTTAAACTATAGAATTATTTCAGAAATATTCGGCCTAAGTATTTCGTAAGGAAAGCATAAAAAATGTGTTTAAGAGCTCTCAAAAAATACATAAATTAAAAATAAGAATTAAAAGAAATCTAATTAATAAGAAAATCTACAAGAAGTTACAAATGGTCCCAAAAATAAAGAACAAAATAGAAAGAAGATAAACTAAAAGAAGAGAGAAAAAGAGAGAGAAATTACACCAAAAAGGGATCATTGGGGACTTGAAATGGCATCCCTATTTATAGAGGGAGTGCCAAAAATATTCAAATAAAAATACAAAAATAAAATATAAAAATGAAATGATGAATAATGATGAACAATGATGAACAATGTTGATATTTGGGATGGTTTGGGGCTGATTTAGGGCTGAAATTGCATGAAAATAATGCAAAAGTGGAGCAGTTGGGAAGTAGCTGGAATTTGGTGGAAATTTGCTGAGAAGGGCAGGTGAGAACCGACAGGTACTGCTGATAAAAGCATGGCTGTTCGGCAGGCCTGGGCTGAAGCGGAGTGTCTGGAGTCGGTGAAAGGCTATCAGGAGGCGTGGGCGTGCATGCGTGATAGGCGCTAATAGCCGCAGAGCCTTTCGGCGCGCGCAAGATGGGGAGATGATGAGAAGTTTAGTTAGAGCGCGCCGCACGGGAGGGCATGCACTCTTCTAGCGTTGGCTGAAAGCCCGTTCTGGGCTGATGCGCATGAAATGGGCTGGATTTTGACGCGGGCTGCGAACAGATTGGGTTGGGCCTCTTGATTAGGTTGTGCGCTGGTTTTCTGGATTGTGCTTGCAGATGAACGATGGGCTGAGATGGAAATGGATTTGGGCTGCACATAATTTGGGTCTACAAATGAATTTTTAATAAATTAATATAATTCCACCGAATTTCGTGCATAAATTCTTCGTTATAATTCCGATCGAGACAATTCTTTGGCCAAAACGCTCCAAATTCTAAGTTTTATTTAATTCTACAAAAATCCCACAAAATATATTATTTTCTCCAATTGTTTATTATTTTAATATTAAAATTTAAGTATAAATGGTATAAAATAATATAAAAAATGCTAAATTAACGACCTATCACTCCCCCACGCTTAAATCGACATTATCCTCAATGTATCAAAATCAAAGCATAGAATCTAGTATGAGATAAAGTTGTATGAAAATAACTAAGAAAACAAATGTAAATTAAATTAAAAGATAAGGGAAGAGAATGCAAATCTGTTGTAGACTCCTTCATTGGGTTGCCTCCCAACAAGCCCTTGAATTTAACGTTTTCAGTCTAGACGTGATGCAACATGTCTTCTTTTTAAGCACTTCGATTCGCTGGTTTTTGGAGATGCACTTTTTCCACTTTGTGCTTGCACATATAGACAAGTAACGAATCAAGAAGTTAGATAAGTGTAAGAAGGTAAAAACAAAAAAAATAGTATGTGCAGTGTTAAGTTATAGGAAACATAAAATAAAAACATATGTAATATTTACAATTACAATTAATGTAGAAGCACGAAAGTTATGCATAGGTATGATATTTACATTATAAACATATTTACAAAAAAAAAATCACACAAGAGATTTTTCAATCCCCGACAACGGCGCCAAAAATTGATACACAAAAACCAAGTATTAAAGTAAACACAAAGTCACACTTAATACTCAAGGAAACGTATGCAATTAAAAACTTTTTTTTGTAGATTGTAGCATTGGTAAATATGGATCGTTCTAGACCGGGGATTGGGGGTACTTAAGCATGATTAACGTTTGATTAGTTAATTGGAGGTAAAGATTGATTTTAAAGTCCTAAGTAATTAAACTAAACCTAAAATAACATAATCTATTATTTACATGTGGTCAACTCATTCTTTATGCCTCACTCATTCATGAATTATATAAACTTCAAACCTACAAAATTCTATAACCTTAGTTCTACGTGATGAGTGTATATTCTTTAGTACGTATAGGGAGACACTTACGCCGCACTTTCAGTGATCTAAACTTGGAGACACTCCTCTATCTAGTCAAGCGTTAAGTACCAACATACAAGCATAACAAAAACTAAAATATTAGAACACATGGAAGATTATTGAAATTAATACAAAGCATAAAACCAAGGATAATATTAGAAATCAGTCCATAAACCAAGATATTCAAGCACAAAAGATAACTATAAGGTAAAGAGGCCGTGTTACACTTTTTCTCTTCGGGACACCATATGGATACGAAGTGATTGAACACTCTTTGGTGAGACATTTGGAGACACTCCTCTATGCTACAGATGGAGGTTGTAAAAGGTGGGATATGGTGTAATTAGTTTTGCACAAGAAATTTTGAATTTATTGAAAAGTGAAAATTGGTTTAAGTAGAGCTTTGATACAAATAATGAGCGACCCTTTACAAATAACCTACGCTTCTCTATTTATATGAAAAAATTAATCCTCAAATAAATAGGAGTTTACAATTTAAATTCTAAAAGGAAAAGGATTAAACTAATTAAATTGAAGTCTTAAAGGAATAAGGTAATAAAAAATCTAATTAAAAAGGTAAAACAAATCCTAATTAAATCCTAAAAGATAACTTAAATATTATTTCATTTCGTTACTTGGAAATCTGAAGTTGTTTGCTGGAATTGTCAAAGAGGAACAACTGGGCCGATGTAAGTTGGCTTTGGGTCTTCGCTGGGCTAACTCGCTGCTGGAATCATTGAGACGCATGGTCTTTGGAGACACAATGTCACGACCCGAACTTCTCTAACAGGATATTGTCCGCTTTGGGCCCAGCCCTCACGGTTTTGTTCTCGGGAGCTCTTGTGCAACTTCTCAGTGGGTCACCCATCATGGGATTGCACCAGCCTAAACTCGCTTAACTTTGGAGTTCTCAAGGAATCCAAAGCCAATTAGCTTCTAAAAGGCCTCTTGTTGGATAGATGAGTGCCCACACATATAAGGCGCATCCCCCAGATCCCCAGGGCGATATGGGATTGCTAACCATGCTTTCAAGGCACAAGTCCTCACAATAGATGGCGTTTGGGCCATACGGTGGGTTTTGGCGCATGCAACGCTTGCTAGAGCGTATATGGAGACTTGGGCTTTCACGAAATAGACAGCTGGGTACACGCGCTTGTCGTATAATGATGTTGGGCTGATGGCGTACAACAATTTAGACGCATGTGCATCAATTATTTGGGCCCGCGAGATGAGACGAGGAATGCGCATGCGGATGTAAAACAAAATGGATGCGATGTCAAGATGGATACGTATGTGGGCTTTGGCGATTGCGAATTGCAAAGTCAGTGCTAGGCATGTCACAAGTTGGGCCCTGCAACACACGCGAAAAAAAGGGAATGAGGCAGCTACTTACACTTGGCCTGCCTGCAAATGGGTTTCGGTGCAAGCTTTGCAAGCTGGGCTCGCCGAAGTGGGTTGGAGCCTACATTTTAATAATAAATAATAAATTCTTGATTAAATTATTAATTTTTATAATTCGTTACTAATTAATCAACTCTAGTAATTAATATATGAAAATAATAAAATGAGATATAATGAATATAAATAAGATTCTAACAAAGTAAAACATAAATAAAAATGATATAAAAATATGATCAATTATGTGCTTATCACTTAACCCAAAACTCCAGGTACCTCCCGCTTCAGTCCCTCTACTACTTGAACCAGTACAATCACTGACAGGACCCACCCCAAATCCCCCGGGATTAAGGACTAAAATCCTGATCCCGTCTAACTTACGCATGACACGGAGGCTAAACTGGCGTCCAACCTGAATGTGACACGTAAGTCGGACAAGGGATTCTCGAACCAACCATCCGAAAAGGTACCGGTCTTCCTAAAATATACCGAACTACTGTGGATCGCAGGTGTGATGTCTCCGCCCTTCTCGACCAACAGCCCGTGCCGCAACAACCTAGAGGGTATCGAAAACACGAAAAGACTGTGAGTGGATAAAAATAAAAAATAAGTTTAAAAACAGTTCCATAGAACAATTACATTATACCCTCCATTTCAAAAACCAATGCATGCATAGCAAATTCATGTCATAAAAACCATTCTATATTTAGGTTAAGCAGATCATGTAAGAAAAACCATACTCAGGTTTCTTTTTCCCAAATCCCGGGCCTCAGCCCAAAACCATCGAAAACCATTTCATCCGGGCATAGCCCAAAACATCAGAAAATTACCACATTTCCATTCATCGAACCTGCTGGATCTATCCGAGTCTTTAAACTCCTGAGTCTTTAAACTCAATCCAAGCCTCAATATAATCCGAGTCTTTAAACTCCTGAGTCTTTAAACTCAATAGGCCTACGGGGGAAATATCAATATCTGAGTCTTTAAACTCCCGAGTCTTTAAAATCAATCCGGGTCTTAAAACCCAATTCGGGCCCGCCCCCGTCATAATCATATCCGGGTCTTTAAACCCAATAATAACCAGATCCAGCAAATCCAATCCAAACCCATTTTAAAACCATTTTTCATTTCCGAATCCGAATCCGCAATCTCATCAGGATCCCGAATCCAAACCCAGAACTCATCTCCATCTCCTTTCCAGATCCGAGTCCGTAACCATCATTCCGTAAGCCGGCATGCGGAATAATCATTCTGAACCCGAACCCAGAATCCACTTTCAAGTCTCAAATCGAATCCTGAATCGTCATCCGGAAATCCGATTAAAAAACCCGAAATCACGTTTCTCAAAACCACTTTCTGATTTGGGCTTCAAGCCTAAAAACACTTTTCCGAAATCCTTTTTAAATATTTCAAAATCCCGACATCAAATCAGTTAAACCAGGTTTAAATCACAACATCCATCAAAATCTCGTAAAACGTGAAATTCCGTAATTACCTCAAAAAACGTGTAAAACCACAAACCATCAAGATCATAAATCAAATCATAGAATCATGTATAGAAAACATATAAAAATTCCCGGGACGGGTCGTTTCAATCATTACCTGAAGATCCAAGGCTAGTACTACCCATTTTCGGGGCTCTCTAACTCGAAGTACTAGCATATGGACATTCATGTTTTTTACTAGAAATCACACATGACTATTGTACTAGTAATCTCGCCTCTACCGAATAGCAGCATCTGACATCTCTCTTAAGATGGTAAAAGATCCTACTATCTTGGTAGCCCTAATTTCATCTCGTAGGCCCAGCTCAAATTGTCGGCACTTGTCCACCTCGATTGTCCTGAATGCCGAGGCAAACGAGGACAAACTCAACATTTTTTTGTTCATACTGGGCTACCGTCAAATACTCCCCTGCTACCACCGTAGGAGCTCTACCTCCCTAGTGTCACAAAATGAACGAGGGTATAACTGATCTAGAAATTTGTCTCTAAAATTCAAGGTCTGGGCATCCCAGCCTGTCATCTATAACCCCCGCCACCATCGATATGTGTAGCCACCTAACTAAAAGTGGCTAATAGTACCATGACCTCCGATGGACATCTCATAACCTTGAAAATCCTCTCAAGGCGGGTAATCCATTCTTTCGCCTCTTTCAGGCTCATCTCCTCAGTAAAAATATTTGCCACTAATCTCTGGACTCTCTCAATATTCAGACTCTCTCTAACTCGCTTCGTCTCATCTTTAGACTGTGGACAGGGATCTCGTCTCGGAGGTATAATCGTCATTTTTCTTGAAATAAACTGTAACACCCGGACGTTCAACGAGAGTAAAATCGAAAAAGTTGGATGAATTGACCATTTTACCCATGAAAGTCAAAGGTTGACTTTTTTGGTCAAAGATAAAGGGTTGACTTTTTTTGGTCTTCCGAGTACGTCGGCAGGCGGCATGACAGAAACGAAGTTCGAATGGTTTTGATTCGAGTCTAAGCCATATAAGGGCGTTTTAGTAATTTTTTAACGGAGGGGTATTTTGGTAATTCTCATAGGAGATATTTTTGGTGGTTCAATTGGATAGGGTCAAGTGTCCCTTATCTAATATGGGAGTGTACCGCTATCCTTGTTAATTGTGTGTGTGCTAGTGTAATTGGGGGTGTGTGTGTGTGGTGTTTTGCGTGGTGCGGCCGAGAAAGAAAAGAACAGAGACGAAGAAGGGAAGACCAAAGAGAAGAGACTGAGGCCAATGAGAAAAAAAAAGTTAGGAGGAGGAAAGGGGTTTGATCGTGGGCTGAGAAGGAGAGGAATACAAAGCTGAATCATGAGGGTTTTCGGGTTTGGGGGCTGTTGAGCTAGTTCTTAACAGAGAAGCTTGAAACCAGGATTACGAGCATCTTCTTTAAGCTCCTACGACCCTAACAGTGTGCCCAGATGAGGTTTTGGATCCCTGGATTGTCCAAACAGTAAGCAGGTGCATTTGGCCGTGAGCTTCTTCGATAGGTTAAGTAGTTTGGATAAGTTCCTAGTTGTTTTGATCACTTAGATCCCTTCTTATGTTAATTTAGAGTGTTTTGGTCTAAGAATGAAGGAAAACGGTTGAGATACGGAGGTTTTACGGTCGGGTTAGGTCACTGGGTCGGGCAACCCGAATTACAGAAAACGGGTCGAGGGGTAGGTTGAAGAAGGTGAACAATGATATGGGGATGTTCACTGCAGCTGGCGCGTGAAACCCACGCACAACCACTTCTAGCGGCTCGTGGGGACGTGTGGTGCATGTCCTCTATTTTTGTGCAACACAAAATTTTGAGTATTCTATGTTATAGACATTTTGGCACAGATTTTGAGTCAATCAGACACCGTTTCAGGGCAGTTTTAGGTGTCCGAAAGTTTAGGGTTCGTTTAAATATGTTTAAAAATCCCAAAAAAGTAGGATATTTAAATAAGAGTTATTTGAGATAGTTAAAGAACTTTAGATGTGAATTTTTACAGGTTTTGAGAATCCCAAAAAAAATTACGAAAAAACTTGTAAAGTGGGATTTGGTTATCCGAATGGTATGTGAGTGGAATTTCTTTCCTTAAACTTTTATGCATGCGTACTTACATGATTTAAGTGTGTTTTTATGTGATTTTGATGATATTTAAGTGATTGGGAATTTTTCCAAATTTTTCGGTGATTTTAGAAATATTTTATTGCATATTTTTATGAGGATTTCCGTAAATTGGTTTCAGATATCGTTTGATTTTAGTTTCGTACTGAACTTGGCTTGTGAAATAATGTGATTTTGGAAATATTATGATTTTCATATCATTTCTGGACAGTTTTACGAAAGTAGCCTTAATGGCATATTTTAAGAGAAAGTGTGAATATACTGTGTTTGGAGCTTAGGCCCGTGATTCTGATTGTGATATATGATGTGATAGGTTATGGTGAAATGTGATCTTTAGTTGGGATGTGAAAACGTGTTTGCTCGATATGCGTGATGTGTAATGATATGATGATGTGTGCTAATTGTGTGGTTCTCGGACGTCGAGCCCATGACTCTGAATCCTGAGATTGATATTGTGTTGGCGACTCAGACGTCGAGCTCATGGCTCCGAATCCAGAGTGACTGTGTGCTAGCCTACCGATAGTGCCTTGTGATGTGATGATTGATGTTGCGCATATGTATGGATGATGAGTTGACTATATGTGATTTTTGTACTGTTGTTGGTTATGGGTTGATTGTGTGGATTGATGTGATGCCTTGTGACACTGTTTTGTGATGACTCGAACGTTGAGCTGGGCTCAAAATACCGAGTGAGTTTGTGGTGTACATGCTAGTGGGGTCGATTGTTTGGGATTGATTTGTTATATTTTTGTAGAGATGGTTATATCGACTTACCGAGGTTTTAGATGGTCCAATGAAGTTTTGATTTGAGAATTCTTTTCACGAATTTGGAATGGCTTTTCTTGTATGCATGCATGGTTTTATAAAACGAAGGGTAAAAGCTGGATGTTTTCAAAGTATGTTTTCAACTATTTTATTTTTTTTCCACTCACACATTTTCTTGATTTTGTAACCCTCCAGGCCATTGCACGGAGATCGAGGCTCGCGAGGCAGACGCATGAATTAGAAGAATTTGTGTTTACCCCTTGTCTAACAACGTTTTTGTCAGACGGGAGTAGGACCTGAGTGTACTGTTATTGTGTATTCGGGTTGAGTCCTGTCATAAACACACCTTAGTACACACCCTACACCTCACAAGCACAGTCAATAATAGTAGACCTATACTATGATATCAAGTTGACAGGACCCTTTTCCTAAAACACCTCGATAACCGTAAAAGATCATACTCATGTTTGACAGTCAATATTAAAAGGTCAAAACTAACCTCAAAGGTATCACATAATATTGATAAAATCAACCAACTGTCATGTCAGGGATACTTTACATAATCGTTTACAGAGCATAAGTATTAAAATATAACTCAAAGTACAAAAATCTACCTTAAAACGTCCTCAAAAGGTCAAAAAGTATGCAATAGTTTGTTTATGCCTCCGACCCCAAGTAGGTCCTCGTCTTCGTATTACGACTTGGAGGGCAATTAAAACCAATAAAACATATGAGTGGAAAAAATATACATTTAAAAACATATTTTAAAAAACATAAGAAGTTTACCCTTTATTTTCTAAAACTATACATGCATACGTAAAACCGTCAAATTTCAATTAAAACAAACAGTAAACTATGAACCGTGAAATACGAGTAAATATAAGTAAATCATTCAATATCAGTAAGTCAAATCATATATGAAAATATATCAAGATACCACAACAATAATCACACATTGATTCTCAAATACCGATCATCATGATCAAACCACACTACTAGTAGGCCAACTACTCAGGAAAACAGAGCCAAACTCTGTACATTCATATAAAAATCAACTTAGGAACATAGAACTCTGCTCTGGACGTTAGAGTCATAAGAAAATCACTTGTCTCGGGAAAACCAAGCTCAGCTCTAGACGTCTGAGACTAACTAGTTAACCAGTTATTCAAGGCAGATTGTGACACGACCCATCCCAATCCCCCCTGGGATTAATGCGGGATGTGCCATACTCTTGTCTGATACGAAGTGTCAGACAAGGGATAATTCATACCTCGGCCCTTACGGGGCTCCGAGAGCGCGCCAGGATCGGTGGAGGAGTGCGATGTCTCGGTCTCTACTACAGCCTGCATCCGTGATCAACCTGAAAGGCATTAAAACCATTTAAAAGCTGTGAGTGGACGAAAATAAATAATTTAATAAAACACATTTCATACAAAGACATTTATGTCTTTCACTAAAAAGTATGCATCGAAAACCAGTAATCAAATCATTTACTTAAATAAACTATTAGGGCCTTAGCCCAAAAACCATAAAACCAAACATATGTGGGAACTCAGCCCAAAACCATAGAATACCAAAATCCGTAAATCCAGAACCAAGTGGCCCACTGCCCAAATCCATAAACACAAGTTCATAACCACCGAAATACCATTTCATAAATCCAATAATCCATATTTACCACATAACCATCATCGACATCCCAGATGCCTAGCATCCCAGACATCATATCTCACGGTATAAGCAACGCGTGCTACCGGGGGTCTCTCCAGGTCCATATCTCTGACATCCCAGATGTCTGACGTCCCATACGTATAATCATAGCAATCTTGCTCCTGAGTCACTATACGGTCCAGTTGCTCCGTATAATGACCCCATCGCAGGCAATGCACTGTGACTTCCCCAGTGTCCCAGACACCTGGAGGAGACCATCCACAGATCCTCGTATCAAGATGGTATATGGAAAACAATTTTTCAAAGCCATTTCAAAACATCTAAAAGGGCCCTGCCCGAAATTTCCATAAAACATCACAAATCCATTTAGGGTCCTCGACCCGAAATCACGTTCATGAAAAATTGGGTCCCAGGTCCGAAATCACATTTATAAATCACAAATGGGCCTCATGCCCGAGTTCATAAACCAACTGGGCCCCCAGCCCGATCATATCACTCAAATGGGCCTCAACCGATTTTGTAAACCAATTGGCCCCTTGGTCCGATCACATAATTCAATTGGGTCTTGACAGGACCCGTCCTAAATCCTCCTGGGATTAACATGGTACGTTCCTGCTCCCGTCTAACACGAAGTGTCAATCAAGGGATAATTCCAATCTTCGCCCCACCGGGACTTCTAGAGTGCGCCAGGATCGGAGAAGAAGTATGATGTTTCCGTCTTTGCTACAGTCCATCCGCGATCAACCTGAAGGGCATTAAAATCAAGAAAAGCTGTGAGTGGATGAAACAAATAATTTAATTAAAACGTATTTATAAAAAAGACATTTATGCCCTTCACTAAAAAGCATGCATGCATTCAAAAACCATTTATCAAACCATTTATCAAATCATTAAACCATTAGGGATTTAGCCCAAAACCGTAAACCAAAGTATATGGGAACTCAGCTCAAAACCAAATCACTTGGGTCTCAGCCCAAAACCAATCCTCGGCATCCCTGTTGCTTGACATCCGAGATGCCACAACCAATTCCACTGTCACGGTTCCAAGCTAAGCGTGCTACCCAGGGTCTCAAATCCCAAGTCTCCCTAGGGTCCACCCAGGTCAATGACCCACAAATCAATGACCTTCCCTGGGGGGAGGTTTTAACCTCTAGCAATCCTGCTCCTAAATCACTATGCGGACCGGTCGCTCCGTGCAACGACCCCTCGTAAGCAATGCCCCGTGACTACTCCAGGATACTACGAGATGTCTAGAGGAGACAACCCGCAACTCCATGATACTACGAGACGTCTGCAGGGCATCCGTTCATGAGGATGGTATACGGAAAATCGTTTCAAATCATTCAAAGGGATATGCCCAGGTTTTCCATAAAACCATCAAAAATCCAAATATGGGTCCCCGATCCGAAATCATGTTTATAAATCATAACTAGGCTTCCAGCCCGATATCATAACCAATTAGGCCTCACGCCCGAATTCGTAAACCAACGGGGCCTCCAGCCCGATTGTATAACTCTAATGGACCTCCAGCCCGATTTCTCATTAAATCAAATGGACTCTAAGTCCGATGGTTTCCAATTAAATGGGTCTCATGCCCAATTCCATGTTTCCAAATCCGAAATCATTTCATCAAACCATCATAGAAAACACAGCACGTATAGGCACAACATAATGCCTGAAATCCCGAAATACGTGCAGATATGTAAATACCAAATACCAAAAACATATGCACTCATGGCATCTCAAAACATGTTCATAAACTCATATAAAACATTTATGCATGCATCGAATTCATAAAACAAAGTCCAATCACAGACCGTTCTTGATGCGCCTCGATACGTGCACCATAAGCCTCTGTGGGCTAATCATCGTCACCAGGACTCCGAAACCTGTCCATATCATACTAGAGGGTTACTAACTACCTTAATAACCTCTCATAAAAGTTCCCTAATTTTTCGGGATTTTTAACTATTTTTAAACTCGATTCTAAACCTCCGGACTTCCCGAACTATATCGAAACGATGTCCGATTGACTCGAAACTTGTCCCAAAATGTTTGTTACATCGAAAGGATGAAATTACATGTTGGACACACCCCAAAGGACGGCCCACGTGCCCTCACGCGCCGCCCAAAGGGGCTGCGCGTGAAGCCCACGCGCTAGTGAACAGGGTCATCCCCTTCCTCGCGACAGACCGGTCCAGCCGGTTCACTAGTTTGGCTGGTTCAATTGGACCAGCGTGACCGGTTTGGTCCTATAACTCTCTCATTTTTCATACTTTTTCATTCATTCCAATTCCTATAGCTTTCTCTTCTCAATTCCAACCTATCTATGTGATTAAATCGAAGAAAACAATCATAAAACCTATTGGTTCAATAATCCATTTAAACCCAAAATTTCCTATCCATGTTCTAGGCATAACCAAAGGCCAAAAATTCCTCCTAATGATCCCATTTAGTTTCTACGAACCTTAAAAACATGGTTGGAGGATCGATTCGAGCTTACCAAGCTGGAAACCAAATTTGGTGGACAGCCACCAAAAATCTTCTCTGCCGCTCAGCCGTCCTCCGCTGCTCAAAACCATTCCCTAATCATCCTACCAACCCCCTAAACACAACTTAATCAACAGATAACCTCCCTAACGTCCAAATCACGAAATTGAAATTTTAAAGGTTACGGGTTTACCTGTTGCCGTGACTCCACCACCGCCCACGGCGGTTCTGCAGCCTCCTTCAGCCTCTCCTAGTCCATCCCTCATCCTCAGCCCCCTCATGGTCTCATACATAATCAAATGGGGAAGGGGTTGATGTTTCGGGTTATCAGGTTTGGATGTTCAATTAAATGAGAAAGGGAATGAGGAGCAGATGCATGTATCTGTTTAAGGGAAGCAATGGATGGGTGACACTTATCACTCATCCATTGGGCCTGGGGAAATATCTGGTCCCACTCCAGACAAAAGCCCACCAATTACCTCGTAAAATGTGTCTCCCCAAATAGTACCTCAGAACTTCCTTGAACCGTAACTTTCCCGTTGAACGTCTAGTTTTGACGTGCCGCCTATCTATGGACTCATGTCGACCCGATCTACGTAACAGTCCTCGACCCTTGGGCACCGGACCTCTCAGGTCAAAAGTTAACTTTTTTCCCTCATTCAAGGGCAAAATCGTAATTTCTCCCTGAACGTCCGATAATCCTCGGCTAATCCTTGATTAGGCTCACTAATCCATAATTAGTCTTAATTAATCGCTAAAATTAGGGACGGGTCGTTACAAACTCCCTTCCTTAAAGAATTTCGTCCTCAAAATTTCAACCGACCCAATTCCAAAACTAAACTGTGGAAATCCAATCATGTCCCAAGTAGGGGGTACTCTCGTGTAATCATACACGTCCAACACAAATCACAGTATCTGTCGGTAACCACTGTCGCTGAAATTCCCAACGCTCCAACTCAACTCTCACCAACCACACGTCGGCTCGTAAGTCTCGCTCCGACAGGTCAGCTAACTAAGCTGGCATTCCAGTCGGCTTTTCAGCCTGATGGTTCTTCTAATATGACAATCGAAGTCAGCTTTTCAGTCTGCTATTCTGGCACTTCCTAACTTTGAGGCGTCAAATCGACTTTTCAGCTTGACGACCTTTCTCATCCGACAACTGAAATTGATATCCTATTCAGCATCCGATCCATCAACATCCGCTAGATTCTACCATCACAATGGAAAGAATCATACCTTGCAGACTGTTAGGACCCGACCTTTCTCAGTCAGGACCCGACTCATCTAGAACGATACTGTCTGCTTTGGGCCTCCTTGCCCTTGCCCTCACGGTTTTGTTTTCGGGAGCTCATGGTGCAACTTCCCAGGGGGTCACCCATCATGGAATTGCACCAGCCTCAACTCGCTTAACTTTGGAGTTCCAATCAAACCCAAAGCTATTGAGCTCCCAAAAGGCCTCGTGCTAGATAGGCGTGTGTCTACACCTTTAAGGCACACCACTAATCCTCTCCCAGACCATTCCCCCCTCGCAGGAATGTGGGATCATTCACCGTTCCCTCCAGAACACGGGTCCTACAATCCATCCCCTTTAGAGCCCAGCGTCCTCGCTGGCACACTTCCCGATCAGGGTCTAGCTCTGATACCATACTGTCAGGACCTGACCCTCCTCACTTAGGACCTGACTCATCTAGCACGATATTGTCCGCTTTGGGACTCCTTTCCCTTGCCCTCGCGGTTTTATTTTCGAGAGCTCACGGTGAAACTTCCCAGGGGGTCACCTATCATGGAGTTGCACCAGCCTCAACTCGCTTAACTTTGGAGTTCCAACCGAACCCAAAGCCACTGAGCTCCCAAAAGGCCTCGTGCTAGATAAGTAGGTGCCTACACCTTTAAGGCACACCACCAATGCCCTCCCAGACCATTCCCCCCTCGCAGGAATGTGGGATCATTCACCGTTCCCTCCAGGACACGGGTCTTAGACAGACCATACTCAAACCTCTGCCATTTACCGACCTCGGTACTCATGTCAGCCAACACTCTCGTTTGACTTCGTATGGAAGCCAATCCTATCGACAACTATCGTGATCGACCGGTAACCCCCAGCTCCACTACGCTCTCGTTGCGCTACTCTGACCTCGACGCACTCTCGAGTCCTCACATCGTAACTCATGTCACTCAGCGGCATACGCTAAAGTCTCGACTCACTCGAGTCCCCAAAATATCACCTCACATATCTCGTCGAACATATTTGACATCGTACCCATCCTGGGTTTATCTGGATCCCAATCGAATACTTGTCTCAGCAGAGATAATATGTCTGCACTGTAGGGTTCCCTTAGTCATCCACGACTTGAGCCCCCGCTCACATCAATCACTGAACCCTACCAACTCATTCTGGCTTCGTGCACAATACTCAATGTCCAATCCACCATAACTCAACTAGATCAGAAATTTTCTGATAACTTTCATTACCCTCACAACCACAACGGGTGCATCTTGTGCACACACGTACCTAAACAGTCATAACAGGGTTGGGGCCTACCCCAAGCAATAACTCACTCACGTCAACCAATGCGTGTCTATCCGAACCACATCCACCAAGATGCACTAGTCTGAATCTCGTTACCATAGTATCCAAAACGTGCTCCTTTTCGCGACCAAGACAGATCGTATGTACTCTTCACATATCCAACTTCTATCTTGTCATCTCCCCAACCTCATCACTTTTGCGATCCAAACTCACTTCGGTTTACTCGAACCCTGGTCTTCATAATCGTCTCTGTCATCTCGATCATCATGCTCATCACCACATTACTCGATCTAACTCACCTCGATCCACTGTGGGTCCACTACCTCGGACACTCACCTGTCACATCCGGTGACTCTAAGTACCATGGGCTCTTCCAGTCAATCAAATTTGACTCACAACCTAGGTGTTCAGTTCTTACACCCTCCTTGAACCCTTTAACTGTCATATCACTCCTCGTCATCCCACATAGGGAAGAATCAAGGAGAATCCAAGATGATGACATCAAAATTCATCTTATGTCATCCCATGGCACCAAGCACTATCTGCTAAAGAGCAGAAAATGAGAAGTCACAATCAGTGACCTCGGAATATCCATCACAAATGCGGAAAAAGTACTCTCATCATCGTCTCAATCACAACTTCTCTTGATTTCGAAGTTCCAACCATATTGGAATCAACTCGGATATGCTTCCAAGTCCTCAACTCACTCGGACATCATCCATGTGCCCGTAAACAATCCAACTCACCTGTCTCTTTACGACCATTTATGCACATCCAAAAGGATGTCAATTCATCCTAACTTGATGTACCGCTTAACTAAAGAGTCATAACAGGCTCTTACTGTGATCTGGAGTCAAATCTCCGCATATCACCATATCTGACCAACCGGTCACTAATCCCTATGACAGTACTCGTGTCGTCCATTTATGCCATTCTGTCCAATCACCAATTAGTCATCTTAATCACTATTGGGATAGAGTCCCCGCCCATTTCAACCACTACTGGATTCCATCCAGTTCATCTCCATCATATCTGTCATCTCGACATAATTCCTAAGAATCTATACTAGACGACGAATCCTTCTCGCCGTGTAGTAGTAGATATCAACCATGAGCACATCACGACGGAGATACCCTCAGCTCGTGGCTCATCGTCTCCCCTCGTTATCGTCACTGCATCACCGCCACGTGAAGTATGAATCAAACCAATCCTGAATCTCTGCTCATACTGATCAATCGCCACGTATCTCTGCTTGGGTTGGAGGGGCTCTGCCTCCCTCGTACCCCACAACTCTGGGTACGACCATTCTGACAATCCATACCAGAAAATGAACGTTTCCTGAACGTCCCCCGATTCTCAACCACTGTAACTATATCCACCCTCGATGGTGGTGCCTAGCACAACCTCGTGCAGACACAACCCACATACATCACCACCAAGACTCTGAATCCATGCGTTCAACTCACCACCGGCACTAACTGCTCAACACATAGTATCCACCAATAGGTCCACCTCAGGATACGGTCGACAAGTACCACTCTCTTGGTAACTTGTCCTCACCAACTAGGGTTATCACAAACCCGGCTGCCCACCGCAGCACAACCACCGATCCATCGCTCTCGACTCCGAAGAGTCATCATACCCGATACTGGTGTCCAAGTAACCAGTAATCACCTAAGGACCTCGTCCACTCGAAACTCAATGGTTTCCAACCGCCGGGCCCATAAGAACTTGGCACTACTCGGTGTCTAACACTACTCAACCACGGCATGTCATACAAACCCATATGACAACTATACCGTGGAATCCTTTTCCAGTCGATATCCCTCCGGAATTCAACATACCGAAACATGGCCTTTCATGCCAAATAGGATCCAACGTTCCTATTCCCAGTAGTCTCAACTAGGGCCATCCATGACCTTCATTGATTTCACTTTGCCCTAATCCATATTCGTCATGACCACTTAACAGTCCCGACTCTCAGGTCGTCATACTGTGTCTACTGGTCCACTAGATCCTATCCACCAGTAACGTTACGGCTCTAAGCCTTTAGTTTCACATACCCATTGATCCTACTCCGGATCCAACCTCACCACCACTTGACATTCTGTGCCAATCAAACCGTAAACCATTGCACCTCATGCCAAACACATCCTAATCAAGGTTCGATTCCACTAACTCCTCATACTTTACCCAAACTATCAGGTTGATGACGGATTATTACCACTGCAGAGACATCACATCCTCAACCTGCACGTCACACTGAGAGCAAAACATGCTATGATACCACCTGACAGGACCCGTCCCAAATCCCCCCGGGATTAACGTAGGACGTGCCTGCTCCCGTATGACATGAAGTGTTAGACAAGAGATAATTCCAATCTTCGCCCCACCGGGGCTTCTAGAGTGCGCCAGGATCAGAGGATGAGTGTGATGTCTCGGTCTCTGCTACAGCCCTCATCCGTGATCAACCTGAAGCGCATTAAAACCAAGAAAAGGTGTGAGTGGATGAAACAAATAATTTAATTAAAACGCATTTATAAAAAAGACATTTATGCTCTTCACTAAAAAACATGCATGCATTCAAAAACCGTTTATCAAACCATTTCTCAAATCATTAAACCATTAGGGCCTTAGCTCAAAACCGTAAACCAAAATATATGGGAACTCAGCCTAAAACCAATCAAGTGGGAGCTCAGCCCAAAACCAAATCACTTGGGTCTCAGCCCCAAACCAATCCTCGGCATCCCTGATACCTGACATCCGAGATGTCACAACCAATTCCACTGTCACGGTTCCAAGCTACGCGTGCTACCCGGGGTCTCAAATCCCAAGTCTCCCAAGGGTCCACCCAGGTCAATGACCCGCAGATCAATGACCCTCTCTGGGAGAAGGTTGTTTCGCGTCGATCGGACATCGTTTCGATATAGTTAGAGATGTTCGGAGATTTAGAATCGAGTTTTAAAATAGTTAAAAATCCTGAAAAATTAGAAGACTCTTATGAGAGGTTATTAAGGTAGTTAGCAACCCTCTAGTATGATATGGACATGTTTGGGAGTCCTGGTGATGATGATTAGCCTGGAGAGGCTTTTGGCGCGTGTATCGAGGCGCAATAAGGACGGTCTGTGAATGGACTTTGTTTTATGAATTCGATGCATGTATAAATGTTTTATATGAGTTTATGAACATTTTTTGAGATGCCATGAGTGCATATGTTTGTGGTATTTGGTATTCACACATCTGCACGTATTTTGAGATTTCAGGCTTTATGTTGTGCCTATACGTGTTGTGTTTTCTATGATGGTTTGATGAAATGATTTCGGATTTGGAAACATGAAATCGGGCATGAGACCCATTTGATTGGAAACCATCGAACTTAGAGTCCATTTGATTTAATGAGAAATCGGGCTAGAGGCCCATTTGAGTTATACGATCGGGCCGGGGGCCCCGTTGGTTTACGAATTCGGGCGTGAGGCCTAATTGGTTAAGATAATGGGATGGAGGCCCAGTTACGATTTATAAACATGATTTCGGGTCGGGGACCCATGACAAGACCCATCCCGATTATCACTCGATAGTCGTGATGAATCCTGCTCCCGTCTGACAATAACTAAAAATTACCAAAAGTAACCAAACTTATATACATGCACCACACAAAAAATCCCGAAAACATTGTCAAACAAGGGATAGTTAAGTTTTACAGACCAATGACGTCACAAGTTTGACTAGTCAGAGACAATACAGAGCATAGGTACTATTACAGGTAGGGATCAAATTCCTACTGTGTAGAGTATCTGAGTGCGCAACGGTCTACTTATTCTTTTGCCTCGCTTGCCTCGTTTCTAGCCCTCGTACCTATGCACTGGCCTGGAGGGTGCATAAAACAGTAAAGGTGTGAGTGGACAAAAATAAAGTTTGATAAGTACATTTACCAAAACACATCTCTTACCCTCCAGTTTTCACAAACGTGCATGCATAACAGAAACACATGTGTAATAATATGAAATCAATTTATGACAGAAAGCATCATTTTCTAAAGTCTCTGGACACAAATATCAATAAATCATAATACCACCAATCCCCAATATCCAATCACATTATCCATATAACCCGTCACGATATTAATGCAACGCGTGCAACTCGGTGTCTCACGTCCGAGTACATCCCCTAGGATCTACGACGTCTAAGGGGATATCAACTCTAGGATCAACGACGTCTAGAGGATATCATCATAATCCCACGCTCCTGCGAGTGAGCCTCCCTAGGAGCTACTCATCTCCAGGCTGTGGATCGTGACTACTCCAGGATCTACGACGTCCGGATGAGACTATCAAATCACAGAGGATGGTATATGTGGAACAAGTCACCCGAAACCAGTAATCTCATCTTAAAATTATTTATGTCTCAAATCAAGTCAAAACATTTCAATCGGGCATATGCCCGAGACGTAGCTTTCACAAATTAAGTTCCACAAAACTATCATAAAACAGTGTCCAGAATCCACTTTAAAAATCATAATCATCAATTTAACCATATTCACATGTTACTCCAAATCCGAGTCAAAATCACTATTCACATGGGTCTCAAGCCCAAAATACCATTTTCACGCAAATCCGTGCAACCGTAAACCCGAGTTGCCACGATCACATAAATCCATAAAATCAATTCCTGACTCATAACCCGAGTCAAAACATAATTATAATCATTTTCAGTCCCGGGCCCACGCCCAAAACATCAATTTCGTCATTTCTCGAAACTCGTGCCAAAATATAATATAATAATCATAAAATCGAGAAAATCGAGAAATCACCGAATCAAAACATCAATCATGTCAAATCATAGAAAATCATATAATAAAGCATTTTAAACCATATATGCATGCATCACGGTTAGAAAAACAAAAGTCGACTCACACACACCGTCCCGATTGTTCAGCCTCGAGCTGTTCGTTTTCCTCCGACGTCCCGGGAATATTCCAACCTGTCAAACAAAGTGATTTAAGGTTACTAGACTATCATATAATCCTTAAATAAGAATCCCCTAATTGTCGGAATTTTATAATATTATTTTAATATAATTTAAACGTGTCGGGTACTCGGAACTACGCTGAACCATATCCGATTGACTCGAAACCAACGCGGATAGGTTCGTATCATCGAGAACATCAAGTTTCATGTTGATCACTTTGCCGGAATCCTCTCCACGCGTCGTCACTCGCCGCCGCAAGCGGTTGCACGTGAAAGCCACACGCGTAGCACAGTACCTGCTACAGTGCGTCGTTCTCACCCGTACGTCTGATAAACGGGTTGAAATACCCGCGATAGGATCCGATTCAAACTCCATCAATTCGACCTCAAATCGATCTGTTCTTTCAACTGATCCCATCTAATCCAACTCCATTTCAGTTCTGTATGTTCAATTACCTCAATTAAGGTCCAAAACTTCACGACTCACGATCGAACTTCGACGGGTCTCCTAGTCGGGTTTCACGATTTCGTCCCTGGTTTTCAAATTAATTCATTCAGTTAGTCTCATGAGAGTGTAAGGAGTGTTTCTACGAGTTCAATTTGAGAATTACTTACCTCTAACTGATAGAACTCAAGCTCGATTATCAACGGCCATGGAAGCTTCTGTTCTTCCCCAATTCGACAGAAATTCTCTTAGTTTTTGTTGCAGGGAGCTTCGTTTTGATCCCAGAAGCTCAATGTAATCCTCAATTCCCCTTCTCCTGGCTCACAAATCCGAATTCGAATTTCCCCCTAATTTCAAGAATTTTCGATTCAAAATTCTCCCAGAAGCCTCTCTTTCTCTCCAGTTTTTCTCTCAATCCACCTTCCTTAAGTTCTTAAATGCACAATGAAGACAAGATAGTGGTTTATCACGGATCAATTGAACAAAATGATGAGTTTAGTCATGATTTAGGGATAAATGTCAAAAGGGTTCATTATTGTGTTTCCCATGAAATCCGGTCTCCGTGTAATCTGGGGCAAGAATAAGACAAAGGACAGGTGTCATTGTCTGATCAAGGTGAAAAGACCATTTTGCCCCTGGTTGGACAAATTACCATTTTGCCCCTAGGCTTCCGTGACCCGTAACGTTCGTATCCGAACTCTATTTTCGACGTGCCGCATGTCGTTGTACTCCGGGCATCGAGACCTACCTAACGGTCCTCGAATCGTGTGAAAATTGGTTGTCAAACAAAAAGTCAACATTTTCCCCCCTTTTCGTCCAAATTACGAAAATGCCCTTGGGCTTCCGAATGTCATAACTCTTTCCCTGATCGTCGGAATTGGGCGTGCCACCTGTCTATGGACTCGTAACGTCCCGAACTACGTCACGGTCATCGGTCAACGTCCGTTTGATTCACCATTCAAAAAGTCAACAAATTGACCATACTATTCACAAGGGTAAAAACGTCATTTATTCATTATGTTACAAAATTACATTTTCCGAATTTCCGGGGCGTTACAACTTTCCCCCCCCTTAAGAAATTTCGTCCCCGAAATTTCAATGAAACAAATACGAGTACTGCTCTCGCATCTGTGTCTCAGGTTCCCACGTAGCCTCTTCCACGTTCTGATTTCTCCAAAGAACCTTCACTAATGGAATCGTCTTTCGTCGAAGCACTTTGTTCTTTCGGTCCAAGATCTGTACAGGTTGTTCTTCAAAACTTAGGTCTTCTCTGAGTTCAACGGGCTGTTCCTCCAACACATGAGACTCATCATACACATATTTCGGTAGCATTGACACATGGAAAACATTATGGACCCTCGAAAGCTCAGAAGGTAATGCTAATCTGTAGGCAACCCGACCAATTCTCTCAACAATCTCATAAGGTCCAATGAAACAGGGGCTCAATTTCCCGCGTCTGCCGAATCGCACTATACCTTTCCAAGGAGATAACTTCAAGAATACCCAATCTCCAACTGCAAATTCCAGATCTCTGACTCGGTGGTCTGCATAACTCTTTTGTCTATCTTGGGCTGTCTTGAGTCTGTCTCGGATGAGTTTAACCTTTTCCGTTGTTAAGTCTATCAATTCAGATTTAGACAATTTCCTTTCGCCCACCTCAGTCCAACACAAAGGGGTTCTGCACTGTCGTCCATATAAGGCTTCATAAGGAGCCATCCCAATACTTGCTTGGTAACTATTGTTGTAGGCGAATTCCATCAATGGTAGATGTGACTCCCAAGTACCCTGGAATTGCAAAACACATGCTCTCATCATGTCCTCCAAGTTCTGAATAGTCCGTTCCGATTGCCCGTCGGTCTGAGGGTGGAATGCCGTACTAAAATGCAATCTCGTCCCGAAAGCTTCCTGTAAGCTTTGCTAGAATCTGGACGTAAATCGGGGATCTCGATCAGATACAATAGAGACAGGAATGCCATGTAGTCGAATAATCTCGTCAATGAAGAGTCTGGCATACTGCGTCAACCGAAAGTCTTCCCTTACAGGTAGGAAATATGCTGATTTAGTAAGCCTATCCACAATTACCCAGACTCCATCGTGTCCTTTAGGCGTTCTGGGAAGTTTAAACACAAAATCCATTGTTATATGATCCCATTTCCATTCCGGGATCGGTAGTGGTTGCAGTGCTCCATAGGGTCTTTGCCTTTCAGCCTTTACTTGTTGACATACCAAGCACTTACTCACATACTCTGCAATCTCCCGTTTCATACCCGGCCACCAATAATGCTCTCGTAGCGTACGGTACATTTTCGTCCCACCTGGATGCATAGCATACGCCGAACTATGGGCCTCGTCCAGAATCTCTTTCTTTAATGTTACATTTTCGGGCACACACAACCGTCCGTCCTTTACTAGGGCTCCATCCCTTCTAATTGCAACATCTTGTCGTTCCCCCGCATCAGCTTCAATTCGGAGGACACACAAGATAGGGTCTTCAAGTTGGGCTTCAATAACTTGATCAATTAGAATCGGTCGCACCTGGAAACTAGCTAGCAAGCCACCTTGGTTATCCAGTCCCAAAGCAACTCCAGTCCTACGGAGTTCAACCAATAAAGGCAAACGTACCATTCATAGATGCGCCACAGTATGAGGTTATTTCCGACTCAATGCATCAGCTACCACATTAGCTTTTCCAGGATGGTACTCAATCGTGCAGTCGTAATCCTTAATTAGCTCCAACCATCTTTCTATCTCAAATTCAATTCCTTCTGTGTGAAAAAGTACTTCAAACTCTTATGATCAGTGAAAAGTCTACAGGTCTCACCATACAAGTAATGTCTCCAGATCTTCAGGGCATGTACCACCGCAGCTAATTTCAAATCATGGGTAGGATAGTTACGCTCATGCGGTTTCAGTTGTCGAGAGGCATACGCAATCACCTTTCCATGTTGCATTAACACACACCCCAATCCTTGTAAGGATGCATCACTGTACACCTCAAACTCCCCATTATCATCCGGAAGGGTTAAGATAGGAGCAGAGGTCAACCTTTTCTTCAGTTCTTGGAAACTTTGCTCGTAGTCTTCGCCCCAAACAAACTTGATTCCTTTCCTGGTTAGGCGGGTCATCGGAGCAGCAATCGCAGAGAAGCCTTCCACAAAACGTCTGTAATAACCGGCCAATCCCAAAAAGCTCCTTACTTCGGTCACTGTCATCGGCTGCTCCCAGTTTTCTATCGCTTCTATCTTCTGGTGATCAACACGAATCCCATCCACGGAAATCACATGTCCCAGAAAACCAACACTCGTTAACCAAAATTGGCACTTACTCAGTTTGGCAAAGGGTTGGTTCCTCCTTAGCGTATCAAGCACAATCCTCAAATGTTCCTCATGTGCCCTCTTACTGCTTGAATACACGAGAATGTCATCAATGAACACAATAACAAATCAGTCAAGGTACTTCCGGAATACTCGGTTCATCAAATCCATGAATGTTGCAGGTGCATTAGTCAATCCAAATGGCATCACCAGAAATTCATAATGACCATATCGAGTTCGAAAAGCTGTTTTTGGAATGTCCTCCTCTCGAATCCTTAACTGGTGGTAGCCAGAACGCAGATCAATCTTCGAAAAATACTTAGCTCTCCTTAATTGATCAAACAGATCATCAATCCGAGGCAAAGTATACTTATTCTTTATCGTGACTTTATTAAGTTGCCTGTAATCCATGCATAGCCTCAAAATTCCTTCCTTCTTTTTTCACAAACAATACTGGGGCTCCCCATGGCGATACACTCGGTCGAATGAATCCCACATCCACGAGATCTTGCAACTGTACTTTCAATTCTCTTAACTCAGCTGGTGCCATCCGATAAGGTGTCAAGGATATAGGTCGTGTACCAGGAATTAGTTCAATAGTGAACTCAATCTCTCGAGAAGGTGGTAATCCTGGTAAATCCTCAGGGAATACATCTGGGAATTCGCACACTACTGGGATATCCTCAACCTTGGCTGGTGTATCCCGTGCATCGACAACATAAGCTAGATAACTCTGGCAGCCCTTCCTTAGAAATCTATCTGCCGAGAGGGCTGATATGACTCTAGGGGTTAACATCCTCCAATCTCCCTGAAATATCACCTCAGGTAATCCAGGGCTCCGAAGTATCACCCTCTTATCGAAACACTCGATAGAGGCATGATGGGTTGTCAGCCAATCCATCCCAAGGATAACATCAAAATCACACACAAGTCTATGAGTATCAAATCAACCACTAGATGCACATCCCCTACCACAATAGGGTATCCTCGTATCACCTGGTTTACTACGTATAACTCTCCAGTCGGAGTACCGACTCCCATTTCGCACCCGATCGTAGAAATCTCTCTATCTGCTAACAGTGCATACTCCCGAGAAATAAAAGAGTGGGTAGCTCCCGGATCTATTAAAGTACGTGCACGATGACCGAAAATAGTAAGCATACCTGTCACCACCTCCGGGGCTGCCCGAGCCTCCTGTTGAGTCACAGCATAGACTTGAGCATGTGGTCCCGATGTCCGACCACGCCCTCGTGATCCACCAGATCCACCACGAGTTCTGCCACCTCCTCTCCCACTTGTAGCATTTGAAGCGAAGGTTGTACTAGGGCCCTACTCAGTAGTGCCCCAACCAGCACCACTACCGCCAGATCGATAAGGGCATTCCCTTATGATGTGTCCAAGTTCTCCACAAAAATAAAAAAGTTATTGTACTAGGCTGGCTAGGTCTACCACTCTGGCTACCAGTAGATCCCACAGATGTTCCGCTAGCTTGTGATGTCGCCTGGGGTCTGTAACCATATCGCTGTGTTCTCCCACCACCAAAGCTCGGACGAGTGCCACGAGAAGATCCAGAGCCATAATTACCTCTCTTGGAGGACCTCTGGTTCGCAGATCCCTGGTACTGACGGTCCCGGCGTCGACCAGAGCCCGAGAACTGCTGTGGCACTGGCAAGGTCACCTCAACTCGTGCAGCTGCATCAGACAACTCTCGCAGGGTGGCATAAGTTCCTACCGTCACAGCTCCCCGGATGTCATTCCTCAGTCCTTGCTCAAACCTTCGGCACTTGTCCTCCTCGTTGGAAACATATAGAGGAGCAAAACTGGACAGGTTCAGGAATTTCTGCTCATAGTCTGCCACTGACATGTCCTCCTGATGTAGTTGTTGGAATTCAACCTCCCTAGCATTACAAAATGAGCGAGGATAGAACTGATCCAGGAAACGATGGCGGAAGTCCTCCCAACTCAGGGTGCGGGCATCCATCCCTGTCAGCAGCAATACACGCCACCATCGGTAAGCTTGGCTACTCAGCATAAATGTGGCCAGTGGAACCATATCTCCTGGTGGACATTGCATAATCTCGAAGATCCGCTCAAATTGAGTAATCCACTCATAGGCCTCTTCTGGGTCAGTCAGGCCCGTGAATCCAATGGCCCCTAAACGTTGGGCTCTTTCCACGTCTGGACCCCCAAACTCATCACCAGCCTGGGTACGGGGCTCGCGTCTCGGAGGCATATTGTGATGTTCTGTAAGAGAAACATATCAGTATCACAACTCGTGCATACTAATGTGCAAGACTCAGCCCGTAACCTAATGCTCTGATACCAATTTGACAAGACTCATCTCGATTATCACTCGATAGGCGTGATGAATCCTGCTCCCGTCTGACAATAACTAAAAATTACCAAAAGTAACCAAACTTATATACATGCACCACACAACAAATCCCGAAAACATTGTCAGACAAGGGATAGTTAAGTTTTACAGACCAATGACGTCACAAGTTTGACTAGTCAAAGACAATACAGAGCATAGGTACTATTACAAGTAGGGATCAAATTCCTACTGTGTAGAGTATCTGAGTGCGCAACGGTCTACTTATTCTTTTGCCTCGCTTGCCTCGTTTCTAGCCCTCGTACCTGTGCACTGGCCTGGAGGGTGCATAAAACAGTAAAGGTGTGAGTGGACAAAAATAAAGTTTGATAAGTACATTTACCAAAACACATTTCTTACCCTCCAGTTTTCACAAACGTGCATGCATAACAGAAACACATGTGTAATAATATGAAATCAATTTATGACAGAAAGCATCATTTTCTAAAGTCTCTGGACACAAATATCAATAAATCATAATACCACCAATCCCCAATATCCAATCACATTATCCATATAACCCGTCACGATATCAATGCAACGCGTGCAACTCGGTGTCTCACGTCCGAGTACATCCCCCAGGATCTACGACGTCTAGGGGGATATCAACTCTAGGATCAACGACGTCTAGAGGATATCATCATAATCCCACGCTCCTGCGAGTGAGCCTCCCTAGGAGCTACTCATCTCCAGGCAGTGGATCGTGACTACTCCAGGATCTACGACGTCCGGAGGAGACTATCAAATCACAGAGGATGGTATATGTGGAACAAGTCACCCGAAACCAGTAATCTCATCTAAAAATTATTTATGTCTCAAATCAAGTCAAAACATTTCAATCGGGCATATGCCCGAGACATAGCTTTCACAAATTAAGTTCCACAAAACTATCATAAGACAGTGTCTAGAATCCACTTTAAAAATCATAATCATCAATTTAATCATATTCACATGTGACTCCAAATCCGAGTCAAAATCACTATTCACTTGGGTCTCAAGCCCAAAATACCATTTTCACGCAAATCCGTGCAACCGTAAACCCGAGTTGCCACGATCACGTAAATCCATAAAATCAATTCCTGACTCATAACCCGAGTCAAAACATAATTATAATCATTTTCAGTCTTGGGCCCACGCCCAAAACATCAATTTCGTCATTTCTCGAAACTCGTGCCAAAATATAATATAATAATCATAAAACCGAGAAAATCGAGAAATCACCGAATCAAAACATCAATCATGTCAAATCATATAATAAAGCATTTTAAACCATATATGCATGCATCACGGTTTGAAAAACAAAAGTCCACTCACACATACCGTCCCGATTGTTCAGCCTCGAGCTGTTCGTTTTCCTCTGACGTCCCGGGAATATTCCAACCTATCAAACAAAGTGATTTAAGGTTACTAGACTATCATATAATCCTTAAATAAGAATCCCCTAATTGTCGGAATTTTATAATATTATTTTAATATAATTTAAACGTGTCGGGTACTCGGAACTACGCTGAAACCATATCTGATTGACCCGAAACCAACGCGGATAGGTTCGTATCATCGAGAACATCAAGTTTCATGTTGATCACTTTGCCGGAATCCTCTCCACGCGCCGCCGCAAGCGGCTGCGCGTGAAAGCCACGCTCGTAGCACAGTACCTGCTACAATGCGTCGTTCTCACCCGTACGTCTGATAAACGGGTTGAAATACCCGCGATAGGATCCGATTCAAACTCCATCAATTCAACCTCAAATCGATCCGTTCTTTCAACTGATCCCATCTAATCCAACTTCATTTCAGTTCTGTATGTTCAATTACCTCAATTAAGGTCCAAAACTTCACGACTCACGATCGAACTTCGACGGGTCTCCTAGTCGGGTTTCACGATTTCATCCCTGGTTTTCAAATTAATTCATTCAGTTAGTCTCGTGAGAGTGTAAGGAGTGTTTCTACGAGTTCAATTTGAGAATTACTTACCTCTAACTGATAGAACTCAAGCTCGATTATCAACGGCCATGGAAGCTTCTGTTCTTCCCCAATTCGACAGAAATTCTCTTCGTTTTTGTTGCAGGGAGCTTCGTTTTGATCCCAGAAGCTCAATGTAATCCTCAATTCCCCTTCTCCTGGCTCACAAATCCGAATTCGAATTTCCCCCTAATTTCAAGAATTTTCGATTCAAAATTCTCCCAGAAGCCTCTATGTCTCTCCAGTTTTTCTCTCAATCCACCTTCCTTAAGTTCTTAATTGCACAATGAAGACGAGATAGTGGTTTATCACGGATCAATTGAACAAAATGATGAGTTTAGTCATGATTTAGGGATAAATGTCAAAAGGGTTCATTATTGTGTTTCCCATGAAATCCGGTCTCCGTGTAATCTGGGGCAAGAATAAGACAAAGGACAGGTGTCATTGTCTGATCAAGGTGAAAAGACCATTTTGCCCATGGTTGGACAAATTACCATTTTCCCCCTAGGCTTCCGTGACCCGTAACGTTCGTATCCGAACTCCGTTTTCGACATGCCGCCTGTCGTTGTACTCCGGGCATCGAGACCTACCTAACGATCCTCGAATCGTGTGAAAATTGGTTGTCAAACAAAAAGTCAACATTTTCCCCCCTTTTCGTCCAAATTACGAAAATGCCCTTGTGCTTCCGAACGTCATAACTTTTTCCCTAATCGTCGGAATTGGGCGTGCCACCTGTCTATGGACTCGTGACGTCCCGAACTACGTCACGGTCATCAGTCAACATCCGTTTGATTCACCATTCAAAAAGTCAACAAATTGACCATACTATTCACAAGGGTAAAAACGTCATTTATTCATTATGTTACAAAATTACATTTTCCGAATTTCCGGGGCGTTGCAACCCATATTTGGAATTGTGATGGTTTTATGGAAAACCCAGGCATAGCCTTTTGAATGATTTGAAAAAGTTTTAAGTATACCATCCTCATGAACGGATGCCTTTTAGACGTCTCGTAGTATCCTGGAGTGGCGGTTTATCTCCTCCAGACGTCTCGTAGTATGCTGGAGTAGTCACGAGGCATTGCCTGCGAGGGGTCGTTGCACGGAGCAACCAGTCCGTATAGTGACTCAGGATCGATTCGAGTTTACCTAGCTAAAAACCAAATTCGGTGGCCAGCCACCGAAAATCTTCTTGACCGTTAGTTCGACCGCTCAGTCGTCCTTCGCCGCTCAAAACCATTCCCTAGTTATACTACCAACCCCCTAAACACAACCTAATCAACAGATAACCTCCCTAACGTCCAAATCACAAAATTGAAATTTCAAAGGTTATGGGTTTACCTGTTGCCGTGACTCCACCGCCACCCACGACGGTCCTACAGGCTCCCTCAGGCTCTCCTAGTCCATCACTCATCCCCCCAAATGGTCTCACACAGAATCAAATGGGGAAGGGGTTGATGTTTGGGGTTATCGAGTTTGGATGTTCGATCGAATGAGAAGGGGAATGGGGAGCAAATGTATGTATCCGTTTAAGGGAATCAATGGATGGGTGACACTTGTCACTCATCCATTGGACCTGGGGAAATATCTAGGCCCACTCTAAACAAAAGCCCACCAATTGCCTCGTAAAATGTGTAGTCGTGAATAGTACCTCGGAACTTTCGTGAACCCTAATTTTCTCGTCGAACGTCCAATTTTGACGTTTCATCTGTCTATGGACTCGTGTCAACCTGATCTACTTAACGGTCCTCGGCCCTCGGGCATCGACCTCTCAGGTTAAAAGTCAACTTTTTGCCTTCGTTTAGGGGCAAAATCGTAATTTCGCCATGAACGTCCGATAATCCTCGGCTAATCCCCGATTAGCCTCACTAATCCATAATTGGTCTTAATTAATCCCTAAAATTAGGGACGGGTCGTTTATAGGTCTCATGCCGAGTTCATCTTTCCAAAACCAAAACCATTTCATCAAACCATCACCGAAACCACAAGCACGTAAAACCACATTATAAAATAGTAAACATCGAAATACGTGCAAGTACGGGATTACCTCGAAATACGTGCAACCATGTAAATCACCCATGCCACAATCAACACTATAGAAATCACATTTATAAAACATATAAAACAATTATGCATGCATCACAATTTAGAAAGCATTGTCCACTCACAGACCGTCCTACGCTACCGCCTCGATACGCGTTCCATAAGCCTTCCCGAGTCACATCACTATCACCGGGACTTCCAAACCTGTCCAACCCATACTAGAGGGTTACCAACTACCTCATTAACCTATCATTAAATCCCCATAATTTTCCTGAATTTTTAAACGTATTTTACATAGACTTTAAACCTTCGGACACCTAAAACTATATCGAAACGATGTCCGATCGACACAAAACCAGTCCCAAAATGTTCGTTACATCGAATAGATGATTTCACATGTTGAAAAATTTCCCAAAATAACCCCCACACCGCCCCCACGAGCTGCCCAAAGGCGCTGCGTGTGGGCCTCACACGCCTAGGCATTGTGCATATTCAACCTCCAGCCGACTGGTCCAGACCGATTCGATTGTGCAGTCGGTCCAACTAGACCGGCGTAACCGGTTCACGCTAATTTTGACCCTTTCTTCAACCCGTTTCCACTCCAATTTTCTCCTAAACCTTCCTCTAATCATTCCTAATCTATCCATGATTTCAAAAACAAGAAACCAAGTCCAAAATCATACCTTCAAATGGATGCTTGAACCAGCCAACCACCACCTCTGTGTTCTCGTGACTTCGGCCACCATTGGCCTCCGTTCCAAGGCTAATAGTTTCCTTTCATCCTCCAAACACACAAACTAATCAATCAATACGATCAATAATTACCAAAACATGGTTTGCCATTTTTGAATTCAAAAACAAAGAATTCAGTGCCTTACCTCCAAACCTCCACCACCGTGCATGACGGTCGACACCACAACCACCATCACCATCATCGTCTCACCTCCCTCTCTCACTTTCATTCACATACCAAGTCCAGAAAATGAAGATTGAAGGGTTGGGATTGAATGGGTTGCACGATCACTAGTTTGGGAGCAAAATGAAGATGATCAATCGAATGGGAATGGGACAATTAGATAAGGGACAGGTGTCACTTACTGATTGGTCCACCTTGATTTCCAATCCAATCCAAACCAAACCTGCCACATGTCCCCCTTTCTCGGTTTTTGTGCAATAGTACCGAAAAGCATTCTAGACCGGTAACTTCGTCGTCGAACCTCCGATTTCGACGTGCTGTCTGTTTACAGACTCATGACGTTCTGATCTAGGTCAGCACATCGGTCCTCGTATGTTTGACTCCCCGAGTTAAAAATCAACATTTGCCCAATTTTAGGGGCAAAACGGTCATTTTACATCGTCCGTCCGATTTCACTCAACTAATCACCGATTAGTCATCCTAAACCATAATTAATTAATATTTAATCCTGATATTCGGAACGGGTCGTTACTGGTTGTCCGTGAAAAAAACAGTTCACAAATATAAAAAACATATATATATATATATATAACATATCAATGCCCTCAAATCAAATTCACATTTCAAAATCTGAGCCTAAGCCCAAAACACAATTTATGCAAAAACCATAAAACATGTAATCAAAATCAGTCAATAAATTCTGCAAAAACCATCAAAAATATTTTTAAAATCATAATCGAACATTCACATCATAAATCATGTAATAAAGCAATTAAAATGATTAAATATGCATGCATAATTATTTATTAAAATAAAAGTCCACTCATAGTCATATTTTGTAGTTTAATCCTGATTCAAGCATTCTTAACCGGCTCTTGGGGTTGTGTTGCCTGTCAAAAATTATAATTTCGGGTTACTAAAGTCCCACATAACCTCCTAATATAATCCCTAATTCCTAAGATTTAAATATGAATTTTTAAAACTAAACACACGTTTCGAACACCTAAAATTACCCTGAAACGGTGTCTAATAGACTTGAAATCTACGCCAATGGGTTCGTAATATAAAAAAAATCAAATTTTGTATTGACCGTATTTCGAGTTAAGTCAGCATGTGCCCCCATGCACCATCGTCTCCTCCCTAAACGTGGGCCTCATGCGCCTTGCGCAGGTTGTCTTCAACCTCTAGTCGCGACTTGGTTTTCTGCAACTCGGTTTGTTCGACTCAGTGGGTTGACCCGACTCAAAACCCACCATTTCTTATCCGTTTGCTTCGTTCTAGCCACATATTCTCCTTTAATCGCTCCTATAAAAAGGTATATAACTTTAGAATTGAGAAACATTACCTCAAGCTTCAACCCAAATCCAAGCTTTTCAGCCCAAAATTCTTTCACAATTTCCAGGCCTTCCCACATGCCAAGCTTTGTAATTTTTGTTGTTTTATGGTTCTGGGAATTTAAGGAGACTAATGGGACCCTTTTTTTTCAAAGTTGGACTCCTTGAACAGTCTGAGTGCTCACAATGCAAAATTTCAATTTTTGGATTTCAATTTTCTCCTTTGTCCTTCCTCTTCCCTCAGTTTTTCTTCTTTCTTTCTCCTTCCCCGCTCTCTGGTTATTCCTGGTTCTCTCTAGTCTATAGTTTTTCTTCTCTCTTTCTCTTTCCCCTCTCTCTGATCTATATGGTGGCTCGGATTTGGTAGTTTTTGTACAAAACTCAAAATACCAACATTTTACACCCATATATATATATATATATATATATATATATATCTTCATCTATTCATCCTTCTCCCATGTTTGTAGGTGTATATATATATATATATATATATATATATATCTTCATCTATTCATCCTTCTCCCATGTTTGTAGGTGTATATATATATATATATATATATATCTTCATCTATTCATCCTTCTCCCATGTATGTAGGTGTATCCAAGGATAAATAAGGTGACACTTGTCACAATCCTACAAATTCCCTGAAAAAATCTTAGTTGCAAAATGATCAAAATACCTCTAAAGTGAAAATTACCAAAATTCCCTTGATACTTCTAGGTTTGTAACATGTTCATCTGACTTCCGATTCCAACATGACGTCTGTCTATGAACTTAGGACTCCGAGACGTACGCAATGGTACTCACAAAAATTCCAAGCAACAATCTGAGTAAAAAGTCAACAAATACCATTAAGGGCAAAATAGTCAATTCACATTAAAAGTTCCCGAAATTAAATTTTTGGGTTTTTCAGGCAGTTACATTTATAGTCCTTTACTCATCCTCTATATCATAAATCGAAACCTAAATTCGAAAGCTCTAGAGCAGGACAAACATGTATGCCCATGAATACAGTTTACCCACTCTTATCCCATTTGTCCTTCCCTTCCTCCCCAATTGAACGATGAAATCTAGGGAAGAGAAAAGAGTTGCTGATTTTCCACCTGAGTTAGGATTGAGTATGAAGATAGAAATGCATCGGGTTGAACATCCGCATGTTGCGGAATGATGTCCGTGGTCTAAGCCTCCCTAGGGAGGTGCTCTAGTTGCGTTTCTTTATTGCTGTGTTATTTCTTTCTAGTCACAAAAAGAGAAGAAGATGAAATCAACCCACATCCCCTACTAATCATCTCCCTCCCTCCATCCCCGTCACCGAGTGATGAAATTATCTCCATCGTCCCTCTCCCCCCATCCCCCACCGAGTGACGAAATCATCCCATTCTCCCCATCAGAAGCAATCCACCCATAAAAATATGGATTAGATGCATGTATATCTTGTAGGCATAATAGAGGTAGACCTAGAAGCCCACGAAAAACAAATACGCGAGGAAGTAGACAAAGAACAAAGAGAAATATGGGTCAACCCGGTGCAGAGATAGTCTTGTGCGTCATCTGGGTCGAGATTGTAGACCTCCGTCCGAACAAGCATAGAGACATTAGTCTTTGGCACGCAATTAGAGAAGAAGATGTATTCATTGGGAGTTGTGCATGGGTAGGAGTGGTGGAACAAGGAGAGAGACGGAAGAGAGCTCTCTGAAATTGAGGAGGTGGGAGATATAGCATGAGTCCAAAATGCAGAGCTGATGGTTCTGCTGGATCCCCTTGATGAGCAAAAAGTTATTCACAAGTCTACTTAATTTTGCCACATGCTTTTTAACCTAACTATATTTTAGATTAATTAAAATAACTAAAATAATAAAAAATTAATTTAAATCCAACAGCCATTAATCTTCTTCCCGAAGATGGATTTCTCATGGTCGGTTCCCTTCATCTTCTTCATCGCCGACTTTCTCACTGGTGGCAAACCATAAATCCCTTTCATATATTAAGGTAATTTTTCAATTAGGGGAAAAAAGTAATAATGAGTTGGTGTTGGGGAAGGAAGAACATGAACAGGGTAGTGAGGAGTAGGGAAGCAATACCCAATTAATAAATATTAATATAAACTATAGTTAGGTTAAAAGATCGGTGGTAAACTTTAAATTTTAGAAAAACCTTAGCATCTATTTTCTCTCCTCTCATTTCCAAAGAAAAAGCGGACATCTTCTTCCCTCTTCCTCTCACTTGTTTTTCTTTTTTCTTTTTGGAATAATAATAAGAGTATCGTCGTGGTGAGCGTATATGATTTTTCTTTTTTCTTTTTGGAATAATAATAAGAGTATCGTTGTGGTGAACGTATATGATCTATGCTATGCTCAAATTTGAGTTTTCCATCATATCATTTTGCTATTTTTTCAAATCATCCCTTTATCTAAAATCTTCATTTCATATTTGAGTTTCCCATTAGCTTTGACGACAAAGCTTTTTCTTTAGTGGAAGTAATTTGTTTGGGATTATAGGCACTATTAGGGTTTTAGCTGTTTTATGTTTTATGGGCTTGATTTGTAATTTTGCATAATTTTAATGATGTAGGTTTATTAGCTGTTAATGTGGTTTTGTCTGTAGTAGTATTGTCGTATTAGTTTGTGAGTCTTAGTGTCATAGTTTGATTTTGATGATATGTTTTTTTTAGGATATATAATGATATCATTCTTAATAAAAAAAAATGTGTGGTAAAAATACTTTCATTAAAATATATCAAACTTAAAAAAAGAGTAATAAATTTGGAAGTTTAATTGAAACATAAAATTAAAAATTAAAAAAAAAATGAAATGCAATAAATAATTTTTAAAATGTCAAAATTAACTCACTTGATTTTTTGAGAGTAAACCCAATCTTCAAATGTTGGACCCAAGGATGAAAATATCGATATCGACGGATATATTGCTAGTCAAATTTACGGATATCTCGCTCCAAATATCGATATCGATATCGTTTACGGTCAACAAAAAATGACGGAAATTTGGTCTAAAAGTTGGAAATTTGGAATGAAATTTTGGGAAAAAATTAAGTATCCAATGATGGCTATATAGGACTAATAAAAACTATAAAATGACATTGATATAATAAATATATGATGAATCATATGATAGAATATAAGTCTAGCGATGACTAACAGTAGAAAATTTTAAAGATAAATTTAAAATAAAACATAATTTTATTGATAATGTTGCACTAAAAACACTTTACACATTGAATTTCATTAAAAATAAGTAGAGTGTCTACTGGATTGAAAATTAGATTGGTCTCCATCTACCAAGACACAAAATTTTTGCCAAGATGACTGAAGTTGTAAAAAAATTGAAAATAAATTAGATTGAAAGAAAATCAAAATAACATCATTATTTAATTGAATTACAAATTTTTAATTATAATTTATTTTTAGAATTTCTTTAATTAATTGAACAATAAGGAAAAATCCTTTAATTAATTTAACAAAACTAAATTATGCATACATATGGGATGAGATGGGACCCACTACAAATTAATTGGATTGATGGAAAGTCCCTTCATTTTTTTACTCTCTCTCTTTTTCTTTCTCCTTCATTTTTTTTTTACTCTCTCCCTCTCTTTCTTTCTCCCTCTCCCCGAAAAACTCCTCCTTCTTCATCTTTTCTGCAACTACACAACCAAACTCAATCCAATCATGGCTAAACCAAGTCTTACCTAAAATTGGACTATGAAATCAACCCCAAATGAATCGATTGGACAAGACAAAGAAAGCCCAGCCCTCTTTTTCCAGCATCAGCACTGGAAACAGACGAATCAAGGCTCGAAGGTATGGTGACCTCGATAACTATCAGTGAAATCGATAGTTATCGGTGAATATCGCTGATAATCTCCGATTTCAGACGAAAGCATGAATATTAGGGGAAGAAATTTCTTCCCCCCCTTATTTCGATGCCGCCACCCAATCTTGACGATATATCCATGGAAATATCAACGATACTGCCGATATTTACTTGTTGGACCTACCCTTAAACATAAGTTACATAACATAGCCACCACGGTAAAATTTAAAAAAAGAATAAAACAAAATACACTAACTATAGTAGGAAACAAATTAACATATTTGACCTTATATTTCTTTACCTAAAAAAGGTCATATTAACAAATTTTGGTAATAGGAAGTGTGACATGAAAGAAAGAAACTTCGCCAAAAAAAAAAACAAAACAAAAGAAAGAAAGAAACATGCATATGTCCAACAGGTCACCACAACGAGGACATTCCGGTAATTTAACTTCGGAAAACAGAGAGAGAGAGAGACTCTCAACAGCGCAGTCGGCAGAGAGAGAGAGAGAGAGCAGAATGGTGACAGAACAAGAGATATCGCAAGCGCTACAAGCCCTAATTCACGACTCCACTTCCAACCCCAACGCCACCACCCCGACCTTCACCACGCTAAACGACGTCGTCCAGCAGCTAGAGTCCAGGCTAGGCTTTGACCTCTCCCAGAAGACCGACTTCATTCGGGCCCAGATCCACTACCTCTTCCGATCCCACCCACCAACTCCTCAACCTCAACCCCAACCCCAACCTCAACAACTCCATCACCCTCCTCAACAACCCAAAGACCATTTTGCCCTCAACCAGCCCCCTAATTACCACTGCCCAACTCCATCCGCCTTCCAAAATTTCTCCACCCAGCCACCACCTCCACTTCTCAAGCCCGAACCCAGTTCCGCAGCTCCTGTATCCGTTTCCGCCTCCAACCCGCCCAAGGACAGGTCCGTTTGTCTTGTTTTTAACATTTTTGTGAATGTGTAAATTTGTTTGCTTTCCAAGGATGTGGTGCTAGGGAAAATGTAATTTTTTTTAACGTTCTTTTTATGGATGAAATGTTGCCATCTGCACAATTTGGTATAATTGGTATTCACCTGCTCAATTTGTGTGTTGGAGGCCTTTAGGGTTTGAGGGAAGTTGGAAATATCCCTTCACATTTTTGTTTGGGAATTAATTAAAGGTCCCCTAAGTTCATCCCCTATATATCTTCCGACGTTCTTTTGGAGTTTGATACAATTTGGCCTAAATTAAGAAAATGGATAATGTGGCATATAATATTTGTATTTGAGCAACAGAAAGGAAATAGATGGTATTCTTTGTAAAAGTCTCAAGTTTTATGTTATCCTGGGCCATGTAAGATAGGGAAACCAAAACTTGATAAGTATGAAGTCAAACAGATTGCAAATCCCAGTGCTTTCTCACCCCTGGGCATTGGTATGTAGGGTTTAATGTAAAATTCTTATTTGGTCTTCAACGCATGCCAAAGCATTTGTAGTGGACAGGTAAAGTGGCTATGGGATAGGGGCTTCAGGGTCCATTTTGGCCTCCAAAAGTAACACACGTAAATAAAATTGTTGTCGAGGAAAATGAACAAGAAAAGAGTGGGAGCCATAAGTAAGTAAAACATAACTTTTTTCAATGTTAGAAGCCGCTTGTAAATGAAGCTCCTAACAAGGTCTGACTTTTCTTAGAAAGCAGCACTTGTTCTGCCCACATGGTGCTTCCTTATTGGGCGCACAGTAGCCACACCGCTTTTACTTATTTGAATTTGTGTTGGCTCTACTTGAAGCCCAGGCTTGGACTTTGGTGAACTAGCCTCCCTTGGAGCCTGGGATTGGAATAGCCAGGGTTACTTCAGTCTGTTAGAAAGCTGTTTTGCATATTTTTTGTTATATCTAACCATAGCTGGCTATTTCACCTCAAATGACATGTCTAAGGTGAATTTATTCATGGATGCAATTCGGTCTTTCATATGTCAGTTTTTATTCTTTTGAAATCTTAAGTTGCAAGAAGAAAGATAGGAAAGGTTTCTGACACGTTGTAGTTGTCCTATTACTTGGACATATAGTGGTAATTTGATCTTTGGACTAAAAATTCTGTGCATTTGATAATTCTTTTGCAGCCCTAAACCTAAAGCTAAGAGAAAAGGTGGCCCAGGGGGTCTAAACAAACTTTGTGGTGTCTCGCCTGAACTTCAGGCCATTGTTGGCCACCCAACTCTCCCAAGGACAGAGGTTCAGGCTCATCAACTAGTGAAAATTGTTATGTAGTAAAATAATGTGGCAGGAGGATTCTAATTCTGATTTTTTTTTTCTCTGTTACTGTTGAATTCAGATTGTGAAGCAACTGTGGGCTTACATAAGGAAAAACAATCTCCAAGATCCTGGTAACAAGAGGAAAATCATTTGCAACGATGAGCTGAGACTGGTTTTTGAGACAGACTGTACGGATATGTTTAAGATGAACAAGTTGCTTTCTAAACATATTATTGCACTTGAACCATCAAGTATGAGTTTGGTGCAATCTATCTGTGCTTTCCATACTTTCTGTTTGTTTTTTTGGTATGGGTGTAAAATTTGATGCATGCTTAGTGATTTAATGTTTTGGTGCTTTCAGAACCGTCAGTTCCCAAGAAGCCTAAGGTGCCCAAGGTTGCTGTAGAGTCTGGAACTAAAACTACAGATCCAGGTCCTTCTCTGATAATATCTGAAGCACTTGCAAATTTTTTTGGTGTTGGTGTAAGGGAGATGCTCCAATCAGAGGTCTTAATGCGTATCTGGGAATACATAAAGGTCAACCATCTGGAGGTAGATTGACACCCACTACATCTCAAAATCAATTCATAAATAAATGGTGGAGTTAGATAAATATTGCGTTCTTTTTAAAATTTATATTGAGGAATGGCTGTTTATTAAGTTTTCGAGCTCAACATGGAAATTGGCAGATGTTTATGGAGTCTTATATATTTACGGTTTACATTGGTCATCTCCAGCTTTGTTATCCTTTGTCTGCTATTTTATTTACCTGTCTATACACAGCAACCAAGTTGAATTCGGATGCATGAACGTTCAGCATTGTTTATTAATTTTTAAATATTTACTGAATATTGTTATATATTTTTTAATTGAAATAATTATAAATATAAATTAAGATTGTAAAATTTCTGAAATACAGTGAACAAATTGGTAAAATAGGAAATATAGTTACCAAAATATAATTTAGGCCAAAACAGAATGACTAACAAGATATTTAACCCTGATAGATGGTACTTGGGATTAGTGTTATAAATATCAGGTTCATAGAGGGTGTTTTTTGTCAGAGGCGTAGTTTTGCTGAAGTACCAAATAGTGGGTTCATAGAGAATTTTAGCAGGAATCATAGCGTATTATAAATATTATTATAGTGGTTTTTCTTCTTCTTCTTCTTCTTCTTCTTCTAGAACTTGGACAAAATTAGTGGAAAAGAGTAGTTGATGATATGGATGAAGATTTGTGATCTTTCACCCCATGGATGAAGATTTGTGATCTTTCACCCCATGGATGAAAATAATAATAATGATAGTACTGATAGTGATTATGGTGGTTTGGATCTAGATTATCTTCTTAATTGATGAGGAGGAGGATATGTACGAGTGGTGGACTTCTTTTACGATTAGTTTTGATGATGTGTGAATTGATCTGTGTAAGATCAAGATATATTTGTTTAGATTTCTATTCTAATTGGTTGGTTTTGTTGAATTGAGTCTTTATAATGTTTAACTATTGTTATTGAATGACAATTTGGGTTATTTCTTTTATTAATATTGTATTGTAATAGCTTTATTCTCCAAAACTTAACTTGTCACTTATTGAGGCTCATGCGACGCTGTATGGATATCAATCCTGGCATGTTACACGGTCGTGATTGATGAATGTTGGGTTTCTCAAGTGTTGACTTCTCAGTGTATCTGCGGATTACAATGTTTTAGAATTAGTTTTCGCGCTTAAAGAGGGATGCACCGCAATGTAATGGTTTGAAGTGATTTTTTTACCTTGTCTAATTGAGAATTTTTTTTGACAGTTTGTTCCCCCATGGTTTATTATTATTACTGGCTATATTGACCCTTCTTTCCTTCCCGTCTAAACACATTAGGATCCCCAAAATCCAATGGCTATACAATGTGATGCAAAGCTTCAAGAGATCTTTGGTTGTGAAAGCATCAGTGCTCTGGAAATACCTGATATTTTGGAGCGTCATCACATATTCAGGAGATGATAATTGGTTCGTAGACTTTGTTTCTATTTACGTTTTAATTTTTTTTTTGACAATTGGACTCTATATTTTGAATTCACACATCTGTTTTATTCTTGTAATGATTCCTGCCTGCTGTTTTATGTACTACCTGCTGTCCTTTGCTAATTTTTGACCCTTTATCTGCATACATTGCGCCCCTTCAAATCTTCTTCTGATTACTTCTTTTTAATATCAGTCCACGAGATTTTTGGAAATGCAGTCATTACTTGCTGTAGCAGATCTATGGTGTGATAAGTTGCGCGCTAAACCTCCGGACTAACTGACGTGTCTTAATATCTTGTAGTTAGAGCAAGTGCTTGTGCCTTTATGTTTATAGCTCATGTTGTAAGTAGTGTGACTGTGATAGTATGAAAATGTACTAAAAGTGCTCATGGCAGGTCTTATTTGCAAATGGTGCCATGGTTTGTCTGACTGGGTCTGGTAGGTTAGAGTGAGCGGGCATTTGTAGTTTCTAACACCTGTAAAATCGGACACTAGGAAACAAAAGCAAATGTATTAAGGACTCATTTTCAATTATGAATATGAATGAATATATGTATTTATTTATCTTGGACACAAAGTAAACTTTAAGGATATCTTTTTTCTCATTTGTGTATGTTGTAAATTCCCGTGACTGGGTTTTCCAATTTTCAATCCATGGATTTACAATCGATCTGTAAAAATTATATATTTGGGGTGTAGGATTGGATTTTTCCAAGGCCCTTTTGTTGTTTATTATGCTTATGAGTCCCGTGACTAGGTTCGCTTGTCTTCATTCCTGTTCTGAGCTTGACATAGAACTGTAGACAAATCCATTTCTCTCCTATAAATCAGCTTCCAAATACAACATCTATGTAGAGCTAGCAATTAGTAAGAGAGAACATGGCGGTGGCTACAGCTAGAGATAGAGACCACGTGTTTGGACCGGCGATGGTGGTCTTGTTGATTGCACTCATGGGTGGGGCCACGGCGGTGTCTATTTGCAACATCGACTCTGACCAGCTAAAACAATGTCGCCCGGCAGTGGCCGGAAATTCACCAAAGCCGCCGACCAAGAATTGCTGCAACGTGGTACACCAAGCCAACTTGCCCTGCCTCTGCAACTACAAGTCCCTTCTCCCTGAGTTCGGGATCAACCCTGCATTAGCCATGGCATTGCCTAACAAGTGTGGAATGAAGAAACCGCGCCAATGCAATGGTAACATGCCAAACCTAAGCTTTTTGCATACACCCGATTATTGTTTTTTTATGCATTCTGTTTCTTACCATTTTTCTTCTTTGATTCATTGCAGTGGCTTGAAGCACTTGGAGCTACCGCAGTTTCAACATTCCTCCATCTTGTCATCCCCAAATTTTTATGATGTTCTACTATGTGTTTATTTCCTTTTCTGTTGAAAACTTATCACATAATATTATGCAATGAGAAAAAAAAAATGAGTCATTGCTCTTCCTATCTACCTGCTGCTTGCATCCGTGTTCCATTCCATCCGCCATCCAGTTCGCCATAAAGCCCAATTTTCAACAATGAACTGAATTGTGTACAGTTTAATTCATGAAATTGATTTTACTTTTGCATCAACAGATGTTGCAACTATTAACCACTAAACAATACGACAATGTACGCAAAAGCTTTACTCATCCACGCAGTTAATCCGCAGCATGTCAGTAATTCATTCTATCCCCTCCACAAAGTTACTAGCGGCACAGATCACGTCAAAAAAGGAAAACTTACTCACCCTTAAGCCGCCATAAAAACGTAAGCATGAAGCCTTCATTCGCCAAATGGCAATCTATGCACTTCCACTAGCAAGTAGCAACATGAAACGATTCATGTCGTGGTTAGGTTTACTTTGGATGCATTGCTCTGATGGATTTTAGCTGAAGTCATTCACTCAAGCAGCAGATTGATCACGATTTGGTCCTCCGAATATTGGTCTCATGTAGGCGTCATCAAACCTCCTCCAATAAGAATGTATGGTGTGCACAGGCCTCTCGATCAACATGGTCAAATTATCCTTTGCACGACTGATATTGGTCTCAGCAGATTCGTCAAAGGAGAGTAAAGGAAGGTTCAAGTCCTCGGACATGTCCTCCGACTCTTTCCGGTTCAGGTTGCTAGTTGTAGTGTGGGGAAGCAGATAAGTTATAAGCGGCTTGGTAAGAAAGCCAAACACCTAATGCCAAAATTATATCATTATAAACATTTGGAGCTCCAGAATTCACGCTTCCTAAAATTTTAATCAACATTCTGGTAAAAATAACATACCCTATTCGATAAGATATTTGTTCACAATTAGTTGACAGTAAAACTACATACCAGTGTACTGAAGAGGACGATAATATTGGTGTTGGTAACCATCGTAGCGTTGATTGGGTCCCATGTGACACCAGAATATGTGAACTTCACGACACAACGAATATGGTAACTTACATTAGAGTTCATCCTACCGATAACTTCAAATTATTACCCCCCACCCCACACCCCCACCACCCCCCCACCCCCTCCTCCCTCCCACACACACACACACACACACCTGTTTAAAAGCCAAAGCAATAGAGACAGCTCCTCTTATCAACCCAGCCCACCATATGATTAACTGCATTCAATTTCAGTTTCAAATTCTTTTCTAAATAGATGAATAGGACCATCAGATTAGCTGGAAATACTAACCTGGCTTCTAAATGAAATCGAAGATGATCTCTCAGCCCGCCTATTCATGTAATTGGAGATTGCAGAGAGAGGGAATACAAAGGCAGCACGTCCAAGCAATATTAATGCGAGTATTGTACTATAGATGCCCAATGACTCCCCCAAACTGCAAAATAAAAAGTTCAAGAAAAATCGATTTTATTACGACGTATGGAATTTTGGGTGGAGAGTGAGTACCTTAACGTAGTTATCTTCCACTTCTCAACGTCGAGAGCATCCATTCCCACATACAGAAATACGAATGTTTCTGCTATAAATGACAGCATTGCAAAGAAGTGCCTAAAAAATGATGAGGTACGTGAGAGCAATCAGATGAGAATTTATTTATTTTTACTGAAAATGAACTAAAAATACCAAAATGATACAAGATTTGTCCATACATGCCTGGTAGTGATTCTTGAGCTTTCAGTGACATTATGCCATGCGTAATGCGACACGAGAATCCCACAAAAGAAAACAGTGAGAATTCCACTCAGGTCTAACAACTGTATATCAAGTTAAATTAGCCAATTAGGTAGGTTTTCAGCTACATAGTAAAATAGCAAACCGACCAGCTTCCAAGTACTTTTGGGTTCGTCTAATGAGTGGGACTGAATTGGATAAAAAAATTCATCAAATTTAATGCATTATGAATGTAAAAATGGATGTGTTTTCATTGTAAAGGGATTAGAGGGAATAGAAATAGAAGAAAACTTATCCAATCCAATTCCCTCAAAATCGAAGGATTAGAAAAGGTATGTTTTCTTATGTCTAATTTTATCTAATCCTCGTACAATAAAATCGCATCCATTTTTACATTCAAAATACATTCAATTTGAATAGTTATCCAATCCAATCCAATCCAATCCAATCCAATCATTCTCATCAATTGTCGCAAATTTCTCCACAAATTATAAGTACATAGAATAGAAGAAAATGTGGATTTGATTAGATTCGAGAGCAAGTGAACTATTGAGCTTTGGAAAATGAAACAAAATAAGAGACACATAGTTAAGCTGAATGAACTTGCAAATTGAAGCACAATTCGTTACCTCTGCCACCATGTAAGACAGGTAAGCCATTAGAACCATTAAGGAAATCTCTCGGATGCTTGAAAGCCTGCAAAGAGAGTATAAATAAGATTCGGGTATAGAACTATTGATAGTGAATGATAACCGGACATGTGAATCGGTCACTAACCTTCCAAAGCATAATGTTTTAAGGGCATAAGCTGCTACAAGACCAAACTGAAAATAACATAACATACAAATTTGAAACCAGATAAGTGGGCATGGGTACAAATCTACAATTATAGGTGGTCACCAGACGGTCCAAACATTTAGAGGCCTAGGGCAAAAATAAAAAATCGGCCCTCAATTCGCATACTTAATTATTGAAATTTAAATTTTATAAATTGATTATATTATATTTTTATTAAAAAGTATCGTTACAATTTTTGCTATGAGAAAACTCATAAATTAGGACAAAACCCCAAACAAAGAAAAAAGAGTACATCATATCCAAAAAATTACATTTAATTTTTTTAAACAAATCTTATACTTTTTTTGTAAAATCAGTAAGCAATTTGCAATTATATACAAACTTTTATATTCAAAACAAGAATGTAATTAAATATTGTTAAACTAAGAACTTTTGTAGCAATGACCTTATCAATTTAGGCGAGTTTCTTGAAATTTTCCTGGAATGCGAAAAATACGTAATTAAAGATTCAAAAGGCACACAAAAAAAAAAAAAACTAAAGAGGCATAATTTCTAATTTCTAACGAGTAAGAATTGACATGTCATTTGTAATGTTAGATTCGTGGTTTAGACCCATAACATTGATCCTTAGATTATATGAGGGGGCCTTCCTGTCGTAAAAAACTACAACATCCATAAGGGAAAGTTGCCAAATGGAAGTATTCAATTAGGGAAACTGTAATAGGAATTCTATTAAATTAAATTACTTATTTTTTAGGTTTGTAACTTAGGAATATCTCGGATAGGGCTTTCAGAAGGGGATGCGAAAATGTCTAGATGTCTTCCACTAGAAAAGAAAATTGTTGAGAAATTGAGGTTAGGGTTTGAGAGTTTGAATGAGATTGCAAAAACTTAAAAATTTAGAACAATTGAGAATTTGAGATTGAAAGATTGATATTTAACCTTAGAACATTGAATTAGAATATTAAAACACTGCGTTTTCTTTTTGGAATTTTGAAGGAGACTTTCTTTTCGTTTCTTGTTCACTCGTATCCCCCATATAAATTATCATACACCGTACTATTTTTTTTTAATATAACAAAAAAAAAACTTAATTTTGGGCCCTTTAATATTTTTGGGCCCGGGGCCTAGGCCTCTGCCCTCCCTCTTCGCCGGTCCTACTGGTCACATGGTAAATTAAAACTTACTGCAATCCCAAGAGCAGTGCTTGCGAAAAATAATTATAGAAAATCTCCAATGAGAAGAAATGCAGTTGCACCTTAAACCTTACTAACATCGATATTTTGAACTGCATTGAACAGAACAACCGATGTTGCATCATTCACGACTCCTTCCCCAAAGATTAGGCTGTACAGTAAGGGAGTTTCATCTTGATGAAGAACCTATATTGGATAGAATATCTCAGAACGAACATTCAAATATTGGAGCAGCTAGCTGGCCCAAATTAAATGAAAAAGAACATCTAAAACAGGACAAACCTGCAGCGTACACACGGTATCAGTTGCCGAAAAAATTGTTCCTAGAGCTGGTGAAAAAAACAAAAGGTTGACGTATACCAAAAGTTATGACTGAAATATTATATATGGCATGCAAATATTTGAGATCATATGATACAAATGAATGGCGAATGGTTTCATGAACAAGCTGGTCAGTCCTCATCGAAATAGTCTCGTGCACTGAGGCCAACAAAGCCCAACTTAGGGAACAGCCACCAGGTGCCTATTAACGTAACACGATATAGTTGGAAACAATTGAGGAATTGACGGTAAACTAGTATATAAGGGAAATTGGGTATGAAGAAATAAAAAATATTACCAACTGTAATGATGAAGGTTGAAATGAAAACACCAATGACCCCAAACATCATGATGGTTAGGAAGTTCTTGAAAAACATTTTCTTCTTGACCTGAAACCTGAGAATTGACATGATAAGAAATTTAATTTGTGTGTAAGATGGCATGACGCCAAGAAAGGAAGCTGAACTACCCGGCATTGAATATTATGGGTGGCAGTAGATATATAAAGAACAACTCTTCATTAAATCTAAGGATGTGAGAACTCCTCCCGTTGCTCACAAGGAAGATTATGGTTCCAGCTATGCATCCCTGTTTCAAATTCAAAATGCAAATTCAACACATACACAATGTTGGTAGACATGCACAATGGGAGTGTGGAATTCAGGAATTGAATTGTAGAAGAGTTAATTACTATGAGGATGGCAGTAATGGATTCGTTGACCCATCGATTTTCTTCGAGGAGGTGGCCGATGAGGAGGCAAAGACACAGACCCGCCACGAAGAGTGTGATTGGTATCACCTGCGCATGCTCGCGGGCTAAGTTGCTCATCGCCAACTCATACGCCCCCGCCATTTCTGCTATTCTATATACTAACGTCTAACTAGGCCTCTTTTCTATCTCTTCGACATTCCCTCTAACGACGTCGTACCTTTCTACTAACCATCTCTTTCTCTCTGTAACTGGGAGACACAAAAAGGAGGTAAGCCAAGGCATTGGCTCCTGGTTTGTTTGCCTGCAAAACCCAACTGTCGTTGAGCGCTGTTCGCAAGTGGAGTTGACACCTAGTACAAAATGCATGGGAGTGACACGAGGCACAACTCACAAGCCATACGGCCATACCCACAAGCTTCACTCAGACATGGTCAGAGGCCCAACTGAAACATAGTTTTCGCACGATGCTGCCAAAACTTAGCGGATCAAAAACATAGTTGACCGAACGAAAAAAAAAAAACAGAGCCGGGCCTGATGCTGGATTAAAGTGGGCTTAGCCCACAAATTGATGATCCAAAGAAAAACAATTTTTACATTCAAACAAAATGGATGATAGATTTTTCGACATATTATTCACATAAAAGAGGAGCTTGATGATAATAACTATATATATTGAATAACTGACGAATTTAATACTTTGAAGACTCGTAAAGGTCAATTTAAGTGTGTTTGTTATTATAGTATATTGCCCTATTATCTCTTATTTTTATGTATTAAGTATGCATTTTGAGTAGGTGCCTTGATGTAATATAATAAACTATAATTAGAATCAATATAATGTGGCGTGTAAACTGTTCTAAGTTTAGTTTCAAATTTCAAGATATTTGTGGTGGTCCAAATATGAAGTGATGATGCATCTATTGGAAGAGTGTCCCCATCGATTTTAAAATGGGGTGAATTGAATGAAATGGTTTGTTGGGTTCCAAAGTGTCCAAATATAAAATGGTCTTCCTCTAATGACTATTTTATATATGGAATTTTAACCGTGTGATAAGATTTGAATTTTCTAAAATTATGAAACTATTATTAACCATTCGGTTTAGATCGAAACAGTTTCAAACTATTTAAGCATTAAAAAATGAAGGATATAAAAAAAAAGTAAGAATACAATAAAAAAAAAAGAATAATTAATACTCAAAATTTTATATATTAAACTTATAGATGATTGGATTGCAAATATTACTATTATATTAAGGTTTATCAAACAAACATTATCACTTAATAATTTATATTATACTCTTATTTGGGTATACATGCATTTATCTTGTCTATCTTTTTTTATTGTTTTTTCTAAAAAATTAATACATTCATTAACGGTTTAATTTGGATTTAACGGATTTCTAAAATGAAAATTTAAATGCAAACTATTGCTAACATAGCAGTTTGAATTTTCAAACTGTTTAACTTTTATCCGGTCAAATTAATCTAAACTGTTGAATAAATAACGGTTTAAAACGGATCGGTTAGTGATCTTAATGAATTCGTATCCACCCCTAATTTCATATATAACTTCAATTTTTAAGGAAAATTACCATGTCTAAAAGGCGCTACTCTTGGGTCCATTTCAGTGAGTTTTCCTCTTTTTGTGACATAACCATGTTCTGCTTGGACCTGCTCTTTGATTGTTTGGTTGGTGATAAAATGAAGGGAAAATGACATTGGGTTATTTCTTCTTTGGTTGAGAATTCAAGTGTTGCTTTAACAAGTAGATCATTAATTCAGCGGTTGGTTTTAGTTTTTCTGAGTATACGTTAGGGGCAGCCACAATAATTGGGCCTATAAATGATTGAGTTTCCTCATTGAGATGTCTGACGAATTTTTTTCTTTATAGACACCACAACTGGTCTGTAGGTTGCCCGTTGCCCCTTGGTGCTTTCCATCAAGAATCTTCAGCAATTTGGTTTACACCTTGCTCAATTTAGTATGATTTTCTGCGTACTCACTTGCAAAGTTACATGTAACAGAGGAACTAATGTACGAATGCTAGACAAACGTAACTGTCTAAATTCTAGTTCAATTACTTACGTTTGTATTTGTTATGTTATTAAAAAAAAATTATATATTCTGGATTCATAGTAAACCTAATGGTAAGGGTAAGAATAATGAGCAAAAAGTAAAGTTTTGCTCATCAAACGTCATTATTCATACATTTTACCGACACTGTTTTTTATTGCTCTAATTGAGAGCAACAAGGGTAAGAGTTTATAAATTATTTTCTTAAAGATAATAATATAAAAAAATTTCATAATATCTCCGAATACTATTTTAATTTTATTTTATCTTATTTGATTAATTTTTTTTTTATCTACAATCTAAGATGATATCATATCTTATCTTATCCTCGATGTTCATACTAAAATTTTGTAACATTTGACATCTTAACTGCATCTAAACTTCAACAAATAAACTCATCCTTCATCTTCTTATAACAACACTCTTTTCTTCATATCAAAATTCAACAATTTGATACTTCTTTTACAACATTTAGCCATGAAACGTTTATTGAAAAAAAAAAAAACCAAGATCGCAGGGAAGATGATGAAAGTGCGCGTTAAAGAAACATGCTTATCGTTGACGCTATGACAGAATATCAAAGCTCATCTTCCAACTCACCCACCCAATCAGATTCACAACTTAGTCGCAAAGTCAATAATCGCAAAAAAAAGTACGTTTTCTGTTGGAAAAAATATCTCATGTTGAAGGTTTTTTTAATATCTAATTGTAATAGAGTCCAATCCCCATTGTCCAGTAAAAATGACTTACCATGTTCAGTGATCGGAAAGTCTGTTGAAATCGTTTTCATAGAGGATTATTTTGTTCACGAGTGGTGAATTTTAATCACGATTTTCGTAAGTGCTACAAGAATGAAGCATCACCTCTTTAATTGCATAGTTCAAGATGTTAATCTCTCATGACAATTACTTCCTACAAAAACAAGATGCCCCGACGTACTCAGGTTATCACCTCATCAAAAAATTCCCAATGGCTATAATGTTGTTTTTGTTTTTTTTTTTCGAAAAAACATTTAAGAGCATGGGAGAAAGAAGTGGACTTGAAGCGTAGGAATGAGTAGTGAGCAACAAGGTAGGTAGGACATGGAGATGATATAGGTTTGGTGCACAGGCGCTGGGGAAAGTAAGCCTAATGGATGAGAGAAAAGACTAGGGGAATTGGAAGGGACATGTGGGTCTGAATGAGACAAGTGGTTAGTGGAAGAGAATGCATATGGCAAGGGGGAGCAGGGGCCAAAGTCAATGATGGCCTGGTAAGAGGACTAGGGTTCAGTGAAGATAAATGTAGGCACAACAAAATGGCATGCGAAAGAGCAGAATTCCCAAGAATTAGGCAAAGGTCTTGGGGATCATGAGTGATGATGATGAAGGTGGAGATACCTGCAAATGAAAAAAAAAAGTGGGATTCGTTAAATAAAACATGACTCGAAAAATAGACTAGATGAGTGTTTGGGTGAAGACAATGATAGCTGTTATGGTAAGGACTATTTCCTAAGTAGATACACTCGACATTATGGAGAGACAGTTAGTGGGGGACATAGGAACAAAGATGAGGGAAGCACGCACAGTCAAGGACATGAACGTGAGAATAAAATGGGGGTTGACCACGAGAGTGGGTGGTTTCCCAATGAAGGCTATGGATGGGTAACATATTAATGAGATGGGTCGCATTAAGGGCGGCCTCTGACAAGACCCGTCCCAAAAAGATTTTGATAACCGGGCATGGTCTTGCTCCCATCTGACAAGTCAACTAAAATTCCGAAAACACATTCAGCACTTGTCAGACAAGGAATAGCTGTACTGATTTCCACTCATGCCTCTACCTCTCGATCAACCCCGATCTGTATACCATGGTCTGGAGGGTCATCAAAAAAAAAAAAGTGTGAGTGAAAAAAAATAACATCGTTTGAAAATACATTTAAAAAACGAAACGTTTTTACCCTCCAGTTATAAAACATGCATGCATAAAGTAAAACATAAATAATCGGCTCTTAAGCTAAATCTCACCTTGACCCAACCATCAACATCAAACCAATCACAATGACTAACCGGATTTCAAATCATATCACATCACAAACCTTGGAATCCACAATCATAACACATATCAAAGTCCATGGCCCATATTTCTCAAAATCCATTTCATCAAAATCACAATACGAGACATGGACATCAATATCCATAACCAATCCAAGTCAATCATTGACTCCTCCGAGCGTCAGCCATTTGGGAAACACCCTGAGTTTCGGCTGTCCGGGAACAACTATTATAGCCATAATAACAACAATAACTCTAAGCATCAACCGTCTAGGAACACCCCTAGCTTCAGCTGCTTGGGACACAAAAACAATCACCCCGAGCTTCGTTTGTCTGGGGAATGCCCCTAGCTTTGACCGTTTGGGAAACAATTACCTTGAGCATCAGCCATCTGGGAACACCCCTAGCTTCGGTCGCCTAGGAAACAATCACAATCACCCCATGCTTCAGTCGTTTGGGAATTACCCCTAGCTTCGACCGTTTGGGAGACTCGTCACAGTCACAGTGAAACTATCCAGGGATTTAACCCAAAACCTTCTTAAAAAATCATCCTCGACTTAAACTAAGTCAAAACCATTTCCAACAGGGTCTCAAGACCAAAATACCATTTTCACGAAAATCTGTAAGAGTATGTCCAGAAAGCATTAAATAATCTGTAAACTCATCCTTGACTCACATTCCAAATCAAAATACCATTTTCAAACCAGGGACTATGCCCAAAACATCGTTTTCACCATTCATCGTAAATCATGTCCATAGACTGATTATTCAATCCACAAAATCATAAAATAATGATATCAAATCACCAATCCAATAATTGAAACTCAAATCATACAATAAATCATTTAAATCATTTACCATGCATGCATTAACGATTTATAAAACAAACATCTACTCACACACTGTCCACGCAGTTTGATTCCGAGTCGTACGCTCCTCCGTAATTCCAGGAATCACAAATCCTGTCAAAAACCATTACCAAGGGTCATTAATACCTCATGAAAATTACCTTGACCCAACCATCAACATCAAACCAATCACAATGACTAACCAGATTTCAAATCATATCACATCACAAACCGTGGAATCCACAATCATAACACATATCAAAGCCCGTTGCCCATATTTCTCGAAATCCATTTCATCAAATCACAATACGAGACATGGACATCAACATCCATAACCAATCCAAGTCAATCATTGACTCCCCCGAGAATCAGCCATCTGGGAAACACCCTGAGTTTCAGTTGTCTGGGAACAACTATTATGGTCATAATAACAACAATAACCCCAAGCATCAACCGTCTAGGAACACCCTTAGCTTCGGCTGCTTGGGACACAAAAACAATCACCCCGAGCTTCGATTGTCTGGGGAATGCCCCTAGCTTTGACCGTCTGGGAAACAATTACCGCGAGCATCAGCCGTCTGGGAACACGCCTAGCTTCGGTCGCCTAGGAAACAATCACAATCACCCCATACTTCGGTCATTTGGTTATCACCCCTAGCTTCGGCGGTTTGGGAGGCTCGTCACAGTCATAGTGAAACTATCCAGGGATTAAACCCAAAATCTTTCTTACAAAATCATCCTTGACTTAAACCATGTCAAAACCATTTCCAACAGGGTCTCAAGACCAAAATACCATTTTCACAAAAATCCGTAAGAATATTTCCAGAAAGCATTAAATAATCCGTAAAATCATCCTTGACTCACATTCCAAATCAAAATACCATTTTCAAACCCGGGGCTATACCCAAAACATCGTTTTCACCATTCATCGTAAATCATGTCCATAGATTGATTATTCAATCCACAAAATCATCAAATAATGATATCAAATCATCAATCCAATAATTGAAACTCAAATCATACAATAAATCATGTAAATCTTTTACCATGCATGCATTAACGATTTATAAAACAAACATCTACTCACACACTTTCCACGCAGTTTGATTCTGAGTCGTACGCTCCTCTGTAATTGCAAGAATCACCAATCCTGTCAAAAACCATTACCAAGGGTCATTAATACCTCAAGTAATCTCACATTAAAATCCCCTAATTTTTCGAGATTCAAATACGTATTTAAAACATATACATATGCTTCATATACACAAAAATATATCAAAACGGTATACGATCGACTCGAAAATTGTACCAAAATGTTTGTTACATCGAATATATTAAAAGTCATGTTAAACATACCTCGAAAAAAGTGCTCACGCTCCTTCCCACGCTGTTGCAAGCAGCTGCGCGTGAAGCTCACACACCTACACTATTCATTATCTCTTCCACCCGTTTTCTCTGCAAACGGGTCCTTCGACCCGGTTTCCTGAACCAGTTCAAAATCCCTCAATTCTACATCAATTCTCACGTTTTAAGTCTCATATTCCATCTCCTCAGTCCCAAAAACAATTCTATGATCTCATAATACGAATAATGCACCTCCATATTCCAACCTGAAACTAGGATTTTCGACCAAGGTTTAATCCTTCAAATATAGGCTTTCTGCACCCAATTCCACATGTTAACAGCTTAGTCTCAATCGTCAGGGACCATGGATCACATAATTGACCTCAATTTCAAATGTCCAGGCCTAAAAACGGGTTTAGGCTTCACGGGTCAACCATAGGTCCATTTCAGGTTTTCACGTATATTCTGGGTTTCTCAGGTCAGAGCTTCATCTTTGTTTTTTCTTTAGTTTTCCTCCTCTCAATTCCTGTCTTTGTGTTTCTCAAGTGAGGATGAATGTTGTATGAGTTCTCGGTTTTGTGTTTTCTTCCCACAAACATGACACACACACAATTTGAGTTCAAATTGAACACATACACACAGCCACACGTACACACAGCTGCCACTAATCCCTTCCACAGTGTGACAGGTGTTACACATCCATAAGACCCTGCTGAGTCATCAAAGTGAGCAAAAGACCAAGTTTCCCCTTTAGGCCCAAATTATGAAAATTCCCTTGGCCTTCCTAGACCCATAACTAACGCATCCGAACTTCGATTTTGATGTGCCTCCTATCTACAGACTCAATACTTTGAGACCTAAGCAATGGTCCTCAAAAAATGTGCAAAAAGTATCTCGAAAAAAAAATTCAACTCTTGACCACCATATTTACAGGGGCAAAAATGTCAATTTCCTTTCCAAAATTTTGAAATTACCTTTTCTAAATTTTCGGGTCGTCACAGCCTCAACTCAAAGGTGACGAGGGACATGGAAGGTACCAAGTAAGGTATGGACCATGGTGAAAATATGTTGGTTCTTACGTTCCGTACGGCTGTTTTTCTGGGAAGTATGGGGGCATGAGAAGCATTGTTGAATGCTTAGGGGTTGGCAAAATTGAGTGTGAAGGCCTGATTGACAAACTCAAAGCCATTGTCACTTTGGAGAAATTTAATGGTGCTTTTGAATATAATTTTAATCATGACAAGAAAGGTTTGAAAATGAGTGAGAACTTCATATTTGCAACGAATGGGGTAGATCCACATATAACGAGAGAATTAATCAGTAAAAATAACATAATAACGAAATCTAGTAACATAAATAACAAGAGACATCCAGACAATATTATGAACGAGATAAAATAAAAAAGGTACAAAATATTTATTAGAATTAAATGGTAATTAGGTGGACTTTTCAAGAGCAGACCCAGTACAAAAGAGTTTAAGAGATCGAGATTGAGGACCTAAGGCAGGTCTTAAATGAGAGAGAATATGAGAGGAAGGATGACCTAAGCGATTATTCCAGAGGGAGGAGATGATAGCGAGAAAAGACCAGGGGAGCAACAATGGATGAAGGGTGGGAAATAATAAACGGTAGAATCCATCCTTATATGGGCCTTGGAAAAGTAAGTGACCATAGCACAAGCAATAAATTCGAAAAAAAAAACAGGAGAAAAAAAGGAAGAACACAAGGTTATCACGAGTAAAGCCAGCAATAGAAAGAATGTTTTTGCGAATGTTAGGAACACAAAAAACATCACGAAGTTGAAAGGAAGATGAAGGGTGAGGTAGTAGCGAGACCAGAGAAACTGTGATGGCAATGGGCTAGCTCGTGTTGATTGGTATGGCAGTTGGGGTGCCAAAAAGGAGTAGGGCTGAAGAGTTCAAAAGCGAGTAGACTAGGTCAAGGGACCCGGTAAATAGCCTAGGGGTGGATTCTAAGACTACGGATGGCTGCCAAAACTAGGATGGATCAATTATTGGTACTGATTTTGGCCATAATAGCAATGGTTGTAGTGCCAAAACCAAGATAAGACTTGTCACACTAACCACGCTAATTACAATATGATCGAGGGTGACGATTCCGAAATCTGCCATTCGAGTCGTGAATGGTGAGAAGGGCATTGAAAATGGGATGAGAGTCCAATGCACGATTGCCTGCTTGTTGAAGGAAATATATGGGCAAGAAGATCAGAGAAGAAGGAAGTAGGGGGACTGAAGAATGGTAGTAACGAGCATCTAGTAGTCGGGATTGAGACTGAGACCAGCAAGGGTGGTAGTGACAAGGTCCTCACCGGAAATTGGTTTATTAATAGAGGTGAATGAATCTACAAGGGACTTGGCATGGCCAAGGTAGGCATCAAGAGATTTGGTTACCCTTAAAGAGATCCAGGAGTTGGTATTGAAGGTTGGCAGAACTATGGTGGGAACACTAAGCAAAGTATTGAGCGAGACCCTCCCAAATCCACTTGGAGAATTCAAGACCAATGGTTAACGGAACAACATCATCAGAGAGGGTGGTGGTGAGGAGGCTGATCATAAGTTGATCATGTTGGAACCATTGGGAATGAGTGAGATTTGGTAGAGAAGGAGAAAGGGGTTCGACATACTTTGAGGCAGAGGAAGGAAGAGTGACAGTTGATTGAGGGTGAGAGTCATCCACGAACTTCCAAAGGTCGAGGCCAATGAGATAGGACATCATTGGATGAAGCTATGAGGTCATTGGTGGTTGAGAGTGTGAGAAAGTGGGAGGTATTGGGACATGAAAAAGAAGGATATGTAGGTTTGGAGGAATTAGAGCTAGTGGAGGCCATGAGGAAAGTGGCAAGAGATAGGGAAGGAAAAATCGATAAAAAAAGGAGGAAGAATCCTATATCTAGGCTAATACCATTTAGAAATATATTTCCTTGTATTGTTTGCGTGTATAGGAGTAAAATTATGTATTGAACGCTAGTGGCTTGATGTACAAACAAGAGCTATATATGGAGAATTACAATTATTGGAGATCAACGAGAATCCCTCTAACAATAACTCTTTAAATATTCAATATATTTTGAATTTGAAGATGGATGTGGTTTCATAGTTAGAAGGATAAGAAATAAGGAAGGATTGTAGCAATGGTCCCTCAACTTAACCCTAATGTTTGAAATCATCCCTAAAGTTCAATGTTGGTTTTTTTGGTCCTTGTACTTTACCATAATCGTTGATTAGTCCCTCCATTAAAAACATTGATGGATTCTGTTAAATTCAGGGGTAAAACTGTCCTTCTTGGTAAGGGTCAAGGAGTTGAGGATGAAACCCTAAGAAATAAAATGTTGTTAAGAAATGCTTTCAAAAACACCAATTATCATGCCAATCTCTCCAGTTAGATCAATAATTTGCATATGAACCTTTAAATTGAATCCATTACTTCCAAGAATCACTAAATTATTTGATCAAATCCAATTGTAGAATATGGTTTGACCATAGGCGACAATTTTGAGAACTAACAAAAAGAAGAAATAATTTGAAATAATTTGCAGGACTTGCAAGGGTGGTTGGGTTGACATTCGAGGGTAACAACACCACGATCGCCAATGAAGACCCATGTGTTTGAGGTTCAATCAATCAATCCTCTTTTCTAGAATGGACGGTCAGAAAAGCCAAGCGAACCTCACGAGGACCCAATTGTCATTGTTGCGTTTGTCTTCGACCATCTGATCCTCCATTCATGGTCTCTCGTTGGTGGCAGGAAAAGGTCATCACCGCCCAATAGTAACAGTACAACAAAGAAGAATAGAAGCCCAAGAATCACAAATCTAATATGACCCATAAAATTGCTTCGTACCGGATTAGCCACCAGTACTTGGCAATGGCTTTCACCACTTTCTTTTTCTTCTACCTTCATAGATAAGAGTCCGACCTGAGTCTGAGCAATGCCAGAACCCGATCCGAGAAGAAAATCATACGGGAAGGAGGATTGGATAGATGGAAGCTACCATGGGTATGATATTGAGGGTTGGGCTAGGGGCAGTAAATATATAGGTCAATATATGGAAGAATCAAGACATATGAATAGTGTTTATAGATTTTATACAGGGGATTCCTATGCAAGGGAAGGGTGTAATGGGCAGAGCCATAGGGTTGGGGTCCAAACTTGGTCTAGTTTCAGCTACTATGTTGGACCCTTGACATAGTCCCTGCCCAGAAATAGAGCAGACCAAGTTGGATTGAAGGCACATTTGAAATGTCCCTTTTACCCTCAGTTTTTCCCTCACATGCCTTGCATGTAACGACCCAGATCTTAATTACAGGATTAACAAGAAATTTTGGGATTTATCTGGGATTTTTATTTGGATTTATTGGTAATTATTTAAGGTAGTTGACCATATTACCTTTGGGGTTTTGTGCTTGGCTAACTAATTAGGGGAGGGGCATTTTGCTCAAGGGGATTTAATGAATATTTTTAGATTATGGATAGGGTAGGTTGGTGGATCATTATCCATTTTTCTCTTCTCTCTCTCCCTTACCCGTGCAAACACACAAACATACACACATTACACACACAATCAACCCACCTTGTTTTTTAGTACGATTTCAAACAAACCATGGTTGGAAATAGCTTCTAGGAACCTTCATGATCACGTAGAGCTCAAGGTTGAAGGTGGAGGACGTCGAGATTACACGGGGTGAGAGAAGGAAGGTTGGTCGAATCTTTGGGAGCTCATAAGTTGGAATCCAAGTAACTTTTTTCCTGAATTCTGAGCTTAGATTTGGATTTGTGGGCTTGAGTTGATGATTTTTTATTATTGGAACGTCCAATTTGGTTGAGAAATGAGGGAGATATGAAATTTTGAAGTTTCGGGCTTCAATGGAGTTTTCCAGCGCGGCAATCATCTCCGACGAGCAGGTGATGTTAGCCTGACATCATGATGACATCACCAAGTCTTGTCAGTTGGCACATGGCAGGGTGCACCGTGGTATGGTACCACGTGGCAGGGCTATTAGACTTGTCAGGTGCCACGTGGCAAGTGGTTAGTGAGCCACGTGATAGAGGTGCCACATGGCTGATGGCTGGTGATGCCACATGGCACATGTTAGTGGGTGCCACATGGCAAGTTTTTAGGTGTAGGTCCACGTGGCAACGTGGCAGGGTGCCACGTCAGTTATGGCTTTGACTACCGAACTTTGACTAGTACATGGTGGTGCATCAATGTGAATTTCGAGGTGGGGTCAATCTTATTCGAAAGGTTTTGACGTCTTGAATCCAATTATGGTAGTTTCAAGTCGATCAGAGGTCGTTTGGTGGTAGTTTTGAGAGTTTTTCTCCTAAGGAAGTGTGTTCAAGACACATTTTCGGTTCTGGGGTTTAGGGGGTGTTTGCATATCAACTTGTATGAATTGTTAGTAACTCTCGGGTGTGACTTTGACGGGCCAGGATGCCATAGAGACTTCAAATTAGCTTACGGCTCAGATTTTGGGCGATCGGCGGTATTGTGAGTGTACACTTTCTTTTATAACTTTGATGCATGCATATTTACATATTTATATGAGGTTTTGGCATGGTTTGGATGACTACGGTTTGAATATATGTTTTCTGTATAAATTCTTGGTTTTGGAATGTATTTTCAGTTGTGGTTTTAAGACATAGGTTTTATTGTGGTTTTGGAAACCGAATTTTGGGGTGGGACCCAGGAGGAAAATGTTTTGGGTTGGCGCCCAGGTTGGAAAAAGGTATTTTGGCTTGATTACGGTATTGTTTTCTGGTTGGGTCAATCTCAAGTGATTAGATCGCTATTCTGAAGTTGGACGCTGATGATTCCTAGGGACGAACTTGGACGTATTGGAGTTGGACTCGACATGTGTCGATAGAGTTAGACTCCACAAGATCTGTAGTTGTCTACCGGTAGTACATATGAGATGCTAGTTGGACTAGCAGGCTGGTTGGACCAGCGGGACGAGATTTGACTTTTGTGGCTGGGTTAGACATGTAGTAGGATTAGGTTTGGCTTTTATTAACTTGTGGTGTGTCGAGGGGTTTTCAAAAGGATTTACAACCAGGGTTTTCAGGGAAATATGGGTCAGGGTCATTTATGTCTTTTGTATGTTTATGCATGCATATTTTTATAAAATGGAGGGTTTAAAGGATGATTTTGGAAAATAGTTTTCAAAGGCTCTAATTTTTTTCCACTCACAATTTTTATTGGTTTTGGCGCCTTCCAGGTTGATCTTGGGATGTGGGCTATATTGAGGCTGAGGTATTTTCGTGGGTCCGCGCACTCTCGTTAACCAAAGTAGGTTTTGGTAGTCTTTAATTTTGTGTCTAGTGCTCTGGGTATGTATTATCTTATGGATTACGTTTATGAGTGACAAGAGAAGTTTATCTCTTGTTTGATGCTGGATTTTTAATAAATCAGACTGAAGGTATTTTGGGAATACTAGTATGTTTGTGTCAGATGAGAGCAGGTCATCTCACGAGAATTGAGGGTGATTTTGGGAAAGGTCTTGTCAACGAGCAATTTTCTCACATAATTCATGATTTTTTTTAACGCAGAAAATAAACTAAGGATTGTGGTAAAATTCAGGGACCAAAAAAATATATTCAATGTGATAAGGTGTGAAATCTAATTCAATTCCACTCACTAGATGAGTTATCTAAAGATTCGCCTTGTGGGTGGATCACTTTAGTTATCTATAATAAGAATAGCCTTGTGGGTGGATCACTTTATCTTCCCACAAATCTATTTACTTTCGTGCAAATGCAACGGGTGGAAACGATAACAATAGTTATTTCTAGTCGGTCCACTCATGAGTAATGGCCTAAGGCCAGTATATTACATTTTTCTTCTTCTTTCTGTTGTAGTATTTGTAAACGGACTAAACCCAAAAGAAAGACTTGTCAACAATGAGGGATTCGGTTTTGGAACAAAATAAAAACACATAGGTTATTAAGATAACAAAAGGCATGGTTTTGGTTATGGTTTTTGTAACGACCCGTCCCTGATTGTAAGGGTTAATTATGACTTAATTACTAATTAGCGAGGCTAATCGGGGATTAGCCGAGGATTAACGGACGTTCAGGGTGAAATTATAATTTTACCCTTGAATGAGGGTAAAAAGTTTACTTTTGACCCGGGAGGTCGAATGGCCGAGGACCGTTTCGTAGATCGGGTCGATATGAGTCCAGACAGGTGGCACGTCGAATTCGGACGTTCGACGAAAAAGTTACGGTTCAAGGAAGTTCCGAGATACTATTCACTATGGTACGTTTTACGAAGCAAAAGTGGACTTTTGTCCTCAAGTGGGCCGAGATCTTTTGAAGTGGCCCAATGGATGAGTGACAAGTGTCACCCATCCATTGCCCATTTCCCTTCATTCAAGCATTTCATTCCCTTTCCTGTTCGATCATTCCACCACACCCGATGTAACAACCCGTACCTTCGGGAAGGGTAAAAAGGTAATTTTGTAAAATTTTGTGTAAATGGACGTTTTTGCCCTTGTGAATAGTAGACGAAAAGTTGACTTTTTGAATTCCCGAGTGGTTGAGTGTTAACCCTTAACCGTGACGTAGTTTAGGACGTCACGAGTCCGTAGACAGGTGGCAGGTTCGATTCGGACAACCGAAGGAAAAGTTATGACGTTCGGAAGATTGGGGGCGTTACCGTAATTTTGAGTAAATGAGGAAAAGGTTGACTTTTTGGAGGACTTGAGATTTTCACGTAGACCGAGGACCGTTAGGTAGGTCTCGACGTCCTGAGTACAACGACAGGCGGCACGCTGTCATCGGACGTCGGATGAAATAGTTACGGGTCTAGAACGTTCGAGGGCAAAATGGTAATTATTTGGATAAGGGGTATTTTGGTCATTTTCCCTCAGCCCAATCAGATAAAGGCAAGTGGCAGGGATATTTTGGGCAAACCTATGGCTGATGGACACGTGCAAGGGACTGGATGGTTCCAGGGGCTACTAACGTGTGCACGGCCACACTTTGTCTAATTTTGAACCGTGCTTGTTCGAAGAACACAGAAAACAGAGGGTGAGATTTTGGGAGAGTTCGATCGATTCAGAGCAAGGGTGAGTGAGTTGATGACTTGTGCAAGTGTTAGAGAGACGAGGGTGAGGTGTTGATCGTGTTTTGGGACTGGAATCGTGCACGGCGGCGCGGTGGTGGTGCGGCGAAGATTTGAGGAAACAGGGAGGCCGTGAGTTCGTGGTGGTGGCTACGCCGTGTGGTGGCTCAAATCACGACCGTGGGACGTTCAGGAGGCTGTAGGGAGTCCAACGAACACCGTGGTACGCGGCGGCGCTTGCGGCGGAGACGGAATCGAAGGGGTAAGCTTCTTTACTCTGTTTTCCCGTGCTTTTTCAATTCAAAAGTCGTGAGGGTAGGATGAGAATCGAGGGGAGTGGTGAGTGCAGTAGTGTACAGGGAGGTTCTAGGAGTGGTGTGGGATGGTCGCCGTGACGGGGACGTACACGGCGGAGCCAGTCGACGGAGAGTACTCTGTACTCTGTTTTAGCCGTGGGTTCAAACGGCGAGTCGTGACGTTTGGGCACGAGTCGACGGTCAAGGTGAGTCGGGTTAGTTGTAGAAGGGCCCTAGGAACCATCTGGTGTTGCCACCGTGACAGGGGATGACCGGAGTGGCTGGATCATGAAACAGGGGCCGTCTGTGTGTTTCTTTCGAGCTTCAGTTATGAAGCTGAGTGGTGAATCGAACCAGGAGAGTGAGGGGAATGGATAGGTTGGAACTGGACGAAGCTTTAGGTGAAGAAAGGGAGAGAAATCGTACAGGTACGGCGGAGAACCGCTGACGCCGGTTCAGTTGCAGACTACTGTGCTGAACCGGGTCTGCTCAAGGTTGAAGGGCACTGTAGCAGGCGCGTGAGGCCCACGCGCAGCCACTTTGGGCGGCGCGTGGAGGCGCGTGGAGAGGAATCCAGCCAAGCTTCCAACATGAGTTTGGTTCTAAATGTCCTAAGGAGTTTATTGGTGTAGTTTTCGGGTTGATCGGACGGTGTTACGGAGTTGTTCGGGAATCCAGACGGTTGAGGGTTTAGGATTAAAATATTATTTAATTCCCGAAAAATTGGGGAACTTAGGATTAGGACCCTTGATGTCTTTGTGACCCTATTTAGTGCATTTTGACAGGACGGGAGACACCCGAGACAGTCGAGGAGCGCACGGAGCGCGAGTGACTTGTTCAGATTTGTGAGTGGACTCTTTCTTTCTTTCAAGCATGCCTAACTGTTTTATTGACGTTTTTAATCTTAAATATGTTTTTATGCTTTTGAATGATGATTATATGTGATTGATGAGTTTGCACGTTTTTCGAGATATTTCCGAGATTTTGCACGTTTTTCGAGAAAAAGCTGATTTCGGATTTTGATGCCATAATTACAATTTCAACCTATAATGTTTTCTGATAAGGATAAATGGGTTATGAAACATGATTTGTGCTTATGTGGGATTTCTGGGTATAAGAATGGATTTCCGAATTTGGGTTCAGAATTTCGGTTCGAAACGCCGGAAGGGCTTCGAACCGGGGATTTCGAATTCGAGTTTGGCGATCGATTTCGAATTGGTTTTACACTGGATATGGATTGGATTTGCTGGATCTGGATATTGGGTTTAAAGACCCGGATTGATATTGACGGGGGACGGGCCCGGATTGAGTTTAAAGACTCGGGAGTTTAAAGACTCGGATATGTTGATGTTACCCCCATAGGCCTATTGAGTTTAAAGATTCGGGAGTTTAAAGACTCGGATTTCATTTAAGGCCTGATTGAGTTTAAAGACTCGGATAGGTCCAACAGGTTTGATCGGAAATGATGATTTGATGCTAAACTATGATTTCTATATCCGTTTTATAGTGTTTCTGTTTCTTATGGTATTTTATAGTGTATCTGTTTCTTATGAGATTTTATAGTGTTTCTGTTTCTTATGATGTTTCATATTATGATTTTCTAGTACTTCGTTGGGCATGCCTGTGTTAAAAACGGAGGGAACACTGATTCTTATTTTTCCTTAACCTCGAGTTAGTGATAAACTGATTTTACAACTTTTGGTTATTCTAGTCCACTCACACTTATGGTTTTAAATTTTCCCTCCAGGTCGTGGTGATAGCGCTGGGGTGAACGTTGAGGCAGATATCGAGGCATAGAGCTTCCGACGTCCTTCCGTTGTGAGACTAGCATTGTAGGACTTTTGTGCCCATTTTGTAGAACTATGCTCTGACTGACTGTTGTGTATATGTTACTCCTTCGTCTGATAGTTATGCTTATAGTTGTGTGAAGGTTGTTTGTTTGTCTTTGATACTGTAAGTGTGATTGTCAGACGGGAGCAGGGTTCGTCCCGGGTATCGAGGCCATTTTTGGGACGGGTCCTGACACCCGAACCCCAACGACTGCAACCCTCAATCCCTTCCCCTCACCTAGTTCGATCTAAGAGTGAAACAGAGAGTGACTGAGGGCCGTGAAAGAGTGCTGGTGGCTGGGTGAGGACAGGACCGCCTTGGACGGCGGCGACGGCTCAGGAAAAAGGTAAACCTGAACCCCTTTCTATTTCGAATTTCATTTTTTGGTTTTGGACGTTAGGGAAGTTAGATGTTTATTAGGATGTGTTTAGGAGGTTGACAGGATGATTAGGAGGTAGGTTTGGACGGTGGAAAGTGGCTGTGCAGCCCGGAACGACGGTTGGAAGATTTTCGGTGGCCGTCCATCGAATTTGAATTCCTGCCAAGATAACCCAAATCGATCCTCCCAATCTTTTTTAAGGGATCCTAGGAACCTATTGGAATCCTTAGGTTGAAGCTTTAGCCCCTAGAAGTTCCCAGAACCTAGGATGAAAGTTTGGGTTCAAAATGGTTTTAAGAACCAATGGGTTTTAAGATTGGTTTCTGGGATTTAATGACATAGGATGATAGGAAATGTTGTTAGGATGGTGTAGGAATTGGATTGGGTGAAAATGACGAAAAACGAGTGAGAAATGAGACTGGATCGGTTTCGCCAGTCTGGTCGAGCTGGAAAACCAGAGGCCGGTTCGGACTAGCCTAGCCGAAGGAAGAAGATGACCGTGCAGGGCGCGTGGCTTGACTACGCCCAAACTATGCATTAAATTAAACACGTAATTTGAGTGTTGTGCAATTTAAACCCTTTTTGTGTAGATGTAGTATTGGTAAATAGGGATCGTTCTTAACCGGGGAAATTAGGGAACATTAATAATGTGTTAGTGGGAGATGAATAAAAGAATAATGAATTAAATAATTAAATAATAAAAGAATTAAATAATCAAAGAATTAATAAATTAAAGAATAGATGAATGAGAGAATAAAGAAATAAAAGATTCAAAGAATAAAGAATTAAAAGAATAAAAGAATTAAAGAATAAAAAATAAAAGGGATCAAAGAATAAAAGAATAAAAGAATAAAAAGGGGAGTTTTGAAAAGATTTGTAATTTAAGCTAAAGACAACACTAACTAAAAATTAAAATGTAAATGTTCATGCTAATTAGAACTTACAAACCATAGAGTAGTTTCATAGACAAAACCCACACTTTTACGTAAGTAATTTCGAATTAACAATCACATTAATTCTAACATTTTGCTCATAATAAACCAATCACGAAATCCTACCTTCATCATCTCAAATACTTACATACATCTTTCAATATTATAAATGCATCAACCATTAATGTGCGTCAAACATCAATATGCTTCAAACATTTACAACATGATTTACCTTAAGTTTATAATTAAATGCGCCGACAGCGATCAACATTTAATCTCTTCAATTCTACTCTAAGTGCACCGACAGCGGATAAAACACTTAACATCAAATTGAAGTTTAAGCACTAAAACATATGAAGTAAAAGAAATTCAAAAAGTAAAACACATGGAGATTGCATTCTTACTTACAAATGTTAGAAAGAAAATACCAAGAACAATAGTAAAGAAGAAATGAAAATAACATAAAAATAACATAAATTACGAATAAGAATTAAAAGAAAACTAATTAATAAGAAAATCTACAAGAAGTAAAAATGGTCCCCAAAAATGTCTCTCAAAAGAGAGAAACAAAAGAACTAACTAAGAACTAAGAACTAAGAACTAAGAAAGAAATGGAAGAATGAAACTAATTGGGGACTCCCTAAATACAAGAATTGAATCCCTATTTATAGGTGAAAAAAGCTATCAAAAATAATATAGAAATAAAATAAAAAATGTGGAATAATAGAATGATGAGTAATAAAGATTTGTGATGATGTTTAGAAGTGGTTTGAGTTGTAAAGTTGAAAAATTGGGTTGGAAAGTGGCTTGAAAAATCAGAAAAATATGAGAAAGTGGAGCAGTTTTGGAGTGGGTTGAACATGTTGGGCTGTGTAGGATTTGGGCTGAGTTGGTTGCACTGTAGATTGGGCTGAAGGCTGAAGCAGGTTGGGCCTGGAGCTGAAGCAGGTTGGGCCTGGAGCTGGGCTGCTACTTGCTTTGGGCTGCAGAAGAATGAAAAAATGGTTTGGGCTGCAAAATTAATTAAACAATTAATTAGTAATATTTCCCCGAAATTCGTCCATAATTTATTCGTTATAATTTCGATCGGGACGATTCTTTCGCCAAAATACTCCAAATTACAAACTTTATTTATTTAAATAAAAATAACACAAAATAAATTAATTTATCTATTTATTTAATATTTTAATATTAAAAGTCAAGTATAAAGGGTATAAAATAATATAAAATAATGCTTATTTGAGGACCTATCATGGCTCCCACACGCAGGGGCTGTTGCCAGTGCGTGTGGGTGCATGGCCCATTTTTTGGGAAAGGTTCCAACATGTGAAATCAACTATTCGATATAACGAACATTTTGGGACTAGTTTCGTGTCGATCGGACATCGTTTCGATATGGTTCCGGGTGTCCAAAGGTTTAAGATCGACTTTAAAAATTGTTAAAAATTCCAGAAAATTATGGGGCTTTAGTGAGGGGTTATTTAAGTAGTTAGTAACCCTCTAAAGTGTTTGGACAGGTTTGGGAACCCCGGTGACGGTGATTGGTCCGGGAGAGGTGTGTGACACGTGTATCAAGGCGACAGCTCGGATGGTCGGTGAGTGGACCTTGTTTTCTAATTCGATGCATGCATAAATGTTTCATATGTATTTTAATATATATTTTGTGACGCCATAAGTGCATTTGTGTGTGTACATATTTGCACGTATTTCGAGGTTTACGGCTTTATACGGTGCTTATACGCGTTTGTGGTTTCAGTTTAATGAAATGGTTTTGGTTTTGAGAAGGTAAACTCGAGTATGAGACCCATTTGGTTTTCTCTCGGGCATATGACCCTATTGATGATCTACTATAACGACCCGAAAATTCGAATAAAGGAAAATTTGGGAAATTTGAAGAAAATGACGATTTTGCCCTTGGAATTGGGCAAACGGTTGACTTTTGGCTCAAGCTGTCAAACGGACTTTGACCGATGACTGTGACGTAGTTGGGGACTTCACGAGTTCATAGACAGGTGGCATGTTCGATTCCGACATTCGAGGAGAAAGTTATGATGTTCAGAAGTTCAAGGGTAATTCGGTAAATTGGTTGAAAGGGCAATTGTTGACTTTTCAAACAACATGGACTTTTCACGTAATTCGAAGACCGTTGGGTAGGTCTCGAGATGCTGAGTCCGTAGACAGGCGGCACGCGTCAATCGGAGTTCGAACAACCAAGTTACGGATCTAGGAGTGTGAATGACATTTTGGTAATTTGTAAGAAAAAGGGAAAAATGGTAATTGGTTAATTGAATAGAAAAAAGGACGGTGATTGGGCTGATTCAGCCATGATTATGCCAGATAGTGACATCTGTCACTTTGATGAAGTAATTAGTGGCACTTGAACAACCGACTAAGGATTAAACGACAACAAAATCCTATAATCCATGTTGATCATGAAGGGTGTTCTGTTTGATCGATTCTAAACAATAACAAGAACCCAGAGAGGGTAAGAGATCAAAACGGGACGAATTAGAGAAGAAAACTGAGAGGGTATGAGTGATGAATGAACCCAAACCCGAAACACCATTCAACACATTTGAAGAACTTGGAGAAATTCGAATTTGAAATTGGGGACGTCCATTCCCAAAATTTAGCTTGGATTAAGTCTCCTGAGGTGCTCACGAATGGAATTGACTGAGAAACGAAGAAAATTGGGGAGGAATAAGCCCGGACGGACTCTGATTTTGAATCAAAAATCCACTTCTGAGTTCAATTAATTGGAGGAATTGGACGATGGAATTGAGATCGAAGACAAGTTTGTGATAGGCCTACGAAGCTTTTGGGTGGATTAATCGACGGATTGAGGTAAGTTATAATGAAATTGAAGTTACAGAACCATAATTAGATTCATAAGGATGTTTTTGATTGAATCAATTGAAGAAATCGACTGGAAATTGACAGGATTGAATCGGGTCAAACACTCGGGTTGCAGACCCGTTTGACAGAGGAAACGGGTTGGGACGATGAACAGTGTCTGCACTGTAGCTGGCGTGTGGACTTCACGCGCAGCCATTCATGGCGGAGCGTGGAGGCGCGTGGAACCTAATCTCGAGGTGAGTTCAACATGAAACTTGCTCCTTTTAATGTAACGAATATTTTGGCACTAGTTTCGAGAAAATTGGATATCGTTTCGATAGTATTCAGTGTATCCGAAATTTTTCGTATACGTTAAAAATACGTATTTAAATCCCGGAAAAATTGGGAAAAATTATATGAGGTATATTGAAGTGTTAGTGACCCTCGATATTGATTTTGGACAAGAATTATGATTTCCAGAATTTACGGAAAAACGTGCAGCTCGGAAGCGAGCCGTTTGGACGGTGTGTGAGTGGAATTTGCTTTCTAAAATTCAATGCATGCATAATTATTTTCTATGCTTTCTATTGATGATTTCTATGATTATGATTATGGTAATTACGATTTTCGTATTTATACGTATTTCGATATGCAATACGTAATTGCACTTATTTCGAGACTATGGTTTCTCCTATGCTTTGATGATGGTTTAATGGATGATTTTATATGATTTGTGTGTATCATGCTTTGATGATGTTTTGATTATGATTGTGAGTATGATTTACGATTTTGGCACGTATTTCGAGATTATTACGGAACATTTTACGAGATTTCGAGTATGTTGTGATTTGACCATGGATTTGATGATTTGAATTTGGGATTTGAAATATGATTTGATTTCAAAGATTTAAAACGGATTTTGGAAAAGATGATTTCGGGCTTGATGCCCAATTCATAACAGTGGTTTTGATGAACGAGATTTCGGGTTCCGGAAACTTGAAAGTGGACTTCTGGATTTGGGTTCGGAATGGTTATTCCGGATGTCGGCTTAAGGAATGATCGTTCTGAATTCGGATTTGGAACTGAATGATGGATATGATTTGGGATTTTAATGTGAAATTCGGACATGAGTTCCATTTCGATAAAATGTGATGTCAGATTTGGTTTTGGAATTTGGATTACGATGGATTCTGGATTTTTTGTGAATTACACATGTTTTGGGTTTAAAGACCCGGTACTATTGCTAGATCATGTTTTGGGTTTAAAGACCTGGTTGATTGATGACGGGAGAGGACCCTTGATTGATATGTTTTGAGTTTAAAGACTCGGTTATTGTGATATCCCCCGAGGCTTATTGATTGTGTTTTGAGTTTAAAGACTCGTTGATATCCCGGGAAGACCTGATTATGCGCATTGTTTTGAGTTTAAAGACTCGAGCGTACTTGAGATCCAGCAACTCAATTGATTGATGTTTTCAGATGTATTGGGCAATGGCCCGGTTTATATGGCTTTATGGATTTTTGGGTTCTGTTCTGTACTTGGATTTTGATTCATGATTTTGGGCTGAGGCCCCGTGTTTATGATTTCAGGCTAAGGCCGAGGTTGAGAAAAAAGAAATGATTTTGGTTTTCATATACAGTTTTCTTATATTGGAAATGAAATGGATTATGAAATGATTTTCGAATGCATGCATTGGTTTTACGTGGAGGGTAGAAATGTCTTTCTGTAACATGTTTTATAAACTGATTTATTTTTGTCCACTCACACCTTTTGTGTTTTTATTGACCCTCCAGGTCGTGGCGCGATGATCGAGGATGATCGAGAGGTGGAGGCATGAGTGGGCACGTGTGCAGCTATCCCTTGTTTGGCAAGTGCTGAGGGTAATATGGGAACTTCAGTTGACTTGTTAGATGGGAGCAGGATCGGGCACACTTATCAATGTTCCTCAGGGGACGGTCCTGTCACCTACGGGTTTGAGTCGGGGTCGCGACAAATGATGTGTGCACGACGACGGACGATACGACGCTCGCCTCCGGATTAGGATATGTTCCTTCCGGAGAGGTCATGATGTATGTTGCGTTGTCAAGGAGCCACTGGAGACTCGACTTCGGGGTGCTGACGGTTCAGAAGATCGATCGGTGATGTGTGCACCATGATCTAGAGGTGGTCGCGTCGGTTGATATGTTCACGGTGACATACCAGGCTTAAGGGCGGTCATGGACGGATGGTTGCACGCGTCACTATGATTGGAATCGTGATTGACCCTGAGATATCGGGCTCGATGCCCAGTTGAGTCATGAGTTCGGGCTTGAGGCCTAATTGGTTTACGTTTGTGATTTCGGGTCAGGGACCCATAAATGAATTTTCTGGTTTCATGACGGTTTATGGGAACCAGGCATGAATCCTTTGAAAGGTTTTAAGAATGATTTCAAAATGGAATTTCATATACCGTCCTTTATTTATGGATTTTCTCCTCCGGGAAGGGTCGTTGGCCTGGGTGGACCCCGGAGTAGTCACAGAGCACTAACTGAGTGGAGTCGCCCCCGTTGGGTACCTTACTCTCAGGAAGGCTTATGGATTATAACCCCTAGGGAGGATCATTGATCTTCGGACATTGACCTGGGTGGACCCTGGGGAGACTTGAAATTTGAGACCCCGGGTAGTATGCGCGTAGCTTTGGAAACCGTGACAGGATTAGTTATGTGATATATATGTACTGGTTTGGGGCTGAGTCCTACATGGATTTGCGTAGTAGCCCGTGTGATTGGTTTCATTTACAATTTTGGGCCAAGACCCTAATGGTTTGATAAATGGTTTTCGAATGCATGCATGCTTTTTAGTGAAGAGTATAAATGTCTTTTTGTGAAAATGCTTTTATAAATTCATTTTTTTTGTCCACTCAAAGCTTTTAATGTTTTGAATGCCCTTCAGGTTGACAGCGGGTGCGGCCTATAACAGAGACCGAGACATCACACTCCTCTTCCGGATCTTGGCGTACTCTGAAGCCCCTAGCGGGTTAAAGTCGGAAATTTCCCTTGTCTGACACTTCGGGATCAGGCGCTTCCCGCTTTAATCCCGGGGGAATTGGGACGGGTCCCGACAGTTTTGGACCACCATGCATACATCTAGCTTGTCCACGGACATATCATTTTCGCGCGTGCAGCATGGGGCAATGAATAATCCCCAAATGGAGATTCAAATTCACTAGCTTATTCCTAGGCCAATTTTCAATCCAATGAGCACCTCATATAATCTTTGCTGGAATCTGAGTATTTTTTTTTTTTCTCAGAGAAGTCCGCAGCTGTATGAAATGTGAGTATACCAAGTTTTGGAACAAGTCAACGAAGCCAAGTGTTTGAGATGATAAGAAATTGGTGTACTAAAAATAATATTGATTATATATATATATGTATGTATCAACGTTTGATGTCGATCTCTATGAAGAAACACGGACATTCGCATCCATGGTCCCTTTCCTTTGAATATGTCTTCTCCCACAGCTGGACCCTCTGTACGCGGCATCTAGCGACCAGCTACGGGGCTTCATATTGGAAATTAGAAAGAAAAAAAAAAGTTTAGTCCTCTGCAAATAGAGCCAATCAATTTAATTTAATTTAATTGTAAAACTAGATTAATTATTTTATTTTATTTATTTGTTCAAGGCTTGAAGCTGAGCCGGTTGATTCTTTTTTTAATCCGCAATATTTTCGATGTGCTGCTGCCAGTTGGACCTTCTTGCTACATCTGAATGTGAAATCATGATACAGCCACGAGCCAGCCAAGCATGAGAGGCATGGTTCAATATTTAAAAAGCAGAAGAAAAAAAATAATGAAAAAGAGCATGAGAAGGAAAAATGAAACCAAATGATTATAGGCCTATAGATATAAATACGATTGCAGGTTTTTCATTGTGAAATGAAGACTTCCTTACTTTAGGAACTAGGAAGCTTCTGCCTGCTACTCTTGTAACTAATCCTTACCTTCATTTTGTTTTGTGTTGTGTGAGAGTATTTGATCAGTTTTGTTGTCAATATTTTTTTTCCTTGCAATCAATATGATCTGCTGTATTGAATTGACATTCCTTTTGTCTGACGGCATATACCGAAATAATTTCCACCCAATGTATATAATATATCGCCTTTTATTGGGAATATTTTATTATATCCTTATGTACAAGTGATAGAATGTGCATGAAAGAAATATTTGCTAAGTTCTTCGATATGCTTAAAAATAAGGTTGACCACTTATTAATGGAGCGTACTATACTCATGAAAATTATCATGAGATTAATTGAAGCCAACTTTTATGCATGACTATGCGTTGAGTCATGCGTTGATAGCTACTTTCCATTCTTCCTATATAAAGGAGAGAGATTGAACATTCTCAATCATCTTTCAAACAATAAGTGATCTACCAAAGTGAGAGTAAGAAGAGAGTTTCTCTTTATGTAAAAAATATAGCAATAGCCTCTTTTGTAAGATAAAAAGAGAAAGTGAGATTCTTTTGAGTGAATCCAAAAGAGAGTTGTATATCCACCATTGAGTGGAATTGTACTAGTAATCTCATTATTTATAGTGAAAGGACTTTAGAGCTGCTGCCCGAAAATATAAGCACACTACCGAACCTCATTAAATTAAGGTGTTCTCTTTCACCTATTTATTTCCTCTTTATTTTTGCCTTATTTTACTCAATTTATTTTGAGAGTATGAAAAGTTTGATCCTAGTAATTATAATTATATATTGTGTATTTTTCCCAACAAGTGATATCAAAGCCGCATAGGCACATCGTTCATGATGGCAGAATTGTCAAAGTCATCATCCTCAACGATGATCAAAATTATTTCATATGGAGACCACATATGGAGGATATCCTCTATTGCAAAGATTTGTACGATGTGTTATTGTGCAATGGAGAGAAATCATAAAATAAATCTAACAAACATTAGATTATTTTAAATCAGAAAGCTCTTGGAGAAATTGTAACGCCTCGGAAATTCGAGAAATGTAAAATTGTAAAATAATAAATGAAATGACGTTTTTACCCCTGTGAATAGTATGGTCAAATTGTTGACTTTTTGATTGATAGGTCAAACGGATGTTGACCGATGACCGTGACGTAGTTCGGGACGTCACGAGTCCATAGACGAGTGGGACGTCCAATTTCGACGATAGGAGAAAAAGTTATGACGTTTGGAAGTCCAAGGGCATTTTCGTAATTTGGACGAAAGAAGGGAAAATGTTGAATTTTTGAATTACAACTGATTTTCAGACGACTCGAGGACCGTTGGGTAGGTCTCGATACCCTGAGTCCGTAGACAGGCGGCACGCTGAAAACGAACATCAGACGGTTGGGTTACGGGTCTAGGAAGTGAAGGGCATTTTGGTAATTTTTGAACAGAAGGGCAAAATGGTAATTTTTGCAGGGGTTAATGTTTGAAACCGTTGGAAACAAGGCCTACACACCGTGCTTGGTGGTTCTGATCAAACCATTGTTTAACCTGTTAGTGGCTGGACTGAGTGGATTGTTTATGGCCTTTGAGGTAGTGGAAGACACGGACTGAGGACTGAACCAAGCACCAGTGCACGGGAGAAATTTAAAACTGGGTTTTGGGGACTTTTGCGGGGAGCAGAGTTTCAGTGGGACTGAGAGGATTCCCACGGGTGATGCTGCACGGTTCGATTAACTGAGAGATGGGTAGTGAGAGGAGTTCATTTTTGTGAAGAGGAGAGGTTGAACACTTGAGAGAAAACAGAGAACTAAAATATGGAAATTTGGAGGGAAAATCGATTTTCAATTTGAGAGGGGAGTTGGACAAAACCAAGGATCGAAATAGCTTTCTGGGACCAATTGGAGTTCAACCATATCATCTCTGAGGTGATTCGACCACGGCTTGGCCAGGAACTCAAGTTCCAGTTTCGAAGAAATTTCAGAGTTAAGGACGACGACTTCCAGGTGAGGATTTGTGAAATTGTTTGTGTGTTTTGGTTCGTATTGGTCCTAGCAAGCTTCCTATTAAGTTAATTTGTAAATGGGATTAAAACCAGTGAGAATGGATGGTCGACCCGTTTGGTTGATCACTGGTCGAAGGGTTGTTATAGGACCTGTTAAGGTTAATTAATAACTCAGAACTAAAATTAAATGGTTAAGGAAGATCTTAGGTTTAAAAACAAAGGAAATCGAGTGGGAATTGGTGGTTATTTGGCCGGGTCGAGTCACGGGTTGCGGACCCGTTTAGCAGACACGCGAGTGAAGAAGATGACACTGTAGCTATAGTGCCAAGTGCGTGGCTTTCACGCGTAGTCACTTTGGACGGCGCATGAAGCCTCATCTCCGGTCACAGTCAACTAGAGTTTTCATCCTTTCAGTATTTTGAACATTTTGAGTTTAATAATCGAGTCGATCGGGGATCGTTAAGTTGGTCAAAATAGGGCCGATTTCCTCGGGAAGCGTGTTCGGGCGGTTTCCCCGAGCCGGTTTCAGTTTAGGACTTCTTGGATAAATGTTAAGGACTTGTAGTGACCCTTATGTGTGATTGGACTGACAGGAATCGTATGGTAGTTCCAGGACAAGGTTTTACGCATAGTTTTGCAGCAGGATTGTACTGTGAGTGGGCCCGATTTCCTTAAACCCTTGCATGCATAACTATTTCCACTTATATATATATATATATATATATATATATATATCTATGCTAGAATCAAGTAATGGTTTTGATTATCTTGAAATTATGGTTATGGCACGATTTACGATGTTTGGGCTTGAGACCCGTCTGGTGGAATTTAAGTATTGTTTTGAATTTTATATATACATATATATATATGCATGTGGATATCGATGACTATATTTGGTACTGCACTGTATAGATCCACCCGTGTGATACTGTCTCCTCCGGATGTGGTACCCCGGGGTGGTCACGGCTCATTGCTTGCGAGGGGTCATTCTACGGAGGGACCGTAGGATGATTCAGGAGCAGGATTGCTATGATTGGACGTCTGGGACGTTGAGTGTCTGGGACGCTAGGCATCTGGGATGCCGCACCCGGACTGGATTCGGGAATTGGACTCGGGATTGAGACCCCGAGTGGCACGCGTAGCCTTGGGACTGTGACCTTATTGGACGTCAGGGACGTCAGACATCTGGGATGTCAGGATAGGAGTGTATAGTGCAGTGACTGTGGTTATATTTATGGTTTTATTATATGACTTGTGATATCTTATGTGATTTTATGGTTTTAAATACTAATGCATGCATGTTTGGAAAACGGAGGGGTGAAAGTATATGTTTTAATTATTAAACTGTTTTATAAACTTTGAGTTTTGAACCACTCACCCTTAATGTTTTGGTGACCCATCCATGCCGTGCTACTGAGGTAGAAGAGGATCCTGAGGCTGAGGCATAGATCTACACTGCGCACTTGAACCCCTGTTGGGTAGGTTAACCCGCAGGATAACTTAGAGTCGTGCTCGGAATTTGTATTTTGGACATTATCCCATGTCTGACATCTTTTGAATTCGGATCGTATGTATAACTTTATTTCGGATATTTATGCATTTGAACTTTTAAGGTTAAATTTGGAATGTTGGTTGGGGTGTTAGACGGGAGCAGGGCACGTCCCTTTGTGGTCCCCAGGGGATCGGGGCGGGTCCTGTCAGAAATCCTCCCACGGATTGACCAAAAGTGTTTTTCTCCTCATTTCAAAAGAAGCGGATGCCTGCCAAATGCTGACAAAATTCGCGTCAATGTACGAGAGGGAGACACCTTAAAACAAATCTTAGCTCATTTTTCGATTGGTGAACTTGAAGTACAAAGACGATTGAAGTGTTTCTGAACATTTGAGTGATTTCTAAGAATTGGTGAATCGACTATCAACCATAGAGATGGTGCTTGAAGATGAGTTGCTGGAACTTTTGATGCTTTGCTCCAAACTGGATACTTTGAACACACTTTCGGTCTCCCTCAATAACTCTGCTCCCTAAGGTGTCTGTACTCTTCATTGGTGAAAGACAATTTATTAAATGATGAAGCGAGGAGGAAAGAACACGAGATATTAATCGAGTCAGAGGCCCTTGTTACAGAGAATTGTGGAAGAAGTTCTCAAAGAAAATCTAACAATCGTGACCGCTCCAGAGGCAAGCTAAGAGATCATTCTAGAGGCGACTACAAACCAAGGAAAGAGACAAAATGTTACCATTGCGGTTAACAAGGTTACATGTAGAGAGAATGTGCAATGCTCAAAAAGTAGCAATGAAATGGAGCCAATGAAAAGAATGAAACCAAAGATACAACCGCCATTGCTTCTAAAGGCGATCAAGGAATCATTATTTGTGATGCTAGTTTTATTAATTGAACTTCTCAAAATTCATGCTGGATTGTATATTCTAGCACATCATTCCATGTTACTTCTCAAAATGAGCTCTTCACATCCTACACAAGCGAAGATTTCAGAAATGTGAGGATGGGAAATGACAAAGTATCTAAGATCATAGGAAGAAGAGAAATAGATCTTGAGAACAACATAGGCTTCCCCTTAGTTTTCAAGAATGTGAGACATGTTCTAGACCTGCATCTCAATTTGAACTCTCCTCGTATGCTAGATGATGTTTGATGGTGGAAAAGAAAGCTCATCAAAAGTTCTCTAGTGCTAGCAACTGAGGAAAAAAGAATACACTATATGACACATGCCAAGGTCAGAAATAAGCATGTGAATTCAGCAACTAGCTAATCAGATTTAGCGATTGGGTTATGGTACAAACGTTTGGGTCATATGGGCGAGAAAGGATTGGAAATTCTCGCCAGAAGCAAGGTATTAGCCAAATTGAAAGCAAATGATACACCTCTAGAACCATGCACTGATTTTTTGGCTGGAAAACAACATAGAGCTTCATTTCATTATAAAGATGCACCTAGAAAACCCAATATAATGGATGTTGTTCATTCTGATGTTTGTGAGCTACTAACACTCTTAGTGGGGCAAGATACTCTGCTATCTTCATTGATGATCATTCCAAGGAGGTGCAGGCCAATGCAATCAAATATAAAGATCAAGTCTTTGAAGTATTCAAGCAATTCCATGTCATTATTAAACGTGAGTGACAAGACCCGCTCATATAACACTTTGATAATCATGTCTGATCTTACTCTCATCTGAAAAGCACTCCAAAGTACCAAAACTACCATCAACACATGTTAGATCAGAGATACTCATATTGCTCATCTACTCATGCCTCCACCTCTCGATCCGCCCTGATTTTCATACAACGGCCTGGAGGGTCATCGAAACATGAAAAGTGTGAGAGAAAAAAATTTATTTCAAAAATAAGTTTATCGAGGAAAATAACATTTTCCCTCCAGTTTCTAAAACATGCATACATAGGGCAAAACCAATGTAACAACTTAAACCTTCAATGAGGGTAAAAACGGAAAAGTTGGATGACATGGACCATTTTTCCCCTGAAAGTCAAAGATTGACTTTTTATGCCAAAGTCAAAGGGTTGACTTTTCTTGACCAAAGTCCAAATATTGAATTTTTCTATGGATCTCTTTTAGGGATTTGAGAAGACCATTGCTTAGGTCTTGGAATCCCGAGTTCGTAGACAGGCGGCACGTCATAATCAGAGATCGTTTGATATTATTTTGGGTCAAAGCCCTTAGGGGTATTTTGGTAATTATGTTTAAAGGGTATTTTTGTCATTTTGAAATATGGACCAATTGTGGGGTGACAGGTGTCAAGTCTGGAAGGTTCTGATTTTTCCTCTCGACCAACTTATGCACCTACTTATGAACATGTATGTGTGTGCTAAGGGTGATTTGGTGGTGAAGGGTCGAAGGCCATGAAAGTTAGTGGGAGCACCACCGTGAGGGAGAGGAAGGACAGAGCGCTTGAGAAGGTTAGGAAATGGAAGGGAAGCAGTGAGAAAGCGATAAGAGCTGAGAAGAAGGGAGAAGGAACTAGACATCTTGGGAAACCCGAGAACCATGGTCTCCATGGGTGTGTTTTAGTTTATTGATTAGACAGAGGGAAGCTTGGGAACCAAGCCTACTGGCGACTTTTGCATGGTCAGGTGACTGAAACTGACCCAAAACTTGAAGGCTGGGAGTTGAAACGCAATGCAGGATGCTGGTCGAACATTAGTCGTGAGATGAAGGTATCTCCGTTCGATTTCTGTTTGTTCTTCCTTCATATTGAGACCATATATATATATCCTAGAGTTAGATTACATGATAATTGTGAACGAAGGGATGAAAACGTGAAGAGATGGACATTTTAGGGCAAGGTCGAATCGGCCCGGTCAGGTCTTGCGTGCAGACCAGTCGGCTAACCCCGTCGAGGTTAACAATGAACAATACATGTGCGTGAAGCTCAAGCCCAGGGAAGGAAAGTGGTGCGTGAAGGCGTGTGGTGGCCCACCTCAAAATGCATGCAACATAAAAGTTCATGTTCTCGACGATACGAGTCTAACAGTATAATTTTTGAGGCGATCGGATATCGTCTTAGGGAAATTGTGATTGTCCGAATGTTTTAGACCTTATTTTAATATGTTACAAATTCAAAAAATTATGTGATAAAATAGTGAGTTAATTTAGATTATTAGTGAACCTTAGAAGTGATTTTTGGCAAGAATTGATGTTCTCGGAGTATATGGAAAAATGCACGGTTCGGTTCGGTCGCGTAAAAGGTATGTGTGAGTAGACTTATGGTTTTCCTTAAATCCTATGCACGCCTATTAAGTGGTTTAAAATGTATTTCTATGGGTTTGATGATAATTTAATGGTTGGAAATTTTATTGGATTTTTGGTGATTTTTATGAATATTTTATTATTATTTTATTACACGTTTTACGAGATTTTTCATAAGTTATATTTTTTTATTATCATTCCGATTGTGGACTTGCGTTGACATGTGATTTTGCTAGTGTTGGATCAATTGGATTTTATATGGATTATCGGATTTTGAGGAAATTAAGGAAATTGTAATTTGACACGTTTTGAAAGGAAGTTGGGTTTATTACGCTTTGGGCTATTACTGAGTTGTGGAAAATGGATTTATGCTTGTTATGCCATATTATATGATTTTGATGATGATGGATGATTGGGATTTTGATGTGATTTATGTGTGAATTGGGCTTAGGCCGGTGTAACGACCCGTCCAAAATTAGCGGGATTAATTAAAGATTAATGATGGATTAGCGAGACTAATCGGGGATTAGACGAGGATTAACGGACGTTCTGGGCGAAATGACGATTTTGCCCTTGGAATGGGTGGAATGTTGACTTTTTGTTTGGACGGTCAAATGGACTTTGGCCGATGACTGTGACGTAGTTTGGGACGTCACGAGTTCATAGACAGGTGGCACATTCGATTCTGACATCCGAGGAAGAAATTATGACGACCGGAAGTTCGGGGGTATTTTGGTAATTTGGTTGAATAGGGGCCAACAGTTGACTTTTGACCCGAAAAGTCAGATGGCCGAGGGCCGAGGACCGTTACGTAGATCGGAACAATACGAATACGTATACAGGCGACACGTAGAATTCGGACGTTCGAAGAAGAAGTTACGGTTCACGAAAGTTCGAACCTACTATTGCACGTTTTACGAGATGGAAGCCTTTTTGGCATTTAGTGGGCCCCGGATCTTTCTCATGCCCAATGGATGAATGAAAAGTGTCATTCATCCTTTCCCCATCATTTTCCTTCATGCATATCCCCTTCCCCTTCATCGATCATTTTCCCATCCTTTCTCAGGCCCAATGGGTGAATGACAAGTGTCATTCATCCATTCCCCATCATTTTCCTTCATGCATATCCCCTTCCCCTTCATCGATCATTTTCCCATCCACCAAACCCGATCACCCTTCCACCCCAAATCCAAACCCTTGACCCCTATGACCATTTGTGAGACCCAAGAGAGTGAGACGAGGACCGAGGAAGATGGTGGACGGTGGAGGACACCTCGAACCCAAGGTATCGGTTTAACCGATTTTCCCCATTTTTCATTTCAATCATTATGGCCTGTTTTTAATGATTAGGATGGATTTATTGAATTAGTAGGAGTGTAATAGGATGATTTTGAGGAATTTTAGAGGTTGAAGAACCCCTGGAATTAATTAGGAGGATTGGAATTGATTAGGAGAAGAACGGACGAAAAACAAGGAAGAAATACGACTGGACCGATAACGCCAGTCCAAGTTGCACGGAGAACCGGACCGGCCAGTCGGACTGGTCGGCTGGAGGAAGAAGATGACTCTGTGCAGGGCGCGTGAGGCCCACGCGCAGAGCCATCTTGGGGCGCGTGCTAGCGCATGGTGCAGAATTTGAGGGAGGTTCCAACATGTGAAATCATCTATTTAATGTAACGAACATTTTGGGACTGGTTTCGAGTCGATCGAACATCGTCTCGATATAGTTCGGGCTATTTGAAGTCTTCGGTGCGCGTTTAAAAATAGTTAAAAATCTTGGAAAATTATGGGGCTTTAGTGAGGGGTTAATTAAGTAGTTAGTAACCCTCTAAAGTGATTTGGATAGGTTTGGGAACCTCGAAGGCGACGATTGACCAGGGAAGGCATACGATTCGCGTATCGAGGCAGCAGCGCGCACGGTCTGTGAGTGGACTTTCTTGCTGAAATCGATGTATGCATAAATGTTTTATATATGTTTTAACACATGTTTTGGGATTCCTTGAGTGCATTTTGTGTGTGTGTTTACGTATGGGCACGTACTTCGAGGTTTTCTGTTTTATATGTGCTTATATGCACTTATGCTTTCGGTTTTCATGAAATCATTTTGAAAAGGTAAAACTGGGCATGAGACCCATTTGGATTTGGTTTTGACTCGGGCATGAGACCCTATTGATGACCTATGGATCTGAGTCGTGGTCATGACGGGTGCTGTGTGCACGGCGACGGACGATGTGACGCTCACCTCCAGATTGGGATGCGTTCCTTCTGGAGAGGTCACAATGCACGTCCCGTTGTTGAGCAGCCACTGCAGGCTCGACTTCGGAGTGCTGACGGTTTAGAGGATCAATGGGTGACGTGTGCACCATGGTCTCGAGGTGGTCACGGCGGTGATGTGTTCACGGTGACATACCCGGATTGAGAGCGGTTCTGGATTGATGGTTGCACGCATCGCTATGATCGGGATCGTGACTAACCCTTAGATATCGGGCACGATACCCCATTGATTTACGAGTTTGGGCCCGATGCCTAGTAATTGTGAAATCGGTCTAGAGGCCCTGTTGAGTCGTATGTTCGGGCTTGAGGCCCAGTTGCTTTATGTTATCGGGCGTGAGTCCCGTTTTATATTTTTGTATACTAGTATGTATATACCCTCCTTATGAGCTTAATTATTGGTCTCCTCCAGACGTCGACTTGGAGAGTCACGATCCACATACCAGATTGGGTATCCCCATAGGGATCCCGTTCCAGGAGTGGGCGTTATGATGTGGTCCCAGATCAGATTCCGGAGAGATGATCAGACTAGGCTCGAAGATAGGGCCTCCCAGATGGAGAATTCCTGGGAGAAGACTCGGAGTGATACCTCGAGTAGTATGCATACTTATATATATAGAGAGACATCGTGACTATATCGGGGATGTGTTCCCTAGGGGCTGTGTGCCCCTAGTTGGCATCTTGTCCAGAAGTTCCTAGGATGGGTTATATATGTATATATGTATATGTGTACGAGTTTTCACTGAGACGGCGTTGGGCTGAGACCCACACGTATTGGTTTTGGTTGAGACCCATATGAGATTGCTTTAGGACGAGTTCCCACGTGTTTTGGTTTGGACGGAGGTCCCATGTATTAATTTATAGATTTCATGCCAAGGCCCAAATGGTTTGATGGTTCATGACGGTTTATGGGGACCGGGCATGAACCCAAGAAATGGTTTTTGAATGCATGCATATGTTTTTAATGAAGGGCATAAAGGTCTTTTATGAAATGTTTTTATAAAATATTTTTTTTGTCCACTCACAGCTTTTGTGTTTTGAATGCCCTTCAGGTTGATCGCGGATGCGGTTCTAGCAGAGACGAGACATCACATTCCTCATTTGGATCCTGGCGCCCTCTGATTGTCCCTGTTGGGCAAAGGACGAAAATATCCCTGGTCTGACACTTTATGTCAGACGGGAGCAGGCACGTCCCATGCTAATCCCGAGGGATTTGGGACGCGTCCTGTCGCCCGGGGTTCATAATTTGATTCGGATTTCTGAATTTGGTTTGGATTACAGGAACGTGTTCTAGTTATATGTGATATGATATTGGAAAGATAGGTGATGTGATGTGGGAAACCCTCTTCGAGATGTCATATTGTTGGGCAATGCCTAGATGTTATATCCCTAAACGGCCATTCGAATGTTGTATCCCTGAATGGTTATAGTGTGGGATTGACATTCGGATGTTGTATCTCTAGACGACCACTCAGACTTTGTATCCCTGAGTGGTTGTGATCCAAGGTTGGCACCTAGATGCTGTATCCCTAGGTGGTCACTCGATCGTCGAGTCTAGGACTCCGTAGTTCCCTAGTAGTTATATATTATGATTTGGCCTACCAGTAGTGCAGTATGAGATATGTGGTTAGACACCTGGACAATGTATCCCTAGGTGGGCCCTCAGATGCTGTGTCCCCGAGTGATTTTGTGATATGATGATTTGGTAGGCATCGAGGATGGGTTTTGTCAAGTTATGAGGTTGATTTGGTATGGTTACTTGGTTATGTTCATACACGTACTGGTATTTTCATATAGTTTTATATGGCTATGTGTTCTGTTGATTAATGTATTCTGGATTTACTTGGTTTCTCATTGTTATTCCGATATTTGAAAACTTTGTTGATGCATGCATAGTTTTTAGTAACGGAAGGTAAAGAGTATATTTTTGAATAGTATGTTTTGATAAACCTTTATTTTGTCCACCCACACTGTTTTCGTGTTTTTGAAACCCCCCCAGGGCCATTGCACGAAAGTTGAAGTTATATACGGAGCTGAGGCATAAGCTCACGAGTAGGTAAGTAGCTTTGGTCTGACGGGGTTTTCGAGGGTACGTTTACCTGTCCGACGGGAGCAACACCTGGGTATGTGGATATGGTGTTTTCCGGATCGGGTCTTGTCAAGTTGGTATCAAAGTTTAGGTTTTGATATATGCTTGACATTGCTATGCCTCCGAGATAGGAGGCTCGTGCACATCCGGGTAGTGAACTGTAAATGGCTGCCCCGAGGTAGTTTTTGGGCTGGATGTGAATTGGTTATATAAGATATGTGTTGTTAGTATAGCTCACTTAGATTACTCGAAGTGTTTTATGTGTTGTCAAACAGTGTGATTCTTTGATATTTGCGATGTTAGATTGAATTCGCATCATGAATAGTGAATGTCATGTCTTAGTAGGGGAAACAGTTGTATGATTTTACATAGTAAGTGAACTAGCTAGTGGAATTCGTGTCATTGTTGGTATGTTAGACTTGAGAAGGTGAATATGTTTTCCCTGGTGAGACTGAGGATTTGATAATTAGTATGATGGAAGGTCTTTTGTCAGACTCGACGGATATGGTAATGTGTTGGCCAACAAATATAGGTAACAAAACTTATCTGATTTGGAAAATTAATTGGAATAGGCGTTCGGATGTCTGGTGGTGGCTTGGATGTGAACTGTGTTGTCGAACTAAGAATTGAGAAGAGCCGAGCGGTGGAGGTATTGTAATTGAGAGTATTAAGCGTAGTGTGGAAAATGGTAGCACAGAAGATATAACCCCCCTTATTGTGGACAAGTGATATGTTTTGTGTGTGTAAGTAGGTTAGATGATTTTCTTTATGTTTGATCTATGATTTTGGTGTTGTTTGGATTAACTTATACCCTTGCCATGCTTAAGGATGGATAATTTGGTTGTCTTTGATTTGATTGTAACAAGGGTCATTCTCCTAAGGGGAAAAAAAGTCTTAGGCATAGGGAATCGTGATGGAAGTGAATCCGGAATTTGGTAAGTTTATAAGTTGGAGAATAGGCCATTGGATGGATTTCCTGGTGATTGGCCATAAAGTGGTAGGTGTACGACTATTAGTATAGGTTTGGTAAGAGTGTGTGATCGTTGTTATGACCTTCTGATCCATGACCTTTGCAACATGGAGATTGATTATTGTTTCAATGTATGAATGTGCTTGAGCGTTGTAAAACTGACTATTTCATTTATGGATTGAAATGGCAGCTTGGATTGCTGATGGTGATATCTTATTTATATTTTCGCTAGTTATGAGATGTATGTTATGTGGCATTGTCCAAAGAAGGAGTGTGGGTGACAGGACCCGTCCTCGAGGGACATAGATAACCATGTCCGGTCCTGCTCCCGTCTGACAAGTCAATTGAAGTCCCGAAACTACCCTTCAGCACCTGAGACAAGGGATAACTGCACTGATTTCCGCTCATGCCTCCGCCTCTCGATCACCCCCGAACGTCATGCCACGGCCTGGAGGGTCATCAAAACAGGAAAGGTGTGAGTGGACAAAAATAATATCATTTAAAACACATTTATCAAAATACATCATTTACCCTCCAGTTTATCAAACCATGCATGCATAGAATCAACATATGAAAAACATCACCGGCTTTCTAGCCAAATCTCATGAAAACATCAAATCCCAGCTCTCAAGCCAAATCACATGAAAACATCAAATCCCGGCTCTCAAGCCCAAATGCCATTTAAATCTTTTTATAAACCATTTTATCATACAATAAAGCATATAACTCGGGAATTACACATCCGAGGATCCTCTGGGAATTACACATCCAGAGTCGTCATCTTGCTGGGAATTACACATCCAGCCCTGCTGGGAATTACACATCCATCCTCACCGGGAATTACACATCCGGTCCCTCCAGGAATTACGCATCCGGAGTCCCCCCAGGAATTACACATCTGGAGTCACTTCGGGAATTACACATCCGAAGTCTACCCAGGAATTACACATCTGAGGGCATCAAACATCAATACACAATCAAAAGTTTTATTTCAAAATCATCATTAAAACCATGTCAAAACCATTTATCACGGGTTCTCATGCCCTAAATCTCATTTCTCATTTCTCGTAAATCTGTAAAATCATTAAATAGTTCAATGCACGTAAATCCGTAAAATCATATCCAAAAATGTATTATAAATCCACTAAATCAATTTCCCGACTCAAAATCAATCTCAAATCCCGAGCTTTCGCCCAAAACAGAATTTCATAGTTTCTCGAAAAACGTGCCCAAAATATCGATTATAATATCATTAAATCCAGAAATAATCATATCAAATCATTGAAATTCAAATCATACCATAAATTATGTAAAACATTTAACTATGCATGCATATCAATTTATAAAACAAACGTCCACTCACACACCGTCCAAACCACTTGCTTTCCGAGCTGCACGCGTTTCCGTAATTTTCGACATTTTCCAGGGATCTCGAATCATGTCCAAAATCATTCCTCAAGGTCACTAATAACTCAATTAACATCATATTCATTTCCCATAAGTTTTCGGGAATTAATTACGAATTAATTACGAATTAAATACGTAACATAAACCTTCGGACCCTCGAAACAATATCGAAACGGTATACGATTAACTCGAAACCAACGCCAAAATGTTCGTTACATTGCATAGAACAAAAGTCGTGTTGAACTCACCTCAGGAATCGTGCCAACGCGCCCTCACGTGCCGCCGTGAGTGGCTACGCGTGAAACTCACGCGCCTGCTACAGTGTCACCACCTTCACCCGTTTATCTGTAAAACGGATCCTGTGACCCGCGTGCTAACTCGATTCAATGTCCATCAATCCTACATCAATTCCTACAATTTAATTATCCATTAGCATTATCATAGATCAAATTTAGGTTCTGTAAATCCAATTACGTAAAACCTTACCGTAATCCAGTCGAATTGAACTCGACCTTCGAAGAACATCGAATCACTGTTCATCGTCCAATCTCCACAATTTCTCGTTGTTTTCCTTCAATTGATGCATCAGGAAGCATCGTGGGATTATAATGAACATATTTCCAAGATCAATCTCATCATTCCATATCTCCAATTCCTCGACTCAAACTCGAAAATCCAATGTTCTCCCTCTTTCTGTTCTAAGGCAAAACGACCTCACTTTCCTTCGTTTTTAATCTGGTTCGACTCGTCTCACTCCCATGAAGCTAAATTCAACATCAATTTCACTCATAAACGTCTAACAATTCGAATTCGACATTAATGTTCATGGGTATTTTTTCGGGTTTTCTGGGTTTGGTTTCAGCTAGGTTCGAAGTTCATAACTCCCCTTATTCTTCTCTATAATTCCCCACGATTTCACTCTCAATGACCTCAGTTCCCAATTAGTTTTGGTTGCTGGTAAGATCAATCAGCAAGGTCATGTTCTCTGTTTTTGGTTGTTCTCTCCCCTGCACAATCAAGTATTCAAATAGCTATATATATAGAATTATCGTTTACTCATTATCAGGGCCACTAATTATCCAAGACAAATGACATGTGTCACTCAATCACATGAGTGACTCACCCTCACATTTGACTCAGCCCATTTAACCGTCCATTTCAACAGGTACAGATGTCCAATTAGGGTTAATTTCCTTGATGAGTCATCAAACTGGCAAAAAGACCAATTCACCCTTCCTTGCATAATTACCAAAATGCCCCTCACAATTCTAGACCCATAACTTTCACGTCCGAACTCCGATTGACGCATGCCGCCTGTCTACGGATTCAGCGTTCCGAGAACTATCCAACGATACTTCCGGAAAGTCCAAATAAGGTCCCAATAAAAAAGTCAACTTTCGGCCCTTATAACCAAGGGCAAAATCGTCATTTTCGTCAAATTTTCCAAATTTTCCCTTTTTGAATTTCTGGGTCGTTACAATGAGGCATATGCTACTTTGCATAGGAAAATGAGGGAACCTTTATGATGTAGCTTCACGATGCTGGTTAGTAGTACTAAGGAATGATCGAGTTAGATAGCAGTTTGGGACCTTGCATGAGTAAAGTATCTCTTCTTCCGAAGAAACAAAGAATGTTAAATCGGAGAGAATAAAGTGGGTGAAGCTGGTTATAGAATTATGGTTGTTCTGAAAAGGAAGCCTATGGAATGGCTAGTACTTTGAACATGAAGTCTTAAGTAATATGTTTAAACTTATAGGATGTATGTGGAAGGAGTAAGAAGTATCACATATATGGAAAACATTGCTGGTAAATTAGTTTATCTTGATAGAGTGTGTATAGATACTGTGTTATGCTAGAAGGTAAAGAATTTAGTTGTGGAAGTTGCTTCTGACTCCCGAGTGGACAGCTTCTGAGAATTTGAAAAAGTTTTTCAGGATGATTGTAAATGAGTTGGTAAGTCAGATGATTGGACTACGAGAAACCATAATGTCGAAAGTGTTTGGTTGGGATCCAAGATTTTTGTGAATAAGAATGTTTATATCTTAGAACATTTGATATGATGTGAGTGTTATGTTGAATTCTTGGTGAATTGGATTTTATCAAGTGGTTAAGGGAATATAGTCGGTATTACCCTGGAATTGTTTGAATGTTATGCGAGTACCCATATGATGAATCATCTGGGTTTAAAAGTTAGCTTGCTAAATGTATTAAATTGAGACATGATAAAAGATGATTAAGTAGGGCAAGAAATTTTGAGAGGGTTGTATACTTTTGTTTTAGGGTGTTGGTTTATAAATTTAGAATTGTGGAGATAAATGTGCTACCACCTTTAAGAGACCCTATGTTTTAACTAAGGGATAACATTTTGACGAAGCCTCATGTTTGAAAAGCTAGTGGTATTCCAAATTTGGAATTTGACCTATAACTCATACTCAGAATACAATATTGGTTCACAACCTGAAAGAAAGATGGAAAGTGAAATGTCAGGACCTGACCCACCTCGGTCAGGACCCAACTCTAACACGATATTATCCGCTTTGGGCCTCCTAGCCCTCATGGTTTTGTTTTCGGGAGTTCACGATACAACTTCCTAGAAGGTCACCCATCATGGAATTGCACCAACTTCAACTCGCTTAACTTTGGAGTTCCAACCGAACCCAAAGCCACTGAGCTCCCAAAAGGCCTCGTGCTAGATATGTGTGTGCCTACGCCTTTAAGGCACACCATAACTCCCCTCCCAGACCATTCCCCCTCGCCGGATTGTTGGATCGTTCACTATTCCCTCTAACAGATAGGTTTTACAATCTACCTCCCTTAGGGCCCAGCGTCCTCATTGGAAAACTTCCCGGTCGGGGTCTGGCTCTGATACCATTCTGTCAGGACCCGACTCTAGCACTATATTGTCCGTTTTGGGCCTCTTCGCCCTCTCGATTTTGTTTTCGAGAGCTCACGGTGCAACTTCCCAGGGGGTCACCAACTCGCTTAAGTTCCAACCAAACCCAAAGCCACTGAGCTCCCGAAAGGCCTCGTGGTAGATAAGTGTGTGCCTACACCTTTAAGGTACACCACCACTCCTCTCCCAGACCATTCCCCCCTCGCTGGAATGTGGGATCGTTCAGTGTTCCCTTCAGGACACAGGTCTTACATGAAATTTCCAAGTACAGTCCTAAGTAATAAGGAAATTGGATGGAACTCAACGTATGGTTATAGACCTAGTTTCGATTATCTTGGTTGGGTTAAGTTAAGAGTATGTTCCCAAATGTTGGATGCTCGAGATACTTGTGTAGTACTAATATTCGATATGATTGGTACTTGTATCGTGACTTAACTCAGCTTGGGGTAGAGGCTGGTGTGTTGATTTCTAAGCCATGTTATCACTATTATGATCGGTGCATATGTGTGAATTGCACAGTACTTAATATGGTTTCCAAGTGATAATTGCAATGTTTATTAATACTCGAGTATTAATGACTGGTTGGGTGATCGATTGATGATAATTTTTGCATTTTTAATACATGTGGTCAAGTAATTTGTGTCGACCTGAGGTATCTACTTTTGGGGCTTAACTAGTTGGAAGTTACTGATTGGTTTGGTCCCACAATTTATGATTTTGTGGTTTGAAATGTGTTAATTGATGGGTTACCCTTAAACCTAGATAATGTTAGGTTATTGCGATTTGAAGGACAGAGTCCGGGATATAAAATTTATTGATAGTGTTGTTGTACATGGTAACCCATGCTTGAATTGTTAAGTAATGATGGTCCCCTAGTGAAGGTTACACCTTGGGAAGTACAATGAGACTTGAGACGTAATGACACGACCTACCCTAATCCCCTGGGATTAAGGGATAAGTCATGCTCCCGTCTAACCCACGTGCGACACGAAGGCTAAACATATGTCTAACCTTCATGGAACACGTAAGCCAGACAAGGGATACCCAGGTCAACGTACCAAAAACAATTTCAAACTTCCCAGAGTGCGCAGAAACCACTGTGGATCGCGTGTGTGATGTCTCTGTCTCACTAACAACAGCCAGTACCTCATCAACAACCTGGAGGGTATCGAAAACATAAAAGACTATGAGTAGACAAAAATCAATAATAGGTTCAGAAAGCATTTATAAGCAAAGGCAGTTATACCCTCCACGTAAAACCAATGCATGCATTCGTCGTCCGAGGACGGTGATTGGTGATTGATGACTGAGGATCCTGGGAGTTGGTATTCGGTAGTTTTATATGGTGCTCGCAAGTTGAAACTCGGAAGGGTTGGAAGTGAGAATCAGATTGATGTCCCGACATAAAACGAGTTGGTTGGTGAGTTGGATTGTGTACGGACACGTGGTTGTGATCCGTAGGAGTTGTGGATTTCCTAAGTGTAGTAGAGGAGTTGACAGTCGATTGGTTCGTCTAGTGGTGGTATACGTGCTGAGAATTGAGTTCCATGGTTGGAAAAGATGGATACACTTCCAACATGGCTGGAATCGCGGAATCAGGAGGCAACGAGATTGGGACAATGAGAAATTGTAATTCTAGATACTTTTGAGTCGTTATGGGAGACTCCTGGTGGTGTATGATGGGACATAAGGAGTTGTGACCCCCTTGATCGTGGACACATGTGAATGCATTACGGAGCAGAGAGTACGTGATGATGTGGCGTCACTAACGTTTGTTATGTGTGGCAAGATTGTGTTTACTTTGGATTAATGTAGTATGAAATGTGATGTCTTGGATTATCTTGAGTTTCATTAGAGGATGATGAGCTAGCGCCATCTTGCAGGAGTGAGTGTCGTTGGATATCAGAAATGATATGATGTGAACATAATGATGGGTAGGTTGGCTATGATGAATATCTTGGAAATGTTGGATATAAGTACTTTGCCTTGTATACGTATGGGTATATGGTCTTGGATCTAGTGCTGCGTCTACCCTGTGATGTGATTGGAGCAGATGTAGTGGATGTTGGTCCGAAAACCTAGGAGACTCGGCATAGACTTGAGTCGGTATGCCTTGGAAGATGTGTTTGGGCCTGGAATCATGATCGGCCTAATGTTGAACTCTGGGATTGAAGCGTGATTGACTTATAGTCAATGTGGATACTATGATGTTGGAACGGAAGGATGCTTTAGGATGTTATTGGATGGAATTGGGATATATCTTGAACACATGAGTATTTGAGTGACCGGCTAATGCCGATGTGATTGAGGATATACTGTCCGATGGATGTGATTGCTATGTACATTGTGAAGTATGTGATGTTTTGTGGTATGCACCATGGTTATGGTTAGATGTTATTGGTTGGTGGGACCCTGACGCTGAGAGGTGTGATTACGGTGAGACATGTATTCGATAGGGTTCAGTTATAGACAGGTGGAGTGGGACGTGGATGGTATTCCCACGGGTTGACTGTATTGGTGATTGTAAGGTAATGGAACCACCATGAGCTGACTTGACGAGTTGTTCGGTGTGCGCGCCTGTGTTGTGACTCCGGTAAAGTCGGCACAGATTGCTGACGGAGTTAGTATGGATTGTTAAACAGATGTTGATCGCTAAAAGTACCAAAGCTGATAGAGGTGAGTTTCATGCTGGATGCCGAGGAGTTGATACGAAGTACATTTGGAATGACTCGAGAATGAGTCAAAGTTGATGTGACTAGTAGCAGTGTTGTCGTGACGCATCTATTGTCAGTTGAGCCGTGAGTGTCGGCTAGTGTAATGTTAGAGGTACCTCCGAAATGAGTTAGATATGAAGAGAAGATGTGTCAAACCTCAGTAAAACTGAAATGATCGCCAGATGAACCGAAAATTGGTACGACTTGATCCGCATAAGATGTACTGGCAGTTGTTGTAACAGCCCATCCCAGAAATTGGGATTAGATTAGTTGTTAATGACAGATTAGGGAAGCTAATCAGTAATTAGTTGGGTGATTTCGGATGGACGATGCGGAATGTTGATTTTGCCCCTAGAATGGGCAGAAATGTTGACTTTCTGTTCGGACGGTCAATTGGACATTGACCGATGACTGTGATGTAGTTCAGGATGTCACGAGTGCATAGACAGGTGGCACGTCCGATTCCGCCATCCGAGGAGGAAGTTATGATGTTCGGAAGTTCAAGGGTAATTTGGTAATTTAGTTAAAATGGGGCACTTTGTTGAGTTTTCAAACGACATGGACTTTTCACGTAAATCGAGGACTGTTAGGAACGTCTCGATGCCCTGAGTACAACGACAGGCGGCACATCGTCATCGGACTTCGGATGAATTAGTTATGGGTCTAGGGAAGCGAGGGGAAAAATGGTCAATTGTGTGGTAAGGGGAATTTTAGTCATTTTTTATTTTTGGGAATGCATGCCCAGCGACATCAGGACATTTGGCTGTTCTGGGGAGTTCTAACCATAGAGAAGTGGACACCTGTCCTTCTCTGGATGGTGGTAGAACCTTGCACAAATCAATTTAAACGGGTGAAATATTTGTGCATGGCTTGAGCAAAAACCAGAGAAACAGAGCAGGGGAACCAACCCAGATTACCTTGTGATCTTCATTAGTTGTGAGAGGTGTGTGAAGGCAAGAGTGAGAACTGATGATGAGGGTGTGGGTGGTGCTGTCACAACAAGTAGCCGTGGACGGTGGCCACATCACCGTGAGAAACAGAGAACGAGTACCACCGTGAAATCCAATCTTCATAACTTCTCTTAAACCATACCCTTTGCTTAGGCATTGTGAAGGAGTGATGGAGTGGAATTCAAGGCGAGTTCGGTGACGGTCACAGCGGGGCACGACGGCGTAAGTAAAGGCAAAACCACGAAATTGCTAATTTGAGTTTGAAAATGGCAAACGTAGTTCTAGCAGCTATTAATTGATTCTTTGTGTTTGCACATGTTCTGGAGGTTGCAAGAGCTACAAAGGAGCTGGAACAGTGCTCCAAGGTGGCCGAGCTCACATGAACAGAGGGAGGAGGAAATTCGAAGGTCTTTTGGATCTTGGAAGGTAAGAAAAATGCCCTAAGTTCTTGATTTTAGTAGTTAGATCGTTTTATTAGAGGGGGACGAAACAATTAGACTAAAAAGGGTTCAAAATTGGGCTAAAAATGGAGGGAACCGTAGACGCCGGTTCAACTGAACCGGCTGAACATTGGACCGAACCAAACCTGGTTTGTGCAAGGTAGGAGATGAACAGTAGACAGTGTGTGGCTCCCACGCACAGCCCCTTTGGACTGCGCGTGAGAGCGTTTGACACTGTTCATGGGGAAGTTGTCAACACGAATTTTTATCGTATCGATGTAACGAACATTTTAAGACTGGTTTCGAGTGGATCAAACATCGTTTCGATAGTTTTTGGGATGTCCGAAGGTTGTAGGCCTCGGTTAAAAATAGTTAAAAATTTGGGAAAATTACGGGGACTTAGTAGGAGCTTAATGAAGTAGTTAGTAACGTTATTATGGGATTTGGATAGGTTCGGGGAAGACGGTGATAACTGATTAGCCGGGAATGGCAAAAGTGTGCGGACTATCGAGGCGACGACGCTATGGTCTGTGAGTGGACTTTAATTTCAAACTTATGATGCATGCATATATGTTTTATATGTTTTCTATACGTGATTCTATGATTTTGATTATGATCTTGATGATTTACGGTTGTGCACGGATTTTGAGATTATAACGTAATTACACGTTTTACGAGATTTCGAATGATCTTGTGATTTGAATGTGATTTCGATGTTTTGATTTCGGGAATTGAAATATGATTTGATTTCAATGATTTGAAATGGATTTCAAAAAAGTGATTTTGGGATTGAAGCCCAGTTCATAAAAGTGGTTTTAAAAGAACGTGATTTTGGGTTTTTGAATCGGATTTCAAAATGACGATTTTGGATTCGATTTTGGAAACTTGGAAATGGATTTCCGGGTTTGGTTTCGGAATGGTTATTCCGGATGCCAGCTTACAGAATGATGGTTTCGGACTCGGATTTGGAAATGGATATGGATATGAGTTCTGGGTTTGGATTCGGGATCCTGATGAGATTGCGGATTCAGATTCGGAAAGGGATAATGGTTTTTAAATGGTTTTGGATTGGATTTGATGGATCTGGTTATTGGGTTTAAAGACCCAAATATGATTATGACGGGGGCGGGCCCGGATTGGATTTAAAGACTCAGATTGAGTTTAAAGACTCGGGAGTTTAAAGACTCGGATATTGATATTTCCCCCGTAAGCCTATTGGGTATAAAGACTCGGGAGTTTAAAGACTCGGATTATATTGAGGCCTGGATTGAGTTTAAAGACTCGGGAGTTTAAAGACTCGGATAGATCCAGCAGGTTCGATGGATGGAAATGTGGTTTTAAATGTGTTTTGGATTTCACTGAGACTTGATGATGATGGTTTTTAATAATGGTTTTTCCGATGTTTTGGGTAATGACCCGAATGAATGGATTTTGAGGGTTTTGGGCTGAGGCCCGAGATTTGAGAAAAGGCAATGAGCTCGGTTTTCTTGAATGATTTGAATAACTTGAAAATAGAATAGTTTTATGACGTGGTTTTTGATATGCATGCATGGGTTTCTAAAAGGAGGGTATAAATGTAATTGTTTTATTGAACTGTTTTTGAACTTATACTTTATTTTTGTCCACTCACAGTCTTTTGTGTTTTCGATACCCTCCAGGCTGTTGCGGTGCGGGCTATTGGGCGAGAGAGACAGAGACATCACATACGCGATCCATAGTGGAGACCGCGCGCTCTGGAAGTCCGGAAGTTTTGAGAGGTTCAGTCAAGAATCCCTTGTCCGACTTACGTGTCACATGGAGGTTGGACGTCAGTTTAGCCTTCGAGTCACTCGTAAGTTAGACGGGAGCATGACTTAGCCCTTAATCCCGAGGGATTGAGGGCGGGTCATGTCAGTTGTGGTGATAGTGTCAATAACAGGGAACAGGATTTGCAGGTGATGTACGCCGAGTAGGAGTCCCAGGTGTGAAATAAGTTGGATCCCCCAATTAATTCTGGACGTATGGCATTCAGAATTTCGAGGACGAAATTATTTTAAGGAGGGGAGATTGTAACGACCTGTCCCGAATTTAGGGATTAGATTAGTAATTAATGACGAATTAGTGAGATAAATCGGTGACTAGTCAAGTAATTTCAGACGGACGATACAAAATGACTGTTTTGCCCTTGGATAGGGACACTTTTTAGTCAAGTAATTAATGACGAGGGTGAAAAAGTTGATTTTTCATTCGAGACACTTTTTAGACTTTCCGAAGAGACCGTTGGGTAGGTCTCGAGATTTTGAATCCGTAGACAGGTGGCATGCGTAAATCGGAGTCTGGATGGAAAAGTTACGAGTCTAGAACTATGAAGGGCATTTTGGTAATTATGTTAAGGAGGGGCAAAATGGTAATTTGACTAGGCATTGGCGGATTCAGCCATGTTTATTGACTCATTTAGTTCATTCAATGACTAGGCATGCTTTCCTTCCCCTTCCTCTTTCTATTTCCTCACGATTTCATACTCTCAATTCTAATTTGAGTCTCACGGTTTCAGTTGAGGGGGTTGATTGCTGCCTTAGATCAATCACACCCATCCTCTGTTTTTGTCTCAACTATCATACACGACCAATCTTCCAATTCAATTAATTATCTAATTCATCCACCGCTCACCTTCACTTGCCACTAAGTAGCCTTTGCCAGGTGATAAATGTTCATATAATTAAAGTGACAGTTGTCATTGAATGAACTAAATGAGTCAATAAACATGGCTGAATACGCCAATGCCTAGTCAAATTACCATTTTGCCCCTCCTTAACATAATTACCAAAATGCCTTTCATAGTTCTAGACTCGTAACTTTTCCATCCGGACTCTGATTTACGCATGCTGCCTGTCTACGGATTCAGTATCACAAGACCTACGCAACGGTCTCTTCGAAAAGTTTAAAAAGTGTCCTGAATGAAAAGTCAATTTTTGCCCCCTCCTCCAAGGGCAAAACAATCATTTTGCATCGTACGTCCGGAATTACTTGACTAATCACCGATTCATCTCACTAATTCGTCATTAATTATTAATCTAATCCCGAAATTCGGGACGGGTCGTTACAATCTCCCCCCCTCCCCCCTCCCCCCCCCCCCAAAAAAAATAATTTCTTCCTCGAAATTTTAAATGCCGTACGTCCACAATTAACTGGGGGATCCAACTTATTTCACACCTGGGACTCCTACTCGGTGTACATCACCTGCCAATCATGTGCCCTGTTACCACCACTATCACCACAACTTCCAGTACATCTTATGTGGATCAACTCGTGCCAATTTTCGGTCCATCTGGCGATCATTTCATTTTTACTGAGGTTTAACACATCTCCTTTTCATATCTAACTCATTCCGGAGGTACCTCTAACATTACACTAGCCATCACTCACAGCTCAACTGACACTAGGTGCGTCATGACACCACTGCTACTAGTCACATCAACTTCGACTCATTCTCGAATCATTCCAAATGTACCTCGTATCAACTCCCCGGCATCCGGCACAAAGCTCACCTCTATTAGTTTTGGTACTCTTAGCGATCAACATCTGTTTAACAACCCATACTGACTCCGTCAGCAATCCGTGCTGCCTTTACCGGAGTCACAACACAAGCGCGCACACCGAACAACTCATCAAGTCAGCTCATGGTGGTTCCATTACCTTACAATCACCAATACAGTCAATCCGTGGAAATACCAACCACGTCCCACTCCACTTGTCTGTAACTGAACCCTATCGAATACATGTCTCACCGTAATCACACCTCTCAGCGCCAGGGTCCCACCAACCAATCACATCCAACCATAACCACGGTGCATACCACAAAACTTCTAAAACTTCACAATGTACATAGCAATCACATTCATCTTACAATATATCCTCAATCACATCGGCATTAACAGGCCACTCAACCACTCATGTCTTCACGATATATCCCAACTCCATCCAATAACATCATAAAGCATCCTTCCGTTCCAACATCATAGTATCCACACTGACTATAAGTCATTCACGCTTCAATCCCAGAGTTCAACATCAGGCTGATCATGATTCCAGGCCCAAACACATCTTCCAAGGCGTACCGACTCAAGGCTATGCCGAGTCTCCTAGGTCTCCGGACCAACATCCACTACATCTACTCCAATCACATCACAGAGCAGACCCAACATTAGATCCAATACCATATACCCATACGTATACAAGGCAGAGTACTCATATCCAACATTTCCAAGATATTCATCATAGCCAACCTACCCATCACTATGTTCACATCATATCATTTCTGATATCCAGGGACACTCACTCCTGCAAGACGGCGCAATCTCATCATCCTCTAATGAAACTCAAGATAATCCAAGACATGACATTTCATACTACATTAATCCAAAGTAAACACAATCTTGCCACACACACCAAATGTTAGTGATGCCACATCATCACGTACTCTCTGCTCCGTAATGCATTCACATGTGTCCACGATCAAGGGGGTCACAACTCCTCAAGTCCCATCATACACCACCAGGAGTCTCCCATAACGACTCCAGAGTATCCAGAATTACAACTTCTCATTGTTTCAATCTCGTTGCCTCCTGATTCCTCGATTCCAACCATGTTGGAAGTGTATCCATCTTTTCCAACCATGGAACTCAATTCTCAGCACGTATACCACCACTGTACGAACCAACCGACCATCAACTCCTCTACTACACTTAGGAAATCTACAACTCCTACGGATCACAACCACGTGTCCATACACAATCCAACTCACCAACCAACTCGTTTTATGTCGAGACATCAATCCGATTCTCACTTCCAACCCTTCCAAGGTTCAACTTCCGAGCACCAAATAAAAATATCAAATACCAACTAAGGGGATCCTCAGTCATCAATTACCAATCACAGTCCTCGGACTCCGTCGCCACTACCCTCGGAGTCGTCAATCACCAATCTCGGGGAATCACCAAGTACTGGCCTCAGCACCACTCATGACTATCCTCGACATATGCCTACACGTTCTAACGTATCCGACATATCCAACATCTGCTGAGTCATTCGTCACATACCTACCCATCAGGAAGAGTCCACAAAAACTTATCTCACTAATGGTCGAACCCGACCATACCGACCTAGCTTGCTCCAAACGGAAGCCTAGGCCCACCTCGCTTTCGCTGCGCTACTCTGGTCAACCTAACACCAACATGACCAATACAACCAAAACATGACCTGCCAATAGTCATCAAATATCTCGGCTCAGTTCGTGGTAATGGTAGGGACCACACGACTGGTCGCAACCTCAACTCACGATGTACCCATCCTACCATGCACAAGCATCTCAACTTGTGGCACATCCTCTCCGATGTAGTGCTCATACCGAGTCATATCTCATCTCAAAACTCAGATCGGAGGGAAATTGTCTTCCCTCATATTCCGCAACTCTGAGCAACCGGTCCTCAACCAAGCATCATAATCACACTGACTCGCTCAAGGTCACCCACAACCTCAGCTGCATCCAGCACAATCTCACATCTGGCCCCAAAAGTTGGCCCTAACTCACGTTTTCCAGACTAATCACCGACTCAAGGTTTTCTGAGTCAACATCCTTACAAGGGTCACCAAACCCGACTAACTCAGCTAGGAACATCCACTAGTACATATCAGACCTCACTACTCGGTTCGTCACACTCGGCCAAGAACATCCACGAAACCAAAAAGCATCACTAGGGGGGAATTTCTCAACTCATATTGTATCGGGTGCATGTACCCCCTCGATTCGAGAAACCCGGCTACTCATAACCGCACAAGTCCAATCTCAACCAATCTGACCAAGTGGTCACCAGTCCATACTATCGTTAGCCAACCGCCACCCGGCTCATTAGGCTAACTAGCCAACCATCGATCGTATCTCTCACATCTAACTCGCTGGTTACCATTCGACCATAGAGTCCAACCAAATCTCGACCATATCCAGCGCCAAACATGCTATCATTTTCGACCCAAAACTGGCATATAACATACCACATGTAACAACCCGTCCCGGGAATCGGGATTAGATTAATTGTTAATGACGGATTAGTGAAGTTAATCGGTGATTAGTTGGATACGTTCGGACGGACGGTGCGAAATGATAATTTTGCCCCTGGAATTGGGAAAAATGTTGAATTTTCGATCGGCCAGTCAAAAGGACTTTGATGGATGACCGTGACGTAGTTCGGGACGTCACGAGTTCATAGACAGGTGGCACGTCCGATTCCGACATCCGAGGACAAAGTTATGACGTTCAGAAGTTCAAGGGTACTTTGGTAATTTTGATGGAATAGGCAAATGGTTGACTTTTTGGACGACAAGTCACTTTCACGCATTTCGAGGATCATTAGGAAGGTCTCGATTCCCTGAGTACAATGACAAGCGGCACGCTGTCATCGGACGTCGATAGGTTCAAAATTTGGTCTAAAAGCACTAAGGGTAAAATGGTAATTTGTGGAATAAGGGTAAAATGGTCATTTGACTTGTATGGGGATTTGTGCCCAGTGGTCAGAGGACACTTGGCTGCATCAGGGGGTGTGGCCACAGGATTTAGGACACCTGGCCTCTTCTGGATGGTGGTAGAAGCCCTCACCATCACTCACACACGTTTTAAAAAACAGAATTGAGTTTATGCACGATATTGGAATTAAAAAAGTAGAAAAACAGGGACAGAGTTCATCATGGAATACCAACCCTCCCAAACCTGATCAGATGATGTTATGGTGTAAAGGAAAACTGGAAAGGAGACTTTACTGAGACGCCTAGTGACCACGGCGAGGCACGACGGCTGAGGACGGCGGTGGAAATAGAGAAAACCCGAGGAAGTCCCCTGATTTATGGTTCAACTTGAAGATTGGATTCAAGGCCTAAGGATCGAATTGATTAGTTAGGGAGTGTATCTAAGGTGGCTAGGAAGCTAGGGAGCTGGAAATTGAGACCTTCCATGGACAATAGCCGGAAAACCGAGCAGGGGTGAGTTTTGGAATCAAAATGGTAAGTCACATCGTGTTGTCTATTGGTCGATTGTGTTAATTGAAACAGTTTTCTGATGGTACCAGGGATCGATTACAATTGAAATCAAAGTTTTAAGTGGCCGGAATCATGACAACTGAACGATGAACATGGGACAGTTTCTTCTTCGATTTGGGAGGTAAGCTTGAGCCTCGAGTTCCATGTTTTGATTAGGTGGTTTGGTTAGGAATGAAAGGACGAAACTAAAGGGTCAAATAGAAGTGAAAAAGATGGAAAAATGAGAGAAAACCGTGACTGCAGGACTTAGCCCTTAATCCCGGGGGATTGGGGGTGGGTCTTGTCAAATTGGTATCAGAGCAGGTTTTGTGCGATCTACGCGAGTTTGGTAGAAGCCCACGCGTAGCCACTTCAGGCGGCGCGTGTAGGCGCATGGCACACATTTTGAGGAAGGTTCCAACATGACTTTTAAAGTATTTGATGTAACGAACATTTTGGGATTAGTTTCGAGTCGATCGGACATCGTCTCGATAATATTCGGATGTCCGAAGGTTTTAGGCCTCAGTTAATAATAGTTAAAAATTCGGGAAAATTACGGGGACTTAGTAGAAGCTTAATGAAGTAGTTAGTAACCTTCTTATGGGATTTGGACAGGTTCGGGAAAGCCGATGATAACGGATTAGTTGGGAATGGTAAAAGTGTGTGCGTTTCGAGGCGACGATGCTATGGTCTGTGAGTGGACTTTGCTTTCTAACTCTTAATGCATGCATATATGTTTTTATTTGTTTTCTATACGTGATTCTATGATTTGATTTATGATCTGGGTGGTTTACGATTTTTGCACGGTTTTCGAAATAGTTATGGAATTACACGTTTTAAAAGAATATTGATGTTGTGATTTAAATGCGATTCTAATGATTTGATTTCGGGATTTGAAATACGATTTGATTTCAAAGATTTAAAATGGATTTTGGAAAGTGATTTCGAGCTTGAAGCCCAGTTCCAAAAGTAGTTTTGAGAAACGTGATTTCGGGTTTTGGAATCGGATTTCAGGATGACGATTCTGGATTCGGTTTGGAACTTGAAAGTAGATTTCTGGGTTTGGGTTCGGAATGATTATTCCAGATGCCGGCTTACGGAATGATGGTTTCGAACTCGGATTTGGAAACAATTATGGATATGAGTTCTGGGTTTGGATTCGGGATCCTGATGAGATTGCGGATTCGGATTCGGATTCGGAAAAGGCTAATGGTTTTCAAGTGGTTTTCGGATTGGATTTGCTGGATCTGGTTATTGGGTTTAAAGACCCATATATGATTATAACGAGGGCGGGCCCGGATTGGGTTTAAAGACCCGGATTGAGTTTAAAGACTCGGGAGTTTAAAGACTAAGGTATTGATATTTCCCCCATAGGCCTATTAAGTTTAAAGACTCGGGAGTTTAAAGACTCGGATTACATTGAGGCCTGAATTGAGTTTAAAGACTCGGATATATCAAGTAGGTTCGATGGATGGAAATGTGGTTTCAAATGTGTTTTGGATTTCACTGAGATTTTATGATGGCGGTTTGCACTACTAGTTTTCCGATGTTTTGGGCTATGCCCGGATGATATGGATTTTGATGGTTTTGGGCTGAGGCCCGGGATTTGAGAAAAGGCAATGAGTTCAATTTTCTTGAATGGTTTGAATAACTTGAAAATAGAATGGTTTTATGACGTGGTTTTTGATATGCATGCATTGGTTTTTACATGGAGGGTATAAATGTAATTGTGTTTTTCTGATAATTGTTTTTGAACTTATTCTTTATTTTTTTCCGTTCACAGTCTTTTGTGTTTTCGATACCCTCTAGGTTTTCGCGGTGCGGGTTGTGGGTCGAGAGAGACGGAGACATCACACGTGCAATCCACAGTAGATTCTGAGCATTCTGGGAAGTCCGGATACTTTTTGGATGGTCGGATCGAGAATCTCTTGTTTGACTTAAGTGTCACATGGAGGTTGGACGTCGGTTTAGCCTTCGTGCCATGGGTAAGTTAGACGGGAGCAGGACTTAACCCTTAATCCCGGGGGATTGGAGGTGGGTCCTGTCAAATTGGTATCAGAGCAGGTTTTGTGCGCTCTGCGCGAGGTTTGGTACCTAGATACGTTGGTTCGTTCACTTGGGTGTTGTGATGCTACTGTGGATGTGATTTCTAGACGCGGAACAGTCCGTCAACAACCTGGATGCGATAATGATAGTACGTTCGTTTGTAGTGGTGATTGCTAGTGCCAGGGTGATAGTCGCTCGATAAACGATGCGAGGTATGACGTATGTCGGCTTAGGGCTGGAACAGTTAGTGTGTTGGCGCTGGAAATGCTTGATGGTTGGACCATAAGGTCGGAGATCTGCCAGCGGGATTAACCTGGATGGTAGTCGGTGAGCTACGACTGCGTAAGCTGGTCATCATGTGGGGCCCGACAGTAGCCTGTTGAGCTGGTAGTATACGTGAGCCAAGGAGGCTGGTTGACGGTGGCCTATTGGGCCGGATGGTGATTTGATGACGTAAGTATGGACTGGTGACCATTTGGTCAGTGAGGTTGAGATTGGATTTATATGGCTCCAAGTAGCCGGATGCCATTAGAGGGATTAGTGAAGTAGTAGCTGTTGCGGGTTTGGATAACCCATATGAGGGGGATGATTTGAGAAACCTCGTGGGATGACTGATCTGGACTATGAGTTCCTAGGAGAGGAACCCAGAAAAAGTGCTTAGTTTCGGAAACCTGAGTGGGTGGTTGTGGTTTGGGCCGACTTACGACCGGACTGGAGATAGTACTGCTAGGTGCAGCCGAGGTAAGGAATGGTTGGTGGACGACTCTGGACGAGTCCAGTGTTGGGTATTCAGAGTGTAGGACTACGAGGGAGGTTAGTTTTCCCTACCCGAGCGAAGCTTGAGGGTTTGGCTCGATAGGAGTAGGGGCTCGGGACAGGCATACTGAGAGCACTAGGTCGGGATGATGTACCACGAGCTAGGATGCTTGTGCACGGGAAGATGGGCGCCTCGTGAGTTGAAGTCGCGACTAGGCATGAGGTGCAGGTGTTTGGTAGGAACCACTAATCGAGTTGGAATATGTGATGACCTTTGGTAGGTCATGTCTCGGGACAAACGATCAGGATGTCGTTAGGTGGATCAGAGTAGCGCAGCAAAAGCACGGTGTACCTATGCTTCATGTTGGAGTGGGCTAGGTTGGTATGGTCAGGTTGACCATGAGTGAAGTTGGTTTTAGTGGATTTCCACTGATGTGTTGGTATATGTCGGCGGATACCGAGGTTGGCACTTGGTGATTGGCGACTTTGAGAGTGGTAACTGGGGAATCTGAGGTCAGTGATGGTGGAGTGAAGATTCCGAGAGTTGGTGACTCGTATTTTAGCAGGAGCTCGGAGTTGAACTTCAGAAAGGTTGAGACACGATCATTAGAAGAAGTGTTGATTGACATCCTTTTGGATGTGCCTACAGGTTGTGAACCGACTGGTGGGTTGGTCGGTGAGTTGGTTTAGTTACGGACGCGTGGTTGTGATCCGTAGGAGTCGTGGATGGCCTAAGTGTAGTGGAGTTGACGTTTAGACGGTTCGTCCATTGTTGGTATTCGTGTTTCAGATTGAGTTCCATGGTTGGAAAAAATGGATATACTTCCAACATGGCTAGAATCTCGGAATCAGGAGCTGTTGTAGTTTAGACATTGAGATGTGTATTGATTCTGAGATGGTGATAGATGTTGCGTGTGAGAGATGAATGTGTTAGAGTTGATTTGGGGATTCATTAAAGGAACTTCAGGAATTGTGACCCCCCCTTGGTCGTGGACACGGGTGGATGTGTTCGGGAGTAGGAAGAGTGCTTGGTGACACCGGGAGTGTCCTGTGTGGCGAGTGCCGTAGAATTGTGCTATGTTGGATTAAGGCAGAATGACTTGTGATGACTTAGTTGTGGACCATTGAGAGTTCCGTTGGAGGATGACAGAAGGAAATGGAAAAAGTAGTGACTATAACTGATTGATATGAGGTTATTGAAGAGAACCCACAATCTGAATGTGCGGTATATAAGATTGATTGGATTTGATGCAGTGGTCTGAAACCTAGTTAGTAGGATCCACTTGGGAGTGCGTAGATCGGGATTAGGTTACTTCTAATAGGTTTGAGTAGTTGTGGCGTAGGAAGATCGCCTGTGAGACACAAATTGGATAGCTTGACCACCTTGGAATTGTGCAGGATATGTGTGGTCTGTCTCACAGACGTATGGGTACTGGACTTGTATCTAGTGCTGGGTTTGCCCTGTGTACGTAATTGAGATGTGTTTGAGCTTCATACTGGTCTGGGGACCAGGAAACCAAGAGACCGGGAGATGCGAAAGGAACTTGAGTTGGACTTTCTTGGAAGACATGTAGTTCAGCCTAGTGGAAGGATTGGATTGACGGACTATACAAGTAAAACGTGACTGGCTGGTAGGCAGGTGTTAATCAGTGTAGGTACGAGGAAGTTGGTGTGCCTTGGAGATTTTTGGTGACGGGTACACTGTGATGTTGTTGGTTGGACTTTGGTTGTCATAGTGCGTGACTGATGCCGTTGTGGTTGATTAGTGGATGTACCGTAAGATGACGTTGGAAGAATGTGAGGATATCCACTACGAGCTATGTTTGAGGTATTCTAAAATATGATTGTTTTCTTTAAAGTTCGTAGGGTTCTCTTTGCATGTGTTTGGTGGTATGCACCGTAGTTCCGGTTGGTGATAATTGGTGCATGTACTTGAAGTGTGTACATATTGGGTCTGCAGTGGTCAGAACCTTGCTGATGTATCTTGGACTTGCAGCTTGATGTTCTAGTAAAAGTGATGGTGATCGGCTTCGTGCCGAGGGATGTTGTGGATAGATGGACGATCAGCGTAGTTCCGATATGTTGGATTTTTGTCGGAGAATGTGGATTGGATCCGGGTGATCCAGAGTGAGCTGTTGGCTATTGCTGATGCGCTGGATGCTCAGAGCCACGATTGGCTACTGGGACCCTGATGCTGAGATGTGTGATCATCTATGTGGGATCACGATTGATAGAACTTGATAGGGTCCAGTTTTAGAGAGATAATATGGAATATGGATGGTGTTTCCATAGGTTGGCTGTATTAGTGGTTAGCGGAACCACGAACGAGTTGATTGTTTAAGTTGGTGGTGTGAGTGAGTAAGTTGTGACCCCAGTGGGGTCGACGCAGATCACTATTGGAAGTAGTATGGATCAAGGTACGCTCGAATCGAAAAGGAGGCGGAAGTGTTGGAATTGGTAACAGTAGTGTTGTAGCGTACCTAGGGTTAGTTGAGCCATGAGTGTCGGCTGGCGAGACGTTAAAGGCACCTCGGGTACGAGATGGAATTGTGTTGACCTCAGTGCATTTGGGCTGAGAGACGGCTGACCTCCAGGAAACTAAAAGTTGGTTGAGTTGATTTATTTGACAAATACGTAGTGACAGTTGGGAACTGTAAGGATAAGTTGAATTGGCAGGTGCTGGACACCGGGTAGGAGACCCAGGTGTGAGATCAGTTAGATTTTCCAGATAGTTATGGAAGTACGAGATGCGGAATTTCGGTGTCGAAATTCTTTAAGGGGGGGTAGATTGTAACAACCTGTCCTGGGAATCGGGATTAGATTAGTTGTTAATGATGGATTAGTGAAGTTAATCGGTGATTAGTTGGATGCGTTCGGACAGACGGTGCGAAATGACGATTTTGCCCTTGGAATTGGACAAAATGTTGACTTTTCGATCGGATGGTCAAAAGGACTTTGATCGATGACCGTGACGTAGTTCGGGACGTCACGAGTTCATAGACAGGTGGCACGTCCGATTCCGATATCCGAGGACAAAGTTATGACGTTCGGAAGTTCGAGGGTACTTTGGTAATTTTGATGGAATAGGGACAAATGGTTGAATTTTTGGACGACAAGTCACTTTCATGCAGTTCGAGGATCATTAGGAAGGTCTCGATTCCCTGATTACAATGACAAGTGGCACGCTGTCATCGGACGTCGATAGGTTCGAAATTTGGTCTAAAAGCACTAGGGGCAAAATGGTAATTTGTGGAATAAGGGTAAAATGGTCATTTGACTTGTATGGGGATTTGTGGCCAGTGGTCAGAGGACACTTGGCTGCATCAGGGTGTGTGGCAACAGGATTTAGGATACATGGCCTCTTCTGGATGGTGGTAGAAGCCCTCACCGTCTCTCACACACGTTTTAAAAAACATAATTGAGTTTATGCACGATATTGGAATGAAAAACGTAGAAAAACAGGGACAGAGTTCATCATGGAATCCCAACCCTCCCAAACCTGATCAGATGATGTTAGGGTGTAAATGAAAACTAGAAAGGGGACTTTGTTGAGATGCTTGATGACCACGGCGAGGCACGAGGGCGAAGGACGACGGTGGAAATAGAGAAAACCCGAGGAAGTCCCTTGTTTTATAGTTGAACTTGAAGATTGGATTCAAGGCCTAAGGATCGAATTGATTAATTAGGGAGTGTTTCTGAGGTGGCTAGGAACCTAGGGAGCTGGAAATTGAGAGCTGCCGCGGACGGTAGCCGGAAAACCAAGCAGGGGTGAGTTTTGGAATCAAAATGGTAAGTCACGTCATGTTGTCTATTGGTCGATTGTGTTAATTGAAACAGTTTTCTAATGGTACCAGGGATCGATTACGATTGAAATCAAAGGTTTAAGTGGTCGGAATCGTGACAACTGAACGATGAACAGGGGACAGTTTCTTCTTCGATTTGGGAGGTAAGCTTGAGCCTCGAATTCCATGTTTTGATTAGGTGGTTTGGTTAGGAATGAAAGGACGAAACTAAAGGGTCAAATAGAAGTGAAAAAGATGGAAAAATGAGAGAAAACCGTGACTGCAGGACTTAGCCCTTAATCCCGGGGGATTGGGGGTGGGTCCTATCAAATTGGTATCAGAGTAGGTTTTGTGCGATCTGCGCGAGGTTTGGTACTTAGAGACGTTGGTTCGTTCACTTGGGTGTTGTGATGCTACTGTGGATGTGATGTTTCGACACGGAACAGCCCGTCAGCAACCTGGATGCGATAGTGATAGTACGTTCGTTTGTAGTCGCTCGATACGCGGTTCGAGGTATGACATATGTCGGCTTAGGGCTGGAACAGTTAGTGTGTTGGCGCTGGAAATGCTCGATGGTTGGACCATAGGGTCGGAGATCTGCAAGCGGGATTAACCTGGATGGTAGTCAGTGAGCTACGACTGCGTAAGCTACTCTGTCTGTGGGGCCCGACAGTAGCCTGTTGAGCTGGTAGTATACGTGAGCCGAGGAGGCCGGTTGACGATAGCCTATTGGGCCGGATGGTTATTTGATGACGTAAGTATGGACTGGTGACCATTTGGTCAGTGAGGTTGAGATTAGATATATGCGGCTCCAAGTAGCCGGATGCCATTAGAGGGATTAGTGAATTAGTGGCTGTTGCGGGTTTGGATATCCCGTATGACGGGGATGATTTAAGAAACCCCGTGGGATGACTGATTTGGACAATGAGTTCCTAGGAGAGGAACCTAGAGGAAGTGCTTAGTTTCGGAAACCTGAGTGGGTGGTTCTGGTTTGGGCCGAGCTACGGCCGGACTGGAGATAGTGCTGCTAGGTGTAGCCGAGGTTAGGAATGGTTGGTGGACGACTCTAGAGAAGTCCAGTGTTGGGTATTCAGAGTGTGGGAATACAAGGGAGGTTAGTTTCCCCGACCCGAGCGAAGCTTAAGGGTTTTGGCTCGATAGGGGCAGGGGCTCGGGACGGGCGTGTTGAGAGCACTCGTTCGGGATGATGTGCCACGAGCTAGGATGTGCACGGGAAGTTGGGCGCCACGGGAAGATGGGCGCCTCGTGAGTTGAGTTGAAGCCTCAAATCACAAGTCAATCTCAAATACGGGAACTCAGTCCCAAAACTCATCAAACCAATTCATCCGGGCCACTGCCCAAAACATTCTGAAAAACAGTGAAAAACATCAAGTATGTGAGTTTGTTGGATCTCAAGTGCGCCCGAGTCTTTGAACTCAAAACCATGCGCAACAATCAGGCCTTTCCGGGATATCAACGAGTCTTTAAACTCAAAACACAATCACAGGCCTCGGGGGAGGGGGGGGGGGGGGGGAGGGGGGGAGGGGGTATCACAATCACCGAGTCTTTAAACTCAAAACATATCAATTCAGGGCCCTCCCCCCCTCCCCCTCCCCCGGGTCAATCAACCGAGTCTTTAAACTCAAAACCAGATCCAGCAATTTTTCTTTTTCTTTTTCCGTGCCTTTAAACCCAAAACCATTTTTCATTCAACAATGAAAACCATAAAAAATCTTTATCCGAATTCACAACATTGATTTCGTAAGCCGGCATCTGGAACCACTTTCCCGAACCCAAATCTAGAATTTCCTTTCCAAGTCTCAAAACCAAACCCGAAATCCAGTTTCAAAATCGAAAGCTCATTTTTCGAAATCACATGAACAGGGCTCCAAGCCCGAAATCACTTTTCCAAAATCCATTTCAAATCCTTGAAATCACTAACTACTTCATTAAGCTTATACTAAAGCCCCGTAATTTTCCCGAATTTTTAACTATTTTTAAACGAGCCCTAAAATCTTCGGACATCCCGAAACTTATCAAGACGATGTCTGATCGACTCGAAACCAGTGCCAAAATGTTCATTACATCGAATACTTTAAAAGTCATGTTAGAACCGTCTTCAGAAAACGTGCCACGCGCCCACACGTGCTCCCAATGGGGCTGCGCGTGGGCCTCATGCGCCAGCACAGTGTCATCCCCTACCTCTGGTGAACCGGGTCCGGTCTGGTTCACTGTAATTCGGTCCAACCCTGAACCGACGTGGGCAGTTTTTGTCTAACTTTGATCCGTTTTAAGTCCTAATTAGCCTATTCATTTCGTCCATCCCTTCCTAATCGACTAACATGATCAAACTGTGAAAATAAATATGATACCTCACCTTCCCGATTCGAGCATACCACCAAGCTCTACAACCATGTCCAGCCGCAATTTTTGACCTTGTTGAAGCGTTAAATGTTCCAAATGTCGATTACTCGTTGCCCAATCACCAAATGACGCGTGCCCCTCTTGTGACCTGTCAACTCAAGTGGATCACGGGTCTCCGTTAGTACGGGCACCGGTGTGGTGCGAGCCTAAGGCTCTCCGTCGATCAAGTCAGTTACTTTGTTCGTAAGAGGAAATAGTAAATGGTAAGTTTGGTAGAGTAATAGCGAATAGTAAATCTTAGTTACTTTTATTGGGTAATGTGTACCCCTTATGTATGGGTAGGCAAGATGTTCAATTTCCAAAGTTCCGATGTGGGACAAAACGCTCCTCGATTTACGTGCTGACACGTGTTACGTAGATCGAGGGTGGATACGCTTCCACGTGGCATCCCGCATTGAGCGCGGTGTTAGGGTTGTTGTAAGTACGGTAGTTTTGGGCCTTGAACGGAGTCTGGGCTTTAAGTATACGGCCCAGTGGGTCTAGTCAGATATGGTGTCAACAGACCTCTTCCAGCCTTCCTTTTTATCCTAGTCAACTTGTTTCCCACTTCGGGTTCACCGACCACCGTCTACGGTGGTTCGACCTAGTGCCACCATTAAACTCTCCTCAGCACCCCCTTCATCTTTCCTCCACACCGTCCATACAATCGAAGAGGTTTGAGGATAAATTTCAAGTGTGGACGATCACGGGTGGCAGGGGCAGGGAAGGTCACGGGTTGATCACAGGGTCAGGACAACCGTCCACGGCTGTCCACGACGGTCCTTACCACCAGAAGTCTCTCATCAACCACCCCCGATTCTCCTCGTAAGTTACACTCAAGAATCGAAAGCAAAAAGATTATAGGAAGAGGTTACACTCTGTTTCTGTTTTCTCTGTGCTTTTGCATTCCAAACCCGTGCACAAAACCATTTTTTTTCATTTTAAAACAAAACGTGAGGCGGCAGGGAGGTTCTACAACCATCTAGGTAAGGCCACGCGTCATAGTCTCTGTTGGCATCAATTCCAACAATCACCTAAGTGTCCACTTCGCACTGGGCACAGATCTTGATGTAAAAATGACCAAAATGCCCTTCCTTCACAAATTACCATTTTGCCCCTCATGTTCCTAAACCCCAAAATGATTCATCCGAAGTCCAATTGACGCATGTCGCATGTCGTTAAATTCAGGGCATTGAGACCTATCTAACGGTCCTTGAGTTGCGTAAAAAATGTTTGCTACGTAAAAAGTCAACAAATTCCCTCTTTTTAACCTAATTACGAAAATGCCCTCGACCTTCCGAACACCATAACGTTTTCCTTGAATGTCGGAATCTGACGTGCCACCTGTCTATGAACTCGTGACGTCCCGAACTACGTCACGGTCATCGGTCAAAGTCCATTTGACCGTCCAAACTAAAAGTCAACATTTTTTCCCATTCCAAGGGTAAATCGTCCTTTTGCATCGTCCGTCCGAACGCATCCTTCTAATCCCCGATTAACGTCACTAATCCGTTATTAACCGCTAATCTAATCCAGATTTACGGGACGGGACGGGTCATTACAAACCGCGCTCTGATACCAATTTGACACGACCTATCCCTAATCCACTGGGATTAAAGGATAAGTCATGCTCCCGTCTAACCCACATGCGACACGAAGTCTAAACACATGTCTAACCTCCATGGAACACGTAAACCAGACAAGGGATACGCAGATCAATGTACCAAAAACAATTTCAAACTTCCCAGAGTGCGCAGAAACCAATGTGGATCGTGTGTGTGATGTCTCTGTCTCACTAACAATAGCCCGTACCTCATCAACAACCTGGAGGGTATCGAAAACATAAAAGACTGTGAGTGGAGAAAAATCAATAATAAGTTCAGAAATCATTTACAAGCAAAGACAGTTATACCCTCCACGTAAAACCAATGCATGCATTCGAAAACCATTTCATGTCCAAAGTTCTAAACCGTTTAGGAAAACTAGAAATCATTTCTTTACTCAAGTCCGTTTCTCAAATCCAGGACCTTAGCCCAAAATCATAAATCAACATCAAAGTACAGGAACTCAGCCCAAAAATCGGTAAATCCAGATAAACCATGCCGCTGCCCAAAACATCTTAAAACTATGTGAAAATCAACAGTAAAGGACAAATCAACCAATCTGCTGGATCTCATATCACCGAGTCTTTAAACTCAAAACACATATATATATATATATATATATATATATATATCAGGCCTTCCCAGGATATAAACGAGTCTTTAAACTCAAAACACAATCAATAGGCCTCGGGGGATATCACAATAACCGAGTTTTAAACTCAAAACATATCCGAGTCTTTAAGCTCAAAATATCTCAATCAAGGGCCCTCCCCCGTCACATAAATCAACCGGGTCTTTAAACCCAAAACTAGATCCAGCAATAGCAACCGGGTCCTTAAACCCAAAATCAAGTGAAAATCATAGGAAATCAATTCCAAAACCAAATACGAAAGTATCATTGAAATCTCGATTTCAAATCCAGAAATCACATGAAAACCGAAGGCCGAAATCATTAGAAATTGGGCCTCATGCTCGAAAGAAATTTTCGAAATCCATTGATAAATCTGTGACATCAAATCATAATTCAAATCCCAAAATGAAATCATCAAAATCATATCAAATCACAACTCAAGACAAAATCGTGTAAAACGTGCAAATACGTAAACTATCTCGAAATACGTGCAAAAAAATCATAAAGATCAAAATCATAAACATAGAAATCACATATAGAAAACATATAAAACATTTATGCATGCATCATGATTTGGAAAACAAAGTCCACTCACAGACCATTCCCGCTGCCGTCTCGATACGCGTGCAATTACGTTTTCCCGGCTAATCCACTATTACCGGACTTCCTGAACCTGTCCAAATCACATTATAGGGTCACTAACCACTCCAATATACTTCCACTAAATCCCCGTATTTTTCCTGATTTTTTAACTATTTTTAAAATATCCCTTAAATCTTCGGACATCCAGAATCAGATCGAAACGATATCCAAACGACTCGAAACCAGTCCCAAATGGTTCGTTACATCAAAATAAGTAAGTTTCATGTTACCTAACCTTGGGAGGAAGCACCACGTGCCCTCAAGTGCCACCGCAAACGGCTGCGCGTGGGAGCCACGCGCCTGTTACAGTTCACCTTCCTCGCCCGTTTTTCTGTTAAACGGATCCTGCAACCCGCGACAAACCTTGATTCAGTCCCTGTCAATTTCAACTCGATTTCTTCAATTGATTCAGCCAATAGCATCGTTATGAATCTAATTATGGTTTTGTAACCTCAATTACATTAGAACTTACCTCAATCCAATCGAATTCGAATTCGACAATTCGAAGAACAAGTGAGCACTGTTCATCCAGCAATCCATTCGAATTTCAATCAGTTTCTTCACTATGATTCACTTAGAAGCTTCGCAAAATCCATCCTAACATACTTCCAGTCTCAATTGGGAACTTAATTCCTTCCAACCATTCGAACTCAACTCAAATTTTGTAAAACGAAGACAAGGTCCGTCTGGGCTTATCTCTTCACCATTTCCCTCAATTCTGATCCCATTCGACTTGTTTAAGTCTCAGAAGTTCATCCTCATCTCTGTTTCCATCAACTAATCACATAATTCATAGTTCAATCCCAAGTTTCTAATCCAAGGTTTCAGGTGGGGTTTCGGGTTTCCTGAGCTTTCCTTCCCCTTCCCCTTTCTTTCCTCACGATTTCATACTCTCAATTCTGATTTGAGTCTCACGGTTTCAGTTGAGGGGGTTGATTGTCGCCTTAGATCAATCACACCCATCCTCTGTTTTTGTCTCAACTATCATACACGGCCAATCTTCCAATTCAATTAATTATCTAATTCATCCACTGCTCACCTTCACTTGCCACTAAGTAGCCTTTTCCAGGTGATAGATGTCCATATAATTAAAGTGACAGATGTCATTGAATGAACTAAATGAGTCAATAAACATGGCTGAATCAGCCAATGCCTAGTCAAATTACCATTTTGCCCTCCTTAACATAATTACCAAAATGCCCTTCATAGTTATAAACTCGTAACTTTTCATCCGGACTCCGATTTATGCATGCCGCTTGTCTACGGATTCAGTATCCCAAGACTTACCCAACGATCTCTTCGGAAAGTCTAAAAAGTGTCTCGAATGAAAAGTCAACTTTTGCCCCCTCCTCCAAGGGCAAAACAGTCATTTTACATCGTCCGTCCAAAATTAGTTGACTAATCACCGATTCATCTCACTAATTCGTCATTAATTACTAATCTAATCCTGAAATTCGGGACAGGTCGTTACACGTAACCTGGCTTAATTGCATACAATGATTTTGTGGGTGATGCTCGATGTTCTACCCCCGAACAGTTATATGAGATTACGAGTGGTATTAAGGTACCGTAAATGGTTCGATTATGAGTGACAGTGGTCACGTGAATTTGGAATTGTTTTTGTTAAGTACCTTTGCTTTGTGAAATGAATTGATTATGAAGCATCACAGTTGTTCGATTTGAGTATGGAAATGAGATTGGACCTATTTTCGGTTGTTGCTAACATTGTTGGTTGTGATTTAGATGTTATTTTGAGTAGTTCTTGGGGTTAGTGGAGTTTGCACAATTAATGTTGGAACTTTGATAAAAGGACGTAGTAACTATTACTGTTGATTCTCCATTTTGAGGAGAGCAATTACTTGGTTATGATGCTTTGAGAAGTACTTGTGTAAGGGGAAGTGTTATCGCTTAGCGTTTAAGAAACTCAGTTATTGCAAGCAATATTTATCTCTATTAAGAAGTTGTACGTTTACCTCAGTTAGTGATTTGAAATTTAGAGGACAAAATTATTTTAAGGGGGGTAGATTATAACAACCCAAACCTTCAACGAGGCTAAAACCAGAAAAGTTGGACGACAAGGACCATTTTGCCCCCCCCCCCCCCCCCTAAAAGCCAATTGTTGACTTTTTTGTCAAAGTCAAAGGGTTGACTTTTTTTTGTCAAAGGCAAAAGGTTGACTTTTCTTGACCAAAGTCCAAATGTTGACATTTTGCTATGGATCTCTTTTGGGGATTTCAGGAAGAGCATTGCGTAGGTCTCGGAATCCCGAGTTCGTAGATACGCGGCACATCATAATCGGAGATCATTTGAGATTTTTTCCGGTAAAAAAAACCTTAAGGGTATTTTGGTAATTATGTTTAAAAGGACATTTTTGGCATTTTGAAATATGGACCAATTGTGTGGTGATAAGTGTCAAGTCTGGAAGGTTCTGAATTTTCCTCTCCATCGACTTATGTGCTTACTTCTGAATGTGTATGTGTGTGCTAAGGGTGATTCGGTGGTGAAGAGCTGAAGGCCATCAAAGTTAGTGAGAGCACCACCGTGAGGGACGGAAAAGACAGAGAGCTTGAGAAGGTTAGGAAGTGGAAGATAAATAGAGAGAAGCGATGAGAACTGAGAAGTAGGGAGAAGAAACTAGACATCCTGGGAAACCCGAGAACCATGGTCTCCATGGGTATGTTTTGGTTTCTTGATTAGACTGGGGAAACTTGGAAACCAAGCCTACTGGCGAGTTCTGCATGGTCAGGCGATTGAGACAGACCCAAAACTTGAAGGTTGGGAGCTAGGACGCCATGCAGCATGCAGGTCAAACATGGGTCGCGTGATGAAGTTATCTCCCTTCGATTTCTGGTTGTTCTTCCTCCGTTTTGGGATCATAGATACAACCTAGAGTTAGATTAAATGAAAATTGTGAAAAAAGGGATGAAAAGGGTGAAGAGATGAATGTTTTAGGGCCGGATCGAGTCGGCCGGGTAGGGTCCCGCGTGCAGACCCATAGGCTAACCCGGCTAAGGTTGACGATGAACAGTACCTGTGCGTGAAACCCACACGCAGGGAAGAAAAGTAGCGCATAAGGGCGAGTGGTGGCCCACCTCGAAATGCATGCAACATGAAAGTTCATGTTCTCGACAATACAAGTCTAATAGTATAATTTTCAAGGCGATCAGATATCGTCTTGGGGTAGTTTTGATTGTCCAAAGGTTTTAGACCTTATTTTAATATGTTTAGAAATTCTGGTAAATTCTGGGATTAAATAGTACGTTAATTTAGATAATTAGTGACCTTTAGAAGTGTTTTTTGGCAGGAATTGGTGTTTTCGAATTTTACAGAAAAATGTATGGTTCGGTTCGGTCGTGTAAAAGGTACGTGTGAGTGGACTTTTGGTTTTCCTTAAATCCTACGCATGTCTATTAAGTGGTTTAAAATGTATTTCTATGTGTTTGATGATAATTGCGTGGTTGGAAATTTTATCGGATTTTTGGTGATTTTTATGAAAATTTATTATTATTTTATTATGCATTTTACGAGATTTTTTTCGTAAGTTGTATTATTTATTATCGTTCCGATTGTGAACTTGAGTTGAATATGATTATGACGTGTGATTTTTCTAGTGTTAGGTCAATTGGATTTTATATGGATTATATGGTTTTGAGGAAGCTACAGAAATTGTAATTTGACCCGTTTTAATTGGGTTTATTATGCTTTGGACTATTACTAAGTTGTGGAAAATGAATTTATGCTTGTTATGCCACGTTATATGAGTTTGATCATGATGGATTATTGGGATTTTGATGTGATTTATGTGTAAATTGGGCTTAGGTCGAGGGTTCATAATTTGATTCGGATTTCCGAATTTGGTTTGTATTACGGGAATGTGTTCTGGTTATACGTGATATGAAATTGGATAGATATGTGATGCGATATGGGAAACTCTCCTCGAGATGTCGTATTGCTGGGTGACTCCTAGATGTTGCATACCTAGGCGGCCATTCAGATATTGTATCCCATAATGATTATGGCATGGGATTGACGTTCAGATGTTGTATCCCTGGACAGCCACTCAGATATTGTATCCCTTAGTGGTTGAGATCCACAGTTGGCACCTGGATGCTATATCCCTAGGTGGCCACTCGATCGTCGAGTCTGGGAATCCGTAGTTTCTGAGTGGTTCTATATTATGATTTAGCCTACTAGTAGTGCAATATAAGATATGTGGTTGGATACATCGTCCACCTGGACGATGTATCCCCAGGTGGGCCCTCGAATACTGTGTCCCTGAGTGGTTTTGTGATATGATGATTTGGCAGGCAACGAGCATGGGTTTTTTCAGGTTATGATGTTGACCTGGTATGGTTACTTGGTTATGTTCATACATGTACTGGTATTTTCATATAGTTTTATATGGCTATGTTTTCTTGTGATTAACGTATTCTGGATTTACTCGGTATCTCATTAATATTCCGATATTTGAAAACTTTATTGATGGATGTATAATTTTTAGTAGGGGGTAAAAAGTATATTTTGGAATAGTATGTTTTGATAAACCTTTATTTTGCCCATTCACACGGTTTTCGTGTTTTTGAAATCCTCTAGGTCCGCTGCACGAGAGTTGAAGTTATGTATGGAGCAGAGGCATAAGCTCACAAGTAGGTAAGTATCCTTGGTTTAACGAGGTTTTCGAGGGTACGTTTGATACCTTAGGTTACCTGTCAGACAGTAGTATGACCCGAGTATGTGGATACGGTGTTTTTTGGATTAGGTCTTGTTAATCAAGCAATCAAATTTCAAATAAAAATAAACCACAGAACGTTGGACCACAACAATCATAAAACACCATTAAACAACCTATGACACGGGTTTTTGAAACCCACGTTCATCAAATCACAAACCAATCCAAATCAATAAGTCAAATCAACCAATACCAATAACAAGTAACCAACCAACCAATACCAAATAACCTCGCATCAGTCAGCGGAATATCTAGTCTACGTCAATAACCTCATAACCTCAGGATCTACAGAGCCGACCTCTAGACGTCTGAGTCCCATCTCCGGAATCAGCGACGTCTGGGAAACCACCCTAGGCTGAGGCTACTCCCATCTAGAAGATGTCATATCATAGCCCTCAGAATCTGCAGAAGCCAAGCATTGGACGTATGAGCGCTGACCATACTCTAGTCAATCCTCAACCTCAAGTACTAGTCACAAGAAGTAACAGTACTACACGTAAACTAACTCGGAAGCTGCATAAAGCACCATCGAATTCAAGTCTGGGAACTACACTAATGCACTATCCAGACACATCTGGCAACTGGACATAGCATCATCCAAACTGTGATGATATCCTTAGGGAACTATAGGAAATACCATCCAGGTCATGTCCGGGAACTGAGGTTATTACCTTTATGTTTGCCTCAACGAGACGAAACCAACCATGTCGGTTTCGTATCTCAATAACCGTAGTGGTTGGAATTTTGAAAAGAAGAGGCTCAATGGAGCTGTAACTTCCTGGTGCATTTTCGACCGCCTAGGTAAAATCTCAATTTGGTATTGTGATTTTTATGATACTTGGAACAAGTATAATAGGTTTGGTACATTGCATGTAAAATTTTGGATAGGATTTGTGTATTTTCAAACTTTTCAGAAGTTTTCCAAATTTCAGCAAGATTCCTAGAATCTGACCACCGTTAATGGTGGTAACGACGGTTGTCCAATCGTCTTCTCCGGCGAGACTACAATGACTAATCAGTCAACTTCAGGTAAATTGACATTGTTAGAGTTGATAAAATATGCTAACGATGTTCGCATATTCCGTTTAGAAGCTAATGGCGTCGTAACTAACCCTAACGACATCAAAATGAAAGGAATATTTTAATTTCGTCATAATATTCTATTAAAATGATGAAATATTTCACCGAGACTATTTTTGGCACGGGAGGTGTGTGGTCGGCACTCTTTCCCGTGCATGATGGCACGTGAGGCCATTTTTTGGCCTTTTGTTAATGCATAATGAGGGTAGTATCCTGATCCATGGCAATGCATGGGGTAGTTTTCTAGACCATAGCAGCACGTAGGCTTAGTTTTGAGACCTCTCGAATTGTTTTCAACACGTTTTTTTTGTTCAAAGTCATTTAAGCACCATTTTGGGCAATCTAAATAGGGTTTTCTTAGAGTTTGACTTGGAAGTTGTTAGTAACTTTTATGAATGGTTTTGATAGGGTTGTATTGGGTTGAAGTTTGTGTTGGCTTGATTTATCGGCTGATTTTGACTCCCTGGCCACCTTGTGAATGGACCTCTTTCTCAAACTCGATTTTTATAACAACCTTTTGCATGCATGTTTTTATGATGATTATTTATGATACTTCATGAGTATGCTTAAATTGATTATTTTACAGTGATTTGACTTGATTTCTTTTGAGCAAGCTTTATTTGATTACTAGTAGGTCAATTCTCAAGCATTATTATTTGTGTTGAATGGAATCTCATAATGTTTGTTTGTGACTATAACTAAAGTATCATAACCTAGATATGGTTATCCAGAGATACGATATTTATATTGAGATGGTAGTTGCGTATCCACCTAGGAGTCACTAGTATCTCAGTTACCCGTTTGATTGGCTACAAACTAACCTCTACGTGATTGATCACCTGCACTCACTCAAGGTACTAGTTAAATAACGCTAGTTTGTCCCTGAGTTCTAGGGGACATGAGGTGGCAGTGCGTTGCATCCAGCCTTCACGTGGTCAAGCTGCACGAGCTTATATTGTTATATCGTAGATACTCAGCATGTCATGAGCGTATGACTCAAGCATCTCAAGAGAATAATCCGTGGGTTATACATTGTATACTTATCCATGGAGATGATTTTTGAGACCGAGTATAATTTTTTAGGTTATGTCTCGTAAAACATGCATGTTTACTAATTTAATAACTTTTGAGTTTTCAAAATTGGGGAGTTAAAGTATATTTTATAACTTATTGTTTTACATTGAAATAATTAATGCTAAATCACTTACCTTTCTGTTTTTTGTGCCCTCAAATCCCAGTGGTACTTCATGCATTTTTAGGAGTTTATAGTTGCTGCTCTAATATTCACATTAATAGTTCCGGTGCAACACATTGGAATTTGAGATAACTGAGGTAGTTACTTGAATTATATGATCATTAAGATAGTGTACTATGTTCTATATTTCCGATGTCGCAAGAACAAATACATATCACTAAGCTGGCCACTCAGTGAAATGCTAATTGGTTTTTACTAATTACATTTTACATGACCTCTTAAAACTTATTATTTAAACTTTTGGCTTTCGTCATCTGAACACCACCATTCGGATTCGGGCAATATACCTCGAATTTGATGTCCTGGCGAACTATTTGGGTCGGGAGGTATCACCAACTCTTAGGGGTTTTTTTTTTTTTATTGTTTCTTTCTCACATATGGTTTCTAATCTATTCTCTAGGTACCCGCTTCAATGATTTGTTATTTGATTGAGTATATGAGCTCGCTCCTTCTTTTGCTTTGTTGATCTTATAGGTGATTTATCCTTATATTCAACTCTTAGTTTTGGTTAAAATTAATGTTTTTATTATGGACTTTATTATTATCTTAGAATACAAAATTATTAAAAATGAAGACTAAATAGTTGCAATCATCTATAAGCTTTAACATAATTTAGCGCTTTAATTTTCCGTTAGTCTATTCAACTAAAATATTTAAACGCATATCATTGTTTCATATTTTTTTTTTCTTCTTATATTTGTCTCTCAAATATTATTCACACTCAACGAATTAAATTAACAAGCCAATCTTACCTTAAAATCTTATTAATAAGATATTCTGAGAACGCATGGAATAATTCTGATTTCGTAGTACGTTGGCCTTACATCCTAACGAAATTATAAAAATATCTAAAATAATAGAAGTTGTAATTTCCAAAATCCATCTCTATACGACTATACCCAATCACGTTTGTGTTGCCCTGGCTTGCAACGGCTTTGTTGGCGGTGGTGTGCCCCACCTCCACGTTGCGCGTTCCGCTCCGCTGACCTCCATGGATTGTATAGCAAATGATACGGTGCCACGTAGGAATTTGCCAGATTGGTGCTGCCCATGTTGTGGGGTCCCCGCTGTTGCTGTCTTCAATCAGCGGTTCATCAAGTTGATGCACTCGCGGACATAGGCTTCTTGGGCTGGCGGCTCCAGCCGCCAACCATAACATGTTGACTTGTTCATTGACTTACTCACCTAGTCACCTTCGTCGTGCAAGCTACGGGGTCCACGCGGTTCGATGCTAGGTGTTTTGATCTCATTTTCTTGGCGTCAGGTCGCCTCCTTGTTTGGCTGTAAAAGTAGTAAGTAGCCACCACATAAACTATGAATATAATGATAGTATATTCAATATTAAAGACAAGCAATACAAGATTATTAATCAATTTGACGATAAATATAAATAAAACACTCTTTAATAACAACATTAAATAAAAGTGTTGTGCCCTATTTTCTTCTTATCAATCTTTAGAAGAAAACTAAAAAAATATTTAATGTGTTTACATTTCTTTATTTTCTAGCTTTCAAACCATTTTGTGATCTTACTTTCAAATGCACATATTACAATAATTTTCACACTTTCCTTTTTTCCTCATGCACCTTTTATATATAAAATGGAAACTATTTAATGTTTACACATTTCCATGTTTTCATTCGGAAATCATTAATAAATGATTTTACTTACACTCAAAACAATTGTTCTTCAAACCGTAAATCCAATTATACTTTTAAACGCTCATATTACTTTTAATTGTAAGTATAAAAGACCCAATTTCTCAGTGATAATTGACAAACTCTAAGGATGACCAAATGGTTAAAGGATTCTCAACCATGGTTTTTTTGGTCATAACCATTTGGAATTATTACCACAGTTATATATAACCGCTTGTTATTTTAGCTTCATGACTATTAACCATTATCATAACTATTAATATATGACTAACCGTGATGCACTATGAAAATCATTTTAATTTTTAACTTTTATTATTTCTATTTTTTTTTAATATAACTGAAATTACTATTTAAAAAATATTAAAAAATTAAAATTGTAAGGGATAATCAACTTTTTCGAATATCAACAAATTTTATATCTCTGCGTAGGGTTCGTCGAATAAAACAATTTTAATACTTAGATCCACAATTAAAAATGGCCAAAGGTGGTCGAGAAATATGAAAACCACTTCGAATTACGAAAGTTTTCAAGTTAGATCCATACGAATAGGTTAGATTTGATAAATCTAAGGATATAGGCTTGTTAGAACTGAAGAAGGGAACAAATTCTTACCAAGATCGCCACCTGAGGTGGATAGAAATGGCTGAAAAGTAAGGTCAATCAGCCGCATTGTGAGTCGCCCACACGAGTATATGATGATTTTTTTTTTTTAAGTTTTGTCAATTTTCAAATTTTTTTAGAAATGACTTTAATTAAACAACATTAAATTGTTATGTAATAAATAGTTAAATGGCTAAACAATTATGTTATAAATAGTTAAATGATTTATCTACTAGTTAAATAGTTAAAATTCATAACCACGCCATAAATGACTTAAATAGATATAATCTGATATGACTCAGCTCGAAAACGCCTACATAAATGTGTCTGGTCCTACTCATGTCTGACAAATTAAACCAAAAAACCCAAAATACCCTTACACATGTGTCAAATAAAGGATAAACTCTCGAGTCTCACATAAAAAATAGTGTAAATCAGTAGTCAAACAATAAATTAGTGGTAAATTAGAACAGCTAAAATAACGGTAAAATAAGGGTACGAACCCTATTCTGTAATTTCCAACGAGCGTGTAGTCATAGGTAATGAATCTCCTCAGAAGTAGCCCCTAATACCAAACAACAGCATGGCGTGTGAAGGCCCAAAAATTCAAGAAAAGAAACTTTGGATAATTAAAAAGGGAAACGACGATTTTACCCTTATGAGGTCAAAGGTTAACTTTTTGACCAGGACATTTTTTTAGCCTTTTTACGAGAACCGTTACGTAGGTCTCGATGTTCTGAGTCTGTAGATAGGTGACACATCAAAATTGGAGATCGAATAGACTTGATACAAGTTTAAATATTATAAGGGCATTATGGTAATTTTTGGTATACATGTATTTTTGTAATTTTACAAAAAGGATCTAGAGTAGTCTAGAATATTCTTTTCCCTCCCTTATTTCCTTTCTCCACTGACATACTCACCTATATATAGATATATATATATATATATATCTATGTATTTGTTGTGTGGAGTGTTTTTCGGTGGGTTAGAGCGGAGAAAGGAAACCGAGCAAGGAAAAAAAATAGAGAAGGGGGAAAGGACAGTCATGGTAGAGATAAAGAGAGAGAAGGAGAGTCCATGATGGAGAAGAGAACCATAAATGGGCTGGAGACGTGAAAACACTCTAAACCCAATAGCCTAAGAACAAACTCAAGAACTCAAACTTTGGCCATGGATCACCAAGTCGTTTTGAAGCTTCTTAGTGTCTAACTAAGGACTCTAGGATGTTGAGTGAGTCCCTACGATCATAATGGGATGGAAAAAAAGAGGTTTGGACATGGAAAATTCCGGAACAAGGAGTTTGTAAGTTGGCCGAAAGCATCAAGTCGAGTTTCTAATTTAAGGTACGTTTTCCCCTATTCTGAGCTTATAGATCTTTTTCTGAGATTAATTAGATGAAAATGGGTGGTCAAAACGAAGAAAATGAGTAAGGAATTATACATTTTAAATTGGGTCATCGCCGTCGGGTCGGGCAACTAGAGTCGTAGAGAACCGAGTCGGTTGAAAGTTGCTTGTGACAGACCATCGCGTAAGGCCCACGTGCAAAGGCCTATGGTGGTGGCGGGTGTGGGCACATGGTCCACCATTTGGGGTTTCGACCAACATGAATTTTGTACTACTCGATGTAACGAGCATATTGGTACAGTTTTTGAGACGAACAGATATCATCTCGGGGTAGTTTTGACTGTCTAAAGTGTTATGCGTAATTTTAAATTCTTATTTTAGACCCGAAATGTCAGGACCCGACCCTCCTCTGTCAGGTCCTGACTCATCTAGCACGATATTGTCCTCTTTGGGTCGCAATACTCAACACAAGCCTGCGCCCTCAAGGTTTTGTTTTCGGGAGCTCACAGTGCAACTTCCTAGGGGGTCACCCATCATGGAATTGCACCAGCCTCAACTTGCTTAACTTTGGGGTTCCAATCACCCCCCCCCCCCCCAAAAGCCACTGAGCTCCCAAAAGGTCTCATGCTAGATAGGTGTGTGCCTACACCTTTAAGGCACACCACCATCCTCTCCCAGACCATTCCCCCTCGCAGGAATGTGGGATTGTTCACCGTTCCCTCCAGGACACGGGTCTTACAATCCACCCCCCTTAGGGCTCAGCGTCCTCGCTGGCACACTTCCAAGTCGGGGTCTGGCTCTGATACCATTCTTTCAAGACCCGACCCTCCTCTGTCAGGTCCCGACTCATCTAGCACGATATTGTCCTTTTTGGGCCACAACAATACTCAACGGCAAGCCTGCGCCCTTAAGGTTTTGTTTTCGGGAGCTCACGGTGCAACTTCCCAGGGGGTCACCCATCATGGAATTGCACCAGCCTCAATTCGCTTAACTTTGGGGTTCCAATCCCCCCCCCCCCTCCCCCCCAAAGCCACTGAGCTCCCAAAAGGCCTCATGTTAGATAGGTGTGTGCCTACACCTTTAAGGCACACCACCATCCTCTCTCAGACCATTCCCCCTCGCAGGAATGTGCGATTGTTCACCGTTCCCTACAGGACACGGGTCTTACACAAAATTAATGGAATTAAATATAAGGGTATTTGTGATGTTAGTAACCTCTAGCAATGATTTATGACAAGAGGTAAAAAAATTCAAAATTTACGGAAAAGCATGCATTTTAAAATTCGATTGCTTAAATGGTGTGTGTGTAGACTTTTCTTTTTCTTTAAATTATTATACATGCATATTTAATGATTTTAATTGACTTATTACATTATTTATGTGATGATGGTTCGATTATGATTTATAAATGGTTTTGATGATTTTACGAAAATTTATTGACTAAATATAATTGCATGTTTTATGAAGTTTTGTAAAAACTTGTGTTTTGGGCTTAGACTCGAATTTTGAAATGTGGATTTGGTATTAAGGAATGCATATATGCTATAAACATATATTTTCTCGATATTTGTGAACTGTTGTGCTCATGTACAACCCTCATCAGATTGCTAGTTAGCGCTCAGATGGTGTATCCTTGAATGGGCCATTTGGTTAGTCTCAGATGTCCAGTTGGGCTATATTTCTTGAGACTAGTGTTGTGATCATGACTTATACATCGAGCTGAGGTTTGTTTCCCAAGTGGTTTTCTTACCAGTAGTGTAGTTGATTATGATTGATACTTGAGTATCGAGAATGAGTTGGTTATGTGTGATTACTGATGTGGCATCTTGATATCGTTTTATATATGAGTTGATTTCTTGATATCGATTTGATATGCTGACATTGCTTGATTTACAGATGTTTTGCATATGCGACTTTCTATCTAAATTTTCATGAAAATATTGTTTAAATCGCAATTTGATTTTTCGTTTGTTATAGTTGACATATGCATGCATTGTTTTAGAAAACGGAGGGTAAAACGAATTATGTTTTTTTTTCTTTAAACTATGTTTTTAATATTCATTTTGTTCACTCACACGTTTTTTGTGGATTTGGTAACCCTTCAGGGTCATTGCATGGAAATCGAGGATAATCGAGGGATAAAGGCATGAATTGAAGAAAGTAAGAGTATCCCTCGTTTGACAAGTACTGAGGGTAATTCAGTATTTTAGGTTGTTTGTCAAACAAGAGCAGAACTGAGCGTGGTTATCAAAGTGATTTGTGAATGGGTGCTATCATGGAGGGACTTCCAATATCAACAAAAGTGTGAGTGAACAAGATAAACATTTGCAACACATTTTTCGATAAAAACATCAATCATCCTCCAATTATAAAAATGCATGCATTTAAAGGAAAATATGCATAATCAAGTGCTAAGACGTGGGGATTTCAAATATAAAATTCAAGTTACAAACTGTGGACCCACAAAAAGTAAACATATAAAATGTATAAGATACTTATGAACCACATTTCCTTGAAATCCTCATTTATGAAACCATATGCAAACTAGACATACCCACAATCACATTTGACTAATCCTCAACTCCTCTAGTTGTCGGTCATTAACCGCAATGGGCAACTAGAAATAATCCCTAGAGCCATAGTCGTGAACTACCTGTCTAGAAAAATCCAACTACATATAGACAGCCCCCAGGAGCTGGTGGAGATACACTTCATGATGTCAATCCTGGAAAAGGTAATTAGAGTGTACTCGATAATAGTCAACAGTGGAAAATGGTTCAAACAATAAAGCCAAAACTTTCTTTTAAATAAATCCATGAATTCAAATCCAAGTCAAAACAACTTAATCGGGGCATGAGCCCAAAATACTGTTTTCACAATAATTCGCAAAACATGTGTCAAGAACAATAAACCAAATAATTAATCTAAAATCATAAATCCACTGATAACATCCAATGACATTTAGAATAATTATTCAAACCATTTCAATCCAGATAATATCATAAATCATTTAAAATAGTTCAATATGCATACATCATGGTTATTATAAGACATGTCCACCCATAGTAATACTGGTAAAGCTCAATCTCAAGCTATGTGCTCCTTAAGGGCGCTGGAGCAACATTTCCTGTCAAAAGTGGTAATCAAAGGTCACTAACACTACAATTAGCCTCTTATTCAACCCCCATAATTCCTGGGATAGTACACGTGTACTAAACGTGTACTAAACTTATAATCTTTCACTTTGGATGTCCAGAAATAACCCTAAACAAGCTCTGATCGACCCAAAACCACCACCATTGGATTTAGGCATCGAGAACCACTGGACACTTGCTGTGGTGTCTCGGGAATCACACCCATGAACCGCTACGTGCCGGTGGAAAACCGATGACCTTTCTATGCATCACCACGCGCCCAGATGCTCTCTCATGCACATGCACAATCAGCCTGATAGGCCGCTGAAGTGAATGACACTCGATTAGCACGTGGCGGCTAGGTGGTATCCACGTGTCTGCCAAATTAGTGCCACATCACTACCACATTGACACCATATCATTGCTACGTTAATGCCATGTCAGCATCGTCCCTAACCTCTCGTGGGTCTACAACCGGGTTTTAACCTGTTTCCTTGACGCAGTTCCTAATTTGCCCAATTCTATGTCCAAAATCGAATCCAAAACCACCTATCTACTTTAATCCAACCTAAAAACGACAATACGAAGTCAAAATGAAGATATCTCACCCTAAATTCTCAAGCCAAGCTTGGGAGGTTTTGGCCAACTTTGAATTCATTTCTGGGTTCAATTATGCGTCTAAAACCCTCAATTTTTTTACCTGGATTGATCACAAGAACACTTCGATGATGATGGAGGCCTGGGTTTGATGTTCCAATAATCAAAATTAAAAAACCGAACTTCAAGGGCTAATGGTTTACCTATTTTCTTATGGGTTTTGGGGTTCATAATCGACTATCCTCCTCTCCTCTTATGTTTCATTCCCTCACACTCACTCTCTTACTATTTGGGTTCCTCAATTACATTTTAAAGGAGGGAGAAGATATGAGTGGTGGTTGTGTGTGTGTGTGTGTGTGTGTGTGTGTGTGTGTGTGTGTGTGTGTTTTGGGTGTATGGCCACAAAGAAAGATGAGAAGGATGATATCCAAAGTCTTGGGAGTTGGATGGTGACACTTGTCACCCATCCAACACATTTGGGAAGATCTTTTTGTACTCACAAACCAACAAACAACAATTTTGTAACAAGTCGTACTTAAAATATTAGTTCGAATATAATTCCTAACTCGTAAGTCCACCATACATAATCTAAAATTTGTGTGCTACCTATCCACATAAGCAGAAGTTCGAGACCGATGTAATGATCCTAGGTAGACATACAAATAATTTCCCAAGTCAAAAGTCAAAATTCGTACACTAATATACAAACAAGGGAAAAATTGTCCATTTATCTCAATTATTTTTAAAATGTTGTCTGGGTCGTTACATACTCATAATCATACCATTTAATAAATGGTTATACCACAGGCATTGACAGGACCCTCCCCGTAATCCCCCTTGACTAGCATGGGAGGACATGCTCCCGTCTGACACGTCATTCAAAAACCCCAAAGTACCCTCGATATTTACGTATGTATACTTACCACATGTCAGACAAGGGATAAGATCTCCAGAGTACGCAAATTTACGTGATGCCTCAGCCTTCACACAGCCTGCGTTCGCCATCAACCTGAAGGGTGTCAAAACCAATAAAAAGTGTGAGTGGACAAAAACAAAGGTTTGGAAAACTCTTTTCCGAAATCAGACATTAAACCCTCCGTTTAATAAAGCTATGCATGCATCGAGTTTACGAATAAAACAACAATCTTAAAATACGTGTAGTAACTAGAAAACCAGTATTGCCATAAACCTTAACAACATGAAACCATATCAAACATCACTGCATATACGACTAGACCCAATAACATAATCAAAAAAATAGAAAGGCAATCCTCTCAGTATCTCAACAAAGACAAAACCACATCAGTGCAGAAGCATACCAATCACACTGCACCAATTATACCAAAATATCAAACATACCAAACCGACTACTGAATCGTCATATCAAGGTGCACTACTGGTAGACTGATATCACTTAGGAAAAACGGAGACTTTGACTCGACGTCCAAGTATGAACCATCTCAAGAATCACGGAGTCTAGAACTCGACGTCTGAGTCACGATCCTAGTCTCAACAATTAAGGAGACGAGGCTCGACGTCTGAGATGAGTCTCGGGAATGACAGTGACAGGACCCATCCCAATCCCCCCCAGGGTTACCGTGGAATGTGCCCTGCTCCCGTCCAACAAGAGGTGTCAGACAAGGGATAACCAAGAGCCACTGCCCAACGGGGCATCCAGAGTGCGCAAGGATCGATGGAGGAGGTGTCCAATGTCCCAGTCTCTGCTGCAATCGCACCTGTAATCAACCTGAAGGGCATTAAAACCAAAAGCTGTGAGTGGACACAAACCAATAAGTTTACCAAATACATTTATAAGACATTTATGCCCTCCAATAAAAACGTATGCATGCCACAAAAACCAGTAACCAAAACGTTTGCTCAACCGAGCCATTAGGTCCTTAGCCCAAAAACCGTTAACCAAAAACCAAGTGTGGGAACTCAGCCCAAAACTGTGAAATACCACAACTATACATAAACAACCATGTGGGTCACCACCCAAAACCATAAATGAACATCAATCCATTAAAATCATATAATCACAATCCACCCGGAAAGCCATTTCATTAATTCGTATTTTACCATTACCATCACCAGCATCCCTGATGCGAGACGTCCCTGACGTCATGTCTCACGGTTTCATAAGCTACGCGTGCTTCCCGGGGTCTCTCCGGGTCCATATATCTGACATCCTTGATGTCTGACGTCCCTGATGTCTGACGTCCCTGATGTCAATCATAGCAATCCTGCTCCTGAGTCATCATACGGTCCGGCTGCTCCGTATAATGACCCCTCGCAGGCAATGCACCGTGACTTCCCCAGTGTCCCAGACATCTGGAGGAGACCATCATATATCCTTGTATCCAGATGGTATATGGAAAACAGTTTTATTAAATCCTTTTATCACATCATTATCCAACTGGGCCTCATGCTCGATTTTATGAACCACTGGGCCCACGACCCGATTTGTAAACCAACTGGGCCCGCAGCCCGACTTATAAACCAACTGGGCCCGCAGCCCGATTACGTACTCAAATGGACTCCAAGTCCGAGATTTCCAAAACAAGTGGGCCTCAAGCCCGAATTCATCTTTCCAATATAAAAACCGTTTTATCATAATATTTATTTAACCACAAGCACGCAAAACCACAAATAAACCGTTAATCCCGATATACGTGAAATACGGAATATACCTCGAAATACGTGCAACATACCCGAAATCAATGCTCACAAATACCATCATAGAAATCATGTATATAAACCATATAACACATTTAAGCATGCATAGGATTTATAAAACCAAAGTCCACTCACAAACCGTTTAACCGTGTGCCTTGATACGCGTGCCACCGGCCCTCCCGGGCCTCACCACTATCACCGGGACTCCCAATCCTGTCCAAATCACATTAGAGGGTCACTAACCTCATCATTAACATCCTATCAAAGTCCCGTAATTTTCCCGAATTTTTACTTATTTTTAAACTTGATTTAAAACCTTCGGACATCCCGAACAATATCGAGACGGTGTCCGATCGACACGAAACCAATTCCAAAATGTCCGTTACATCGAATAGATTAAAAGTCATGTTGGAAGTTTTCCCAAAATACCCTTCACGCACCCCCACGCGCCAGGTCAACACTCAGGTCAACATTGATGACGTCATGCTACAGTAACCGGGTTCTGAAACCGGGTCTGTAACTGGGTCGCCGTCGACCCGCGGCTTGACCCGATTACAGATCGAGTTCCAGACCACCATTTTTGATGCGGTTTGATCCTATGGACTCGTCATAACCTCCTCTATGGTTCTGTGACATCCAAACTCATTTTTAGGTTGATTTAACTACCTGAAATCTGACAGGAAAATCGGCTGAGAACTCAGGTCATCAACTCCGGCGAATCGTCGAGATTCCGGCCGTGGTTCATGGTCCAAAATGGTCGTCTAGGTTCCTAGGACATGTTTCAGAAGTAAGCAAGCAATCCCAACGTCAAAAACCAGTGTTTCGAAACAGGGAAGAAAATCAAACCTTCTCGGGTTTCTGGGCATATCGCCGCCGTGGCTCGTCCAGTCGTGGTCTGAGTTGTCCTAAGGTCACACTGATCCTAACCCAACGTTGGTTCGAGTCCAGGTATGAAGGTTTGGGCGGTTGGATAGATTTGGGTTGATCGGGTTGTTTGGTTTCCTTCTCGGGTCTGGGAGGTTTCCGACCGTGCAGGGCGGCCGTGAGGTGGTGGCCGGCGTCTGAAGGTGGCTGGGGTTCGTCTGGGGCTGACTGGTGTGTGAGGCTGGGCTGTGAGGTGGTGGAGTGATCGTGCAAAGAGTGAGAGTGCACGGGTTGAAAGAAATGAAAATGTGAGGATGATATTTGATGGTTTAAATCAGAAGGTGCAGATGAGATCAATGGCCAGGATCAGTTTGAGTTTTAAAATCAATGGTGAGGATTTGAGGAGAGAAAATGATTAATTAACCTAAATGGCCAGCAAGGATCCCAGAATTAGGGAAGGAAGGAGATGATGACATGTGTCACTCATCAAGGGTCCAGATTGGTTTGGATTAAAGTAATCAGATTTTATTATTATTTTATTCCGAGTCTCGGTTCGTAAATTCGTTTCCTTGACCATAACGTCGTCGTCGAATCTCCGATTTCGGCATGCCGCCTGTCGTTGGATTCATATCGACGATACCTACGTAACGGTCCTTGGCCCTCGTCCATCGGACCTCCCAGTCAAAAAGTCAACATTTGGCCCCAAACATGCCAAATTACCAAAATACCCCTCAACTTCCGAACACCATAACTTTCTCTACGAATATCGGAATCGAACATGCCACCTGTCTATGAACTCGTGACGTCCCGAACTACGTCACGGTCATCGGTCAAAGTCCGTTTGACCGCCCGATCAAAAAGTCAACATTTTGCCCACGACTAGGGGCAAAACGGTCATTTTGCACAATTTGTCCGATTCCGCCCTACTAACCACCGTTCAACCTCACTAATCAAGATTAGTGACTAATCTAATCCCGGAATTCGGGACGGGTCGTTACAATCTTCCCTCCTTAATAAATTTCGTCCTCGAAATTCCAACCGATCTCATCTCAACGTACTTCCCTCCTTAATAAGTTTCGCTCTCGAAACTCGATTACCCTGATTCCACAAACACCCCGTGGAAAGTGGAATCGACCACGCAACACGTGTACACCCGTACACCAACTACTTAGACAAAACTTGTCTACGCCCAAACGTACCACTAGTACTCAAAACGCAACGACTACATTCGACCCCGTCGAATGACTGAAACTACTTGTTTCGAATTTGACACCACTTGTCAAATCAACCCTCTCGTTGACGCAACAACTCGACGGTTCCTTTCCCACTCCCACTAGGAGTCAGCTGACCCCACTCAACGATCTATGTTGACACATCCTGACAATCTGTCACCACACAGTTGTTGTCAGTCGAAAACTGACACTAGACTAACTCGTGGCTACACATGCCACCAACGTACTCGACTTAGTAAACATTTACCGACCTTTCACACGACCTGTGTGTGATTAAACACATCGGAATTACCATGACCCATTGCATAGTAATGTCCGGTCCACAACCAATCCCATGGTATCGGAACCAATCCGACTACCAACACGTTCACCAACACACCTCGGGTATATCCCGTATACCGTAACTAGACATCACAAGTCTACAAGGTATTGTACCTCGAACCATGTACGAAGTACACACATCTACCTAATAACCAGACTACAACCACCTAGGTCATAGCCGAACGCGTTCCAATAATGGAGTACGTTTGCCCAATCCAGCATGAGACAAATCGAAACTCCACCCAACATCTAGTTCCAATTCCGAATCCAAATCCGCAATTTCGTAAGAAATCCCGGATCCAAGCCCAGACATCACATTTTAATTCATATCCAAATCCGAATCTGAAATCATTATTCTGTAAGCTAGCATTTGGAATAATCATCCCGTACCCAAATCCGGAAATATACTTTCAAGTTCCAAAATCGAATCCTGAATCGTCACCCAGAAATTCGATTCCAAATCCCGAAATTTCGTTCACATTTACCAAGACACATCAAAACCGAACCTATCGGTTACCCGTTCAATACACTTGATTGACTTCATAGGGAAGCCAATCCAACCTCCACACGTCTAAGGTTGACAAAATTCAACTACCTTGAAAACCTACTCACCCGAGTAGAATACCATACGGGCCCCACTTCGAAAAGAAGTTCAACCCCGCCGTTTACGACTCACATACCCAAGTTCGTATCGATCCTTGTCATTCCACCTAGGAAAAACCAAGGATGATCCAACACAATGACGCCAAAACTCATCCTACGTGGATGCAACAAAACTCACTGCACTCACCACACCATGTGACACCACATCGTCTGCTACCAAGCAGAAAATGAGAAATCTCGTTTACCTAATTTCGAATACGTAGCTCCTCCTAATGACCCACAATACACATGGGCCCACCAACCAATACACGCTCAACGTACTGGTAACTATAGTCAATGTCTGCCAGGGCAGAAAACAGTAAGTCAACCCCAATGACTTCGGAATACCAATCACCAATGCGGAAACGAGCACTCCTCTCGTCCCATAATTACAACTCTCCTCGACACTAAGGTTCCAACCATGTTGGAAACAGACATGCTCCCAACGAGATGTCAAGTCTAACCACTAGACTTCCTACCTCCTCAATTCACTTGGACAACCCCGTGTCCACAATCAATCCGTTATTATTCCGTTCGCACATCCCAACCTTTACAGGTTCAACACTCAGTTTTTCAAGTTCTCAATTATACCTTTTATCCACTCATCGCTGGTTATCTCACCACTATTGGGACTTATCCCAACACATCACAATCTTAACTAGATCCCATCCAGTCCATCACTCAACCACTACCGAATCTCGAAGACCGAACATAAGTTCATCATGACGGAGTCACACCCCAACTTGTGGCTCATCGTCAACACCATCACCGACACTAGCACCAGCGCTAGTACCAGCACCAACATACTATCAACAACACTAGTATCAGCACACATGCATCCATACTAGCATCGGAACAAAAGTACCAACCCACAAACATTCATACTTGCACACCGTGTGCAAATACGACAACCCTGGATCTTCGTTCATACCGAACGACGATCCCGTACCTCACGACTATGGGTACCACTATTCTGACAATCCACATCAGGAAAATGAACGTTCCCCGAACGTCCCCTAATCCCCAAGTATTATAACCACCTCGATAGCCAGTCATCTCCATATGACTTCCGACTAACTGTCATTGCTATCGAGATCCGCATCCATACCTCACACTAATACCCGATCCAACACGGGATTCCATAATTTATTTCAGAACCGTATCCGTAAATCGAATCCCATAGTTCTGCCTAGACTCACCAGAGCCATCCCCATGGTCATCCATGACCTCAGCCGCTCGTCGCAGCACAAGTTCTCATCCACTAGCCACAATTAAGGTTTACCTTTTAAATACTAGGGTTCCACAATCACACCCTATGGTTCAACCGAACCAAACAGCTTTCCGTAATATAAAATCCACAACCTGACCGACCCCGCGGTCCTGACATCGAATAGACGTCAAATCCAATCCTACCATCCCATCAACGTGGGTTCCACCACTAGGTCATCGGCCAACTCCGATGAACCAACATCCCTCACACTAGAAACCACCACAAGGGTTCACATTTTAAACCATTACTCACATGAGGTTCCCCGAACCTGGCTGCACCTAGCAGCACAACAATCCAATATCACATGACCGAACCGACGGTCCCACAATACCAGTTCATCACAATCAACCCCACTTGGGTCGAATCACATTAATGCACGGCGTATCAAAACCACAAATAAACCGTTAATCCCGATATACGTGAAATACGAAATACACCTCGAAATACGTGCAACATACCCGAAATCAATGCTCACAAATACCATCATAGAAATCATGTATATAAACCATATAACACATTTAAGCATGCATAGGATTTATAACACCAAAGTCCACTCACAGACCGTTTAACCGTGTGCCTCGATACGCGTGCCACCGGCCCTCCCGGGCCTCACCACTATCACCGGGACTCCCAATCCTGTCCAAATCACATTAGAGGGTCACTAACCTCATCATTAACATCCTATCAAAGTCCCGTAATTTTACCGAATTTTTACTTATTTTTAAACTTGATTTAAAACCTTCGGACATCCCGAACAATATCGAGACGGTGTCCGATCGACACGAAACTAATTCCAAAATGTCCGTTACATCGAATAGATTAAAAGTCATGTTGGAAGTTTTCCCAAAATACCCTTCACGCGCCCCCACGCGCCAGGTCAACACTCAGGTCAACATTGATGACGTCATGCTACAGTAACCGGGTTCTGAAACCGGGTCTGTAACCGGGTCGCCGTCGACCCGCGGCTTGACCCGATCACAGATCGAGTTCCAGACCACCATTTTTGATGCGGTTTGATCCTATGGACTCGTCATAACCTCCTCTACGGTTCTGTGACATCCAAACTCATTTTTAGGTTGATTTAACTACCTGAAATCTGACAGGAAAATCGGCTGAGAACTTAGGTCATCAACTCCAGCGACTCGTCGAGATTCCGGTCGTGGTTCATGGTCCAAAATGGTCGTCTAGGTTCCTAGGACATGTTTCAGAAGTAAGCAAGCAATCCCAACGTCAAAAACCAGTGTTTCGAAACAGGGAAGAAAATCAAACCTTCTCGGGTTTCTGGGCATATCGCCGCCGTGGCTCGTCCAGTCGTGGTCTGAGTTGTCCTAAGGTCACACTGATCCTAACCCAACGTTGGTTCGAGTCCAGGTATGAAGGTTTGGACGGTTGGATCGATTTGGGTTGATCGGGTTGTTTGGTTTCCTTCTCGGGTCTGGGAGGTTTCCGGCCGTGCAGGGCGGCCGTGAGGTGGTGGCCGGCGTCTAAAGGTGGCTGGGGTTCGTCTGGGGCTGACTGGTATGTGAGGCTGGGCTGTGAGGTGGTGGAGTGATCGTGCAAAGAGTGAGAGTGCACGGGTTGAAAGAAATGAAAATGTGAGGATGATATTTGATGGTTTAAATCAGAAGGTGCAGATGAGATCAATGGCCAGGATCAGTTTGAGTTTTAAAATCAATGGTGAGGATTTGAGGAGAGAAAATGATTAATTAACCTAAATGGCCAGCAAGGATCCCTGAATTAGGGAAGGAAGGAGATGATGACATGTGTCACTCATCAAGGGTCCAGATTGGTTTGGATTAAAGTAATCAGATTTTATTATTATTTTATTCCGAGTCTCGGTTCGTAAATTCGTTTCCTTGACCATAACGTCGTCGTCGAATCTCCGATTTCGGCATGCCGCCTGTCGTTGGATTCGTATCGACGATACCTACGTAACGGTCCTTGGCCCTCGTCCATCGGACCTCCCGGTCAAAAAGTCAACATTTGGCCCCAAACATGCCAAATTACTAAAATACCCCTCAACTTCCGAACACCATAACTTTCTCTACAAATATCGGAATCGAACGTGCCACCTGTCTATGAACTCGTGACGTCCCGAACTACGTCACGGTCATCGGTCAAAGTCCGTTTGACCGCCCGATCAAAAAGTCAACATTTTACCCACGACCAGGGGCAAAACGGTCATTTTGCACAATTTGTCCGATTGCGCCCTACTAACCACCGTTCAACCTCACTAATCAAGATTAGTGACTAATCTAATCCGGAATTCGGGACGGGTCGTTACAGACAGAGCCCAACTCAACGTTCGAGATGAGTCTCGGGAATGACGGTGCCCAGCTTGACATCTGAGACTATTTATCATCATCAACAACTCATGTGGGTCATCAATCTCATCTCACATCATCACAATCATCACCATCATCGTAACACAGTCACATCATCATATACTCAAAGTCATATCATATCACAGCCACATCATACCATAGTCACATCAAATATCGTAAAATGAGCCATTACAATAGTCATATAAACACGACATCAAAAGTATAAAACCATTCCCTATAACTCATTGAGGATCCAGGGTTTAATAAACCCAATTTCCTCACAAAACGTTTTAATATCTTTTTTCTTAAATATTCATAAAAACTCCCAAGAATCCACATGAATCATATATAACATATCATCAAGCAATTCTCATTATTAAACAATAAAAACCATGCAAAAATGCATGCATAGAGTTAGGAAAACAAATGTCCACTCACACGTACCACCGCTTGCCCAAAACATGAGTCGTAAGCCAATCTGAAGCCTCCGGGACGTCCGGGCCTGTCAAAGTCATACTCGAGGGTCACTAACAATCTATACAAGTTCATATAAGAAACCCCCAAAAACCCCAGAATAGAAAATGTGTCCTGAACACGCTTTCTGACACCTGCAAAACGCCAACCAACGATCTCCGATCGATTTGAAACCACCACCATTGGATTTAGGACGTTGAAACTTTTTGAACAAGATCAGTTTGACCTCAAAATTCGTGCCCATATGCCCACACGCGCTCGCCAAAAGTTGGGCAACGTCAGTCAATGCTGGTTAACGCTGACGTTAGCTGCTGACTTCAGCCTGACATCTGACAACCTGCCACATGACACCACCTGACAGGTTCCACGTGCACCCTCTGACACGTGCCATGTGTCACATGTTAACGTCATCCTGCCACGTTACTCTGACAATCCCTGACAAGTCGCCATATGGCACAACCTAATTTTCCACGTGGCCTCATAGCGATGGCGTGGAATGTCACTTCATCGTCTTCTTTCTTCAAACTAGTCTATCCGCAACCCTCAACTGGGTTGTTCGACCCAAATACCAGACTCGACTCTAAAACCACTATTTCAAACCCTTTCTTCGATCTGATTCCACCAATTTGTTCCTAGCCTACCCAAAAACAATCCCATGGCCATAAAATCAAGAAACCATACTTGTAGTGCCTCCAGCCATGCTCGACTCTCGCGGCCTAACTTCGACCTTGTCTCCAAGCCAACCCAGGCATCTGTTTTCCTTCGTTTTTTTCCATGCAGACTCGCATGAGCTCAAGGAACAAGACCATGGAATCAATATTGAGTTCCAAACATCCAAACTAAAACACCATTTTCAAAGCTCACAGGTTACCTTTTTGTGTGTTTCCAGCCATCCTCTATGGCCTCACGTCCCACCATTATCTCTCTCAGTTCCTCAGCCTCATTCTAGGCTCCTCACCGCAGAAGAAGGGAAGAAAAAGATTATGGAATGAGTTAGGAAGTGGGTTTCGGCCGTGTACGTGCGTGTTTGAAAATGAGAGATCAAGTTGGTGCAAGGGATAAGGATCTATGGGTGAGTGACACCTGTCACTCATCCTATGGTCCTACTAGATATTTTTGGACCCCACAATAGATAAACAAAGGCCCACTTTTCTCGAAATGCGTGCACTGTAGAAATCGCATGTCTACGTTATCGTAAACACGTGATCTACGCAACAGACCTCAATTAACGTGCAAAAAGTCTCCAGGGTCAAAAGTCAACATTTTCCCCTTTCCGAGGGCAAAATCGTCATTTTACCTCGACTAATCCTAATTAATCGCGCTAATATCTTGGTAAACCCGCAATTACAGGGTGGGTCATTACATGCATACCATTTAATAAAAACAATAATGGTAATCGTGATTAACTATGACCGTAGTTTTTTCCCATCCTTAGAGCATTCACATCAGACTAACTAAATTTTTTGGACAAACTTAGCTTAAAACAATCCGAAAGTTATTAATAGCTAGTTAGTTTTTATAGCTACCAAAATCAGATTCTACATTTTCACCAACATTAACTATTAAATTCATTTTTTTAATTTGAATATATAACAACATAATTTTCCTACAACGACTAGTTTTTAATGTAATTTTTTAACAGTTCAAATAAATATATCTATTTTTGGTAAAAAATCGACCCAACCCATAATTTGGGGAATTCACTACATATATAGCTGATTTTTTAACAGTTCAAATAGATATGTCAATTTAACGGTAAAATTGGATAGAACGAATTCAGAGCCAAACACAATAGCTAAACTTTCATGAGAATCCATCTCAAAAGGACACGAGAGTAACAACTCTAAACTTTAAATTCTTGTTTATGAGAGATATCTATAGCAGATATTTTTCACCTCCAAGAAAGTAAGGAGCATCGTTTTACTCAATGTTACCACTGTGGTTTATGGATAAAGTTTCTCACTTTTTATAACACCCCAGACTTTAATAAAATTTAAACTTTGAAATTTAATGTAAAATGATCATTTTACCCCTAGTTAGGGAAAAATGTTGACTTTTGGCCCGGGCTACTAATTGGACTTTAACCAAGGCCTGTTATGTATATCGAGACGTCACGAGTCCGTAGACATGTGGCACGTCGAAATCGGACGTCAGACGAGAAAGTTACAGGTCACAGAAGAAATTGGGTACTATTCATGTTTTATGAGACATGAATAGTTGACTGATTTTCATTGGTTAAAATATCTGAGGTGGACCAATGGATTACTGACAAGTGTCACTCATCCCATTGGACCAACTACCCATGTTCATGCATCACCTATTTCATTCATCTTCATTTCATTTCTTCTTTGTTACCTAAAACCCACACAAACACCATCCATCCTTCACCTTGTGCTTGAGAGAGATTGAGAGAATGAAGAGGGACCAGAGACGACGGTTGACAGGACCCACCCCGATTATCGCCTCGATAATCGAGAAGCATCCTGCTCCCGTCTGACAATCGAATCCAAAAGACCGGAAAACTAATTAATATTACAACACGCCCATTGTCAGACCAGAGAGATTAAACAAATACATCCGACTGGACGTCAAGTCCACAGTTTCACAGAGCAATATTACAAAACAAGTTAAAGAAACAAGTTCTACTCTGTGAACTAACTACTCCGCAACGGAAAACTTTATGCCTCCGCCTCTGCCTCGGCGCTTGCCCCCGCACTTGTACCACGACCTGGAGGGAATTTAAAACAACAAAGTGTGAGTGGACCGAAACATAAGTTTTGCAGGAAAAACAGTTTTTCTGAAATCGGGTTCGCCCTCCAGTTTTGTAACACGCATGCATAACCAAATATTCAAATTTTGCATATTAACTTTTGAAAACTCTTTTTCCGAAACACGTGAAAAACGTTACAAAGGATCGCCATAATTCATGTAAAAACCATTTAATAATTCCAGGTTTCAGAAACCGTCATTTTGAACGTTAATTGCACAAATCAAGTAAAACGTGAATCAATAACCACAATTATGTCGTTGGATCCATCCGAGTCTTTAAACTCAATATTAGGCCTTCCCGGGATATCAACGAGTCTTTAAACTCAAAACATGATTAATAGGCCTCGGGGGTATCATAATAATCGAGTCTTTAAACTCACGAGTCTTTAAACTCAATTCGGGTCTTTAAACCCAATTTTCGGGCCCGCCCCCGTCATCGAATAACCGGGTCTTTAAACCCAAAACCGGATCCAACAATCAACCGGGTCTTTAAACCCAAAACCGTTTTTAAAACACAATAAACCATGATTCATCACAAACCGTTTTCCAACATCATTCCAAAATCATATCACATCATAGTAGGACTTATGTCCGAATTCACATGCAAATTCCAACACATACAATTTCCGAAAATCACTTCACAATTATGAACAAACATCATAAATCCATAACATGCATAATCATATCCAAATACTTCATCAAAATCATCACGCATGCATAAGCGAAAACCGTAACCTCGAAATGCGTGAAATACGATAAATATCTCGAAAAGCGTGAAAACGCGTAAAACCGATAAATCATATCACCATCGTAAAATCATATGTAAAACCATAAGACAAACAAGAAAAAATAGTCATGCATGCCCAATTTAGAAATCGAAAAGTCCACTCACAGTCTTAGGACGCGTCAATCGCGTCCCACGCGCTCCTCCGTAGCTTCGGAAGTGTCCAGGCCTGTAAAAATGTACAAGAAGGGTTACAAACATCCTCAAATAGCTCGTAAGATTTTTCCCTAATTTCCCGGATTTTTCGGCGAAAATAAACTTAAAGACTTAATCTTCCGGACTCCCGAAATTATCCCGAATGACTCCCGAACAACTCGAATCCTAAAGGTAAAATGTTAATTGGACTGAAAGGAACAATTTCCATGTTGACCGTGATCGGAGATGACATCGCACTCGCCGTCACGCGCCGCCCAAAGTGGCTGCGCGTGAAGGCCACACGCCAAGCTACAGTGTCATCGTTCCTACCCGAATCTACTGATAAATGGGTCTGTTACCCGCGACTCAACCCGACCAGTTCAAGCTCAATTCTCAATCAATTCCTCTCGTTTTTGATCCTATTGTCTTCTCTAACCCATTAATTTCAGGTCTGTACTAATTATTAACCTCGACTGTCCCTAAATCGATCCAACCCAGACTTGAACAGACGAACGGGTCGTCACCCAGAACTCACCCAAACTAACTCCATTCCCAAATTAGTTTCACCAGTAGCATAAGAAACCTTAGACGAACACAATGACACTAACAATTCAACTCGCCGTTACCTGGAAGTCGTCGTCCTCATCACTGGTTTTCCTCTGAAACTGAGACTCAGGTTCCCGGCCAACCTGTCCTCCTCCTCCTTCAATTCTTGCACGGTTGTGCTCGTAGTGGCCCCAGAAGTCTAACACGGCCCTTGGTTTCGATCAACAGGCTCAAGAAATTGAATGAGATTTTTCCCTCCAACTGGTTCCTCCCTGAACAGCACTTGGGTTCTAGGGCCAACAGTGGTCGTCCTCACTCAAATCTTGCACCAACGTGATTCTTTCACTCCCAGAAGTCCCTCAGTGTCCTTAGTTTGGTCTCAAAACCCGTAGGAATTGAACCCAGAAATTTCCCCCCAAAAAAACCCGAAATTGGTTCCTCACGGTTCCCATGTGGCTTCCTCCACATTCTGGTTCCTCCAGAGAACCTTTACCAGAGGAACGGTCTTCCAACGTAATACTTTATCCTTTCGATCCAAAATCTGCACCGGCTGTTCCTCAAAGTTCAAGTCATCTCGAAGTTCAATGGGTTGTTCCTCCAGTACATGAGATGCGTCAAACACATATTTCCGCAACATCGACACATGAAAAACATCGTGGACCTTCGACAGCTCTGGCGGTAGTGCCAACCGGTAGGCCACCAGGCCAATCCTCTCGGTAATCTCATATGGTCCAATATAACGAGGGCTCAACTTTCCTCGCCTGCCGAATCTCACCACACCCTTCCAAGGGGACAACTTCAGAAATACCCGATCTCTGACCGCAAACTCAAGATCTCGAATCCGATGGTCCACATAGTTCTTTTGTCTGTCTTGGGCTGCCTTGAGCCGATCCCTGATGAGTTTGACCTTCTCGGTCGTCAGTTCCACCAATTCGGATTTAGTCAGCTTCCTTTCATCCACGTCCGTCTAACACAACGGAGTTCTGCACTGCCGTCCGTACAAGGCTTCGTACGGAGCCATCCCAATGCTCGCCTGATAGCTGTTGTTGTAGGCAAATTCCATCAAGGCTAGATGTGACTCCCAAGTGTCCTGAAATTGCAAAACGCAAGCTCGCATCATATCCTCCAAAGTCTGGATGGTCCGCTCAGACTGGCCGTCAGTCTGAGGATGAAATGCAGTACTGAAACGAAGTTTCGTCCCAAATGCTTCCTGCAGACTCTGCCAAAATCGAGAAGTAAACCTCGGGTCTCGGTCAGAAACTATTGATTCCGGAGTACCGTGCAAACGGATGATCTCGTCAATAAACAACTGGGCCAACTGTGTCATCCTGAAGTTCTCTCGCACTGGCAAGAAATGAGCTGATTTTGTAAGCCTGTCCACAATCACCCAAACTCCATCGTGACCCCTAGGTGTCCTAGGAAGTCCAAACACAAAATCCATCGTCAAGTGATCCCATTTCCATTCCGGAATAGGTAGTGGTTGCAAGGCTCCATAAGGTCGTTGTCTCTCAGCCTTCACTTGATGGCAAATCAGACACCTGCTGACAAACTCGGCAATCTCCCGTTTCATTCCCGGCCACCAGTAGTGCTCACGCAAGGTACGATACATCTTGGTCCCACCAGGATGCATCGCGTAGGCCGAACTATGAGCTTCGTCCAAGATCTCCTTCTTCAGTGCCTCAACGTCGGGCACGCACAACCGCCCTTCTTTTAGCAAAGCTCCATCCTCCCTGACTGTGAAATCTAGCCGCTCGCCGGCTTCCACTTCAATCCGAAGTACACATGAGACAGGATCTTGAGATTGAGCCTCAACGATCCGATCGATCAGAAGTGGTCTCACATGAAAGCTAGCCAGTAAAACACCTTGGCCATCCAAGCCCAGATCAATGCTAGTCTTACGGAGTTCAACCAAAAGTGGTAAATGAACCGTCCGTAGATGTGCTACAGAATGCGTTGACTTCCGGCTTAGAGCATCAGCCACCACATTGGCTTTTCCCGGGTGGTACTCAATCGTGCATTCATAATCCTTAATTAGCTCTAGCCACCGTCCCTGCCTCACATTTAACTCCTTCTGAGTGAACAAGTACTTCAGGCTCTTGTGATCCGTGAACATTCTGCAAGTCGCACCATACAGGTGATGTCTCCAAATCTTCAATGCATGCACAACAGCAGCTAATTCCAAATCGTGCGTAGGATAATTGCGTTCATGCGGTTTCAACTGGCGCGAAGCATAGGCAATCACTTTCCCATGCTGCATTAGTACACATCCCAAACCCTGTAAGGATGCATCACTGTACACCTCAAATTCCCCACTGTCGTCTGGAAGGGTCAGTATAGGAGCAGATGTCAACCTTTCCTTTAGCTCCCGAAAACTACGCTCACAATCGTCATCCCACTCAAACTTGACTCCCTTCCGCGTCAGTCGTGTCAACGGGGCAGCAATGGTAGGGAAACCCTCTACGAACCTCCTGTAGTAACCAGCCAAACCCAAGAAACTGCGGACTTCAGTGACGGTCCTCGGTTGTTCCCACTTTGCCACTGCCTCAATTTTCTGAGAATCCATACTGATCCCGTCAGTAGAGATCACATGCCCCAAGAAACTCACGCTCGTCAACCAAAACTGACATTTGCTGAGCTTCGCATACAACTGGTTTTCCCTCAAGGTACCTAGCACCATCCTTAAGTGCTCCTCGTGCGCTTCCGCACTCCTCGAGTAGACTAAGATATCGTCAATGAACACGATGACAAAGCGATCCAAGTAAGGCTGCAACACTCGGTTCATCAAATCCATAAACGCTGCGGGTGCGTTGGTCAAACCAAACGGCATCACAAGGAACTCATAATGACCATAACGGGTCCTAAAGGCTGTCTTGGGTACATCCTCATCCTTAACCCGCAACTGATGATACCCAGAACGTAGATCAATTTTGGAGAAGTACTGCGCTCCTCGCAGCTGATCGAACAAATCATCGATCCGAGGAAACGGGTATTTGTTCCTGACTGTTACTTTATTCAGTTGCCTGTAATCGATGCAGAGTCTCAAACTCCCATCCTTTTTCTTCACAAACAACACCGGGGCTCCCCAGGGGGATGCACTCGGTCGAATAAATCCCATCTCAAGTAATTCTTGTTACTGCGCCTTCAGTTCTTTCAACTCAGCTGGCGCCATACGATACGGAGTCTGAGAGATAGGTTGCGTACCTGGAACCAGATCAATAGTGAACTCGACATCTCGATGCGGTGGCAATCCCGGTAGATCCTCCGGAAAGACATCCGGAAACTCCCGTACTATCGGTATATCCTCCACCCTCAATGGTGCAGCTCGTGAATCCATCACTTGGGCTAAGTATCCCTGGCATCCTTTCCTCAACAACTTACTTGCCTTCAGGGCTGAAATCACTCCGACAGGAGTTGCTCGCTGAATTCCCTGAAAAGTGGTTTCCGGTAATCCCGGGCTCCGAAAAGTAACCTTCTTATCGACACATTCGATAGAAGCACGATGGAGCGTCAACCAGTCCATTCCCAAAATGACATCAAAGTCGTGCAAGTCCAAGAGTATCAAGTCTGCCATCAGACCAACATCACCTACCATTACGGGACACTCCCGCAACACTTGATTTACCACAAATACATCTCCCGTGGGTGTACTCACACCCAAGTCACAGTCCAAGGCGGACACCTCTCTACCCGCCAAAAACTCACAGTCCCGTGATATAAATGAATGAGTAGCTCCGGGATCAATTAAAGCACAAACATCATGCCCAAAGATCGTGAGTGTACCTGTCACAACACCAGGTGCTGCCCTGGCCTCCTGCTGCGTAACAGCAAAAACTCGGGCCTGTGGTCCAGCTGCTCGCCCACGGCCCCGGCCCCTCTGTCCATTAGCCGCTCCAGTACCACCTCCTCGAGTGCTCCTAGTCCCAGAAACTGCAGCTGTGCTCCGTCCCTGCTCTGCTCCACCCCGACCTGCGCCACCACCCTGTGGCAAAGATGGACACTCCCTCCGATAGTGGCCCCGCTCGCCACAGAAGAAACAGATAACACTGGAAGCATCACGAGCAAAACCACCACCCTGCCGTCCCGTGGAAGCAACAGATGTCGCGCTCGCCTGCGGAGCAGTCTGCGCCCTAGGCGCTCGGAATCCGGAACCCTAATAGTTACCAGGTCTGCCATAACGATCATTGCCTGCAGATGAGGCTCCACCATAACGTCCCTTCTTCGGGGCTCTCTGACCATACGATCCAGGATATGAACGCTCGCGACGTTGTCCACCACTAGAATACTGTGGACGTGTCGGGAGACTAGCCTCAACCCGCACCGCGGCATCAGACAACACCCTGAGAGTAGCAAAAGCTCCGGCCGTCACAATGGCCCGTATCTCCCCCCGTAGGCCAAGCTCAAACCTACGACATTTCTCAGCCTCAGTTGATACAAAGATAGGAGCAAAACGAGCTAGCATCTGAAATATCTGTTCATACTCAGCTACGGACATGCTCCCCTGCTGGAGCTGCAGAAACTCGGTCTCCCTAGCATCACGGAATGAACGGGGATAATACTGGTCCAGAAACCGTTCACGAAAGGTCTCCCAAGTCACTGTACGGGCATCCCAGCCCGACAACTCCAGAGTATACCACCACTCATAAGCAGATCCATCAAGTAAAAATGTGGCCAATACCACACGCTCCTCAGGAGGACAGTGCATCACAGTAAAAATCCGCTCAATCCGAGAAATCCAGCGGTGAGCATCCTCGGGATCCGCTCCACCACTAAACACCGTAGCCCCAAGACGCTGGGCTCGCTCGATCGAAGCGCTCTCGGCATCGCCATCAGGTCGTGGAGGGGATTGTGACATGAGGTATTGTATAATACCTTTGTTTTCTGTTAATAGAGTTTCCCTTGCGTACACCATGTAGTTGGTACATAGCTAGGGTTGGCTGTGGTAACAGTAGTTGGGGATGGAGTGAAATACCCAAGGTGGAGATGATAGACAGGAAACCTAGGAGAGGTTGTTCTTTGCCGGGTAGGAGACCCTAGGTGTTGGGAACTAGCTGTGGAATTTCGGGGACGAAATTCTTTTTAGGTGGGTAGATTGTAACAACCCGTCCCGAGAATTGGGATTAGTAGAGTGATTAAGGTGTGATTAGTAAGGTAATCAGGGGTTAGGTGGTCCCGAGGGGTCCGGGAACCTAGAATGACGATTTTGCCCCCTGCTTTGGGCAAAAATGTTGACTTTTATTTCGGGTGGTCAATTGGGGATTGACCAGTGACCGGAACGTAGTTGAGGTTGTCACGAATCCTTAGGCTGGTGGCACGCCCGATTCCGACATCCGAGGAGGAAGTTGTGATGTTCGGAAGGTCGAGGGTATTATCGGAATTTTGGTAAAATAGGGGGGAAAAGTTGACTTTTCGAATAATTGGGTTTTGGTAGGTTGACCTAGGATGGTTAGATAGTTCTTGTCGTCCTGAGTTCGATGACAGGCGGCACGTGTTCATCGGATTTACGAGGCGAGAGTTACGGGTCTAGGAAGTTTCGGTAAAACCGTAAAAATGTGTTAAAAAGAAGGGTATTTTGGTCATTGTGGCACATTGGGATTTGTGCACAGAAGAAAAGAATGGACGGCTGGGGTTTTAACAGATGGGATATAGATTGAAGGGATGGTGACACGTGTTGAAGGCCTAGAGGATTCTGGTGGAATCCTGTGTGTTCACGGTTCCAACTACTTAGGTGAGCCCGTGTGTGTGTGTTGTTCTTCGACAAACACAGAGAACAGAGTGTGAGAATTGAGGGGAATCGATCTGAGTGCAAGGGTGAGTAAATAGGGAGTTGTGAGTGTGTTAGTGAGGCAAGGCGGAGCTGGTGGCCGTGAATTTGAGGTGCAATCGTGCACGGCGGCACGGCGGAGGTGTGGAGGAATTTTGGGGGGAAACAGGGAGCCGTGAGGATGAGGTGGTGGCTACGCCATGAGGCAAGGCAACCCAAGGCCAGGGGAGGCTGAGGAGACTGCAAGGAGTTTAACGACCACCGTGGTTGGCGGCAGAGCGCACGGCGGAGCTGCAATCGAAGGGTAAGGCTTCTTTGCTCTGTTTTGCCGTGAAAATTCAATGTGGAAGTCGTGAGTCTAGGGCTAGAGTCGAGGGAGTTGGAGGTTAGGGTGAGACTCCTGAGGGTCCTAGGGATCGTTTGAGTGTGCTGCCGTGATGGGTGGTGCACAGTGGCGGCCGGCACGACGGAGTGCACTTGTGTGCTCTGTTTTAGCCGTGAGGTTCGAACGGCAAGTTGTGCAGCTGGGGAGTGAGTCGACGGTTCTGGTTAGTCGGGTTAGGCTTAGAGAAGTCCAGGGGAGAGTTTGGTGTCACCACCGTGACGGGAGGTGACCGGAGTTGAGGAGTCGTGAAACAGGGGATGTAGGCCGTTTGATTTCGAGCTTCAGTCGACGGTGTAGAGGCCGTGTCGAGGTGAACGGGGTACGGGAAGAGATAGGGTAGGTCAGGACGAAGCTACAGGTGAAAGAAGGGATCGAATTGGTGGCCGGACGGCGGAGATCAAGTCTCGCCGGTTCAGCCTGCGACGGCCGGTTCAGCACGGGTTGAAGATGGTACTGTAGCTGGCGCGTGGGGCCACGCGCAGCCACTTTGGGCGGCGCGTGGAGGCGCGTGCGGCGGTTTTGGGAGAAACAGTCAACTTGACTTTTGGTCTAGGAGTTGTGTTGAGTTTAATGGAGTTGGTTTCGGGTTAATCGGAAGTCGTTTGAGTTTAGTTCCGCGAGGGTGAAGGTTTAGGGTCCCGGGGTTCTAGGTCTTCGGTTCGGGGATTTTTGAGGAAATTTAGGAGAGTGTTGGTAGATGTATTAGTGACGTAATTTGACGGTGTTTGACAGGATCGGGATTTCCCGAGGAAGCCGAGGAACGGGCTGGACGTTCGGGACGCGAGTAGGGCTCAGTACTGTGAGTGGACCCTTTCTCTAAACTCGATCATGCATAACTGTTTTTATATACGTTTTTGATGGTTTTATTCATACACTTATGTTCCTTGACTATGTTATGATGATTTTACGCGATTGCACGTTTTTCGAGAAAAAGACGGTTTTGGCACGTTTTTCGAGAAAATGTTGGTTTCGGATTTTGATGCCACATTTGGGGATTTCCACCGATAAAGGTTTTCTGATAATGATAAATGGGTTATGAAATGTGATTTGTGATTACATGGGGTTTTGGTATGAAAATGGATATTTTTCCGGATTTGGGTTCGGAATGACGGTTCTGGATGCCGGAAGGGCATCGGACCAGTGATTTCGGATTCGGGTTTGGATATGGATTGGTACATGGTTTTCAAATGATTTTGAGATTGGATTTGCTGGATCTGGATATTGGGTTTAAAGACCCGGATATATGTGACGGGGGACCGGCCGGATTGGGTTTAAAGACCCGGATTGAGTTTAAAGACTCGGGAGTTTAAAGACTCGGATATATATATATATATTGATTTTCCCCCGTAGGCCTTGAGTTTAAAGACTCGGGAGTTTAAAGACTCGGATATGATTAAGGCCTGGATTGAGTTTAAAGACTCGGGAGTTTAAAGACTCGGATAGATCCAGCAGGTTTGATCGGGGCATTTATGAGTTAATGTTCTTGGTTTATGATACAGTTTTCTGATACTCCTGTTGTGGTTTCTTATGGTATTTTATAGTGTTTCTGTTTCTTATGATGTTTAAGAATGATTCTTTTATTAATGTGTTCATAACTGTTGGTTATGCATGTGGTTTCAAAACGGAGGGTTTAACTCGGTTTTCTTATAAAGTGGTTTTTGAACTTTTGTACTTTCTGGTCCACTCACATTTTCTGTTTTAATTGCCCTCCAGGTTGTGGAGCTAGCGCGGGGTCTTGACGTCGAGGCAGTGTCCAGGGCATAGACGTAACGTGAGGGATCCTAGGAGAGTTAAAGGCTTCTGTGTGCGTGTACTTTATCGATTTTTATTTTCTTTGTAATTTAGTGCTATGCTCTGTAAACGATAAGGATTTTGGGATATTTTGTAATTACTCCTGCGTTTGACTGGGTTCGAGTGAGTGTTCCTTAGGTGTTGTGTCGGGGAGTCAGACGGGAGCGGGATTTACCTCGGGTTTCGGGGTGAAACCGGGGTGGGTCCTGACAATTGGTATCAGAGCATAGGTTTGTCGAGTTTGTTGGGTCTGTCGGTTTGTGAGGTTGTGTTTCAGTTGTTTGACTACTTCTATGCCTCTTTCAGCGTGCGGTTGACGATGCCTCCGAGACGTAGACCCTCTCCACAACCTGAAGAAGTAGCCAGAGAGACGGAGAGTGCCACGATTGAGCGAGCCCAGCGGCTCGGGGCTACTACTTTTAGTGGTGGGGCTGATCCTGAGGAAGCCCAGAGGTGGATTACTAGACTGGAGCGGATTTTTGCAGTGATGCATTGTCCGCCGGAGGAGCGAGTATTGTTGGCTGCATTTTTGCTAGATGGTGCGGCGTATGAGTGGTGGTACCCCCTCGAGTTGTCTGGCTGGGATGTCCATAGTGTGACCTGGGAGACGTTCAGGGAACGGTTTCTGGAGCAGTATTATCCTCGTTCTTTCCGGGATGCCAAGGAGGCAGAGTTTCTGCAGCTCCAGCAAGGGAATATGACAGTGGCAGAGTATGAACGGAAGTTCCAGATGTTGTTTCGGTTTGCTCCTGCTTTTGTGGCCACTGAAGCCGAGAAGTGCCGTAGGTTTGAGTTGGGCTTGCGCGGCGAGATTCGAGCCGTAGTGACGGCTGGATCTTTTGCTACCCTCCGAGATTTGTCGGATGCTGCGGTGCGAGTTGAGGCTAGTTTGCCGGTGCGACACCGGGAACTATCTATTCCTGGAGCTTCGAGCCAGCGGACACCGAAAAGAGGTAACTTCGGTGGATCGTCCTCGTCGGGCGATGATCGTTTTGGTAGGCCTGGTAGTGCCCAGAGTTCAGGATTTTGGGGTTATCGAGTACCGCCGACTCCGCAAGCGAGTGCGACGTCGGTAGCGTCCACAGGGAGACCGAGCAGTGGACCAGGCTGGAATGTGTGTTTCTACTGCGGGGAGCGAGGTCATTTCCGACGTGAGTGTCCACTGTTGCCACAGGAAGGTGGTGTAGGTAGAGGAGTAGCGGAGTCCGGACAGAGTACAGCATCAGGGACAGCGGGCACTAGAGGAGGTGGTGGCACAGCCACGAGTAGTTCGAGGGGACGTGGTAGAGCGTCAGGATCTCAGGCCCGGGTGTTCTCGATGACTCAGCAGGAGGGTCAGGCGACACCAGATACGGAGACAGGTACGTGTTTTACTTTTGGTTGTTCTGTTGGTTTGGTTTTTTTTGGATTTCAGGGTAGAGTCTAGGAGTTTTCCTGAGGACTTGAAGTGTACAGTAAGTGCCGTAGCAGGTTGACGGAAGGTATAGGAAAGGAGTGACTATAACTGATCGATCTGAGACGATTGAAGGAGAGAACCCACAAGCTAGAGTTGCCTTTAGGACTTTGTGAAGTTAGTCCGACCGTGGCCGGAGTAGTAGCCGAGGGAGATGGGTGGTTGTATACGAGGATGTACTCTATGACTTCTGTCGGGTATTGTGACATGAGGTATTGTATAATACCTTTGTTTTCTGTTCATAGAGTTTCCCTTGCGTACACCATGTAGTTGGTACATAGCTAGGGTTGGCTGTGGTAACAGTAGTTGGGGATGGAGTGAAATACCCAAGGTGGAGATGATAGACAGGAAACCTAGGAGAGGTTGTTCTTTGCCGGGTAGGAGACCCTAGGTGTTGGGAACTAGCTGTGGAATTTCGGGGACGAAATTCTTTTTAGGTGGGTAGATTGTAACAACCCGTCCCGAGAATTGGGATTAGTAGAGTGATTAAGGTGTGATTAGTAAGGTAATCAGGGGTTAGGTGGTCCCGAGGGGTCCGGGAACCTAGAATGACGATTTTGCCCCCTGCTTTGGGCAAAAATGTTGACTTTTATTTCGGGTGGTCAATTGGGGATTGACCAGTGACCGGAACGTAGTTGAGGTTGTCACGAATCCTTAGGCTGGTGGCACGCCCGATTCCGACATCCGAGGAGGAAGTTGTGATGTTCGGAAGGTCGAGGGTATTATCGGAATTTTGGTAAAATAGGGGGGAAAAGTTGACTTTTCGAATAATTGGGTTTTGGTAGGTTGACCTAGGATGGTTAGATAGTTCTTGTCGTCCTGAGTTCGATGACAGGCGGCACGTGTTCATCGGATTTACGAGGCGAGAGTTACGGGTCTAGGAAGTTTCGGTAAAACCGTAAAAATGTGTTAAAAAGAAGGGTATTTTGGTCATTGTGGCACATTGGGATTTGTGCACAGAAGAAAAGAATGGACGGCTGGGGTTTTAACAGATGGGATATAGATTGAAGGGATGGTGACACGTGTTGAAGGCCTAGAGGATTCTGGTGGAATCCTGTGTGTTCACGGTTCCAACTACTTAGGTGAGCCCGTGTGTGTGTGTTGTTCTTCGACAAACACAGAGAACAGAGTGTGAGAATTGAGGGGAATCGATCTGAGTGCAAGGGTGAGTAAATAGGGAGTTGTGAGTGTGTTAGTGAGGCAAGGCGGAGCTGGTGGCCGTGAATTTGAGGTGCAATCGTGCACGGCGGCACGGCGGAGGTGTGGAGGAATTTTGGGGGGAAACAGGGAGCCGTGAGGATGAGGTGGTGGCTACGCCATGAGGCAAGGCAACCCAAGGCCAGGGGAGGCTGAGGAGACTGCAAGGAGTTTAACGACCACCGTGGTTGGCGGCAGAGCGCACGGCGGAGCTGCAATCGAAGGGTAAGGCTTCTTTGCTCTGTTTTGCCGTGAAAATTCAATGTGGAAGTCGTGAGTCTAGGGCTAGAGTCGAGGGAGTTGGAGGTTAGGGTGAGACTCCTGAGGGTCCTAGGGATCGTTTGAGTGTGCTGCCGTGATGGGTGGTGCACAGTGGCGGCCGGCACGACGGAGTGCACTTGTGTGCTCTGTTTTAGCCGTGAGGTTCGAACGGCAAGTTGTGCAGCTGGGGAGTGAGTCGACGGTTCTGGTTAGTCGGGTTAGGCTTAGAGAAGTCCAGGGGAGAGTTTGGTGTCACCACCGTGACGGGAGGTGACCGGAGTTGAGGAGTCGTGAAACAGGGGATGTAGGCCGTTTGATTTCGAGCTTCAGTCGACGGTGTAGAGGCCGTGTCGAGGTGAACGGGGTACGGGAAGAGATAGGGTAGGTCAGGACGAAGCTACAGGTGAAAGAAGGGATCGAATTGGTGGCCGGACGGCGGAGATCAAGTCTCGCCGGTTCAGCCTGCGACGGCCGGTTCAGCACGGGTTGAAGATGGTACTGTAGCTGGCGCGTGGGGCCACGCGCAGCCACTTTGGGCGGCGCGTGGAGGCGCGTGCGGCGGTTTTGGGAGAAACAGTCAACTTGACTTTTGGTCTAGGAGTTGTGTTGAGTTTAATGGAGTTGGTTTCGGGTTAATCGGAAGTCGTTTGAGTTTAGTTCCGCGAGGGTGAAGGTTTAGGGTCCCGGGGTTCTAGGTCTTCGGTTCGGGGATTTTTGAGGAAATTTAGGAGAGTGTTGGTAGATGTATTAGTGACGTAATTTGACGGTGTTTGACAGGATCGGGATTTCCCGAGGAAGCCGAGGAACGGGCTGGACGTTCGGGACGCGAGTAGGGCTCAGTACTGTGAGTGGACCCTTTCTCTAAACTCGATCATGCATAACTGTTTTTATATACGTTTTTGATGGTTTTATTCATACACTTATGTTCCTTGACTATGTTATGATGATTTTACGCGATTGCACGTTTTTCGAGAAAAAGACGGTTTTGGCACGTTTTTCGAGAAAATGTTGGTTTCGGATTTTGATGCCACATTTGGGGATTTCCACCGATAAAGGTTTTCTGATAATGATAAATGGGTTATGAAATGTGATTTGTGATTACATGGGGTTTTGGTATGAAAATGGATATTTTTCCGGATTTGGGTTCGGAATGACGGTTCTGGATGCCGGAAGGGCATCGGACCAGTGATTTCGGATTCGGGTTTGGATATGGATTGGTACATGGTTTTCAAATGATTTTGAGATTGGATTTGCTGGATCTGGATATTGGGTTTAAAGACCCGGATATATGTGACGGGGGACCGGCCGGATTGGGTTTAAAGACCCGGATTGAGTTTAAAGACTCGGGAGTTTAAAGACTCGGATATATATATATATATTGATTTTCCCCCGTAGGCCTTGAGTTTAAAGACTCGGGAGTTTAAAGACTCGGATATGATTAAGGCCTGGATTGAGTTTAAAGACTCGGGAGTTTAAAGACTCGGATAGATCCAGCAGGTTTGATCGGGGCATTTATGAGTTAATGTTCTTGGTTTATGATACAGTTTTCTGATACTCCTGTTGTGGTTTCTTATGGTATTTTATAGTGTTTCTGTTTCTTATGATGTTTAAGAATGATTCTTTTATTAATGTGTTCATAACTGTTGGTTATGCATGTGGTTTCAAAACGGAGGGTTTAACTCGGTTTTCTTATAAAGTGGTTTTTGAACTTTTGTACTTTCTGGTCCACTCACATTTTCTGTTTTAATTGCCCTCCAGGTTGTGGAGCTAGCGCGGGGTCTTGACGTCGAGGCAGTGTCCAGGGCATAGACGTAACGTGAGGGATCCTAGGAGAGTTAAAGGCTTCTGTGTGCGTGTACTTTATCGATTTTTATTTTCTTTGTAATTTAGTGCTATGCTCTGTAAACGATAAGGATTTTGGGATATTTTGTAATTACTCCTGCGTTTGACTGGGTTCGAGTGAGTGTTCCTTAGGTGTTGTGTCGGGGAGTCAGACGGGAGCGGGATTTACCTCGGGTTTCGGGGTGAAACCGGGGTGGGTCCTGACAATTGGTATCAGAGCATAGGTTTGTCGAGTTTGTTGGGTCTGTCGGTTTGTGAGGTTGTGTTTCAGTTGTTTGACTACTTCTATGCCTCTTTCAGCGTGCGGTTGACGATGCCTCCGAGACGTAGACCCTCTCCACAACCTGAAGAAGTAGCCAGAGAGACGGAGAGTGCCACGATTGAGCGAGCCCAGCGGCTCGGGGCTACTACTTTTAGTGGTGGGGCTGATCCTGAGGAAGCCCAGAGGTGGATTACTAGACTGGAGCGGATTTTTGCAGTGATGCATTGTCCGCCGGAGGAGCGAGTATTGTTGGCTGCATTTTTGCTAGATGGTGCGGCGTATGAGTGGTGGTACCCCCTCGAGTTGTCTGGCTGGGATGTCCATAGTGTGACCTGGGAGACGTTCAGGGAACGGTTTCTGGAGCAGTATTATCCTCGTTCTTTCCGGGATGCCAAGGAGGCAGAGTTTCTGCAGCTCCAGCAAGGGAATATGACAGTGGCAGAGTATGAACGGAAGTTCCAGATGTTGTTTCGGTTTGCTCCTGCTTTTGTGGCCACTGAAGCCGAGAAGTGCCGTAGGTTTGAGTTGGGCTTGCGCGGCGAGATTCGAGCCGTAGTGACGGCTGGATCTTTTGCTACCCTCCGAGATTTGTCGGATGCTGCGGTGCGAGTTGAGGCTAGTTTGCCGGTGCGACACCGGGAACTATCTATTCCTGGAGCTTCGAGCCAGCGGACACCGAAAAGAGGTAACTTCGGTGGATCGTCCTCGTCGGGCGATGATCGTTTTGGTAGGCCTGGTAGTGCCCAGAGTTCAGGATTTTGGGGTTATCGAGTACCGCCGACTCCGCAAGCGAGTGCGACGTCGGTAGCGTCCACAGGGAGACCGAGCAGTGGACCAGGCTGGAATGTGTGTTTCTACTGCGGGGAGCGAGGTCATTTCCGACGTGAGTGTCCACTGTTGCCACAGGAAGGTGGTGTAGGTAGAGGAGTAGCGGAGTCCGGACAGAGTACAGCATCAGGGACAGCGGGCACTAGAGGAGGTGGTGGCACAGCCACGAGTAGTTCGAGGGGACGTGGTAGAGCGTCAGGATCTCAGGCCCGGGTGTTCTCGATGACTCAGCAGGAGGGTCAGGCGACACCAGATACGGAGACAGGTACGTGTTTTACTTTTGGTTGTTCTGTTGGTTTGGTTTTTTTTGGATTTCAGGGTAGAGTCTAGGAGTTTTCCTGAGGACTTGAAGTGTACAGTAAGTGCCGTAGCAGGTTGACGGAAGGTATAGGAAAGGAGTGACTATAACTGATCGATCTGAGACGATTGAAGGAGAGAACCCACAAGCTAGAGTTGCCTTTAGGACTTTGTGAAGTTAGTCCGACCGTGGCCGGAGTAGTAGCCGAGGGAGATGGGTGGTTGTATACGAGGATGTACTCTATGACTTCTGTCGGGTATTGTGACATGAGGTATTGTATAATACCTTTGTTTTCTGTTCATAGAGTTTCCCTTGCGTACACCATGTAGTTGGTACATAGCTAGGGTTGGCTGTGGTAACAGTAGTTGGGGATGGAGTGAAATACCCAAGGTGGAGATGATAGACAGGAAACCTAGGAGAGGTTGTTCTTTGCCGGGTAGGAGACCCTAGGTGTTGGGAACTAGCTGTGGAATTTCGGGGACGAAATTCTTTTTAGGTGGGTAGATTGTAACAACCCGTCCCGAGAATTGGGATTAGTAGAGTGATTAAGGTGTGATTAGTAAGGTAATCAGGGGTTAGGTGGTCCCGAGGGGTCCGGGAACCTAGAATGACGATTTTGCCCCCTGCTTTGGGCAAAAATGTTGACTTTTATTTCGGGTGGTCAATTGGGGATTGACCAGTGACCGGAACGTAGTTGAGGTTGTCACGAATCCTTAGGCTGGTGGCACGCCCGATTCCGACATCCGAGGAGGAAGTTGTGATGTTCGGAAGGTCGAGGGTATTATCGGAATTTTGGTAAAATAGGGGGGAAAAGTTGACTTTTCGAATAATTGGGTTTTGGTAGGTTGACCTAGGATGGTTAGATAGTTCTTGTCGTCCTGAGTTCGATGACAGGCGGCACGTGTTCATCGGATTTACGAGGCGAGAGTTACGGGTCTAGGAAGTTTCGGTAAAACCGTAAAAATGTGTTAAAAAGAAGGGTATTTTGGTCATTGTGGCACATTGGGATTTGTGCACAGAAGAAAAGAATGGACGGCTGGGTGCACAGAAGAAAAGAATGGACGGCTGGGGTTTTAACAGATGGGATATAGATTGAAGGGATGGTGACACGTGTTGAAGGCCTAGAGGATTCTGGTGGAATCCTGTGTGTTCACGGTTCCAACTACTTAGGTGAGCCCGTGTGTGTGTGTTGTTCTTCGACAAACACAGAGAACAGAGTGTGAGAATTGAGGGGAATTGATCGATCTGAGTGCAAGGGTGAGTAAATAGGGAGTTGTGAGTGTGTTAGTGAGGCAAGGCGGAGCTGGTGGCCGTGAATTTGAGGTGCAATCGTGCACGGCGGCACGGCGGAGGTGTGGAGGAATTTTGGGGGGAAACAGGGAGCCGTGAGGATGAGGTGGTGGCTACGCCATGAGGCAAGGCAACCCAAGGCCAGGGGAGGCTGAGGAGACTGCAAGGAGTTCAACGACCACCGTGGTTGGCGGCAGAGCGCACGGCGGAGCTGCAATCGAAGGGTAAGGCTTCTTTGCTCTGTTTTGCCGTGAAAATTCAATGTGGAAGTCGTGAGTCTAGGGCTAGAGTCGAGGGAGTTGGAGGTTAGGGTGAGACTCCTGAGGGTCCTAGGGATCGTTTGAGTGTGCTGCCGTGATGGGTGGTGCACAGTGGCGGCCGGCACGACGGAGTGCACTTGTGTGCTCTGTTTTAGCCGTGAGGTTCGAACGACAAGTTGTGCAGCTGGGGAGTGAGTCGACGGTTCTGGTTAGTCGGGTTAGGCTTAGAGAAGTCCAGGGGAGAGTTTGGTGTCACCACCGTGACGGGAGGTGACCGGAGTTGAGGAGTCGTGAAACAGGGGATGTAGGCTGTTTGATTTCGAGCTTCAGTCGACGGTGTAGAGGCCGTGTCGAGGTGAACGGGGTACGGGAAGAGATAGGCTAGGTCAGGACGAAGCTACAGGTGAAAGAAGGGATCGAATTGGTGGTCGGACGGCGGAGATCAAGTCTCGCCGGTTCAGCCTGCGACGGCCGGTTCAGCACGGGTTGAAGATTGGTACTGTAGCTGGCGCGTGGGGCCACGCGCAGCCACTTTGGGCGGCGCGTGGAGGCGCGTGCGGCGGTTTTGGGAGAAACAGTCAACTTGACTTTTGGTCTAGGAGTTGTGTTGAGTTTAATGGAGTTGGTTTCGGGTTAATCGGAAGTCGTTTGAGTTTAGTTCCGCGAGGGTGAAGGTTTAGGGTCCCGGGGTTCTAGGTCTTCGGTTCGGGGATTTTTGAGGAAATTTAGGAGAGTGTTGGTAGATGTATTAGTGACGTAATTTGACGGTGTTTGACAGGATCGGGATTTCCCGAGGAAGCCGAGGAACGGGCTGGACGTTCGGGACGCGAGTAGGGCTCAGTACTGTGAGTGGACCCTTTCTCTAAACTCGATCATGCATAACTGTTTTTATATACGTTTTTTATGGTTTTATTCATACACTTATGTTCCTTGACTATGTTATGATGATTTTACGCGATTGCACGTTTTTCGAGAAAAAGACGGTTTTGGCACGTTTTTCGAGAAAATGTTGGTTTCGGATTTTGATGCCACATTTGGGGATTTCCACCGATAAAGGTTTTCTGATAATGATAAATGGGTTATGAAATGTGATTTGTGATTACATGGGGTTTTGGTATGAAAATGGATATTTTTCCGGATTTGGGTTCGGAATGACGGTTCTGGATGCCGGAAGGGCATCAGACCAGTGATTTCGGATTCGGGTTTGGATATGGATTGGTACATGGTTTTCAAATGATTTTGAGATTGGATTTGCTGGATCTGGATATTGGGTTTAAAGACCCGGATATATGTGACGGGGGACCGGCCGGATTGGGTTTAAAGACCCGGATTGAGTTTAAAGACTCGGGAGTTTAAAGACTCGGATATATATATATTGATTTTCCCCCGTAGGCCTTGAGTTTAAAGACTCGGGAGTTTAAAGACTCGGATATGATTAAGGCCTGGATTGAGTTTAAAGACTCGGGAGTTTAAAGACTCGGATAGATCCAGCAGGTTTGATCGGGGCATTTATGAGTTAATGTTCTTGGTTTATGATACAGTTTTCTGATACTCCTGTTGTGGTTTCTTATGGTATTTTATAGTGTTTCTGTTTCTTATGATGTTTAAGAATGATTCTTTTATTAATGTGTTCATAACTGTTGGTTATGCATGTGGTTTCAAAACGGAGGGTTTAACTCGGTTTTCTTATAAAGTGGTTTTTGAACTTTTGTACTTTCTGGTCCACTCACATTTTCTGTTTTAATTGCCCTCCAGGTTGTGGAGCTAGCGCGGGGTCTTGACGTCGAGGCAGTGTCCAGGGCATAGACGTAACGTGAGGGATCCTAGGAGAGTTAAAGGCTTCTGTGTGCGTGTACTTTATCGATTTTTATTTTCTTTGTAATTTAGTGCTATGCTCTGTAAACGATAAGGATTTTGGGATATTTTGTAATTACTCCTGCGTTTGACTGGGTTCGAGTGAGTGTTCCTTAGGTGTTGTGTCGGGGAGTCAGACGGGAGCGGGATTTACCTCGGGTTTCGGGGTGAAACCGGGGTGGGTCCTGACAATGTGGACCAGTGGGGTGGTGCCACGTGGCAGGCTATCAGAGGTGTCAGACCTATCAAATGTTTGCATGACGTCAGTCGTTGACCGCCGACGACCAGCGTTAACCGACCTTTGACCAGCACGTGAGGGCGTGCAGACTCAAATTTCGAGGTCGAACTAGTCTTGTTTGAAAGGTTTTGACGATCTGAATCCAATGGTGATGGTTTCTTGTCAATTAGAGACTATTTTCTAGGTCATGTAGGGTTTTTAGCCTCGTGAAGGGTGTCCAAGATGCGTTTCCGGTATCGAGCTTTATGAGGGTTTAGTGTATGAACTTGTATAGAACATTAGTGACCCTCATATGTGATTTGGACAAGCTCGAAGACTTTGGATTAGCTCAGGTGAGATTACAACGCGGATTGTAAGAGCGCAGCGTGGACCAAGAATGAGTGGAATTTTGTTTTAGAACTAAATGCATGCATGACTGTTTTGAATGTTTTATTACATGATTTAAGTTGAAATGCTTTGATATCGTTATTTGATGATGTTGTGGATTTTAATCATCGGTTTATGAAATATTTTACGGATTTGCGCGAAAATAATGTTTTGGGCGTGAGACCCGATTGAACAACGGTTGACTTAGATTTAGAGTCAAACGGGAATATTAAAGAAAGATTTCATTTTAACTGGATTTGAATGGCGATCTGACATGATCGGTTTGGATAAATTGGGATTTATAAATGAGTTATGGATACGGTTTTCTAAAGGTTTCTTGTGAAAGTTATGTCTCGGGCATTGACCCAATTGAATAGTATTTTGAATTGATTTGAGACATAAATTATTTTAATATTATTTTCAGCCGAATTTGGTTACGGTTCCACATTTACCATCCTGTATGAGTTGGATAGTCTCCTCAGACATCGAGGATCTTGGAGTAGTCACAGTGCACTACTTGGGATGAGCAGCTCCGAGGAGAGGCTCAAGTCCAGAAGTGCGAGTTTATGATATCACCTCGGACGTGATAGATCCAAGGAAGACACCTCATCGTGATATCACCCCAGACGTCGTTGAGTTGGATCTTGGGGAGGTACTCAGGGATGAGACCCCAAGTCACACGCATAGCATTGGAAATCGTGACAATTATTGGTTATAGACATCACGGATGTCAATAATTGGTTATATAATGTTTTACCGATAAATGTGTCCAGATATATATGTATAATTTGAACTGTTTTCGTACGATTTGATCTGAATGCATACATGTTTATAAAACGGAGGGGGAAAATGTTATTATTCTTAAATTGTATTTTGCAAACACTAATTTTTGGTTCATTCACATTTTGACTGTTTTATTGACCCTTCAAGTCGTGACACAGAGGCAGGGGCTGATCCTGAGGGAGAGGCATAACTAGTACTGTTGTGCACCTGAACACCCTTTGGGGTAGGTTTTGGTACTTGTATTGTACCAACATATATGCTTGGTTATATTTATAGATACTTATACATTGTCTGAGAATGTTGTAGTTGAAGTCTGTTTACTTTCAAACTCATAAAGGGTCTTTTTGGTATTTTGAGTATGATTGTCTGACGGGAGTAGTGCACATCCGACGATAATCCCAAGGGGATCGGGATGGGTCCTGTCATTTTTCTTTCTTTTTTCCTCCTAATTGTTAAATGTGTTAAAAATTATCATACCCAAATTCTGTTAGCGACAACTCGGCCTTTCTGATTGTCACCAGAGACCTAGATATCCCAATTACCGAGGAAAATCAACCTTTTCACATTCCTATATGAAAAGTCCAAGTCAATTAACAATCCAGAAATGAAAAAAACTTGGAAATTCGTTTTCTTTTATTTTTTTGGATAATCGACAAAAGTTTAGAATTTGTAAATATAAATGATGATAAGTTTTAGGAATAAAGAAGAAAGTTTGTGAAGAATAAATGATGAAGAGAATGAGGGAAAGAGATGAGAGAGGAATGAAATGAAAAAAAATATCTAGCAAAAAATAGGTAGCTACTAAACAAAGAAAAGTTATCTAGTTTGCTACATGCTCAATAAGGAAGTTAAATTTTAGATTAAATTTACTTAATCTATTAGCCCATTTTGATAATTTTATATAAATTCTTAGTTAAATTTATTTAAAAATCAGATTTAATTACTCTACTGTCCATACTTTAAACAAAGTCAAGTTGTCCATGTAATCTAAAAAGAGCTCATGAGATAGCATGTAGAGCCTCCCTCTCCGAATCTTTTTCTCCTCTAGAACTAAAATGACTCCAAGAAGAAAGAAAAAAAAAAGTTCCGGCAAGGACCAGTATGCACTGTGTGCGCATTGCCCTCTTGATTCAACGAAGCTGAAAACCGAGCCGGCTCAATGAAGCCGAGAATCGAGCCGGCTCTCCCACTGGAACAACGTGGAAGCGCGTATAAATTAGACCAGGTTCTTCATTGATGTGTACACTAACACTTTGTTTAGTTAATTAAATCACCAGACACAGCAGACCAAACCATTTTATTTATTTAATTTGAAAATTAAATTAATCAAGTTATATAAATAGAAACACTACTAAAAAGCCAGCTGAAAAGGGTGCAGAGCTCTCATAAACTCTTCTATCACTTTCTCTCTCTTAGCTGAAGGAAATTTCACGCATTTCCCGAGAAGATCTCAACGACACCGCTTCAAGATCGCCGGAACTTGTTCAGCTCTGTAGCTTGCCGGCCGGGCATCTTCGGCAATGTGTAACTCACGCGCTCTCCTTGTAGTTGTTCTGCTTCTTCACTCACTTGTAGCTCTGGTCTCTGCTCAGGGATCTAACGCCACCAGCCCATGGCAAACACTTAACGGTAATCATCTATACTCAATCTTCTGCTCTCTCTCTCTCTCTCTCTCTCTCTCTCTCTCTCTGTTCAATTGTGCATGTGATGTTTGTATTCTGCTTCAGTTTTTGCTTTGCGTTGCTTTGAAAAAAAGGTAGAACTTTAGGAAATTTGATAGCTTCGTTTAATTTTTCGGATCTTTGTTGGCGGTTTTGTTCCGTTGGTTCTCAAATTTGGAAACTGATGCGAACAAAATTTAAGCATAAAAGGTAGTGCATGTTTAATATTAATTCACTATCAAAGTTTGAAATTGAGTCTACTACCTCTTGCATGTAGCGATAAAAGTTTACAAATTCATTTTGCGAAGGAGGAAAAAAAAAAACTTTTTGAGTGTGCTTTATTATTATTTGTTTTTGGGATAAACTTTCCTGCTTTGTTTTGTTTTTGGCAGCAGAAAGAAAGGCTCTTGGTTTTATACAAAGGGAGACTGAATTGGTTTTGTTTTGGGCTAGGACATTCTACAATTGGTTTTTCCAAATATCTAAATTTTCAGGAAAATGAGAAAGATGGAGACTCTTTTATTTGTAAACTCACTGACGCAAGCGTTTCTCGACAGTGGTTGGAAATAGAAACAATTGCTGGAATTAATGACTGCTCCCAATCAGGAATTTATATTGCAATAAAAATTTTGCATCATCAAACTTGTGTAGGATTCAGATGTTTAGTAAGGAACTGGATTAATTTGGTTTGCAGGACATCGACCTTTGGTCATAGCACGTGGTGGATTTTCAGGGCTCTTTCCTGGTTTCAGTTCAACTGCATTCAATTTGGCATTGGTCACAAGTTTACCAGATGTGGTCTTCTGGTGTGATGTTCAGTTAACGAAAGATGCAGCTGGAATTTGCTTTCCAGATCTCCTGTTGAATAATAATTCTGATATTGATCGGGTTTTCGCAAAAAAAGAAATGACTTATCCAGTGAATGGGGTTTCTACCAAAGGATGGTTTACAGTGGATTATACTCTCAACGACCTAGCAAGCATATCTGGTGAGTGCAGATTGTCTGGAGCTGTTTCGATTGTATTGTTAATGGTCATCTTAACACTCATTTGCATGTTCATGTGTAGTTCATTTGAACATAGAAATAACACAAAAAATGAATTGGTTTCCTTTTTTCTTGTCTTTTGTTATGAAAGGGTGACTATTGGATTTGAAGGATACACTTTTTTCATGTTTCATTTTTGTGGAATGCTGTCTTCTTTATCACTTATGTGATGATCTTGAGTGACTTCTTTATCACTTATGTGATCACCTATAGCTGGTGATAGTTAAAATTTGACGGGCCAATCCAAACCCTTGAAATTAGTGTGTCATAATCGTTTGTATCTTAATTTTACCTGTCATTTCGGAACCCTGAATTGTTGGTGTGTCAAGGAATTTACTGCATTATGTGAGAGGAATGCTAACCGACCCTCTCTAAAAAGTCCCTCTATAGACTTGCCGCCGCCTCATGATTTTTCTTTGGGAATTAGTGCTAAACTTGGCTTACTATATGCAAAAATCATTAGGTGGCAGCAAGTATATATACAGAGAGACCCTTTTGAGAGAGTCCCATTAGCATTGCTCAGTTAGTGAATCAGCACAGTTGCCCTTTATTGAAGTGATGAAAATTGATATGTACAGTGTCTATTCTCTTAGTTCAGTGAATATCCTCTTGCATCCATGCAGGCATATGCTTTCAATCAGTATTATTTGTCTTTGGAGTTGTACCATGTCTTACACCCAATTAATAATATTAATGAAGCAGTACTACGATAGTGAGTCATTGCTCAGTTAGTGAATCATCACAGTTGCCCCTTTTTGAAGTGATGAAAGTTGATATGTATATTGTCTTTTCTCTTAGTTCACTGAATATCCTCTTGCATCCATGCATGCTTATGCTTTTAATCAGTATTATTTGGCTTTTGGAGTTGTACCATGTCTTACACCCAATAAATAATATTAATCAAGAAGTACAACTATATATTAATCAAGAAGTACAACTATACCTAACCCCTATAGAAACCTTAAAATCACAATAAGAATCCCAAAACATACTAATAAAATCCAAATTTCATGTTTCTAAACTTTAAAATCCAAGCATGTTATCTGAAATATGCAAGTGATGACATTGTATCTATTGGTATGCTGTATAATATATAGTACATACTAAATACTCTAAAACCAAACATGTCCTCTATGCATATACAATTTATATGAAAAGAATGTGTATTATGCAGAAATTGTATAAGTCATAGAATTAAGATAGATATGTCTGACATACATCCATTTATGGGCATTCTACACTAAAAAAAGTAAGATGCCAGGTTCGCTACTGTCTAATCTTAATATGTGCATTACACAAATGCATATGTTAACTACGTTTTGGCTGCTGCATGTTCTTTAACTCCTCACTTATTTCTTGCTACCAATGCAGTTATTCAGGGGGTATACTCTCGAACTGCTAGGTTTGACGGCAATACGTTCCCAATTCTCACTGTTGAAGATGTGGCTACACAATTTAAACCACCAGGTTTATGGTTGAATATTCAGGTATATGATAGACCATCGGTTTCAGTCTTTAAACTTGTGCATTGTGTTTTAGTTATATCCTTTACTTTTATAAATCTGCTTGAAGCAACCTACTTTCTCTATTGCTTTTGCAGCATGATATATTCTTCTCACGACACAAATTGAATATGAGAAGCTATTTGCTTTCTGTAACTAAAAAAGTGCCTGTCAGTATTATCTCATCACCAGAAGTGGCCTTCCTGAACAGCATTACAGCACGTTTTAGAGCAACCAAAATAAAGCTGATATTTCGGTTTCTGGGACAAGATGAGAAAGAGCCTTCAACCAACCAAACTTATGGTTCTTTGTTAAAGAATCTAACATTTATCAAGACATTTGCCTCGGGAATTCTTGTTCCTAAAACTTATATATGGCCTCTCACCACTGATCAATATTTAGAACCTCACACTTCAGTTGTTTCGGATGCTCATAAAGAAGGGCTAACAATATACGCATCAGATTTTGTGAATGACTTTCCATTACCCTACAATTACAGTTTTGATCCAGTGTCTGAATACCTGCAATTCATTGACAATGGTGATTTCAGTGTTGATGGCGTGTTGACCGACTTTCCCATAACTCCATCAGAGGCCATAGGTGTCGTATCTTCTTCCTGCTCATAAGAATTGTGTTAAGCTAAATAATTGTTGTGTTAGTTTTAAAATAGTAGATTATCATGCAGTTTTCTTGTATGCAACGCTACACCTTTTAGAACAAAATTAAATTTTTAATGCAGCATGGGATTAATATATATGAACAACCATTTTTAGGTGCGGCTGAAGTTAACACAGCTTCTAATCTATCAAACATTTTGTACAATGATCCCTTTTTAGTGGTCTATAATACTGAACTAGTTAGAGATGTCTCACAAAAGATCAAATGGAAATATCTTGGAGCCTTAATTAGGTGCTAAGTGTTTGTTGGTTATTCCAATTTTATGTTTGATAACAATTGTTTCTCTTAATTACTGCAGATTGTTTTGCTCACGTAAAAAATAATGCTTCAGCACAAGGTAACCTTTTCTTCTGATATTCTTTTAACATGCACTAATATCTGAGCATTATTGCTAATCTATTTCGTTCATCTTTCTTGTGCTTCAGCCAAGCCTTTGGTTATCTCAAAATATGGAGCAAGTGGAGATTTCCCTAGTTGTACTAACTTGGCATACACGAAAGCAATTGCAGATGGTGTGGATGTACTTGATTGTCCTGTCCAAATGTCCAAAGATGGGATACCATTTTGCTCAAGCTCTATAAATCTTATAGATAGCACGAAAGTTGCTCAATCAAGCTTCAGCAACCTCACAATGGTTATTCCAGAAATCAAGGCTAGCAGTGGAATATTTACCTTTAGCCTAAGCTGGGAAGATATTAAAGGCCTGACCCGTAAGTTGACATATAATCTCATTGCTTGCTTGTCGATGTGGTACTGTTCAACTTATATGTTTTACAAAAATTTTTATTTCTTCAGATATCATAGATCCATTAAGTTATAGGTGAAGGAGGTTGAGGTTCCCCACCCCAAAACCAATTGGCAATGTGGGGAGTAGCCCGACTCCATAGAAGCCCTTGCAAGGTTGTGGAACTATCCAATGTGGGACTTTTGTTCCTTCATATTCTCACAATAAGTGATGTTAGAAAGTTCATTTCACAAATTCTGCTTTAGCTGAGACTGGTGATAAACATTTCCCCCCATTTCTTCTCACTGAAAAAGTCCTGCCATCTCTCTAATATACTTTTCTGTATCGAGTTCTACTCTTTTCATTTTACACAACTTATAACTGATAAGAATCGTATAATTACGCAAGACAACTTTTCTTGGCATCCCCCTTTTCAAAATCTGACTTCTAATTTTGATCTTGCATGGTACCTGTGCTATTGAAATGGCATATTCTACTATTGTACGTTAGAATAATGCATAAACAATAACTCTTTTATTGAATAATATTTTGACATTCTTGTATTGATTATTTTTCATATTTGAACTGTAGCAACTATATCAAATCCCTGGTCAAAGTTTACGTTGATGCGAAATCCAAGATCCAAAACTGCTGGAAATTTCTTGGCATTATCTGAGTTTTTGGATTTGGCAAAGAAATCAAGCTCTCTTTCGGGTGTCTTAATCAGCATAAAGGTGGGTATTTGCTCCAAATTTCACTTATTGGTTTATGGTTTCATGCTTTGATTGTTGGAAGTCGCAGTAGTTCTTGTGGGATCCAAATAAACTTTCACCATGTCTATTATGAACTTGTCATTGTCATTTGTTCAACCCCTTTCTACCCTACCCATCATATATATATATATATATATATATATATATATATATATATTTTCTTTACAACTAGAAACATGGGCTCGAGGATCCTCTTGAACCAAATTGATCTGAGACTAATGGTTGCATGTATGGGTAGATATCATATCCAAGTGAAGTCGCATTATGAACGTCTCATTTAGTCTTGTTGTGAATAATGGGCTCTAGCGATGCTCAAAAATCTATTTATTACAAAGGCCCAAAGTAACATTTTGTACTGCTTTGTTTCAGAATGCAGCATATCTCGCAGGGGAGCAGAAATTAAGTGTTACTGATGCTGTCATTCGTGAATTGGGCAATGCTGGTTTTGATAATCAGACAGCGCTAGATGTGAAGATTCAGTCCACAAATAGTTCTGTTTTACTTAAATTCAAGGAGAAAACCAAATATGAACTCGTTTACGAAATTGAAGAGAGTATTGGTGATGCTCTTAGTACAACAATTCAAGATATCAAGAACTTTGCCAATTCTGTGGTCATCAACAAGGCTTCTATATATCCTGAAAGTCAGGCTTTCATCACCAGGGTGACAGATGTTGTACCAAAACTACAAGCAGCTAAGCTTCCTGTTTATGTTGAGCTCTTCAGCAATGAGTTTGTATCTCAATCATGGGACTTCTTCTCAGATCCAACTGTGGAGCTCAATTCATATGTCATGGGGGGCGGCATTGATGGTGTTATAACAGACTTCCCCAAAACGGCTGCGAGATACAAAAGTAAGTGTACTTCTATACAAGCTTTACCAAATTAGATGATTGATATTACATAAATTATGCAAATCCATCAACCTTTCATAATCTTTGCTAATTTTTTAGTTGGGTCTTTTTAGCTTTTGTGTGGCTTGGGCATTATTTGGGGTGATTAAATAGTGACTGATACTTTGGTGGTTGCTTGGTTGTAGGAAACCGGTGCTTAAGTCAAAAACCAACACCGAACTACATGAGTCCTATTCTGCCAGCCAGTCTTATACAAGTTGTTACGCCTGCATACTTGCCACCAGCTGAGGCTCCAAATCCAGCCTTGACAGCGAGTGATGTGATTGAGCCGCCTTTGCCTTCTGTTGATGATGTGGGCCTAGCTCCTGGCCCAAACAATGGATCTACAGTAGGAGTTCCACCACCACCCAACGGCCAGCCGAAGGTTGCTGCATGCTTTTTGGTCTCAAATGTGGCTATGCTTATGGTCGCTCTTTTCCTGCTCTGAAATCTGTGAAGCATTCCCTCATTGTCATTATTATTTGTGGTCTTGTAATTTTCCCATCTTACTGCTCTTGCTTGGAGCTTTTTGCTGAATGCGAATGAAAATCACGGCTCTATCATTGGCTCTATCATTAATTTATTTTTCACTCTATTAGTAAACAGCTGTGCATTCAGGCTTTTCATGCTGTAGATAAATAAATATACAATCAAGAGTTTAATTTAATACTGTATTTTTCTGTTTTTCATTTCACCTTGGAGGGTCTACTCGACTCCTGACATATTCTTTGTTGTGTATTATGAAACTAGCGAGAATTGTCCGCGTTTAAAATTTTGAAAAAATAATTAATTATTTATATACATTATTATCTGCTTATTTACACAAAAATATTATTTTATTTTTAATACATAGAAAATAAAATATCATACTAAATTGAGTAATAAACTAATAATAATAATAAAAATTGAATATCTAAGAATAAAATTGTAATTTTACTATTCATAGCAAAGAATTGATTATAAACGTGAATTCTACAAAATGATAAAATCTCACATACATCACCATCTGATTATCTACATAAAGACATTGATTTATTTTTCAAGAAGTAAAATATAAAGTATAATAATAAAATGAGTGATAATTATTTATTTATAATAATAATAGAGTAATAAATTAATAATAATGATTTATAATAAAAAATTAAAGATAATAATAATAAAGATAAATTGAATATCTAATTTACTATTCATAACATAAAAATAAAAATAAAATAAGGATTTATAATAATAATGATTATTATTATTATAGGGTTGTTCAATTGATAATAAACATGAATTCTACGAAATGAGGCAATTTTGAAAAGATAATTAATTATTTACATACATTAGCATATGTTTATTTACATAAAAACATCATTTTATTTTTGAAGAAATAAAATATAAAATATGATTAAAAAAATTGAGTAATAATGATTTATTTACAATAATAATTGAGTAATAAATTAATAATAATTATTTATAATAATAAATAATAATAATAATGATAAATTGAATATTTAAGGTTAAAATTGTAAATGTTTACTTTCATAACAAAGAAAAATAAAAATTTATAATAATAATAATAATAATAATAATAATAATAATAATAATAATAATAAATGAATATGTAAGGGCAAAATTGTAAGTTTAGTATTCATTACAACAAAAAGAAAAATAAAGAAAAAATCATCAAAATATTATTGATGAATAGTTAAAAAAAACATGACCTAGTTTTATTATTATTATATATAATATATAATATGGAGAGTTTTTATAATTTCATAAATTTTAAATTTCAAATAGACCCTCTATCTTGAACAATGGGTCCTAAATTACATTTTTAGTCTAGACCGCAAGTTTCTAACCGTTAAAAGTGTTTTTTAGCACATATAAGAAGTAATTAACAATTAACTTGCGTACATATCAATAGGGCTTTAATTGGTAAGAAAAAATTGACCGAAAAATGATAGGTTCTCAAATAAGCATTATTTTATATTATTTTATATTTTTTATATTTGACTTTTAATATTAAAATAATAAACAATTGGGAAAAATAATATATTTTGTGATATTTTTGTATAAATAAAAAATCTTGGAATTTGGAGCGTTTTGGTGAAAGAATCGTCCTGATCGGAGTTCGAACGAAAAAATTATGAACGAAATTCGGTAGAATTAAATAAATTAATTTTTATTTTGCAGAAGCCCAAATCCAGCAGCCCATCCTTGCTTCAACCCACTGTGCCAGGCCCAGAACTCGTGGCCCAGAAACAAACGCATGCCCAGCCTAAAACGTGCGCAGCCCAAGCTTGTGAGCCCAATCTTCATCCCAGCCCGTGAGGATGTCGACGCGCGCCCACCGAACGACTCATCATCTCCTCGGCGCGCGTGTGCCGAAGACCTCTCTTTCTCCCCAGCACGCGTGCGCCGATCCGAACCACCATTTCAGCGCGTCAGTAGCTGCCTACCTACCCCCTTTCCAACTACTCCCTGCCGAACAGCCCATGCCTTTATCAACCGCCTGCCACCGACTCTCACCTGCTTCCTACAGCTACAGTCCACCGATATAGCACATCATTTTCTGCAGCTTCTCACCAACTCCTCAACTACTCCTTTTGCAACAGTTTTCCAACCTCTTTTTCCTGTAATTTACAAGGATGAAAATATCGATATCGACGGATATATCGCTAGTCAAATTTACGGATATCTAGCCCCAAATATCGCTGTAAATATCGATATCGTTTATGATCAACAAAAATGATGGAAATTTGGTCTAAAAGTTGAAAATTTGGAATAAAATTTTGGGAAAAACTTAAGTAACCAATGATGGTTATATAGAACTAATAAAAACTATAAAATGACTTTGATATAATAAATATATGATGAATAATATGATATAATAGGGTTCTGCCGATAACTAATAATATAAAATTTTAAATATAAACATAAATTGAAGTGGATTATTATAATTGAATGTTAATATAGTTAAAACATAAAAATAAGCATAATAATGGAATTTACATTTACATAATAATTTAGAAAATCGGGGAATTTGTATTTACATAATAATTTAGAAAATTGGACATTAATTAGTGACAATTGGACGTAAAACGAATTCTTATTAATTGTATGCTCATCTCATATTATTTCTAAAATCCATTAATATTCAAATAAGTTTCTTCAATTCAACCTAATTTACTTGAATTTAATTCAACATAATTTGTTTCAATTCAACATAATTTGCTTCAAATTAACCATCTCTACTCTACGAATCATTCCATTCAATATAATTTGTTTAAAAAATTCATTAATATTCAAATTAACCTGATATTTATATCCCCAATTTTTTTAATATCAAATACTCATTTAAATATAAAACATATTATTTTAGATTTTCATAATTGTACTCATATGTTATCCAATTAACCTCAAAGTTGTATCATTACACTAAAAAAATAAAATAATAAATATTTCATGTTGGACGGATGGCTAGTTGGAAATTCCGATATATCGAATGATATATCGGCGAAAGTAACGATATTTTCATCCATGACTTTAAGATGGCAAAACCTAGGCGATAGTATTGATCAACACGTCATTTCCCGCTGCTAATAGTAATTTTGATAACTGACAATATAATACTTTAAACATAAAAAAAATATGATACTTTAAACATAAATAAAAATAAAAACATAATAGATTTCATAATATAGAACTAAATTGGGAGTTAAACTCCGAATTTTTCATGTATTTCGAGAAGTTTGAAGGAAATATTCCAAAAAATGAAATTTAAAGTGAGAAGACTGAAATTGTAAAAAAGAAATAGAGAATAAATTAGATCTAAGGAAAATAAAAATAATATTGTTTTTAATTGAATTATAAATTTTTAATTGTATTTAATTATAATTTATTTTTCTAAAACTATAATTGAATGTGGGTTGGACACTTGGACCCAAAAAATAGTTGAAGGGAAAAGTCCTACTGACAGGACCCGTCCCAACTGGACGTCAAAAACCGTGTCCGGTCCTGCTCCCGTCTGACAAGTCAACTAAAGGTCCGAAACTCCCCTTCAGTGCTTGCCAGATAAGGGATGTTTGCGCGGATTTCTGCTACTGTCACTGCCTCACGATCAGTCTCGAACGTCGTACCACGGCCTAGAGGGTCACAAAACAGAAAAGGTGTGAGTGGACAAAAATGACCTCTTATAAAAACATTTATCAAAATACAATCTTACCCTCCAGTTTTCACAAACTTGCATGCATATCGTAAAACATGAGTGACCGATAAAATCAAAACATATTTTCCCATGGTCCATAAAACTCATGTTCACCAAATCAGTTCATGTTATAAAACATCAAATCCTGGCTCTCAGGCCAAAACATGTGAAAACATAATCACTGGTCACAAAGACCAAAAACCCGTACTCCATACTAGTACGTCATCACAAATAACATCAATCAGCACTAATCACAAGTGCACAATAAATATATCAATCCAATCAATCCGCACTACTCACAAGTGCACAATATCACAAATCACATCTGCACTACTCACAAGTGCACAATCAATCAAACTGCACTACTCACAAGTGATGCACTACGCGTAGGCCAATATCCAGTCACTCTCTCGGGAACAGACACCTCTGGGCTCAACCCCCTCGGGCTCAGTCACCTCTGGGCGAACACATCCCCAGGATCAGACACCTCCGAGTGGTACATCCAGGCTCAGTCTCATCCGAGAAGCTGGCTACCATAGGATCAACTCCCGATCCTACAATCACATCCCCCAAGCTCCGGTCGTCTGGGTAATCCCCCCCAAGCACCGACCGTCTGGGAATATCACAATCACAATGAAAACCATCCCGGGAATTACATCCCAAAACATTCAATCAAATCTTGACTTCATACCAAGTCAAGATCATCCCTGACTGGGTCTCAAAGCCCAAAATACCATTTACACGTATTTCTTTAAAATCACCTTTTAATTCAATAAAATAATCCGAAAATCATCATTGACTCACCAACAAAGTCAAAATATTATTTTAGAAATCATTTAAACTCCGGGCCTAGCCCAAAACATCATTTGCACGTTCCTCGTAAAACGTGCCCGAAAGACTGATTAAAATAATCATAAAATCCCAATAAATCTTTAATTCACAAATTCACAAGTGACTCCATATCCGAGTCAAAATCACTATTCACTTGGGTTCTCAAGCCCAAAATAACATTATCACGCAAATCCATGCGTTGCAACCTCCGTTGCCATTTTCACGTAAATCCACGAAATTGACCATTGACACATTTCCGAGTCACCACGTCATTTTTCAGTCCATGACTCAATAATCCGAGTCCAAACATTATTTTCAATCAATTTTACTCCCGGACTCACAAACCAAGTCCAAACATCATTTTTTACCCAATTTCGTAATTTCTCGAAAATCGCCCAAAATAATAATATAATAATCATAAAACCGAGAAATTACCGGATTGAAACATAAATCATGCCCAAGCATATAAAATCATATAATAAGGCATTTAAATCATATATGCATGCATCACGGTTAGAAAACAAAGTCCACTCACACACACCGTTCAAAACGGTCCGTTTCCGAGCTGCACGTTTTTCCGTAAAATCTGGAAATCACAACTCCTGTCCAAAATCATTATAGAGGGTTACTAACATCTCAAAATACAACATATAATTTTCCCCAATTTTTCCGGGATTTAAATACGTATTTTAAACGTAAAACAAAACTTCGGATAGGCGGAACATTATCGAAACAATATCCGATTTCCCCGAAATCAACGTCAAAATGTTCGTTACACTGAGAGGATCAAAAGTCATGTTGACCTCACCTTGAGATTAGGCCGGACGCGCCCTCACGCGCCGCCGTGAGTGGCTGCGCGTGAAACCCACGCGCCAGCTACAGTGCTGTCGTCTCAACCCATTTGTCTGGTAAACGGGTCCTTTAACCCGCGACACGATCCGGTTCCAATCCTATCAATTCGACACTGATTACATCAATTGATCATCTAGTTAGTTTCGTTTTGAGTTCAATTAAAGGTCTGCAATCAGAATTACACGATTATCTGCATCAAACCTCACGATCGAAGATGAACACTCGAAGAACACTCCGAACACTGTTCATCATTCGAACACCTTCAATCTCAATCGATTTCCTTCAATTGATGCAACCAGAAGCATCAGTGGACTCCGTTAAACATTTCCCCCAACTCAATTGCATCAATCCATTGCTCAATCTTCACGACTCAAACTCGAACATCCGTACACTGTGCAACCATGGAGCTTCATCAATCTCCAGCATTTTCCTTCAATTGATCCATCCAGAAGCATCGTGGGATCCTCAGGAACACAATCTCCACATCAATTTCGTCAATCAAAGCCTCAATTCCCTCGACTCAACCTCGAATTTCATCCTCCCAAGTGTGTTCAGAGTCCAAACAGCACCAATTTCCTTCGTTCTTTCGACGTTTCTGTTCGTTGTGATCCCAGGAAACTCGAAGTGAGTTCAATTTCGATCCTTATAGCCAAACACTCGACATTTGAATTTCCCCCCCATTTTCGAAATTTTCGAATTCCCAGTTCTCAGCCATTAATCGATCCCAGTGTTTCCCCAGTTTAATCCCCTCTCACAAACTCACAAATTCCCCTCAAAACTGGCTGTGAAAGGGAGCTCAATTCTCCCAATTTTGATTCCCCTTCTCACGGGTAAGAAAACAAAGAAGAAGAAAAATGGGGAAAAAGATGGAGGAATGATGGTGTAGGAATGATGATGTAGTAATGATAGTGTTGGGAGGGAAACATGGAGCTGGAAACAAGGGATGGGTGACACTTGTCACTCATGCGAATGTGCACAGTCACCGGGTACTGTTCATATTAAAATATTATTTTAATCCCGGTTCGTTCGGTTAATCGAGCCCGATTCCGTGACCATAACTTCGTCGTCGAATCTCCGATTTCGGCATGCCGCCTATCGTTGGATTCGTATCGATGAGACCTACGTAACGGTCCTTGGCCCTCGTCCGTTGGACTTCCCAGCCAAAAAGTCAACATTTGGCCCCTAATATGCCAAATTACCAAAATACCCATCTACTTCCGAACACCATAACTTTCTCTACGAATGTCGGAATCGAACGTGCCACCTGTCTATGGACTCGTGACGTCCCGAACTACGTCACAGTCACCGGCCAAAGTCCATTTGACCGCCCGAACTAAAAGTCAACATTTTGCCCACGCTAGGGGCAAAACGGTCATTTTGCACGTTTCGTCCGATTTCACTCAACTAATCCCCGAGTAGTCATTCTAATTCATAATTAATTAATATTCAATCCCGGTATTCGGGACGGGTCGTTACACCTACAGCCTACAGAAGTTATGACCACATGTGGTCATAAGCTGGTCATCAATTGAAATGCACCATATTGTCAAAAAGAAGTCACAAACATGTTATTATTTAATATCCTTTCTCTCTCTCCCTCTCTCTTTCCCCCCTCTCCCCCCCTTCCCGAAGAACTTCATCTTCTTTCTCTGCAACCACATCAAATTCAGTTGAATCATGGCTAAACTCAACCTCATTTTTCACACAAATCATTCCCCACTTCGAGATGAACAAGATGAAGAAAGCCCAGCCCTCCTTTGTCAGTCTTGGCGCCGGAGTCGGACGAATCGAGGTTTGAAGGTACGGAAATATTGTTGAAATCGGTAGTTATCGGTGAATATCGCCGATATTTTTCGATATTAGCCGAAACTACCGATTTTGGGGGAAGATTTTCCTTCACCCTCGCCTTACCTGCCAGTGGTCGGAAAAATCGATATATCGACGATTTTTTCATCCCTGGTAATTTACAGCACAAAATCAGCCTAAAATCATAATTGTTCATCATTTCATTTTTTTTCTTTTATTTTGTATTTTTATTTGAATATTTTTGGCACTCCATCTATAAATAGGGAGACCATTTCACTTGCAAATTAGGTCCCTCTTTGTCTATTTTTTTCCCTATTTTGTAGCTTTTATTTTAGTTGTTTTCTCTCTACATTGTAGAGTTATTTTGGGGACCATTTTAACTTCTTGTAGATTTTCTTCTCAATTAGTTTTCATTTAAATATTGTCTTTTAATTTTTGTTTTTAGATTAATTTCTTAAGTTTCATTTCCTTTTAATTTTAGTTCTTAGATTTTCTTTGTAAACTTTTCTTTTTAACTTCTTGACTTCTCTTTTAGATATGAATTTATGCTTTCCTTAAGAAAATCCTAGGCCGAGTATTTCCGAAATAATTCTAGAATTTAAGTCTTCCTTCTGCTGTTCAGAGAATTTTATGAATAACATTTCATTGTTTCCATCCACTTTCGAGATCACAAGCTGTTCTTGGGTTCCGAAAGTGTAACTTTATTCCGTTTACTTAAATTCTTGTTATTGTTTCGGTTTACTTATAATTCAATACATGTGATGGTATTTTCTTTCTAAACTTTTGTAAGTGTGAATGCAATCTCCATGTGTTTTACTTTCTGAATTTCTTTTACTTTATATATCTTAGTGCTTAAACTTCAATTTGATACTATATGTTTTATCCATTGTTTGGTGCATTTAGACTAGAATTGAAGAAATTAAATATTGATCGTTGTCGGCGCATTTAATTATAAATTTAAGGTGAATCATGTTGTAAATGTTTGAAGCATATTGATGTTTGACGCACATTAATGGTTGATGCATTTATAATATTGAAAGATATATGTAAGTATTTGAGATGATGAAAGTAGGATTTCGTGATTGGTTTATTATGAGCAAAATATTAGAGTGTTGGTAAAATTTGTATTTGAAATAAATCTATTTTTAGGAGTAGTTTAAATAATGTGATTGTTAATTTGAAATTATTTACGTAAAAGTATCGGTTTTGTCTATGAAACTACACTATGGTTTGTAAGTTCTAATTAGCATGAATATTTGTACTTTAATTCTTAGTTTGGTTAAAGATGTAGTTTAGATTACAATATTCCTTAAAACCCCCCATTTCATTCTTTAATTCTTTAATTCTTTATTATTTAATTATTTAATTCTATAATTCATTATTTCTTTTTTTCTTTTATTCTTTAATTCATTTATTATTTAATTATTTAATTTATTATTCTTTTATTCATTATTCTTTCTCACTAACATATTATTAATGTTCCCTAATTTCCCCGGTTATGAATGATCCCTATTTACCAATACTACATCTACACAAAAAAAGTTTAAATTGCATAATACTTGAATTACGTATTTAATTTAATGTGTAGTTTGAGCATTATCAATTTTTGGCGCCGTTGCTGGGGAGATTGAAAATCATTTTTAATTTGTTAGTGTATGTATATAAATTGTGCATATTATAATTTTTACTTTTGTTAATGTTATATTTGTTCATAACTTTTACTTACTTGTTTATAATTTTTATACTTGTTTATATTTTCTTTATCCATCTTATTTTTGTTCTTATTATTTTTGTTTATTTTTATTTTTATACATGTACATATTATACTTGTTCAATTATACTTGTCCATAACTTTTACTTTTATGTTTATTCATAATTTTGATTCTTATAATTGTACTTATTATATTTGTTTATAATGTTCATATTTTACTTGTTCATAATTTCTAATTTCTAATTGTTCATAAATGTTCATAATTTTTTTATATACTTATTCATATTATAATTGTTTATGTAAATTTAAATTCTTATCATGCGTGTTCATATTTTAATTGTTTATGATTGTAGATATTTGTTCATACTTGTACATAATGTTCATATTATACATGCTCACTTTTTCTTATTTTTATTTTTATTTCTTTTGAATTGTTTTTGTAAAAAAAAATTCAAAAAAAAATATTTCTTTTTAAATTTAATTTGTATCTTTCTTTATTTATTAAAAAATAATAATAATTCGAAAAAAAAATAAAGTTTACTTTCCAACTTTCTTTAGTCTTAGCTTCATGTTAGTGTTAATTCATACTTGTGAATAAATTATGTAACTTTAAATTTCTATCATACTTGTTCATTTTATACTTGTATATATTTGTTCATATTTTAATTTCATTTGTACTTGTCATATTATTCTTGTTCATACTTGTACATAATGGTCATTCTTTTTACTTGTTCATAAATGCATAGTGTACATGTTCACTTTTCTTTACTTTTACTTTTATTTATTTTGATTTGTTTTTGTAATAAAAAAAATTTCGTAAAAAAAAAGTTATTATTATTATTTTTCCTTTTCTTCATTTATTTATTTATTAAATTCCGAAAAAAAAATTAATAAATAAAAATTTGTTTTTAATAAGGAAAACGTTTTCATTACCTCAAAAAAAAATTTACTTCGAAAAGAAAATTATATTCACTTTCCAACTTTCTTTACTCTTAGCTTCATATTAGTGTTAATTTATACTTATGAATAAATTTTGTACATATGTTACTTGTTATTGTACATAATTGTTCATAATTTTCATTTGTATGCTTATTCATAATTTTTAATTTTATACTTGTTTATGTAAATTCAAACTTTTATTATACTTGTTCATACTTTATTTATAATTGTAGATACTTGTTCATACTTTATTTATAATTGTAGATACTTGTTCATAATTGTTCTTAGTTATTCATATTTGTTCATAAATCGTTCATATTTCATAGTGTTCATTCATACTTGTTCATAATTTTTATTTTTATTTTTGTATATACTTGTTCATATTTGTACATATTTGTTCATACTTATTTGTTTATACTTGTTCATATTTAACTAGTTCATAATTTGTATATCACTTGTTTACATTTATTTTATTTGTGTATGTATTCATTTAAGTTTATCTTTTTCTTCTTTAAAAATATATATATAATAAAAAAAAGAAAAAAAAATTCGGAAAAAAAAAAAGAAAAATAAATAAATTTCCTTTATATTCTCAACTTAGTTATCATTACTTATTCTTTAATTATGAAAAAAACAATTCTTATCTTAGCTTTGTGTTAGTGTAAATATATATATTTGTAAATAAATCTTGTACATATATTAGTTTGTTAATGTGAAATTGTTTTGTAAATAGCATTACTTGTGCATAATACCATACTTGTGAATAAATTGTTCATACTTGTATAAAATGTTCATATGTAAATTGTCATGTTATACTTGTAAATTGTGCATAAAAATATACTTGTGAATAATTTTTGCATTCATGCATTAGTCTCGGCTATATGTAGATTACTTGTGCTTCGAAATTTAGATTTTGATCTTTAATGGAATAGGTGAAGACTTTTTTGTTAACTCTCACCTAACGAGATTGTTAACACTTGAGTTATTTTAATTCCTCTGGAGTAAGAAATTTTCGAGGGTGATGATTAGGATAAGAGATGGTACTCATAACGGGTTTTGGGTCTAAGAAAGGGACATCAATGGAGTTTAAGCCTCAGGATGTCTTAAAATTAGCTCTGTCTCTTATGTTTATTCTTTCTAACCTGGTCACCTTTGAACTTGCCCAAATCATTGAATTAATCCAAGATATTTACTAGGACCGCACGAACGTATAAGTCTTCATCTAAACTTTGAAGCTATGTGAACCATATATTTTTTTGACTTCCCCGACATGTAAATATTGGTTATATCTTTTTACATTTGTTTATATCTTAACTTACATTACTTGTCATGCCAACTTTAACTTGTTTCTTTCATTCTAACTTGTATTGCATAAATTTAAACTTGTATTTCTAACTTACATCTTTAACTTACATTTTTAACTTAACTTGCATTTTTAGTTTAATTTGCATTGTATCTTTAATCTAATTTGCATCTCTAACTTGTATTCTTGACCAACGTGCATCTTTGACTAACTAACTTGCATCTCTGTCTAGGCTAGATGGACGTTAAACTTCAAGCGCTTGTTGGGAGGCAACCCAATGTATTCCCGGGATGTGAAGGAATCATCAACGCAGATTTGCTATCTTTCAACATTCACTCTCTTTATTTTGTTTACTTAATGTTTTTCTTGTTTTATTTTCGTAAATAATTTTCCTTACTTCAATTCTATGTTCAATTACTTTTTATTTTCCTACATTAGGGACAATGTAGAATTTAAGTGTGGGGGGAGTGGTTTACAATTTTAATTGTGCAATAAAATTGTCTTATAAAAAATTCAAAAAAATATACATAAAAAAATCAAAAATTAAAAAAAAATCAAAAAGAATTTTTTTAAAATTTGTTTATTGCTTTCTTGAGTCTTTTTATTGTAACTTTCTATTTTTACAAGTATTAAGTTGCCATTTAACTTGTCAATGATAAAAAATGAAAGGAAATGAATATGTTATGGATATAAAGATGATCACTACAACTTGAATTTGTTTGTTAATATTTTGTGATTAAGTGTTATAACTCGTAGATAATGAATGTAAATTGGTACATAAACAAACATGTTAAGATAAGTATGAATCATTTGAACCTTATGTGAGCTTTAAAACTTTATATACATCTTTGATGAGTTATTCATAAGTTCTTTATTTAAATTGATATACATATACCTCATAACTGCTTGTCATAGCTTTTAATGAACTCTAGAGTACTAGAACTTCTTCTACGTGATTTTCAAAGCTTTTAAGTCAATAAACTCTCTAATTTTGGATATGATTAAGGCATTAGGGTTAACACCATAAATTCAAACATCCATGTTCCCTATTTTGTGCGCACAAGTTGCCCCCTTAGTTTTAACCCCTTTTGAGCCTACATTAAGCCTTTCTTTCATCACCATAACTATCTAAACACTTGAACTTAGTATAGACATCTTTCACCCTTGTTCCAAGGACTCGGTTGAAGACATAAAGATTGTGTGAAGAGAAAATGATGATGTTGAAAAAACTTTTATGTGTATTATTTGGATTTACTTACTTAAATTTTGTTGTATTATTGACACATGTTATTACCTTGATATATAAAAAAAGTGAAAAAAAAATGAAAAATGAAAAAAAAAAATGTTTTGAGTCTCTATCAAGGTAATAATGTTTGATTGTGTAATGTTTGAATTAAGTCACTTTATAAATCCAACACAAAGAATGAATTCGAGGCCCAACATGATAGAACTTAGCATATGTTTGAAGGGATGAATTATTGACATCATTGCACTAAGGTTGGGAAGTTATGATACGTTTTGAGAGTCTTTTGAGTCTTGGAACGAATTTGAGCACCACTTGTCCTATATTTTCCTTGCCTTTAAACTTAGCCACATTACAACCTTTGTAAAGAACTTATGATCCTTAAGATGGTAAATTTTGATTAGTTGAGTCAACCACTTGAGTAAGCTTATGGTTTTGGTTCATTTGTACAAGTATGTTTTATTTTTATCTTGAGGTGTTTGTTTGAGATTTTGCAAAAGTACTACATTTCTATTATGTGAGCATCTTTTCTCACATACTTTGAGTGCAAACACAAACCCTTACAAAATTGAGTGAATTTATGAGTGCATATCCTTGTGAGTTGATTCATACTTGCCCTAGTCATGTTAAGATCTATTTCACCATATTTACTTATTATCTTACTTGTTGAAACATTTTTTTACCATGTATTAACTCTTGAATTTCATATGCTTAAATGCTTTAAGTAAAAATCTTTGATGTCATGATCATAATAATGAAATATTGAGACAAATAGTTAAGGATTTACTTGTTTTGATTTCGTAGTTTAATTTTAGTATTTGTTAGGGACTAGCAGAGTTTAAGTGTGGAGGTATTTGATAGGTCCTCAAATAAGCATTATTTTATATTATTTTATACCCTTTATACTTGACTTTTAATATTAAAATAATAAACAATTGGGAAAATAATATATTTTGTGAAATTTTTGTATAAATAAAAAAAGTTTGGAATTTGGAGCGTTTTGACGAAAGAATCGTCCCGATCGGAGTTCGAACGAATAAATTATAGACGAAATTCGGTAAAATTAAATAAAGTAATTTTTATTTTGCAGGAGCCCAAATCCAGCAGCCCATCCTTGCTTCAGCCCACTATGCCAGGCCCAGAACTCGCGGCCCAGAAACAAACGCATGCCCAGCCCAAAAAGTGCGCAGCCCAGGCCCGTGAGCCCAATCTCCATCCCAGCCCGCGAGGACGTCGACGCACGGCCACCGAACAGCTCATCATCTCCTCGGCACGTGTGTCTCGAAGACCTCTCTTTCTCCCCAGCACGCTTGCGCCGATCCGAACAACCCTGTCAGCGCGTCAGCCGCTGCTTACCTGCCCCATTCCCTGCTGGTCCCTGCCGAACAACCCATGCCTTTGTCAGCTCCCTGCCACCAACTCCCACATGCTTCCTGCATCTACAGTCCACCGATATAGCACATCATTTCTACAGCTTCTCACCAACTTCTCAACTGCTTCTTTTGCAGCAGTTTTCCAGCCTTTTTTTCCTGCAATTTCCAGCACAAAATCAGCCTAAAATAATAATTGTTCATCATAGTTCATCATTTCATTTTTTTTATTTTTTTTTATATTTTTATTTGAATATTTTTGGCACTCCCTCTATAAATAGGGAGACCATTTTACTTGTAAATTAGGTCCACCTTTGTCTTTTTTTTTTTCTCTCTTTTGTAGCTTTTATTTTAGTTGTTTTCTCTTTACATTGTAGAGTTATTTTGGGGACCATTTTAACTTCTTGTAGATTTTTTTCTCAATTAGTTTTCATTTAAATATTGTCTTTTAATTTATGTTTTTAGATTAATTTCTTAAGTTTCATTTCCTTTTAATTTTAGTTCTTAGATTTTCTTTGTAAACTTTTCTTTTTAACTTCTTTGACTTCTCTTTTAGATATGAATTTATGCTTTCCTTAAGAAAATCCTAGGCCGAGTATTTCCGAAATAATTCTAAAATTTAAGTTCAAATTCTTATGTTTTATCCTCCATCTTCATAAGGTTCTTTCTACTGTTCAGTGAACTTTATGAATAACATTTCATTGTTTCCATCCACTTTCGAAATCACAAACTGTTCTTGGGTTCCGAAAGTGTAACTTTATTTCGTTTACTTAAATTCTTCTTATTGTTTCGGTTTACTTATAATTCAATACATGTGATGGTATTTTCTTTCTAAACTTTTGTAAGTATGAATGCAATCTCCATGTGTTTTACTTTTTGAATTTCTTTTACTTAATATATCTTAATGCTTAAATTTCAATTTGATGCTATATGTTTTATCCGATGTTCAGTGCATTTAGACTAGAATTGAAGAGATTAAATGTTGATCGTTGTCGGCGCATTTAATTATAAACTTAAGGTGAATCATGTTGTAAATGTTTCAAACATATTGATGTTTGACGCACATTAATGTTGATGCATTTATAATATTGAAAAATGTATGTAAGTATTTGAGATGATGAAGGTAGGATTTCGTGATTGGTTTATTATGAGCAAAATGTTAGAGTGTTGGTAAAATTTGTATTTGAAGGAAATCTATTTTTAGGAGTAGTTTAAATAATGTGATTGTTAATTTGAAATTAATTACGTAAAAGTATCGGTTTTATCTATGAAACTACTCTATGATTTGTAAGTTCTAATTAGCATGAGTATTGCACTTTATTTCTTAGTTTGGTTAAAGATGTAGTTTAAATTACAATATCCCCCCCCCCCCCCCCCCCCCCCAATTTTCATTTTTTAATTTTTTTAATTCTTTATTCTTTAATTCTTTAATTCATTATTTCTTTTACTTTTTTATTCATTTATTCTTTAATTTTTTATTTTTTAATTATTTAATTCATTATTCTTTCTCACTAACATATTATTAATGTTCTGTGAGTCACGCGCCTGCTACAGTAACAACTACAATGTTCGTCCTCACCCATTTGTCTGTAAAACGGGTCCGGTTGGCCTGCGAGATGACCTGATTGGAATCCTGTCAATTATTCATCAATTCCTTCAATTGAATCATTGAATAGCATCGTTATGCATCTAATTATGGTTTTGTAACCTTAATTTCAATAGAACTTACCTTAATCCAGTTGACTTCAAATTCAAAATATCGAAGAACAGGTAAGCACTGTTCATCCTTCAATCTTGATCAATTCCAGTTGTTTTCTTGAAATTGATTCGTTCAGAAGTATCATAGGATCCTTATAAACTTATTTCTCAGGTCAATTTCTCCCTTCAACCCCTCCAAATTCACGACTTAATCTTGAATTTTCGAGGAGTTGAGGAACTCCGTTCATGGCCAAAACAACATCAATTCTCTTCATTTTTAATCGGGTTCGAACTGCCTTAAGCTCAATAACTTTAATCCAAGGTCAATTTGATCAAATGACATCTGACTTGAAAAACCCGAAATCAAAAGGTAATGAAGGTTTGGTTTTTCGGGTTCCATGGTTTTCAGTTTTTCTTCCCTATTTTCATCCTCTTAGTCTCTTGCATGCACACTCTCTCGATCACCCTCAATTACTTGAACTTGGAGAGCTTTTGGCTGCTTCAATTTGAGCATAAGTCTGCTATGTTTTTCACATAAACACGGCCATTTGAACTTAAACCACCGCCACCAATTTTGTTCATTGCTACGAACCCATATTCTGATTGTGACAGATGTCACTTAATAAGCTAAATGAGTCATCCAATTTACTGATTCATCAACATTACCAAAAGGACAAATTTGCCCCCTTAAAACACAATTGACCAAAATGCCCTTTCATGGCTAATTACCAAAATGCCCTTAGCATTCTGAGGTTCGTAACTTTTTCATCTGAATCTCGATTGACGCATGTCGTCTGTCTACAGATTCAGTATCTCGAGACCTACCCAACGACACTTACAGAAAGTCCAAACACGGTCCCGATCAAAAAGTCAACAAATGGCCCCTTTTTTAACCAATTTACCAAATTACCCTTAAACTTTCGAACATCATAACTTTCTCCTCGAATGTCGGAATCGGGAGTGCCACCGGTCTATGAACTTGTGATGTCCCGAACTACGTCACGATCATCGGTCAAAGTCTGTTTGACTGCTCGAACCAAAAGTCAACCGTTCGCCCAATTCTAGGGGCAAAATCGTCATTCCTTCAAATTTTCCAAATTTTCCTTTTTCGAATTTTTGGGTCGTTACAGATAGGGTGGGAAATCATGTATTTTATAAAATCAATTTTCACAATTATATGAACCACAGATGACAACATATAGTGCCTAAGTTTAGTAGCCGTAAAATACAATGTCAAGCAAAGCTTCTCAATAGGAGAATAATTCATTTTGGTGGTTGTTAATATTTGACTTAGATAATACACGACTTGCTCTTTTCCCTCATCATTATTTTGGGCCAGTAGGCTACCAATAGAATTCTATACGGCCGAGATATAGAGTCTAAGTGGGCGGCCTTGCTTTGGGGGAATTAACACCGACGACCTGATTAAATAGCCCTTGATTGAGTTAAAATCCTTTTAGTGTGACTTTTCCCATCAAAACTTGTCTTCCCCTTTGAGTCTTAACAAGGAAGAGAATGGTTCAATTTTTTCGGCTAAGTTAGCAATAAATCTCCTGAGAAAATTTATCTGGCCGAGAAGACTTTGCAACTCTTTCTTATTCCTTGGGGGTGGTGCATCGATGATGTCTTTGTCTTTATTTTTATTAATCTCAACTTCACGTTGGTGCACCAGAAAATTGAGGAAATTCCCAGTCGAAACCCCAAAGGCACATTTCTTTGGATTCATTTTCAATTGATGGTTCCTCATTCTTTCGAAGGCCGTTTGAAGGTCACCTAAGTGACCCGACCCTTATTCTGACATTACCACTACATCATCGATGTAGACCTATAAATTCCGACCAATCTTGTCATGGAAGATTGCTTTCATGGCTCGCTGGTATGTAGCTCAGGCATTTTTCAAGCCGAACGACATCACCACATATTCAAATGTACCAATAGACGTTGGACACCTAAAAGCAGTTTTGTGAACATCTTCTTCGGCTATAAAAATTTGGTTATAGCTTGAATTTTTTTCCATAAAAGATAAAATTTCATGTTTGGCTGCTCCATTAACTAAGAGGTCAGCCTTGGGCATTATCTACTCATTTTTGGGAATAGCAAGATTTGAGTTGCGAAAATCAACACAAGTTCTTATTGCTCTGGTTTTCTTCTTTACAGGTACAATATTCGTAAGCCATTCTACATACCTAGCTGGCCTAATAAATTTAGCTTTAAGTAGCTTTAGAATCTTTTCCTTGACCTGTAGTTCTACTTCCTCCGCCATTCGGCATGGTGGATACTTGAATGGCTTGAAGTGACAGGACCGTCCCCGAAGGGACATTAATAATCGTGCCCGATCCTGCTCTCGTCTGGTAAGTCGACTGAAGTTCCCAATTTACCCTCAGCACTTGCCAAACAAGGGATAATCATACGTGTGCCCACACCCCTCGAATAGCCTCGATCATCGCGCCACGACCTGGAGGGTCAATAAAAACACAAAAGGTGTGAGTGGACGAAAATAAATCAGTTCTAAAACATGTTATAGATAAGACATTCTACCCTCCACGTAAAACCAATGCATGCATTTGGAAATCATTTCATAATTCGTTTCATTTCCAATATAAGAAAATCGTGTATGAAAATCAAAATCATTTTCCTTTGCTCAAACCTCGGCCTTAGCCTGAAACCATAAACACGGGGCATCAGCCCAAAATCATGAATCAAAAGCCAAGTACACAACTTAACCCAGAATCCATCAAGTCATATAAACCGGGCTATTGCCCAACACATCCGAAAACATCAGAAATCAACAGTAATTCAAGAGTCAATCAATATGATGGATCTCAAGTACGCCCAAGTCTTTAAACTTAAAACCATGCGCATAATCAGGCCTTCCCGGGATATGAACGAGTCTTTAAACTCAAGCATAATCAATAAGCCTCGGGGGATATCACAATAACCAAGTCTTTAAACTCAAAACATGTCAATCAAGGGCCCTCCCCCGTCATCAATCAACCGGGTCTTTAAACCCAAAATGTCATCCAGCAATAGTACCGGGTCTTTAAACCCAAAACATCATTTGTAACTCACAACAAATCCAGAATCCATCGTAAACCAATTTCCCAAGTCAAATCCGAGATCGCACTTAATCGAAATGGAACTCATGTCCGAATTTCACATTCAAATCCCCAATCATATCCGTCATCCATTCCCGAATCCGAATTGGCAATAATGATTTCGTAAGCCGGCATCCGGAATCATCGTCCCGAACCCAAATCCGGAAATCCACTTTCAAGTTTCCGAAACCCGAAATCTCGTTCATCGAAATTACTTTTATGCCTTGGGCATCAAGCCCGAAATCACCTTTTCCAAAATCCGTTTTAAATCTTTGAAATCAAATCGTATTTTAAATACCAAATTCAAATCACCAAAATCACGGTCAAACCACAACATACTCGAAATCTCGTAAAACGCGCAAATCCGTAACACTCTTGAAATACGTGCCAAAACCGTAAATCATACTCACAATCATAGTCAAAATGTCATCAAAACATGATATGCACAAATCATATAAAATCATTCCTTAAACAATCATGAAAACATAGGAGAAACCAGAATCTCGAAATACGTGCAATTACGTATTGTATATCGAAATACGCATAAATACGGAAATCGCAATTACCATAAGCATAATCATATGAGTCATAATTATAAAGCATAGAAAATGATTATGCATGCATTGAAGTTTAGAAAGCAAAGTCCACTCACACACCGTCCATATCGCTCGCTTTTCGAGCTGCACGCGTTCCCGTAATTTTCGACATTTTCCAGGAATCTCGCATCCTGTCCAAAATCATTCTTCAGGGTCACGAAGGACTCAAATAACATCATACTAATTTCCCATAATTTTTTGGGAATTAAATATTAATTAAAAGTGTAACATAAACCTTCGGACCCTCGAAACAATATCGAAACGGTGTCCGATTAACTCGAAACCAACGCTAAAATGTTTGTTACATTGCATAGAACAAAAGTCATGTTGACCTCACCTCGGGATTCCCTCCCATGTGCTCCCACGCGTCTGCTACAGTAACTCAGTTACTGTTCATCGTCACCTCTACCCGTTTCCCCTGCAAACGGGTCCTGCGACCCGTATTTTGACCTGTTTCAATCCTGTTCAATTCCAGCTATTTTTGTGTAATTCAAATATCCAATAGCATCGTAAATGTACGAATTAGAGGTCTGTCATCTCAATTCCAATTAGAATTACTTCTAATTATCCAACTGAATTCAAATTTCCGAAGACTGTTCTTCATTCGATCCCTTCAATTGTTGTTGATTTCGTTAAATTAATCAATTAGGAAGCATCATAGGCTCATTCTAACCATGAATTCAAGTTCAATTTGATTTGAACATACCTCTGTATGATCGAACTCAATCGTGAAAATCCCAAACCGTCGCGGGTCCAATCCCTGGCCATCACCTCCTTGATTGCTTCCGTTTTCGATCGTGTTCGACTACTCCAAGTCCCAGAAGTCTTATTCGAACCTTAATTTGGCTTGGGCTGTCCTCTAACTCAAAATCGAACTCTCCCTCTCTCAAGGACTTGTTTCGGATTTGAACTCTCCTTTCACCATTTTTCATCACTTTTCTTCCTCTCTCAGCCCCAATTCTCTGTTCTCCCTCTCTTCATTCTGTTTCAGCCCTTCTTTTCTCTCAATTGATAGTGGGGGGAGGTCGATCAAGCCAAGTTTATCGGGCTCTATTTTTCTTTCTTTTTCTTTTCCATTTCCAACATCACCCACGAGCTTCAATTTCCAATTCAAAAACACTAACACACACTGTGCACATCCACCTCTGTCTCTGTTCTCTCACTCATAGCACTCAATTGGTTAAACAATTCAAAAGCAACGGTGCTCTATTTCCCAAACAACACGCTTGCACACACTCACGCCCAAAGCCACTAATTTGTTCCCTCTTAGTGACAATTGTCACTTAATTAGTAAAAAAAAAAAACTAAGTTAAACATTCCACTACAGCTGATTCAAATTCCAACATAAAAATTACCATTTTACCCCTACCTTGACAATTTACCAAAATGCCATTCGCACTTCTAGACCCGTAACTTGGTCGTCCGAACTCCGATTGACGCGTACCGCCTGTCTACGGACTCAGCGTCTCGAGACCTTCCCAACGGTCTTCGAACTACGTGAACAGTCCATGTCGTTTGAAAAGTAAAAAAATTGCGTATATTTAACCAAATTACCCCTGAACGTCCGAACATCATAACTTTCTCCTCGAATGTCGGAATCCGATGTTCCACTCGTCTATGTACTTGTGACGTCCCGAACTACGTCACAGTCATCGGTCAAGGTCCGCTTGACCGCTCAAACCAAAAGTCAACCGTTCGCCCGATTCTAGGGGCAAAATTGTCATTTTCTTCAATTTTCCAATTTTTTTCCTTTTTCAACTGTCCGGGTCGTTACATGAAGTCCTCCGAGATGGGAAAGCGATGTTCCACCAAGTCTCATCTCAACCCCGGCATCTTAGTGTAGTCCCAAGCAAAGCAATCCTTGAACTACCGAAGCAATTCCTCCATCTTGGTCTATAGACCAAGCTCTAGTAGGCCACTAATGTAGATTGGCCTTGACTCCTCTTCTGCTCCCAAATTTATTTCTATCAAAGGGTCTTAAACTTCGACCTTCGAGTTGTCTACCTTGGCTGGTGCTAAGTCCATCTCTTCAATTTCAAGGGCATTCACTTCCGGGCCTTCTTGGAGAAATTCCGCCAAGTTGACCGATGACCTATGTTCAGCCACTCTTTCGACCCAAAAACCACATAGCGGTCTCAAAGTGTCTTCCACCACGACCTTCTTTTCATCCTCCTTATTTGTTGTACTATTCAATAAGCATGAAAAAAAATCAGCAACTGTAGGCCGCTCTCCGTCAGCTTGTGCTTCATATGTAACGACCCGTTCCGAATATCGAAATTAAATATTAATTAATTATGGATTTAGAATGACTAATTGAGGATTAGTTGAGTGAATTCGGATGGATGGTGTAAAATGACTGTTTTGCCCCTAGAATTGGACAAAATATTGACTTTTGACCTTGTTGACACCATATCTGACCAGACCCACTGGGCCGTATACTTAAAGCCCATACTCCGTTGAAGGCCCAAAACTACCGTACTTACACAGCCCTAACACCGGGCCTAATGCGTGATGCCACGTGGAAGTGTATCCAACCTCGATCTACGTAACATATGTCAGCACGTAAACCGAGGAACATTTGTCCCACATCGAAACTATGTGAATTGAATATCATACCTACCCATACATAAGGGTTACACGTTTTCCAATAAAGGGAACTAATATTTACTATTCATAATTACTCTGTCAAACTTACCGTTTACTATTTCCTCTTACGAACAAAGTAACTCACTTGACCGTCGGAGAACCTTAGGCCGGCACCACACCGGTGCCCGTACTAACGGAGAACCCGCGATCCACTTAAGTTGATAGGTTACGAGGAAGGACACGCGTCATTCGGTGATTGGGCAACGAGTAATCGAAAGTTGGATCATTTAATGCTTCAACAGTTTGGCGCCATCTGTGGGAAACTGACTAAGTTTACCTACGCTCAATCAAACCGAGTTAAGACTCATCCGCTTATTACGCTGAGAGAACACTCGTCAACACTGAACATGCATCGATAACACGATCTCGGTGAGATCACACCCGGACAAGGCCCCAGAACAATGAGAGACCCCTCTCCTAACTTTTTACAGATAATCGAGAGACTCCAGAGCGACATGGCCGAGGTCAAAACTAAGGGTACCCAAGCCGAGTCAAGATGTCAGGCACTCGAAGATCGGTACACTGAGGTGGCTGAACAGCTACGGGTCGCGCAGGCAGAACTCACTGCCCACCGATCTCGCGTCGGTAAGGTTGAGGCCGACAAGGTGGTGGCCGAGTGCGCCAAACATGCTGAAACAAATCACCTACTGAAGGGAAAGGAAAAAAGCACACGGGCGCCGAGCCACATAAGGGCAGGCAGGCGGACGCCGAGCCAAGCAAGAAACACGCTCGGATGTTGATCATCCCCGGTAGCCAGCCCGGCCACACAAGGATTTACCGAGACGCCCGCGACGCCCTAAGCGAGGGAGGGGGACGGAATTGGTCGGTCAATGACCACCCGTCGCACCGACCGAACCCTTGTCCAGAAGTAAGAAAGGGACATCACCACCGAGCACACATTACCGCTCGGTAGTCCTACCCAGGCGACAACCGCGGAACCTTTTCAACGGGAGACCCCATCCCCATCACTGACTCATCCCTGGAGGCTGAGAGCACAGCCAAGTTGACTCGGCATCTGGACCAAAGGACAGACCACTCACACCAAGAAAGGCAAACATTGAGGTCCTCTCGCGATGACACCAAACGGTCAACCCATCTCGGCCTTACGCACCGTCCTCGCCCTGAACCAACCAGCCAACGGAGTACCGAGCGGTCAGGGCGTCACGGCCGACAGAACATTGAATCTCAAGAACCACCTCGCCCGAGGGACACCGAGCGGTCAAGGTCGGTCGGTAGGGGAAGTGGATCCCGAAACTTGCCCAACCAGAGATCGCTGAGCGGGAAGGACGCCGACCGGTCATTTGGGATCGCCCGTGACAGGAACAATGCCTCGTCTTCAGTTCCACGCTGACGAAGCATCGATCAATTGGTTCTACAAGTTGGAATACGGGTCCATCGACTCTTTTGAATAGCTCACCTCTACCTTCATGAACCAGTTCATGATCCAGACTGACCGTCTGTCTTCGGCCGAGGACATTTTCCAGCTTAAACAAGGTGAACACGAGTCGCTACAGTGGTATGCAACCAGGTTCAGTCACGAATACTCTTGGTGTGCGGAGATAGACGACCGGGCAGCTTTTACGGCCTTCAAGGGTGGCCTCCGAGACTCCCCCTTCAGGTATGCAGCTCACACCCAAGGCTAGACAACTTACAATGAAATTATGAAACAGGCGGCGGTCCACGCCAAGGCTGAAACATTGAGCCAAAAGTCCAACGTGGCCAATGCCTATCAACCTCCCCGGGCCGACTCGGTAAAAACATACATACCGAGCATCCCAGATCAGCAAGGCTCAGCGCAGCGCCCACAAGAGCAGGGGCAGCATAGCTATGGGGGAAAACGGAAAGACTACCCCCATAGAAACAACCTGTACAGTCCAGGAAATAAGGGTAAGAACCCGAATCACCAAGAAAGACAGTAGTGGGAGCGGTCAAACAACAGGAAAAACACGTTCCTCGCTCCAAGTACGAGACCTACACCATCCTCAACACTCCCTACGAGAACGTCCTCCTTAACGTGGAGCATATGATCCCGAAGTCTACTTGAGCGCCAGCAAAGGGCAAGCTTGGCAAAGACACAGGAATTTACTGCCAATACCACAAGTACAACGGCCATAGCATTGACCAATGTGTTGCATTCGGGGATCTGGTAGAGGCTCTGGCTCGGGATGGAAAGATCAACCAGTTCCTCCAGCACGCACCGCCTCCACCCCGCAACCCACAGATCAACACAATCTCAGGAGGGCCATCCATTTCTTGCCCACTCACTTCCAATCGGGCGAAGAAGAATTTCCTGAGGGCCACCAAACAGAATCACCAGCTCTTCAGCATCGAGGATGGCAGAGCTAAGAAAGCAAACCGGCTTGGGTGGGCACCCATCACGTTTTCAGAGGAGGAAGAGCGCGAGATCGTCTATCCTCACAACGACCCCATTGTTGTTATGGCTGAAAGATCCAACTTCAACGTACAGCGGGTGATGGTCGACACTGGAAGCTCGGTCAACGTCCTCTTCATGCGAGCTTTCAAGCAATTGGGCATCCCAGAATCGAATCTGGACCGTTCCCCTACGCCGCTCTTTGGTTTCACTAGGGACTCTATCGTCCCGCACGGAACCGTCACCATTCCCCTCTCCTTCGGAGCACATCCACAGAGGGCAACCGTGCTTGCACCCTTCTTGGTGGTGGACTGCCCCGCGGCTTACAAAGCCATTCTCAGGCGGGGAATACTTAACCAAATGAAGGCAGTCGTCTCCACCCACCTACTTCTGGTAAAATTCCCAACCCCTATGGGGATTAGCCAGGTCAAAGGGGACCAAATGGCTGCAAGAGCGTGCAACTCTGTCACCTCGATCCAGCCACCGAAGGAGACCATGGCAGTGACAGAATCCGCATTTGAGGCTGACCCCGTCAGCCCTCAGGACGCACAAAGAATATAAGATGGCCCAATCGAAGATCCTTGGGACCATTCAGTAACACCGCATATGTAGCCCATTGAGGATGTCGAAGAGATAGTACTCTCCCACGACTTTGCAGACCGACGGGTAAAAATTGGTACGACCCTTTCGCCCGATCTACGGTCACAGCTGATTGGGTTTCTAAAGGAAAACTCTGAAGTCTTCGCCTGGTCGTACACTGACATGCCCGGTATCTCCACCGACGTGATCTGCCACCGGCTTAGTATCGATCCTGCCTACAAGCTGGTCGAGCAGAAACGACGCCTCTACGAAGCAGAAAGGATCGAGGCTATGAAGGCAGAAATAGTCAAACTGAGCACCATTCACTTTGTCCGGAAGGCCGTTTATGCCGCCTGGGTAACCAACGTTGCCCTCGTCAAGAAACCCTAGGGGGCGTGGCGAATGTGGATCGATTTTACTGACCTGAACAAGGCTTGCCCCAAGGACAGTTTTCCTCTACCAAAGATAGACCAACTGGTCAATGCCACCGCAGGGCATGAGCTCTTGAGCTTCATGGATGCCTACTCAGGCTACAACCAGATTTTTATGCATCCGGCAGATCAGATCCACACAACCTTCCGAACAGATCAGGGATTATATTGCTATAATATCATGCCTTTCGGACTCAAAAACGCGGGGGCCACTTACCAGTGCCTGGTAAACTTCATGTTCGCCGACCAGATTGGGAAAACAATGGAGGTTTACGTTGATGACATTCATGTTAAGAGTAAATCAGCTGACTTGTATATCCCCAATCTCTCGCGGATGTTCCACGTCCTAAAACGATACCGAATGAGGTTGAACCAGGCCAAATGCGTCTTCGGAGTCGGCTCTGGGAAATTCCTGGCCTTCATGATTAGTTAGAGAGGTATTGAGGCCAATCCGGAAAAAATCAAGGCCCTAGTCGATATGGAGCCTCCACAAACTCAGAAGGAAGTGCAAAGCCTAACCAGCCGGGTCGCAACCCTTACACGCTTCATCTCCAAAGCCACCGACAAGTGCGTCCCTTTCTTCAAAGCCTTAAAGAGAAAATCCAAACACATTACCTGGACGGAGGAGTGAACTAAGGCTTTCACTGAACTCAAGGAATACATGAGCAGAGCGCCGTTGTTGGCGAGACCCGACACCGGGGAAACCCTTTATATGTACCTGTTTGTTTCCGCTTCTGCCGCCAGTTCGGTCCTAGTTAAGCATAAAGATGGCGCTGAGCACCCGGTGTACTACGTCAGCAAGGCCGTACAGGACGCCAGGACAAGATACTCTGACCTAGAGAAACTCGCCTTCGCCCTCATCATGTCCTCTAGAAAGCTTAGGCCATACTTCCAGGCTCAATCTATAATTGTGATGACCGGCAGATCACTCCGACAAGTACTTCAGAAGCCAGAAACATCGGGGCGATTACTCAAGTGGGCAGTAGAACTCAGCGAATTCGACATCACATTCACTCCCCGCATCGCCGAGAAGGAGCAAGCCGTGGCGGATTTCATTTTCGAATTCTCTTACGTTCCAGCGATGGTCGCACATGAGGTCACACCATTTGCTCCTCCATCCATAACACACATTTTGGATGCAGAGAGCCCCTAAATCGACCCTGCTCGGTCGACTTGGCTCCTCTATGTCGACGGGTCGGCTTGCCACAATGGGTCCGGAGCTGAACTTGTCCTCACCACACCAGACAAGGTCCGAATGGAATACGCCCTTCGTTTTCAATTCAAGGCCTCCAACAATGCCGCAGAGTATGAGGCCCTCCTTTCCGGACTCCGCCTCACCAAGACCATGGAGGCAAAATAGATCAAAATCTTCAGCGATTCACAACTTATCGTCAACTAGATCAACAATTAGTATGAGGCCAAAGACTCTTCCATGGCAGCATACAGAGCGTTGGCAAAATCTCTTCTATGTGGTTTCCACAGTTATGCTATCACTCGGATTCCACACTCCGAAAATAGCCACGCTGATGCTCTGGCCCGGCTTGCATCCTCCCTCGATAAGAACCAGAGTCGAAATGTACTGGTCGAAATTCTTGATCAACCCAACACACAATGCTCGGCGGTCTGCGCAATCAACACTAACTGCACGTGGATGACCCTGCCGTTGGGATTCCTCACAAACGGAACTCTCCCTTCCGACAAGATCGAGGCCAAAAAGGTTCGGCGGCAGGCAGCACGGTATACGCTCATCAACGACCAACTCTACAAGCGGGGTTTTACTCTGCCCCAACTAAAATGTCTCGTCCCGAGACAAACAGAGACATTCTAGAAGAGATACATGCTGAAATTTGTGCGAATCACTCTGGACCACGATCGCTGGCCCATAAAGCCGTCCGATAGGGTTTCTACTGGTCAACCATGCATGGGGATGCGGCAGAGCTGACCAAACGATGTGATAAATGTCAACGGTTCGCCCCTTTCCTCCATTTACCTCCAGAAAACCTCACACCCATGCTCAGCCCCTGGCCCTTCTCACATTGGGGACTTGACTTAATTGGGAAAATACCAGCAGGGAAGGGCAAGACAGAGTATGCAGTGGTAGCAATGGACTACTTCACAAAGTGGGTAGAGGCAAAGGCTTTGGCTTCCATCACCACGGCCCATATTGAAACAATCGTCTTCCAGAACATTATTTTTCGTTTCAATCTCCCGCACATAATTGTCACGGACAACAGAAAGCAATTCGACAACGCACGCTTCTGTGCCTTTTGGACAGACACAATATCCGTCTCTGTTTCGCTTCACCAGCTCACCCTCAATCCAATGGACAGGTAGAAGCCATTAACAAAATCATCAAGCACACGCTGAAAACACAGCTAGACGCGGCCAAGGGCAAGTGGTCTGAAATACTCCCCAACGCACTCTGGTCATATCGGACTTCCTACCGCACTTCAACAAATGAGACCCCCTTCTCACTGCCCTTCGAAACGGAAGCGGTCATCCCTGTTGAACTGAACGAAACTTTTTACCGAGTATCGACCTATGAACCTGAACAAAATAACCATCAACTCGCACTCAGTCTAGATCTCATTGAAGAACACAGGGAGCAGGCTAACCTCAGAAACATTGCCTGCAAGCAGTGGCTCTGCAATTATCATAATGCCAGAGTCAAACACCGGGGTTTTTAGGAAGCAGACTGGGTCCTTCGGAAAGTCAGCCTCGCCACCAAAGACAGCTCAGCCAGAACTCTCGGCCCAAATTGGGAAGGTCCTTACCGGGTCGTAAGAATCTGCCGGCCCGGTACTTATTGGAAGACTGAAATGGGCGAAAACTGGGCCACCCATGGAATGCCGACCACCTGAAGAAATACTACATTTAAAATTGTATCTTTTCTTCATCTTATAACTTGCTGTAAATTTCCGATTATGGCGCCCGTTATTTATGAACTCTTTCATTTACCCAGCATCCGTAACCTAAAGCTAATATACTCAAACACACTAGTCGGGGTTCAGTCTTACTCGGCCTACACCCCAACACTTGCTATTTTGACTCAAACATTCAAGTCGGTGTACAGCCTTACTCGGCTTACACCAACACTAAGACTCAAACACACGAGTCGGGATTCGGTCTTACTCGGCCTACACCCCAACACTTGCTATTTTGACTCAAACATTCGAGTCGGTGTACAGCCTTGCTCGGCTTACACCAACACTAAGACTCAAACACACGAGTCGGGGTTCGGTTTTACTCGGCCTACACCCTAACACTTGGTATTTTTAGACTCAAACATTCGAGTCGGTGAATAGCCTTACTCGGCTTACACCAACACTCAGACAACCAGGAAACTCGAAAGATTACTCGGTCTATAATTTTTGTTCAAGGAAAGTCTGATTTCATTCAAATGTGCAGACCTATTATGCTCGGCTGCAAGGGCATTACAAAATTTCAACCTCTCGGTTTTACTCCATCTCCTGCTCCTCGGCCTGTTCAACCTCGACTAGCTGCTCTGGCTCTTTGGGAGGATTTATTGGTTCCTCTTCCGGCTAGACGCTCGATTGGGGAGCCTCCTCTTCCTCTTCCCCCGACTCGTCCTCAAACATATCGGCAGTGATATCCTGGCCGAGCCATGGGGTCTTCACGGTCAGCCCGGGGTTGTGCAGGAAGAGGTTGCGGAAGAATTCCTGCTCGAAGTCGGCGGCGTACTCGTTCTTCAGCTGGTCGAACTCCTCAGAAGCTTTGAACTCGGCCACAGCAGTCTTCCTCGCCTCTTCCATGTCGACCTCCCTAGCCGACTTCACCCGACACAGCTCCTTCCAGTGCTTTAGTTGGTCAGTCTCCTTAGCATCCAGGTCGGCTTTCACCTGATCCCTGGAGGTTAGGGCCTCCTGAGTCTTCCACCTTTCGGCTTCCAACTTGCGAGTTAGGTCGGTCGCTTCCTTCATAGCCCTCTCAACCTCTTGAAGCTTGGGAGTGAGCTCCTCCTGTTTCTTCCTCAGCCCGTCCTTCTCCCGCTGAGCAGCAGACACCCTCCTCTCGGTATTCCCAAACTGGAGGTAGACTTCATCGAGGGCCTGCACATAACACAACTTAGTACATGCTCACTCGGCCTATGTACAACACTTGTAAATTGAAAAACCACTTACATTGCTCAGCAGTAGCAGGGCCTTCTCCATCTTCTGGTCCGCCGACCGGCACTGGACCTCAGCCAGCTCTTCCAAGGGAGTCGAGGCCCTCTAACAGACCCCGTTGAGCAACAGTACCATCTGCCACGGGTAACAGAGGGTCATCTCGGCACTGGACCCGTCGCCGATTACCTCCGGGACCGACTCATCACCAGTCGGTCTCACTTTATTCATTCGCACTTTACCCTTGTCTCGGCCGTGGGTTAGCTTTAAATCTCGGTGAACACCCACCTTAACTATTGTCTCGGCGTCCACTAATAGGTGGCCACCACCCGACCTATCCAACGGCTCATCCCCGGCGCAAGTCTCTGTTGTCTTGCCGGATGACTCAGTCGTACTATGCACCAACTGGGTCCTAGGTTGTGCTTCGGCCGAGTGGGCCTCGTCCTCACTCCTAGAGACAGGAATGAGAACCTGCACACTACTACTTGACGACCCACAGCCCTGTGAGTCGTAGAACTTACCCTCGGCTACCGAGTCACTATCGACAGACATCTACAACAAGCAAAAAAGGGAACAACACTTAGAAGACCGACTCAGACCTACGTGAATCTGACCACCAACTTCACCAAGTTCATGAACAGTTCTTCACAACCTCCTACTTAAATAAAAAAACTAGACTTGAAAGAATGCTTACCGTGTTTTTTCACGAAGGATTGTTGGTTGGAAATCGCAACCACCATACGCACCACCGTCAAGAGCTAATCGGAAATCGCCTTCCTAATTCGACAGAGTTTCCCCAATTTTCTAAAAAACACAAAGTGAGCAAATCGGTGGAAGCTCCTCATATTTATAGAGGTTGTTGCACGGACTACGAGGCATCACCCCTCCCAGTAGCCGACACGTGTCACGACCAATCCATCTCACCGACATGTGTCATTCATCCAGCCTAGGGAGGCCAACCGTCCTTCCTCGCCCACTACCAACCTCCCCGTACTCCTGACCAACCAACATCCACCACTCGGTGTCCTCACCTCCCCTGCAGACGCTGGACCTCGTCACCGACTCACGTACACCGCTCGGTGCCCTCACCTCCCTTGTAGACGCTGGACCTCGCCACCAACTCACGTACACCGCTCGGTGCCCTCACCTCCCCTGCAGACCTTGGATCTCTCCACCGGCTCAGATACACCGATCGGTACCAGAAACGTCCGAGATAGCTGATTGGCCCTCCTTACCGAGTGTGGTACCACCACCGACCTACCAAAACAATACTTGACCGACCACTTTATGCGGGATGCCACGTGGAAGTCTATCCACTCTCGATCTACTTAACACGTGTCAGCACGTAAATCGAGGAATATTTGTCCCACATCGAAACTATGGGAATTGAATATCCTACCTACCCATACATAAGGGGTACATATTTCCCAATAAAGGGAACTAATATTTACTATTCACAATTACTCTGTCAAACTTACCGTTTACTATTTCCTCTTACGAACAAAGTAACTAACTTGACCGTCGGAAAACCTTAGGCTGGCACCATACCGGTGCCCGTACTAACGGGGAACCCGCGAACCACTTAAGTTGACAAGTTACGAGGAAGGACACACGTCATTCGGTGATTGGGCAACGAGTAATCGACAGTTGGAGCATTTAACGCTTCAACAGACCTCGACGGTCAAATGTACGAGGACCAATAACCGTGACGTAGATCAGGACGTCACGAGTTCGTAGACAAGCAGCACGTCGAAATCGGACGTCGAACGGAGAAGTTATGGTCACGGGATCAAAATTGGGAGTTTAGCGTCTCGGGATTCGAATTAAATAATACTAAAATCTTATTGGATAATTAACTAATGTGGGGCCCTTGGATGAGTGACAAGTGTCACTCATCCCATTGGTGGGTGTCCCTAAAATTATGGTTCTTTGTTCATTGGCCATTTAATTAATTAATTAATTAAACTCACACATCTCTCACAACCCTCCCCCAGTTGTTCAGATCTCACTCAGCCCTCTCATCCTCCCCCTTCATCCTCATCAAACTTCATCTTCATTCTCCACACTCCCAAAACCGGTGAAAGACAAACCATAACCCAAACTCAAAATCATCCAACCAACACAACTGACCCAAACCATTGCTAGAGTAGGCGTAGGAGGAGACTGGGAGGCCAGGGAAGCCATTAGGGAGGACCCACGACGGTGACGCGACGGCGGTAAGCTAGAAACGCGAAAACCCGAAACCCCCATATTTGTCCAATTTTGAAACTAGCGTTCTTAACGTGTATGGGCTGCTTTTTTGGTTTAAGTGTGATTCTAAGGGCAGAGACGAGCATAATGAGCCTAGTTTCGAGGCACGGGATGGTCTGAGTCGATGGGGAGGACGATCGAAAAACTGGGATGCGAATTTTGCATCACATGTATAAATCTCGAGCTTTTGGTGGTTTTTGAGTCCATATAACTCTAGATTAGGCTGAGACGAAGACATAGGAACTAACCGCAATGAAATTGGTGGCTGAAATCGTAAGATCTTATCGGGTCAAGCCACGGGTCACAGCGATCTGGTTGTAGGAACCATTTGTAGGTTGAAGACGTGATGACGTCAGCGTGACGTCATCAGATGACGTAAGCTGTTAGGTCTGACATGTCAATGATGACATTAGCATGACGTCATCTGATGACATATGTCTGTGATGACGTCAACATGGGTTAGTGATGACATCAGCGTTAACGGTTGACGTTAGCACTGTAGTAGCGTTGACCAGAGGGTTGACCATGCGCGTGTAGGCATGTATGAATAGTACTTGAGATGGAACCACCACCAAATTTTAGGTTTCGACGATATGGATCCAGTGGCGGTGGTTTCATATCGATAAGAGATTATTAGGTTGGTCAAATCGGGGTTGGTAGCCTCGGGAATAGCGTTAGGGATGCGTTCCCTGGCCAGTACTGTTCTTAGGTTTTAGATATAACCTTATTGAGTATGTTGGTGACCATTGGAATGATTTTGGGCAGGTCCGGAAGTTCTGGAGACGGTGAATTAACCTCGGTAAGACTTATAGCACGCGTATCGAGGTGATAGCTAGGGCGGTCTGTGAGTGGACATTGTTTTCTAAATTGTGATGCATGCATAACTGTTTTATATGTTTTATATATGTGATTTCTACGATGATGATTGTGGTATTGGTTATTTACATATTTGCACGTATTTCGAGATGATTTTCGTATTTCCACGTATATCGAGGTTTATGGTTTTATACTGTAGTTTTATGCGCTTGTGGTTTCAGTAATGGTTTGATAAAAAGGTTTTGGAATTGGAAAGTTGAACTCGGGCATGAGACCCATTTGTTTTGGAAACCCTCAGACATGAAGTCCATTTGAGTTATATTATCAGGTTAGGGGCCCAATTGGTTTACAAAGACGGGCATGAGGCCCAATTGTGTTTGATGAATGTGATTTTGGGTCGGGTACCCATAAATGGATTTGGATACAACGGATTTGGATTTGAGTACTGCATTGGGCGAGGGGCCCAATTGGTTTGCATGATCGGGCTAGAGGCCTAGTTGATTATGATATCGGGTATGAGTCCCATTTGTGGTTTATAAATGTGATTTCGGGTTCGGAGAGCCCACTTGGATTTGGATTTGAGAAATCAGATTTGTGAGTTTACGATGGTTTATGGAAATCCCGGGCATAGGTCCTTTTGAACGGTTTAAGATGATTTATGAAATGTTTTCCGTATACCATCCTTATATCTATGGATTGTCTCCTCTAGTCGTTTGGGACGCTGGAGTAGTCATGACGCATTGCCTGCGATGGTCACTACATGGAGCGACGAGACCGTATAGTGACTTAGGAACAGGATTGCTAGACGTCTGGGGCGTCAGACATCTGAGATGTCAGAGATTGACTCGGGTTAAGACCCCGGGTAGCACGCGTAGCTTGGACCATGACATGACGTATGGGACGTCACGCGTCTGGGATGCCGTGGATTGATGTATATAACGGTGTTTGATTGGAATTGGATTTATGGGTTTACTGGGTTATGTAACACCCCGGAAATTCGAGGATTATAATAATGTAATTTAATGTATGAATTGACGTTTTTACCCTTGTGATTGGTATGGCCAAATTGTTGACTTTTTGATTTGAGGGTCAAATGGACTTTGACCAATGACCGTGACGTAGTTTGGGACGTCACGAGTCCATAGACAGGTGGCACGTCCAATTCGGACGATCAGGGTAAAAGTTATGACTATTGGAAGTTCAGGGGCATTACCGTAATTTGACGATAGGGGCGAAAATGTTGACTTTTCGTTTGGCAACTAATTTTCACACGACTCAAGGACCGTTAGGTAGGTCTCGATGCCCTGAGTCCGTTGACAGGCGGCACGCCGAAATCGGACTTCGTATGGCTGAGTTACGGGTCTAGAAAGCAGTGACGGGGCTAAGGGTTGGGCTGGAAGGGCTATAGCCCTTCCCACCCAAACTTGCTCCCTTACACATTTATGTGCTAGCCCATCTCAATATTAATTTATAGCCCATTTCAATATTAATTTGTAGCTCATTTGGCAATCTCAGTTTTATTATGTAGCCCATTTTAGTTTAATTATGTAGCCCAATTTGAAGTTTAAAAAATAAATAAAAGAGTTGCAACAACCCAACCCCAATATCAATTATACATACTATACTTAGTAAGAGAACCTTCTCCCATGAGCAGCACTGCAACAGCCAGCAGCAAAAAAAATAAAAATAAAAGAGCTGCAGCAGCCCAATCCCAATATTAATTGTATACATTAAGACTCGGAGGATACAATTTAGAATTAGAAAGTGATAATTTTTACTTGAATTGCATGTTTAATTATGGTTTTTTGTTGTAATTTGTGTTTTTTTTTCCTTCTTACTATCAAACTTTTATTTATGTATATAGATGCATTCAATGGTAAGGCTCATTACTTCCCTTAATTAGGTGTATCTTTTTATATTTATTAATGAAATTCACTTGTACCGTCGAATTTCTTCTAAATCTAGTATGTAATTTTAGCCCATCCGAAATTTGGATTCAGGAACCGTCACTGCTAGAAAGTAAAGGGCATTTTGGTAATTATTGAACCAGGGGCATTTTGGTCATTTCACCCCTAGTCACTGTAGCAACCGCGGGGGAACAATTGCTGCACCACCGTGTGCGGTGGTTCTGAGTCCCAATTGTTTAATCAGTGTGTGAGTTGGAAAGCTGGGATTGTTTAAGGCCCTATAGACATCAGAACGTGGCTGATCATGGACACCATTTGTAATGACCCGTCCCAAATTTCATGGTTAGATTAATGACTAATCACGATTAGTGAGGCTAATCCATGATTAGTAGAGCGAAATCGGACGAGCGGTGCGAAATGACCGTTTTGCCCCTAATGGTGGCAAAACGTTGACTTTTTAATCGGGCGGTCAAATGGACTTTGACCGATGACCGTGACGTAGTTCGTGACGTCACGAGTTCATAGACAGGTGGCACGTTCAATTCCGACGTTCGAGGAGGAAGTTATGACGTTCGGAAGTTTAGGGGCATTTTGGTAATTTGGGTGAATAGGAGGTCAAATGTTGACTTTTTGACCGGGAGGTCCGATGGCCGAGGGCCGAAGACCGTTACGTAGATAAGGACGATACGAATCCGTAGACAGGCGGCACGTCGAATTCGGACGTTACGGTTCACGGAAGTTCCCAGTTACTATTCACGACGGCACGTTTTACGAGACAAAAAGTGCAGTTTTGTCTCTAGTGGGCCCAGATATTTGCTGGAGGCCCAATGGATGAGTGACAAGTGTCACCCATCCAATGGACATCATTTTCTCCTTCATGCATCTCACCTGCCTCTTCATCGATCATTCTTCATTTTCAAACCATTTTCCCGATCCCATTCCTCTCATCTGTGCGACCCAAACATCCAACCCTCACCCTATGATCATGACAGAGAGACCAGAGGGGGAGAGGAGGACCGGTGAAGCGTGGTGGCCGGCCAGGACGAAGCCACCGTGCGCGGTGGAGACCCAAACCCGAACGGTTACCCGGTTAGGCCCAAATCTCCCATTTTGTCGATTTTTTACATTATGGTTAGTTTTTAATGGTTTTAATGAGTCCATTAGGTTACTAGGGACATTTTAGGAAGGTTTTGGTGGTGGTTGACGGCCGAAAAGCCGTGTAGACTGATCGGGAAAAATTGAACCGTGAGGTTCAAATTGGACCGGTCGGATTTCGTAGGTTTTAGGTAGTTTTGTTAATTGGGTTAGATAGGAAATGAAGAAATAGGAATTTAGGAATTGGAATGGATGAAATCGGACCGAAAATGAGGGAGAAGGACACCTGGACCGGTTACGCCGGTCCAAGTTGCAGGAAAAACCGGACCGGACCGGTTCGGACCGGTCTGACCGATGTAGGGGATGACTGATGACGTCATCCTGATGACGTCATCATGTCAGGGATGACGTCATCATGTCAGATCTGACAATGTCAGACTGACATGTCAGACAGTGGGCCAATGGGAGCGTGACACGTGTCACTGTCAGGGGCTGTCAGTGATGACGTCATGCTGACGTCAGCGATGACGTCAGCAGGTACAGTAGCAGGCGCGTGAAGCCCACGCGCAGCCACTTCAGGCGGCGCGTGAGGGCTCGTGGCAGGGAATCTGGGGAAGGTTCCAACATGTGAAATCATCTATTCGATGTAACGAACATTTTGGGACTGGTTTCGTGTCGATCGGACACCGTCTCGATATGTTTCGGGGCATCGGAAGGTTTAGGTTCGGTTTTAAAAATAGTTAAAAATATGGGAAAATTACGGGGCTTTAGTGGGAGGTTAATTAAGTAGTTAGTAACCTTCTATTACGATTTGGACAGGTTTGGGAGTCCCGGTGACGGTGATCGGCTCGGGGAGCCGTATGGCACGCAAATCGAGGCGGCAGCTCGGACGGTCTGTGAGTGGACCTTGTTTTCTAAATTGGTGCATGCATAAATGTTTATTATATGTTTTATTACTTGTTTGATGATGCCATGGGTGCATTTGTATGTGGTTACGTATAAGCACGTATTTCGAGGTTTCGGCCTTATACGGTGCTTATACGGGTCTGTATTTCTTTATTGATTTAAATGAACTGGATTTGGATTTCAAAAGGATAAATTCGGGTATGAGACCCATTTGGTTTTGTCTCGGGCATATGACCTCAGATATCGGGCGCGGTGCTCAACTGATTTCCTATGTTCGGGTACGAGACCCAGTCACTTTACGGTTTTGATTTCAGGTCAGGGAACCTTAAATGGATTCCCAGGTTCATGACGGTTTATGGGAACCGGCATGAACCCTTGTTGTGGTATCGTGGTTCATGACGGTTTATGGGAACCGGCATGAACCCTTGTTATGTTATTACGGTACATGACGGTTTATGGGAACCGGCATGTTACCTGATTATGGATATTATGGATCATGACGGTTCAGGGGAACCGGTCATGAATGTTTATGTTATGTATATATATGTTCGTCTACCTTCCTTTACTTCTATTATCTCCTCTGGGGAGGGTCGTTGGCCTGGGTGGACCCCGGAGTAGTCACGGAGCACCGACTGAGTGGAGTCACCCCCCAGTTGGGTTCCTTACTCTCAGGAAGGCTATGATTACTATTACCTCGGGTAGGGTCAGTGGTCTACGGACATTGATCTTGACTTTGAGAAGACTCGGATTGAGACCTGGGTAGCACGCGCGTAGCTTTGGATACCGTGACAGGATTGGTTGTGTGACTTATATATATGTATGTGATGGATATATGATATATGATATGTGGTGTGTACAGGTGTGCACAGGATTTGGGCAGTGGCCCGTATGGTCGTTTTTATTGTGGTCCTTTCGACCTTAGTTTATATCTGCTTTGGGCTTCGTCCCACATATGGCTTGTTTTGGATAAATGGTTTTCGAATGCATGCATGCTTTTTAGTGGAGGGTACAAATGTCTTCCTTATTAAATGTTTTTATAAACTCTTTGTTTTGTCCACTCACAGTTTTTAATGTTTTGACTGCCCTTCAGGTTGACATCGGATGTGGACTGTAGCAGAGACCGAGATATCACATACCTCTTCCGGATCCTGGCGTACTCTGATAGCCCGGGAGGGCAAAGGTCGGAAATATCCCTTGTCTGACACTTCGTGTCAGACGGGAGAAGGGTCATCCCGCACTAATCCCGGGGGGATTGGGATGGGTCCTGTCAACGTGGTATCAGAGCGGGGTTGTCTCTATTCGAGCAACCGCGTAGCTCTTGGAGTATGTACGCAGGTCGAGGATGTGATATCTCAAGGGGCTGCAGTTCGTAGTCAACCTGATTGTCGGGGTGCCGGTACGATAGTTAGTAGGATTGGCAAGCCTTGGTTCGGCACTCGATGCCGGGGTTGCCAAGGTTCTGTCAGGGTTGGCAGTGTGGAACCCTACGGAAGGCTTAACGTAGTATTATGTTAGAGTTTTGGATCGTGAGACGGTTAGTTGGGATCGTCTTCACGATGCCATAGGATCGGTTTCGACGACTGATTTGGTGTTGTGACCATCCGATGGTCGGATTGGTTGAGTTAGATGGGTTTACTGCTGTTGGCGGTTAGTAGTCGATTTCGGGGAACTCTGGTTGAACTTATGGTAGTTGGCAGCCAGATTCGAGGAATTCTGGTTGGACTTACGGTAGGATTGGATTGTCGTCTTTACGATGTCGGGACCGCGGGGTCGGTCAGATCGTGGATTTTACTGCTTTTCGCAGTTGGGTTCAGAGTGACCCTAGTTGTGATTGTGGAACCCTACCTTGGTGGGTATGGTTCGGAAATGGGAGTTGGCGAGTGGTGTGACTTTGACGACTATTCGGATTTGGATTCGTTAGTCGGTCTAGTCATGTCAGCTTGTATTGGGACTGCACTTCGCAGTCAGGGTTGTACGTATCGGTTAGACCGAGTTGGTTGTCGTGCTACTTCAGTTGTGGGTTGGTGCAACTAAGGTCGCGGGTGACCTGGTAGACGACATTGGGATAGTCGAGTTACGACTGGTTAGAGTTTGGTTGGACAGGTTACCAGGGTTGGTACTTGTCGATGGAATCCCTGAGTGGGATACAGAGTAGTTGGTACGGGCGATTGATTCCGTTGGATACGGAGTCTGGATATAGCGAGGTCTGGTAGTGAGGTCTGCACGAGTCTGTGGAAGGCACTACTACCGAGAGTGGTTGTAGCTGTGGTTGTTGGGAATCGGGGACGTTCAGGGGACGTTTTCTTTTCTCGTATGAGTTGTCAGGATGACTGTACTCATAATTGTTAGGTACGAGGGAGACTGAGTTTCTCCAATATGAGTTGAGGTACGGGATCGTCGCTCGGTATGAGCGGAGATCCAGGGTTGTCAGATTTGCACCCGGTGTGCCGATGCTGATACTGATACTGGTGATAGTGCGTTGGTGCTGGTACTAATGCTGGTGCTGGTGCCGGTGATCGTGATGGCGATGAGTTACGAGTCGGGAAGCGACTCCGTCGAGATGGGCATATGTTCGGTATCTGTGGTTCGGGAGTGGATCACGGATAGTTAGGGTACAAGTGGTTGATGTCTGGGTACGTTGTTTCCAATCTTGTTGGAACTTCGAAATCGCGAGAGGTTGCGATTGAGGTGACGAGAGGAATGCGGGTTTTCCGCATTGGTATTGGGTATGTCGAAGTCGTTTGGGTGACTTCTCAGGTTCTACCATAATTGATGGTGGTAGATGATATTGATGATGTAGATGTTGTTGGTTGTCACTAGTACACTGATCGTGTATTAGGTGACTCAGATTTCTCATTTTCTGCTTGGTGGCAGACGATGTTGGATTACGTGGCGTGGTGAGTGCAACGGGGTTTTGGTTGCATTCACATAGGATGGATTATTCGATCATTCTTGATTTTTCCTCGGTGGAATGACAAGGATCGATACGAGGTAATCAGTGGTAACCCACAGTCTCGGCGTGTCTCGTCGTTGACTAATCTGTTTAGATGTGGGAATTGGTTTAGGACTTTGGGTATCGTTATGGATCTGGATCGTGGTCTTGATGATCCAGATAGGTGGAGAGTTTATCGCTCATACTTGGATGTTTGAGTGGAGCATGTTGGGACTGAACTTCTGTTCGAGGTAAATCCCATATGGCTTATTACTCGCCTGAGTAGTTTTCCGACGTGGTCGGATTTGGGTCAGCCCTGGATGGGTGAGTGTTGTGATTGGCTTCCCTATGAAGTCAATCGATAGTGTGGTCGTGATCGTTTGAACAGGTATCCGATAGGTTCGGATATGGTGCGTTTTGGTAGACGAGAACGAGATTTCAGGTTTTGGAATCCGATTTCTGGATGACGATTCAGGATTTGATTTTGGAACTTGAAAGAGGATTTCTAGATTTGGGTTTTGGAATCGGATTCTGGGTGACGATTCAGGATTTGATTATAGAGCTTGACTGTAGATTTTCTTTTATGGATTTGGGTTCAGAATAGTTATTCCCAATGCTAGCTTACGGAATAATGATTTCGGATTCGGATTTGAACATGGATATGGATACGACTTCTGGGTTTGGATTCGGGATTTCTTACGAAATTGCGGATTCGGATTCGGATTTGGAAATAGATAATGGGTTGGAGTTTCGATTTGTCTAGATCGGACAGATGGACTCGATAATTGAGACGTGTTTGACTACGACCTAGGTGGTCTGGTTATTGTTGTGGTATGTCGATGGGTAGATGTACGTACCTTGTACGTTGTTCAAGGTACGACACTGGGCAGACTTGTGGTGCCTAGTGACGGTATATAGGTTATACTCGTAGTACGTTGGTGAGCGTGTTGGTAGTCGGCTTAGTTCCGGTACCATTGGATTAGTTAAGGTCTTGTACGTGGACTGGACATTGGATACTGTGCATTGGGTCATGGTATTTCTAATAGGTCTAGTTACACACAGATTGAGTGAAAGGCTTTGTGGGTAAGTGTTTACTCCTGGTTGGGTCCCTTGGTGGTTAGTGTAACCACGAGTGAGTATAGTGTCAGTTTTCGACTGACGACTGTCAAGTGGTGACGGTCTGTCGGAGGTGTCAGCGTGGATCGTTGAGTGAGGTCTGATGGCTCCCAGTGGGAGCAAACGTCAGGATAGATTAGTGATTGAGAAGGGAACCGTCTAGTTGTTGTATCAACAAGACGGTAGATTTGACAAGTAGTGTCAATTCAGAACGCATGACTTCTGTCATTCGACGTGGTCGAATGTAGTCGATATGACGAGAGCGTTAGTGGTACGTCTAGTTACAAACGAGGTTTATGTTGACTAGTGCGTGTACTAGGGTACACGTGTTTTGCGGTCGATTCTACCTTCCACGAGGTGGTTGTGGAATCAGGATAGTGGAGTTTCAAGAACGAAACTAATTAAGGAGGGAAGAACGGTTAGATTAGGTCGGTTGGAATTTCGAGGACGAAATTAATTAAGGAGGGAAGGTTGTAACGACCCGTCCCAAATTTCATGGTTAGATTAATGACTAATCACGATTAGTGAGGCTAATCCATGATTAGTAGAGCGAAATCGGACGAGCGGTGCGAAATGACCGTTTTGCCCCTGATGGTGGCAAAACAGTGTCGGGCGCGTGACTTTCACGCGCAGCCACTTTGGGCGGTGCGTGAGGGCGCGTTGAGTCTCATCTCTGATCACGATCAACATGACTTTTATTCCCCTCATCATTCTGAACATTTTTGGTGAATTAACCATGTTGATCTGAGATGGTTTTGATGGGTCAGTTTAGGGCCGGTTGTCTCGGGAAACGTGTTGGACGGGTTCCCCGAGCCGGTTTCTGTTTCGGACTTTTTGGTTAAATGTTTAAGACTTGTAGTGACCCTTACGTGTGATTTGGACTGACAGGAATTGTACGATAATCCCGGTACAGGTCTGTACGCGCAGATTCACCGCGGGATCGTACTGTGAGTGGGCCCGATTTCATTAAACCCTTGCATGCTTAAATGTTTTCTGATTTACTTATATTCACATGCTGGAATCATGAAACAGCTTTGATGATGTTGAAATTATGGTTATGGCACGTTTCACGAACGTCCTGCACGTTCCTCAGCTTCCTCGGGAAATCCCGATCCTGTTAACAACCGTCAAATTCCGTCACTAACACGTCTACTAAGGTTCACCTAAAGTCCCTCAAAATTCCCCGACTCCTAATCGAAACGAACCGGAACCCTAAACCGTCATCCTCGCGAAACTATACTCTAACGACGTCCGATGGACCCGAAACCACCTCCAATGAACTCAACACAACTCCTGGACCAAAAACCATGTTGACCACTTACCCCAGAACCGCCGCACGCGCCCCCACGCGCCGCCCAAAGTGGCTGCGCGTGGCCCTCACGCGCCTGCTACAGTGCACCTTCAACCTCACGTCGACCCGGTTCAACACATTAGCCTGCAGCTTGAACCGGCGTCAGCGGTTCTCCGCCGTGCCTGCACCAAAACACCTCCTTTCTTCACCAACAGCTTCGTCCAGTCCTAACCTATCCTTTCCCCAACTCCAAGTACCTCGACACGGCCTCAACCTTGTCGACTGAAGCTCGAAACCAGAACCCGATAAACCCCTGTTTCCTTTTCCGGCCACCCAGGTCACTTCCCGTCACGGTGGCAACACCAGACGGTTCCTAGGACCATCCTAAGCCTCACCCAATTCACCTGGAACGTCGACTCTACGCCAAACTTCACGACTTTCGGTTTGAAAGTCACGGCTAAAACAGAGTACATCCAGACCCGCCGTCGTGCCAACCTCCACCGTGCACCTCCCGTCACGGCAGCTCAACCAAACGACGCCCTGGACTCAACTGAACTCCCTAGCCTCCCCTAGACTCTTCGATTCAACCTCTCAAGCAACAACTTCCGATTTGAAGTGCACGGCCAAAACAGAGCATAGACACGGGGAACTAGAAATTACCTGAAATCTGTCGCCGTCGTGAGCTCCGCCGGTATTGGTTGACTCCTCGCACCCCTCACGACACCACCACGGTCTCAGTTGCCCCGTACACGGCCGCCACCGCCACGATTCTCACGACCTCCCTGCTTTTTACCCCTGGTTTTCTCACGGTTCCCAGTTGCCCAACCACACGACTTCCTCACCTCCCAACCTTCTTACCGTCTCCCTTTCACTCTCTGGACACCCGCACACACTCACAACTCACCAGCACCCTCAATCAACCCTTCAATTCTCTCAATTTCCTCCCACAATCTCCCTCTGTTTCTGTCTCCCTCTGCGCACAAACAAGAACACGGGCACGGTTGCACCCCAATTATTTGGGCCGTGTACACACACTAGAATCCCCCAGAACCCACTACACACTTGCCACATGTCACCATCCCCCACTCTCTCTCACACACATGGCCCAATCTCAACCCTTCATCTGCTTCTCTCTGCACAAATCCCCAGGTGCAAAAAGACCAAAATACCCTTCTGTTTAACTCAAAATTACAGTTTTGCCACTAACTTTCTAGACCCGTAACTCCCACACCGTAAGTCCTATGCATGCGTGCCGCCTGTCATCGAACTCAGGACGACAAGAGCTATTTAACGGTCTTAGGTCAACATACCAAAACCCGTTCGTACAAAAAGTCAACTTTTCCCCCTTAAGTTAGCCAAATTACGGTTATGCCCCCAACCTTCCGAACATCATAACTTTCTCCTCGGATGTCGGAATCGGGCGTGCCACCTGCCTATGGATTCGTGACGTCCTAAACTACGTCCTGGTCACTGGTCAAAGTCTACAAGACTACCCGACCTAAAGGTCAACCTTTTGCCTGAAGCAGGGACAACATCGTCATTCTAGGCCAACGACTCTATCGGGACCAACTAACCACCGATTAAACTCACTAATCCCATCTTAGTCACCCTACTCATCCCGGTTCTCGGGACGGGTTGTTACACTGAGGCATAGATCTACTTCTGCATACCTGAACCCCTGTTGGGTGGTTTACCCGCAGGTTTATTTTAGAGTCGTGCTCGCAACTTATAATTTTGGATTTCATCCTTTGTCTGACATCTGTTTATTTCGGATTTGATGTAAAACTTTAATTTGGTTATTTATGGATTTGAACGTTTGAGGTTAAAATTGGTATGTTAATTTGGGTGTCAGACAGGAGCAGGGCTCGTCCCCTTGTGGTCCCCGTGGGATCGGGGCGTGTCCTGTCAATTATGTGTTGGATTTCAGATTTATTGGATTTATGAAATGGTATTTTTGTGTTTATGGACTTGGGCAGTGGCCCACATGACTTGGATTTACGGTTGTGGGCTGAGTTCCCACATACGTTGGATTTATGGTTTTTGGGCTAATGCCCTAATGATTTATTTAGGCAAATGGTTTGACTATTGGTTTTCGAATACATGCATGTTTTTAGTGAAGGGCATAAATGTCTTCTTATGAAATGTGTTTTTATTAAATTATTTATTTTTGTCCACTCACAACTTTTAATGGTTTTAATTCCCTTCTGGTTGATCTGAAATGCGGGTTGTAGTATAGACCCAGACATCACACTCCTCCACCAATCTTGGCGCGCTCTAGAAGCCCCGAATGGGCTGAGGTGTCGAGTTATCCCTTATCTGACACTTCGGGTTAAACGGGAGCATGGCACATCCTGTGTTAATCCCGATGAGATTTGGGATGGGTTATGTCATCATATGCCCCCAAGTCGACTAGCTTTAGGGTTAAGACTCCCGTAGGTCGGTCGTTCTTGTTTGAACCAATAAAGTAAAAAGGATCAATATCCTCATCATATAACTTGGCCTCTACTGCATTTGCTGAAGCCATGAATGGTCGTGAGTCTACCTCAACCATTTTGATAGATCCATCTTCATGCTAAAACTTGAGGCATTGAATTCTTCCATGGATCCAAACCCAGTCGAGCAAAGCATTAAAGTGAGCTCTAGTTTTTACCTCAAATAAGGTCATCATTCCGACCTTGCCCCTAACTCTGACATCAAGGGAGGATCCTTCAAGTTATGTTGGTTTCTCCTATGAACCCACTGACTGTTGTCTCAATCGGGATAAGTTCATCCATCCCTCTTTTCAACTTCTTCATGATCAAAGTTGGAAGGATGTTCATGGTCGCTCCAGTATCCACTTGCACTTTATTTATTGGAATCCCATTGAAATGAGCACACACATATAACGATTTCAAGTGGGTCGACATCTCATAGAAAATTTTTCCCGAATTCGATTTCTCCTCATTTGGAGTGCAAATTTGTGGCTCGTTAAACTCGACCCAAGGTGTCTCAAAGTGTGTTTCTATGGTTGGCTCCTTTGCCCCACCTACTAGCACCTTGGACTCTACTTCATCCAAAACATCACCAGCGATAATATTGGGATGTCTGGGTTGGGCTTCAAAGAATGACGATAATGTGACCACATTAATAAACACCTCTTTATTCTTGCCGAATTGGAGGGTCATCTTAGCATTATTCTTCCACATCCTCTGTGTTTGAGCCATATCCATTTTAAGCCCTACAATCTCGGCTTGAGAATTCTCTAGATTGCTTGCCCGACCTCTTTTGCTTCAGCCACATTTATCTTTGGAACTTCGTCCTTCGTGTCCTCTATGGCCTCTTCTTCCATGTACTCTTCTTCTTCTCCGTATTCATCTCCTTCATCATACATTTCTTCATCTTCATCTAAAGGCGCCTCATTCTCACCCAAATCCACCTTTGGCTCACCCAGGTGGTCCTGTTTCACAACCTCTTCCTCGGCCATTGGCTCGGCCTTCTTCTCCACTTTGGGTGACTTGGTGTTCTTTACACCCACTTTGACCATGACTTGGTCACTTTCTATCTTCAAGATTTCCTTCTGCGACTAGTCCTTGCCCCTAACTTTCTTGGCCATGGTTTGGCTAGCTATAGGGTCAGCTTTGCCCCCAGATAACCTAGGGACATTCTCGACCCCTTTTACAACTTGGTAAGTTGTTGCTTTAGCCGGCACCCTAGCTGCCCGACTTACCTTCTGACCCTGGCTCTCTACTGCCTCTTTCATACTCACCTTATGGCTTCTTGGTTGGCTAGCCCCTTGCTTGACCTCAATCTTTGCTCCCACAACCAATGGTTGGTAAGGGTCTTCTCTTGAGTTCTCTACTTCGAATGCGTTGGTCAAATGGGACTCTAACTCCAAAATTGATTCCTTAGCGGTCGTGACAACAACTCGACCATTTACCCACTTCCTATACATCTCGACTTCCTCTGAGGTCGTTACCTCCAAAGAGGCCATAACGACAACCTTGGCCAACTCAAGCTCCTCCCACTTTATTTTCTCTTTAAGAGCGACCAATCGGTTCAATTGAGCTGGTCTTTCCTCTGTCTATTTGCCGTCAGCTCTATTATTGGCAGAAAATATCTTCTGGGCTCTCCTTACTTGGGTCTTAGTCAAGGGCTTTGGTGGCACGTCATGCCCCAGACTTTGGTACCATTAACCCTCTTTTGTGTCTGAAATTTTATAAGTATTGATATTGCTATCATCAAATGGCCTAGGCCTTTGGACATAGTCGACAGTCCTCTTCTTACCATCACATGTGGTCACTCGAATGCTCTTATGTTTATTCTCGCTCTGGTGAAATGGGTCACCCACAATATCCTTATACTCTAGTGGTTTCTGATGGTTGCCTCTAGGTGGGAAACGTGATCTTTCATGCCTACCTTGGTAGCTTCATACTTTTCTCTCGGATTGTAGAGACCTTAATTCTCGGTCGGACTCAGAATCACCTTTTTATCTAATTCTTTCGGTCGGTTTGACTTTACCATCTCTCTCTCAAGCCCATTTGGCTTCAGCTGCGGGGCATCTAATGCCACCATGCATTGACACCTGCCACATAACACGATGGTCTTTGTAAGCTCTTCCTTGGTTGATGGCTCTAAGAACATTTTATCTTTTCCTCTTGCCATAAGATCTGGCTGAACTTTCCTAGCCATCCTTTTAGCTGCAACCTTGGTCGACCCACGTAGATCCAACCTTCTCCTAGGCTGGTCTGGGCAGGGGAAATTGATTGTCACCATGTTGGCTTGGGCTGAAGGGAATGGATTCTTGTTAACTCCCATAGGATTATTCTCTGGAAATTTCAAAATCTTATTCTCAATTAAATCCTGCACAGCATTGCGAAAAACCAAACAATTGTTAGTTCCATGAGTCCACACATTGTGCCATTTGCAATAAGTTTTATTTTCAATTCACTAGCCGATGGAATAATATGACTAGATGATAATCTTATGATATTTTATTTTAAAAGTTGGTCAAATATTTGTTCAGCTTTAAATATGTCAAATGTGTAGGTTTTATTCCCGACCCCTTTTTGAAAGCTACCGCTAAATTTTGAGACATGAGCTGTGAATCAGCCTACATGCTCCATCGTGGATTGAAGTTCATCACCCGAGAAAAGGGTGAAATCAGGAACTCTAAAACCACGTGGAAATTCTTCCTTGTCAAAGTGTTAAGGATATGGCCTCATGTACACTGGTCGACTGACTCTCCTAGCTAGAAGAACCATCTCTTAGATCAGTTGCTCGATCACACCCCGATCGAGAGCCCTTTGTTGGCCAAGTCCGTTGTCATGACCATTCAAATTATTCCCTCCATGGTTTTCCCAACCACCTAGGCCAGTAATTTGATTTATGTATGGGCCAGCAAAATTGCCCTCAGCCACTGGGTTGGGTTGTGGTCGAGCCTAGTGGAAAGCTTGATACGGGTTTGGCCCAAACTGATTATTCCAACTTGGGGGATTATTGTGATTTGGGATATTTACACCATAGTTGTTACCTACTAGATTATTGTTAGGTTGCTCGTTTGCCTCAAAATTCCCAGCTTGAGCATCCACTTGACCCCCGACCGCTGGGTGTCCATTTTGGACAGGCTGTTGGCCAAGTCTATCGTTCACCTAAGCAAACTAGTTGCGAACATCTAGTCGTTGGTTGTTCATCTTAGTAGTGAGTTCGTCAAGCCGCTGGTGAGTTTCTCGATTTGTTACCTTCAACGTTCGAATCAATTGGTGGAAGTCCATTGAGGTTGGTGGATTTGGCTGGAGGACCGGCTCTAAATGGTCGTGAGTAGTCTTAACTGAACTAGTGTTTATCGTCACGAGCGAGGTTCAGCCGACTTGTAATTAGCCACTATGGCTTGCTTAAGAAGTTGGCATACCAAATGGATGGGTAGACAATGAGAATGTTCTAGCCATATTCCTTCTCCTCCGCCCAACTATTAAATTAGGCGGCTAGATTTCCTGGTCATTTCTAGGATTCCCCTTAGTGCCAACGACCATGCAATTTCAAAACCTAGTGTGTCCCACTGGGTGTGCCAAAATATATTTCCCTCGATTTGACTTATCAAACCAATAGAAGAGATTTTGGTTCTTCTTTGAACAGATGCGTAGGCATGCCACCACTCGGGCACCAAATGGTCTGAATGGAATTGTAGATGTTGGGTGCATCCCTAAGGCTGACTTATAACCTCACGATTGTGAAACCAAGTAAGGAACCTCTTTTTGGTCTGGGTTCTTTCACTTCCTTGGGGTCAAGAATGTTTAGGTTTCGAACTTATATATTTTTATATTTTTTTAGATTATGTGAATGGAATGCAAGTGTAAGAATTAAACCAAGTTAGAAAATTAATTATGCTTAAGAAAAATAAACTTAAATGTAAAGTAATAAATAAAAAACTTAAAAGAAAAGCGGTAATTAAGTTTTAAAGACAAGAATAATAAACTAAGATTAATAAAGTGATTAAGTAAAATTATTAAACAAACGCTAATGAAACAAACTTGAATTGAAATAAAGATTAAATAAAATAAACTTGAGTTTGTAACAAGAAATTAAAGGTGCTTTAAAAAAAAAATAAACTTACTCTAAGAAATGAAGAACTTTGCTATACTAGAACTTGAATATAAAAAATCTAGTCTAGGAATTGAAAGTTGCAAGATAAAGAGTAAGTATGTGTGTTGATGTTGAAATCTCTTCTTCTCTTCACCTTGACTATTTATAGAGTTCAGCCAACCCACGAATTGGCCATGCTTGACCTCTACTCTTCTGACTTGAAAACCTTCCTTGTTGAACCACCAAAACTTTCCAAGTTGAACCACCCGAAATCCTTCCAAATTTGATCCACCCGAAATCTTTCCAAGTCGAGTCAACCAAAATCTTTCCATGTCGGATTGGTAAAATTTGCCTCGTTGAGCTCACTTGATTCAAGGTCGGATTGATGCCCTAATGGTTGATTGATATTCGATCAAAACCTTTTCTTTTGGGGAGATTCTAGTTTGACATAATCTTGACTTGATTTATTTCCTATTTCGACCATGTGAAAATTAAAGTCGGGTGAAGGTTGATGAGAATCCCGCCTGCATCCATCTTTTCTTTCAAGCTTTGGCTTGGGTCAAGAAACTAGATTTAGTAAAACGAAGACCCAACCCCAATTTGACTAGATAGACCATTAGTGGTAATTACTTTATTCCTTGGTCTAAGGATTACACAACATGACCTAGAAATTAATTATTAAGGTCGACCATGCGACCTGGCCAAGAAATTAACTATTAAGGTCGTCCATATGACCCGACCAAGAAATTAATTATTAAGGTCGATCATGCGACCTGACCAAGAAATTAATTATTAAGGTCGACCGTGTGACCCAACCAGGAAATTAAATTTTAAGTCGACCATGTGACCTGGCAATGTGGCTATGCCTTGGTCTGTCACCTTATTTTCTTCTTTTCGGCCGAGTCTACTTGCCTTTTATTTTTTCTCGGCCAAGCCCCCTTGGAATTTCCTCGCCATTATACATATAGATATGTAGGGTGAATATATAATCATGCATATGGCCAGGACCCTTGGAATTTTCTCGCCATCATATATATAGATATGTAGGGTGTATGTATAATCATGCATATGGAATACATGCGTGGCCAGCAAAACGCCAGGCCCCTTTTGCAATGTAATATATATATATATATATATATATATATTATATCTATGTGTTAAAGTTGCACATTGATCAGGGTTGGTTGTATATATATACATTATATATAGTGACTCTAACTCTTGTTTGAATTGTCAAACCCATCTTATTTGACTCATGCCCCTGCTTTTGCTTTCCTCACTGCTTTTTTTTTTTAAAAATACATACTACCCCAATAAAGCCAGCTGTCCCTCTCTATGAAAAACACCCCAGCCACACAACCGTCTCTTACCACAAAACCTAGCCAACCCTTCATAAAATCCAACCAACTCTATATAAGAAATCACCCTCTTGCTTAGTAATTCCGACTCGAAACAACTACATTGACCTCCAATTTTCAGCCATCTTTGCCGGAGAAGGAAAAAAAACTAACCCTCTACTCAAACTAATCCACCCATAACATTTGCTATATATTGGGTGAGTAGGGATATTTCACACCATCGCCAAATAACCTTATTATGACTTCGCTTCAATAATTTGGCTGTATTCATTATTATGATTTTATGTATGGATAATTCGTCAAAATTTTGTTCATTCTCAAAGTAGCATTTTCTTTGTTGGTAATTAAAAAAATTATGGTTCTTTGGAGATATATCTTTTTGCTAATTGAGTTACATGTATTTAATATATTCATACCTCATGACTTTTTTCATCGAATGGTGGAAGAATGTATATACTTTGAGGATTAACGCCACCATACGAAGCATCATAGCCTTCAAACCCATCATAAGAGCCTTGAAGTACCTATAGAGCATGAGGCAAAATTAGGGAGATCAAATGAGGCAAAATTAGGGAGATCAAATGAGGCAAAATTGGGGAGAACTTGATCTCCAACAACCACTGTGCACACAAGTATAGAAGGTGCCATTAGTGCTACTAGTTTAGCATTAATCGTCTTACCCCACAATGTCGAGTTTGACTCTCTTAAATGATAATATTATTAAATGTATATAATTGGCCAAATATCATTGTACGAACAAATGAATAAAAGTCACATATAAATGTCCAAAGATCCATAATCTTATAAAGGTGACGAAAATCTTATTACATTTACAAAAAGTAATGAGAGATATTATGTCAAACACCACCACTAGTTGAATATACCAAAATTTAGAGAAAATAAGAAATTTCAGGCAAAATTTTTTTAGTAAGTAATGGATTGAAACAAAAAATAACAAAATATGATGGATGAAGAACTCATATTGGAGAATAGCTCCAACTAGCAAGATTTTATTGGATACGACAAAAACAAAGACTAAAGATGGAAGCCTAGGGAAGCCATTGACTACAAAATTAGCTTCAGGACAAATGTCTAAATTGAATGGAATTCAACCATGTAACCAAGGTACCCGAAATAGTAGTAGAGATTTACATGAAGAGCTTTGTAAGCTGATGGTGGCATCATGTAAACTCAAATGTGAGCTTTATTCTTCGAATGACATAGGGAAGCCAAAACATTGACTGCAAAATTGGCTTCAGGACAAATGCCTAAATTGAAAGGAATGAATTGAACTGCATCATGATCTCCAATATACCCGAAATAATATAGAGATTTTCCAAGGTACATCACATTTTTTGAGGATTTAATTGATAATAAGCTTGGAATCACCTTTAACTAGAATATCAGACTAGCCCATATGCAAAACTTGACCTAATCCTTCACGAAGAATGTGCAATATCAGTAGATCCAGTAACACGAGGATTACCATTTTCAACCCTTATAATGAAGCTACCAGAGCCACAAGGATTGTGTTGCAAAAGAGAACCATCCAAGTAGAGCTTAACTTTCTTTGGGAGGGATCAAGCGTACTCAGAATGCAGGAGGGATGGAACAGCTGAGACTCAAATAAAAGAGAAAACTAAAATATTAAGGTTTTTATATTTTTAAAATGAAATAAAGAAATAATTTGAAAATAAATAATTTAATAACTTTTTTCCATGTGCTATGACTTTATGATATTCTTCAGAATAGACGAATACGTTATATGAGAGATCTTGCGTTCGACTTTTGTAAGGGGCAATGTAACTACCCGTCTCAAATTCTTAGATTAGATTAGTGACTAATCACGATTAGTGAGGCTAATCCGTGATTAGTTGAGCGAAATCGGACGAACGATGCGAAATGACCGTTTTGCCCCTGGGCGTGGCAAAACGTTGACTTTTCATTCTGGCGGTCAAATGGACTTTGACCGATGACCGTTACGTAGATCGGGACGATACGAATCCATAGACAGACGGCACATCGAATTTGGACATTCGACGGAGAAGTTACGGTTCATGGAAGTACGAATGTACTATTGCACGTTTTACGAGACGAGATACTTTTGGAATTAAGTAGGGCCCAGATATTTGTTAGTGGACCAATGGATGAGTGACAAGTGTCACCCATCCACTGGCCCTTAATTCCCATTTATGCATACCATCCCTTCATCGATCATTCTTCATTTCAAACCCAAACCCATTTTCCCGATCTCATTTCTCTCATCTATGCAACCCAAACACCAAACCCTTAACCCCAAATAATCCTGGAGAGACTGGGGAGTGATGAGAGTACGGTGGAGGATGGTGGCCGGCCAGGTGACGCCGCCGTGCACGGCTGAAACCATCAACCCGAGCAAGTACCTGGTAAGCCCATTTTCAATTTTTATTTGGATTTTGATGTTATGGGCGATTTTGGATGTTTAGAGTAGGTTTATTAGGTTGTGTAGAGGAAGTTTTGGAAGGGGTTTCAAGGCTGTGGAAGCCATGGAAGGTTTTGGGAAAAATGAACCGTGAGATTCAAACTTGAACCATAGATTTTAGAGAGTTTTGATTAGGTTTAGGGATTGGGTTAGATAGGAAACTTGAAAATAGGATTTTTAGGATTGAAATGGGACAAAACGAACGAGATTTGAGTGAGGAACCAGGCCGGACCGGTCACGCCGGTCCAGGGGAACCAGTGAACCGGCCAGACCCGGTTCGATCGCTGAGGAAGATGAACTATTCACCGGCTCGTGAGCCCTGAGCCCACGCGCAGGGCCCTTTGGGCGGCGCGTGGAAGTGCGTGGTGGGGAATCTAAGGGTATCTTCAACATACGAAATCATCTATTCGATGTAACGAATATTTTGGGACTGGTTTCGTGTCGATCAGACACCGTCTCGATATGTTTCGGGGTGTCCAAAGGTTTAAGATCGACTTTAAAAATAGTTAGAAAATCGACAAAATTATGGGACTTCAATGAGAGGTTAATGAGGCTATTAGTAACCCTATAAATGAATTTGGACAGGTTCGGGAGTCCCGGTGATGGTGATTGGCTCGGGAGAGTCGTATGGCACGTAAATCGAGGTAGCATCTCGGACGGTCTGTTAGTGGACCTTAGTTTTCTAAATTGGTGCATGCATAAATTTTTATTATATGTTTTAATACATGTTTGGTAATGCCATGGGTGCATTTGTATGTGGTTACGTATAAGCACGTATTCCGAGGGTTCGGCCTTATACGGTGCTTATACGGGTCGGTATTTCCTTATTGGTTTTAATGAATTGGATTTGGATTTCAAAAGGATAAACTCGGGTATAAGACCCATTTGGTTTTGTCTCGGGCATATGATCTCAGATATCGGAAACGGTGCCCAGCTGATGTCCTATGTTCGGGCACGAGACCCAGGTACTTTACGGTTTTGATTTCAGGTCAGGGAACTTTAAATGGATTTCCCGGTTCATGACGGTTTATGGGAACTGGCATGAACCCTTGTTATGGTATCGTGGTTCATGACGGATTATGGGGACCGGCATGAACCCTGGTTATGTTATTATGGTACATGACGGTTTATGGGAACTGGCATGAACCCTGGTTATGTCAGTATGGTACATGACGGTTTATGGGAACCGAGCATGGATATTTATGTTATGTATATATATGTGCATATACCTTCCTTTACTTCTATTATCTTCTCCGAGGAGGGTCGTTGGCCTGGGTGGACCCCGGAGTAGTCACGGAGCACCGACTGAGTGGAGTCACCTCCCAGTTGGGTTCCTTACTCTCAGGAAGGCTATGGTTACTATTACCTCGAGTAGGATCAGTGGTCTACGGACATTGACCTTGACTTTGAAAAGACTCAGATTGAGACCTGGGTAGCACACACGTAGCTTTGGATACCGTGACAGGATTGGTTGTGTGACTTATATGTATATATATATATGGGTATATGATATGTGATATATGGTGTGCACATGTGTGCACAGGATTTGAGCAGTGACTCGTGTATTTGGTTTTCAGTCTGGTTATGGCTTTGGGCTGAGTCCCTTATTGGTTTCTTTTATGGATTTGGGCAGTGGCCCATATAGTCGATTTCATGGTGATCCTTTCGACCTTGGTTTATATTCAGTTTTGGGCTTAGTTTCCACATATGGTTTCCATTTGGTTAAATGGTTTTGGAATGCATGCATGCTTTTTAGTGAAGGGTACAAATGTCTTTATGTAAATGTTTTTATAAACTGGTTGTTTTGTCCACTCACAGCTTTTAATATTTTGACTGCCCTTCAGGTTGACAGCGGATGTGGACTGTAGCAGAGACCGAGATATCACATGCCTCCTCCGGATCCTAGCGTACTCTGATAGCCCGGGAGGGCAAAGGTCGGAATATCCCTTGTCTGACACTTCGTGTCAGACGGGAGCAGAGTCATCCCGCACTAATCCCGGGGGATTGGGATGGGTTCTGTCAGGCAATGTCAATGCCAATGTGTTTGCATAATCTGTAACGACCCGTCCCAAATTCCATGATTAGATTAGTGACTAATCACGATTAGTGAGGCTAATCCGTGATTAGTAGAGCGAAATCGGACGAACGATGCGAAATGACCGTTTTGCCCCTAGTAGTGGCAAAACGTTGACTTTTCATTCGGGCGGTCAAATGGACTTTGACCGATGACCGTGACATAGTTCATGACGTCACGAGTTCATAGACAGGTGGCACGTTCAATTCCGACATCCGAGGAGGAAGTTATGATTTTCGGAAGTTTAGGGGCATTTTGGTAATTTTGGATAAAAGGGGGGTCAAATGTTGACTTTTTGACCAGGAGGTCCAATGGCCAAGGGCCAAAGACCGTTACGTAGATAAGGACAATATGAATCCGTAGACAGGCGACACGTCGAATTTGGACGTTCGACGGCGAAGTTACGGTTCACGGAAGTTCTAAGTTACTATTCACACTGACACGTTTTACGAGACAAAAAGTGCGGTTTGTCTCTAGTGGGCCCAAATATTTAATGGAGGCCCAATGGATGAGTGACAAATGTCACCCATCCACTGGACATCACTTTTCATTCATGCATCTTCCATTTCCTCTTCATCGATCATTTTCTTCGTTTTTCCTAAACCAAAAAACCGATCCACCATTCTCACCCAAATCCAAACCCATGACCCTAGGACCAAGACTGAGGGGCAGAGAGGGGGAAGAAGACCAGATGGAGGTGGCTGGACGGCCAGAACCGCCGTGGACGGCGGCAGGAGGAGACAAAACCGAGAGGTACTCGGTTTGCCTAAATTTCCATTTTGTTTTGATTTCAACGTTTTAGATTGTTTTGGATGATTAGGAAGGAGTTTATGAGTTAGTTAGAAGATGTTAGGGTGGTTTCGGTGGCGGTTGGTGGCTGAGGAAGCCCTGGGGTGGCCGGGAAAAACAGAGGCCGTGAGCCTCTTTGTACATGGTGAGGTTTTAGGTGGTTTCAATTAGTTTTGTTAATTGGGTTAGATAGGAAATGAAGAAATAGGAATTTAGGAATTGGAATGGAAGAAAACGGATGAAAAATGAGGGAGAAGGAGGCCTGGACCGGTTACGCCGGTCTAGTTGCAGGGGTTGGACCAGACCGGCCGGCCCGGACCGGTTCGATCGCTGGAGCTGGTGACACTGTGCAGGGCGCGTGAGGCCCACGCGCAGTGGCTTCTTGGGGCGCGTGAGGGCGCGTGGCACAAAATTGAGGAAGGTTCCAACATACGAAATTATCTATTCGATGTAACGAACATTTTGGGACTGGTTTCGAGTCGATCGGACACCGTCTCGATATGTTTCGGGGCATCGGAAGGTTTAGGTTCGAGATTAAAAATAGTTAAAAATACGGGAAAATTACGGGGCTTTAGTAGGAGTTAATTAAGTAGTTAGTAACCTTCTATTAAAATTTGGACAGGTTTGAAAGTCCCGGTGACGGTGATCGGCTCGGGGAGCCGTATGGTACGCGTATCGAGGCGCGGCTTCGGACGGTCTGTGAGTGGACCTTGTTTTCTAAATTGTTGCATGCATAAATGTTTATTATATGTTTTAAATACTTGTTTGTGATGCCATGAGTGCATTTGGATGTGTGGTTACGTATAGGCACGTATTTCGAGGTTTCGGCCCTATACGGGGCTGTATGTCTTTATTAGTCTAAATGAAATGGTTTTGGATTTCCAAATGGATTATGAATATGATTTTATGATGTTTATTTGGATGCTTGTGAATTATATGGTTTCACGTATTTCGAGGCGATTTACGTGCTTGCACGTAAATCGAGATTTTTCGGTTTTACACTGATTTTCCATTCTTGTGGTTTTGGATATGATTTCATGAAATGATTTTGGATTTGAAAAGGTAATTCTCGGACTTGAGGTCCATTTGATTTACGGAATCGGGCTGGAGGCCCAATTGGTTTACGATTCGGACCGAGGGTCCAATTTCTATGTGGATTCGGGCCTAGGGCCCAGTTATGTGTTACAAATGGTTTTTATGGTTCATGACGGTTTATGGGAACCGGCATGAACCCTTGAAATGGATTTACGGGTCATGACGGTTTATGGGAACCGGCATGAACCCATGAAAGGATTTTATGGTTCATGACGGCTTATGGGGGCTGGGCATGAATCCTTGAAAGGTTTCAAGAATGCTTTCAAAAGGTTTTTCATACTCCATCCTTTATATATGATTGTCTCCTCCGGGGAGGGTCGTTGGCCTGGGTGGACCCCGGAGTAGTCACGGAGCACTGACTGAGTGGAGTCGCCCCCCAGTTGGGTTCCTTACTCTCAGGATGGGCATGGTTCGTTACCTCAAGGGAGGGTCATTGATCTACGAACATTGACCTGGGTGGACCCTGGAGAGACTTGGGTTTGAGACCCCGGTTAGCACACGTGTAGCTTTATTTCACTGTGACGGGTTCTAGATATGAATATAATGGATAAACATGATTTCAATTGATTTTGGGAAAATGTGTTTATAATGATAAATGGATTTGGGCTGAGATCCCACATATGTTCATTGTGTTATGGTTTTCTATAAATGGTTTTGGGTAGGAGCCCGTGTGACTTGTATTTACCGAATTTGGGGCTGTGACCCTAATTATGGATGTTTTAACATATGTGTTTGAATAAAGGGTTTTACTATGCATGCATGCTTTTTAGTGGAGGGTATAAAGGTCTTTGATGGAAATATTTTTATAAATCTTTATTTTTGTCCACTCACAGTCTTTCTGTTTTTAATACCCTTCAGGTTGGATACGATGTGGACTGTAGCAGAGACCGAGATATCACATACCTCCTCCGGATCCTGGCGTACTCTGATAGCCCGGGAGGGCAAAGGTCGGAAATATCCCTTGTCTGACACTTCGTGTCAGACGGGAGCAGGGTCATCCCGCACTAATCTTGGGGGGATTGGGATGGGTCCTGTCATAATCTCTTCCTCTAATATCATATAGAAAATACTTGCAAGACACACTTTGATGGTACCTTTGCATAACATCTTTCCAATTTATTAAATTATTTTTGTATATATATTATAATCGGAACTGTTTATTCTCTAAATTATCATGTTAATATCATCTCCATAAAAAAACTAATATGATTGGAGATTATTTAGTCATTCATATATTTCAAATAAATTAACAGTTTTGACAGAAATTAAGATCTTCATGATGAACCGTTTATTTAGTTGATATATATGAATGACTAAACGATCTTCAATCTTATTGATTTTTTTTGTAGAGATAATCTTGATATGATGATTTAAAGAATAAAATTTTTTAATTATGATATATATATATAAATTTAATAATTCAAAAGAATAGTATAGGAAACTATCAAAATGGGATGAAATATTATTCATATTATTTTATTAAAATGAAGGCGTATTCTTTCATTTAAAAAAAAATTAAAATGTTTACTAATTTTTTCAATTAAAATGAAGAGGCGTCGGATTACTCAGATGGTCATCCAACGGTGAATAGAAGGGACGCACTCCACGCGAGTCCGCATTGTACAATTTTCTCGAGGGGAAGGAGAGGATCCAGACTCCAGAACAACTAGAAGCAGCCAGAGGAAACCCTCTGGAGTTTAAACCCTAGCTCTCCCCCTTTTAGAACACTTCTTTACTCTCTCTCTCTCTCTCTCACTCTCTCCTCCTTCCTCTCTTGTCCGCCTGAGCATCCACATCGGCAACAATGTCATCCATGCTGGTACTCTCTCTTTCATATCAAGTTTTTCTGTTCGTTTTGTCTGCGTATGAGGGGCTCTCTTTGACTCTGCTATTTTTTTGTTGTGTTTGCTAACCATTTGTGAAAATGCCTGAACCGAAAAATTGAAAACGACAACAGCAACCACAGATCATACTACTCAAGGAGGGTACGGATACATCACAAGGAAAGGCGCAGCTAGTGAGCAATATCAATGCTTGCACAGCGGTAGCCGATGTGGTGAGGACGACGCTCGGGCCTAGGGGCATGGACAAGCTCATTCACGACGACAAGGGCAACGTTACTATTTCCAACGACGGCGCCACAATCATGAAGTTGCTAGATATTGTTCACCCCGCCGCTAAAATCCTCGTCGACATCGCCAAGTCTCAGGACTCTGAGGTATGGGTGTTGGTTGTTATCCAAGTGATTATCTCTTACTTTAAGGAAAGGTTAAGAATTAAACTTGTGCTGTAGTAATGGAGATTATAAAGCAAGCATTGAAGATTTGGTAGTACACACATATAATTGCTGATAGACTAAATTTTAGGCTTATATGTAGTGTTTGGAAGTGGGATAGCCGGCCTTATAGTTTGAAATCTTCTGTTAGAATGAAACCTCCTGGCCAAAAAAATGTAGAAAAAAAGGAGACAACCAGGCAACTAACTTCATATAACATGAGATTTGTGCTACCATACTCTGTCAGAAGATTCTTAATGATGCGTTTTTCGGTGCAGGTTGGTGATGGAACAACAACTGTTGTTCTGCTTGCAGGGGAATTTCTGAAGGAGGCCAAACCTTTCATAGAAGATGGGGTGCACCCTCAGAATTTGATAAGAAGTTATCGGACCGCAAGCTATTTGGTAGGTCTTGATAATTGAGTTTTCAGTTTCTATTATGATTGAGATGTTTGCTCTGATCTTTATGCATCTGGGATGTTTTGTGTTGTGCATAGGCAATTGAAAAAGTCAAAGAACTGGCTATAAGCATAGAGGGGAAAAGCCTTGAAGAAAAGAAAACTCTACTAGCTAAATGTGCTGCTACAACACTATCTTCAAAGCTCATTGGTGGAGAAAAAGAGTTCTTTGCATCGATGGTCGTGGATGCTGTCATCGCTATTGGTAATGAAGATCGTCTCAACATGATTGGAATAAAGAAGGTATGCTTCTTGTGCATTTTATGAAGACGTCTATGCTATCTATCATATATGCAGTGGTTAATCATTGTTTTCGGTAACTTTTAAACTTCTTACTGCATATGAATGGACTAATATCGATATGATGAGAATAAGACATGGTTTATGTGCTTTAAGGGTTTGTAGGTCACAAAATTGTAATTGGTTCCTTTGTTGTTGGCCACGTGGCAGCATATGTAATGCTTTTGACACATTATCCTAAGATACTATTTTTCATTTACATAGTGTTATGCCAACTGTAGGAGCAAAAAACTTGAGACATGATGTAGGTTAATTATATTGGCGAATATGAAGAAATAATAGCCAACTGGGCTAGAGGTGCTGTTGAATTACTGCTCTGCTATCACGCAAAAGTCAAGCTTTCTACCAAAACCAATTGGCTCTTGTAGGTGTTCCAATTCCAACTGATTGGTCTTTTAGATTGGGTTGTAATTTTTGGGTTTCTGTTAGAAATGTTTAGTAGGTTTGATCTTGGTGGTTTGACCAGCGGTTGTTGGTGATGGGAAGAAATGTTTAACTTCTGATGTCCAAGACTTTATGAAATTACACTAAAGGTAAATAGGTTATAGGGGATTCGGTGTGAGACAGAATGGAAGGAAGATGTGATAGGATTTTCTTGGGAAACAAAGAATTGTCCAAGCATATTTTGAGACTAAAATAGCACAAAATTCAAAGTCATCAAGTCAGCCTAAGATAAGCATTAAGTAAAATCTCACATGAAAATGATAAGCATTAAGTAAAAGAATTCAAAGCATCAAATCACTGAGCATTCATGTTAAGATTAGTAATTCTTTTTTTCAACAAAGAAAAAACTTTTCATGTTGTGTAGCATTTTGAGAGACTGATTTACTCTGTATGGGAAAAAGTTTCATCTCCATCTCTCTCTCTGTTTGTTTCTCTTCTAGCATCAGATAGTTTTCCTGGAACTATGGTTTTCTGGCTTTTGTGGGGATAAGAATTTTTCTGGGTATTTGTTTGTCTTGATTTTTCACTATAATGAAAATAAACCTTACTTGTGTTACACCACCTTTTTCTCTTGGTGGCTGCGCAAAATCACCGATTTCTACTTCAACAGTGACATTTTGAAGTTTCTATGTTTTTCTTTAAATTATTTTGTTATTTTTGTTTGTGTGAACGATGGCTTGAATTGAATGATGTATAATGGGAAATTGGTTGGGTGGTTCTACAGGTTTCTGGTGGTAACATGCGTGACTCATTTTTAGTAAATGGTGTTGCCTTCAAGAAGACATTTTCATATGCTGGTTTCGAACAGCAACCAAAGAAGTTTCTCAACCCCAAAATACTTCTACTGAACATTGAACTGGAACTGAAATCTGAGAAAGAAAATGCTGAAATAAGGCAGGATCCTGTTTATTTATTTTTTATTTAATATTTTATATATAGTTAAATCCTTTAAATCTGCTTATGTGACTTATGGTTTTTCGATCCGCTGCAGATTGTCAGATCCATCTCAGTATCAGTCCATTGTTGATGCAGAATGGAATATTATTTATGACAAATTGGATAAGTGTGTGCAGAGTGGGGCCAAGGTTGTTCTTTCACGGCTGGCTATAGGTGATCTAGCAACTCAGGTGGGCATTTTCTATCTAAATGAGTTCAAACTTGTCCAGACGAGTTGATTTTTTATTTTTTTGTTTCTTTAGGTGCATTGCTTGTCTTGAAAGGAACAATACATGAGTTTACTGATGCACAGAGGAAACAAATCTTGCATGATTTTATAATACATGATTTTTGTTTGTTCATAAGATCTCAGAATTTCTTTTATGATCAGTTAGAAACGTGATTTGCCCTTCAAATTAAGGGTGATAATATGTTTCACATCTGACTGCTGCAATTTCGCCCTATTCACAATAACACAATCTTATTGGAACTATGAAATTGTAAATATTTGTTAATTTCTATGAGCTGTTCAAGGGTGCACGAAACCTGGTTACCTGTGAAATTGCTTAGCATTTTGAAGGTTTATGGTTCTAATTTTACAACACAATTCTCTTGTGCATGTGGATGAATTTATATCATGGTGGCTATTAAATTGAAAATATACTTGAATTTTCCTGATATGTAGTCAAAAGTCTCCTTGTAAACATGTTACAGATGTAGAGTTCTATTTACAGGTTTATCTTACAATTCATTTCATGAACAGTACTTTGCAGATCGAGATATATTCTGTGCTGGACGTGTAGCTGAAGAAGATTTGCAACGAGTAGCTGCTGCAACTGGTGGAACTGTACAGACATCCATCAACAATGTTATAGATGAGGTTCCTACCTAAGTCTCTTTCAAACCTTACTTCTAAGCAGATTGTTGGCATTTTTATGGTCCTATAGTTCTTAGCTAGTGTCCTTCTGCAGGTCGAAAGTATTTTGTTTGTTCTTGGTTACTGAAACACTTTCATTTGTTGATCTTCAGGTCCTTGGAACATGCGAGTGTTTTGAGGAGCGGCAAGTTGGAAATGAGAGGTTTAATATATTTAGTGGATGTCCGTCAGGTAGGACAGCTACAATTGTTCTTCGTGGTGGAGCTGATCAGGTATGTCATTTCTTGTGGTTACTCATTGTTGGATGTTGATATGACCTTATCGTATTTTTATTGTTTTAATTTTTTAATACTGACCTGGGATATTCTCTTGGATTCTTGTTTAGTTCATTGAAGAAGCTGAGCGGAGTTTACATGACGCAATCATGATTGTTAGAAGAGCACTAAAGAATTCAACTGTTGTTGCTGGTGGTGGTGCTATAGATGTATGTGCTTAGCATTAGTGAGATCTCACATTATATCTGAGAGATGTAGTAGGTAATGGTGATAGTTTTTTTGTTTTTTTTTAATCTCAGATGGAGATCAGCCGGTACTTGTGGCATCATGCACGCAAGATTGCTGGGAAGTCTATGATTTTCATTAACTCATATGCAAAAGCTCTTGAGGTATCCATTGATGGGCTTTCCTGTTATGCTAGTGGTTTAAAACAGTGCAAATAAATTTGTCTAATGTGTATCTATTTCTGTTTCTTAGGTAGACCTACTTATGCATATTTCCAAATTAGTATGTGGTTTGAAAATTTTGAATTTTGGGTATAATCTAGTTAACTTATCTTTTTGTTGGAATCATCTTGGGGGTCTATATGTGCAATACTGTTATATCATGAGGCGGATTGGTTCAAGTGATATTGTCAAAATCTTTTATGTGTAGTGTGTTGGCCTTGATTCAAGTATTTCGGTCCACTTCTCGATTTTAGAATGCAATAACCATGTTGGGTTTCACATGAGCAAGAGCTTCTCAGCATCAAGCAGCTAGAAAGTAGTCGTAATCAAACTTAAGATTTATAGTTTTAGTGTAGCAGCTTTTTAGATACAGTTGCTTCTTTAGGCTGTTGCTCTAGGTTTAAATCAGGCATATTTAGAACGTAAAACTCACTGTATCATAAGCAACAGTGCTGTAGGTTATCAGTATTTTAATTGACTGGGATTTCTGAGGAGTTTTAATAGTTTAAATGCTTCAAAGTACCTTGGGTGCTATTCATTCAAAATCCTGAAGTTGATATTACTATATCATGTGAGAGTAAAATTTTGTGAAATGTTCTTGGTGGGATAGGATCTATCCTATTTGGCTATTTTATGAAGATTTTTTAAAAATTGTAATTGGGTTTTGGGAATTATATTGAGTCCCAGCGGACTGTAAAACTGGCATTGTAAATTACTTGCCAGTTAACACATGCTCACGCATCTTCCAATTGGGTTTTTTTCTTTACATTCTTGAGAGGTATATGCTAATGAGTCTTTTAAGCTGTTGATGGTAGCAAAACAAAACAGTTGTATGTGAAAGGAAAAATTGCAATGTGGATAAATAGAAACTGTGAACATGTCTTTTCTCTTTCTTTGTTTTTCAATTTTTTTTAAAATCTGAATAATTCTATATTACTACTCTACCCTTTATATTAGAATACTTATCTTTATATTAGATTACTGCTAATAGTGTTGGGCCATGAGCATGATTTTGGTAAATGATTGGTTTTACACTGGAACTACAAAGAATGTAAAGAATATACACTCTCTTTCCTACTTAGCATTTGAGTGCGGTACTTGATAGCTTGCTGTTTTACCTCATTCTTGCTGTCAATTCTTGGTCTTGGTAAACTTCCAGCAATACTCAGAATTTGAATGAAGAGTATACAGTGTCCTAATCAGCAATTTCCATCTATGTTTCAGGTTATCCCAAGACAACTCTGTGACAATGCAGGATTTGATGCTACTGATGTGCTAAACAAACTAAGGCAGAAACATGCACTTCCAGGAGGTTAAGCTTTCATTTTATTATAGCTGGGTCTTTATTTGTTTGATTTGAGGCTTGTTGTAGCTAATACAGTTATCCATTCTTCTATCTATTGTACCCGAGACTAATCATTTCTAAAAAGAAGGATTAAATGTGTTGGATGTTTTTTTTTTTGGTGTTTGGCTTTTTGAATTTGCATTTGCAATTATTGATTGTATTTGTTTGCTAAAAGTTTTTAAGTTTTTAACAGGTGAGGGTGCACTGTATGGAGTGGACATAAACACAGGTGGAATTGCTGATTCATTAGCTAACTTTGTCTGGGAGCCAGCAGTTGTGAAGGTATTCATGTTATATTTTTAACAGCATGACTGGGTCACATTTACTTTCTGAAATCATGTGGAAGTTGACATAAATTTGTGGCTTTCTCCTGTAGATTAATGCTATAAATGCTGCTACTGAGGCTGCTTGCCTTGTTTTAAGTGTCGATGAGACAGTAAAAAACCCAAAGGTAAGAAACCTGTTTTCTGTTTATAAATGATTAATTATGCGTTATTTCACTTTCATACTTCCTTGAAACTAGTTTGTTACCTTGTTCCTAATATCTTATACTTTTCTGTCGGTTGCATATCATTTGAAAGGAAAACAGTTCTCCTTTCAAGAAATTGGAGTTGGCGCTCTGACCTACAAATTTTGTCTTTCAAAGAGCAAAAATCTCTTCTATTGAACTAGTAAATTTCCTCTGGGACAAAGACCCAGTTGGAGTGGACTCTTAGATTTTTCAATTTCCGCAATAGGTTGAATGCAGTTATAAGATACTTTTAAAGCATTTGGCTTCTTACGTAACAATCTCAGAAGAAGTTGCTTCATTTTTCACAAAAAGATAGAGATAAATAAAAGAAATATCTGTATTTGAACAACTCTTTATGTTTTTAAAGTTTATAATTATCTTGTATTGTCAAAGAGGAAGTCAGTTTCTTAATGCTAATTATGATTGCTGATGATGCAGTCGGAAAGTGCACAAGGAGAAGCTGCCGCAAGTGCCATGGGAGGAAGAGGGCGTGGAGGTGGTTTTCGTGGCCGTGGGCGTGGAATGCGCAGGCGGTAGATAATCTTGAGAGTTCTCTAAGATGGAGTTTGGTTAAAGCACTACAGGGTTGATTTATTGTGTGCTTTCCAGTTGTACTTGCATACGCGTCGCAAAGGATTCGTGCCTCAGATGGTTTTTGTTTGTGGATTCTAAGAAACGACAGCATCTTAGGCTAGGTCTGGATAGCAGCAACGTATATTTATTTTGGTATTTTACTAGTGTTTTAAGAGCTAGAGTTGAGATATTGACTAGTGTTTTTTGTGCTGGCATTCAAGTATATCATTAATTTTGGGAACCTAAAGTCCGGTTTCTGGTTGATTGGTGTGGGAGTTTGTATTCTGTGGTTTTCATTCCTAAGATGTGCATTATCCAATCTGGGACTTTTCAGGAGTGCTTTTAGGAGAAGCAATTGCGGTCAGTAGGCCCTTTCAGAAGTACTTATAGGATTGAAGGTTGATGATTGAGATTGGATTAGATTGATAACTCATTAAATCAATATATCTTGAATATAAATACGAAATATTTTTACGGTAAAAGGATTAGAAGGGAGATAAGGAAAAAAATCTCCATTTAATAGTAGAAGCAGAAGAGCTGAGTATTTCTTTTTACGTCTAAATATATCAATTTTTACATTTTAGGTACATTAAATTTAATAAGTTAACCCATTCAATCTTACTTTGCTCACCAATCGTGACCCTAGCTAGATCTACCAAGGATTAGGGTTTAGGAATCAAAACACCACTGGAACTGCGGTGATTAGACCGAAGGCTTAAGGTACATTCGAGGCCAAAAGAAAGAAGTGGTGGAATTATAGTGTCATAACATCATGAGGAGAGGTTTTAAATTAATACTTACTACAACAGATAGTGGCGGGAGTAGTAAGGGTTGCAATGATGGTGGTGGGAGGGTGGTAGTGACGGTAGTGGCAATGATAGGTTCGTGGTGGCGGTGGCGCATAATTCAAAGAGCACTTGTGTACGTGGTATCAATAAACAGGCTAAATGGTAAAACTGTGCCTAAATTTTACCATGAACCTGTCTTTTGTACATCAGTATTAGCGTTCCCTACTCTTGAATTGAATTTTACCGTTTTCGTTAGTTTTTCTATTTATTTTTCAAACAAATTTTGTTAAAAAAAATTATTAATTTTGTTGTTTTATGTGATCTTTTTTAACGGGATTCATTTGAAAAACAGATATAGTGACTAGCAAAAACAGTAGAATAAAGCTTAGGATAGAGAAATACTAATATTGAAGTATAAAGACAGTTACTAAAATTATAATAAAATTTAAGGATGGTTGCAACTATTAAGCCATAAAACGTATATTCTTGATCAAATATTGGTGAAATTGTGATGGTAGAAATTGTACTTTGATTATGAATTTCATTCAGCAGAGTTTATGCAGTTGAATTTGGATGTTTCAATGTTCTTAAATTTATTAACTTAAAGCGCTTATACATTTAGAGGGTCAGTTGTTGGACTTTGGTGGCTTAAATTAATTAGAACTACAAATAAATACACATTGGAGAGAAGTGTATCTATTGATTTAGAAAAAGTGGTATCACACATTATTGCAGTAGGGCTATTAATTAATTTTTCGGTTCGATTTTTTTTATCTAAACGAAACTGAATTGGTTGGGGGATCGAATTATATTCGGTTTGGTTCTCAACCTCATTCCCGAAATGAACTGAAAATCGGTTGAGCCAGTTCGATTTGGTTTTGGACTAGTTTATCTGGTTTTTTCTTATTCCAAAATAGTAGCATACAAACAAAGATCGAAAAAGTAGCGCACACTCAAACTCAATCTCAGATTCTTAGTCTCAATATGTATACAATTTGAACTAATTAATAAAATCAAAATTCCAAATCACTCGTCATGTACCCAAGGATTGAAATATCGATATCGACGGATGTATCGCTAGTCAAATTTACGGATATCTCGTTCTAAATATCGATATCGTTTACGGTCAACAAAAATGATGGAAATTTAGTCTAAAAGTTGAAATTTTTTAATAAATTTTTGGGAAAAATTGAAGTACCCAATAATGATTATATTGGACTAATAAATTATAAAATGACTTTGATATAATAAATATATTATGAATAATATGCTACAATATGATTTTGACGATGATTAATAATATTAAATTTTAAATATAAACATAAATTGAAGTGAATTACTATAATTGAATGTTAATATAGTTAAAAGCATAATAATAAGTATACAAAAATTTCATTAGAAGGAAAATGATAAAATAAGTCCAAATATATTTAAAATTGGAAGAAAAAAAAAACATGAAAAAATAGGGCCAAACTTTTGTTGGAAAATTGGAAAACATGGATAAAAAACGAAATTAATCAGCAATTGTCAACAAGGGAAGGGGGTAGGGTCGAACACAAGACCCCTAGTAAGGGAATAAAACACTAAGACAACTGTGCTAGTAGCCTTACTGTAAGTCTAAGCAACGTCTAATATATAACTATAAAAACTCACAGTCATCTCCTACCTCCAGCTGCGTCTACAACTCGGATTTTCCGACTCGACGACATGACCCGACTCAATTTCCTTAGTTTTACGTCCAATTTTCACGAATTAATTGTCCATCTTCATTGTTTTGATCCCAAAAAGGGCTATGTCGGTTAAAAATAAGAAAATATTTCGATATTTCGGAAAATTTCTTTCACCCCTCCTTTAGGTGTCGTCGGCTAGAATGATCGATATATCAGCGATATATCGGTGATCTCGGTCAATATTTTCATCTATGCATATACCCGATAGAAATCAAATACCCAAAAAAAATTCATATACCTAACAAAAATCGAATACCCATTATATAAACTAGAAGATGGATGTGTCCTCGCAATTAGTTGGGATCGACTTTGGAGGTGAGAGTTTGAAGCGAGACGAGGTTGTAAGGCCGTGAGGTGATATGGTGGCTTTAAGAGGTTGGTGTGTCGTGAGGTGAGGCCGTGTGGTATGGAGTGACGCGGTTTGAGATTGAGAGATTGAGATTTGAGAGATGTGGGATTGAGGAAGATCAGGGCCTGAGTCGAGACTCGAGAGGGATAAAATGAAGATCGAAATCGATCTTTGATCATATCGAAGGAGATAAGGAAGCAGTGTTATTTCATTTAGCATAATATGTGGGCTTCCAATACTCAATGTTTCACTTCTAATTGGGCTAACACTAATTAATAGCCAAAATAAAAAATCCTATGCTTTCAGTTTGGTTACGGGTATTGTAAAACCAAAAATTGAAAGAGAATTGATTTTGGTTTGGTTTGGTTCGATTTGATTTTTTTGTTTTGGTTCTTTTTTTCCGTACAATTTCGATTCGGTGAGATCTTTTGATCGATTTTTTTAACAGCGCTAATTGCAGATTCCTTTTAAAAAAACTTACATCTATTAATCTTCCGGATGACAAAGTGAAAGAGTAACTTCCAATATTAAGTTCGGTGTGTGAGACATATTGGTGTGCTTGGGCCCAAAAAAACACCGGCTAACTTCATTTGCATACGTGATAGGCTAACAGTGACTATTGACCAATTATGAGATGCACAAGCATTGCGGCCACATGTTGTTGAAGAGTCATATACTCAGAGAAACAAGCCCAGTCCAAGTAACTTCGAACCTGGAGAAGAAGAAAGCATGACCGGTGCTAACAGATGCGAAGAAATAGGGCGGAAGGGAGTAGTTCGACAAAAAAAAGGCAGCATGGGACACGATGCGGGACACGACTCGGCAAGTTGAGAGCTTCTTCATTGCCTATAAATGGAGAATAGTCCAGCTTCTCAAAGGATCGATAATCAACTAATCAAACTCAGCAAATTGATCTCCATCAATTTCTGAACCAATAAACATTTTTAACCAAGGATTCATGGTTTAAAAGGTTGACCCTTGTGGAAAACACTACTTCTTTCGATTTAGGAAATCAAGATGTAACTTCTCTTCTCACCCCTTCAAGGAATTTATTTAACTACCTAACCGTCTTTCTAGCCACTCTCACAACAATGTCATAATGGTTTGGATTCATCTCCCTGTATTAACCTTCTTTTTGATTGCTCAGTGTCATAAGGGTTGCCCTTTTTCCGACTGCCAGTTCTTAGGTTATTGATCGAGGTTTAAAGCAAATTAACCTTCTTTCTGATCATTCAGTGTCATACGGTTGATTATATCGACTACCGACTCAAGGAAAGTCATTCCTACTACCGGGTCACAAAAAGCCATTGACTATTGATTCACGGAAAGTCATCCCGACAGCCAACTCATGGGTGGTCACTGAGGAGCTCAAACTTCATTTTTCGACGTCTTGTCGTCGCTTATGAGTGCTTTGCCATCTCATGGCATGATTTTTAACTGATATTCATTTTAGTTGATGATTTCTGGAATTTCTTGCTTGATACGGGCTTGTATGCGAATGAAATAATTTATTTCTTGTACTTGTAATTTTAGTTGTTATTCAATTCTAGTACTTTTACATTCTTATACTTGTACTTCCATTTCCATTTCAATACAAATCAGATTTGCTTAAGTAGTAATTGGTACTCGGGATACACCATCCTTGTATGGTTTGCGACTTACTAAATCAGGAAAACATGTGACGATTGGTCTGAATACTTTGATTCTGACTCGAGATAACCTGTGATCATTGATAGTTTAATTACTGAAATAATGTCACCAATTTGAATATCATGGCGAATAAACTTCGGAACTTGGACTACGGTGGAAAGAAAATATTTTTAAGTCATTGGAAAAGGTATAAAAAAGAACAGCGTATGCTAATTTTTGCCCGTTTGCCTCACAATCGCTTTGATAAGAAGAAAAGTTCTTGAGCTGAAAACGGAACTCATTTACACTGTCTAGTAGCAATTCTCTACTAGTACCACTTCTGTACCTGAGTTAAGAAGCCTACTTGCTTCCTGATCTGCCAATTTAGGGATCGATCGTGACTAAATGCCCACCACACTCAGCTCATCCAACATTTCTACACCTTGCCATTCATAAGAAAAAAGATCTCCACGAGTGGTCCACCTCACTCACTCCGTAGATGAGGTTTTGCGCGGAAGTCCTGCAAGCATTTCTTCGGAACATTCGGATTCTGAAACGAGAAAAAATATTTTTTCGGCATGAAGATAATCTAGCATGCCGAGTGGGACCCTTTTTAGTGCATGCCCAAGTTCAGGCATACTTAGTGACACTAAGACGCTAAAGGGAGATTTTTAAAGGATCTTTCTCATGAGATGGCTCATGAGTTACCAACCACGCAAGCTGACAAGGGGCTAGCACATGATGGCATATTGGAGGACATCAACAACCAAGAAATGGCTAGGAAAGAGCTCGCAGGGTTCTTCAAGAATATCCTAGCGCCCATCAGTTTGCTAATTGAGGCTCTAAATCGCCAGATTCAATATCTATCTAGCCGCGACACGGCTCCAAACAAGAACATTAGTGTTCCAACACTGGTACAAAGGCAAGAATTATATGGAATCAGGAGCTTCCATTTTGGCCCCTGTTCTTGATACCGCCTTTTTAGGGAAAATGGGTTTCGAAATCTCGGAGATCAGAAAAATTCATAAGGAGTTTCCGATCTTTAATTCTGGCTTGCTTTCTAGAAATCAACCACCTAATGACGGTGGAGAAATCAAATCTGCAATCAAGTAGAAGACCAAAAGCATACTAAACTCATGGAGAAAATCTGATCCTGATGATGCAGGATCAGATGAGGAGCCTTTCCCTAATAAAGGGTCATCTTGCGCTATAGAGCATTAGGCTCTCATGAATGAAATGAACGAACTAAGGCATCTGATAATAGGCCAACTAGCACCTCCTCGGAGAATTACTCTCCTGACTTATAGTAAGCCTTATCTGGCTTATATAGAACCATGAAAACCCTTTTCCTAGGAATTTCAAGCCGCCAACATTCACATTCTTTAATGGAGATGACAACACATGGTCCTTGGAACACATTGGGATGTTCTCATCTCAATGTGTGGCCATTGAAGATAACCTTTACCTCAAGTTACAGTTGTTCAGTAGTTCTCTATTTGAAGATGCTTTCCTTTGGTACACTTCATTACCAGAAGCATCCATCCATACTTGGGGGCAAATGGAAGCAAAGTTCTATGAGGAGTTCTACAAGATTGAGCCTAAGGTCACTATCAACTACCTGACTGCCCTCGGGCAAGGTAAGCATGAGACTGCTGAGGACTTCATTGCCATGTTTGAAAAGATGAAAATGAAGTGCAAGTTTCCTATCAACAATGCTTAGATGGTGGCTATCGCACAACAAGCCCTGAGGTTTTTCCTCAGGAAGAACTTCAATGATACTACATTCTCTGACCTTCAAGAGATAGTAGTGTCAGTAACTTGATTCGAAAGGCTGCTCGAGGAAGAAAAATAGCAAAGGCACAACTCAAAAGTTCCACCGTTCTATAAAAATAAGATTCCTATACACTAATTGGAGCATTGGAACTCCAAGAAGAATTAAAGACAACATAAGAGGAACATGATTTAGAAGTAGCAACGACTGAGATCCAAACTCCAGGGAATAGGCTAGTGACCCTCAAATCACTAGTCAGGCCTACGCGGGAACAGAAGCTGGTCATGCCAATCGGCGACCTATTCATAAATAAAATGTTGATGTTTGGTTCCTATTCATTTGACCTTACCAAGGTGGGATAGATGTATGATGAGCTTGTAAGGGCTAAGGTAATCAAAATGGATTCCAAGAAAGAATTTCCCAAAATCGAAGATCCTAAGGGCAAATAGTTTTGCAAATGGCAAGTGTCGCTACACCATGGCACAATGAATTGTGTTTAAAAAAGGGATATAATTCAAAGGTTGATCAACCAAGGGCACATTGTGTTAGCACCAATAGCTAAGACCCTGATAGGGGTGGATACAAATCCATTCCCAGCACCGTCAATCAATATGGTGAATCTCCAATTTTCCCAGAAAGAGTCCAAGTTAGCGAAAGGAGATCAACCACACAGTGACCAAACCATGCCGGTGTTTTCCACAGTTAAGGATAAAATTGTATTATGCAAAGAGTTCCAAACAAAGTGTGTTCCTACGACCTCGGCTCCAGATGATGAATTAAAGTTGGGATGCTTTCTCTGGATATACCTGAATGAAAACATGGTCCACGTGTCTTCAAAACCAAGTCACCACAAGACTCCACATCTTAGAAATTAGGAGATGCTGGAAGGAAGAAAGAAGGGGCAACTCATCAACGAACTAGGGGACAATATGACTAGGAAAATCTCCAGACAAAAAGTCAGCTCTCCCGGTGAAGGCCACTAAAATGGCCAAACCTTTCAAAGCTACAATCTAGGATGCAAAGTGATATATGGTAGGCAAGGATGGAAAGCCAGCTAAGGACTTAGAGAGAGCTGCCATGAGAAGGATCCAGAGAAAGTACAGGGCATACCTTTGTATTAAGAACGGCTTCGGGGCAGAGCCTCCCAAAAAAACCAACAATATCTCCATCAACTAAGAAGGGGATAACTAGTCCTCTTAAGATAAACAAGGAGGAGGAGAATGATTGAAAATGAAATACACATCCTGGTATCATCCCGAAAAATTATTTTTCAGTTATGACAAAACTCGTATTTGGAATCTTTCCCCAAAGGGACTTAGAGAAAAAGCAAACTAAGAATACTAAAGAACCAATTGAGAGAGAAAACAAACTAAGAATATGGAAGAACCGACTGAACAATCACCTAAAGATAACAAACAATATAGCTATGGTCACAACATGACCAAAAAGAAAGTGAAAGAAATTGAAAAAGACCTGCTGGATTTTATAGAATAAGTTGCCTTATTTGACAAGAAATAAGAATCTCAAGTTGAGATCGACGTGTTGGTCGTCCTACCAGAGCATCTATTAGTTGTGTATCACTAAGTCAACCAGATGATCTGCAATATTTCCATATACGAAGCTTCTCGAGCAACGATCAAAATTCCAACGGATGAAGACCCCAATATTGTCCCGAAAGCCATTTCTTGTCAAGGAAAGTCACTGTTCGCTATCTCGAGTAAGGAAATGACGAACCATCTGTGGCCTATTTTCATTATAGCCCATCTGGAAGGTATCCCAATAAAAAAAATGATGATAGGCGGAGGGCCTTCCATCAACGTCCTACCTGTTAAAATGTTGAGGAAGTTAAATAGGACACTACAAGACTGCTTGTCGATTATGGCTATAATGTCTAATTTTAATGGAACTGCCACTAAGACTCATGAGGTTCTACCTTTGAAGATCGTAGTGGGATCCAAGAAGTTGATGCTATCATTTTTCTTGGTGGACAGTACGACAACTTACAATGTTCTTCTTGTAAGAGATTGGATCCTCAAGAGCATGTGTATCCTGTCTAATCTTCACCAAAAAATTGCCATATGGAATCCCGACGACACAATTCGTGAGGAAGGGCCTTGAGTAATCATCCATGCAGATGCAAGACCATTGATGGCTAACCCTATGGTGGCCGAGACTAGTTTCAATAACCCTTAAATGGGTAGTATTAAACTAGTCGAGGAAGAAAAAAATGATCGACCTACAAGGCCATGGCCAATAAATTATCAGAACCAAAGTTCGTCCTTCCTACAGAGTGGGAGAGGTCATTCTTGGTGATGGACTTCCTTAATCAATAATTCCTACGTGCGGCGTAGACCTAAGGCAACTAGGTCTATGAATATGCTTGCTAGAGACAGAATCACAAAAATAATACCTTCACAAAAAAATAAGTACTTGATGAATTGATTACATGGAAACTGGAAAAAAGTGGAACAATAGGAAAGCATAGTCATGTTGGATCAAGAGCAAGCATGGATCAAAGGGGAAGTGGATTCTCCTTCGGCCCGACCAGGAGAAAGGGGTCGACCAACCGTTTGAGAAATATATCCATCGTTTTTGTAACGACCCGTCCCTAATCTAAAGATTAATTAAGACTAATGACAGATTAATGAGACTAATCGGGGATTAGCAGAGGATTAACGGACATTCAAGGTGAAATTACAATTTTGCCCCTGAACGAGGGCAAAAAGTTGAATTTTGACCCGGAAGGTTCGATGGCCGAGGGGCGAGGACCATTATGTAGATTGGGTCGATACGAATCCGTAGACAAGCGGCACGTCGAAATCGGGCGTTCGATGAAAAAGTTAGGGTTCAAGGAAGTTCCGAGGTACTATTCATGGTGGTGCATTTTACGAGGCAAAGGTGAACTTTTATCCTGAGTGGGGCCTAGATCTTTTCCTCCAGGCCCAATGGATGAGTGACAAGTGTCACCCATCCATTGCTTCCCTTACATAGACACATGCAACCACTCCCCCCCTCTGTTTTCATTCGATCGTCATCCAAACCCTTCCCCATCTAAATATGCGTGAGGCCAAGAGAGTGGTTGAGGGTCCAAGAATGAAGAAGAGGAGGTGTTGACGGTGGCAGGAGGGCCAGCCGCCATGGACGGCGGAGGAAAACCGCGGGAAACAGGTAAACCCGAACCCCCTTTATATTTCGAATTTGGATTTTTGGATTTGCACGTTTATAAGGTTAGATGTTGATTAGGATATGTTTAGGAGGTTGGTAGCAGGTTTAGGAACCTATTGGGGCTCTTAGGATGAAGGTTTAACCCTAGAAGTGCCCCGAACCTAGGATGACAGTTTTTGGTTCAAAATGGTTTTCAGAACCAATGGGTTTTAGGCTTTGGTTTCTTGGATTTAAGGATATAGATAGGTAAGAAATGAAGAGAGGAAACTATTGGAATTGGATTGGAAGAAAAAAGAGGAAAAATGAAGAAGATATGTGGTCGAACCAGTCACGTTGGTCTAGTTAGACCGGCCGAACCGTTGAACTAGTCGGACCAGCCGTCGAGAGGATAGGGACGACCTTATAGCTAGGCACGCTGGCTCCCACGCATAGGGGCTGTTACCGGTTGCGTGTCCCACTTTTTGGGGATGGTTCCAACATGTGAAATCATCTATTCGATGTAATGAACATTTTGGGACTGGTTTCGAGTCGATCGGACATTGTTTCGATATAGTTCGGGATGTCCGAAGGTTTAGGATCGGGTTTAAAAATAGTTAAAAATTTCAGAAAAATTACGGGGCTTTAGTAAGGGGTTATTTAAGTAGTTAGTAACCCTTTAAAAGTGATTTGGACAGGTTTGGGAACCCCAGAGACGGTGATTGGACCGGGAAAGGCATTTGGCACGTGTATCGAGGCGGTAGCTCAGACGTTCTGTGAGTGGAACTTGTTTTCTATATTGATGCATGCATAACTGTTTTGTATGCTTTTATGAATATGTTTTGTGATCCCATGCGTGCATATGTGTGTGTTTACGTATTTTCACGTATTTCAAGGGTTTTTGATTTTTTTACGATGCTTATACGTATTTGTGGTTTTGGTTTAAACTAAGTGGTTTTGGATTTGGAAATGTGAAATTGGGCATGAGACCCATTTGGTTTGGTTTTTTCTCGGGCATGTGGTCCTATTGATGACCTACGGGTCTGAGTCGTGGTCACGACGAGTTCTGTGTGCACAGCGACGGACGACACGACGCTCGCTTCCGGACTGTGATGCGTTCCTTCCGGAGAGGTCACGATGCACGTACCGTTGTTGAGCAGCCACTGGAGGCTCGACTTCGGAGTGCTGACTGTTTAGGAGATCGATTGGTGATGTGTGCACCATGATCTAGAGGTGGTCGCGTCGGTTGATTTGTTCACGACGGCATGGTTGCACACATCACTATGATTGGAATCGTATCTGACCCTGAGTTATCGGGCTCGATTCCCAGTTGAGTCATGAGTTCGGGCTTAAGGCCCAGTTGGTTTATGTTTATGTTTTCGGGTCGGAGACCCTAAATGGATTCTGGGTTCATGACAGTTTATGGGGACCAGGCATGAATCCTTTGAAAGTTTTTACGAATTTTTTCGAAATGGAATTTTCATATACCATCCTTATTTGTGGATTGTCTCCTCCGGCGAAGGTCGTTGGCCTGGGTTGACCTCGGAGTAGTCACTGAGCACTAAGTTAGTGGAGTCGCCCCCTTTAGGTACCTTATGCTCAGGAAGGCTTATAAATTATAACCCCTAGGGAGGGTCATTGATCTACGGATATTGACCTGGGTGGACCCTAGGGAGACTTGGGATTTGAGACCCCGGGTAGCACGCGCGTAGCTTTAGAAACCGTGACAGGATTTGTTATATGGATTGATTATATGTTATATGAGATATATATATATATGTACTAGTTTTGGGCTGAGTCCCACATGAATTTGGGCAGTGGCCCGTATGATTGGTTTCATTTACGATTTTGGACTAGGGCCCTAATGGTTTGATAATTGATTTTTGAATGCAAGCATGCTTTGTTAGTAAAGGGCATAAATGTCTTTTTGTGAAAATGTTTTTATAAATTCTTGTTTTTTCCACTCACAGCTTTTACTGTTTTGAATGCCCTTCAGGTTGATCGTGGATGCGGGCTGTAATAGAGACCGAGATATCACACTCCTCCTCCGGATCCTGGCGCTCTCTGAAGCCCCGAGTGGGCTAAAATCGGAATTTTCCCTGGTCTGACGCTCCGTGTCAGACGGGATCAGGCGCGTCCCACACTAATCCCGAGGGGATTGAGACGGGTCCTGACACGTGGTATGAGAGTAGGCTTTGCTCTCAGTGAGACGCGTAGGTCGAGGATGTGATGTCTCTACAATGGTAACAGCCCGTCATCAACCTGATAGTTAGGGTAAGAGTAGGAGGATTCAGTGGAATCGAATCCTAGTTAGATTTCGTTTGGCACGAGGTGCTATTGTTTAGGGTTCGATTAGCATAGGATGCCGCGTGTTTCGAGAAAGTAGATCCCGAGTAGGATCGATATTTGTATGAATCCAATGGCTTAGAGCCGCATAGTTGCTGGAGATAGGATCCAGTGGACTAGCAGACAACGTAGGACGACCATAGAGTTGAGACCGTCGAGTAGTCATGACGGACATGGAATGGAGCAACGTGGAATGAGTGGAGGTTGGACGTTAGGGTCGTCCACGACAAAAGTGCAAAGATCGGGGATTTTGTTGCTAGGAGTAGGTAGGCACACAATGACCCTAGCTGAGACTATTGGGAATAGGAACACGTGATTTTATTTGTCATGAGGTGCCATGTTTCGGTGTGTCAAGTCCTGGAGTGATGTCGACTGGCAGGAAATGCCCGGAGTACAATTGAGTGGCATGGTAGGATTCGGTTGCGACTTGTAGCGCTTGTGTAGTGTTAGGCACGGGGTATGACCAAGTTCTTGTGGAGGCCAGCGGCTAGGAGCCGTAGAGTTATGAGGGGACGAAATCCTCAGATTGTGGTTACTAGTTGATTGGACACCATTAACGGAGTATGACGACTTTTTGAAGTCGAGCACAAGGAATCACTCGAGATGGACGTGCTGCAGAGAGCAGCTGGGTTCGTAATAACCCTAGTTGGTGAGTGATTGAGCGAGTACCAGGAAAGTGGTATTTATGGATCGGATTCCGAGGTGGACCGATTGGTGGATGTTGTGTGTTGAGCAGTTGGTGCCGTCAGTGAGTTGATCGCTTAGGTTTGGAGTCTCGGTGGTGTTGTACATGGGTTGTGTCGATATGAACTCGTGGTAGGTACCACCATCGAGGGTGTCTTTGTTGATGGTTGTTGAGAATCGGGGGACGTACGGGGAACGTTCATCTTCTGGCATGGATTGTCGGGATAGTCATACCCAGAGTCATAGGAGTACGAGAGAGGTAGAGCCCCTCCGACCCAAGCATAGATAAGTGGCAATTGCTCAGTTTGAGCGAGGCTTAGGATGGGTTTGATTCGCACTCCGCGGGGAGGTGATTCGATGACGATAACAAGGAGGGACGACGAGTCACGAGCTGAGGGTGTCTCAGTGGTGATGTGCTCATGGTTGGGTTCTACCACTAGACGACAAGGTGTTGTACGTGGGTTGTGTCGATACGAGCTCGTGGTAGGTACCACCATCGAGGGTGGCTTTGTTGATGGTTGTTGAGAATCGGGGGACGTTCGGGGAACGTTCATCTTCTGGCATGGATTGTCGGGATAGTCATACCCAGAGTCATAGGAGTACGAGAGAGGTAGAGCCCCTCCGACCCGAGCATAGATAAGTGGCAATTGCTCGGTTTGAGCGAGGCTTAGGATGGGTTTGATTCGCACTCCGCGGGGAGCTGATGCGACGACGATAACAAGGAAGAACGACGAGCCACAAGCTGAGGGTATCTTAGTTGTGATGTGCTCATGGTTGGGTTTTACCACTACACGACAAGGAGGATTCGTCGACTAGTGTAGCTTCTTGGGAATCATATTGTGATAACTAAGTGTCGATTAGACAGAATGGAATAATTGGATGACATGAGCACTGTCGTGGGGATTGGTGACCCATTGCTGATGTATGGAGTTAGGCAAAGACTTGACTGCCGATCACAGCAGGAGCCTGTTGTGACTCTTCGGTAGAGCGGTACATCAAATTAGGATGAATTGACATCCTTTTGGATGTACTTAAATGGTTGGAAATGGATAGGTGATTTGGATTATTTACGAACATATGGATGATGTCTGAGTGAGTTGAGGGTTGGATTGGTGCTAGGTACCCTAGTTCATTGTGGACGGACGACACGATGGTTCGGTGTTGGAAATTGATCCCATAAGGATTGGGATGTACGGACCAGTATGCTGACGTGAACAGTGATGGAAGAATCCGAAGAGAATCTATGGAAGTGTTTAGTTCGGAAGGAAAAGATTAAGCATTACAGTAATTATCAGAGAATACTCTTAGTCGGAGAAGGAGACTTCTCGTTTTTTCTCTTTAGCTGTTAGTGCTTGGCGGTGGAGGATGACATAGGATGAACTTTGATGTCATCATCTTGGATTCTCCTTGATTCTTCCCTAGGTGGGATGACAAGGAGTGATATGACAGCTAAAGGGTTCAAAGAGGGTGTAAGAACCGAACACCTAGGCAGTGGATCAAATTTAATTGATTTGAAGAGCAGAAAGTATTTGGTGTCACTGGATGTGGTGAGTGAGTGTCCGAGGTAAGTATGGATTGAGGTGACTGTGGCGACCCTGAGGTAAGTAGACCGAGGTCCGGTCGTCATTGGAGTGATTTGCCTTGCTGATTATGCTAAGCTAGGAGCAGAGGAGAATCGTATTGTGGGAAGAAATGATTATCCAACCTCTGTTTTAGATATGTGAGGGGAGTATATGAGCTATGTTGGATATGTGAAAAGTGTGAACGATCTGTCTTGGTCACGAAGACGGAGTGGGTTAGTAGGGTTCAGTGTTGATGTGAGCGGGGACTCTAGTAGTGGGTGACTAAGGGACAAGTAGTCGATTTAGGATCCAGATACACCCCGGATAGGTGAGACATCGATGGTGTGTCGACAGGATGAGTAGTACGACAATTGAGACTCGAGGTGAGTCCAGATATCAACGGGGATCGCTGAGTGATGCGAGATACGATACGAGTACTCGAGAGCGAGTCAAGACTAGAGTAGCGCATTGAAAGCGCAGTGGAACCGAACGTTACCAGCTGGTCACAATCGTGATCGTGTACTTAGAGGATGTTAGAGGAGAAATGGTACTCCTCTAAACGAAACTGTTTAAGTGATAGGAGATGAGATATTGCTCAGTGGGAGCAATGAGGATGCTTGTCGGATCGGATGCTGAATAGGATATCAGCTCCGGTTGTTGGATGAGAAGAACCATTAGACTGAAAAGCTGACCTACCTTGGTTGTAGGATGGAACGTGTTAGAGTGGTATGCTGAAAAGCCTAATTGACGAAAACTTAGTAGGATTAACCGTCAGAGTGAATGACAGGCGAGATCGACGAGATGTCGACATTCGGTCTCGAGTGAGACTTACGAGCTAAAGTGTGGCTGTGTCAGACGTGTACTTTTACATGAGAGTGCCTATCAGGACCCGACCCTCCTCTGTTAGGTCCCGACTCATCTAGCACGATATTATCCGCTTTGGGCCTCCTCGCCCTCACGGTTTTGTTTTCGGGAACTCACGGTACAACTTCCCAAGGGGTCACCCATCATGGAATTGCACCAGCCTCAAATCGCTTAACTTTGGAGTTCCAACCAAACCCAAAGCCACTGAGCTCCCAAAAGGCCTCGTTTAGATCAGAGTTGCGCATCGGCCCACTATATCTAACACGATATTGTCCCCTCTGGGCAGGGCGTACCATCACACCCGCATGGTTTTGTTCCCGGGAGATTACGGTGCAACTTCCCAGTAGGTCACCCATCATGGGTTTGCACCAGCCTCCACTCGCTTAAATTTGGACTTCCCCAGGAATCCAAAACTAGTGAGCTCCCAAGAGGCCTTGTGCTAGATAGTTGTGTGCCTACACCTTTAAGGCACACCACCATCCCGTTCTAGACCATTCCCCTCGCAGGAATGTAGGATCGTTCACCGTTCCTTTCAGGACATGGGTCTTACAGTGCCCGTGTGTGGGGACATGATTGGATTCCATAGTTTGGTTGAGGAATTGGGTCGGTTTGAATTTCGAGGACGAAATTATTTAAGGAGGGGAGGTTGTAACGACCTGTCCCTAATCTTAAGGATTAATTAAGATTAATGACGGATTAGTGAGACTGATCGGGGATTAGCCGAGGATTAATGGACGTTCAAGATGAAATTACGATTTTACCCCTGAACGAGGGCAAAATTTGAATTTTAACCCGGGAGGTCCAATGGCCGAGGACCGAGGACCATTATGTAGATCCGATCTATACGAATCCGTAGACAGGTGGCACATCAAAATCGGACGTTTGACGGAAAAGTTACGATTCAAGGAAGTTCTGAGGTACAAACATAATGGTGCGTTTTATGAGGCAGAAGTGAACTTTTGTCCTGAGTGGGGCCTAAATCTTTTCCCCAGGCCCAATTGATGAGTGACAAATGTCACCCATCCATTGCTTCCCTTACACAGACACATGTAACGACTCCCCTCCTCTGTTTTCATTCGATCGACATCCAAACCCAGTGAACCCAAATCCAAAACCTTCCCCATCTCAATCTGTGTGAGGACAAGATAGTGTCTGAGGGTTCAAGAATGAAGGAGAGGACGGGTTGATGGCGGCAAGACGGCCAGCCGCCGTGGACTGCAGAGGAAAAACGCAAGAAACAGGTAAACCCGAACCCCCTTTATATTTCGAATTTAGATTTTTGGATTTGCACATTTAGGAGGTTAGATGTTGATTAGGATATGTTTAGGAGGTTGGTAGGAGGTTTAGGAGAAGGTTTTTTATGGTGGAAAGTGGCTGTGCAGCCTGGAACGGCGGCTGGGAGAAATTCGGTGGCTGTCCACCGAAATTGAATTCCGACCAAGTTAACCCAAATCGGACCCCCAAACCTCTTTCTAGTGATCCTAGGAACCTATTGGGACCCTTAGGATGAAGGTTTAACCCCTAGAGGTGCCTAGAACCTAGGATGACATTTTTGGTTCAAAATGGTTTTCAGAACCAATGGATTTTAGGCTTGGTTTCTTGGATTTAAGGACATAGATAGGTAGGAAATGAAGAGATGAAACTATTGGAATTGGATTGGAAGAAAAAGGAGGAAAAATGAAGAAGACATGGGGTCGAACCAGTCACGCTGGACTAGTTGGACCAGCCGAACCGTTGAACCAGCCGGACCAACCGTCGCGAAGACAGAGACTACCCTGTAGGAAGGCGCGTGGCTCCCTTGCGCAGGGGATATTGCCAGTACGTGTAGGCGCATGGCCCTTTTTTTGGGGATGGTTCCAACATGTGAAATCATCTATTCGATGTAACGAACATTTTGGGACTGGTTTCGAGTCGATCAGAAATCGTTTCGATATAGTTCGGGATGTCAGAAGATTTAGGATCGGGTTTAAAAATAGTTAAAAATTACGAAAAATTACGGGGCTTTAGTAAGGAGTTATTTAAGTAGTTAGTAACCCTCTAAAGTGAATTTGGACAGGTTTGGAAACCCCGGAGACAGTGATTGGCCCAGGAAAGGCGTTTGGCGCGCATATTGAGGCGGTAGCTCGGACGATCTGTGAGTGGACCTTGTTTTCTAAATTGATGCATGCATAACTGTTTTATATGCTTTTATGAATATGTTTTATGATTCCATGAGTGCATTTGTGTGTGTTTACGTATTTGCACGTATTTCAAGATTTTCGGTTTTATACAATGCTTATACGTATTTGTGGTTTCAGTTTAAGTAAATGGTTTTGGATTTGGAAATGTGAAATCGGGCATGAGACCCATTTGGTTTTGGTTTTTTCTCGGGCATGTGGCCCTATTGATGACCTACGGGTTTGAGTCGTGGTCACGATGAGTTCTGTGTGCACGACGACAGACGACACGACGCTCGCCTCTGGACTGGGAGGTATTCCTTCCGGAGAGGTCGTGATGCATGTACCATTGTTCAGAAGCCACTGGAGGCTCGAATTATGTAACGACCCGTCCCAAATTCCATGATTAGATTAGTGACTAATCATGATTAGTGAGGCTCATCCGTGATTAGTAGAGCGAAATCGGACGAACGATGCGAAATGACCGTTTTGCCCCTGGTGGTGGCAAAACGTTGAATTTTCAATCGGGCGGTCAAATGGACTTTGACCAATGACGGTGACGTAGTTCGTGACGTCACGAGTTCATAGACAGGTGGCACGTTCAATTCCGACGTTCGTAGAAGAAGTTATGACGTTCGGAAGCCCAAGGGCATTTTGGTAATTTGGGTGAATAGGAGGTCAAAAGTTGCCTTTTTGACCGGGAGGTCCGATGGCCGAGGGCCGAAGACCGTTACGTAGATAAGGACGATACGAATTCGTAGACAGGCGGCACGTCGAATTTGGACGTTCGACGGCGAAGTTACGGTTCACGGAAGTTCGAACGTACTATTGCGCGAATTACGAAAACGAGTTAACTTTTGGACTTTTGTGGGGCTCAGATATTTAATGGAGGACCCAATGGATGAGTGACAAGTGTCACCCATCCAATGGACACCATTTTTCCCTTCATGCACCGTGCATTCCATTCTTCCTCATTTCAAACACACACACAAAACTACCCAATCTCACATCCACCATCCTTCCATCTGTGCAACCCAAAACCCATCCATCCTTCATTCAAGCAACCAGGGATGGAAGAGGGGACTGAGGAGGTGGCTGGGCGGCCAGAACCGCCGTCCACGGCGGCGAGAGGGACAAGAACCCGTGAGGTTCACGGTGAGGCCCTTTTGATCCATTTTTACATTTTTGATGTTATGGTTCATTTCTAATGGTTTTAATGAGTCCATTGAGTTGCTAGGGACATGTTAGGAAGGTTTTAGGAAGCTAGGGACTGCTGTGAAGCCATGGCTGCATTTTGAGAATTTTGAACCATTTGGTTCAAAATCAAACCTTAGGATTTAGGTGGTTTCGGTTGCGTTTAAGGATTGAAACGGATAGAAAACATCAAAATAGGAAGAAAGGAATCGAAAAGGAAGAACTAGGATGAAGAATGAGGTATCTAGGGCTGTGAACCGGTCACGCCGGTCCAGTTGGACCGGCCAAACCAGGTGAACCGGTCCAGCACAGGAAAACCGTTCTGCTGGAGCTTGATGCCGATGAACAGTGTTTTCGACCTTCTAGGGGCTCGTGAGGACGCGTGGGCCATAATTTGGGAAAGTGTTCAACACCGGAAATCTTCTATTCGATGTAACGAAGATTTTGGGACTGGTCTCGTGTCAATCGGACATTGTTTCGATAGTTTTCGGGGTGTCGGAAGGTTTAGGGTCGGTTTAAAAATAGTTAAAAGTTCGGGAAAATTTCGGGGCTTTGGTAGGAGGTTAATCAAGTAGTTAGTAACCTTCTATTAAAATTTGGACAGGTTTGGGAGTCCCGGTGATGGTGATCGGCTCGGGGACCCGAATGGCACGCAAATCGAGGCGGCAGCTCGGACGGTCTGTGAGTGGACCTTGTTTTCTAAATTGGTGCATGAATAAATGTTTATTATATGTTTTAAATACTTGTTTGTGATTCCATGAGTGCATTTGGATGTGCGGTTACGTATAGGCACGTATTTCGAGGTTTCGGCCCTATACGGTTCCTATACGGGGCTGTAGGTCTTTATTGGTCTAAATGAAATGGTTTTGGATTTCCAAAAGGATAATGAATATGATTTGATAATGTTGATTTGGATATTTGTGAATTATATGGTTTCACGTATTTCGAGGCGATTTACGTGCTTGCACGTAAATCTAGGTTTTTCGGTTTTACTCCGATTTTCCATTCTTATGGTCTTGGAAATAATTTAATGAAATAATTTGGATTTGAAAAGGTAATTCTCGGACTTGGGGTCCATTTGATTTACGGAATCGTGCCAGAGGCCCAGTTGGTCTACGAATCGGACTTGAGGTCCAGTTTGTATGTGGATTCGGGCCTAGGGCCCAGCTATGTGTTACAAATGGTTTTTACGGGTCATGACGGTTTATGGGAACCGGCATGAACCCCTGAAATGGATTTACGGGTCATGACGGTTTATGGGAACCGGCATGAACCCATGAAAGGATTTTATGGTTCATGACGGCTTATGGGGGCCGGGCATGAATCCTTGAAAGGTTTCAAGAATGATTTCCAAAGGTTTTTCATATTCCATCCTTTATATATGATTGTCTCCTCCGGGGAGGGTCGTTGGCCTGGGTGGACCCCGGAGTAGTCACGGAGCACTGACTGAGTGGAGTCGCCCCCCAGTTGGGTTCCTTACTCTCAGGATGGGCATGGTTCGTTACCTCCAGGGAGGGTCATTGATCTACGGACATTGACCTGGGTGGACCCTGGAGAGACTTGGGTTTGAGACCCCGGTTAGCACACGTGTAGCTTTATTTTACCGTGACAGGTTCTGGATATGAATATATTGGATAAACATGGTTTCAACTGGTTTGGGAAAACTGTGTTTTATGATGATAAATGGATTTGGGCTGAGATCCCACACATGTTTACTATGTTCTGGTTTTCTGTAAATTGGTTTTGGGCAGGAGCCCGTGTGACTTGTATTTACAGAATTTGGGGCTGAGACCCTATTTATGGATGTTTTAACATATATTATTGGATAAATGGTTTTACTATGCATGCATGCTTTTTAGTGGAGGGTATAAAGGTCTTCTTATGGAAATGTTTTTATAAATTCTTTATTTTTGTCCACTCACAACCTTTCTGTTTTTAATACCCTTCAGGTTGACAGCGGATGTGGACTGTAGCAGAGATCGAGATATCACATGCCTCCTCCGGATCCTGGCGTACTCTGATAGCCCGGGAGGGCAAAGGTCGAAAATATCCCTTGTTTGACACTTCGTGTCAGACGGGAGCAGGGTCATCCCGCACTAATCCCGGGGGGATTGGGATGGGTCCTGTCAAATTAGGAGTACTGACGGTTTAGGAGATCGATCGGTGATGTGTGCACCATGATCTAGAGGTGGTCTCGTCGATTGATTTGTTCACGGCGGCATACTAGGATTGAGAGCAGTCCTGGATGGATGGTTGCACACATCACTATGATTGGAATTGTTACCGACCCTGAGATATCGGACTCGATGCCCAATTGAGTCATGAGTTTGGGCTTGAGGCCCAGTTGGTTTACGTTTATGTTTTCTGGTCGGAGACCCTAAATGGATTCTGGGTTCATGACGGTTTATGGGGACCGGGCATGAATCCTTTGAAAGGTTTTAAGAATGTTTTCGAAATGGAATTTTCATATACTATCCTTATTTATGGATTGTCTTATCTAAGGAGGGTCGTTGGCCTGGGTGGACCCCGGAGTAGTGATAAAGCACTGACTGAGTGGAGTCGCCCCCGTTGGCTACTATACTCTCAGGAAGGCTTATAGATTATAACCTCCAGGGAGGGTCATTAATCTATGGACATTGACTTGGCTGGACCCTAGGGAAACTTGGGATTTGAGACCCCGGGTAGTACGCACGTAGCTTTAGAAACCGTGATAGGATTGGTTATATGGATTGATTATATGTTATATGATATATATATATATATATATTGGTTATGGGCTGAGTCCCACATGGATTTGGGCAGTGGCCCGTATGATTGGTTTCATTTACGATTTTGGGCCAAGGCCCTAATGGTTTGATAACTCATTTTCGAATACATGCATGCTTTTTGGTGAAGGGCATAAATTTCTTTTTGTGAAAATGTTTTTATAAATTCTTATTTTATCCACTCACAACTTTTACTGTTTTGAATGCCCTTCAGGTTGATCGCGGATGCGGGCTGTAGCAGAGACCGAGACATCACACTCCTCCTCCGGATCCTGGTGCTCTTTGAAGCCCCGAGTGGGCTAAAGTCGGAATTTTCCCTGGTCTTACACTCTATGTCAGACGGGATCAGGCGCGTCCCGCGTTAATCCCGGGGGGATTGGGACGGGTCCTGACAATACCATCTTGGAAGGACTTGTCAGGATAGGTTCAATGGATTAATCTTGATCCCTAATCATGCTCTTGAGTTTTGCAATCCTGACCTTCAGAGCAGCAAGGTCATCTTCCAGTTGGCGGAAAGATAACTTCTCCATGTCACTCTTCAGTTCCAACTAAAGTTCAAAATAAAGCTAGGCGTTCCTAGGGCGATGAGCACGGGACTAGCTTAGGCAGCTAGGCAGGCACCTAGGCAGTTTTTTTTAAAGGAAAAAATTCAATAAATTAAAAATATAATAGTATTACTATAAATATATTCACATTCAAAATATTATAGAGAATACAAATATGCAATTAATTATAACAAATGTAATTACTTAATTAATTAATAAATAATATAGTTACCAGATGGCCTTGGGTTCTTGCCAAAAAAAGATAGGCATTAGGTTCCATCAATTCATTTAGTTGATTTTTTATTTGAACCAAATCATTTGACTTGAGACAAGTCTTTTTATTTTTTTACTTTACTGGAAGTAGAGTCCTAAATAATTGTCTTCACTCTTCACGAAGAGTCCACAATTTTTTCGACCGAGAAAACAGAACAATTGAAATGCTGCAAACCGCCTAGACCTCCAAACGTCCAGTCGCGGAGGTCTACTGAGTCTGCCTATGCACCGTGTAATACTGCGTAATGCCCATGCCGTCTTTCTCTACCGCATAGCCCTTATTCAAGGCAGCTGGGCTCCGCCTAGCCAGCAATTTAGAACCTTGGTTCCAACTTCCAGACATACTGATTGGATGATGCCAACGAGTGAGAATTCTCGTGCATAGCCTTCAACATGTATTTTAGCCAAAGAACACTTGGTTTTGTAAATGTCGAATATCTTTAGTTTTGTCTTCCACCGCTCTACGCGATCGGATAATTTGGTCCATAATAGAACCCATGGGATTTCGACGGATGAGTTAAGGAGATCTATGAGGCATGGTGGTGTAAAATCTGATGGGAGAGAACCCTGCCAAAATATTACTTGAAAAGAGGTTGAGGGCTCAGTACAATGGACATATGTTGATACAGAGTTACATGCAAAATTAAGAACACTCATCTGAAGACATGACACCAAAATTGGCAAATCAAAGCAAGAGATCGCAAGCCACATCTAAAGATATGAGTTCATGATCATAAAAGTACCATTTCATTCCATTAAAAGGAAAATTAAATATGAAAAGTACAAGGGTGAGGCTTGCTAGCTTTACTATCCGCAAAGCCTTGAGCAAAGCCATCCCGCTACGACGAGCGGTAAGTGTGACAAGGTTTCCTATCCCAAGAGGCCAGAGTGCAAATGAGATCACTTTCTTCTTCACAGAGTTCTGCCAATTCACGTTCAAGAAGGGACATATGACTCCGGGTCTCCACCAAGGTGTCCTCAAGGGGCGCATTGCGGGCATTCAAAGAAGGTTTTTGACGGCAAGTCTTGTGCCTATGAGCATCAATCGAAATAGAAAGATGGTGAAGCTAAAACTCCAGATCTTAGATGATCTGCTATTGTTCTAGGGATTCATCTTGGAGATGTTGGTCAATGAGTATATAATATACAAGAGGATTCCTAGACAAATCTTTCCTGCTTGTAGACATGATGGAACAAAAATGAAATGAAGTGACAATTCAGGATGCAAGGACTTGCTTTATATTTATCTTGGCATTTTATGGTGGTGACTATTAGACATTTTGGCTAACTCTAAAATGCTATAAGGGGTATTTTTGGAAGTCTTGTCTCATTAACAAAAGATGTTACAAAAGAAAAAAAAACACACAAAAAATGACAGAAAAGCCAGAGGGGCGATCATCAGTCTATATCAGAAGGTATCTCCACCATGAAGGAAACTCCCATCATTACCCACTCCAAGCTATGAAAGACAGCCTCCCCACATTCGATGGCTCGGTTCCTCTTAGAAATTGCGATAGCTTTGAGCTTCATCTGCACTTTGCCTTTCTCATCCCGGAGCTCTATTTTGACGGGCCAACATGTCTCTACACGATCAAGTCTTCACTTGAGGGGTTGACTTAAGCTAATGGATCATCAACCCCCTCCACCATCAGGTCAACATCATCTATGCCAATTACGTTATTAAAAAATATAAGAAAATTAAGGGGCATATGACCTGTGACGTTGTTAAAAGAAAAAGACTTACCAAAAAGGGGACATCATTCTGTCCCTAAACAGTGTGGATTAGGGTCGCGGCCAAATGGTGGAGACTTTCTGTTGAATTCTTAAAAACTCTAAACTACCGCACCACAACTTTTTCTATTATCACACTAAAAGTCCTGTTGAAATATGAGGACCACCAAGACAGGAAGGCCTATATACAGTTATAAATTACCTTGATATCGAGGGGATACTGAATGCATGCTTGGAAGAAGGATTGACAATTGGCCAACGTCTCATCATCGGAAAACTTCTGGACCCTAAAGGATTTTTCTGCATTCATCTGTTTGATGTGGGGAACTGGGATTTCTTGTTGGAACCCAAATTGGCGAGCACAGAAATTTGGCTAGTAGACTTAGAAACCAGTAAGCGTTTTGGAGTAACGATTCGCACCTTTCAGCAAGTCCCTTTGTAACACCCAACTGAATAAGTCTCTTAGTACTAAGGTTTGCGGCTCAGATTGCTGATATCTAGGTAGCCACCTGTGTCAAACACGACATAATAGCGCTTCACGCTAGCTTCCCAATGTTCCCGGGGATAAGACCTCAATAAAAGATAGTCCTGAGCGTAATAGGGCACAGGAGATAAACGCATAGCTGCTGTCCTGGGATAGCATCATAAAAAAACTTAGGGAATTGACTGAGGAGCTGAGGAAATGACCAATTCAACCACGCTTGGATCATCCATAATGATCTATTCAAAGGCTGCCTCGACCCGAGATAATAGACAATCTTGTGCATGAGGTTGTACATTTGGGCGGGAAAATGAGGCCTAATGACATACTCCTAGGAGAGGCTAGGGCCTTGGCTAGGGGAACCCACTCTTGTTTTATTCCTTGGAGGCATTCGGAAAAACAAATGAGTCTAACTAGAAATGAAAATATTAGACCTTCTTGTGACCAAAACCTAGATAACTACCAATTATCCCCAAATTACGAAAGTCAGACTTAGGCCTAAAGTCTCCCTCTGAATCATAAGGAAAAAAGGTATCAAGAAAAGGGAGAAAAGGTATTGAATTTATGGGGGACGACTCTAACTATCTCAGGATGCAACACTGTGGAAGAATATGGATTAGTGAATAGGCTAGTGAAATTGGCAACTTGGTCGGAAGGACCCAAAAAAAAAACGACCAAGTCAAGCAGGTCTAGAAACATATAATAGTGCTAAGCATATTTATGTCAAGAGTCATTGGTAAATTAGACATGCTCACCAGATGAAGCACTCTATTAAGCCAGAGCTGTCGTGGACTATCACAAAATAGTGGTGCATGAGCCGTTTGGAAACGTGTAGGAACGTACAAAGGACTAATCATTCCAGCTTGCTGTTTTTCTCGAACAATGTGACAATTAATTTCTATATGCTTTGTACTCTCACGGAAAATTAGATTGACTGCAATATGCAATGCTGATGGACTATCACAAAATAGTGGTGCATGACCCGTTTGAAAGACTTTCAAATCGTGCAATATATATTAAAACTAAGTCAACTCCAAACAGGTGTTTGCCGTCGCTCAATATTCGGCCTCTGCTGAAGATCTAGAGACATTTTTTTTCTTCTTAGATTTCCAAGAGATGAGAGAATTGGCAAAGAAAATGCAATATCCTGTAATTGACCTCCTTGTAGTACCTCGCCCCCCCCCCCCCCCCAACCCAAATTTGAATCACAGAAAGCTCTCAAGGTTGTTGGAAGCTAGAAACAAAGGAAACAATAAACCATGTCCAGGTGCTCCTTTGATATATCTGAGAATACTTAGGGCTGCGTCCCATTGTGGTTTATGTGCTTGGCTCATAAATTCACTCAAGGTACGAATTGAGTAGGTACTACCAGGCCTTGTGACAGTGAGATCGATTAATCTACCAACCAAACGTCTGTATTTGGTTGGATCTTGATGTAAGTCACCATCTATGGGAGTGAGTTTCAGATTTTCCTCCATTGGCAATTTGTATGGGCATGCACTGAGATGGGCCAAATCTTGCAAAATATCGAGGGCATACTTTCTTTGGGACATGAAAATATCCTACTTGGAACGAGATAACTCAATGCCCAAAAAGTACTTTAAATCTCCTAAGTCTTTGATGCGAAAATGTTGAAGGAGAATGTTTGAGATGTTCCATTTTAGTAAGATCGTTGCCTGTAAGGAACCTTAAGCCTTGGTAGAGAAGGAGTAAAAAGCTTTTGACTTTTGGTAGCCAACTTTCTGAATAGCCTGAGAAAATGTTGAAAACCAATTGCTAGATGCCTGTCTGAGACCATAATGAGATTTGCTGAGCTAGCACACAGTGTTCTCCCCCTATCGGTGAAGCCGGGCGGATGGCCCTTGTAAACAACCTTATACAGGTCACCATTGAGAAATGCATTCTGAAATCTAATTGATGAATGAACCAACTGTGGGAAGCAACAACAATGAGAAGGCAGCAGAGAATGGCGAGTTTGGTAGTGAGGGAGAAAGTCTTTTGATAATCAATGCCCTTGATTTGAGTGTAGCCTTTGGAAACAAGGCGAGCTTTGTACCTTTCAATAGTGCCATCAGACTTATACTTGATTTTGTATACCTATTTGTGGCCAATGGACTTATGAACAGGGGAAACAGGACCAAACTCCAAATATGATTTTGTTCTAATGCCTCTAATTTTGCAGCCATGGATGTCTGCCAATTGGGATCAAGGATAGCTTTAGCATAAGTTTTGGGTTTGGTCTGACTTGAAATGTTTGCTAGAAAGGTACAATGGGTACTGGAAAAATGAGAATAAGAAAGGAAATGTGAAAGTGGGAAGCAAGTACCTGAAGGAAGATTACTGACTTGGTTGGACGCATGATAATCAATCGTCCATGTCGGCAGGCATTTAGGACGAAAGGACTGGCGAGTGGGTTGGGGCTGGGAGGGGTCAAGAGAGAGGAATGCAGGCGTGGCAGAGAGAGTGGGATCAAGGACGGATGGAGTAGGATTGGTGTCATGTACGATGTTATTGCTAGGGGCCTCTGGGAAAGATGAGTTGGAAAGGGGGAGGGGGACGAATGGGGATAAGGTGTTGAGGGGATGGGATATTTATTTGGAGGGTGGCAGATTAGGTAGGTGCGGTATGAGGTGGGGTAGTAGGTGGATTTGGTGGGATAAGGATAAGAGGGGTGTCAGAAGGGTTAAGGGAAGGTGTGGGAGATGAAGGGATGCATGGGAGGGAAAAATGGGAGAGGACTGCTCACAGGTTAGAGGAGGGAGAGTGGGGTGAGGCATGGAAAATGGGAAGAAAGATTCGTGAAATTTGACATTGTGATTGACAAAAAATTTATGAGAAATTAAATCAAATAGTTTATTCGCTTTTTGGCCAGCAGGATAACTAAGGAATATGCAGGGTTGTGCACGAGGGTCAAATTTATGGAGGTGGTGGATAATAATGGCATAACACAAACACCCAAAAACACGTAAATGAGCAAGTAAAGGTGGACGGTGATATAATAACTGAAAAGGAGATTTATTAGATAATAATCGAGATGAAAGAAGTTTAATGGGATAAGCGGTAGTGAGAACACACTCACCCCAAAAGAAAAGAGGTAAGTGAGACTAAAAAAGTAGGCCACGACGACGGTGAGATTGCGACGGTGTTTGCGTTCAACAACCACATTTTTTGAGGAGTGTAGACACACGTACATTGATATTCAATGCCATTAGTTTGAAAAAAATTACGCAAAGAATAAAATTCAGACCCGTTATCAACACGAATGTCTTTAATGGTAAGATGATATTAAGTGCGAAGAAATGCAATAAATGATTAAAGGATTGAATGTGTTTCAGATTTATGGTGTATTAAAAAAATCCAAATGCATCGAGTGAAACCATCAACAATAGTAAGAAAGAAAAGAGCTCATGAATGAGTGGGTTCTTTATGAGGACTTCAAATATCACAATGCAACAAATCAAAAAGAGCAGTAGTTGAGATAAAACTGGAAGGAAAAGGTATTCTAGTCTTTTTTGTTAGAGGACAAACATGACAATGATTATGGAAGAAATTGTATCAATAGGTAATAAAAAAGATATTAATTGAAGATAAGAGGCGAACGGATAACCAAGGCGCATATGCCACAAGTTGAATAACTGAGAGACCTAATAGGAGGTAGGTAAGGGGGTCCTGAGCACTAGAGACATGTAATAGAGACCACCATGTTGTTTACCTAAGCCGATCGTCTTCTTCCCAGCTAGGTCCTACAAGACACAAAAAGAAGGGAACAGAATAACACAACAATTTAGGGAGTTAGTGAAAAGAAGGGACGCATAAAACATTATCTAGGGTGATATGCGGCTTTAAAAGGATAATGCAGTGCAGGTAATGAGAGCAGAAAAGCCCGTGGGCAAATTTACAAGGGTGATGTGTGAGTGTGTGATATGAGTAAAAAGGCTAGGATCAGAAATAATGTGATCAGTTTCTCCACTATCCAAAGTAAAAGATTGGGTAGATGCAGAATTAATAAAGGAATGAGAACAAAATTTAGAAGAACCTACTGCATTTGCAAAAGCAATAGAGTTACTAGAGGATTTTGTATTGGGGTTGAGATGGCATTGGCAAGTTGATGGAGTTGAGATGGAGAGAGGTCCGAGAGTGATGGCTTTTGGGGATTGATTGGTGGAATAGTGGATGTGGGCCATGATTATTGTACACTTGTCAAGGGTGACTAGGACATGTGTTGCATGCTAGGCAAGGAAGACACGGGAACAACACAAAGAAAGGGTGCATGTCCATCGGAAACAGAGGTGTCTGACGCGTGGCCATAGGAAGCCACATGGGCTTGTGCAGAGAGTCCATCAGGGCGCGGTTGACTTGGTTAATTAGACCTGCCATTGTGTACCCAACATGCCTTATTTGATTTTTCCTTTCTTCAGTGCTCTTCAGTGTGTCCTCGCTGCTCACAATATTTGCAGTGAAATTTTCTGGTTCAAAAATTTTCAATAGTATACACATTCTGGTCACAAAATTGGTAGTGTTCATTAGAGGAATTATTGGAAATGTTTTGTATTTTAATCTGAACAGCAGCATCAATGGAAAAATTTTCAATAGGACCTGATGTCATATGCACTGATGAAAATATTGCCGGAATCGGCTATATATCGGCCGATATATCGCGAATTCCGGCCACCGGCAGCTAAGGAGGGGATGAACCTAATTCTTCATCGGTGATATTGGCCGATATTGTTCGATATCGGCGATTTTGGGCCGAATAAGCACACAATCGAACAAGCCACTGAAATTTGAATGCAAGCCACCGAAATCAAGCGAACAAACGAAGAGCACGGATTGAACAGAGAATCGACTTTTCAATCATACAATTATACAAACATTCACGGACTCATCCAATAATTCAAACATTCAAAAAAAAATTTGTTTTAGTTTTCACATTCACGGACGAACAATTGGGAAGGAAACAAAAAACACGAATTCACGGACTCACCTTGTTCACTTTCGAGCAGAGCATAAATATGGGCGGCCGAAATCACAAGAACCTCGAACGGTCGAACCAAGTCTCAGTCAACCATTTCTTCTCGAAGTCTTGAACGGTCGAACCACCTCTCGTCAATCGTCACCACCGTCGCTCGAAGTCTCGAACGGTTGAATCACCTCTGGTCTCGTCTTGTCTCATCCCGTCGTCCATCGCTCGAACCTCCCTCGAATCCGCCCCTCACGCCGCCCCTGACCCTCACGGCCTCACCCTCACGATCGATATCCCCAAAGTGATCGAGACTTCGAGAGTGCCCGAATTGAGATATTTGTTGAGTAAAGAAGAAATTTCATTTCATTTCCTTAACCTTTTTTTTAAATACATATATTATTTAATTATTTGTCAAATTAAATTATATCATTTATTATTTACTTTTTTTAACCCCAAATATCAAAAATAGATTAAGCCTTAATTTTTTTTTCCAAAATTCAAAATTTATTATTAGGTAAATAATATGGTTTAATTCATATATTTGGTAATATTTGGTAATATATTTGGTAATCATTTATTAATAATAAATTTATCATTTATTACTAAAATATGTTTTAATATAAAATATGGCTTAATACATATATTTGGTAATATTTGGTAATCATTTATTAATAATAAATTTATCATTTATTACTAAAATATGTTTTAGTAATGTATGTGTTAATATAAAATATTTCTTAATTCATATATTTGGTAATATTTGGTAATATATATGGTAATCATTTATTATTAATAAATTTATCATTTATTACTAAAATATGTTTTAGTAATGTATGTTTTAATATAAAATATGGCTTAATTGATATATTTGGTAAAATTTAGCATATATGTTTTATTTTAGAATATATATTAAAAATTATGAATATATGTGTTTTTACTCCTTAATTTTTTATCGTCATCAAAGTTTAACTTAGAATATATGTTCTAATTGATCAAAATTTATTATTAAGTAAATAATATGGCTTAATTCATATATTTGGTAATATTTGGTAATATATTTGGTAATCATTTATTAATAATAAATTGATCATTTATTACTAAAAATATGATTTAGAAATGTATATTTTAATATAAAATATGTGGTAATTCATATATTTGGTAATATTTGTTTTAATTTTTAATAAATTTTTTATTTTAGAATATATATTAAAATTATGAATATATGTGTTTTTGCTCCGTAATTTTTTTTATCATTATCATTTGTCATTATGAATATATTAAAATTATGAATATATGTGTTTTATTTTATTATTATTTGTATTTTTATTATTATTATTTGTCATTATCAAATTTTAATTATTTTTCATGTAACTTAGATTTCATAAAATGGCTAGTGGAAGTGCAAGTGAAAGTCGCTCAAGACCTAGACGAGTTGACCCAACATGGAAATATGTCATTGCAATTCCTGGAAATAAAAATTGTGACATATGTTTGTTTTGTCAACATTAGTTCCAGAGTGAAGGCATAACGCGATTAAAGTTTCATCTAGCAGGTTTTGATCCGGAAAAAAAAATGTTCAAAAATGTAAAGATGTACCTAAGGCTATTAGGGATGAGGTCAGAGCATGGATCAAAAGTAAAGATACTGCTAAACAGACTAAGAATATGATTGGGGAGAACATACGAGCTGGCTTGAGAGGAGATCCACTGGACACTCAACAGAGCATTCAGATTAATGATAGCGATGATGAAGAGGATGATGATGGATTCGCTTATCCACCAGATGTGCATAGATATGAGAGAGCATCATATCGATTTGCGGTAAATGCATCGAGAGATGAGGCACGGCGAAGTGTCGACAATTATGGAGTTGGAACCATGCGTGGTGCTCAAGGAGGTAGTAGCAGTCGTCAACCACCTCAACAGATGCGTCGGTCACAAAGTTTGCGTGATCCATTTCCAATTCCTCCAGAACCAAAGCTCTACAAAACAGCACGAAGTCAACAGAAGACTGTAAAATCCATGTGGAAAGGGACGAAAGAGAAGTTGGGTCGATACATAAGCAATTTTTTTATATATGAAGGTGTGGCTCCAAATAAAGCTAACTCTCATCATTTTTAAGAATATGATTATTGAAGCCCAACGAGCAGGTATTTAATAAATTTATTTATGATATATGTTTTATTTAACTTATGAAATAACATTAAATGATAACTTATGTTTTGGTTTGCAGGTGAAGGCGTGTCCACTCCTTCTCCATATGAAGTGAAAAATAAATATCTTCCTATGGAGTATGAAGATATGAAGGCGTATGTGGAGGAACAAAAGCGACAATGGGAAACTTATGGATGTACCATAATGTGTGATGGTTGGACCGGTCCAATGAAGTTATCCATAATTAACTTCATGGTATATAGTAAGGGTTCAACTGTATTTCTCAGGTCAGCTGATTCTTCCAAATTCCATAAAGACTATTTGTACATACAAAATTTGTTGAAGGAAGTTGTTCAGGAGGTTGGAGTACAAAATGTTGTACAGATCGTTACTGATAATGGTTCGAACTTCAAGAAGGCTGGAAAAGAACTGATGAAGACGTATCTGATCTATTAGACTCCCTGTGCAGCCCATTGTATAGACCTAATATTTGAAGATATTGGGAAGAATGAGACAATGGCGCTCATCATAAAAAAATTCTAGGCAGGTAACTAACTACATTTATAATCATCTATGGTTACTAGCTCAGATGCATGAATTCTGTCAAGGAGACTTGGTTCGTCCTGGTGCAACTCGGTTCGCAACCAACTATATTTGTATAAACAGTATAGTTAAGCATAAATTTGGCCTTAGAAGATTGTTTTCCAGTGATCAATGGCATGGTAGCCGATTGAGTAGGAAAGTGGAAGGCAAGAGGGTTGAGGCTCATATCCTCGACCAAAGATTTTGGGAGTCCTTGGAGATGATGCAATCAATATATGAACCATTATATTCCATCCTTCGAATTGTTGATACATAGGTAGTCCCAACCATGCCAATCTTGTATAATATGTTCAATCAAATGAAAGAAAAGATAACCCGTCTTAAAGGGAAGAAGTGGGTTCTTAAAATCATACAGAAGCGATGGGAAAAAAAAATTAGTGCATCCCTTACATGTCGCTGGTATATTTCTATCTTATTGAACTTGTTAATATTTTATGTTATTGTTGTTCACTAAGCAAAGTTCATTCATGATTTGCAGCTTATTACTTGAATCCCCGATATCAATATCAAGTAGGTGTTGGCATGACTCCTACCTCGTCCAATCAATTCAACAAGTACTCCTCAAACTGAATCCAAATGGGCAAGTGGGTTTACAAAATTTTGGAGTAGACGTAAGTTCACTACCATATATGAACCTTGATATTTTTGAATCTGTACATCTGTGACATTATATTAACATCAGCCTTAATGTAGTTGATCAACTTTAGAGATGGTCGGAAAACATTTCGTTCACCTATGGCTGTACAATCACGAACGAAAATGCCCCCATGTATATTACTTGCATTTAACTTGATATTGTATGACTTAGCACTTTATAAGGCCTCTTATATTAAACTTGATATTGACAGCTGAGTGGTGGGAACTATATAGCCAAGTTTCTCCCAGCTTGCAACAAATTGCAGTTCGTATATTATCACAAACGGCATCATCTTCGGCATGTGAGAGAAATTGGAGTACATTTGCTTTAATTCATACAAAGCAAAGAAATCGTCTCGCATATTATAAGTTAGAACAACTTGTTTTCTATTATTACAACATGAAACTCAAGTTAAGAGATGAATAAGCTGAAGCCGGTAAAGTTATGGAAGAAGACTACGTTGACCTTTTGGAAATTGCTGGTCAACACGTGGAGGGTAATGAGGCTGATCCACTTCAAGCATGGATTATGCCAGCTCACTTGGATGATGATAGTGGAAGGTATGACCCTCGAGTAGCCCATCTTGCTAGTAAACACGGTGTTAATGTCGATAGAGTGTTATTTGAAGAAGTGGGGAGTGAGGACGTAGGAAGTGAGTGAGAGATGTCTTCATGGGAGAGACCAATGTTTGGTTCTACCGCTAGACGTGACTTACGAGCCGATGCTATTAGTAAGGGACTTCATCAAAATAAATCTCCAGATGATGATGATGATGATGATGATGATGATGATGATGATGATGATGATGAAGGAGATGATGTTGAGACAAACGACGAAGACAAGGATGACGGAGGGGATGATGACAGGGGAAATGAACATGTAACCGAAACATATGCACCCTTGAACCCATTTACTGGAGAGGCGGATTTCATTTATGTCACCCAAGATTATGATCAAGGCTGTAGAAAATGAGGAGTAGGAATCGGTGGTGTTGGAAAAGATTACACTCGGACACGCAACATATATGAAGGTTATGGAAACCCATCTTCTGAGGATTCCATGACAATTAGTTTTGAATCAATGAGTTTAGGCACCGATCCTAGTAACAACTCAAATGATCCATATGCTTAGTCCATATCGTTACCACCAGTTAGACAACCATCTCCCTCAAATGCCACATGGTTATGAAGGCTATGAAGATCCTCATCTCAATGAAGATTATGGAGAAGTTAGTTGGGGAAATCCGAACTACCCTATCTATGGAGGAAAAGTAGGCCATTCAAAGGAGATATACGAATACTATGTCCAACAATACATTTCCTTTTGGTCAAATAGCATCACTTGGCAAAAATTTTGTGTCTTGGTAGATCAAGACCAATCTAATTTGCAAGCTGGTAGACACTCTACTTGTTTTTGATCAAGTTCAATGTGTACAATATTTTTAATGCAATATTATCAATAGAATTATGTTTTAATTTAAGTTTATCTTTAAGATTTTATACTGTTAGTAGTCGAAAAACCTATATTCTATCATATGATTCATCATATATTTATTATATCAAAGTCATTTTATAGTTTTTATTAGTCATATACAACCATTATTGGGTACTTAAGTTTTTCCCAAAGTTTCATTCCAAATTTCCGTCATTTGGACCCAATTTCCGTGATTTTTGTTGACCGTAAACGATATCGATATTTGGGGCGAGATATCCGTAAATTCGACGAGCGATATATCCGTCGATATCGATATTTCAATCCTTGGTCATATGGCGTTGTATTTCATCCTGTATGAGGAGGGAATAAGCTTGATGGCTATTGGGCAACAGACTCGCCACGAGAATGTTAATGCAAATGTCATTGTAGGCATCATTGAGCCCCATGAGGAATTACATTATAAGATCTTCCTACATCTTTTTATTGTCTACTGTCATTTGATTGTATGTAGGAGGGCTTCAATGGGCATCTAGGTCATCCTATAGACCTTTGAGTTTGGTGAAATAGGTTGAAATTTACATGGTGCGTTGTGTAAGAGAGGCAATGGTGTTTTGAAGCTGATAGATGGTAGGGGCATTTTTTTTTGTGATAATTGATCTTCGAAATCTTCCCATCCTTGATAAGCATTCTTGCTATGAACGACGACTTTGGCCAAATCAGGTTTGACTGAATGTGCAAACCATGATAGAATCATACTGCTGCATTGATTCCATAAGGAAAAATCTGATGGATACTCGGTTGGTGAAGGTGGTTGAATTGTACCATTAACAAACACAACTTTGTTTTTGGCTATGAGAGCATGAGTCATGGATGTACTCCAAGATGGGTCGTTTATGATGACCCGGAAATTCAAAAAAAGGGAATTTTAGAAATTTTAGAAGAAAATGACGATTTTACCCTTGATTTATGGGGCAAAAGTTGACTTTTTGCTCGGGGACACTTTTGGACTTTTTGCGAAGATCGTAGAATAGGTCTCGGAGTCTTGAGTCCGTAGACAGGCAGCACATAGAAATTGGAGTTTGGACCGATTTGTTACGGTTCTAAAACGATGAGGGGTATTATCGTAATTTTGGACCTTGAGTGAGAGCATTTTGGTCTTTTTGTAGCTTTGAGGAATCATTAATCTGGTGACTCCTCTTATTCAATGAATGGCACCTGGCTTCTTGGGCTGGAATTAGTGGCACTTGATTGTGCCGTGTATTGTGTTCGAATATAATGAAAAGAAAACAAAGTTAGAAACAAGGAGAGTTGATAAACCGTGATTTTTAGCTTGGAAAACAGAGAGTTAAAGAGATAAAAAGAATCAGGAAGACGAGGAGAAGAGAGGGTTGTCGAACCAAGAAATTGGGAAGGAGGAATTCTGAAACCCATAAAACCCGAAACTGGGGATTGAAAATTTAGAAATCGAATGTTGGATTTTAGGCTTCAATTGTTGTAGTTAAGGTTAGATTGAATCTTCTGGGACTCAAACAATTTGAACCATCAAAAATTGGAAGGGAATTGACTTGTGTTGAAGGTAGAATGCAACTCGTGAAGCTTTCGAAATGTCGAAGTTGAATTCGACTAAATTGAGATTGAACTGGGTCAAGCAGTGAGTCAAACGACTTGTTTTACAAAAAAAAGGGCGAGAATGATGAATAGTGCTTGGCACTGTAGCAGGCATGTGACTTTCACGCGCAGCCGCTTGCGGCGGCGCATGGGGGCTCATGGTCGCTGTTTTCAAGGATTGGTGACTCTTGGAATTTTGTAGTAGTGTACAGCTCGGAAACGAACTGCATGGACGGTGTGTGAATGGACGTTTGTTTTATAAATCGTTATGCATGCATAGTTAAATGTTTTTCATAATTTATTGCATGATTCGAGTTGCAATAATTGGATTGATGATTTGATATGATTATTTGGTCAAGGATGATTTTATGGAATATTTAATGATTTTCAGATGAGATTTTAGGGATTTACGTGGAAATGGTATTTTGGGTTGTGAGTGTACGGATTTGTGTGAAAATGGCATTTTGGGCTGAGGCCTTATTGAAAAGCATAGTTCGGGCTTGAGACCCTGTTTGGAAATGGTTTGTCTTCATTTTGAGTTAAGAACCTTTTGAAAGCCTAATGGTTGGCTTTGTGAGTTATTTTCATGGTAAGCTGACTTCTCGGATGTGATTGATCCTGGATGTACCACTCGGATGCGTCTGATCCTGGGGATGTGGTATTCGCCCAGATGTGACTAATCCTGAGGGTTGAGCCCAGATGTGTCTGATCCCGAGAATGTGACTTGTTGGTTGCCTATGCGTAGGGCTTATGTGATATGTGATTATGTGATGATTGGGCACTTGCAAGTAGTACTGATATTGTACCGATGTGATTGTGTGATTGATTGTGCACTTGTGAGTAGTACTGATGTTATGATTTTTTGGCTAATATCTATGCACTTGTGAGTAGTGATGTTTGGTTATTGTGCTTGATATTTGAGTACTAGTGATGAGTACTGTTGTGATGGTCTTTGTGACTGGTTTGATGACTTTCATGTGAGTTGGCTTGAGAGCTGGTTGTGCATATGTTTTACTCCATGCATGCATGTTTTATAACTAGAGGGGGAAATGATTCGTTTTGAAATGTATTTTCAAACCATGTTATTTTTGTCCACTCACACCTTTTATGTTTTTTATGACCCTCCAGGCTATAGCGCTAAGAACGGGGCTGATCGAGATGTGGAGGCATGAGTGGAAATCAATGTGGTTATCCCTTGTCTGGCAAGTGCTGAGGGTAGTTTCGGAACATCAGTTGACTTGTCAGACGAGAACAGGATCAGGTAAGGTTATCAAAGTCCTTTTGGAACGGGTCCTGTCATTTTGGCTACATTTAATTTGATTGGAACTAGTGAATAAAAAGGATGATCATAATGATGGACATAATAAGGGTTGGATGGGTCCATTGAGGAGATGGATTTTGTTTTGGGTGGTGGTGACTAGGGCTCTACCATGAGTTTGAAAAGAATGCTAGAATGGTTGGCAGATTAGGTAAAAAAATGGGTTGAAAGATAGGAATAGAGGTAGGCACTGATACCATGTCAAATTGTATAAAAAGGGATATTTAGACTTAATTGTTTTCTCATTCACGTGATGCCAATATATCTACACTAGATAGACACCTATTCTAGTAGGTAAAAAAGTCAAACATCCTAATTTCTAGGAAAGTAAATAATCACAATAATACAAATATATTTTCGTAATAGTAAGCGTGATTGAGCTGAGGCCCAAAACATCAAGAATCAACTAGGAAAGGAGACACGATGGCGATTCAAGGGATTCGATTTTTGGGGGATACGATCATGAAGTTCGATGTGCACTTGAGAGGACTCATCAAGTAAACTAGGAAACTTGGAAGCTTGCCAGGAGCTTTATTCATTTTCCGAGTAGGAGGCGGATGATAGGACGGCGAGCCTGAGGCTTGGGTTGGTGGAAGAAAGCAGAATCACAACAATAAGAATTTATAGGTGGATAAGAACACGATCATGGTCAAATTTACAGTTCAAAATTTCTTTGAGTGGGTTTTTAGAATTGTCATTGAGATGGATTTTGTACAACAAGTCATATCTCAAATCATTTGTATGCCTTCTATTAGACTTGGTGAATAAGTCATATATAGTAGTTTCTGATTTTCTCACTAAGTGTTTGACATAATGTCCCACATATGAAGAATTTCATAGTAAAGAACTGTGTCTATTGGGGTTTTCTCTCCATTTTTCTATTGAATTTTAATGCAGAAACAAAGAGAAGGTGAAGAAAAAGAATTGAAAAGAGAGGACGAACCATATCAGGTTTGATTCGGATTTTAAATTCGGATTTTATTCTCTTATTTATATGGAGTTTATAAGGTGTTTGTTTCTAAAAACATTGGTTATTGAAACTGTCTAAAGACTTTGGATTTTGTGTCTATGAATTCTTTTTTCTTGAGCTTATTAAAACTATTTAGAGACTTTGGCAGGTGTCTATCAAGTATCTTGCACAATTACTTGATTCCTTTTTGGCTTATTAGGCTAAATGTACTAGGAACACACCAGCTAATCTCAAAATGCACCAGAGACTGCAATTTGCCTCAATGTGCACTAGGAACAGTTACGTCGTCAGAACCGTTGAACCATCTCATTTTTTCCGTCCTTAAAGACGTTAATGTTTACAGATGTGGAATCAATGTGGCACAGTAAGACCCAATAGAAGATGAGGTGTAGCTGGAAATTGAAATTCTAATCAACGATATTGAGAAAGGAACGATTTTGGGCTAATTTGGTCTACTAAGGTTTCATGAAATTTTGGGGTTAGGAAAAAAATTGGCAGCAGAATCACAGGGGGATTGCAGGGGTTTCACTTAGAGGGATGGGAGACTTGAAAGACATCAGAGTTAGAGGATGCCCATTTTTCGAGAAGCTGGTGTAGTGCAACTCGATTAAGGTAAGTTTTGAAAGGATTTTTTGTGTTCGTGGGTTTTGTCTGTGTTGTTTTCTGAGTTTCCTAATGTTGATATACAGATATGAATGGCAAATATGGTTTGTTGATTCAAATCAGATTCTTATATTGTTCACTGAGTTTTCTTCGAAAACCTTAAAATTTTGGTTCCATATGGTATTGAAGTTAATTTAGCTAGTATAGTGCATCAAGCCTTTGCATATGTTAATGTTGGTTAGTTGTGATTTTGAAAGCTGTAAAGTTTGTTAGAGCAGTGGTATGGAAATGGTTTGAATAAGGAATTGAATAATGTAAAAAATCAATAGGGTAGTGCTTGTTATGGGTTTTAGTTTTGTAAATGGGTAGTAGAGAAGAATCTTTTCCCTTTATATTGGGTTTTAGTTTAGTCGGTGGGGTAGCGCTTGTCATGGGTTTTAGTTTAGTCAGTGGGCTGGACTACGAGCTATTTAAAATGATTTGATTGTGATGTTTTTCTTAGATGTTTATAATAGTTTAACCTGGTGCTAGGTAGATCTGATGACATAGTGTCCATTGCTACATCATGGTGGAAGGATCTCAAAGGCTGGAAGATTGTGGACATATGAACATGGGTCAATTTCTTGTTACGATTCATGCTCGTGGGACTATTTGTCGTTGTTGGAGTTGAATACGTTGGTGAAGAACTAACAATCTGGTGGGGACAGGCTTAAGCAAAAGGAAAAATTCTCTTCATGGAGCAAGTAAAGCTAGGAGCCTGAGTGTATACTGCATACATGCTATTGAGGGTATTAGTATTGAAGAGGTGACTACTACTATAGAGTTTGGTGAGACTACTCAAGAACCAGTTCATGATGGCGAGCTTACTCAAGAACCGTTTCATGATGGTGAGCTTACTCAAGAACCGGTTGAGTTGGAACAAGTTACTGAATAACCGGTTTATGATAAACTAGTTACCAAAGAACCAATTTAGGATGAACTAGTTACTAAAGAACTGGTTAAGGATTAACCAGTTACTAAAGAATCAATTCAGGGTGAACTAGTTACTCAAGAACCGGTTCATCATCAACTAGTTACTCATGTAGTATTACAAAGGCCATGAGTGGCAATGAAAGATAAAGGGAAAACCAAGGATATTTTTGAAGTGGATCAAACAATAGCATCAAAGCAAGATAACGGAAAATCCAAGATTATCGTTAAAGAGGAATCTAGTGACAATGGGGAAGACTGTGATGATTCGAACTTTGTTCCTTTTGAAGAGGAGGCTTTTAATCAGGCTGATGTGGCACCCATAGTGGTGAGTGACGATGAACTGTTTGGGGATTTTTGTGCATATGTTGATGATGAAAAAAGGCCAATTGTATATGAGGATGAGGATGCCACTTTGTCACCTAGGATAGGAAATTTGAATGACTTAAGTTGTAAGGAAGATGCATGTACAATTCCTAAAAAGAGCAGTAGGAAGAAACATGTCCTTAAGTCCAGAGACCTTATTCTTAGTGGTGATATGCAGATTCCAAGGTTTGAGTTAGGGTTGAAGTTTCAGGGTACTGCTACATTTAGAGAAGCAGTCAGAAAGTATTTTGTAATACAAGGAAGACAATTAAAGTTCTTCAGGAATCAACCTGATCACGTTAAGCTTAAATGCTATCATGAGTATCCATTTGTTATTTTAGCGTCTTTAGTAGAAGGAAACAAGTGCTTGCAGGTCAAGGAGCTGAATGAGGAGCATGTGTGTGGTACGGGCAATTTCAATATTCATGCTAATGTCAAGCGGATGGTAAAACAATATGCTAGGCAGGTGACAAGTAGCAAGTGGGATTTTACAAAATTTCAAGATATTGTATGTGTTGAAACTGACTATAGACCATCAAAAGCCACTTGTTACAAGGCAAGGTCCATCATTTAGAAGCTTGTTGAAGACTCATGTAAAAAATAGTATGAAATACTTGGAGAATACTATCTTCAATTGTTGAAGACCAATCCAGGTTCAACTGTGATTGTAAAGTTTCAATTGGAGTCCGATGGGATAGCTAGATTTTAGAGGGTGTATGTTTACTTCAAAGCCAGCATTGATGGATGGATTAACGGTTGTAGACCATTCATAGGGTTAGATGCATGCCACATTAAGGGGATTCACCGAAGCCAACTTCTTTAAGAAATAGAAGTGGATGCCAACAATGAGATGTTTTTCGTGGCATACGTCATATGTGAAGTGAAAAATTTCAGCAATTGGAGGTGGTTTTTGGATATTTTATAGAAAGATTTACATATTCGAGATAACGGGGGGTTGTTAGTTATGACAGATAAACATAAGGGATTTGTTGGGGTCGTTAGTTAGATTAATCCCGATGTAGAGCATCGCCATTTCTTAAGGCATCTTTATGAAAACTTCAATCATACTTATAAAGGGATGACCCTCAAAGAACAAATGGATACTATTGCAAGATCCACCACCATTCCTTGATTTTAGGAAGAGATAAGAAAGATGGAAGAGATGAATCCTAGTGAAGCTCGATGGTTAAAAGAATAAGATGCAAGGAAGTGGTGCAGATCCCATTTCAGGGCTGATTTCAAGTGTGACATTTTCCTGAACACTCTATTCGAGGCATTCAACAAGGTAATTGTGTCGTATATAGCCAAACTTGTATTGCCTGTGTTGGAAAAAGTTAGGCAGTACATCACAGCTTTTCTAACTGGGAGACATGATGAAGGTCAATTGTGGCATGGCCACCTAGTGGTAAAAAGGATTCAAGCCATGTTAGAAGATCATAAGATGAAAGGGCATAGGTTGATTCCTACACATTGTGGGAATAATATTTTTGAGATCATTCATCCATTCAGAAGAATATTTGTAGTGGACTTGAATCTCCAAACATGTTCCTGCAAAAGATATGACTTTAATGGAATCTCATGCCCTCATGCATGCAGTACAATAAGCCGCTTTAAGGGAAACCCAGAGATGTTTGTCCATCAGTGTTATAATTACGAAGTTTATACGATGTCATATGAGGAGATCATCAAACCAGTCTCTTGTGAAGACTAATGGGAGAAATTTGGGTATATACCCTTCAAGCCTCCTAAATATCACATGCAGCCTCGGAGGCTGAAGATGAAAAGGAAGAAAAATCAGAATGAGGGGGCACCATCAGTCTACCATGTTTCCTAGATACCATTCAATAGTAAAATGTGGCAATTGTGGGTCCAACAAACACAAGGGAAATTCATGCACACAGTCATGGATCCTAATAAGGAAGCCAAGTTCAAGTGTAAGCAAGAACAAAGGAAAAAAAGAAGAAGCAGACAAAAAAGAAAATGATGGGATTGTGGGCAGTGTACATGTATATTTGACTTACTCATGGTTGTATTTTGCTGTCTGTTGCCGTATTTTCATGTATTGTTACTAATTTTACTATATAGTTGTTATATTATGTTGGTTTTGTTGTAATTTTGCTGTATTGTTGGTGGTTTTGTTGTATAGTTGTTGGTGTTGCTGTATTTTCCTGTATTGTTGTCACGATTGAAAATGTCGCCAATATCGGCGATATATCGACCGATATATCACCATTTCCGGCCACCGGCAGCTAAGAAGGGGGGAAGGAAAATCTTCCACCAAAATCGAAGATTTCGGCCATTATCGGAGGATATCGGCGATTATCGTCGATATTGGCCGAAATCTTCGATTTGATTGGATCAAAATGGTAAATAGGGTAAATTTGTAATATTGATCGGAGGAAATCGGGGGAAATCATTCAGTACCTTACAGCAGAAGGCCGGAGAAACCTCGAAGAAAACCTCTCAGCCTACCCTTGACGATAAATGGTGTCGTGCTTACAGTCCCCGAAATCCCCAACCACTCGAAGCACCACAAACCTCGAAGAAAACCTCTTAGCCTACTCTCGGTGGCTGCTCCACCAAAAAAATCTCGTCACCTTGCGTCGTCTCGCCCACCCTTATGGTCACTTTCGCCACCTCTGATCTCTCAGTCTCGCCCCCCTCTGCCCTGCCGCCCACCATTTCCTCTCCAAACACTCAAGCGATCGAGAGAGGGTGAGAGAGAGAGAGAGAGAGAGAGATAGATCGTTGGGTTAAATAACCCGAATGAAACAGAGCGTTTCATTTTAAGGGTTTTATTATTTTTTTACTTTTGGGGAAGAGAGTGAGAGATGAACCGGGTGTTTGCTACTTTCTGGGTGAACTTGGTTCTTTTTGGTTTATAGTTTTTTTTCCCAACAGAGACTGTTGAGTGCCAATTGCAATTACCTCTAAGAATAAATTTACTTTTGGGTTTAAACCTCAATTGGTATCAAAAAGACCTAAACACCAAACAAGTGTTTCCCATTCCCATTCCCATTCCCATTCTCATTCTCATTTCCCTGTTATGCATTCTACTTTCTTAGTTCAATTTCAAAATTTCAAAATATAAGTTATTCTCTTATACTTTTGTGATTAATGAATTTTTACCACATAGACATTATAATTAGAATTTTTTATTTCAAATTACTATCAGTGTTAATTATGTTTCTGTAGGAAGAATCCGACTGATTAGTTTGAATCCTCAATTTTCCAAAAAAGAAGCGACCAGTAAATAAACTATAGTTGAATTTGCGAACAATAAAAAATAAATGAATGAAATCTAGGGCCAGTCCAACTTTTGAACAAAAATTGACTCTTTTTTTCATCAATTTTTTTTCAATTTTACATATATTTATTCATTTTATAATTTTTCTTCCATTTAAATTTTTTTATGCTTATTGTTATGTTTTTAATTATATTAACATTCAATTATAGTAATTCACTTCAATTACATGTATGTTTAAATTTTATATTATTAGTCATCGGCAGAACCTTATTATATCATATTATTCATTATATATTTATTATATCATAGTCATTTTATAGATTTTATTAGTCCTATATAACCATCATTGGGTACTTAAGTTTTCCCCAAAGTTTTCATTCCAAATTTCCAAATTTCCAACTTTTTAGATCGAATTTCCCTCATTTTTGTTGACCGTAAACGATATCGATATCGATGTCGATATTTGGGATGAGATATCCGTAAATTTGACTAGCGATATATCCGTTGATATCGATATTGTCATCCTTGATTGTTGCTAGTTTTGCTATATAGTTACTAATGTTGATGTATTTTGATGTATTGTTGCTCGTTTACTGTATTTTTATGTATAGTCACTAGTGTTGCTGTTATTGTTTTTTTGTTGTATTATACTGGTGTTGTTGCAATTTTCTATATAGTTGTTGTATTATGCTAGTTTTGCTTATTGTATTGTTGCTGTAATTTTGCTGTATTTGGTCCTAAATACAGTCAAGCCAAGTTCCTGCTTCCCATATTGATGCAACAACTTCCATTACTAATGCAGCATAGTCAAGCCAAGTTCCAGCTTCCCACACGGATGCACCACAGTCAAGTCAAGTTCCAGCTTCCCATTACTCTTCACCTACAACAACCCAGCAAGAAAAACAAGAAAAAAAATATCTGCAATGAAAACTAGGTCCTCTGTTAGCCTACTTGTGCATTAAACAATGACACCACCACTTCTTGATTCTCAAGCTATTTAAGTCTTACAAGTCCAGCCGTATAAATAAAGTCCAGTTGCTAGTTCTAAGGGAAAGATGATCAAGTCACCTGTAAATAAAAAAGGGGATGACAGAGCCAAAGCCAAGTCCAATGCCAAAAACAATCAACAAAGATTGGCTCAAGAATGCAAAAGAATTGCTACCCCATTGGTATCATCATATTGACATTGGAACCTTTTGATGTTTGTAGTTTTTAGACATGCACTAACTAGTGGTGTGTTTGTTAGACTAAACAATCAAAATTTTTGTAATGCTCCAAATTTGATAAACATTGGAACCATTTGATGTTTGTAGGTCTTCTAGACATCTACTAGCTAGTGACCACATTGAAATTGTAATGGTGAAATAGTTTAATTCAAATTTGATATCTTTTATTCTCAAAGTGGCCACATTGGAATCCTAGAAAGTTTCACAAAGTTTATGCTCAACTTGATAATCCTCAAAGCTTACACTCAAATTGTAAATCACAATTCATCAAAAAGTTGATCCTTTAAATATTCATAACATCCACATTTCATCAAATTTTATCACATTCTCTAACATTCCAGCATCATAACATCCACCATTCATAACAATCTACATCATACATAACACTTCACTACAAGCTCAAAGCTTTTGCTCAAACCTTACACAAACACAATTCCTTGGCTAATGCTAATCACTACAACCCAAGCCAGTATAAGGATAATCCTAAGCCTAAACACCTTCCTCTTCTCATTCAAAAATTTATCTTCTCCTATGTCAAGCTTCTGTAGCAGCTTGAGAATTATTTTTGTTGACCTACTACACATTTTTGGATCCAACCACTCCCAAAAGTCACACTCTTTGCCACGATCTCTACCCCCAAACCTGCATCATCAAAACCATCATCAATTGCATACATAAAATTAAGATTGAATTTTTTTTTCAAAAATTGAAAATATTCATTAGTTTCAAATAACTGAAAACCCATAAATTATCAATTCCTTCCATAAATTCCGTAGCTCTAACCATCAATTCCTTCTGAACCTTACACATTATCTTTAAACCCTAAAATTCATACCAAATTGAGATAACTACTACTTACTCGAGAATTTGGACAAACGAGGAACCTCCTCCATGGGCTATCATCAGTCCATGACTGATGATAACCCTACAATAAAAAACCATGTTGCCTCTCATTCTCGACTCTCTTCTATATCTCCCCAAATAAAAAACCATATTGTTGAAGTCTACACTGTCAGTGCAATCCCCCTCTTTCAAGTCATCTATCCCTCCAATCGAAAACTCTGCAATCCCTGCGCAATTTCGATGCCAATTTCTTCAATTCCACTAAATTTTGTGAAGCCCTAACAGAGAAATTATCCCTAATTCGATTTTCTCTCAATGTTTCGATTTTGATAGTGCACCCTCATTTTACACGCCATCCTCCCTTGTGCCATAGGATTCCACATCTTCAAACATTAACGTCGTCAAGGATGGCTTCAATGAGATGGTACAACGGTTCTTTCGGTATAACCATTCCTTGTGCATTTTGAGATTGACTGGCGTTTTCCTGATGCATTTTAACCTAATAAACCTTCCTTTTTTCTGGGCCAGGTATGTTCCTATTCATATGTAAGTTCATTTTTTAATATTATTGTAATAATTATTGTTATATCTTGCCATAATATCTTGGATATAAAATGCAACCTTGTCGAGCCAATCTTTATCACTACAGCGGCGTCTAAGGGTATTTTTTTTTTCTTCCTGAAATCTTATTACATTGTTTATACAGCAAAAGTCCTGTTAAAATTTTGTAGGATGTGGTGGCAATGGCGACGACAATTAGTTGAGAACGCAATTGTTGGAACTAGAGTCCACATTGATGCCTTATGTATAGTCCAGTGACAATTCTATAACTTTCATTCCCTTTCAGGTTTCTATTGTTATTTTCTGCTATGACTATTAATAACTGTTTGATCAATTTAGGGCTTATAATGTTCTGGGCTCACTATAGGGTATTATCAATTTAGGGTATATGCGTGGATTTAAGTACACTAATAAAAGGGGGCTTGAATACACATGGGTCCTCAAGTTGGATACATAAAGTATATGGAAGAAATCATTGATGAGCCAAATTGTTTAGTTTTGATCAAGGTTAGTGCTAATATCATTTAGAAGAATGTCGATTTACATGTACATTTTTTTTCTTTTATATTTTAAGTCCCATACCCATATCATATCTGCATTTAATTTCAATGGTTTTGTCTATTTGGATTTTTTGTTTTGCTGTAAACTGATTTGGGTGTAGTTCTATTGACATGTAATTCTATTTAGGTGTTTCTCACAAATTTATTTGAGAAAACTATTACTTTCATTTTCAAGTTTTTCTTTAACATCTAAGATGCGAATCTGTACATGTTATTCTATTTTTGCCAAGACATATTGCAGTATTTTGCTTCCAATTTACTATGAAATCAAGTAAAATTTTAATTTATAATATTGCAGGGTAAGAAGATCTTAAATGTCTTCTGCATTAGGTACTAACTAATACCCTTTACTTCACGGTTTATAGATATTGCTTTTGACTTGTTCCCTTTGTCAATGTTGATGACTAGATATTTTACTATATGTTTTATCCCTAAAACTTGTGTTTGTCAAAAACTTCGTGATAAAAGCCAAGGAAAAATTACATGTTTTTATCTTTTTGGCAGGACTAAGAAGATTTGCATTAATTTCCTTATCTTCCCATTTAATCACATAATTTGAGATGATGTTCTTCTAATGTGTTTTGGTTTTTAATAGGATTGAGGAATAAAAATATGGACAATTTGGGAGATTCAAGTGTAATATGCATCCTAGAAGTAGAAACTGCCTCTGCACAACCATCCACTTCGTTGGGCAACATTGGGCGGCAGGTTTCAATTGTTCGCATAATCTTTGGCGGAGTTTTTGAATTTTCATGAAAATTCACCCTTGACCGCGCGAATATACATCATCCACCAGGCCAAGTGTTCAATAAAAGTCACACTTTTTTGAGTTCGATCGATATGCTAACTAGTGAATTTGACAAATTCGACCATTCAGTTTGTAATATGGTGTGTCTAGACCTCGCCTGTCGAAAATGGCGACGTTTTGAGTGCTTAAAGATCTTGGATCAACAAACGAGTCGTTGAAGAACTGGTGATGTTTCAGTACCTCTGGGGCCACTATTGTAGACATAAAAAAATCAGCAGATTTTCTTGTGCTTTTAAGATGCGGGGAAGCTCATCGTATAGCTGCAAACACAAAGTTGAACACTGAATCTTCTCGTAGTCATGCGATTCTGATGGTAAAATATTTAGACTGTCTATTATCTCTTTATTTTCTTTTGATATATTTATATTCATTTTATGCATGATTCTTTCTCGATTTGAATTGTTTGGTATAGCTTAACTGGAAGGTTTGAATTGTTTGGTTTAGTGTAATTGGAATCTTGATGTTCATAAATTATTTAGTGCAGGTACAAGTAAAAAGGTCTGTCTTGGGAAGAGAAGATGGTGTCTCTTGCGAAATGGTGATTCATCTCACTTGACCAAGCCTCTCAAGCCACTTATCCGGAAAAGCAAACTCGTTGTGTAGATTTAGCAGGCTCAGAACGTATCTAAAAATCAGGTGTATATCCAACTTGTGACCTTTTATCAAAATTTATTGCTTTGTTAAGTGAGAAAAGAACGGTAACGTTAATAAATTACTCTTCTAGTATGTAGTTGCTACCTTTCAAATTCAATCATAAAACAAATTTCAAGTCACATTCCATATAGATCTATATGATGACCCATTTCCTGAAATGATATTCTTGTTTTATGTCGTATAAAAGTGACAGTTGTGTTGTTAACATTATTATAAATGAAAATCTTCAAAGTCATCAGTTATGATTAATTACTGACACCAAGTGGATTTCTTGATAGAAAGGGATCACTAGTGTTTGGTTTGCTTCACCTAGTTCATTACTTAACCACAAACATTTCTTTGCATTTTGTATCTTCTTCGATTTAAAAATTGAACAAAGAAAAAATTCCAACATATTACGGTACTTGAACACTCGTGTGCTTGAATTTGTAGATTCATAACAATCTTGTGTTCAATCAGGTGTAGAATCTTTAGAGCTTGTAATTAAAAACGCTTATATGCTTCAAAATCTTATTCTATATGTTATTGGATGCGCTATTGTTGGGCGGGCAGGTCAAGGCAGGTGAACTCGAGGACTAGGCCATTCATTACCAACCATGTAGTGGAAGTGTTGTTTCTGGAAAGGAGCTCTGTTCAATTAGTTCGTTGGGTCAAGATTGTCCTGGAAGTCATGTCCTTATCACTTACCAATCCAGTTCTCCAGAGCTTCACAAACTTCAGATTGCTTTAGCTTCTAAAGAAAACATCTTGTCACAAACTGCTTTGAAAGTTCTTATGAAAAGAAGGGATGACCTGGTAATACATAATTTTGTTTGTTCTTTCCATAATCACCTTGTCCACCAGAAAAGTTAGTTAGTCCGATTACATTTTCCAAATCCAAATGTGTGCAATTTTTTTTTTTTTTTACTTTACATCATTTAATGTTCAACGTGTTGTACATTCAATAATTAGACTAGTTAAATAATAAATACACAAGAGACTAGAGTAATAGCCTTCTGCTGTAACATGTTTGCTTTACTGCCTATTTTATTCATTTAGAATAAAGCTGTTCTTCTTAGACTCATTTGCTCGTCCGTGCAGTCTCTTCAGCAACGCAATATAGAGGATGAGATTGCTCAATGTGATGAAAAAATCCAGACGATTTTAACTGGTATTATTTTCTTTCTACTTTTTATTGTATGCCTGTTCTTAATGTCTTATTTTCCACATCTTAGTAAACTAGATGTAGATTACAAAGTTGGGGAGCAAATCTTGAATGGTAGAATCCAACCTTTCATTATAAGATCAAACCATTATAAGCTAATTAAGAAACTAAGTAGAAATGGTGATAAATAAAGTCCAACAACCTTCTTACAAGTAAAAAAGCTCGGTAAAAAGCAATTTATAATTGATGAGATGACTAAAACTGGAAACTTAAAATGGTTGAAAACATGTGTCCCTTGTTAGAACTTAAAGTTTAGCACACTTTGTTCCATCGTGGGCAGAATCCTTGATGAAATGCAAGCCATGACCCTTCAAATGTGAAAACTCATAATTTTGTAGTTCCGTTCATTTTTTTCTTAATTGGAATTATTTCTACTTTGGATGTACAAGCCACGACCTTCCCTAATGACCCCATACTGTTTTTGCTCTAGTTGCTCTTGTTTATGTTCGCTTTGAACGAACCTAATGTTTGCTGAGGTTCTGGTGCCAGTCTTTTACAGGTTATGTTTATGTTTGTTGAGACATAATACATCGTTAAATTCTGTTTATGTTGTATAGTTTGAATTCTTTTGGTTTATGAAGCAGTTAAATCAACGCCCCCCCCTATTTTTGTGTGTAACAAATGCCTTTAGTATTTACTTATCTGAAAAAAAAAGGCAGTTGAATGTTCTCCTTTTATGTTTTTACAGAAAAATGTATTACATCCTTCTTGTTGTGCAGTTTTCAAGTATGCTGATGTATAATACAGTTGAATACAACCGTCTTCTATTTTGAATTTTGAAAGATCCTCTCTCTTTTGGAACTGTAGGCAAATATTCAATCTGGGAATAGCTTCAACAAGCTTATTACATTCTTGAAGTATCCATATAAGTAAGATCGATTTTACCAAGCCTCTCCAATTTTGTTTATGGTGTTTAGAACATCACCATTATCTATTCTTTGTTTCTTGATAATAGAGATTCTGACTATGGGAGTGAGGAAATGGTAGAGTCATTGAAAGACGAGAAAAGGAGAAAGCAAATTGAAGCCATTTCGGAAGTAGAGTCATTGGTAGAGTCACTTGCCCTCAAGTTGCAGGATCTCATTGAGGATATCAGCAAATTAGAAATTAGTATCAATAATTCTCAATCTGTTGAATGCTCTAATACCATTCCTAATGATGGATAGCATTTAGGTACTAAAAAATCACATTCTAGCATGTCTTTACACATTGTTATTAATTTTGTGGTTTGATTCTAATATTTTCTTTATTTTATTGTAGGTGTTGATTAGTTTATGTGTTCTTGTGCAATTCCCGAAGATCTAATCAATTTTAACACTTTTTTTGTTGAAACTTTTCCCTTAGAGTTTGTTAATTAATTACTTAATTTTATTTGGTATTATGTACTATACTTAGTTTCTTTTGGAAAACTTAATATTACATTGACGATATTGTATTGTTGGTCATGGATATTAAATTATTGCATGTACTTATGAATCATGAATTATGAAGTTTGTTGAATTATGAAGTTCATTGATGGTTGGTATGGTATTTTAGTGAAAAAATTATGCTTCAAATATTATGTAGGATATATGGTTAAATGGGTTAAACAGGTTAAATAGGTTAAATGGGTTAAACAGGTTATTCAACACGACACGTTTAATAAACGGGTTTAAACGGGTGGGTTCGGGTTACCTGTTTAATAAACAGGTCGGGTTCGGGTTTACATGTTTTGACACGATTAATAAACGGGTCGGGTTCGGGTTGAGCTTAAATAGGTAAAATAGAATACATGACACGACACGAACCCGACACGACACGACCCATTGCCAGGCCTACAAACAACGATTTGTTACCGTCAATTCGTTTCACACCGTAACCTAATCTCAGGATGTCGAAATTCCATAAAATTTTACGGAGATGATCTATGAGTGTTTTTTTTTATTAATGTGGATAGTTGGATTACTTGAACCATGAAGAAAAACCAGAGAAAATCCTAAAACCATCGAACTCATTAACACTTAGAACTTTTGAAGGAAACTTCAATACTAATCTTCGTTTTTTGGTTTGATCAATATGATAACGAGTGAATTTGACAAATCCGGCCATTCAGTTTCCGATATGTTATGTCTAGATCTCGCCTGTCGAAAATAGCGACGTTTTGAGCGCTTAAAGGCCTTGGATCAACAAATGATGATTTGTTACCGTCGATTCGTTTTGCACCGTAACCTAATCTTAGATATCGAAATTCTGTAAAATTATACGGAGATGATCTATGAGTGTTTATGATTAATTTGGATGGTTGGATTACTCGAACCATGAAGAAAAGCCAGAGAAAATCCTCAAACCAGAGATGGTCTATAAATGTTTCTCATCTACCCTTGCTCAGAGAATGATAGCAGATGTGCCGAGCAAGCTCCTTTTAAATAACCAATATAATTATATAATTATAAATAATATATATTACATATATATTACTATATGAGTATACATTACATATTATATGATTATAATTAACATATATTACATAGTATAGATATAAACCTATATAATTAACAAATAAGTAATTTAACAACAAAAACCGAAAAAAAAAAGATTAATAAAACTAACCTTACTCGGCAAATGATAGCAGATGCCCGGGGCAAGAAGACCCTTGCATGGAGCATGCGCGTGGGGCAAGCTCCTTTTAAATAACCAATATAATTATATAATTATATTGTAATTAATATATATATAATTATAAATAATATATATTACATATATATTATTATATGAGTATACAATACATATATATATATGATTATAATTAACATATATTACATATTAAAATACATTAGTATAAAATGAACCTATATAATTAACAAATAAGTAATATTTAATAACAAAAAATCAAAAAACAAAAAGACTTATAAAACTAGCCTTGCTCGGCGAATGATAGCAGATACGCCGGGAAAAAAGACCCTTACCCGGCGCATGTACGCCGAGCAAGCTCCTTTTAAATAACCAATATAATTATATAATTATTATATAATTATAAATAATATATATTACATATATATGATTATAATTAACATATATAATTAACATTACATAGATATGATTATAATTAATATATAATTATAAATAATATATATCACATAATATATTTTATTGTATCCGGCTCGGCGAATCACGCTCCTCCACCGGGCGATGTGGGGCTAGCCCAGCGCGCCGGGCTAGTGTATTTAATATATTTTTATGTATTTTATATTAACAACAATTTTACTTATAATTCATATTTATGATTATATATTATTTAATCTATAATAAAAATATATACAAAATAAAAATAGCACATAGATTAAAAATAACATCTAAAAATACAAAATGCAAAAATACATATAATTTTACATATATATATATATACATATATTGAATGTTTTTATAGACAACGATTAAACAAGGTCGGTTTCACTATCCCCCTCCCAATCACCCTCATCATCTGAGCTATTTTTTTAATTTTGTCTTTTTACTCAATATACCCCTGAATATTGAGTTAAATCTCAAAATGCCCCTCGAACATAATTTTAACCCAATTCACCTCCTGAACACGACTTTAGTCCAAATTTACTCCTGAACGTCTACTAATTTAACACTCAGTTAAAATAAAAGGAAATTTTGTCCATAATTTTGATTCTATATGTTTCCTTCTTTAGCAAAACCATGAAGGTTGCGGATGTCATTCCCAGGTCGTTTGAAAAGAAAACTAAATCGGAAATGGCCTTACCTTAGAAAACCACCGAAGATGAATTAGATGGGGAGAATGTGGAAGACTCTGTGCTGGAAAATGGGGCCGAAGAGGGCGACGTGTCAAGTTTCAGCAGTTCACAATTCATTGTTCGTTGATATTATAAGTTTTGGTATTATCATTAACATCTCTCCTAGCGGTTCTTGTTTATATTTTGCCTATTGATATTATAAGTTTTGGTATTATCGTTAACATCTATGCCTTTATTCACACTCACTGGAAAATGAATTGTGAACTGCTGAAACTTTTATTTCCAGACTCTCGCAAAGCTTGTCCCGATGGTATTCCACTTTCTGAATGGATTCAGAAGTTTATGGAAATAGGTGATTTTCTTTTGTTTCCTTTGAACTTAAGTAACATATGATTGTTTAACTTAGTATTCTTTAGATTGTAGTGCAAATCTTTTCATTTCTCTGGTGCTTTCTCAAATTTTCATCATTGCACTACCACCAGATTTTATTAGGGGTTCACTCTTTAATTTGTATTGTTGTAGGTGGCCTTCCGTGCAGTTTAGACGGTATACTAGCATCCCAGTTGTAAATGGATATCGTAACAAGTGTGAATTATCAATTGGTTATTCTCTACAGAAAAAAGAAAAAAAAAACAACCATGGGGTTTATGCTTGGAAATTTTTGGTAACTCACCTTTTATAGAACATTTCAGTTGTATATCTTGGCATTATTTACGGCCACTATCACCATGAATGTCAAATTCAAAAGCCAAAAAATTAAAATTTAGAGGCAAAAATAGAGCCAAAAATTACTTGCCTTTTCATTGAAAATGTAACGACCCGTCTCGAATTTCGTGATTAACAAGAATTGATTAAGGATTAATTAAGGATTAAGTAAGGATTAATCGAGATTAATCGAGGATTATCGGACGATTAGAGTAAAAATGATGATTTTGCCCCTAAAAATGATGAAAATGTTGACTTTGACTCGGGAGGTCCAATGCACATGGACTGAGGACCATTACGTAGATCGAGACGATACGAGTCCGTAGACAGATGGCACATCGAAATCAGACATCGTATGGGAAAGTTACAATCACGGAAGGTTCTGAGAACTATTTACGGTTTTCGAAAAAAATGGATCTGAGTTGTCTTTAGTGGGATCCAAAATATCTGGATTGGACCAATGAATGGGTGACACTTCATTGGCCCATTTCCCCATCTTCACACATCATTATAATCTTCATTTCATTCATCTTCTTCATCTCAAACCCGTACCCTCCCCATTTTCCCATTCCATCATCTTCTTCCTTGGCTGTTTGAGAGAGACAGAGTAAGGGAGTGAGACAGAGAGGATGTGACACAGCAGTAGGACGACTCGGCTGCCGTGGACGGCGGAGGAACCATGAGAGAAAGGTAAAACCTGAAACCCTTTTGAGGTTTGAAATTTGAAATTTGGGTTTTGGACGTTTGGGATGTGTTCTAATGCCCTGTTCATGTTCTCTGAGGTTAGACGAGTTCATAGGGATAAAAATCCAAGAGTTTGGCTGCTAGAACAGCCCTGGAATGAGGCTTAAAGGTTGGTCGTGGAAGTTCGATCGTGATAGGTACTTTCTAGGGCTTTTCTTTTGGTTTGGAGGTCATAGATTGATTAATGGGCTCAAGGTGAGTCGATTAGGTGGAGAACGGAGTGAAATGGTAGTTGGATGGTCGAGATACTATCGGGCCAGGATCGTGGGTCAAACAACCCGTTATAGAGGTTCAAGTAGACCCGACCAGAGGTTGACGATGATGATGTGGCAATCCACGTCATCATCGGTCAAACCTGTCAGACCACGTGGCAAGGTGTTAGGTCCAGTTAGCAGTGACGTGGCAGTACCACATCAAACATGTCAGACCACGTGGACTAGTGGGGTGGTGCCACGTGACAACATGTCATAGTGTGTTAGATGATGTGGCAGTTGACGTGGTAGCTGACGTGGCAAGTCCACATCAGCATTATCAGACAATGTGGACTAATGAGATGGTGCCACATGGCATTGTGTCAGGTTATCAGAGCTGACGTGTCAGTGACACGTGGCACCAGTCAGGGTGTGCCACGTGGCAGGTTATCAGACCTGACAAGTGTCAGGCCTGTTAGAATGACGTCAGCGTTGACTGTCGTTGACAGGCGCGTGTGGACTTTGACTAGCGCGTGAGGGCATATGAGCACAAATTTTGAGGTGAAACTGATCTTATTCGAAAGGTTTCAACGTTTTGAATCCAATGATGGTGGTTTCAAGTCAATATGAGATCGTTTGATAGGTCATTTAGATGTTTTTAGCCTTGATAAGCATGTTCGGGACACGTTGACCGTTCTGGAATTTGTGAGGGTCTTTGATATGGACTTGTATAGGTTGATAGTGACCATTGAGTATGATTTGGATAGGTCCGGGCGTTCCGGGGAGTATGGGTTATCCTCAAAGTGGCTTACGGCGCAGGTTTCGGAACAAGCAGCACAAACGGTCTATGAGTGGACATTTGATTTATAAATATGATGCATGCATAAATGTTTTATATGTTTATGAACATGATTTGAGATTCCTTGAGTGCATATGATTTAAATATGGTTTATATTTTTGATTTTGCATTTTCGTAGAAAATGCGCTAATACACGTAGTTCGAGATTTTTGTCTTATATGCTATAGGGGCTTAGGCCGAGTATTCTACATGCATGTGTTTTATATGATTTTTATGGTTTCACGGAGAGGCGTGAAACCGAGGATTTGAATAACGATTTTGAATGATTTCACGGAGATGCGTGAAATCGATATTCGAGCATGAGTCCCAGTTAATAAGACCTTGACTTGGATTGAAGTCAAGGACGATTTTGGAAAGTGCTTTGAATCATGAAATGGCTTTCAGATTTGGAAATATCTTTCGGGCGTATGACTTAATTGATTTACGATTTGACTTAGAGTATAGTCAAACACGAGGAAATGATATCGGGATGTGACCCAGTTATGATTTATGAAAGATATTTCGGACATGAGACCCAGTTGTGGATTTGATAGGATTTGAGGAATTTTGGATTTATGAAGTGTTGCTGGACACTGTTTTTATGATGGTTTTATGGAAACCGATTTGATGAGATTATATCCGGGCGCAGACCCTATTGAGATGATTTTGGGCTGAGTCCCTACGAGATTTAGCTATTGCTTTCACTGAGACCATCCTTTAGAGATTGATATGACTAGAGCCTCCGGTAGGGATGTATTTTCCCGGAGAAGTCCTGATGATAATACTCGCCTTCGGGATGGGATGTGTCCGCCCGGAGAGGTCACGAAACACTGCCTGTTATCGTGTAGCCGAGGGAGGCTCGACTCAGGAGTGTTGGTATTATATGGAGATCGATCGGTGATGTGTTCACGACGATCTGGAACATCAGTCGGTGATGTGTTCACAACGACGTGCTCGAATTGAAGCAATCCTAGAGCTATTGGGCACGCGTTGCTAGGATATCATGACTGATGTTGGATACGAAGATTGGTTATGTTTGTTTTCGATGGGTGCTATGTGCACAGAGGTTTTCACTGATGTGATATGAGAGTTTACATATGTTTTTCACTAGTTGACTTGAGAAGCATTTTTCACTGATTATGGATTGGAAAAGCAATATGATTTTATTTAAAGAAAATGTGTGTTATAACTTGTTTTCTGATGCATGCATGTTTTAAGTAAAAGGTATAATTGTCATTTTCAGAATTTTTTTTTTATAACTGATTGTTTTTTTCTACTCACAACTTTTATGGTTTTTGATACCCTTCAGGTTGATTGTAGATGCGGGTTGTTGCAGAGACCGAGACATCACATGCCGTTGTGTAACCCCCCCGAGCGGGTTAAGGTTTTATCCCTGGTCTAACACGGGGTGTCAGCCAGGAGCAGGGCACATCCCACTATAATCTAGGGGGATTGGGATGGGTCTTGTCAGAGAAAGTCTTTTTAATTTATCCGATTTCCAATTCTTGCGTAAATGTACCAGGCATTTGCTCAGTCGAGGATCAAATGTTCCACCGTCGTCTTCACCGTCATTATCATCGTCGTCATCCACTACCTCTGTCATTATCACATTATCATATTCCTGACATTTAATGCCAGTCTTGCTAAACTGTTGAAACTTGACACATCACCCTCCTCGACCCCATTTTCCGGCACAGAGTGTAACGACCCGTCCCAAATTCCTAGATTTGACTAGTGACTAATCACGATTAGTGAGGTTAATCGGTGATTAGTTAGGCGAAATCGGACGAACGATGTGAAATGACCGTTTTGCCCCTAGGCGTGGCCAAAATGTTAACTTTTCATTTTGGCGGTCAAATGGACTTTGACCGATGACTGTGACGTAGTTTAGGATGTCACGAGTTCATAGACAGGTGGCACGTTCAATTCCGACATTCGAGGAAGAAGTTATGACGTTCGGAAGTTTAGGGGCATTTTGGTAATTATGGTTTAAAAGGGACAAATGTTGACTTTTCGACCGGGAGATCAGATGGCCGAGGGCCAAGGACCATTACGTAGATCGGGATGATACGAATCCATAGACAGGCGGCACGTCGAATTCGGACGTTCGACGGCGAAGTTACGGTTCATGGAAGTTTAAGTGCACTATTACACGAATTACGAGACGACCTAACTTTTGGACTCTAATGGGGCCCAGATATTTTATGGAGGCTCAATGGATGAGTGACACTTGTCACCCATCCACATGCCATCCTTATATCTTCATGCATCGACCATTTTCCTCATTCAAACTCAAAAGCCGATCTCACCATTTTTCATCTCGTCTGTGCAACCCAAAACCAATCCAACCCTTTCCTGTTTTATCATGCCTGAGGACCAAGAGAGTTAAGAGGGACTAAGAGGAGGAGCTGTGGACGTGGTGGCTGGCCTGGACGGCGCCGCCGTGGCCGGTGGAGCCAAGAAACCCGATAGGTAACTCGGTTTGCCCAATTTCCATTTTTAATTCGATTTCCTCATTATGGTTGCTTTTAAATGATTAGGATGAGTTTGTTAGGATATTAGGAAGTTATTATGATGATTAGGAGGGTGGTTCACGGCGGAGGAGGTCGTGAGAATGGCTGGGAAAAACAAGGCCGTGAGGCCCTTCGATTATAGGTAGGATTTAGGAGTTTTTAGTAAGGTTTAATGATTGGGATTGATAGGGAATGAAGAAATAGGAATTATAGGATTAATTAGAGTTGGAATCAGACCAAAAAAAAAGGGAGAAAACCGTCGAACCGGTCACGCCGGTTCAGACCGGTCTAGAACCAGAAAACTGGTTCACCTGATGTAGGTGACGATGAACAGTACACAGGGCCTTCCTGGAGCGCGTGAGGGCGCGTGGCCCATAATTTGGAGAAGTATTCAACATACGAAATCTTCTATTCGATGTAATGAACATTTTGGGACTGGTTTCGTGTCGATCAGACACTGTCTCGATAATGTTCGGGGCATCGGAAGGTTTAGGATCGGTTTTAAAATAGTTAGAAAATCGGGAAAATTATGGGACTTCAATGAGAAATTAATGAGACTATTAGTAATCCACTAAATGAATTTGGACAGGTTTGGGAGTCCCGGTGATGGTGATTGACCCGGGAGACGATTATGGCACACGTATCGAGGAGCGGCTTCAGACGGTTTGTGAGTGGACCTTGATTTCTAAACTTTGATGCATGCGTAAATGCTTTATATGGATTATGATTGTGATTATATGATATGTATTTGGATATTGGTGAATTATATGCTTTCACGCATTGCGAGGCGATTTACGGGCTTGCACGTAAATCGAGGTTTTCCGATTTTATACTGATTTTCCATACTTGTGGTTTTGGATATGATTTCATGAAATGGTTTTGGATTTGAAAAGGTAAACTTGGGTTCGAGACCCCTTTGTTTCGGAAACCCTCGGACTCGATGTCCCTTTTTGTTACGTTCTTGGGCCGGAGGCCCAATTGGTTCTTAAATTGATTTCGGATTTGGAAATATAGAATTGGGCATGAGACCCATTTGATTTACGAAATTGGGCACGAGCCCAGTTGGTTTACGATTCGGACCAGAGGTCCAGTTTGGCTGTGGATTCGGGCCTAGGGCCCAACTATGTGTTACAAATGGTTTTTACGGGTCATGACAGTTTATGGGAACCGGCATGAACCCTTGAAAGGATTTATGATTCATGACGGCTAGTGAGGGCCGGGCATGAACCCTTGAAAGGTTTTATGGTTCATGACGGCTAATGAGGGTCGGGCATGAATCCTGGAAAGGTTTAAAGAATGATTTCAAAAGGTTTTTCATATGCCATCCTTTATATATGATTGTCTCCTCCGGGGAGGGTCGTTGGCCTGAGTGGACCCCGGAGTAGTCACGGAGTACTGACTGAGTGGAGTCGCCCCCCAGTTGGGTTCCTTACTCTCAGGATGGGCATGGTTCGTTACCTCCAGGGAGGGTCATTGATCTACGAACATTGACCTGGGTGGACCCTGGAGAGACTTGGGTTTGAGACCCCGGTTAGCACGCCCGTAGCTTTATTTTACCGTGACAGGTTCTTGGATATGAAATATAATGGATAAATATGATTTCAAGTGGTTTGGGAAATTGTGTTTTATGATGATAAATGGATTTAGGCTGAGGTCCCACATATGTTTATGATGTTATGGTTTTTTGTAAATGGTTTTGGGCAGGAGACCGTGTGACTTGTATTTACGGAACTTGGGGCTGACACCCTAATTATGGTTGTTTAAACATATGTGATTGGATAAATGGTTTTTCTATGCATGCATGCTTTTTAGTGAAGGGTATAAAGGTTTTTATGAAATATGTTTTTATAAACTCTTTATTTTTGTCCACTCACAGTCTTTCTGTTTTTAATACCCTTCAGGTTGACAGCGGATGTGGACTGTAGCAGAAACCGAGAAGTACACTGATAGCCCGGGAGGGCAAAGGTCGGAAATATCCCCTGTCTGACAGTCAGACAAGGGATATTTCCGACCTTTGCCCTCCCGGGCTATCAGAGTACGCCAGGATCCGGATGAGGTATGTGATATTTCGGTCTCTGCTACAGTCCACATCGACTGTCAACTTGAAGGGCAGTCAAAACATTAAAAGCTGTGAGTGGACAAAACAAAAGTTTATAAAAACATTTCCATAAAGACATTTGTACCCTTCACTAAAAAACATGCATGCATTCGAAAACCATTTAACCAAATGGAACCATCTGTGGAAACTAAGCCCAAAACCATAAACATACTGAAACCAAATACACGAGCCACTGCTCAAATCCTGTGCACACATGTGCACACCACATATCAAAGAATCATAAAGATTCAACCATACCGGCCACTGCCCAAAACTATACAAGACTCAGCCCAAAACCATCATGAAACCAAGTACACGAGCCACCACTCAAATCCTGTGTAACCACACATCACATATCATAATCCATATATAGATATATAATTCACACAACCAATCCTGTCACGGTTTCCAAAGCTACGCGCGTGCTACCCGGGTCTCAATCCAAGTCTTCTCAAAGTCAAGGTCAATGTCCGCAGACCACTGATCCTACCCGAGGTTATAGTAACCATAGCCTTCCTGAGAGTAAGGAACCCAACTGGGGGGTGACTCCACTCAGTCGGTGCTCCGTGACTACTCTGGGGTCCACCCAGGCCAACGACCCTCCCCGGAGGAGATAATAGAAGTAAAGGAAGGTATATGAACATATATATACATAATACCAATATCCATGCCCGGTTCCCCTGAACCGTCATGATCCATAATATCCATTCCATATATATATATATATATATAACATCCTCCATGTCCGGTTCCCATAAACCGTCATGTACCACAATCACATAACCAGGGTTCATGCCGGTTTCCATAACCCGTCATGAACCACGATACCATAACAAGGGTTCATGCCGGTTCCCATGAACCGTCATGAACCTGGAAATCCATTTAAGGTTCCCTGACCTGAAATCAAAACCGTAAAGTAACCTGGGTCTCGTGCCTGAACATATGACATCAGCTGGGCACCGTGCTCGATATCTGAGGCCATATGCCCGAGACAAAACCAAATGGGTCTCATACCCGAGTTTATCCTTTTAGAAATCCAAATCCAAATCATTTACACCATTAAAGAAATACAGACCCGTATAAGCACCGTATAAGGCCGAAACCTCGAAATACGTGCCTATACGTAACCACATACAAATGCACCCATGGCATCATCAAACATGTAATAAAACATATAATAAACATTTATCCACGCACCAATACAGAGTCTTCCACTTTCTCCCTTGGTAAGGTCATTATGGATTTAGTGTTCTTTTTAAAAGTCCTGGGAATAACATCTGCAACCTTCATGGTTTTGTTGAAGAGGGAAATATATGAATCAAATTTTTGGACAATATTTCCTTTTTATTTTAACAGAATCTGTTAAATTAGACGTTTATGGAGCAAATTAGGACTAAAATCGTGTTCAGGAGGTGAATTGGGTCAAAATCATGTTCATGGGGCATTTTGAAACTTAGCTCAATGTTCAGGGGGCATATTGAGTAAAAAGCCTTTAATTTTTTTTGTGAGGTTCTAAATTCAAACCCAAGAGGTGATAAATAAAATGAATTTAACATCTGCAACGATTGTTATATTTGTTGATGCTAAATGGTGTTAAAAATAACAGTATTTATTTGCTGATGCCAAAATGTGAGATAAAGGTAACATTATTTATTAGTATGGATGCTATTTTATACATTAGGCAACATTAATTATGAAACTGATGCATAAAGTAATATTTACAACAGTTCTATAAATTATGTTGTTTATGTGGTGTTGCCTAAAATTAAGGGGGTTGTGTTCAATTTGGAATTGTAGAGGATTTTAAAAACTATTAGAAATTCACATGTATTCAATGAGAATTTATGAGTGTTTTAAAATATATTTGAAAAGTTCAGAGGTATTCAAATTGGAATTGTAGAGGATTTTAAGAACTTAAAACATGTCCATCTAAATTCTAGTGTATTCAATTAGGTTTTCAAGAACTTTCATATAAATCCGGGTGTATTCAAAATAACAATAATTTAGAAGGATCTAATTAATTTGAGAATTTGGGTGGATTATAAGATGAAAAGTATGAATAACAAAGGTCAAAACAATTCCACCTAGGAATTTTTTTGAGTAGTTAATGAGACACTTATCCAATCACTCCTCAGTCCAAAAAATTTCTTTGGCATATCCCCAATATTCAACAAATACCGTAAAAAGAGAAAGATGGAAATGATTTGCCTAAGCAAATGCGATGTTATACATTTCTGGAAAAATGAGGCAGAAAGGGACAGATTTCAAGGAACTTTGAAGTTGTTGAAGTGCATTGTTTATCTCCCAAACTAATGATCCCATCTCAGATGATTTTTTCATGATTTTAATTGTTTTTGCCAGTTCTCTCAAAATATCTAAAGAGTATGTGTTTGCTATTTTGCAGGTTTTGCTGAGATGCTTCTTGAATCTTGAGGTTTCCAATCCCACCTGGTGTCTGCCCAGCCCACAAATAATATGAAATTGTTTACAAATTAGAAGCTTATGAAAGATTGAAAGAAGGAAGGATAGACCAACCTGAATTTGTGACTCTTCGCAACTACTGAGAGCTTCAATACAGTAAGCACAGCTACGCATGGATGCCCTGATCTTGAGGCCAAGAGAGCTTGGGTATTCAATATGGATTTTTTCAACTATGGGTCAGAGCTTGGTGTGGGGTTTTGCATGCAGAAACCGAGAAGGATGAAGATTGAAGAGGAAGAGTCTACGTGACTTTGTAGTTATCATCTGATTTTTTATTCGATAATAGTTTGGTCAATGAATCCCATAAAAACTATATAATGTATATAAATTTTTGAACATTTTTAAATAGAATTTAATATAAATTCCCACAAGTTCCATATGCACCTTATAAATTCTATATAATTACATAAATACATCATTTTAAAAATGTGTTTCAAAATTTTCTACTACCCCCAGGGGCGGACTGACCAAGGGGCAAGGAGGGTCACTTGACCCTCCCCCCGCCGGAGAAACCCTCAAGCAAATAAGTTTTTGACCCCTCCGCTCTTGCTCTGGCCTCCTCTGCGCCGGACTGCCCCCAGCCCAGCGGGGAAGATGACCCCTGTTTTTTTTTTTTTTTGCTGAAGGTTCAAAACGACGTCATTTCACTTAACCCTCCCAATCTTCTTAAAAACGACGTCGTTTTCGCTGTTTAAGTTTAAAAAAAAAATGAAGGACGACTCCCTGCCTGCAGCCCGCACACCTTCCGCCGTTCTGCGTCTCGCACTCTCGCTCTCGGCTCTCCTCGCCTCCCAAATCCCAACCTTCTTTGGCCGACATCTTCTCCCCTGCCTCTGCGAAAGTCCGTTCCCACCACCCACCAGGCCACCACGGCACCACAGTCCACAGGTCCACCGTCCACAGTCGGCTCTGCCTCTGCAGCGAGCCAGTGAACCAGCAGTTAGGCTCTAGCAATCTAGCCGTCTAGCCTCCAGGCTCCCCGCTCCAGGTCGTCTCCCTCTCCTAGTCTCCTCGAGTTTGTCTTATATTCTTGTTTCCTTGAGAATGAAAAATTGATGAACTGGGTTCTCGAAATGTTCATGAAATTGATGATCTATTTTTTATTTATATAAAGGGTACTAACATCTTAATTAGCATCAACAAACTGTTTTGAATTTTGCTCAGCAATGAAGGGTATTAATATCTTAATTAGGGAATATGCAGGGAGATTGGAGCTGATGTAGAGATGAAGGCATAAGCGAGACATTAGTACCTTTATCCCTTATTTGACATGTGTTGAGAGTAATTTTGAAACACCCCCCCCCCCCCCCCCCCTCCCCCCCCTCCTCAAATGTCCGTTCACACTTTTAACGGTTTTGTTGACCTTCCAGGCCATTGTAGGGAGATTGGAGCTGATGTAGAGATGAAGTCATAAGCAAGACATTAGTACCTTTATCCCTTATTTGACATGTGTTGAGAGTAATTTTGAAACTTCAGTTTATTTGTCAGACGGGAGCAGGAGCTGACACGGTTATCAAAGCATTTTAGAAATGGTACTTTCAAATAAGAGGGATAGCATTTTGTTCCCAGATCGTGTCTTAAGGGTAAGGACATTCGTAGATTCCACTGAAGTCTTAGTAACTTAAAGTGTTGTGTTGAAACTTCTTGTGTTGTCGCCTTGAAAGTTTTCTCAAAATATGATGACCACCACAATGCAAATGCTTGCATGTAATCATAGACCACCTCTATGGAAAAATGATGCCAAATGCGTACGTTGAAGAAAGATTGGTTGGACGAACAATGCATCACCAATAGAAAATTTTTGAAGTTGGAAGGACGTGGTCGTGTTTATTTCCTTTATATAGAGAATTGGGATGGCCAATTGGAATCCAAATTGGCGCGTAAAGAAATTAGATTAATAGGCATCAAAGTCAGAGTGCGTTCTCTGATAGGGATTTCCACCCTTTAGGAGGTCCTTGTGTAACGACCCGTCCTGAGTATCGGGATTTAATATTGTTTAATTATGATTTAGAATGACTAATCTGGGATTAGTTGAGTGAAATCGGACGAATTGTGCAAAATGACCGTTTTTCCCCTGGGCGTGGGCAAAATGTTGACTTTTTGATCGGGAGGTCCGATGGCCGAGGGCCAAGGACCGTTAGGAAGGTCTCGATGCCCTGAGTTCGTAGACAGGCTGCACACATCAATCGGAGTCCGGATGACCGAGTTATGGCCTGGATGCGTGACGGGCATTTTGGTAATTTCTGAACTAGGGGCCTTTTGGTCATTTTACCCCTGGTCACTGTAGCAACCGCGGGGAACAAGTGCTACACCACCATGTGCGGTGGTTCTGAGTGCCCATTTGATTATTCAAGTTGTGTGCTAGAAAGTATGGATTGTTTAAAGCCTTATAGGCATCAGAACATGGCTGATTCATTCCTCAACGTGGACAACATTGTTAATTCGAGATTCGAACTTTGCGGGAAACATGTCTCAGTGGCCAAGTTGGCTTCCACGAGCTTTTAGGATGAGACAAGTCGATTAAACTGAATGAGAGTTGAGTGGTCTTCATTCAGATACACTGAGGGTCGAGTGATAGAGAGGAAAACCGTGGAAAACCATTTTTGGAATTTGAGAGGGAAAATTCGAAATTCAATCCTAGGGCCCTGAGGATCAAATTGGAGCTCACTTTCAGCTTCCTGGGAGTGCCACGATCAGAATCATGGAAAGAAGGAAGCAAAGTGGTGCCCAATTCACTCTGAACGGACAAAACGACAGTAAGCTTGAGTCGAGGTTGAGTCGTGATCATTGGGTGATCAAATGATGAAATTTATTTGGGAAATGAGTTTCACATGGTTCACTTATGCTGCTGGGTGGATCAATTGGAAGAAACCAGTTGAAATCGATGGAATTCGAAGCAGGAACAGTGACGGGTGTTCATCGTTGAATCGTTGGATTTTAGGTAAGAAATCGTGTAATTGAGTTTACAGACCTTTAGTTGAACTTAAAACGAATCTATTTGAATGTTCAATTGAAAGGATTGAGGTTGAATTGACAGAGAACAGTTCGGGTCATCTCGCGGGCCAACTGGACCCGTTTTACAGACATACGGGTTGGGACGATGACACTGTAGCAGGCGCGTGGGTTTCACGCGCAGCCACTCACGGCGGCGCATGACGGTGCGTGGGCACGAATCTCGAGGTGAGATCAACATGACTTTTATCCTATGCAATGTAACGAACATTTTAGCGTTGGTTTCATGTCAATCGGACCCCGTTCCGATACTGTTCGAGATGTCCGAAGGTTGTAAGTCGGGTTTAAAAATAATTAAAAATTCGGGAAAATTTCGGGACTTGAATAGGATGCTAATGAAGAGGTTAGTGACCCTCTAATGTGATTTGGACATGATTGGGAGTCCCGGTGATAGTGGTGTGGCCCGGGAAGGCCTATGGCACGCGTATCAAGGCGCACGGTTAAACGGTCTGTGAGTGGACTTTGGTTTTATAAATTCTATGCATGCTTAACTGTTTTATATGGATTATGATTGTGATTGTATGATGTGATTTGGGTATTGGCAAATTATACGATTTCACGTATTTCGAGGTGATTTACGTGCTTGCACGTAAATCGAGGTTTTTTCGATTTTACACGGATTTTCCATACTTATGACTTTGGATATGATTTCATGAAATGGTTTTGAAATTGGAAAGAGAAACTCGGGCATGAGGCCCAATTGTTTTGGAAACCTCGGACTTGGAGTCCAATTGAGTTATGAAATCGGGCCAGGGGCCCAGTTATTTACGAAATCGGGCTGAGACCCATTTGAGTTATATTATCGGGCCAGGGGCTCAATTGATTTATGAATTTGGGCCGTGGGCCCAGTGATTTACAGAATCGGGCATGAGGCCCAGTTGGTTTCATAAACGTGATTTCGGGTTGGGGACCCTAAATGGAATTGTGATGTTTTATGGAGATTTTGGGCAGGGCCCATCAAGATGTTGTGAAATGATTTAATAAAACTGTTTTCCATATACCATCTTGATACAAGAAAATGTGAAGGTCTCCTCCAGGTGTCTAGGACACTGGGGAAATCACGGTGCATTGCTTACGAGGGGTCATTATGCGGAGCTACCGGACCGTATAGTGACTCAAGAGCAGGACTGCTATGATTGGACGTCTGGACACTAGGCATCTGGGATGCTGTACCCGGATTGGGTTCGGGGATTGGACTCGGGATTGAGACATCGGGTAGCACGCGTAGCTTATGGTTATACCATGAAATATGACGTCTGGAACGTCAAACGTCTGGGACGCTAGGCGTCTGGTATGCCGGTTATGGTAATGTGGTAAATATGGATTAATGAATCTACGAAATGGCTTTTCGGTTGGATTTATGGTTTACGGTTTTGGGCTAAGGCCCTAATGCCTTGTTGAGCAAATGTTTTGGTTACTGGTTTTCGTGGCATGCATACGTTTTTATGGAGGGCATAAATGTCTTATAACTGTGTTAAATGAACTTATTTATTTTCGTCCACTCACAACTTTTGTTTTTAATGCCCTTCAGGTTGATTCCGGATGCGACTGCAGCAAAGACTGGGACACCGCACACCTCCTCCATCGATCCTTGCGCACTCTGGAAGCCCGTTTGGGCAGTGGCAACAAGTTATCCCTTGTCTGACACCTCTTGTCAGACGGGAGCATGACACATTCCATGGTAATCCCGGGGGGATTGGGATGGGTCGTGTCACCTTGGTTATCACATATATAAGGAAATCTCTAAGCATCATCATCTTCTAGATTAGACTCAAGGGGATAGCTAGATAACCCATGTGATCGAAAATAGGATAATAATGATCCACGCTGGCCACCCAATGTTCTTCTGGGATGGATCTATGTTGAAGAAAAAACGATAAGCAATCTTGGGTAGAAAAAGCCACAGGATCCAGCAACCATGAACATAAGGGTTTAGGCCTAACAGAATGGCCAAATCTAGGAGGATTGGGGTCGTTGGACCCAATCCAAAGTTTAATGTATTAGCACTACTATTCCAAAAACATAAAATAACACTAAGGAGGTTTAATCAAGAGTAGTAGGCAAGTTAGATAAACTCACCAGGTGCAGTACTCCGTTGAGCCAAAAATCATCATAGTACATCTTCGTCATCATCCAAACCCAGCGTAGGAAGCGACCATAGATTTTTTATTTATTGCAAGACGAAAAAAAACGAGCCCATCCTGAGTGGGCATCCATTTAGGGAAAGGAAGACTAATGGTAAATAAGGAAAGCATGAAACTTAGATCGAGGATTATAAAGAGGGGCAGCTTCATGCGGCACCCGACTTCGCCAGAATTTGATTAGTAAATAAAGACCTTATGATCCTTGAGATGAGTAAAATTTGATTAGTTGAGTCTATCACTTGAGTAAGCTTATGGTTTTGGTTCATTTGTGCAAGTATGTTCACTATCTTATGGTTTATGTTTGAAATTTTTATGAAGTAACCTACTTTATTTTATGTGAGCATCTTTCTCACATACCTTGAGTGAAAACACAAACCCTATACACATTGAGTGGAAATCTTGAGTGCATATCCATGTGAGTTAATTCATACTTGTTTTATTCATGTTGGGATACATTTCACCAAGTTTACTCATTGTCTTACTTGTCAAAGCATTTTGTTATGATTTATTAACTTTTGAATTTCATATGCTATATAGCTCTTCAGTGTAAATCTTTGATGCCATACTTAAGTTGATACAATTTGAGACAAATGGTTAAGGGGTTAGTATTTATTTTTTATTTTAATAAGATGAGTTTCAAAGGCATAGTTTTTTTTTTATATTTTCTAGGGACTAGCAAGGTCCAAGTGTGGAGGAATTTGATAAGCACCTAATTAATCATATTTTTATATCAATTTCCTTTATATTTTACTTTGTTAGAATCTTAATTATATTCATTCTACCTCGTTTTATTATTTTCTTTTATTAATTACTAGATTTAATTAATTAATAACTAATTAAAAAATTAATACTTAAATTAAATAACTAATTAATTAGTAACTAATTATAGGATTAATAATTAATAAATAGTTGTTAAATGCAGACCCTTTTTTGCATTGCGACCAGCCCAAATGGCGCTCTGCCCAAATGCCAGCAGCCACCTTACACTTGCATGCAGCTCGTCCTTCCATTTCCGCATTGCCCAGACTTCCCAGCCCACTCGTCTTAGCGAGGTCCACTCCAGCACGACTACCTCCAGCGCCATTTCTAAGCCCAGTGTGCGCGCACTTCGACGAGCCTGCACATTCCAATAATTAACAGCCCATTATCCATCACTTTACCTAAGCCCACGCCTCATGCATCTGCAGCCCTTCCCGTGCTAGGCCCCACTTCCACACGTCTTGAGCCCAGCGAGAAGGACAGTCCATCATGAAGCCCAACTCGCGCATATAGCCCAATCCACCGACCCACGTGGCCAGTAAGCAAGCTCAGCTATTCTTTGAATTTTGTAAAGAGCAATTTCAACTTTCCAAACAAAGAAAGGAAATAATATTTCCTTTATTTTTTAGGATTTAATTAAGATTTGTTCTACCTCTTTAAGTAGGATTTAGAATACCTTTTACCTTTAGGACTTTAATTTAATTAGTTTAATCCTTTTTCCTTTTAGAATTACATTGTGAACTCCTATTTATTCGGGGATTAATTTTCTCCTGTAAATAGAGAGGCTTAGGTTATTTGTAAGGGTTGCCCATTTTTGTACCGAAACTCTGCTCAACCAATTTTCCTTTTTCATTATATTCAAATTTTATGGTGTAAAAATAATTATACCATACTTCACCTTCTACACCTTCATTTGTGACTAAGTTGAGGAGCCCTCGCTTGTCTCACAAAAGAGTGTCCAATCACTTCGTATCCGTAGGGAGCCCCGAAGAGAAAAAGTGTAACACGACCTCTTTACCTTGTAGTTATTTCTTATGCTTGAATATTTGTTATATGGATTGATTTCTAACAATATTCTTGGTTTTATGATTTTCATTGTTTCAATATTCTATGTGTTCTATGATTCTAGTTTTTATTATGTTTGTGTTCGCGCTTAATGCTTGACTAGATATACGGAGTCCCGAGTCTAGATCATTGAAAGTGTCGTCGGGAGCCCCGGGCACGTACTTAAGAGAATATGCAAGTAACTCGTAAGATTAAAATTATAGGATTACGTAGGTTGGAATTAATACAATCATGAATGAGTTGAGGTTAAAGATGAGTTGACCATGTAAATAATAAATTAGGTTAAATTAGGTTAGATTAGGTTAGTTTAGATTAGTTAATCACTTAGGATAATAGAAACAATCAACTACCCCCTAATTAATTAATCAAACGATAATCATGCTTAGGTACCCTCAATCTCCGGTTAAGAACGATCCCTACTTATCAATGCTACAATCTACAAAAAAAAAAAGGTTTAAATTTGCATATGTTTTTATTAAGTGTTGAGTGTGACTTTGTGTTTACTTTAATGCTTAGTTTTTGCGTATCAATTTTTGGCGCCGTTGTCTGGGATTAAAATAATCTTTTGTATGATTTTGTTTATGTATATATGTTCATAATGTAAATATTATATTCGTACATATTTTCGTACTAGTATATAAATAGTAATACCTTTTGTTAGAAACGTTTTCTTTGTAAATATTGGACAACGTATTCTTTGTAAATATTTGATTTTTTTTAAAATAAATAAATAAATAAATAAAATATTAATAAATCTGAAATTAAAATTAAAAGAAATAAAAAAAAATTTCAAAAATATATATAATCATATAAGGAATAATTCGTTTTTCAAACTAGTCTCGGTTATATGTGGATCATTTGTGCTCGGAGTTTAGATCTTGATCTTTAATGGAACATGTGAAGTTTCATTTGTTAACTTACTCCTAAACCCTTCATGGCCCTTAAAAGTCATGAGGTTGGGGCGGAGTTTATTAACACTTGAGTTATCTTGGAACAAATACATGTCAAAATACAAAATTTTCAAGGTAATGTTTAGAAAATGAGATAATGCATGTCATAGGCCGGCTCTGAGAAGTAGGATTTCAGAGTTCCAAAATCGTGTTCGCACTGAGAAGTAGGACTTCGGAGTTCCAAAATCATCCTCCCCTCACATGTATTCTTTCTACTTGGTCACTTTAGACTTGCCCCGACGGGGATAATGGTTCAAAATCCAAGATAATGACTTGGGGCGCACGGATGTAGAAGTCTCCATCTAAACTTTGAAGCTATGTGACCCATATATAACTTTGACTTCCCAAACATAAATTGTTTCCTATTAAGAGTTGCATGAATCTCAAAACCTCTTTCTTCAAAATCTTACTTTCGGGAACAGGTAGGGCCCCTTTTGTTTACTTTCTCCTTAACCCTTTGTGATGTGTGGATTTCATCACCACACACTGTAGACTCGAATTTATGGACATGAGGTGGGGCGGAGGTTGTAAACACTTGGGTTTGGTAAACCTCTATTTTGAAAACTTTCATCGGTTGATTATGGTGTCTAGGAGGGTTATGACTAGTGACAAGTGGGGCACTAAGAAAGAGGACTCCAATGGAGTACATACCCTAGCCAGGTTAGCCTCGGGGTGTTCTCAAAATTAGGCCTTGTTTCTCGCGTTACATCTATCCCAACTGGCCATGATTAACGTTGAATGGTGGAGAGGATTGAAATATGTTTATCAGTACGCGCAGGCCGTACGCCCAGAAAAGTACTATGAGAAGCGAATTGGGAAAGTTATTCATGTCACTCTAAGACTCTATCTATTGCATTGGTCGATTGCATACCCTCCCTGCGATTTGATGTTGCTCGGATTTCATCACCGGGCCCCCTATGACTAATTGAATCTAGGGAAGTGAGATCAAAGGTGCAGGCCATTCTTTTCATGCAATGTCTAACTCTTATCTCTTATGCAGGTTCTAACGATTTCCCTCTTATGCATTCACACCATTCTTCATGTAGACTTTTATGTGTTGCATTGATTTGGACATTTTTGAACTTGTGTTTGTGCATCTTATTGTCGTGATCCACCTTGCATACTCTTGGCTATATTCCTTAACTTCTTTACTTAGTTGCCCTATAACCTGTTCTTTATACATACAATGTTGTTTGCGTAGTTTATGTTCTCTACATTTCATGTCTATCTATCTCGCTTACCCAATTCTCTTATCTATTATCGTGATTAGGATATGACTCTCACATTGTATGTTTGTTGCATCTCAGGTTCCTAGGCATGACTAAGCCAAAGCTAGTGATTCCAACTTGCAAATCTCCATGCTTTTTCTAGTTCCGATACACAAGCTACACTGGGGGTGAGTTAAGGGACATAAAATTTGTGAATTCGACCTTAGAACCCATCTTGGAACCTACTTTTGAGGAGGGCCACGAATTTGAGTCCTCTTCTTCCCGTAAACACCAACTTGAAAGTGAACCCGAAACTGAGATGGCCAACAACGAACGTAAGTCTCTTCATCAATATACTTTCTCAACTGAGTGGAGCATAGGACCCTCCTGCATTGTTTTTCCTCTACCCAAGGAAAACAAAACGAACATTGAGTTTAAGAGTGGTTTCCTTCATAGACTTCTAACCTATTATGGGTTACCCAATAAGGATCCAAATAAACACCTTAGGACTTTCCAATTTGTGTGTAATAGCATGAAACCAAGTGATGCTGATGATGAACTTCTGCAACTTAAGGCCTTTCCCTTCTCTTTGGCGGATAGGGGCCAATCTTGGCTCATGGACTTGCCCGCCAATCATATCACTACTTGGCAAAAACTTGCAGACTTATTTTTAGACAAGTACTTTCCCGCTTCTATAATCACTTCAAAAAGGCGAGAGATCACATCCATTACCCAAGCATCAGACGAAACCTTTGGTTCATACTACGATCGTTTCAAGGTCCTTTGTTCTACTTGTCCGTCACATGGTTTATCAGACACTAACCTAATGAATTACTTCTATGAAGGTCTTAAACCTATGGACCGAGATCTTCTTGATGCAGTATCACATGGGGCATTTATAGACCTAGATGAGCCCAAAGCAAGACATTTACTCGAGAGTAGGGCCACCAATGATGCCCACTATGTCATGTCTCATAAGAAAGGGGTAAGCGCACTTAATTCTAAGGGTGCCTCATATGAAAAGATTGAAAAGCTCCAATCTATGCTTGAACAAGTTTTGGAATTAGAAGCCAAAAGGGCTATGCAACCTAAGGGACCTATATGTGGCGTGTGCCAATTGGATGGACACCTGAGTGATCAATGCCCTCAAGTTACAAACCTTTGTGATGGGATGGAACAAGCCAACGCCTTAGGAGGATATCAATGGGGACAACAGTTCAATAACTTTAACAACTATGGACAAGGCAACCGTGATCATCTGGGATTCAAGTGGAGCAACAATGAAGGATGTTTGAACCCTCCGCTCAACACCAACAAGGATACTCACGACCAAAATTCATGCCAACACCACCAATGCCTCATCAACATATTGGTATGTAACAAGCTCCTCCGGTTCAACAATTCTCTAACCCGGATTATGATAAGATGTTTGCACGATTATCCACTTCAACTCAAGTCCTTCTGGACAGCCAAAAGCAAACAAAGGAGACGTTGGACACTCATGGCCGTGACATTTCTGAAATGAAGAAGCAAATTGGTCAAATTGTCGATTTCATGGGACAAGTTGTAAGGACCCGAACCTTTATTATTATTATTTTATTGTGAAATGACTATTTTATCTTTAGAATTTTGACTCGAAAAATAATTAGGACTTTGACCTATGACTGTGACATAGATCGGGACGTCACGAATCCATAGACAGGCGGCACGTCGAAATCGAACTTCGTATGAAGAAGTTATGGTCACGGAAGCTATTTTAGCGAAACTTACAAACCGAGAACAAACTTAAAATAATATTCAAATATTCAAATATGTACATATCCCTATAATTAATCTGAGCCGTCGGATGAGTGACAAATGTCACTCATCCTAGAGATTACTATTCCCAAAAAGATGGGTCTATGCCTATTGGTCCCTTTTTAATTATTATATTTTCTCTCAATGCACCCCAGCCCTTCATTTCCTACCCATTTAATTTGGGCCATCCATTTTCATCTCCTTTTTCTCTTATCTGCACGACATCTCCCTCTTACCCTCACACATATTTTCCCACCATGAAGAACACACCCGGCTGCATACTGCACAAACACCCAGCCGACCACCACTCCCTTCATCTTGCCACCAGATCACACACATCGTCCTCACTACCTTCGTCTTCATCATCAGCCACCACCCCTCATCTCCTCCTTCTGTCTGTAAACCCAGAAAAACCCATCCAGACCCGAGACAGGTTTTTGGATCCAGGATACCCAAACCATACCACCCCAGCTTCTCGACTCGAACCAAGACCAGGCTAAGATCATTAGGACACCAAGAGGAAGGAGAGACAGTCGAGGCGACCCACGGCGGCGACACGGTGGAGGTAAAACCTAAAACCCGAGAGGCCCTATTTTTCCCCATAGCTTGAACGACCCTCTTTAACGTGTACACTTCGACTCTCTCTGTTGGGACATGTCCTAGGAGCCGTGACGACTTGAAAGGAGCCGGATTCGACGTTGGAAACAGGCGGGAGTGACGGGGAAGACGACCGGAGCAGAACCGTGAGTTTCTTCGAGTCCTAGGTATAAATCTCGTCCCTGTTTCCAGTTTTTGAAGTCACAGAGCTGTAGAACAGACATAGACGATCATCTAGGAACAAATCCTGTTGAAAATGGTGGCCGAAAACGGAATCTAGAAATGGATCAAGCCGCGGGTCGACGGCGACCCGATTTCAGGGTTTCTAGTTGACCCGGTCACTGTCGCAATGATGACGTCATGATGATGTCATCATGCTGACGTCATGATGATGTCATCATGCTGACGTCATGATGATGTCATCATGTCAGACCAGGGACCAACCAGAGAGTGACACATGTTCTCTAACATGTGTCAGAGATGACGTCATGCTGACATCAACAATCACTTTAGCAACGTTGACCAGGCGCGTGGGGGCGTGTGTGAATAGTAGTTTTGGTGGGGCTGGTATCATTTTCAAAGTTTTGACGATACGGATCCAATGGCGATGGTTTCGTTTCGATCAGAGATCGTTAGGTCGGTCAAAATGGGGTTTGAAGCCTCAGGAATAGTTCCCGGGCTACGTTTCCGGGACGAATCTGTTCTAGGGTTTTAGTATTGAACTAGTAGGGTCCTTTAGTGACTTTTGGGCATGTTAATACAGGTTTAGGCGGTCGTTGAGCAGCGAGGACTGTGTGTGAGTGGGCTGTGTGTGAGTGGGCTATTTGATTTCTAAAAGGATTGCATGTATAAACTGTTTTACTATTCCATTTTATGATTTAGATGAGACTATTATGGGTACTATATGGGAATGCTTATTACATATTATGATGTTTTGGGCATGAGACCTGTCTGGATTATATATATGGATGTTTCCAGGGATGTTCAGGGGGCACAGGGTAACTATACTATTATTGTGTTGTAGTTTCCTACCTTTCTATCTTGTCTCCTCCAAGGAGGGTCGTTGGTCTGGGTCGACCCTAGAGTAGTCACGGGGCACTGACTGAGAGAAGTTGACCCCCGTTGGGTTGCCTACTCTCAGGAAGACATATTTAGTATACCTCAGGCAGTGACCGGGATACCGGGCACTGGTGTACCTAGGGGAGTTCTCGGGCTTTGAGACCCTGAGTGGCAACGCATAGCCTTAGAACCGTGACATCATTATTAGGCATCGGGGGTGCCGGGGTTGGGTTTTACAATGCACTATTATGTTGGTTTTCCCTTTTCAGTTATTATATGATTCTATTATGATATTGTGTTTACTTCAATGCATGCAAGTTTTGGAAAACGGAGGGGTAAAAGCTTATGATTTATTATATTATTAAATTGGTTTTATAAACTGTTTATTTTTGGCCCACTCACTCTTTAATATTTTACTGACCCCTCCAGGCCGTGCCATGGAATTAGAGGAGGATCCGAAGGACGAGGCTTAGTCTAGTTCGATGTGCACCTGTACACCCCAAGTGGGTAGGTTGAGCATTAATTATGTAACCTGACTATTGTGCTCATGTTTTGTATTGTACTATCCCTGGTCTGACAGCATATTACTTTGAACTTTTATGTTTGAACGTTATTTGTTTAATTTGAAGTATTTTGATTTCGAGTAAGGGTACTTTTGGTATGTTTGGAGTCGTTGTCAAACGGGAGCGGGACACGTCCCCGGGTGGTCCCAGTGGGATTGGGACGGGTCCTATCACAAGTTAAAGATACGAGAAGGTTGCATTCACAAATCATTCCCAACCCAAAGAATAATTGTTTTGAGCATGCTAATTATGTTACAACTCGAAGTGGGAAGGTTCTGCACAACCCTATGCCCAAGGAAGGCCCGAAATTAAGTTCTATAGAGGCTAGGAATGAAAGTGACAAATTTTTTCAAGATGAGTATGATAAGATCACCATTCCAAACAAGGAAGTGGCACCAATGCCAACACCATCTAGCCACGAAAAAGGTAACAATCCTATCTCTTCAAATTCTATTCCTATTAACATCTTATTGTCTCGTGCACCCTTTCCAAGCAGATTTGCAAAAACTAAGAAGGATGAGAAGTATGAAGAGATCCTTGACATATTTCGGAAGGTACAAGTGAACTTTCCATTGATTGAATGCATCAAACAAGTACCAGCTTATATCAAGTTCCTCAAGGAGTTATGCACCCAAAAACGGCAAACAAGGGAGAAAGAGGTAGTTAAGGTAAACGAAACTATTTCTGCAGTTATCCAACGAAAAATTCCACCAAAATTGAAAGATTCCGGGAGCTTTTCAGTTCCCTGCGTAATAGGTAACAAGTCCTTTGATAATGTCATGCTAGATTTAGGTGCATCAATCAATGTTATGCCATACCATATATATGCATCAACGAATCTAGGTGAATTAAAGAAAGACAATGTGATTATTCAATTAGCAGATCTCTCTCACGCATATCCAAGGGGATATGTAAAAGATATTCTTGTGCAAGTCAATCAACTTATCTTTCCGGCTGACTTTTATATACTTGATATGAATGAGAGTCCTTTGGACAACACATCATTGCTTTTGGGACGTCCATTCATGAGGACTGCAAGAACAAAGATAGATGTCCACAATGGTCTTTTATCCATGGAATTTGATGGGGAGATGATCGAGTTCAACATCTTTGAAACTATGAGGTATCCTACTACTAGTGTTAATGCTTAGTTTTTGCATATCAATTTTTGGCGCCATATACAGAATGAGTATACATGACGATGAACTTGAAATAACCATTCAAAAAGGAGCAGGACTGACCTAATTCGGGACTGAAGTCCTTTTTGATGCACTAATTGAGGTCCTTGAACCTAGAATCCTTGAATCAGTCATAGCCCTAAATGAAATGCCAAGATATGTAAGTCCTACTCCTCCCATTCCAATCACTTTTGGTACTAATAAAATGCTTCCCTCTGTTGTCCAAGCCCCTGAACTAGAACTTAAGGTACTTCCGGAACATTTGAAGTACGCATTCCTTGGAGATAATGACACCTTACCCGTCATTATTTTTTCAACTCTGAGACCTGATCAAGAGACAAAACTTCTAACTGTACTCAAGAAGTACAAGACCACGATTGGATGGACACTTGCAGATATTAAGGGAATCAACCCTGCCACTTCTGTTCATCGTATCCTTCTTGAAGATGATGCCAAACCCACTCGAGAAGCTCAAAGGCGACTCCATCCACCTATGATGGATGTAGTAAAAAAGGAGGTAATCAAACTTTATGATTGTGGTGTTATTTACCCTATTTCAGATAGTTGTTAGGTATCTCCTGTGCAGGTTGTTCCAAAGAAATCCGGAATCATTGTAGTGAAGAATGCCGAGAATGAATTAGTACCTCAACAAACTATCACCGGACATAGAGTTTGCATCGATTATCGAAAACTCAATGACACCACAAGGAAAGACCACTTTCCTTTGCCCTTCATTGACCAAATGCTTGAGAGACTTGTAGGACACTCCTATTATTGCTTCCTTAATGGATACTCAGGATACAACCAAATAAGCATCGCTCATGAAGATCAAGATAAGACCACTTTCACATGCCCTTTTAGTACATTTGCTTACAGAAGGATGCCATTCAGTTTGTTCAATGCACCAGGTACTTTTCAACGTTGTATGTTTTCCATATTCTCTGATTATGTAGAAAAGATTATCGAAGTATTCATGGATGACTTTAGTGTGTTTGGAGATAGTTTTGATGCATGCTTAGAAAACCTTGAACTTATATTGCAAAGATGTGTTAATTCTAGGCTAGTACTTAACTGGGAGAAATTTCACTTCATGGTAACTCAAGAGATAGTCTTAGGACATATTGTTTCGGCTAAAGGTATAGAGGTTGATAGAGCTAAAGTAGATCTTGTGCGGTACTTACCCTCTCCCACTTCGGTGAGAGAGATTTGTTCGTTCCTGAGACATGCAGGTTTCTACCGGAAATTCATCAAAGACTTCTCATCAATTTCTAGACCCCTATGTCATTTACTCCAGAAGGAAACCACCTCTGTGTTCAGTGCCAAGTGCTAAGAGGCCTTTGACAAGCTAAAAGAGTTGCTAACCAGTGCCCCTATCTTATGTGCCCCAGATTGGTCTTTACCATTCGAGCTCATGTGTAACGACCCATCCCGGAATTCGGGATTAGGTTAGAAACTAATCATGATTAATGGGGGCTAACCGGTGGTTAGTTGGGTGAAATCGGACGAACGATGCAAAATGACCATTTTGCCCCTAGTCGTGGGCAAAACGTTGACTTTTTATTCGGACGGTCAAATGGACTTTGACCGGTGACCGTGACGTAGTTTGGGACGTCACGAGATCATAGACAGGTGGCACGTTCGATTTCGACGTTCGAGGTGGTAGTTATGACGTTCGGAAGCCCAATGGCATTATCGTAATTTGGACGAAATAAGGGAAAATGTTGACTTTTTGATCGGGAGGTTCGATGGCCGAGGACCGAGGACCATTAGGTTCGTCTCGAGGCCCCGAGTACAACGACAGGCGGCACGCGTGAAACGGACATCGGATGACCAAGTTATGGGTCTAAGGAAATGGAGGGGCAGTTTCGTAATTTGGTGCACAAGGGCAGTTTGGTAATTTTTCACGGAAGCCTGTTTGGAACCGCGACGCAGGGGCTGAACCACCGTGCGTGGGTGGTCTGTCCAGGAGATTATTTTACTGGCTAGTGGCCTTGGTGTGTGAGTGTGGGTGCTTGGAACTGATGTACGGTATGGGATTAGGATTCTTTATGCACGGGTTGGCATTTTGAGGTGAGGAAAATCAGAACGGGCAGAAACTGGGTATGCACGGGCGAGGTTGGAATTGGAGTGCTGTCGTGGACTAATTGTTTATGCAATTAGTGAGGAATCTGAGGCAGAAGGCTGAGCACGGTTGTGGCTGGTCGAGGTGAAGTGTGGGGAGCAAGCACTGCAAACTGTGCTGAGGCTCGTGAAATGGAAAAACAGAGCACTGTCGGGTTGGTGGGCTTAGTGCTGGTTTGATAGACTTCTGGGGGGTATGAGACGGGCAGAGGACTGGTGAGAGTGGGAGAGAAGGATAGGAGAGATGAGTGGATGGTTTGGGTGAGTAGGGGCTCTGAAAACCCGAAGCAATGGTCGAGCTAATTTCAAAATCCCAATCCAAAATGTAGGCCAACCCAACAAGAATTAAGGCTCAATTCAGCCTTCTTGGACATCATGTTGTCGAACCAGATCGACAAGTCGATGCTCTGAAGCCCCTGGAGCTCTGAACGGACAAGTGGAAGACCGGAAAATCGCGTGTCTGTGATCGTGCATTTGGAGGTGAGTTCTTGGTAAATTGGTTTCAAAATAACCTTCTATGTGAGGTTACAGTACTTCCTAGCTAATCAATTGAGGAATTGAGGGACTGTGAAGTGTATGGGGACTTTGAACCCGATTAGGACCCATGTACCATTAAGGTGGTTTTAGGCAGTGACGATGGGCAAGGATGCCACAGATCTTTAATTAAACTCATTTCGATCCTGTTTGAGGGTTCAATTAAGGAAAACTAATTGGTTATCGCAGGGATTTGACCGGGTCACACACGCGGGTCGACGGCCCGTTTACCAGGGAATCGGGTGAGGATGGTGACCGTTGGGGTTACTGTAGCAGGCGCGTGGGTGTCACGCGCAGCCGCTTGCGGCGGCGCGTGGGGCCGATTTTCGAGGTAGGTCCAACATGACTTTTGTCCTACACATTGTAACGAACATTTTAACGTTGGTTTCGAACTTGTCGGACACCGTTCCGATGTGGTTCCGAGGGTCCGAAGATTTCTATTACGTTTGTAATTAATGATTAATTCCCGGAAAATTAGGGGAAATTAGTATGTTTTTATGTAAGCCCTTAGTGACACTAAAGTATGTTTTCGAGCAGGATTTGGAATTTCTGGAAAATATCGAAAATTACGGAACCGCGTGCGGCATGAAACCGAGCCCTATTGAACGGTGTATGAGTGGACTTGCTTTCAAAATTTAATGCATGCATAAATTATTTCTATGATTTTATGATTATGATTATAAGTTGTGATTGATTTTGATTTTCGTATTTATACGTATTCGGTTCCCGTATTTATTCGTATTTTTACTATACATGTGGAATTACACGTATTTCGAGACTATGGTCACTCGTGTGCTTAATGATGGTTTAACGAAAGAAGTTATATGAAATGGATGTAAAATGATGTAAGAAGGTTGTTTATGTTTTGCGAATGTGATTTACGGTTTTGACACGTTTTTCGAGAACGTTCCGGATTTGCACGTTTTGCGAGATTTCGAGTTATTGTGATTTGGTCACTGTTGATGTTGAATCTGGGAATTGAAATGAGACTTGTGGTTTTGAGGATTTTAAATGTGGGTTTTGAGTATGTTTTGCTTGGATTGTGATTTTGGTAATTATGATTGTGGTCTTGATGTTTTGATAATGAGATTTGAGAAATGAAGTGATTTAAAGGAATTAAAATGGATTTGAAAAAGGTGATTTCGGGCTTGATGCTCGGGGCATAAAAGAAATTTTAACGAACGAGGTTTCGGTTTTCGGACATTTAAAGTGGATTCTTGGTTTGGGTTCGGGATGATGCTTCCGGATGCCGGCTTACGGAATCATTATTGCGAATTCGAATTCGGGAATGAAAAAGGATTTAATAAAGTGATTCGCTATGATTGTGCATGCCCCGTGTTTCATGATGATTTGTTTATGTTTGTAAAGTATGATTTGGGGAAAATGAATGTGGAAATTCGGACCATGGGTCCTGTTGTGAAAAATGTGATTTTGGGATGGATCCCACGTTGTCATGATTGATAAACTGTTTTGGGTTTAAAGACCCGGGTGCTATTGCTGGAGCACGTTTTGAGTTTAAAGACTCGGCTAATTGATGACGGGGGAGGGCCCTTAATGAGTTTAAAGACTCGTGAGTTTAAAGACTCGGTTACTGTAATACCCCCGAGGCCTATTGATTATGTTCTGAGTTTAAAGACTCGTTGATATCCCGGGAAGGCCTGTTTATGCGCATGGTTTTGAGTTTAAAGACTCGGGCGCACTTGTTATCCAGCAAAATGATTGACTTGTGATTTATCGATGATTCCTGATGTCTCGGTTGAGTTGGGCAGTGGCCCGGTATATGGTTGTTGGTTTTGGATCATGTTGTGCATTTGGTTGATTTGTGGTTTTGGGCTGAGTCCCGGTGTCTATGATTGCGGGCTAAGACCCGATGGTTGAGAAAGCAAAAGAAATGATTTTGAGATTCATACGAGTTTTCCTTATGTTGGAATTTAATACACAGTTTTTATTTTGTGCAAAATGTTAACCGTTTGCGAAATGATTTTTGTATGCATGCATTTGTTTTTACGCGGAGGGTAAAAACGTTTGTTGTAACTGTTTTGCTAAACTGATTCTTTTTTGTCCACTCACACCCTTTGGTTTTATTGACCCTCCAGGTCGTGGAGCGTTGTTCGAGGCTGTACAGGGGCGGAGGCATGAGTAAGCACATGTGGCTATCCCTGGTCTGGCACGTACTGAGGGTAAACTTGGGTATTTTAGTCGACTTGCCAGACGGGAGCAGGACCGGGCACGGTTTTCGATGCCCCTTCCGGGGGCAGTCCTGTCATCATGTGTGGTGCCTCTGACTATGCAGTAGGAGCCGTCTTAGGACAATGAAAGGACTAGATGCCCTACATCATTTACTATGCCTCTAGGACATTAGATGAAGCTCAAAAAAACTACACCATCACTGAAAATGAACTACTTGCCGTAATCTTTGATCTTGATAAGTTTCGTTCTTACTTACTTCCATCCAAATTTATTGTGTATACAGATCATGCTGCTTTGAAGTACTTGATGACCAAGAAGGATGCCAAACCATGACTTATTCGATGGATCCTCTTGCTCCAAGAATTCGACATTGAGGTAAAGGATAAGAATGGAGTAAAGAATGTTGTTGCCGACCACTTATCTAGGATCGTGAAAAATCAAGAAGATGGCATCATACTTGAGATCTTTCTAGACGAACAACTATTCGAAATCCAGGTAAGTACCTCTGCCACCCCTTGGTATGCTGATATTGTAAACTACTTGGTCACTAATTCTTTCCCGAATACCATGCCTCAATATCAACGTGATAAGCTTAAACATAATGCTTGAACTTACTTATGGGATGCACCTTACTTGTGGAAACAATGTTCTGATTTAGTAATTAGGAGATGTGTCCCGGATAATGAACATAATTCTATACTCGCATTTTATCATACTGAAGCATGTGGGGGACATTTTGGATCCAAGAAAACTGCCCTTAAAGTGTTAGACTCAGGTTTCTTTTGGCTTTCTTTATTTCGTGATGCTCATGCTTTTTGTGCTACATTTGATAGATGTCAAAAATCTGGTAATCTTGGACCTAAAGATCAAATGCCACAAACCTATATACTTAATGTTAAGATTTTTGACCTATGGGGTATCGACTTCATGGGTTCATTCCCTTCTTCGTTTGGTTTTGAATATATATTTCTTGTTGTGGATTATGTATCGAAATGGGTGGAAGCTAAAGTCACCCGTACTAATGATTCTAAAGTTGTTGCAGCCTTCCTTCGCACTTACATATTTTCGAGATTTGGTATGCCCCGAGCATTGATCAGTGATGGGGGAAGCCACTTTTGCAACAAAACAGTTGGCGCATTATTGAAAAATTATGGAATCACTCACAAGGTATCAACTTCGTATCACCCTCAAACTAATGGTTTAGTAGAAGTTATCAACTGGGAGATTAAGAAGATACTTGAGAGAACCATTGGGCCTTCACAGAAGGATTGGAGTGCTAGGTTAGACGATGCTCTGCGGGCCTATAGAATAGCATACAAAACTCTCATAGGTATGTCCCCATTTCGTTTAGTCTATGGGAATTCATGTCATCTTCCAGTAGAATTAGAGCACAAAGCTTGGTGGGCAGTCAAGAAGTTCAACATGGGTCATGATAATGCAGGAATTCATCGAAAGCTACAGATTTGTGAACTGAAAGAGATTAGGAATGATACGTTTGATAATGCTTAGAGCTACAAGGAGAGAACCAAAGCCTTACATGATAAGATGAACCGTGGCAAAACCTTCCACATTGGTCAAAAAGTTCTACTCTTCAACACACGTCTCAAACTCTTTCTAGGTAAACTTCGTTCTAGATGGGAAGGCTCTTATATTATTACTCATGTTTTCTCTCATGGTGCTGTACAGGTTCAATCACCTATCACTGGGAAAGAATTCACATCAATGGCCACCGTCTGAAGCCTTATTTCGAGGCTTTCAAGGAGTACAATGAGGAGGAGATGCGCCTCCAAGATTCGGTTGTTCAGAATAAGTAAATGAAGCATCCAGTCTAGGCTGAATGGACATTAAACTTCAAGCGCTTCTTGGAAGGCAACCCAATAACGGAGCAGTGGAGGAGCCATCAAACGGAGATTTGCTTTCTTTAACCCTTCACTCTCTTTACTTTCATTACTTTTTGTTTGTATTCCTTTATTTTCGTAAATCAATTATCCTTACTTAGATTATATGTTTTCACTTTCATACATTGAGGGCAATGTCAGATTTAAGTGTGTGGGAAGGGTTTACAACTTTATTGAGTCTTATTTCAAAAATCAAAGAAAAAAATTGAAAAAACAACAAAAACCCAAAAATATTTTTTGTGTTTTAAATCTTTAGTTTTGAGTCTTTTGTTTAACTTAGTGTTTTTAAAGGAGTCTTAGGATGCCCTTTAACCTATCGATGATAAGAATGACGGGTAAATAAAAATAACATGGCTAAAAGATGATCACTACAACTTGAATTCATTTGTTAATGCTTTATGATTAAGTCTTTATGACTTGTAATGGATGATGCTTTTTAAACTGGTACAGAACGAGCATGTTAAGTTTATATGAATCATATGAACCCTATGTGAGATTTAGAGCCTTATATACTTCTTTGCTGAGTGATTCATAGGAGTTCTTTGTTTAAATTGATATACATATGCCCCATAACTGCTTGTCATAGTTTTTAATGAACTCTAGAGTACTAGAACTTATTCTATGTGATTTTCAAAGCTTTTAAGTCAATTAACTCTCTGATTTTGGACTTGATTAAGGCAATAGGGTTAACATCACTTATCCAAATATCCAGGTCCCTACTTGATCACACAAGTGTGATCCCCTTAGTTTAACTCACTTTGAGCCTACATTAAGCCTTTCTTTCATCACCTTAAACTTTTATTCACATAAGCCTAGTATAAGACATCTTTTAACTTTATTCCTTGGACTTGGTTGAAGAACATAAAGATGACGTGAAACACAATAATAGAATTTATGAATGAAGACTTATATGTAAGTGTAGGAAATGACTTGCTCAAACTATGTGTTATTCAGTGTATTACCTCTCAAAAGAAAAAAAAATGATGGAAAAAAAGAGAAAAGAAAAAAAATGATGAAAAGAAAATACAATCAAGAACAAAAGTTATATGAGGTACTTAAGTTGAGTTTTGAGCTAAGTCCCATATGCTTGTGATTTGAAACAAAGAAGTTTGGAGGCCTACATGAAGAATTTTGGCCCCTTGTCCTAATTGCAAGTTCAAAAGATGTTGATAATGAAGATCAAGGCTCAACAAGTTGATACTTGGCCTATGATGATGGGAAAACACTTATGCCTATGTGATGGAATCTTTGGTTGAGTCCTGGAACAGAATTTAGCACCACTATACTAAAAATCCATGCCTCTATACCTAACCCCATTACAACCTTTAAATAAAGACCTTATGATCCTTGAGATGAGTAAAATTTGATTAGTTGAGTCTATCACTTGAGTAAGCTTATGGTTTTGGTTCATTTGTGCAAGTATGTTCACTATCTTATAGTTTATGTTTGAAATTTTTATGAAGTAACTTACTTTCTTTTATGTGAGCATTTTTTTCACATACCTTGAGTGAAAACACAAACCCTATACACATTGAGTGGAAATCTTGAGCGCATATCCATGTGAGTTAATTTATACTTGTTTTATTCATGTTGAGATACATTTCACCAAGTTTACTTATTGTCTTCCTTGTCAAAGCATTTTGTTATGATTTATTAACTTTTGAATTCCATATGCTATATAGCTCTTCAGTGTAAATCTTTGATGCCATACTTAAGTTGATACAATTTGAGACAAATGGTTAAGGGGTTATTATTACTTTAGTCTATATGACTTATTATTTCTTTGTCTACATGGAAACTATGTCAGCATAAAAAAGACCCCACAAATGCCTCACTTAATAAATTTTTTAACCGATTTTTAAATGATCACGAATGAAAATGTCGCCGGAATCGACGATATATCGTGATTTCTAGCCACCGGCACATAAGCGGCGGAGACCGGGAGGAGGGGGGGAGGGGTTGAAAGAAAGTCTTCCACCAAAATTGGCAATTTCGGCGGATATCGTCGATAGGGCCGATATTGGCCAAAATTGACGATTTTGGGCCCAACCCGCCGAACTTCCATGGCTAATTCGGCAGTAAGAAACCAAAATCACAAAAAAAAAATCCAAGAACAGAATCATGTCAAATTACATCACGGACGAAACAGATTTTGGGAAGAGACTACAATTGAACAATGCAAAAAGCCATTGATCCAATAACTTAAATCAAACATCAATTCATAGTTGTACAACCATTAAAATGGTCCAAAAGACATTGATTCAATGACTCACGAGCGAACGAAATTAGGGAAGGAAACAACAAAATTGGAATCATGGACTCACCAATTCGGGAAAAGCATAAATTGGGGGCAACATCGAAGAAAAAAGCCACCCCAACTCTTGATCTGTCGACGCCGAAGCGCAGCCCACTCGAACAACCTCTGTAGCTCTGCTTCTCTCAACGCCTCCCCGACGTCTAAGTCGACCCGCGACGGCCGCTCCACCACCCAACTCGTCCCCTCTGTGGCTCACGACGCCTCTCACCCTCACAATCTCAGTTCTCCTTCACCTCGCCCCCTCCGCCTCTCGCCCTCACGGTCTCAATTGTCCTCTCCAAACCAGATGCGATCGATCGAAGGGTTGAGTTGAGTTAAATAAACATACCCAACTAAATGAAACGTTGTGTTTCATTTGTGTTTTGCTTTTTTTTAAAACCTTTTTTTATATGTTTAAAATTTTAAACCTAGATTATTATTTTTACCATTTATTCTTAAACATATATTAATAATCCTTAATCATGAGTCAACCCCTTTTTTATATATTACTTTTACCCTTAACCCCTTTTTTATATGTTAATTTAGAATATCGAAATAATCATATATTACTTTAACGTAGGAATATATGTTTTAATTGAAATAATTTAAATAATGTGATTATAATTTAGAATTATTATTATTATTATTATTATTTTATTATTTTTATTTTTATTATTATGACTATTTGTCATTATCAAAGTCTAATTATTTTCATTTAAATTAGACGGTATACTATGTTATAATTTAGAATATATGTTTTAATGTAGGAATATATGTTTTAATTGAAATAATTTAAATAACGTGAATATAATTTAGACAACCATCTCCCTCAAATGATCCATATGCTTACAGTTAATATGGTTACCACCAGTTAGATAGCCATCTCCCTCAAATGCCACATTGTTATAAAGTTATGAAGATCCTAATCTCAATGAAGATTATGAAGAAGTTAGTTGGGTAAATCCGAACTACCCTATCTATGGAGGAAAAGTAGGTCATTTAAAGGAGATATACGAATACTATATCCAACAATACATTTCCGTTTGGTCAAGTAGCATCACTTTGCAAAACTTTTGTGTCTTGGTAGATGAAGACCAATCTAATTTTCAATCTGGTAGACACTTTACTTGTTTTTAATGAAGTTCAATGTGTAAAGTATTCTTAGTGCAAAATTATCAATAAAATTATATTTTAATTTAAGTTTATCTTTAAAATTTTATACTGTTAGTTAATGGCAGACTTATATTCTATCATATGATTCATCATATATTTATTATATCAAAGCCATTTTATTGTTTTTATTAGTCTTATATAACCATTATTGGGTACTTAAGTTTTTCCCAAAGTTTCATTGTAAATTTCCAACTTTTGAATCGAATTTCCGTCATTTTTGTTGATCGTAAACGATATCGATATCGATACCGATATTTGGGCCGAGATATTCGTAAATTCGACTAGCGATATATCTGTCGATATCGATATTTTCATCCTTGTTAACGATGAGTACGTAAATGTTGTTTTTTGAAAGATTGGGTACCTAGAATTCAATTTTCATAGTTAGTGTATGAATTTAAAATGACCCTATATTTTGGATATTTTTATGTAATTTATCCTATAAAATTTTGTACAAAAAAGGATGCGGTATTGTAAATAAAAATATCCCAATATATTTATTATTCTATAATAAATATCTAAAATATAATCAAAGTATTTTATATAACATTATATCTATACTAAAGGAGAAGTGGAAAAATCACTGTAGATTTACAGTGATTTTCCACTTCTACCTTTTTTTTTCTTTTTCCTTTTCCTTAAAATTTTTTTTCTTTTTCTTTTTTCTTGATATTTTTTTTTCTTTTCCTTTATTCATATCAAACTTTTTTTTTCTTTTCCTTTATTTTGTTTTCTTTTCCTTTATTTTTTTTTCTTTTCTTTTATACATATCAATTTTTTTCCCTTTCCTTTAAATTTTTTTTCTTTTTCTTTTTTCTTGATATTTTTTTTCCTTTTCCTTTATATATATCAATTTTTTTTCTTTTCCTTTATTTTGTTTTCTTTTCCTTGATTTTTTTTTTCTTTTCTTTTATACATATCAATTTTTTTTCCTTTCCTTTTTTTTTCTTTTCCTTTATTATTATTATTTTTTCCTTTATACATATCAATTTTTTTTTCTTTTCCTTTATTTTTTTTCATTTCCTTTATATATATTTTTTCTTTTCCTTTATACGTATCAAAAGAATTTTTTTTTCCTTTATACATATCAAAAAATCATAAAAGAGATAAAAAAAAATATTGTTCCCCTACAATATTTTACCGATTCTGCATTTTTTTCCCGTTTATTTTATAGATATAAAAAAATCACTGCTCAATAATCCCGCAGCAACGCGCGAGCCTAATTGCTAGTACATACATAAAGGAAATAAAATAAAATTAGAAAAGGGCCTAGGATCCCCTTGTCATTTAAGAACTCGGTCACTGTGAGTTGATTTAGAACTTTGGCGCGGGCCTAATTGCTAGTACATACATAAAGGAAATAAAATAAAATTAGAATAGGGCCTAGGATCCCCTTGCCATTTAAGAACTCAGCCACTGTGATTTGATTTAGAACTTTGGTGCAAAATAATCCCTATTATTTGATGTATAACATAAGGTCTTAACACATAATTTGCTAAAAAAGAAATATAGATATAGATTATAATTAGAATAAATTATACTTTGTACCTTGTATTTTGCATCAAATTTCAAGATTATACTTCAGTTTTTAAATTTTGCATTTAATACCTTAATTTCTTTTAAAATTTTTACTTTGACTCATCCGTTACAATTTTTTTTACATTAATTTATAGGACTAAGAAGTGAAATATTTGGAAAATATAATTATATTGTGCCTTTTTTCTGCAAATAAAGGATAGAAAAATGACTACTTAATTTGATTATAAACTCAGCTCTAGAGTCTTTGTTAAGTGGCCTCGCATAAGACACGATATAGACTAACATGATTTATAATGAAAATTATAACAAATTGATATGGATGAAATATTTTAAAGAGTTCACTACTAGTGTATTCAATTTAGATTTTAATAGATTTTAATGGGTTTCAACCGATTTTAAAAGTTTTTTATTGATTTCAAAGTGTTTTCATATGAATTTTAAATGATTTGTTTATTGATTTGTTATGATTTTAAAATATTTGTTATTATTTTAAAAAATTTATTATTATTTTAAAATCATAATAAATTAAATACCTCATGGAAAGAGGAAAAAGAAAGATGCACTCAGCAAAACCTCTATTGTCAATGTTTGCCTCCTATGAACTAGACGGACATAAGAAAAATTCATCTAGGATTATGAAGGCAAAACTAACCAGCAAGGAAAACCAAATTATGCATATGCTTTCAGCTTTCCATGTACTCAAATCCAACCCAAGTTTTGGAATATGGATGTAGTAGGCAAGTAACCAATGCGATAAAACTATCTGATAATATTGGAAAACAAAGACACACCCAAATACAAAAACAAGTGAATCCAATTCAAATGTGTATGGACATTCTTTCCTTTAAATTTCTCAACGATTTCTATTAAGAATAAGAGTAAAGTTGTCATATTATGTGTGTTTTTATAACAAAAATCTTTGAAAATTTTAACAGAAAAATTGTCCTTGCACGTTTAAAAATAGACCAGGAATGCCTATTACTAATATCAAGCTAAAAAATGATTGTTAAAAAACTTAAAATTAATGTAAAGTCTATTTTCCTTATTTTATGAATATATCTAATTCCTATTTATTTTTTTTATTTTTATCAAAATGTAAATATATCTTGTTTAGTTTTTTTTTTAAAATAAAAATTAGCTTGTTCAACAATTTTTTCTTTACTAGTTAGTATATTCATTCTCTCCAATTCAAAAGCTCATATATATATATATATATATATATACATAAAATAGGTATCTTCTTCTAAATGAATGGAAAGAAAAGCACCAAGATGTGCAAGTTTACGACCAACTTCCTCCCGGAGTATCCTACGAATCGATGTTGAAGAAAAGTAGATTCTGCTTATGCCCTAGCGGGTATGAGGTGGCAAGCTCGAGGGTCGTGGAGGCGCTATATGCAGAGTGCATTTCGGTGTTGATTTCCGATGACTATGTTCCACCGTTCAGTGATGTTCTTGAGTGGAAGTCGTTTTCTGTTGAAATACAAGTGAAGGACATACCACAAACATCAAAAGGATGCTTATGGGAATATCACAAAGTCAGTACTTGAGAATGCATAGAAGAGTGAAACTTGTGCAGAGGCATTTTGTGGTGAATGGACCCTCCAAGAGATTTGATGTTTTCAATATGATTCTCCACTCTATTTGGCTGAGGACATTGAATGTCCACATTGAGGAGGATCAACTTGAATGAAAACATCTTATTTTCTTTCTAATGGATCAATGACGGTTCCTTAATTCGAATTTTGAATCAACTGTTCTAATTTTATTTTTTTAGTGATCTATTGTTCTCATGTAATTGAGGTGTTAATTTTGATGTTGATACGTTGGCTTCAAAGGAACATTTGCTAGAGGCAATAAAATTAGGGTTCAACAAACTCATCCTTCTGCTTCTAATATGGTTGGTTTTGATACTTGAATCTAGGTTGTCTAAAAAGTATTTGCTTGTAATTTCTTTTCTTATTATGAAAAAAAAAATTAAGGAAGGAAATTTGGTTAGAAGGGAAATGGCCTTCCCAACCCTTTGCTGAGCCCTGTCACTGTGATGAGAATAAATAGCCGAATGAATTGGATCAGAACGTCCAATAATGGAGGACAATATAGAAACAAACGTTTAGCATAGACTCCAAAAAATCTATAAGCAGATGAGAACGAATGACTTTTCTTACGTTTTTGTTAAAATTTCAAAACATCAACTGAAAAGTGCAATGGAAAATATTTTAAGGTCCCAAGCTCCTTCCATAAAAGTTGAAGGTGCTCACATGCATCTTCAGCCATATCTATACATTTTGAAGTCTTCAGAAAGAGAAGAACTAATATGAATAAGAAGTAGGTGCAGAGGAGGAGCCAGTGGCGGCAAGATTGGAGGTTGAGTGAGTTGGATGGAAAAATATTTTTATTTTTATTTTTTTTTTCAAATCTAATGAAATTTTAGGATGAGAGGTGTTATTTGGGTGAAGGATTGGTATGTACATTTTTCATCTTAAAACCCATCACAATCCATCCATTCATCAAATCATTAAAAATCATGAAATTTTTGAATACACCTGAATTTTGAAATTGTATTTTAAAATCTAATTGAATATACCTAAATTTTGAAGGGGTTTAAAAAAACTTATTAAAATCCTAATTGAATACACCAATCTTTTAATAGAATCAATTAATATCTTAATTGAATACCACTATATTTAAAAACAATATGAAATTATTTAAAATCCCGAATACACCCCATTAGGGGTTGTTTGGTCCTGAAATGACCAACTCGATGAGACCCGCTGGGGGTTCTAGGACCAGCCGCGTGGTGTCTCGAGCCCGTTGGGGGCGTTGTGGTTCGGCAGAGATCCTGCAAAACTAGACACCGGTGTGGTGTCGGCCAAAGGGGCTCCGATGCCTAAGTTAGTATCTGAATGTCGAGCGGCAAGTAAATACAGTGCTCTGGATCGGTTCTGAGTGTCTTACCTTTGTGAAGGGTTTCGGGGTATTTATAGTAGCCATAACTGCGGTAGGTGGGCTACTGTTACGGGAGCAGGTGGTGCTTTATGGCTGAGAGCCGTCTGACAAGCCCTGGACATCCGGAGGAGGCGCCAGCTGGAGTCCCAACCTGCCTCCGTCAGGGAGTTGGTGTGGCAGAGTTGGTTAGGTGACTGTTGCAGCCAGCTGTTGCCTGTTCACTGTCAGGTGCCGAATGGCGGGTCTGCAGTATGGTGCCGATCGGCGGACCGTGGGTCGTGAGGGTGCCGATCAGGCGATCGGTCGGCGGCCTTCCTGTCTTGGTGGGACCTGTGCTAGGGTGGTCGGTCGATATGGTATCAACATAAGTCCCCTAAGTTTTTGACTGAGGTGGGGTTCCTCGGTCGAGGACTTGATATGACGGCTGGTACCTGTCGACCGACCAGGACGGTGCGCCCTGTATCCCTAGTAGCCCCCCAAGTCATGGAGCGAGGAAGTGCACCGTATGTCCGATTTGAAAAGAGTCCCTGTTGTCGAGTTCCGGAAGCTGCCCACCGTAAAGACCGAAAGATCGTGGAGAGGCGGCCGTGGGGAATGGTGGGGAGACGTCGGTAGCAGTGTGCTTGCCGACGAAGAGAGGAAGCGTGCCGTCGGGAAAGATGCCGAGAGGCTCCGGTCGGCAGGCGGTATGGATGCATACCGGTAGCGATGTACGTATGTACGTATGTAGTTGAGAATGTACGATACTGATGGGTATACAGTACAAGGTATTCGTAGCCGAAAGGTGGCCGTATCGGCCTGGAGACCGTCAGATCAGAAACGCGCATCTCGAGGCGGGCCAGGGGCCTATAAAAGGGGCGAATGCTTTTTGACTTTTTCACTTTTTACTCAGAGCATCTGTGGAATAATTGCAAGTGCCGACTGAATTGGAGACTGCCGATCAAGAAGAAGACGCACGTGAAACCAATTCGACCGAGCAAAATTTTGAAAGGTATAATTCCTGCCGTTCGGCATCTCTGCTCAGCATGTGTTCCGTAGCGTAGGTGCTTAGTTGTAGCTTCTTTTCTTTTGGTAATTTGTAGATGTCAGAGTCAGAGTCAAACAGTGGATCTGGGGTTAGGTCCCCTCAAGCTTTTGGCGGGGAAACACCGTCCAGTTCGGCAAGCGACGGCCGAGCGGGCGCAATGGGTCAACGTTCACTAGTGGGTCCACTAGCAGCGCTTCGTCATCCAGCAGTGGTGACAGCCTGGATGAGGCTCTCAGGTTGCTGCGGAAGGAGTTGAGGCAGCAGGGCGGATGCCGCATATCGGACGCCGATCGACCGAGTGAGAGGAGGACGTCTCCCCGTACGCCCCCCGCCGTCACCGTCGATTCCGAGGCCGAGGGTAGCGGGACGGAGACGAGCTCGCCGATGGAACTAGATGCCGACGGCGTGGTGAAGGTGGAGTACGCCGTGGACTACGAGATGAACACCATTCGGCAGTCCGACCTGGACCGGTTTCGGGAGCTGTACAATGTGCCGGCGGATATTAAGATGACGGTACCCCCGCACAGCAAGAAGCCGAGCAATCCTCTTGAAGGGTCGACATTATTTTACGTCGATTGCTTTGAACACGGAGTGAGGCTGCCTCTGCACCCGTGGCTCCAGGATATGATGGCGAGGGCAAACCTAGTCCTGGGGCAGCTGAACGCCAACGGCTGGATCATCCTGATCAGCCTGTACACGGCGTTCCGATTGGCGGGACTGCCGGAGCCGACCTGGGGGCAATTGTGCGCCCTTTACCGCTTCAAGAGGCAGACCTACGACTACGAGATGAACACCATTCGGCAGTCCGACCTGGACCGGTTTCGGGAGCTGTACAATGTGCCGGCGGATATTAAGATGACGGTACCCCCGCACAGCAAGAAGCCGAGCAATCCTCTTGAAGGGTCGACATTATTTTACGTCGATTGCTTTGAACACGGAGTGAGGCTGCCTCTGCACCCGTGGCTCCAGGATATGATGGCGAGGGCAAACCTAGTCCTGGGGCAGCTGAACGCCAACGGCTGGATCATCCTGATCAGCCTGTACACGGCGTTCCGATTGGCGGGACTGCCGGAGCCGACCTGGGGGCAATTGTGCGCCCTTTACCGCTTCAAGAGGCAGACCTACGGGTCGGGGTGGTACCAGATGGAGTGCCTGCACAAGAGTGCGCGAGGTGCGTTCATCACGGATGTGCCGACGTCGCAGAAGAGCTGGAGGCATCGGTTCTGCTGGGTATCGGGGCCGTGGGAGGGGGACGTCAGTAGGGTCCGAGCGAGGATTCCCCGCCACTTCCAGTCTGGAGGTTGTCTGCCATCCGATCGGCCGTTGGCCATAGTGGGGTATTTCTGGTACCGAGACGGAGTCTGATGGTGTGTTTTGTATGTGCAGGTCCGTCCAAGGCAACGGTGACAGCGGAGGATTGGGAGGCGTGCAATCTCGTTCGGGGGTAGCTGTCCGACCTAGAGCGCAGTCGCTGCGTTCTGAAGCTACCAGCCAACTTGCTTGCCGTGGGTCTCATCGTTCCACCTGGTAAGTAGCAGCTGTTTGATTGAAGTAATGATGGGTAGGTATGCCGAGACCTTAACTGGGTTTTTTGCAGTTCATCCCTTCGTCGAACAAGCCGCTCAGAAGAAGATGAGCGAAGCGGTGACGAAGCACGGCTCGGCTGCCGAGGGAAAGGGCAAGGAGCCGGAGGTAACCCCCCAACAGCCGCGGAGGCAAAAGACCGTGGCGGTGAAGCCCAGGGGTGCCGGCCGAGAGGAGCCCCCGTCGGGGTCCAGTTTGGGCGTCCGGCCAGATGGGCCGCCAAAGCCGACGAGGCCTGATCCGCGGCAGGGTGCCGAGCAGGCGAAGAGTCCCGTCTGGGGACTGAAGTGGCCCCTCATCGGCGGGCTGGACCAAGCCCGGGAGCGCCAGAGGAAGCTAAAGGAGGCGCGGCTTAGGCAGTCTCCCCCGGCGGCAGGGGTGTCGGAGGGAAAGGGCTCCGACCGCCGACGCAAGAGGGAGGCGGCCCTCAAGGCTCCCGAGGCGCCGATGGAAAGGGCCAACGAGGCCGGCGCCAGAGCCAGTATGGCAGGAGGATCCGTCCACGTAGAGAGTCCAAATTGGTTGGGCGGGGTCCAAGGTGGACGGGGTTGGCGACTCGCAGATAGCAGCGGCGGGTGCCGCAATATTGGGATCCGGAGTGTCGGGCATGTGCTGCGTTGTGTTGTATGTGAATTCGGAAAGGAAGTCAGCGATGACCTGTCCTTTGACAGCTGGTCTTGGGGCGAATGTGATATCGAACTCACTAAGCTCCACTGCCCATTTGATGAGTCGCCCCGAAGTGTCTGGCTTTTGGAGCACCTGGCGAAGGGGTTTGTTAGTGAGGACTAACATGGGATGTGCCTGAAAGTATGGGCGGAGGCGCCGGGCCGCCACAATGAGGGCAAAGGCCAACTTCTCCAGGTCGTTGTACCGGGTCTCTGCGTCCTGGAACGCCTTGCTGACATAGTACACTGGGAACTCCGCGCCGTCCCGACTGGCGACGAGGACGGAGCTGACAGCAGATGTGGAGACAGAAAGATAGACGGTGAGCCGTTCCCCAGTGGTAGGTCGGGTAAGTAGGGGCGCAGTGCTCATGTAAGTTTTGAGAGCTTCAAAAGCAGCGTCGCACGTTGCGTCCCAGTTGATGTGCCGGCCCTGGGTCTTCATGACCTTGAAGAATGGTAAACACTTGTCCGTCGCCCGGGAGATGAACCGGGTGAGGGCGGCGATCCGGCCAGTAAGGGTTTGGACTTCCTTGAGTGTGCGCGGGGGCTTCATGTCCAGGATGGCCTTGATTTTCTCGGGATTAGCCTCGATTCCCCGTCGGCTGATCATGTAACCGAGGAATTTTCCAGAACGGACACCGAAGACGCATTTGGCGGGGTTGAGCCGCATCTTGTATTGCTTCAGGACCTGGAACATCCTGTGGAGGTTAGGCACGTGCTGGTCGGCCGTCCGGCTCTTGACGAGCATATCATCTACGTACACCTCCATGGTCTTGCCAATCTGATCCGCGAACATGAAGTTGACAAGCCGTTGGTAGGTGGCACCGGCGTTCTTGGGCCCGAAGGGCATAACATTGTAGCAGTAGACTCCCAGATTAGTGCGGAAACTGTGGATCTGGTCGTCGGGGTGCATCCGGATTTGGTTGTAGCCAGAGTACGCATCCATGAAGCTGAGGAGTTCGTGGCCAGCTGTGGCGTCGACCAAAAGATCGATCTTAGGAAGCGGGAAGCTATCCTTCGGGCAGGCTTTGTTGAGATCCGTGAAGTCGATGCACATCCGCCAGGATCCGGAGGGTTTCTTGACGAGTACGACGTTTGCGACCCACGTGGCGTAAATGGCGTTGCGTACGAAGTGAATGGTGCTGAGCCGAACGATCTCTTCTTGCATGGCTAGCTATCGCTCTACGTCATAAGTCCGCTGCTTCTGGGTGACTGGTTTGAAGGAGGGGCTGATGTTAAGCCTGTGGCAGATGACATCCGTGGAGATGCCAGGCATGTCGGCGTAGGACCAAGCAAAGACCTCGCTGTTGTCCCAGAGGAATTGGATGAGTTGTGTCCTGATTTCGGGAGCGAGGTGCTCCCAATTTTCACTTGCCGCTCGGGGTTACGCGGGCAAAGGGTGATCAGCTCCGTATCCTCCACGGGTTGCGGCTGCGAGATGGCAGAGTGGTCGCGCGGGTCCTCGGGGGGAGCCGCCCGTATTTGTTCAAGGAGCTCGGAGTCGACAGGGTCGGCCTCGTAAGCAGCCTCGGCGACGGCCATGGTTTCTCGCTTGTCGCATGGGTTGAGCTTTGTCAAGGCGATCTGATAGCAGGAGCGGGCGGATTGTTGATTACCGCGGACATGGCCAGTGCCCATGATGGTCGGAAACTTCATGAGAAGTGTAACGACCCGTCCCGAATATCGGGATTTAATAATATTTAATTGTGATTTACTAATCTGGGATTAGTTGGGCGATTTCGGACGAATTGTGCAAAATGACCGTTTTGCCCCTGGGTGTGGGCAAAACGTTGACTTTTATTTCGGATGGTCAAATGGACTTTGACCGATGACCGTGACGTAGTTCGGGACGTCACGAGTTCATAGACAGGTGGCACGTTCGATTCCGACATTCGCAGAGAAAGTTATGAGGTTCGGTAGTTGAGGGGTATTTTGGTAATTTGGCTTATTAGGGGCCAAATGTTGACTTTTTGACCGGGATGTCCGATGGCCGAGGGCCAAGGACCGTTACGTAGGTTTCGTCGATACGAATCCAACGACAGGCGGCATGCCGAAATCGGAGATTCGACGACGAAGTTATGGTCAAGGAAACGAATTTACGAACCGAGGCTCCGATTAAAATAATAATATAATAATGAACAGTACCCGGTGACTGAACACACTTGGATGAGTGACAAGTGTCACTCATCCCTTAATTTGGGGCTTAAGACCAGGATCCATGTTTTGAGGGAACATTATGATTGTGTTTTATTAATTAATTATGTTTAATTATTGTTTAATTTCCATTAACCCTCTCTGATTTCTTGGCCGTGTACAACCAAATACCATTTCCTTCCCACCTTCATTCCTCTTCCAATTCTGAAACTGAGAGTGTGAAATTGGAGAGAATTCAGAGACCAACTCAACTGGGATTACACGGGGGACTGTTCGGGTGAGGGAGACAGAGAAATCGAAAAATTGATTTTTGGGAGGGAAATTCGAAATGGATGTTTTGAGCCGTGAGGATCGAAATTGATGATTCAATTCGACTTCTGGGATCAAAACGAACATCTTTGCTTCAAGAACGAAGAGAAACCATGGCGGATTGAGGAAGAACTGAGCTTCCATGGCAGCTCAAAGTCGAGCTTGTGTTCAGTGGGTTTGAGGTAAGTAATTCTCAAATTGACCTTGTAGAAATGTCCCTTACACTCTCACGATGCTAACTGAATGAATTAATTTGGAAAACAGGGACGATATCGTGAAACCCGATTTGAAAACCCGTCGAGGATCGATCGAGAGTCGTGAGGATTTAGACCATGATTTGTGTAATTCGATTTACAGAACTTAAATGGTGATTGATTACAAGGGATCAGTTGAAAGAACGGATTGATTTGATGTTGAATTGGGTGAGATTGAACCGGGTCCTATCGCGGGTTTTTTTCAACCCGTTTACTAGAGAAACGGGCGAGGATGGTGACTGTAGCAGTCACTGTAGCAGGCGCGTGGCTTCCACGCGCAGCCACTCACGGCGGCGCGTGACGGCGCGTGGGTACGAATCTCGAGGTGAGGTCAACATGACTTCTGTCCTATTTAATGTAACGAACATTTTAGCGTTGGTTTCGTGTCGATCGGATCCCGTTTCGTTATTGTTCGGAATGTCCGAAGGTTTTAAATCCAGTTTAAAAATACTTAAAAATTCGGGAAAATTACGGGACTTGAATAGGATGTTAATGATGAGGTTAGTGATCCTCTAAATTGATTTGAACAGGATTGGGAGTCCCGGTGATAGTGATGTGGCCCGGGAAGGCCTATGGCACGCGTATCGAGGCGCTCGGTTAAACGGTCTGTGAGTGGACATTGGTTTCATAAATTCGATGCATGCCTAACTGTTTTATGATTGTTATAATTATGATTAAATGATTTACTTTGGATATCGGTGAATTTAAAATGATTTCACGCATTTCGAGGTGAATTACGTATTTGCACGTAAACCGAGATTTTCTGGATTTTCACCGATTTCCATAAATGTGGTTGGATATGATTTCATGAAACGGTTACGAACTTGAATAATGTAAAATCGGGCCAGGGGCCCAGTTGAACTATGAAATCGGGCCAGGGGCCCAGTTAACATGTGGATCGGGCCAGGGGCCCAGTTAACTTGCGAAATCGGGCCAGGGGCCCAGTTGATTTCTACATGTGATTGCGGGTCGGGGACCCTAAAATGGAATTGAATAAATGTTTTCTGGTTTACATTTTATATATGTTCACATGCTGGAATCTATAAATGGTTTTGATGATATTTCGGTTATGGCACGTTTCACGGTATTTGGGCATGAGACCCGTTTGATGAAACGTAACGAATGGTTCGGATTTTATCTATGTATACCTATATGTTTTGCATGTGGATATCTATAAAATGTATTTGGTACTGCACTGTATAGATCCTTCCATATTATATTGTCTCCTCCGGATGAGGTACCCCGGAGAGGTCACGGACGTCTAGTACGTCCAGCGTCTATGACGCTAAGCATCGGGGATGCTGTACCCGAACGGGGTTCGGGGAATGAACTCGGAAATTGAGACCCGAGTGGTACGCGTAGCCTTGTGATTGTGACCTTATTGACGTCAGGGACGTCAGACATCAGGGATGTCGGATTGGAGTGTATAGTGCAGTGGCTAAAATAATGGTTATGGTTTATATGCCTTATGGTTCATATTACTGGATTTATGAAATAACTCTTGGGTTTACTTTTGGAAATTGAAACTATGCTTTGGTTTCCGGGCTAGGGCCCTATTGGTTATTTCTAAATAAATATGGGATTATTGGTTTTGGTGCATGCATATGATTTTACTGAGGGGCATAAATGTCTTATAAATGTTTTAAACAGACTTGTTTATTTTCGTCCACTCACAGCTTTGTTTTCAATGCCCTTCAGGTTGATTCCGGATACGACTGCAGCAGAGACTTGAGCATCGCACACCTCCTCCATCGATCCTTACGCACTCTGGAAGCCCGTTTGGGCAAAGGCAATCGGTTATCCCTTGTCTGGCGCCTCTTGTCAGACGGGAGCACGTCACATTCCATGGTAATCCCGGGAGGATTGGGATGGGTCGTGTCAAGTGGTATCAGAGCAGGTTTTGCTCTTTTGTGTGCGAAGGACGAGGGTGTGATGTCTCTTTGGGCTGCTGTTCCGTTGTCAACCTGATAGATAGTTTTGGGTTGTATGGTGAATTGGGTGTGTTTGGCCCGATACGCCGTGCATGGTTGCGATTCAACCCAGGTGGGGTTGTATACGATTAACTGGTAATGTGGGACCGTCGGTCCGGTCATGAGATGATGGGTTGTTGTGCCACTGGGCACAACTGGGTTCAGGGAACCCCAATTGAATAATGGTTTGGGAATGCGAAACTCAGTTGAGTATTGGTCTAAGTTTTGGACCCTAGTAGTGTTGGCTAGTGTACGGGGGTTGGTGCATCGGAGTTAGCCGATGACCTTCGTGGTGGAACCTACGATGGAACCCACGTTGAGTTGACGATTGGATTGGATTGGACGTCTATACGATGTCAGGACCGCGGGGTCGGTCAGGTTGTGGATTTTACTGCGGAGGGCAGTTGGGTTCGGTGGAACCCTAGGGTGTGATTTTGGAACCCTAACTTGTAGTTGATGGACCGAAAGGTGAACCTTAAGTGAGAACTTGTGCTGCGACGAGCGGCTGAGGTCATGGATGACCATGTGGATGACTCTAGTGAGTCTTATGGGTTTCGATCTACGGATACGGTTATGAGGAAATATGGAATCCTGTTTTGGATCGAATGTTAGTATGATGTGTGGATACGGATCTTGACAACGATGACTGTTGGTCGACAGTTGTGTCGAGATATTTGGTTATCGAGGGTATTTAGTGTGGCTTTCATACTTGGGGATGTTCAGGGAACGTCCATTATCCTGATGTGCCAGTGGTCAAATTGGGGGTACCCATAGTCGTGGGGTACGAGTGGTGTTACGGGATCGTCGTTCGGAATGAACGGAGATCCGGGGTAACAACCTTGCACACAAGTGTGCTATGTATGGATGTTGGTATGTTGGTGCTTTTATGCCAATACTAGTATGGATGCCAGTGTGCTGATACTAGTGTTGATGATGGTGCGTTGGTGCTGGTGACAGTAATTGTGATGACGATGAGCCACCAGTTGGGGTGTGACTCTGTCATGATGAACAGATGATTGGTATCTGCGACTCAGTGGTGGTTAAGTCTTGGACTGGATGGGATCCAGTGGAGGTTGTGTCGTGTTGGGATAAGTCCTAACAGATATATGATGACAAGTGATGAATGGATCAAAGGGTATGATTGAAAATTTGGGGAATCTTGGGATGCTGTTCCCTATGTCATGCGAGTTGGTGGATTTGGGGAGTTGTGATCAACTCCGAGATTGGTAAGTTTGTGTACTGCTTATATCCCCTGAGAGTACAAGGAAATTATTGAAATTGGAAAAGTCGGGAAACCATTCGTGGTATTGATGTGGGATTTTGTGATTATGAATCACTTGGAACCCGAGGATTGAACCTGTTTAAGTTGAGATGTGAGACGGAGGCAGTATGGTATGCACATTCAGGCAAAAATTGGAAATATTCCGTTCGGAATCGGGGTGTGTGCATACATGATTATTGACGGACGTGAGGTCCGAGTAATGAATTGATTTTGGACACGTGGTGGTCCAAGTGAGGTATGGACGTGGGCAGTCCAGTGGTTGGACTTGACATCTCATTTGGGAGCGTGTCTGTTTCCAACATGGTTGGAACTCCCGTTTCGGGGAGAGATGTGATTGGGAGACGAGAGGAGTGCTCGTTTCCACATCGGTGATTGGTATTCCGAAGTCTTTGGGGTTGACTTCTTAATTCCTGCCATGGCAGATGATGATTGTTGCTACCAGTACGTTGAGCGTGTATTGGTTGGTGGACCCATGTTTGGCTTGGGGTCATTGGACACAAGCAGTTGGATATGGTTTTGGATTTGGTGGTGATATGCGAGGTCATCTTTCCACCAAGGGAAATTTGGCGAAGGATTCAATTGAGGGTGTAAGACCCTACGATCAGCTTTCAGATGGATTGTTAGCTATGTGAGCATGTGTGGATCCTAGGTGGATCTGATTTGCGATGTTGTCGACTTTGGATGATGTGACGATCTAGGATTGTAATGTTGCTTGTCGGGTGACGTAGCGATGGATATGGATTGTGATCTTGATGATCCAGATGGGTGGAGAGTTTATCACTCTTACCTTGATATGTGAGTCGTAGGTGACGGGACTGAACTTCTTTTCGGAGTGACGTCCATATGGCTTGTTACTCAGTTGAGTAGGTTTCCGATGTGGTCGGATCTCGTCAACCTTTGACGTGTGGATATTGGGATTGGCTTCCCTATGAAGTCAATCGAGTGTTGAGCGGGTAACCGATAGGGTCGGTTATGTTACGTCTTGATGGACGTAAACGAGATTTTGGGTTTTGGAATCGAATTTCTGGGTGACGATTCAGGATTCGATTGCGAAGCTCGAAAATGGATTACTGGATTTGGGTGCGGAATGATTATTCCAATGCTAGCTTACGGAATAATGATTTCGGATTCGGATTTGGAAATGGGTTAAAAATATGATGTTGAGTTCGGGTTCGGGATTTCTTACGAAATTGCGGATTCGGATTCGGAATTGGAACTAGATGACGGGTGGAGTTCGTTTTGTCTCATGTTGGTTTGGGCAAATGTACTCCATTACTAGAACGTGTTTGGCTATGACCTGGGTGGCTATAGTCAGATTGATGGATTGAGGTACGTACAGGGTACGTTGTACGAGGATTGATACTGGTTAGGCTAAGTGGCGCCTAATGGCGGTAAATGGGATGTACCAGTGGTGTGTAACTAACGTGTTGGTAATCGGCTTGGTTCCGATATCTTTTGTTTGGCTGTATTGTGGACTGGACATTGGATACTGTGCGCTGGGCAGATTGATCTTGTCGGGTTCAGTGATTTTATGAGCAGGTGCTCTTGGCCATGGTTGGCTTGTGGAACCCTAGTATTGAGATGTGTGTTCACTGCTGGGCTGGTATTCAATGTGTTCCAGTTGCACCACTTGATTGGATTAATTGACGGTATACGTACACTCAGGATGAGTGAATTGGTGGTTTGAGTAACCACGAGTAGCCTTGTGTGATTTTATCACACCGTGATTTCCCAGCGTTTTGGTTCGCTGAGGGAGTCGGCGATTATGGACATTGAGATTATTTTGTGTCGCAGGATTGGGCTTGCCCTGCGAATTGAGATCATGTGGTTGATCTTGCGCTACATCGAGAGTGATGTAGTACGTGGTGTTGTCACGGATTGACAGATGGTTGGGGCTTTACTAGGGTGGTAAAGTTTTGTGATGACAGTTTGACTGGTGGTGTCAGCGTGGACTGACAAATGAGATTTGGTGACTCCCAACGGGAGCAAATGTAAGGATTTATTGGCAATGGAAAGGAACCATCTAGCTGAAGGAGTCAGCTAAATGGTTAGGCGATTTTATCGCGGATCAGGTAATCATTTCCACTCGAGGTGGTCGAGTGTTATTGCTATTTTGACATATGACTGTGATGGGATGTCTGGGTACAAACGAGACTGGTGTTGTCCCAGTATGTGGGTGTACAAGTGTACACAGATGTGTGGTCGAATTGTTTTCCACAAGGTGGTTGTGGAGTAAGGTTATTGGTAATTTCGAGGACGAAATTCTTTAAGGAGGGAAGGTTGTAACGACCCGTCCCGAATATCGGGATTTAATAATATTTAATTGTGATTTACTAATCTGGGATTAGTTGGGCGATTTCGGACGAATTGTGCAAAATGACCGTTTTGCCCCTGGGTGTGGGCAAAACGTTGACTTTTATTTCGGATGGTCAAATGGACTTTGACCGATGACCGTGACGTAGTTCGGGACGTCACGAGTTCATAGACAGGTGGCACGTTCGATTCCGACATTCGCAGAGAAAGTTATGAGGTTCGGTAGTTGAGGGGTATTTTGGTAATTTGGCTTATTAGGGGCCAAATGTTGACTTTTTGACCGGGATGTCCGATGGCCGAGGGCCAAGGACCGTTACGTAGGTTTCGTCGATACGAATCCAACGACAGGCGGCATGCCGAAATCGGAGATTCGACGACGAAGTTATGGTCAAGGAAACGAATTTACGAACCGAGGCTCCGATTAAAATAATAATATAATAATGAACAGTACCCGGTGACTGAACACACTTGGATGAGTGACAAGTGTCACTCATCCCTTAATTTGGGGCTTAAGACCAGGATCCATGTTTTGAGGGAACATTATGATTGTGTTTTATTAATTAATTATGTTTAATTATTGTTTAATTTCCATTAACCCTCTCTGATTTCTTGGCCGTGTACAACCAAATACCATTTCCTTCCCACCTTCATTCCTCTTCCAATTCTGAAACTGAGAGTGTGAAATTGGAGAGAATTCAGAGACCAACTCAACTGGGATTACACGGGGGACTGTTCGGGTGAGGGAGACAGAGAAATCGAAAAATTGATTTTTGGGAGGGAAATTCGAAATGGATGTTTTGAGCCGTGAGGATCGAAATTGATGATTCAATTCGACTTCTGGGATCAAAACGAACATCTTTGCTTCAAGAACGAAGAGAAACCATGGCGGATTGAGGAAGAACTGAGCTTCCATGGCAGCTCAAAGTCGAGCTTGTGTTCAGTGGGTTTGAGGTAAGTAATTCTCAAATTGACCTTGTAGAAATGTCCCTTACACTCTCACGATGCTAACTGAATGAATTAATTTGGAAAACAGGGACGATATCGTGAAACCCGATTTGAAAACCCGTCGAGGATCGATCGAGAGTCGTGAGGATTTAGACCATGATTTGTGTAATTCGATTTACAGAACTTAAATGGTGATTGATTACAAGGGATCAGTTGAAAGAACGGATTGATTTGATGTTGAATTGGGTGAGATTGAACCGGGTCCTATCGCGGGTTTTTTTCAACCCGTTTACCAGAGAAACGGGCGAGGATGGTGACTGTAGCAGTCACTGTAGCAGGCGCGTGGCTTCCACGCGCAGCCACTCACGGCGGCGCGTGACGGCGCGTGGGTACGAATCTCGAGGTGAGGTCAACATGACTTCTGTCCTATTTAATGTAACGAACATTTTAGCGTTGGTTTCGTGTCGATCGGATCCCGTTTCGTTATTGTTCGGAATGTCCGAAGGTTTTAAATCCAGTTTAAAAATACTTAAAAATTCGGGAAAATTACGGGACTTGAATAGGATGTTAATGATGAGGTTAGTGATCCTCTAAATTGATTTGAACAGGATTGGGAGTCCCGGTGATAGTGATGTGGCCCGGGAAGGCCTATGGCACGCGTATCGAGGCGCTCGGTTAAACGGTCTGTGAGTGGACATTGGTTTCATAAATTCGATGCATGCCTAACTGTTTTATGATTGTTATAATTATGATTAAATGATTTACTTTGGATATCGGTGAATTTAAAATGATTTCACGCATTTCGAGGTGAATTACGTATTTGCACGTAAACCGAGATTTTCTGGATTTTCACCGATTTCCATAAATGTGGTTGGATATGATTTCATGAAACGGTTACGAACTTGAATAATGTAAAATCGGGCCAGGGGCCCAGTTGAACTATGAAATCGGGCCAGGGGCCCAGTTAACATGTGGATCGGGCCAGGGGCCCAGTTAACATGTGGATCGGGCCAGGGGCCCAGTTAACTTGCGAAATCGGGCCAGGGGCCCAGTTGATTTCTACATGTGATTGCGGGTCGGGGACCCTAAAATGGAATTGAATAAATGTTTTCTGGTTTACATTTTATATATGTTCACATGCTGGAATCTATAAATGGTTTTGATGATATTTCGGTTATGGCACGTTTCACGGTATTTGGGCATGAGACCCGTTTGATGAAACGTAACGAATGGTTCGGATTTTATCTATGTATACCTATATGTTTTGCATGTGGATATCTATAAAATGTATTTGGTACTGCACTGTATAGATCCTTCCATATTATATTGTCTCCTCCGGATGAGGTACCCCGGAGAGGTCACGGACGTCTAGTACGTCCAGCGTCTATGACGCTAAGCATCGGGGATGCTGTACCCGAACGGGGTTCAGGGAATGAACTCGGAAATTGAGACCCGAGTGGCACGCGTAGCCTTGTGATTGTGACCTTATTGACGTCAGGGACGTCAGACATCAGGGATGTCGGATTGGAGTGTATAGTGCAGTGGCTAAAATAATGGTTATGGTTTATATGCCTTATGGTTCATATTACTGGATTTATGAAATAACTCTTGGGTTTACTTTTGGAAATTGAAACTATGCTTTGGTTTCCGGGCTAGGGCCCTATTGGTTATTTCTAAATAAATATGGGATTATTGGTTTTGGTGCATGCATATGATTTTACTGAGGGGCATAAATGTCTTATAAATGTTTTAAACAGACTTGTTTATTTTCGTCCACTCACAGCTTTGTTTTCAATGCCCTTCAGGTTGATTCCGGATACGACTGCAGCAGAGACTTGAGCATCGCACACCTCCTCCATCGATCCTTACGCACTCTGGAAGCCCGTTTGGGCAAAGGCAATCGGTTATCCCTTGTCTGGCGCCTCTTGTCAGACGGGAGCACGTCACATTCCATGGTAATCCCGGGAGGATTGGGATGGGTCGTGTCAAGAAGGGCCCGAGTGGAGATGACGGCATTGAGCTGGTTGAGGAGTCCCCTCCCCAAAATGATGTTATATGCAGTGGGGCAATCGACTACCAGGAAGGTGGTGATGGCTGTTGCGATCTTGGGCGCGCTCCCCAGGGAGATAGGCAGGGAGATGGTGCCAAGGGGCATGACAGAATCGCCTGAGAAGCTGAGTAGCGGGGAACCAGCATGGGTGAGGCTTGTGGAGTTGATGCCCAACTGGTTGAAAGTGTCCATGAAGAGGACGTTCACAGAGCTACCAGTGTCCACCAGGATCCGCCCAACATCAAAATTGGCGATCTGAGCGCGGATGATCAATGGGTCATAGTGGGGAAAGACAACTCCCCGCTCTTCTTCCTCGGAGAAAGTGATGGGCGTCCACCCTGCCTGGGCGACCTTGGCCGCGCGTCCATCCGTGATGTTGAATATTTGGTGGTTGGATGCCGTGGCGCGCAAGAAGTTCTTCTTAGCCCGATTGGAGGTGCAGGAGGAAGAGATGGTAAGGCCCCGCTGATCGTGTTGATCTGTGGCAGTCCCTGTCCGGGGCGTGCGTGTTGGAGGAACTGGTTGATCTTCCCCTCCCTTACGAGTGCTTCCACAATGTCGCGGAAGGCCACGCACTCGTCGATGGTATGGCCATTGAACTTGTGGTACTGGCAGTATAAGTTGGATTGGATGCACGGGCGGGGGCCGGGCGGTCGTGCCCGTGGCTTGGGGATTGTGTCCTCGATGCTCATCAAGACGTTCTCGAGGGAGGTGTTCAGGATTGAATAGGTTTCGAACTTTGAGGTGGGCCCCGTATGAGGTTTGCCTGCTTGGTGGTGGCCTGATCCCTACCCCTTGTTGTGGTACTTGTCCCTCCCGCGATGATCATTGTTGTACGTCCCCTTCTGCTTACCGGAGTGTGAGTCAGATCGGTGACCCGTATGCGCGTTATTGGTCGGCGGAGGTGACCGTGCCTGCCGGTTTCTGGGAGGTGGAGGGCGCGCGCCATTCACGTCAGGTCGGGATGCGACCTGGGGAGAGTTGAAGTGCTCCGCCTTGGCGTGTATTGCCGCTTGCCGCATGAGCTCATTGTAATCGTCCCAACCCTGGGTGAAGGCATGGTACTTGAAGGTGGACTCCCGCAGCCCGTTGCGGAAAGCCCGGTAGGCGGCCTTGTCGTCCGTCTCGTGGCACTTGGAGTACTCCAGGATGAAACGAGCGGCGTACTGGCGTAGGTGTAACACCCCGGAAATTCGAGGATTTCAATATTGTAATTTATTGTGTGATTTGACGCTTTTACTCTTGTTATGGGTATGGTCAATTGTTGACTTTTTGATTAATGAATTAAACGGACTTTGACATATGACCGTGACGTAGTTCGGGACGTCACGAGTTCATAGACAGGTGGCACGTCCAATTCGGACGATCAGGGAAAAAGTTATGACTATCAGAAGTTCAGGGGCATTATCGTAATTTGGACTTCCGGGAGGGGAAAATGTTGACTTTTCTTTTGGCAACTAATTTTCAGTTGACTCAAGGACCGTTAGGTAGGTCTCGACGTCATGAGTCCGTAGACAGGCAGCACGCCGAAATCGGACTTCGTACGAGGAAGTTATGGTCAGAAACGTGAAATCGGGAGGTTCGTGTCTCGGTTTTCGTGTCGAATATTTTATTCTAAAAATTCTGATTGGAGGACACCTGGTGAGTGACAAGTGTCACTCACCCATTGGCTAGATTGGATCAGATCCACTATGGGATTAAATAGCATTAAAATCCACTTTTGATCTCAGCCATTGATTTGAAGTACCCAGATCTAATCTGAACCATTGATCTCATCCTTGAGATCAAATCTGGACCGTCCATTTCCTTTCCCTCCATTCTTTATATTTCCTACCCGAAATGCACATTCTGTCCATTTGAACAAACACCCCAGCTCATCACCCATTCTCTGTGTCTGTGTGTTGCTGGACTCACGGGGAAGGAGGGAGGCACGGCGGTGGACGGCGGAGGACGGCGGCGAGGTAGGGAAACCGAAAAACCCGAAACGGTTTCAAAAACCCAGGATTTGGTAACTTGATTTCCAACGTTTAGTTTTGTGTTAATTTGATCCTATTCAATTCTATGGACTGATAGGGAACTTTAGGACGTGACTTCGTGGTCGGAGGTGACCTGAACGGTGGCTAAACAGCGACGGGAACCCGGGTCTGTTCATCGAGGTAAGTCTTCGATTCAGCCCTTGTTTATTGATTTTAATTAGCTAGAACTGTTTCTGGGATTAAGACGAGTAGTTAGGAACAAACCTGAACAAAAATGATTGAGAAATAGTGAAATGGTGACCGGGTCATGATCGCGGGTCTGGTCGACCCGAGTTGCAGAGATACGGGTCAACCCGTCTGAGGACAGAGGTGATGACGTGGCACCCTGTCAGACTGTCAGGTGACGTGGACCAACCGTGAGCCGACACGTGTCACATGTCAGTGCACAGTCAGCACTGACATGTCAGTGACGTGGCCCAATCAGGGACTGCAACGTGTCGCTGACATGTCAGTGACGTGGACCAGTGCCGTGCTGACACGTGGCACATGTCAGATCTGACACGTGGCCTGACAGATCAGTGAGGTGGACCAATCGGATGTTGACACGTGGCACCTGTCAGAGTCTGACATGTCAGACCTGACAGCTGTCAGATGACGTCAGCATGCCGTCATGCTGACGTCAGCAGTGACGTCAGCAGGGACTGTTCCTGCGTTGACCGACGCGTTGACTGGCGCGTGTGGGCGCGTGTGAACAGTACTTTTGGTGGGATCACCACCATTCTTTAGGTTTCGACGATCCGGATCCAATGGCGGTGGTTTCGGGTCGATCGGAGATCATTAAGTTGGTCAAATTAAGGTTTATTGCATTGGGAAGCGCGTTCGGGCGGCTTTCCCGGGCCGGTTTCGGCCTAGGCTTTCATGGTTGAATTTTGGGGGTTTAAATTGACCTTTACGAATACTTTGGACTTGACAGGGATTGTACATTTGTACCAGGACGAGGGTATACGTTCGGTTTCTAGCAGGATTGTACTGTGAGTGGGCCCGTTTTCATTAAACCCTTGCATGGTTAAATGTTTTCCGATTTACTTATATGTTCACATGCTGGAATCTATAAATGGTTTTGATGATATTGAGATTTCGGTTATGGCACGTTTCACGATATTTGGGCATAAGACCCGTTTGATGAAACGTAACGATCGGTTCAGATTTTACCTATGTATACATATATGTTTGCATGTGGATATCAATAAAATGTATTTGGTACTGCACTGTATAGATCCTTCCATATTATATTGTCTCCTCCGGATGAGGTACCACGGAGAGGTCACGGACGTCTAGAATGTCCAGCGTCTATGACGCTAAGCATCAGGGATGCTGTAACCGAACAGGGTTCGGGGATTGAACTCGGAATTGAGACCCGAGTGGCACGCGTAGCCTTGTGATTGTGACCTTATTGGACGTCAGGAACGTCAGACATCGGGGATGTCGGGGTTGGAGTGTATAGTGCAGTAGCTAAAATTATGGTTATGGTTTTATTACATGCCTTATGATTCATATTATATTATTTATGATTTTAAAGGATGCTGCATGCATGTTTGGAAAACGGAGGGGTAAATTATATGTTTTACTTATCAAATGATTTTATAAACTTGAGTTCGGTCCACTCACCCTTATTGTTTTTGGTAACCCCTCCAGGTCGTGATGCTGGGGTAGAGGAGGAACCTGAGGCTGAGGCATAGATCTACTTCTGCGTACCTGAATCCCTGCTGGGTGGTTTACCCGCAGGTTTATGTTAGAGTCGTGCTCGCAACTTGTAATTTTGAATTTCATCCCTTGTCTGACATTCGTTTAATTCGGATTTGATGTATGACTTTAAGTTGGTTATTTATGCATTTGATGTTTTGAGGTTAAAATTGGTATGAATTTTTGGGTGTCAGACGGGAGCAGGGCACGTCCCCTTACGGTCCCTGTGGGATCGGGGCGGGTCCTGTCAGCTTGGTATCAGAGCACTAGGTTGTGGTCAGTACTAGGGTATGGTCAGCATGCTAGACTAGCGATTAGTACTAGTTGCTTTTCGACTCTTAAGAATATTGTTATCTGATCTATGCCTCTTGACAGTTGGTTATGCCTCCTAGGAGAATTCCTCATACACGAACTGACGAGGATCTGGAAAGGGAGATGGAATGCGCGAGCATTGAAAGGGCTCAACGGTTGAGAGCCACTCCTTTTTGCGGGGGATCAAACCCCGAGGATGCTCATGATTGGATCACCAAGTGGGAGAGGATCTTCTCGGTGATGCACTGCCCTCCAGGCGAACGGGTAACTCTGGCGGCCTTCTTGCTGGAAGGAGGAGCCTACCAGTGGTGGCACAGACTCGAAATGTCTGGGTGGTCTGTCCATACCACTACTTGGGAAGCTTTCCGTTCCAGATTTCTGGACCAGTACTACCCGCGATCCTTTCGCGCGGCGCGGGAGGCGGAATTCCTGCGGCTGGAGCAGGGTGACATGTCCGTTGCAGACTACGAGCAAACTTTCGGAAAACTATCCCGGTTCGCTGCATCATTCGTGAGCACGGAAGAGGACAAATGCCAAAGGTTTGAGCTTGGACTCCGAGGGGAGATCCGGGCCAGTGTGACTGCTGCTACTCATGCTTCACTGAGAGATTTGGTCGACGCTGCGGTGCGTGTCGAGGCCAGTCTGGCGGCACACCAGACACGACAACCTTCGGGCGAGGGGCGACGTCAGGATCGCCCACATCGTGGGCCATCGGGCCATAAGAACAACAAGGGAGGGGGCTACAGGGGAGCACCCTCATCCTTCAAGGGTCGTGGCTGGTCAGGTCGACGCGGAGGCTCTCAGGGCAGAGGATCTGGATACAACTCTGGGCAACGCTCATCTTGGAGCGGTGCTTCTGGCGGGCATTCGGACAGGCCAAGGCCAGTAACTTGTTTTGCTTGCGGAGAGGAGGGCCACTATGCCTGTGATTGCCCGCAGTTGTCCAAGAACAACGACGCTGGGGGCTCTAGTGTGGTGGAGAGCACGGCTTCCCACACTAATGGAGGTCGCGGTCAGGGAGGTGACCGTGGTGCTGGGCGTGGCACGCGCGGGCGCGGACGGAACGGAGGGCCGAGGGCCCAAGTGTTTGCAATGACCCAGCAACAGGCGAGGACTGCCCCAGGCGTGGTCACAGGTACACTACATATCTTTAACCTTCTTGTACGTGTATTGATGGATGCGGGGGCTACACATTCTTTTATTTCGAAAAGTTGTGCTGGTATGCTTGATTGTGTGGTATCAGCTTTAGATTGCGAAATGGGTGTTGGCACCCCGATGGGTATCGTGTACCTTGTGAATCAGGTGATTCGGAGGTGCCCGGTAAGAATTGAGGATGTGGATTTACCAGCAGACTTAATTATTCTGGATATCCACGACTTCGATATAATCCTAGGGATGGATTGGCTATCGGAGCACGGATCGCTCATCGACTGCTGTAGCAAGCAAGTGATTCTGCGGAGCCCGGGTTTGCCGGAGGTTATCTTTCAGGGGGAACGTGATGGTTCGCCTCCTGAAATGATCTCTTCACTTACTGCTACCAAACTTCTACGGAAGGGATGCCAGGGTTATCTGGCGCATGTCGTGTCGGAGCAGGTTGATACTCCGGGTATCGACGAGATACCGGTGGTATGTGAGTTTCCGGATGTGTTTCCGAAAGACTTACCTGGATTACCGCCATACCGGATGGCGCCGGCCGAGTTACGAGAACTCAAGACTCAATTGCAGGAGTTGGTGGATTTGGGATATGTCCGACCGAGTACTTCACCGTGGGGGGCACCGGTGTTGTTCGTAAAGAAGAAGGAGGGAAGTCTCCGTTTATGTATTGACTATCGACAACTCAACAAGGTGACGCTGAGGAACCAGTATCCTCTACCCAGGATCGATGACCTTTTTGACCAGTTGCGGGGAGCTCAGTGCTTCTCGAAAATTGATTTGCGGTCTTGGTATCACCAACTGAGGATTTCGGAGGAGGATATTCCGAAAACTGCTTTTCGAACCCGTTACAGACACTACGAGTTCCTTGTTATGCCATTTGGTTTGACGAATGCTCCAGCAACATTCATGGATCTGATGAACCGGGTCTTCCGACCCTACCTGGATAAGTTCGTGATTGTGTTCATCGATGACATTTTGGTGTATTCGAGGAGTGCCCGTGCACATGTGGAACATCTACGGTTGGTCTTGGAGAGGCTGAGACAAGAACAATTGTACGCCAAATTGAGCAAGTGTCAGTTTTGGCTGAGCAGTATTGGTTTTCTGGGACACGTGATATCGACGGATGGGATTTGCGTGGATCCCCAGAAAACAGAAGCGGTGACCAACTGGGCTAAACCGACAACAGTGACCGAGGTGCGGAGTTTCGTCGGATTAGCAGGTTACTACCGGAGATTCGTGGAGGGTTTCTCCAAAATTGCTGCACCATTGACTCGTTTGACTCGGAAGGGAGTGAAGTTTATCTGGGACGAGCAGTGCGATCGGAGCTTTCAAGAGTTGAAAGATCGATTGACCACTGCACCTGTCCTTGCATTGCCAGATGATAGTGGAGGGTTTGTGGTCTCCAGTGATGCATCGCTCCAAGGTCTGGGCTGCGTGTTGATGCAAACTGGCAAGGTTATCGCCTATGCATCCCGGCAGCTGAAGACCCACGAGTTGAACTACCCTACCCTTGATTTGGAGTTGGCAGCGGTGGTTCATGCCCTGAAAATCTGGAGACATTATCTATTCGGCGCAACGTGTCGGATATACACCGACCACCAGAGTCTTAAATACTTATTCACTCAGAAGGAGCTTAACATGAGACAACGGAGATGGTTGGAGCTGCTGAAGGACTATGACTGTACGATCGAGTACCATCCGGGTAAGGCCAATGTGGTGGCTGATGCACTCAGCAGGAAGTCAGCAGGATCCGTTGCACACCTAGGGATGGTGTATCTTCCCTTGCTAGTGGAACTCCGGAAGGCGGGAGTTATTTTGGGTACGGATGCACATGGAGCTTTGTTGGCCAGCTTCCATGTACGACCAGTACTAATTGATCGGATTATCGAAGCACAACTTCAGGATCCGATACTCTGTATTTACAGAATTGAGGTCGATGCGGATGGGAGACAGGATTTTACCATTCGGGACGATGAAGCACTTGTGAAGTTGGGCCGTTTGTGTGTACCTGCAGTGGCAGAGTTACGGGCCGAGATTCTTGAGGAGGCCCATAGTTCGGCCTATGCTATGCATCCGGGAGGTACAAAGATGTACCGTACCCTCCGAAACCATTATTGGTGGCCAGGAATGAAGAAGGATATTGCTGAATTCGTGAGCAAATGCTTAACCTGTCAGCAGGTTAAGGCGGAACGGCAGAGACCTTATGGGGCTATGCAGCCACTTCCGATTCCCGAGTGGAAGTGGGATCACATCACCATGGACTTCGTCTTTAAGTTACCAAGGACTCAGAGTGGAGTTGACGGAGTATGGGTGATCGTGGATCGGTTAACCAAATCAGCCCATTTTCTGCTAGTTCAGGAGACCTATAATCCTAACCGACTGGCTCAGTTGTTTGTGAAGGAAATCATACGATTGCATGGTACGCCGGAATCGATCGTGTCCGATCGTGATCCACGTTTCACTTCCAGGTTCTAGCGGAGTTTGCAAGCTACTCTGAGAACAACCCTACGTTTCAGTACTGCTTTCCATCCACAGACCGATGGACAGTCTGAAAGAACCATTCAGACCCTGGAGGACATGATGAGGTCATGTGTACTACAGTTTCAGGACTCTTGGGATACTCATTTGCCATTGATGGAATTCGCTTACAACAATAGCTATCAGGCAAGCATCGGGATGGCACCTTACGAGGCACTGTATGGTCGACAGTGCAGGACACCTATCTGCTGGACGGAGATAGGAGAGCGAGCGGCAGTAGGGCCGGAATTGATAGACTTAACCATGGAAACTGTTCGTGTTATCAAGGAGAGATTGAAGGCGGCACAGGATCGCCAGAAGAGTTATGCCGATCGACGGATTCGAGACTTGGAATTTGAAGAGGGAGATTTCGTCTTCCTGAAGTTATCACCGAGGAAGGGGATTATCCGATTCGGTCGACGAGGGAAACTGAGTCCGTGTTTTATCGGACCATATGAGATCGTGGAGAGAATCGGCAGAGTTGCTTACAGATTGGCACTACCTCCAAAACTATCTAGAGTTCACGATGTTTTCCACATATCGATGCTGCGGAAGTACGTACGTGATGCTTCTCATGTACTTGGGGAACAACCTGTCGAACTACGGGAGGATTTGAGCTTTGATGAACAACCAGTACAGATCTTGGATCGGAAGGACAAGGTACTACGTCGGAAGACGATCCCTCTCGTGAAGATTCTCTGGAGAAACCAGAATGTGGAAGAAGCCACATGGGAGCCTGAGGCTCAAATGCGAGAACAATTTCCTCATTTGTTTCTTTGAAATTTCGGGACGAAATTTCTTAAGGGGGGAAGGTTGTAACACCTCGGAAATTCGAGGATTTCAATATTGTAATTTATTGTGTGATTTGACGCTTTTACTCTTGTTATGGGTATGGTCAATTGTTGACTTTTTGATTGATGAATTAAACGGACTTTGACATATGACCGTGACGTAGTTCGGGACGTCACGAGTTCATAGACAGGTGGGACGTCCAATTCGGACGATCAGGGAAAAAGTTATGACTATCGGAAGTTCAGGGGCATTATCGTAATTTGGACTTCCGGGAGGGGAAAATGTTGACTTTTCTTTTGGCAACTAATTTTCAGTTGACTCAAGGACCATTAGGTAGGTCTCGACGTCCTGAGTCCGTAGACAGGCGGCACGCCGAAATCGGACTTCGTACGAGGAAGTTATGGTCAGAAACGTGAAATCGGGAGGTTCGTGTCTCGGTTTTCGTGTCGAATATTTTATTCTAAAAATTCTGATTGGAGGACACCTAGTGAGTGACAAGTGTCACTCACCCATTGGCTAGATTGGATCAGATCCACTATGGGATTAAATAGCATTAAAATCCACTTTTGATCTCAGCCATTGATTTGAAGTACCCAGATCTAATCTGAACCATTGATCTCATCCTTGAGATCAAATCTGGACCGTCCATTTCCTTTCCCTCCATTCTTTATATTTCCTACCGGAAATGCACATTCTGTCCATTTGAACAAACACCCCAGCTCATCACCCATTCTCTGTGTCTGTGTGTTGCTGGACTCACGGGGAAGGAGGGAGGCACGGCGGTGGACGGCGGAGGACGGCGGCGAGGTAGGGAAACCGGAAAACCCAAAACGGTTTCAAAAACCCAGGATTTGGTAACTTGATTTCCAACGTTTAGTTTTGTGTTAATTTGATCCTATTCGATTCTATGGACTGATAGGGAACTTTAGGACGTGACTTCGTGGTCGGAGGTGACCTGAACGGTGGCTAAACAGCGACGGGAACCCGGGTCTGTTCATCGAGGTAAGTCTTCGATTCAGCCCTTGTTTATTGATTTTAATTAGCTAGAACTATTTCTGGGATTAAGACGAGTAGTTAGGAACAAACCTGAACAAAAATGATTGAGAAATAGTGAAATGGTGACCGGGTCATGATCGCGGGTCTGATCGACCCGAGTTGCAGAGATACGGGTCAACCCGTCTGAGGACAGAGGTGATGACGTGGCACCCTGTCAGACTGTCAGGTGACGTGGACCAACCGTGAGCCGACACGTGTCACATGTCAGTGCACAGTCAGCACTGACATGTCAGTGACGTGGCCCAATCAGGGACTGCCACGTGTCGCTGACATGTCAGTGACGTTGACCAGTGCCGTGCTGACACGTGGCCTGACAGATCAGTGAGGTGGACCAATCGGATGTTGACACGTGGCACCTGTCAGAGTCTGACATGTCAGACCTGACAGTTGTCAGATGACGTCAGCATGACGTCATGCTGACGTCAGCAGTGACGTCAGCGATGACGTCAGCAGGGACTGTTCCTGCGTTGACCGACGCGTTGACTGGCGCGTGTGGGCGCGTGTGAACAGCACTTTTGGTGGGACCACCACCATTCTTTAGGTTTCGACGATCCGGATCCAATGGCGGTGGTTTCGGGTCGATCGGAGATCATTAAGTTGGTCAAATTAAGGTTTATTGCATTGGGAAGTGCGTTCGGGCGGCTTTCCCGGGCCGGTTTCGGCCTAGGCTTTCATGGTTGAATTTTGGGGGTTTAAATTGACCTTTACGAATACTTTGGACTTGACAGGGATTGTACATTTGTACCAGGACGAGGGTATACGTTCGGTTTCTAGCAGGATTGTACTGTGAGTGGGCCCGTTTTCATTAAACCCTTGCATGGTTAAATGTTTTCCGATTTACTTATATGTTCACATGCTGGAATCTATAAATGGTTTTGATGATATTGAGATTTCGGTTATGGCACGTTTCACGATATTTGGGCATAAGACCCGTTTGATGAAACGTAACGATCGGTTCAGATTTTACCTATGTATACATATATGTTGCCATGTGGATATCAATAAAATGTATTTGGCACTGCACTGTATAGATCCTTCCATATTATATTGTCTCCTCCGGATGAGGTCCCCCGGAGAGGTCACGGACGTCTAGAACGTCCAGCGTCTATGACGCTAAGCATTAGGGATGCTGTAACCGAACAGGGTTCGGGGATTGAACTCGGAATTGAGACCCGAGTGGCACGCGTAGCCTTGTGATTGTGACCTTATTGGACGTCAGGAACGTCAGACATCGGGGATGTCGGGGTTGGAGTGTATAGTGCAGTAGCTAAAATTATGGTTATGGTTTTATTACATGCCTTATGATTCATATTATATTATTTATGATTTTAAAGGATGCTGCATGCATGTTTGGAAAACGGAGGGGTAAATTATATGTTTTACTTATCAAATGATTTTATAAACTTGAGTTCGGTCCACTCACCCTTATTGTTTTTGGTAACCCCTCCAAGTCGTGATACTGAGGTAGAGGAGGAACCTGAGGCTGAGGCATAGATCTACTTCTGCGTACCTGAATCCCTGCTGGGTGGTTTACCCGCAGGTTTATGTTAGAGTCGTGCTCGCAACTTGTAATTTTGAATTTCATCCCTTGTCTGACATTCGTTTAATTCGGATTTGATGTATGACTTTAAGTTGGTTATTTATGCATTTGATGTTTTGAGGTTAAAATTGGTATGAATTTTTGGGTGTCAGACGGGAGCAGGGCACGTCCCCTTGCGGTCCCTGTGGGATCGGGGCGGGTCCTGTCAGTAGGGGCTCGCTATCTCCCTGTCGGATGGTTCCCAGGTCCTCGGTTGTGAGCAGTCGATCCGTCTGGATCATGAACTGGTTCAGGAAGACCGTGTGTCAGCGGTCGAACGAGTAGATAGACTGTGGTTCCAGGCGATAGAACCAATTGAGCGCGGCCCCGGTGAGGGTGGAGCTGAAAATTAAGCACTGCGCCTCGTCGGAGATATTTCTGAAGGCGAGCGCTGAGTTGTAGTTATTGATATGGGTGTCTGGGTCGCCTTGTCCGTCATACAAGGCAATCTTCAAGGGTTTGACCTCCGTTTCATGGCGGTACCGCATGATGCGGTCCGTGAAGGGACCAATGTTGTCCGAGGTCGGGGTAGTGTCCCAGCCTTGGGTCTGGCGGCCTCCAATTCCCGCACGCGCTGGAGGAGTTCCCGGACCACCTCGTTTGATTGGTCGGGTCGATCTGCCCCACTCGGGCGGTCGTCGATATGACGGTTTGCGCTGCCGCCTCTGGGCTTCGTGGGTTGCACCGGTCGCCGCCCGGACGAGGCCGTGGTTGAGCTGGCGTTGCCTTCCAGCTGGTGCCTGCCGACCGGCACGGATGGACTGCCTGGGGGCTGGATGGAGAGCCGCGGAGGCTGTGCGGGTCGGCGTGCCGACCCGGACCTTGACCGGGCGCCCTGGGATAGGACGGGTAGAGGTGGTTGTGCCTGAATGCGGGGGTCGTGGGTAGGGTAAGTCAGACGGTTGGCCGAGGTCTGCGTCTGTCTCCTGTCGAGCAGCTCGCGGGCGTCACGGTAGATCTGTGTTCCCGAGGGGCCAGGCATGTCGGTCTGGTGGAAGAGTAGGCGACCGGACGCCTCCGGTCGGCAGGTGTCACCGATCTCGATCCGGCCGGCATCGAACTCCGGCCGACGAGACGCAGCGGCTAGGGCCCGTTTGGTTGCCTCCCGCTGCTCCTCCAGTTCCTCGCGTGTAGACTGCAAGATGGCCATGGTGCTTCCATGCTGTTCCCCCCATACGTGGTTCCTGCTCTCGATGGCAGCGTTGCTCTTCCTGAGTTCGGCAACCTCCGACCGGAGGGTCCTCAGCATCTCGAGCATGTCATCGGAAGGTAGGCTGGCTCAGGTTCGGCCGCGATCTCCCTGAGGGGTGTTGTTGAGCTCACCGTCGTCCCGTTCGGCAGACATTGTTCGTCAGCGGAGGGTCGAGCAGGGGTATGTGAGTTAGTGGGTGTTTACCTTCTTCCCACAGACGGCGCCAATTGTTTGGTCCTGAAATGACCAACTCGATGAGACTCGCTGGGGGTTCTAGGACCAGCCGCGTGGTGTCTCGGGCCCGCTGGGGGCGTTGTGGTTCGGCAGAGATCCTGCAAAACTAGACACCGGTGTGGTGTCGGCCAAAGGGGCTCCGATGCCTAAGTTAGTATCTGAATGCCGAGCGGCAAGTAAATACAGTGCTCTGGATCGGTTCTGAGTGTCTTACCTTTGTGAAGGGTTTCGGGGTATTTATAGTAGCCATAACTGCGGTAGGTGGGCTACTGTTACGGGAGCAGGTGGTGCTTTGTGGCTGAGAGCCGTCTGACAAGCCCTGGACATCTGGAGGAGGCGCCAGCTGGAGTCCCAACCTGCCTCCGTCAGGGAGTTGGTGTGGCAGAGTTGGTTAGGTGACTGTCGCAGCCAGCTGTTGTCTGTTCACTGTCAGGTGCCGAATGGCGGGTCTGCAGTATGGTGCCGATCGGCGGACCGTGGGTCGTGAGGGTGCCGATCAGGCGATCGGTCGGCGGCCTTCCTGTCCTGATGGGACCTGTGCTAGGGTGGTCGGTCGATATGGTATCAACAGGGGTGGACATGAATCCGTTAAAATCGCTAACCGATCCGTTTTAAACCGTTATTTATCCAACGGTTTAGGTTTGACCGGATAAAAGTCAATCGGTTTGAAAATCCAAATCGTTCCGTTAGTAACGGTTTGGATTTGGATTTTCATTTTAGAAATCCGTTAAATCCAAACCGAACCGTTAAGGAATATATTAATTTTTATTAATGTTTAAATCTATTATTAATACAAAGTAAAATTAATAAAAATAAAAGGATACCTAGATGTACCCATATAAGTATATGTATATTCAATAAGAGTATAATAAAAGATTATTAAATAGTTTGTTTGTTTGATAAATCTTAGTATGGTGATAATACTTGCAGTTCAATAGTTAACAAGCTTAATATATAAAATTTTGAGTATTGAGTATTTTTTTTTGTATCCTTATTCTTTCTATATCCTCATTTTTATTTATTCCTTAACAGTTTTAAAAAGTTTAGATTCAAATTGAACTGTTAATTTAGAAATATCCATATTAAATCGCACCGTCCCCACCTCTACACCGCATTGAAAACTTGAGACTATACGCCTAAAATTTGATTGTAAAACACAAAATACCCTTATAACTTAAGTTCAAGACACGTGGCAGGTTGAGAATTGAATCGTGAGCGAGCGCTCTCACTGGGCCTCGTACGTAGCATTGGTTTCCAACAGTTTCCCGACTCCTCACCGCAGCAGATAATAAAGTTCGAATTTGGTGCAAATCGGGAAGCTAGTCGAAAGCGATTCACGGAGAAGCTAGGGTTTTGCTCTCGTTCTACTCAGGTTACAAAAATTTCAAGTTGAATTTCTGGTCCTCATCGCTTCTTCAATTGAATAATAATATCTGTATTTTCCCCTTCGTTGAAAAAATTAACTGGAGATTTTAACGTGTCTTGATATCTATGTTACCATTTAATAATTGAATGACGGCAAAGGGTTTTAGTATGGTTGCTGGGAACGGCATCAAAATGTAATATATATATATATATATATATATTTTTTCAGACAGGTTGAATCTAAAAAGCTTAAGGCAAAAGTGTGTTAAAAATGGATCATCTAAATGGATTAATATAAATTTTGTCACTTTGAAAATATGAATAGGAAAAGCAATATTCTTTGGTTTATATTTTGTAGTAGTATAATTTAAATGCTTATTAACATTTTTTGGCAACGATATGAATTAATTGGTGAAATCCAAATTCTTCGTTTAACATTCACATATCCAAGTGTAAACTAAAAGAGGACTATCCGTTATTGTGTCGATCAATAACTACTGTGAAATTTCGAATTTATCGTTTAGTAGCTGAATATCTTTTAGCAATATGACTAACGTGTGGACAGGGCAATGGTTTTGGTGACGTATGAAGAAATTTGAGATTTAGTGGAATTTTTCTGTTCTAATTTTCAGTGATTGGTTTTTTCATCCAGACTGATGAATTTTTACTCTGATGGGAAAGATTTTAGATGAGATAATGACTGAGATATTCGAGGACAGCTTGTAATATTTTTACTACAAGCTTCATTGTGTATTCTGTCTTTAGGTGTAAATTGTGTGAGTTGGAGAAGGGTATGGCCTCATCAGATGACGAGGCTCAGGCTAGGCCTCAGCCTTCGCCACTTCCCGTTTCGAATTACTATTTTGTTGATGGTAAGGATGAACCCATCTCATTTCATGTTTTGCCAATTCAATGGAGCGAGGGTGTGAGGCAGGATGTCAAGAAGCTACAGATATTTTTGAATGGCACTACCGATAAGGGGCTTCACAAATTATTTAAGAATGTTGTTGCGTGGAAGTTTGACCTTTTTAATGTGGATCCTGAGATATTGGTGCTCTCCAAGGATAATAATTGGCACAAACTTCAGAAGCCAAGGAAGAGTTTTGAGGGCATAATAAGGTCAATCTTGATAACAGTGCAGTCCCTTCATTATGTGAAGAGAAACCCTGACACATCCATCAAATCTTTATGGAATCACTTATATAAAGTTTTCAGGTAGCTTTCAAACTGTTAAACTTTTGTTATGTTTTACTGGTTTCCCTAGTCCAACTCTTGACATTTTCACTCAATTTGCAGCTTTTATGAGGTCAGGCCTTCTCAGAAAGACCTAGTGGATCACATGCCTCTTATTAGTGAAGCTATTAAATGGGATCAAGGATTAGCAAAGTCGAAGGTTTTTTCTTAGCTTATTTCTACCAGTGTAATTTTAACACTTCATATCACCATCTGCTTTACATTTGGCACCACCCTCCTGTTAGATGAATATTATGCAGGTCTTGCTTTTCAAAATTGCATAGAGCCACCATTAAGGAAATTCAGCAAATTAGATCTTAATCTATCTATATATATATATATATTTTTTTTGACACTCTTTCTGATTACTATGAAGTCCTGAAGCACAACTACGTTTGACTTGTTTGTGTCAATTAGTGGTTGTGGATGTTTGTTGCTCTACATGGTGCTGCCATTAATTAATCAAAATTTTGGAACCTTAGACAGAGAATGAATCTTTCCATTATGCCAATTTATTAAGATTTGAGTTTTTCTTTTACTTGGTTTTATCTTTGATTTAATTTTCTCCCTGTTGCTTTTTCATGTTTCCTGTTAGGAAGCCTTCTGGATGGATCATAAACTAGCTTTATGTTTGTGCACGGTAATTAAAAGGACTTTTTGTGTGTTTAACAGCTTTTAATCAACTTACTTGATGAGAAGCCCACAAGGGGGAATCTGTATAACGAGGTCATATTTTCCCCCTTACTCTTTCATTAGCAAACTTTCATCCTTGAGTTCTCTAATTTATTTCTTTAAGTTTCATATTAATGTGTTATAGCCGGTGCAATTTTTGGATTTTCAGGTCATTCAAGCTACTGCAAAGCCAGGATTTATTGTTGATGATGTGGAAGATTATGTTATTCATGCTGAACATGAGTCCGATGATGATGATGACAACCTGTTTGATTCAGTTTGTGCTTTTTGTGATAATGGTGGCCGGCTTTTGTGGTATGTTCTTTTGTTGGCTACTACCTAAGATAATAGTTGCAATCTCAGCATTCTTTATAAAACTTCACTTGCTCGAATATTGTTTATATCATATACAATTTTCTTTTTCTCTAATATAGTTGTGAAGGGAGATGCCTAAGGTCCTTCCATGCAACTGAAGAAGATGGTGGTGACTCTAATTGTGAATCCCTAGGCTTTACTCCGGATGAAGTAGATGTATGCTCTTTTCGTCCACTTGTATTTTAAAACCCCTATCCTTCTCTTCTGTTTATTTTTATTATTTGTCTTATCATTATCTTTGTTTTGTGTTTTGCTTGGCAGGCAATGCAGAATTTCTTCTGCAAAAACTGTGAATATAAACAGCATCAGTGCTCTGCTTGCGGGAAGTTAGGCTCCTCTGATAAATCTTCAGTTGTTGAGGTACGGATTAGTACCTAGATAGCTGTTGACATATCCACTTGACTTTTTGGTTGAAGTTTCTGCCGTTTTGATTTCTTTGTTTGTGTGGTAGCATGACAGAAACGTGATTCTTGAGATCATTTTCTAGTTCTAGGTCTACTTTCTCATAGTTTTCTGCTATGCTCTTTTGCTCTTACTCTTTGATATTGTGTTTCCCTGTATTGTGTTTGTTATGATGTTGTCTTTCCGAGGACTAGGGCGTGCTTTCTTTCTTCAGCATTCTTGTAATGCCCAATTCATCCTTTTTTCATTATTTCTGGTTGGCAGTATTTAAATTTCTTATACTATGTTTATTCTTTTATGATTTTCCTTTAGCCTTAGCTGATTTAGTTCATAATTCTTAATTTTTCAGTATTTTCCTTACAGCCTATAGCTGATTTAGTGAATTTCCCTGGTGCTGATAAGAGTTTTAGTTCATTTATTTTGGTCCGAGTTCTTTACACATTTTATTTCTCTGGTTATTTATCTGGAGTTCATAATACCATAAGACCAACCTGTTGGGAACATATGGAGACTAATCTGTTGGAAATATATAGAGACCTGTTACCATAATTAAAGAAGAAGTACTGTTTTAAACTATTTGGAAGTGAATTGAAGCAAAAAAAGGTAAATTGATCCCAAATCCCAAACAGTTTTTGGGAAAATATTTGCATTTTTTAACATCTGCAGTACCCAAAGAATGATCATCAGATTGCACCTCTGCAATATTTGAGTTCTATTAATTCGACCAAACGATGGTCGAGTCAATTTCAAACAATGGGTGGAAATTTGGGCGTACAAACCCTAGAGGCCATTCACAATTTCTAACATTAGCTCCATATCCCTGAAGGCACTGATTTATTTTAATTGTAGCGCTGGCATTTTTGCAATTATTTTTTATTCGGAATGAATATTCAACTTTTATATTATCGTATACATTCAGAAATCTATATATCTTCTTTTCTTTCTTTTCTATCGTCATTATTAGATAAGTACTGGTATTCTTATGTTTGTATTACTGTAATGCAATTATTCCTTATTGCTGTTAGGTATTACCCTGTGTTTCTGCAACCTGTGGTCAATTTTACCACCCGCATTGTGTTGCTAAACTAATTCATACAGACAATGGAGTTGCTGCTGAAGAACTTGCAGACAAAATTTCCATGGGGGAATCTTTTACTTGTCCAATCCATAAATGCTGTGTTTGTAAACAAGGAGAGAATAAGAAGGATCCCGAGTTGAGGTTTGCTGTGTGCAGGCGTTGTCCGAAATCCTATCACAGGAAATGCCTGCCAAGGTGCTCTTAATTGAATTATTATTATTATTATTAATTTTTTGCTTGTAATGTGCTTTATGAGATCTTGGTTTTGTTCTTTTTTTGTGTATTGATGGTTAATGCTTGGGTTGTTTGTATCAGGGAGATTGTATTTGAGAAAACAGAGGAAGGGACAGAGGAAAAGGAAGGGGAAGAGGAAGAGAAGGTTGAACGAGAGGAGGAAAATATAATAGTTAGAGCTTGGGAAGGTCTATTACCTAATCGTGTACTCATATATTGCATGTAAGTATTATTTTGTGTTTACTGTTGATTATTGTTCACGTTAATTTTTTCTAAATGCTTTTTCTTTTTTGTTGGATTAGGGAACATGAGATAGTTAAACAGATTGGAACTCCAATAAGGAACCACATAAAGTTTCCTGAAACTGAAGAAAAGAAGAAGAGGACCAATTTTGAAGGAAAAAAGAGAAAACAGTTAACTGAGTCCCTTCTGGATAGAGTGGAATTTGTGATGAAGAAGAGAAACCTTTCCTCTGAAGATTTTTGTAGAGGAAAAACTGTTCCTACAGTATCTAAACAGAAGCTGAAGTCATCTGGTACTGCAAAAGTGAGTGGTAGCAGAACTAGTGAAAAAGTGCCTTATGGGTTAGATATGTCAAGAAAGGTGAAAGCAAATAGTTCATTAAAAAGGGAAGTTAAGACAATGTTGCCTGGAGGAAACAAGTCCTCATTGGGCGATAAGCTATTTGCATACATGGAGGGGTCCGAGCGAGTGAAGCCAGGGGAGCAGGGCAAACCCCATGGTGAGTGTAATTCAGCGATAGTTAAAACTCCCTCAAAGACATTAAGCAGTAAACAATCTTCTATAGATGCAGCTACAGAGAAGAGGTAACTATATTCTGTTTCTGTTTGTGTTTTATTACGCTATTTTTTCTTATAGCATTATATATACATATATATATATTGTATGTATACAATCATGGTTGCACACACACATGTTTGGATATGTTCCAAGGAATTACCATGGTGCTGCTTAAAAGGTATCAATCGATTTCTGTTATTATGCTTGAATACATTTGTGTACAGCAGTACCCTATTTTATACAGATGTTTGATAGACTCCTAACTAGGTATGTACAGATAGAGACCTAACTAGGTATGTATGTGTAGAGACTAACTAGGAAGTAAATACGATAGGAAGGAATCAAGTTAGATTCCTGTAGATCTTTGACCAGCCGAATCAGGGAGAAGGATTCTCAATCTCCTGGGATTCGGCAGGGTCCTTAATACTGCTGACAACCTTGCTTTCAGGTTTCACTGTTATAGGTTATTGATAGTTCTCTGATTAATTTCTTGCAATTCAGATTATTGGGTTTAATGAAAGAAGCTGCGTCTTCAATAACTTTGGAAGAGGTTATAAAAAAGCATAAAGTTCCATCGACTCATGCAATGTCATCTAAAAATGCTGTGGAGAGGAACATTACACTGGGAAAGGTGGAAGGCTCAATTGAGGTACATCTAAACTGGGAAATTTCAACTTCTTTTGGTCTTTAAACAATATGATTTTTGGATGGTGTCTGATGATGCGTTTTGTAATTCATCATGTTTATTTAGGCTATTCGAACGGCGTTGCGGAAACTAGAGAGGGGATGCAGTATTGAAGATTCACAGGCTGTTTGTGCGCCTGAGATTCTTAACCAGATTTATAAGTGGAAGGTGGTTTCCTATTTCTATTTTACTATCCTACAACTTATATTTGATGTTTAGTTGAATGTTATTCATCTAGATATACTTGTTGCTCTCTGTACCTTATATACTAAGACTTGGCATCACTGTTATGTTAGTTCAGGTAATGCTTGGTTTGTGGTTAGGGTAATGGGTTGTAAACTAGCCGAGCTAAACTGAGTATCATAGTGCTCGAACTTGGCTTGATTGAGTTGAGCTTTAGCCAAACTTGATTAGTTATGCTCTAAGCTGTGCTTTGGGTATCATGCTGCTCAAATTTGGGATAAGCTGACTCGCAAAGAGCTGCTTGGGTATGGTCACTGTGCGATGTGAGCTTAAAGTGTGGTTTGACTTGAATTATTGACTAGGAAAAAGTAGATTCGCAAGTGAAAAAAGAAATAAAGAAAATCATGTAACAAAGAACATTTAAGCAGAGAAAAAAAAGAAGGAATATTGATTAATTTTTTACTGTTCAGTTTTCAACTATTTTATTGGGTTCTATGGGCTGAAAGGAAGAGGAGAATATATGAGAATGTGGAGTGTTTATGGTATAGGGTGCATTTTTAGGCATCGTTGTTGGAATCTGTAGCATCAACCTTTTAAGGATCATATTTTTCTGCTATTTATTAGAATGGAAAGCTGCTGTTCAGTATTTTTCAAATTTTTCTACTGGGTTTGATGTTTTTCCTAGGAATAAGCTTTACCTAATATGTTATGTTCAGTTTTTCTCTTAGAAGTGGACTCCTTATTCACTTAAGTTGCACTTTTTATTCTTACAATCTTATTACTTAAAAGATTTTTAAAAAAGAAGACTTTTATTGGGAGGTCAAAGTATGGACTCTACACCTGAAAAAAAAAAATGAACGAGGCCATTTCCATTTAAGGTATACTTCTGATAAAATTGAAGCTAGGCATGAAGTTGAGCTTCATTTGTATTTTTAATTTGTAGCAAGCTTTTCTTTGAGCTTGGCTTGTTTCCTCACAAGCCCATCCCAAACGAGCTGAAATCTGTCAATGATTGACAACTGTACTAGGTTGCAGGTATGTATGCTGTTATTCTTGAGGGACATTGTGTGCAAGTTTCTACTCTGATATTCACAAATAAACATAAGTAGGGGACATATTACATTTGAAAATGTTTAAGAGAAATATTATGTCTATGCACTTGGATCTTTTTCTGGGTTATGAAATGTGTAATGACGAGTCATTAGTTTTTTGTAGTCTCTCTCTCTCTCTCTCTCTCTCTCATGGTTTCAGGGATAGCCTCTGTATGGTTGGTCTGCTGTCCTTAATTTTACTTTGGCCTCTTTTTTCATTATGGATGAATTTGTTCTCAACAATCTTTAAGAAAATGGTCACGCCTTCTTGTAGTCTATTAATGCCATTGATTGACTTTGGTGCAGAACAAGCTGAAAGTCTACCTTGCACCTTTCCTGCACGGGATGCGCTACACGTCTTTTGGTCGCCATTTTACCAAGGTGGAAAAATTAGATGAGGTAATATGGTTGTGTCAAGTTCCATCGATTGATAAAGAACTTTTTTGTTACCGTATGATATTGGCTTGTACTCTACTTGTCAGCTTATTTTTTAATGAAATATATAGATCATCTTGACATTGATAAACTTGCATGGCTGTGTTCTGATTTTGCCATCAAAGATTTGAGATCACTGCATGGACTTTTGGATTTCTCTCTGTTTCTTGTTTTCTGTTTTGTTTTTATTGTGAGGAGAAATGAGGAATTTATTAGCAAATAGAAAAGTACAAAAGTTTCTCATCTCTGAAAATTCTATTATGACTTCCCACAAACTCACCCAATAAACACTATTCAAGCAGTCCTTTGATTTCGGTGTATTTTTGCTTTCGCATATGGTTGGCTAATTAAACTTTGTATTCATATATGCTCTATGTTATTCAGTTTTGCATTCCTCTTTCTCCTAGTTTTATCTTTAATTTATATGGTCTTTATATGCTTCCTTTATTAAGGTTGAGATAGTGCATAATTTTGAACGTGCAGATTGCTGAGAGGCTCCATTGGTACGTGAAGAATGGAGATATGGTAAGGATATATATGCTTAGTTTTGTGGGATAATTTTAGTATAGTAGTGTATGTCCACTATTTGGCGTGTCACATGAGATATCTTTTTGGATGTTGCTTTGAGTCATGTAGTTGATGATACTATTATCTTCCTGATATTTGATGATCTCAGTTGATTTTACTAATCCAAATGACCTTGAGATGCATATTTATACCATTAATTAGTTTCCTGAGTGGTATTCTCTCTTTAAAAGCTTTGTAGTTCCTGAAAGCTGTTTTCCATTGTTCACCTAGAGTCCAAACCAAGAATAGATATCTTGATACCTTTAATAGATGTTGAAACAGCCATACTAATTGTTGCAAGCTTGCAACTTTGTAAACATAAAGGTTCGCCCTTTTTTCTTTTTAAATTCTAACTTTTTTGTTTAGTAACTACTTCTAGGACCTTATCATCTTTGTGATAGCAGAAGCATCGGTATTTGTTCTTGAAAAGAAGAACTTGCGATGTTGTTTGATGTTTACAGTGCATCCCTTTTGCTTGGTTGAAGTAGATAATATTACTGTGGTTCCAAATTGATAATAGTAATAAGGATTCCCCTACACTCCAGCCGATCACAGGAGATTGACTAAATCTCCTTGATCTGCTGAGATATGTCAAACGGAATCACCATTGATTCCTCCCTTGTATAGCTAGTCAACTGTTTGATTCTTTCCTAAATTGTACATACCTAGTTAGGTCTCTCTACAGCCTATATAAAGATAGCTACTGCTGTATGTTAGAATTAATTCAATAAAACAAATATTCAAATCCTCATATGGTATCAGAGCTTTAACTGCTCCACCGAGTAAACCTTAAGCTCTATGGCTGCCCAGACCACTGTCCCTGCCGCCCTCATCCCTTCACCACTTGCTGAACCAAACCCTACTCTTCCCACCCTTATCACCATAAACACCGCAGCCCAACTCCCTGTTAAGCTCACTGCCACGACATTCTTTCCGTGGCGAGCTCAGTTCAATGCTCTTCTTCGAGGGTATGACCGCATGGGCTATGTCGACGGCTCTCGACCCTGCCCCTCCCAAACAGAGACTGCTCTTCATGATTTCTGGGTCCGTCAGGACCAACTGTTACTTCATGCCATCCTGGCGTCCGTATCCCCTCAGGTGATCCAACTCATTGCTGCCGCCCCCACTTTTGCCGCTGCTTGGGCCCGGCTCACTCATCTCTATGCCAGCAAAGCTAGAGCACGCGTCCTTGGTCTCAAGGAACGCCTAACTCTTCTTCGCCAGCATTCCCGTCCCATCTCCGAATATCTTCAGGAAGTTCGGATACTTGCTGATGAGCTGGCTTCCATCGACCAACCTTTGTCTGATGATGATCTCCTTCTCCGTGTCCTTAATGGAGTCGGACCTGAGTTTAAGGAAATTGCCGCAGCTGTACGGTCCAGGGATACTGCTGTTCCCTTTGAGAATCTACATGACCTTCTGGTCCAACATGAGGCTGCTTCCAGCCGTGCAGCCCACACTGCTGTACCTTCACCCGTCACTGTCAATTTCACTCAGGCCCCTCGCGGCACCACCTCCCATCGCTCCAGCAGGAGTTCCTCCGGTCAGCGGCACCCCACTCAGTCACCAGACAGCCACCGCACCTCTGGTCACCGGTCCAATCAACACTCCAGCGACGTCTCTCGTCGTCAATCCTCTCAGTTCACTGGTTACCATGGCTATTGTCAATGGTGCGGCACTCAGGGTCACAGCGCTAAACGTTGTCCTCATCTCCAGCAGTCCACCCCACCACCACCCGTGGCCAATCCTACAACTCAGGCCCCCTCCCCTGGCTGGCTTCTAGACTCTGGGGCCTCTCATCACGTGGCCACCAGCTCCCAAACACCTCTTTGATGCAACCCATTACAGCGGCCCTGATGAGATACTAATTGGCAACGGTACAGGTCTTTCCATTACCCATACAGGCTCTTCCTTTCTCTCTTCTCCTAACTCCCCTCCCTTCAAACTCCACAATGTTTTATGTGCCCCTTCCATGACCAGAAATTTAATTTCAATTTCCCAGTTTAATAAACAAAACAATACCTCTATTGAATTATTTCCTGGTTGTTTTCATGTGAAGGATCTCAGCACGGGGGTGGTTCTCCTTCAAGGCCCGAGTAAGGACGATGTGTACGAGTGGACCCCTGCCCTTCTCCAAAAACCGCAGGCCATGGTGGCCGTGACAGTCTCCCCTAGCCTTTGGCACCGTCGCCTTGGTCACCCCCAATCCAAAACCCTAAAGAATGTCTTAAGCCTGTTTAATGTTCGTTTCTCTTCTCAAATTCCAGAACCACTATGTAATTCCTGCGCATGCAATAAAAGTCATCGCCAACCCTTTGGCATTTCAACTTTAACCAGCCACCGTCCCTTAGAATTAATCTACAGTGATGTCTGGGGACCGGCTCCTTATCTATCTATTGATTGTTTTTCATACTATGTAATCTTTGTTGATCATTACACCAAGTACACTTGGCTTTACCCTCTTCGAAAAAAATCAGATGTCTATTCTACCTTCAAAGATTTTAAAACCTTGGTTGAAAAATACTTCAATACTCTCATAATTTCCCTTTACACTGATGGAGGTGGCGAATTCATTAAACTGAAACCTTTTCTTGCTGAGCATGGAATTAATCACCTCCTCACACCTCCACATACTCCCCAACACAATGGTACAGCCGAAAGGCGTCATCGCCACCTTGTTGACACCGGCCTCACCTTACTTCACCAAGCCCAACTCCCTCTCTCCTACTGGTCCTATGCTTTCAAGACCGCTGTCTATCTTATCAACCGCCTTCCTACATCTCTCCTACAAAACAAATGTCCATACACTGCCCTCTTCCAAGCCACTCCCCATTATGCCAAACTGCGAACCTTTGGCTGTCTCTGCTTTCCTTGGCTACGGCCCTATACCACCAACAAAATGCAGCCTCGTTCTCAGCCCTGCATCTTCCTTGGCTACTCCCTTAGCCAAAGTGCCTACCTCTGTTTTGATCCCACTGCCAACAAACTCTACACCTCTCGCCATGTTCAGTTTGATGAAACCACCTTTCCTTCCGTCCCCTCCCTCCTCCCCACCCTCACCGTCTCTGCAGACACCTTCACAACCTGGTTGTCCACCGTTCCCCCAGTCACCACAGTCCCCTTTTCGCCTACTGTCACGCCACCAGCAGCGCCTGTGCTGTCCTCTACCATCACCGGGGACTCCCTTGACACAACGTCCTTGCAGGTCCTTGCAGCTGACTCGCCCTCTGCTCAGATTCTGCAGCCAACACCCCTGCCCCAGGTTTCCAGCAGCCTTCCTGCTGCTCCCGCCTCTGCTCCTGCTCCCACAGCTCTTCATCCTCCTCCTGGTGACTCCCAACCTCCACCTCTCCGTACCTACACCAGGCGCCAACCTCCACCACCTCTCCCCCCTTCAGGTCCCCCTCCCCAAAACCCCACAAAAACCTACCCTATGCTCACCCGAACTCAAACGGGTACTGTCAAAACCGTACCCAGCTATGCCCTCACTGCCACCAAACACCAACTACCTTCCTTAGCCGAGTCCACCTGTGTATCTCAAGCCAAGAAAGACCCTCAATGGCGTGCTGCCATGTCAAGTGAGATCAATGCTCTCATACGGAATGGAACTTGGGAGTTGGACCCCCCTCTTCCAAGCCAGAACGTTGTGGGGAACAAGTGGGTGTTCCGTATCAAACGGACACCTACTGGAGCTGTTGACAGATTTAAGGCCCGCCTTGTTGCCAAGGGGTACCATCAGCGTCCCGGGGTGGATTTCACGGATACATTCAGTCCTGTAATCAAGCCCACCACCATCCGTGTTGTCCTTCACCTGGCTGTAACTAATGGCTGGCCCATTCGCCAGTTGGATGTCAATAATGCCTTCCTTCAAGGCACTCTTCATTAGGACGTGTACATGGCCCAGCCAGCTGGCTTTGTGGATCCATAGAACCCTTCTTATGTTTGCAAGCTCCGCAAGGCTATCTATGGACTCAAACAAGCCCCCCGGGCCTGGTACACGGAACTTCAGACCTTCCTCCTATCCCACGGTTTTGTCCAAGCCAATTCTGATGCCTCGCTGTTCCTCCTAAGGCAAGGTTCGACTACTCTGTATTTTTTGGTTTATGTTGATGATTTGATTGTGACAGGGAATACTCCAGCCGTTATCTCCCGCTTCATACAAACTCTGGCCACCCGCTTCTCGGTTAAGGACCTTGGTTCCCTCAGTTACTTCCTTGGTGTGGAGGTCCTTCCAACCGCAACTGGCATCTTCCTGTCTCAGCACAAATATATCCATGACCTGCTCACCTTAGCTCGCATGGATGGTGCCAAGCCTGTGGCCACTCCTCTGGCTGTTTCCCCCTCTTTACACCTGCACGATGGCTCCCCACCAGCAGATGCCACTAGCTTCCACCGCCTTGTCGGGAGTCTGCAGTACCTCAGCCTGACCAGACCCGACGTATCCTTTGCTGTCAATAAACTCTCCCAGTTTATGCATGCTCCAACTGACCTGCACTGGCAGGCCCTCAAGCGTCTACTTCGCTATTTGAAAGGCACCTTGTTCTACGGTCTCCATCTCCATCGCCACACTACCTCCACTCTCCATGCTGTCACTCATTCCCTAAATGCATACTCGGATGCGGATTAGGCTGGGGACCAGGATGATCGAAAATCAACCACCGCCTATCTGGTCTACCTTGGCCACAATCTTATATCCTGGAGTTCCCGCAAGCAGCGTGCGGTTTCCAGATCGTCCACTGAAGCTGAATACAGAGTCGTGGCTTCCACCACTGCTGAACTGCTCTGGGTACAGTCCCTAATCCGTGAGCTCGGCCTTCCTCTTTCAGGCACACCCACCATCTCCTGCGACAACATTGGGACTACCTTCTATTGCTCAAACCCGGTCTTTCACACACGCATGAAACATGTGGATATTGACTATCACTTTGTTCGTGATCATGTCACCAAAGGCCACCTCCAGGTGTCTCATGTCTCCACTGACGATCAGCTGGCTGATGCCCTCACCAAACCGCTGCCTCGCCCACGGTTTCAGCTCCTCCGTTCCAAGATCGGCGTCGCCGATGGCTCCACCGTCTTGCGGGGGTGTAATAAGGATTCCCCTACACTCCAGCCGATCACAGGAGATTGACTAAATCTCCTTGATCTGCTGAGATATGTCAAACGGAATCACCATTGATTCCTCCCTTGTATAGCTAGTCAACTGTTTGATTCTTTCCTAAATTGTACATACCTAGTTAGGTCTCTCTACAGCCTATATAAAGATAGCTACTGCTGTATGTTAGAATTAATTCAATAAAACAAATATTCAAATCCTCATAAATAGAACCTACTTTGTCAAATAAGTTTTCAGCATGGGAAAGAAGGTTTTTTATGCCTAGGTGTCGCTGAGGAGTATTCCAGGGCTCTATTATGGAGGTGCTTTCGGAGAAGATAAAACGTAGTCAACCTTTAGGTTTCAATAACACTGGATTTGGAGATTATATACATATATATATATATATATTTTATGTATTTTCGTTTCTGTTTGTTAAATTTCTATTTAGGGTGCTTTCAGATGTAGTGTGTTAGTGGATTACTGGTACACTGTTTCTGTACCAGTTAAACTTATTGGGAGCTGATTTCCACATTCCATGTTTCACCTTCTGTTCTCCACTTCCTTTTTTTAATGCATTCTCAGATTTTTGTTTGTTTCCACTTCCATTTCTATCCTGTAGCCTCTTAGTAAAAAGAAAAATGAAAAATACAGTTGTTCCATCTCCCAACAGCCCCTTCTTCCATCTCTCTCTCTTCTCTCCTCTTTTCTCATTCCATCTTGTCTTGCTTCTCTCTTCCATTAACTCTTCACTGAAAGAGAGGATTAGGATTTTGCGATGGAGGACTCCATCTCCAGACATAGGCAGATGATACTGACGAGCTCAAAAGGCAGCACCAATAAATCAAAGCCCCAGATCTGATAACATTGTCTATTATATATCCCTATATGAGATCTTTTTGTTATTTTCTTTCCTTAATTTCTTCAAACCCCTTTGACTTATTGTTGATAGTTACTGATTGGGTTTTTAATTCTGAAATTAAAACCGGAGATGAAAGAGTAGAAGTTTGTTGGTGAGTGTGAGAAAGGAGTTGATGACAGATGGAACTGGTTGCTGCTGCCTGCAGGAGAAGAGAGAGCCACCAAATTTGGGGGCACTGTCAGTTGTAGAGGTGGCACTGGTCTGGAATGGGAGGTGACTGCTGGAGGTGAGGGGTTGGAGTTGTTGGGTTGGATGGTTTTTGGATGGGAATTTGGGTTGCTGCATGGCCTGTATGCTTTCTCTTTTTCTAACCTTTTCAATTTGCTTTCTTAATTTTGAAAAGCGACAGGATATAATAGGAAGTAATGCAGAGTAAAAAGATGAACAATCATTAAATCAAGAGGTGGAGCGAATAAGGTGAAATATGGAGTGCGGAAGTCAGCTTTCAATTTATTTCGAATAAAAAGAAAATCCTGGAATCATTGTTACATTACTCACAACAGAAACATTTGGTGTTATCATGGTAATTATGAACTTCTGCTTGAATTTGCAGTGGATCATAAAATAAATATTTTTGCCACTGGTGTCATAGGTTAGTTATTTCTCGGAAGATCTATTTTGTGTTCTTAAGTACATATTTAGGACAATTCTAGGGTTATCTCTCAAAAAAAAAAAAAGAGAAGGAAAAACCTATGGACACCTGTTGTGATTCCATATTAAGGACAATTTTTGGGTATCAATATTGGGTAATGAACTTAGAATGCTATTTATGAAATAGTAGCCTTGTGATGTATTACATAGTCTCTGAAGTGTCAGACTTACTTTTTAAGTATGCATTGTGCGTCTATTGGTTTTATGATATGTGTAGAAGTTACTTATGTTGTCAGGGGACTAGTTGTTATCATTGATGTATGGAAACTCAAAAGGTGTCCTGGCGAGGTCTTAGGTAATGAGGCTTTTCCCTTGTAAGGCTTTTCCCTGATTTCCCTTTTTTAGAAATCTAGGTGCCAGCGGTGCTTGGAGTAGTCATCACTTGTCTGCATGGTTTCAATTCACACCTATTTTCTTGATGATTCATATGTCTATTACATCAACTCGGTTTGTTCAAGTTGCATATATGTTATTTCATTGTTGATTACCTGATCTTGGTCATATGTCTATTACATCAACTCGGTTTGTTCAAGTTGCATATATGTTATTTCATTGTTGATTACCTGATCTTGGTCAGGTTGAGTATCTGATACTTTTGGTCCCAATGAACAGATAGTGGACTTCTGTTGTGGTGCTAATGATTTCAGCATCATAATGAAGAAAAAGCTTGAAGAGACGGGGAAGAACTGCTCGTACAAAAACTATGACTTCATTCAACCCAAGGTAATACTCATTAATATATGTCCTTAATATTGGTCAATCTTGGTCATCGCATTGTGATATTATGAATGATATACATCTATATGGTTGCATTGGTCACCAATGTTCAACTGTGTTGAACATTGGATGTTGTATGGGAAAAACTAGAACATTGTTCTGTATCGGAAGTAAATAACTAGAATGATTATGAGCGTATGAACTCCTTGTTAAAATATGTTCTCCGATAGCTTTATATTGTATCTCAAAAATTTCAATTGGTGGGATTTCTGTGTCAGAAAGTAAAAAGGCGAGTGTGAAAGGGTACCCTACATTGGATGGCCTGGGAGATTAAAAGACATGCTTGTATATTCTATAACAAAAGCATGGTTAAACAAATACTTCTTTTTATCAGATGCATTTTCAGCCATTAAATGATAAAACTTCCATGGGTGAAGGATGGGTCAAAATATGGGTTTTACCCGTTGAAAAGGGCCCGGACCCTAATATTAAATTATCAATGGCTTTAATTGGGTAATTTCTTTTCCCTTTGTTAGTCATAGAGCCCCAATGTAATTTAGGATATGTTTGGATGAGGAACTTCAAGGTACCAAGGGGCTAAATGGTTAGAAACATACCGCAAAACATTACATGCAGGGATCTCAAATGAGCCGAGGCAATGCACTTAGAGAGATTTGTAAGTAACTACTTGCTAGGTGTTACGGGGAAATCCCTTGTTTGGTGGTTTTTTGTGCTCATGTGGTGCGTGTGCTCAACTTGGTAGTTGTTCCGGTAGTTCCGTACATATCCCTCATTTAATTGCTTGTAGTGCATTTCTTAGTAATATAGCCATAAGTTTTCTAAGAGCTTTCTACTTGTGCAATACTTTATGGGTCTTTTGGGGTTCGATTTGACACTTTAAATAATTCTAGTACAGTTCGTGCAACATTAGAGAAGAATTACATATCGGATGTGATTATATAGTTTTAAGACAGGTTATTATCAAAAGAAGTGTGTTTGGTCTATAATAATGAATGGATGTTTGTTACATCTGTCAAATAATGTATGTGTAAGTGGCGTACTAAGATAGGTAGTTATGGGTAAGGATTTCCAAAGTCAATTGGTCAGTTATAGCGTATAGGACATATTCAAGTACAAAGTATCGTTTATTTCCAGTGTTAATACCTACTGCTTTGAGACTTGGTTATTCTGTGGTTGTGCAGTGGAATGCAATTCAGACTACAACCAGAACTGGTGTTTATTTGTCTTTTTTGAGCTGTTGTTTTATCATTTTTATTTAAAATAAAATTTAGCCATATATTTGTCTCTTAGTTTTCATATGTCACACTGTGTTGGGTTCTAGGCTGTTGTCTAGTGCATTTTGGTAATTTACAGGATTACAAACAGAAACTGGGACTGATTACTTTATGTTAATCTTCAAATGCCAGAATGATTTCAATTTTGAGAAGAGAGACTGGATGAGAGTTAAACCAACGGAGTTACCATCAGGGTCACAGTTGGTAGGAAATTGGGGCTTGCTTTTTATTTGACGTAAATGTTTGAATTCCTAAGTCACTTGCGATAATTTGTTTCACCCTCTCCATATTTGATTCTTGAGCAGATAATGGGTTTGAACCCTCCTTTTGGAGTTAAAGCGGCTTTGGCGAACAAGTTTATCAACAAGGCTCTTGAGTTCAAGCCGAAGATCCTTATTCTTATTGTTCCACCGGAAACTCAAAGGTAACTGCTTTCCCCTGTCCATCTCTCTCTCTCTCTCTCTCTCTCACCAATGATATAATTTCTTCCATTTTTGCCTTTCATCAGGTTAAATGAAAAGAGTTTACCTTATGATCTGATTTGGGAGGATGATCAGTTTCTGTCTGGAAAGGTAAAGTGAAATGTGCTTGTCCTAGTGGCTCACTGTTAACTCCCTGAGTTAAAGTTTTAAAATGTGAGTTTAATGGCGCATTTCTCCTTTCAGTCATTTTATCTCCCCGGATCTGTTGATGAGAATGACAAACAAATGGATCAATGGAACGTGAGGCCACCTCCACTCTATCTTTGGAGTCGTCCGGATTGGTCTGCCGAGCACAATGTTATTGCTCAAGAGCATGGGCACAACTTTGGGACTCAAGACTTTATGAAAGGTCATATTGATTCTCTAATCCATGAAATGCCCATTCTGAAGGATAATAATTCCATTAATAGTCCCAAGGATGTCGAAGGCTGGGCATTTGTGTCCAAGGGGCACAAAGAGAGCTCCTACAATAACAACGATGGTGGCCGAGGGAGTTCTGGTTATGGGAAGAACTACGATGATGAGATTTTACCAGTCAAAAAACAAGATGGTGTAAAGGTTTCCGGTAGTGAGATACTCGAGGAAACGCTGCCACACACTGGAAAAGGAAATCAACGTTTGGAGCCAAGAAATTCTGGTTCAAGTATGGAGATAGAAACTGGTTATGATGGAACCCTCGTTAACATTGCAGATGACACATGCAAAAGCTTTGCCATGAGTAGTGATGAGCGTTACTCAAATCTGACCCATAGAAGGTCCACCGACGCCAGGGTCGGCTATGGTTACAGGGGTGCAAGCTTGGAGGAACCAAATGGGGGGCACTTGAGAGAGAGATCAGGTAGCCTTGGTTATAGACCCTATTTAGACGAGGTAGAAGATCCATTTTGGAGGGAGTCTGAAATACGCTCCCAGGTACGCCTTTATGGTCAGCAAGATCCTCTTCCTCTAAGAAGAAACTATCTGGTGGATGAGGTTTCTGCAGGTGGCCAGATTGTACCTTATTCATCGTTTTACAGCCATGGTAATTTTGGTTCTGCAGCTGAGTCATCTTACCAGATGGACACATCAGCTATGCAACGGTATGCGCCTCGGTTGGATGAATTCAACCACCCCTTGATTGGTGCCTTTGGATCTGAACCTTCTTTAGGATATGATCCGCTCATGTTCAGTAGCAGCAGCGCTTTCGACCCTAGTGCACCTCGACCTGGTCAGAATGGTGGCTCCGTGGGTTTTGCTCCTGGTCCTCACCGAAGTTATTCAAGCCACAACTCGGCAGGTTGGCTGAATGAGTAAACTCTGCCATTGGGCCCTGTAGGCTGTGCCTTTCTGTACTTGTTACTTAGTAAGTGTAGGACTTTGAGAGATGATAAATACTTGTTTCACTACCAACTGAAAATTCTGGTGTACGGACAGTTTTTGTTTTTTCATTGCCTACAAATATCGGTGGAAGTAATTATACCGTGTAGCTAAGTTCCTTTTCACTCATGATATGGGAATAAGACCGCGGAACAACATATTACAAAACCTATTTTTAAGGTAGGAAACACAAGCTGGAAATGAATATAATGAATGTACAAGCTGTTATTCCACTCTTACAATCTAATGATACATGTATGGACCCTGAGGGTGCTTTGGTTGGGGCAGCTCCGACCTACTTTCGCAATTTTGAACTAGTATTATGTCAATTTATCCCTTGGTTTTGTAATCAGGTTGCACACCTCATGGTTAGAAAGCTCTCTTTTCCGGAGTTTTAAGTTTGGATAGAAAAAGGCTCGCCCTGAATAACAAGTGCATTGCAGTTTGATTACCCTGGCGTTGGATTCTCATTCTGAGCACCATGCACATTCAAGCCCAGAAGTCATTTTCGAACCCCTTTAGATTCTTTCTTCCGTGATGCATTTCCCTCGATGATGCTTTACTTAAAAATTCTAAGCATGCGCGTTACTACGCCTTTCGACCTGTTCGTAGGCCCTGACTCACACCCCGTGGACGAACCTTGTAGAGGAACCTTTAGATTTTTGGGGCATGGATTCTCACTAAAATTTGCGTTTGTGTTTTTTTTTTTTTTTGCCTTGGTTTTTTCCATTAGATTTTTCCGGGAAATGTTTTTAAACGAAGTAGCATAATACACATTTTCCAAGCTTTAACTAGTGATAGGACTCATGTTGATGACTCTCATTATATTTACTAAAACTGCGGAATACTTTTGTTTTATTTCTTTTTTATTTCCCTATCAACTTTATTAAGGCCGCATATTTCATAATCTAGCTATTGACTATGAGGTTCATGTAAGTTGTTGATAGACCTAATGGTCTCATCTTATACTATTATTGATATTTTAAAATAAAATATCTCTTCAGACAAAATAAAAATAAAAAGTAGGGATAGACGCCTTTTCCGAGTAGATATTTGTTAATAATTTTTTTCCAGAAATGTTAGAGTGGTTAACTTGATTTGGATAGAAAAGCAGGGGTGGGATTTATAATTGTGTTGAATATGCACGTTGTTATACCATCTATATCTATTTTATATATATAAAAGGAGAATTTGAATTTGGACAAAATTTCATTATTTCTAATATGTCCTTACCTCAAATAAAAAATAAAGTTAAATAATGAAAGAATTTAACGGCAAAAAGGTCTAATCTGAGCCAATTTTTATTTATTCCTTAAAAGGCCTTGCTTAAATAAAAAAATCAAGTTTGAGTAATGCAACATTTTAAGGGCAAAAAGGTCTAATGCAAGCCAAATATTTAATAAAGGAGATTCTTCAAGGGGTTTTGGTGTCTCCTCATGTAGAAAGTTCAAGTTGTTCAGCTTCCTAATTTAATTTTTACTCGTTGAAGAATTTGGTTGTATGATTCTTTGCATGCTATTTTTCTTTTTACCTTTTGATTTCATCGAAATACGATTTAATGGGTATCCATGTATGTTAATCATATGTGTCATTCTCAAAGTTGCATTCTTGCCCCTATATTAGACTGATCGCAACCTTCATCGATTCCTTCGTCCAAAAGCATTCGGCAAAGCGAGAGAGAGAGAGAGAGAGCTTCATCGATCCCTAAAGAGCTGTCGTCATGTCCGTCAATTTCCTCATCTTGCCATCATGACACCCAAATCCCTATATCAATCATTAGAATTTCTGATTGTTCTCATTGACATTTAAAATATTTCGTTTATAATATGTAAGAATATCATCAACAGTACTGTTCGTGCGCCAAATGTATCTTGGCGAAATTGAGGGTCGCTGCTTAAGAATGTCATCAATAGTACTGTCCGCGCGCCAAATGTATCTTGGCGAAATCGAGAGTCGCTACTTAGTGGCTCACGTCTGAAGAAGCAGATTCGTAGATTCGTAGATGTGGGTGAGTCTCTTTGTTATTTGATGAAATGAATGTGGGTAGTAGTGCAGGCGGGCTAAAAGCTGCGGGCTTTGGTGCAGTTGTTTTGCCCTAAATAAACTAGACAAGCTGAGAGGCTTTTAACTGCTTCCAAAGTAGTAGTGTCACTAGTAGAAGCTGCTACTAGAAGCGTAGAATAAGTTCTATTTGCATCCCAAGAATCTTCATCAAGTGATTATGGAATAAGCTGACATCTTTCATGCTCTGTTCTTTTTTATGCATTCTTCAAAGACTTTAATAGCTCTCTTGTGCGCTTAATCTATGTTCAATTTTGGCGTGTTCATGTTAACAACTTGTTATTTAGTTAGATGGATGTCTGACGGATCAACCCCTTTAAGTCAGAATAAAGATATTGGACTAAAACACAAAAATGATTTTATGACTGGTCATAGAACACATTGGTTGGTATACCCCAGCTAACTAGATTAGATTTGAAGAAATCAACTGCATTGAGATGGAGGCGAAGTATAGACACTTAGGAAGTAAATGCTTAAATACTAAAAGTGAGTAATAAATTACAAGTGCTGAAAGTAAACTGTTTTTTTTTTCTTTTTCTTGTTTTATAGACGGGCCTTAAGCATGCAGGTTGGTTGAGAAACTATCAACTAGATGAACATTCGTGGGAGTCATATGCCATAGTTTGGCAGAGTATCGAGAATGACATCATGACATCGAGGTGTAGGTGTATGGGTGTCTCAAAGACTAGTTTAAGGACAGTCAAAATGAGTTGGGTGCTAGGTGGCCTTCAAAATAAGTTGTTTTAGCAAGTCGGGATGACGTTGGGTGGTCAGAAAGTCTTCAAAGTAGGACTTGGGGTGCAAGTCAAAATGAAAGAGAGTTTTTTTGTTCCTAGAGTAAGAACTGAGAAGGGTTGAGAGGAGAAATAAATCTTGATCTTAGATCGAAAAAGACAGGTTTTACCCAGAAGGTGAGCTTTTGAGAACAATAAATCTTTTGAGGGTTTTCAGTTGTTGAAATTAATTGATTTTGATCGATTTGTATTTATTTGGTTGATTTCGTAGTTGTTCTTAGGCTTCTTCTTCTTCATTTCACATCACGTATATCGAGCAAACACGTTTCCACATCCCAACTCAAGATCATATTTCACCATAACATATTACATCATACATCACAATCCAAATCCACAATCAGAATCACGGGCCTAAGCCCCAAACACAATTTAATCACACTTTCTCGTAAAACGTGGCATTAACACTACTTTTGTAAAACCATCCAGAAATCATATGAAATCGACAGATATCCCAAATAACGTTATCTCATGTCATTAGTCTCATTTAATCAAAATGACATTCTAACTCAGAAACCAAAACCGAATTTACAGAAATCCTTGAAAAACGCGTAATAAAATAATAATAAAATATTCATAAAATCATCGAAAATCAGATAAAATTTTCAATCATTCCAATGACACCAAAAATCATGGAAAATCATGGAAACACATTTAAATAATGTAAATATGCATGCATAATAGTTAGAGAAAGAAAGTCCACTCACACACCGTCCGAATAACCGGATCCAGTTTTACACGTTTTTTTATAATTTCCAAAACTACCCCCAAAGGATATCTGATTGACTCGAAATTGTGCCAAAATATTTGTTACATCGAAAAGATGAAAACATGTGTTGATTGTTCCTCAAGAAACCCATGCACGCGCCACCCAACGTGGCTGTGTGTGGGAGCCAGGAGCTAGAGCACTATAGCTCGTCTTCAACCTCTCGCCAACCTAACTTCCTGCAATTCGGGTCGTCCAACCTAGCGACTCAACCCGGCCTTTCCTCCCTCAAATCTCAACCTTTTCCCACCTTGTTTTGTCCAAAATACTTTACTCTAACCAAATAATGGATCTACGCAATAAAAAACACAAACTTTACCTTAAAAACCCTATGCTACGTTCCATTTTCGGCCAAGCTTGGTCCTTCGGTTTCAGCATGAATTTCATGTTCTGATCCTCAAAAGATCGACTTTTCTAGGCCGTAGGAGCTCCAGAAGGATGTCTAGGACCTAAGTTTCGAGCTTCTGGTCATCAAATGGTTTGTACAACTCTGAACCGTAAAGATACCCCCATGGGTTCAACCGTGGGCCCTTGATTTCGAGCTTCTCTCATCTCTCTCTCACTTCTCTCATCCCTCTCTCACTTCTCTCTTCCTCTTCTTCCCTCTCTTCTCTGGGTTCTCTCTCTTTTCCCTTCCGAATTGCCTCTCCATCTTCTCTGTTTTCCATTTCTTCTCTCTCGGCCAAACCTCACATAACACACACAAACACTATTTCAAACACTAGCACACACACCAAAAGCAACAAGGACGATACAGACAATCCTAAAGGATAAGGGACATTTGTCACTGTCCAATAGACCCAAAAAAAATCTCCCAAATAAATGACCAAAATGCTCTTACTACATAAATTACCAAATTGCCCCTATGTAACTTAGACTAAGAACGAACTCAACCAAAATCCGTTTCTAGCATGCCGTCTGCCAACATACTTGGGAAACTAAGACCTTCCTAACGACGTTTTCGGAATCGCCAAAAGTCGCCCCAGTCAAAAGTCAACTTTTTGACTTTGACCAAAGAAAGTCAACCCTTTTACTAGGGGTAAAATGATTAATTTCATCCAACTTTTCCGATTTTACCCTCATTGAATGTCTGGGTTGTTACACCCCATCCTTGCTAGATATGTCTGCCTTGTTTGGGTTAACATTGTCGGGAAACATCGCTAATTTTACCCTTTCTTCCTAGACTAGATTTGGAGTGGATTCTAATCCCTTGATTTTCAGGTTATCCCCGCGAATCCCCTTTTTGACTGTCCTTCACCAATTTCTAAGTGGATTCCAAGCGGAGAGTGATCTTAGAAACATAGGTTTTAGGGTCATATTTTGGATCCACCTTTGAGAAGACCCAATTTTAACATTTTTGGTTGGATTGGTCTGTCTTTCTAAATACCAAGAAGAGTCCATCCACATAGTGGATTCCATTTGCTGAAACCTTGGCCTCCTATTCTAATGTGGCCATGGGACCATTAGTCTTAGCCCAACTGAATGGCCTTCTTCGTGCCATTACTTATAAACCATTGAAACCCCTTCCTCTTAATGGTATACTTTGGATCCTCCAAGTGTGGCTCAATTGGTCGTTTGCCCGGTTCTGGGGATGTGAGATTGAGTGTCCCGATGACAATTTCCTAACTCAGATACTAACACCTATCCTCCAATAAGTCTTTCCACCAAGGATTATCTGAATTTTGTTTGGCACATTATCTTCTCAACCTCGCGCTTACTGGGTGGCTAGAATGGTCATCCTTGGTTTCTAGAGAGAGGTTGTTTGAGTCTTCCTTCTCATCCTATACGTTGGAGTGCATTTAGTCAGGACTTCATGAGTTGTCTCCTTACTCAGAATCTACTGAGGGGCAAAGACTCTGAGGTCAACCCATGGATTCGAGGTGTACCGACCAAATTTCTGTGCACGTTAATTTGGTTTTTATCAAGCCATTCTGACTCTATTTCTGAAAGGAGAAAATTGAGGCACCTCATACTACCTCGAGGACTTTGATGATCTCGTCGCTTTGGCTGTTCAGGAAGTTTTTTCATATATTCCTGTTCTTTCAAGCTACTTTCTCGATACCCCTCAAAGTAGTGTGGTGTCACCAATTTTTATTACTAGAAAGGCCCACTAGCTTTGACTAATTGAGTTCAGCCCTTCTCCCATACCGGATCTCGGAGAGTAATGAAACTCCTTCTACATGTATGTTTTTTTTTTCCTAAACATTTCTTTCTTTCTCCCTGTTATATCACTTTCTCCTAACTTTGTGTTTCAGCGGAGTCTTCTGAAACAAATCTACTGGTGATCCTTTGTTTCAGATGGAAGATGCTCTCTATGATCTAGCCACACGCAATTGTTTGGAGGTTCTAGCAGATCTGACCATTTTAGATGAAATGGACTCTCAGCTAGCTCAAAAGATTCTGACTTCCCTCCATGCATCGTTATCTATTTCAACTCTAATTTCCTCTTTGTTAGAAGAACCAAGAATTGTTCCCTATACTGGGTTATCTTGCTTTGGAATTCTTCAAAATATGTACTCCTAAGGGTCCATTTGAACTCCTACATCTTATATATGGATTCCCTAAAGCTTCCCAGTGATCTAGGATTAAAGATTTATTAGCTTGGGAAGTAAGAAAGGTGAGTAATCCCACATCGCTCGGGAAGGGAAAGGTGAAGTGTCTTATATGTGTGGACACGTATCTTTCTAGTACGTGGCCTTTTCGGAGCTCACTGGCTTTAGGTTTGGCTGGTACTCCAAAGTTAAGTAAGATTGGTCTGGAGCAATCCCATGATGGGTGACCCACTAGAGAGTTGCTCATGAGTTCCTAGAAACAAAACCGTGAGGATTGGGCCCAAAACAGACAATATTGTGTTAGGGGAGTCGAGTCGTGACAATTTGGTATCAGTGCTGGACCGCGACTGGAAGTGTACCAGCGAGGACACTGGGCCCCAAGGTGGGTGGATTATAAGATCTGTGAGCTTGGGAAGCAAGAACAGTGAGCAATCCCACATCGCTCAGGAAGGGAAAGGTGAAGTGCCTTATATGTGTGGGTACGTATCTATCTAGTACGAGGCCTTTTGAGAGCTCGCTGTCTTTGGGTTTGGTTGGAACTCCAAAGTTAGGCGAGATTGGGCTGGAGCAATCCCATGATCGGTGACTCACTAGGAAGTTGCGCGTGAGTTCCTAGAAATAAAATCGTGAGAACTGAGAAGTTTCCCAAGGTGAACAATATTCTGCTAGAGAAGTTGGGTCGTGACAATTGAGGTATGGACTAATAAGTTCTTATTGACCATTGGTCTTATTTTTGACCATTTCCATTAGTATTTCCAAATTGGGTCCATTGAATTAGTCCATTTTATAGGTGCATACCTTGTCGGAGCTTGATTCGGTACGCATGGAGATTGTCTCTCTTGTCTCTACCATTCAAAAGGAAGACCTTCTGCACGCCCCCTTCCTCCTCAGCTATCTGATGTGATGGACATAATGCCCATCGTGGATAGTGTTGAAACTCAAGATGTGGGGGGAATTGGAGCTTGTTGTGAGGGTTTCTCTTAGCCACTCCTCTACTGCTACTAGTCCTTCTAATCCAGTACTTTTAATGATGAATCGCTACTAGGAGAGCATTTGTCTTCGGTAGCAAACTCCTCCCCAGATTGACAATCTACCCAAGACTGGACTAGAATAGCTCCGTCTTGAGTGGTCTGCTAGGTGTGAAGAGTGTATTTGTCGAGGTCTAGCTCTTAAGAATCAAGTTGTTGAAATAGAGTCTCATCCATGCCTAGCCCAACCACAATTTGACTTGGCCTAGTCTAAACAAGGTGAAGCGAAAAAAGATTTTGAATATAAGGACCAATGCATCCGTGGTGCTCAACTTCAAGCTTCTATTTTATCCCAAGATGCATAGATTATGAAAGTGGGCCTCGAAGCCATACTTGGCAGGTTTCTAAGCTCATAACACTCTTTAGAATAAAGAATGTAAGGTTTGAGCCTTTCATAGTCTCAGTCTAGGATATTTGCTCATTAGGCCCTTTGTCTAGATAGTTTTCTCCACCCTTAAGATTTTCATCTTCTTAGCAACTATAACGGTAGAAGAATTCTCCATTTATTTTCAGTAACACATCCGTAATTCAAGATTATCACAACTGTTACGTTTAGGCTAAATATGTGTTATTTTTTAGTCACCCATCTGATCAGTGTTAATCCTGTCTTCTTCTCAAACTTCTCCAAGACTTTCTTGTTCTAGCGATTCCATGTAACGACCTGAAAATTCAAAAATTCAATTCCAATATTTTTTTTTAGAAAATGGACCATTTTTCCTGTGCAATATACTCAACAGTCAAATTGGCTTTTGATAAAGAAAATTTTCTACGTAGTTTTTAAGAACCATTACGTAGGTCTTAGAATTCTGAGTTTGTAGATAAGTGGCACGTCAAAATCGGCATTCAGATGGGTTACTTATGGGTCTAAAATGGTTTTACAGAATCTTCGGGAGCACGTGAACTAACTTATGGGTTTACGTGCATGGAAATATTAAGTCATCATGTGGAGTGTGTGGAATGGCGACATTTGTCACCATCTTGATATTTATCATCCGACATCGCCAGTATACCATATCATCTTTACCATAATCTTCATGCATCTTTTTCACGATATATTTCCCAAGCGGAAAGCACTCCCCTCGCAACACATCACAAATAGACTCACGATTTTGGACCCATAAGCCATGAAATTAGTCATAGTGGCTTCTCCAAGTTCTCACGAGAAAAACCTAGAAAATTCGAAGGGAAAACACGTAAACAAATTTGAGAACTGAAAGGAGGAAAAATTCAAAAGTTTCGATCCAATTTCCAAAAAACCCAGGTACTATTTTGAATTTGGATATTGGGATTGGATTCTTGGGGCTTAGTAATTTTGACTATTAAAATTTTCGATTTGATTGAAAAATGAGAAATTTAGGAAGGTTTAAATTTTGGCCAACAATGGAGTTCTTTGGCGAGCTTTCGGCGACGGCGACGCACAGTGGCACCAGTCCAGTCACCATCTCCGGCGACCTCATCCAGGTCGGTGCTAATATGGCTACTGATGTGGATGTCCATATGGAGCCATATGTCATGCCATGTGGAGCCAGGTGCCATGCCATTTGGCAGCTAACATGGGTACTATGTGCGCACATGCACACATGCATGTGGGAGCGTGTCTAGGTGCGTGTCTATGCATGGGAGGTCTTCTGGCCTTCCAATAATGAGTGTTCCCATGTTGTCGATGTTCTGAATCGAATGGTACATGTTTCGAGGTGATCCGACATCATCATGGGTAGTTTTGAGTGTCCAAAGTGACAACAGTTATGTTTAGGATGTGTGTGTTATCCTGGGTTTTAGGGGATTTAAATACGAAGTTATGTTTAATGTTAGTGACCCTCAATTGTTATATTTGATCAGCTTGACATATCTAGGAATTTTGTGGAGCGCACAATTGGGGATTGAGCTGCTTGAACAGACTATGAGTGTATATTTCTTTTATAAGCTATGATGCTTGTATAATTCAATGTTTAAATGTTTATTGCATGACATTGATTGCATTGAGCTGAATAAATGATTCTAAATGTGTTATGGTGATTTTCCAGATTGAGAATATTTATTCATGATTTGATTGATTTCTTGACACATATTTTTACAGTTTTTTGTGGAAACATGTTTTGGGCTTAGACCCGAATTGAAAATATATTTACTTGAATTTAGAGTCAAAGATTGTTTTGAAAGTAATGTTTTGGATTTATTCTATATTTGTTTTCCAATGTAGCCATCCTCGTGAGATATAGTTACCCACATACATGAGTAAATCCTGAGGGAAACTTGATCTTAAAGACATCATAAGATAGTATCGTGAAAATGTAGAAATATCCGAGAAATACCTGTTGGACATTGTCTGTTCCTGGGAATGCTAGTATCGCTCGGATGTCGTCTGATCATGACGATATTACTCAGACGTTACAAGACTCAATGCAGTTCTCGAGACTATTCGGACATCATAGGGCTTTGTGCAGATCCCAAGGATATAGATGCGTATTGCATATTTTTCACATGGATGTTGCTGGTGTACTTGATGATTGGTTGTATTTGATTACTGATGTTTGTATCCAAGTTTTTTCGATGATTTATAAACACGGATTTTAGGGAAATGTGGTGGCCATAATTTTTTTTTATACATATAGCATGATCATTTGTGGTTTTCCCGGCTTATGTTTTATTTAAACTGCAATTTGGTTGATTATGTTTTATTTCATACATGCACGTTTTAGAACTAGAGGATAAATAATTTTTTTGCTCAGAAATTTATTTTTCAAATGATTGTTTTTGTCACACTTTTACTGGTTTTGTATTTCCCTTTAAGCTGTTACATAGAGGGAGGGGCCGATTTGAGACAGCGACATAATTTCACCACTATGCACTCGTTGACCTTTCATAGTAGGTCTTTAAACTTTTATCGTATAATTACCTATGCTCTATATTACCGTTTAACTAGTTGATCTTGATGTCTTAAACGGTTAAGGAATGTATCCTTGTCTGACAGTTTTTGCTGGTATTGTATTTTAATATTCAAGGGTATTTTCAAAATGGTGATTTAGTTATTAGACGGGAATAACACCTTTTCCTACACATGAGACCATCTGCGAGGATCTAAAGTTTGAAGCAAACAAGAACAAGGCTCTAAAAGCTCGACTAGCCAAGGTACATGAGGCTTAGAGGAAGTGCGAGCATATCCTAGAGAAGCAGGGCAAAGATGATCGCTCTACTATGGATAATCTAAAGAAGTGGAGGATAGAGCTCTGAAGAAAACTATCCATGTTCCTCTCCACGGAGAAAAAGGCAAGTCGAGATAAATATTCAGCTGTTTTGGGGGAGCTCGCTTGTGGTTATCAGGACATGGGCTTCTAATGAACCCTCTTGTGATTTCCATTTTCTTCTAATGTAATCCTTCCATCAAATATCAATAAAATATTTCCTTTTTGGCATCTTAGAACTGAGTGACATTAATAGCTAAGTTTCTCAACCATAACATTCATTACAAAGCATCAAACCTTGTCTATAAATTGGCTCTTTTTCTAATATAATGTTTAGTAATCTTCCTTGACCACAAATATTCATAATGCATAAGGCTTCCTTGTTTCTCATTATGAAGGACTCATCCATCGTCTCCATGTTGAGTCCACGGATCCACTCCTGGAAGTCTCAGAAGAGGCTGATCCTATTTCGAGCTATCAGCTGCCATCCTCCTTGAATCTACAATCAATCTCCTTCTACGAGAAAATTAGGGGTCTTGAGATACGTAGTTACAGTTGGGGCTGAAATAGTTGCAATGGAAGTTGAGATTTAAATTCCTTAAAGCAGATATTGCATCTTGTGACAAGTGAATTTGCCAGTTGAAGGAGGCTTCCCATCCAAGGACTTTTAATTTTCAATTTCCTGTTTTAGGCTTTAGGAAATCCCAAATCTACTGTGACCTTAATTTTTAGTCTTGTTAAGTGCCTTAGTTTCCACCCATTTGGTGAAATAGTAAGTGGCCATCAAGATAAAGTTATGTCTCTTTGATGACTCTGGTTATATCTTTCTAATGAAATCTACGACCCATCCTCTGGAAGGCCATGGTTTAACCACCGGGTTCATCTGCACTGCAGGGACATGAAGAAATGAGGTGTGTCTCTACCATGCATCGGATCCCTTGGTATACGCATGACAATCTGATTGGATATTTGACTAGTAGCAGCCATGTTTACGTACAAGCCATTTCATTTTTGGACCTTCTCAGCCATGCATCGGACCCCTTGGTATACGCATGACAATCTGATTGGATATTTGACTAGTAGCAGCAGTGTCTACATACAAGCCATTTCATTTTTGGACCTTATTGATCCGCCCCACACACTCCTTCATAAATTTCTCCCATCGTGACCATTGCTTCTTTCGGACCAATACATTGGGATAATGTCCTGTTATAGTTTTTCCTTATTAGGTCTAGTCCCCAGAGTGTGCAGTGGCGTGCATTATTTCTAAAGTTGGGTTCCTTATTGGATGGATATTTCAGATTCTTGATGAAATGGGCTCTCCACTCATCTTATTCTAATTTAATATCCAATATTTCCAACGTGACATCTCTTTCCAAGATGGAAGGCATGGATCTTTTCTGAACCTTGATCAATTTCTCCGCCTATCCCTCTTTTAATAGAGCTCTTGATCTTACTTGAGTCATTTCATTGAGTGCTAAGTTTTCCACTTGCAGGATGTTCTTGATAGTTGGGGTAATGGATTTGAATGCCAATGCAATAATTGCCACAAAGTAACTAGCTAGATAAATGTTTCTGCACACGTATATCCTTGTTATTTGGTTAACAACAAATTCTGAATCCCCACAGATCTCCACTTTTGAGTCTTCCATCTCAATTAGGATCTTCACCCCTATGTTTAAATCCTTGTATTCTTATTGGTTGGTTGTCCCAATCTAACTTGAAAAAGAACTAATGATAAAACCCTTGAGGATCAACAAGCATGTCCCAGCTCCTATGGATTCCCTAGTTTTAGGCCCATCAAGCTTCCATGGCAAGATGGATAGCATACTAACTAGATATGTTAACTCCTATTTGGTTTCTAAACTAGGGTATTCCAAAGAAATCTGCAATGGTTGACCTTTAAGCACCTTTTTCAGTACATATTGGAAATTAAACTCTAACAGAGCTAAGGTTTATTTGCCGATTTGACCTCTTAGAATAGGTCGAGATAGCATTTATTTCAACAAATCTATTTAGGTGTTATTTGGACGGTGAAAGACAACATGTAATGTCCTAGTTTGACGACTATGAAATATAGTGCTAAGCACAACTTTTCTACAACAATGTACTCTCTTCCACCTCTATTAATGTTCCCCTCATGTAATAGATTGCTTGTGCCTTTCCTTCTTCATTGCCTAGGTCTGGAAAGCTTCCAATAGTATTGAAGGACACTGAAATATACAGTTTCAAGTGTTTCCCCTTCCTTGGTGGCATCAAGACTAGGGGCTTGGATAGTTAACTCTTAAGTTGTCAGGACCCACCCCGGTTTCACCCCGAAACCCGAGGTAAATCCCGCTCCCGTCTGACTCCCCGACACAACACCTAAGGAACACTTACTCGAACCCAGTCAAACGCAGGAGTAATTACGTAATATCCCGAAGGTAGCATTTACAGAACATAGTACGAACATACAAAGAAAATAAAACCGATAACTACACGCACACGGAAGCCTTTACTCTACTCTGGGAACTCTCACGTCACTTCTATGCCTTGGACACTGCCTCGACGTCAAGACCCCGCGCTCGCTCCACAACCTGGAGGGCAATTTAAAACAGAAAATGTGAGTGGACCAGAAAGTACAAAAAGTTCAAAACCATTTTATAAGAAAACCGAGTTTAAACCCTCCGTTTTGAAACCACATGCATAACCAACAGTTATAAACACAATTCTAAAATAATCGTTCTTAAACATCATAAGAAACAGAAACACTATAAAATATCATAGGAAACCATAACATGAGTATCAGAAACCGTATCAAAACCATAACCACCAAATCATCATTTTCCCGATCAAACCTGCTGGACCTATCCGAGTCTTTAAACTCCCGAGTCTTTAAACTCAATCCAGGCCTTAATCATATCCGAGTCTTTAAACTCCCGAGTCTTTAAACTCAAAGGCCTACGGGGGAAATCAATATATATCCGAGTCTTTAAACTCCCGAGTCTTTAAACTCAATCCGGGTCTTTAAACCCAATCCGGCCGGTCCCCCGTCACATATATCCGGGTCTTTAAACCCAATATCCAGATCCAGCAAATCCAATCCCAAAACCATTTAAAAACCATTTACCAATCTACATCCAAACCCGAATCCGAAATCACTGGTCCGATGCTCTCCTGGCATCTAGAACCGTCATTCCGAACCCAAATCCGGAGTCCACTTTCCAATCTTCAAACCAAATTCCGATTAGTGAAATCCGATTCTAAAATCGAAAACTTTGATCATCGAAATCCTGTTCCCCAAAATCCACTTATAACCATTGAAAACCACTTATCAATTGAAATCCCAAAATCATAACATATATTCCAGAAACCAACCATTCCTCGTAAAACGTGCTAAAAACCACTTTCCTCGAAAAACGTGTAATAATGCAAAACCGACCAAACATATTCGATAAACACAAAATCATGATTGAAAACCATAAGACAATTATAGAAAACAGTTATGCATGCTCGAGTTTAGAGAAGAGGTCCACTCACAGTACTGAGCCCTACTCGCGTCCCGAACGTCCAGCCCGTTCCTCGGCTTCCTCGGGAAATCTCGATCCTGTCAAACACCGTCAAATTACGTCACTAATACATCTACTAACACTCTCCTAAATTTCCTCAAAAATCCCCGAACCGAAGACTTAAAACCCCGGGACCCTACACATTCACCCTCGCGGAACTACACTCAAACGACTTCCGATTAACCTGAAACCAACTCCATTGAACTCACAACAACTCCTAGACCAAAAACTATGTTGACCGTTCCTCCCAGAACCGCCGCACGCGCCTCCACGCGCCGCCCAAAGTGGCTGCGCGTGGCCCTCACGCGCCAGCTACAGTGCACCGTCAACCTTGGGCAGACCCGGTTCGCACCAGTGGTCTGGACCCTGAACCGGCGAGAGCGGTTCTCCTCATTCCGTCCACCAAAACGACTCCTCTCTTCACCAGCAGCATCGTCCCGTCCTAGGCTACCCCTTCCCGTGTGTCACTCACCTCGATTCACCCTAAAACTCGTCGACTCAACCTTGAACAAAAACCCGTACACTGCCCTGTTTCTTACTCTGGCCACCCACGACTTCCCCCTTCACGGAGGCTACACCAACCTCTTCCCTGGACTTCTCTAAACCTAACCCAGCTAACCTGAACCGTCGACTCACTCCCCAACTGCACAACTTGCCGTTCGAACCTCACGGCTAAAACAGAGCACACAAGTGCACTCCGTCGTACCGGCCGCCCCTGTGCACCACCCATCACGGCAGCACACTCAACCCGTTCCTAGGACCCTCAGGAGCCTCACCCTAACCTCCAACTCCCTCGACTCTAGCCCTAGACTCACGACTTTCACATTGAAGTTCAATGGAAAACAGAGTACCGAATCGGAGATGAGGAAATTACCTGCCTCCTGCTGCCACCGTGAGCTCCTCCGGTAGTGGTTGACTCCTCGCAACCCGCACGACACCACCACGGACTCAATTGCCCCGTACACGGCTACCACCGCCGCAATTCTCACAATTCCTTCCTGTTTCCTCCCTGATTTTCCCGCAGCTCTCGACACCCTCACACACGGCCACCACACCGTCAACCTCTCTCACTGCTTCCCTCTCACTCTCTGATCACCCTCACACACTCACAATTCATCAACACACACACCACCGCCCTCAATTTCCTTCACGACCTCCCTCTGTTTTCTGAACCAGCATCACACAACACGGGTGCACCCCAATTATTTGGGCCGTGCACGCACTCGAACTCACCAGAAGCCACTACACACCTGCCATGTGTCACCATCCCTTCATCCTTTATCCCACCTGGCCTAATCCCAGCCGTCCATTCCTTTCTTCTGTGCACAAATCCCAATGTGCCACAATGACCAAAATACCCTTCTTTTTAACTTATATTTACGTTTTAACCAAAACTTCCTAGACCCGTAACTCTCACCCCGTAAGTCCGATGAATACGTGCCGCCTGTCATCGAACTCAGGACGACAAGAACTATCTAACCATCCTAGGTCAACCTACCAAAACTCGATTATTCAAAAAGTCAACTTTTCCCCCTATTTTTCCAAAATTACACGAATGCCCTCGACCTTCCGAACATCACAACTTCCTCCTCGGATGTCGGAATCAAACGTACCACATGTCTATGGGTTCATGACGTCCTAAACTACGTCCTAGTCACTGGTCAATCTCCAATTGACCACCCGAAATAAAAGTCAACATTTCTGCCCGACCCAGGGGCAAAATCGTCATTCTAAGTTCCCGGAGCCCTCGGGACCACCTAACCCCTGATTAACCTTACTAATCACACCTTAATCACTCTACTAATCCCAATTCTCGGGACGGGTTGTTACAATCTACCCACCTAAAAAGAATTTCGTCCCCGAAATTCCACGGCTAGTTCCCGACACCTAACATCTTCTACCCGGTATCCACACTAGGGCAGCAACAGCTTCTCCTAAACACTCTGTCTATCATCTCCACCTTGGGTATTTCACTCCATCCCCAACTACTGTTACCACAGCCAACCCTAGCTATGTACCAACTACATGGTGTACGCAAGGGAAACTCTATGAACAGAAAACAAAGGTATTATACAATACCTCATGTCACAGTACCCGACAGAAGTCATAGAGTACCTCCTCGTATACAACCACCCATCTCCCTCGGCTACTATTCCGGCCACGGTCGGACTAACTTCACAAAGTCCTAAAGGCAAACTCTAGCTTGTGGGTTCTCTCCTTCCACAGTCTCCAATCGATCAATTATAGTCACTCCTTTCCTATACCTTCCGTCACCCTCCTACGGAACTTAACTCCTAGACTCTACCCCGAAATCCAAACACCAAACCAACAGGACAACCAAAAGTAAAACAAGTACCTGTCTCCGTATCTGATGTCGACGGATCCTCCTGCTGAATCATCGAGAACACCCGGGCCTGAGATCCTGACGCTCTACCACGTCCCCTCGAACTACTCGTGGCTGTGCCACCACCTCCTCTAGTGCCCGCTGTCCCTGATGCTGTACTCTGTCCAGACTCCGCTACTCCTCTGCCTACACCACCTTCCTGTGGCAACAGTGGACACTCACGTCGAAAATGACCTCGCTCCCCGCAATAGAAACACACATTCCAGCCTGGTCCACTACTCGGTCTCCCTGTGGACGCTACCGACGTCGCACTCGCTTGCGGAATCGGCGGTACTCGATAACCCCAAAATCCTGAACTCTGGGCACTACCAGGCCTACCAAAACGATCATCGCCCGACGAGGACGATCCACCGAAGTTACCTCTTTTCGGTGTCCGCTGGCTCGAAGCTCCAAGAATAGATAGTTCCCGGCGTCGCACCGGCAAACTAGCCTCAACTCGCACCGCAGCATCCGACAAGTCTCGGAGGGTAGCAAAAGATCCAGCCGTCACTACGGCTCGAATCTCACCGCGCAAACCCAACTCAAACCTACGGCACTTCTCGGCTTCAGTGGCCACAAAAGCAGGAGCAAACCGAGACAACATCTGGAACTTCCGTTCATACTCTGCCACTGTCATATTCCCCTGCTGGAGGTGCAAAAACTCTGCCTCCTTGGCATCCCGGAAAGAACGAGGGTAATACTGCTCCAGAAACCGTTCCCTAAACGTCTCCCAGGTCACACTGTAGACATCCCAACCGGACAACTCGAGGGTATACCACCACTCGTACGCCGCACCATCTAGTAAAAAGGTAGCCAGCAACACTCGTTTCCCCGGCGGACAATGCATCACCGCAAAAATCCGCTCCAGTCTAGTAATCCACCTCTGGGCTTCCTCAGGATCAGCCCCACCACTAAAAGTAGTAGCCCCGAGCCGCTGGGCTCGCTCAATCGTGGCACTCTCCGTCTCTCTGGCTACTTCTTCAGGTTGTGGAGAGGGTCTACGTCTCGGAGGCATCGTCAACCGCACACTGAAAGAGGCATAGAAGTAGTCAAACAACTAAAACACAACCTCACAAACCGACAAACCTAACAAACTCGACAAACCTATGCTCTGATACCAATTGTCAGGACCCACCCCGGTTTCACCCCGAAACCCGAGGTAAATCCCGCTCCCGTCTGACTCCCCGACACAACACCTAAGGAACACTTACTCGAACCCAGTCAAACGCAGGAGTAATTACGTAATATCCCGAAGGTAGCATTTACAGAACATAGTACGAACATACAAAGAAAATAAAACCGATAACTACACGCACACGGAAGCCTTTACTCTACTCTGGGAACTCTCACGTCACTTCTATGCCTTGGACACTGCCTCGACGTCAAGACCCCGCGCTCGCTCCACAACCTGGAGGGCAATTTAAAACAGAAAATGTGAGTGGACCAGAAAGTACAAAAAGTTCAAAACCATTTTATAAGAAAACCGAGTTTAAACCCTCCGTTTTGAAACCACATGCATAACCAACAGTTATAAACACAATTCTAAAATAATCGTTCTTAAACATCATAAGAAACAGAAACACTATAAAATATCATAGGAAACCATAACATGAGTATCAGAAACCGTATCAAAACCATAACCACCAAATCATCATTTTCCCGATCAAACCTGCTGGACCTATCCGAGTCTTTAAACTCCCGAGTCTTTAAACTCAATCCAGGCCTTAATCATATCCGAGTCTTTAAACTCCCGAGTCTTTAAACTCAAAGGCCTACGGGGGAAATCAATATATATCCGAGTCTTTAAACTCCCGAGTCTTTAAACTCAATCCGGGTCTTTAAACCCAATCCGGCCGGTCCCCCGTCACATATATCCGGGTCTTTAAACCCAATATCCAGATCCAGCAAATCCAATCCCAAAACCATTTAAAAACCATTTACCAATCTACATCCAAACCCGAATCCGAAATCACTGGTCCGATGCTCTCCTGGCATCTAGAACCGTCATTCCGAACCCAAATCCGGAGTCCACTTTCCAATCTTCAAACCAAATTCCGATTAGTGAAATCCGATTCTAAAATCGAAAACTTTGATCATCGAAATCCTGTTCCCCAAAATCCACTTATAACCATTGAAAACCACTTATCAATTGAAATCCCAAAATCATAACATATATTCCAGAAACCAACCATTCCTCGTAAAACGTGCTAAAAACCACTTTCCTCGAAAAACGTGTAATAATGCAAAACCGACCAAACATATTCGATAAACACAAAATCATGATTGAAAACCATAAGACAATTATAGAAAACAGTTATGCATGCTCGAGTTTAGAGAAGAGGTCCACTCACAGTACTGAGCCCTACTCGCGTCCCGAACGTCCAGCCCGTTCCTCGGCTTCCTCGGGAAATCTCGATCCTGTCAAACACCGTCAAATTACGTCACTAATACATCTACTAACACTCTCCTAAATTTCCTCAAAAATCCCCGAACCGAAGACTTAAAACCCCGGGACCCTACACATTCACCCTCGCGGAACTACACTCAAACGACTTCCGATTAACCTGAAACCAACTCCATTGAACTCACAACAACTCCTAGACCAAAAACTATGTTGACCGTTCCTCCCAGAACCGCCGCACGCGCCTCCACGCGCCGCCCAAAGTGGCTGCGCGTGGCCCTCACGCGCCAGCTACAGTGCACCGTCAACCTTGGGCAGACCCGGTTCGCACCAGTGGTCTGGACCCTGAACCGGCGAGAGCGGTTCTCCTCATTCCGTCCACCAAAACGACTCCTCTCTTCACCAGCAGCATCGTCCCGTCCTAGGCTACCCCTTCCCGTGTGTCACTCACCTCGATTCACCCTAAAACTCGTCGACTCAACCTTGAACAAAAACCCGTACACTGCCCTGTTTCTTACTCTGGCCACCCACGACTTCCCCCTTCACGGAGGCTACACCAACCTCTTCCCTGGACTTCTCTAAACCTAACCCAGCTAACCTGAACCGTCGACTCACTCCCCAACTGCACAACTTGCCGTTCGAACCTCACGGCTAAAACAGAGCACACAAGTGCACTCCGTCGTACCGGCCGCCCCTGTGCACCACCCATCACGGCAGCACACTCAACCCGTTCCTAGGACCCTCAGGAGCCTCACCCTAACCTCCAACTCCCTCGACTCTAGCCCTAGACTCACGACTTTCACATTGAAGTTCAATGGAAAACAGAGTACCGAATCGGAGATGAGGAAATTACCTGCCTCCTGCTGCCACCGTGAGCTCCTCCGGTAGTGGTTGACTCCTCGCAACCCGCACGACACCACCACGGACTCAATTGCCCCGTACACGGCTACCACCGCCGCAATTCTCACAATTCCTTCCTGTTTCCTCCCTGATTTTCCCGCAGCTCTCGACACCCTCACACACGGCCACCACACCGTCAACCTCTCTCACTGCTTCCCTCTCACTCTCTGATCACCCTCACACACTCACAATTCATCAACACACACACCACCGCCCTCAATTTCCTTCACGACCTCCCTCTGTTTTCTGAACCAGCATCACACAACACGGGTGCACCCCAATTATTTGGGCCGTGCACGCACTCGAACTCACCAGAAGCCACTACACACCTGCCATGTGTCACCATCCCTTCATCCTTTATCCCACCTGGCCTAATCCCAGCCGTCCATTCCTTTCTTCTGTGCACAAATCCCAATGTGCCACAATGACCAAAATACCCTTCTTTTTAACTTATATTTACGTTTTAACCAAAACTTCCTAGACCCGTAACTCTCACCCCGTAAGTCCGATGAATACGTGCCGCCTGTCATCGAACTCAGGACGACAAGAACTATCTAACCATCCTAGGTCAACCTACCAAAACTCGATTATTCAAAAAGTCAACTTTTCCCCCTATTTTTCCAAAATTACACGAATGCCCTCGACCTTCCGAACATCACAACTTCCTCCTCGGATGTCGGAATCAAACGTACCACATGTCTATGGGTTCATGACGTCCTAAACTACGTCCTAGTCACTGGTCAATCTCCAATTGACCACCCGAAATAAAAGTCAACATTTCTGCCCGACCCAGGGGCAAAATCGTCATTCTAAGTTCCCGGACCCCTCGGGACCACCTAACCCCTGATTAACCTTACTAATCACACCTTAATCACTCTACTAATCCCAATTCTCGGGACGGGTTGTTACAATCTACCCACCTAAAAAGAATTTCGTCCCCGAAATTCCACGGCTAGTTCCCGACACCTAACGTCTTCTACCCGGTATCCACACTAGGGCAGCAACAGCTTCTCCTAAACACTCTGTCTATCATCTCCACCTTGGGTATTTCACTCCATCCCCAACTACTGTTACCACAGCCAACCCTAGCTATGTACCAACTACATGGTGTACGCAAGGGAAACTCTATGAACAGAAAACAAAGGTATTATACAATACCTCATGTCACAGTACCCGACAGAAGTCATAGAGTACCTCCTCGTATACAACCACCCATCTCCCTCGGCTACTATTCCGGCCACGGTCGGACTAACTTCACAAAGTCCTAAAGGCAAACTCTAGCTTGTGGGTTCTCTCCTTCCACAGTCTCCAATCGATCAATTATAGTCACTCCTTTCCTATACCTTCCGTCACCCTCCTACGGAACTTAACTCCTAGACTCTACCCCGAAATCCAAACACCAAACCAACAGGACAACCAAAAGTAAAACAAGTACCTGTCTCCGTATCTGATGTCGACGGATCCTCCTGCTGAATCATCGAGAACACCCGGGCCTGAGATCCTGACGCTCTACCACGTCCCCTCGAACTACTCGTGGCTGTGCCACCACCTCCTCTAGTGCCCGCTGTCCCTGATGCTGTACTCTGTCCGGACTCCGCTACTCCTCTGCCTACACCACCTTCCTGTGGCAACAGTGGACACTCACGTCGAAAATGACCTCGCTCCCCGCAATAGAAACACACATTCCAGCCTGGTCCACTACTCGGTCTCCCTGTGGACGCTACCGACGTCGCACTCGCTTGCGGAATCGGCGGTACTCGATAACCCCAAAATCCTGAACTCTGGGCACTACCAGGCCTACCAAAACGATCATCGCCCGACGAGGACGATCCACCGAAGTTACCTCTTTTCGGTGTCCGCTGGCTCGAAGCTCCAGGAATAGATAGTTCCCGGCGTCGCACCGGCAAACTAGCCTCAACTCGCACCGCAGCATCCGACAAGTCTCGGAGGGTAGCAAAAGATCCAGCCGTCACTACGGCTCGAATCTCACCGCGCAAACCCAACTCAAACCTACGGCACTTCTCGGCTTCAGTGGCCACAAAAGCAGGAGCAAACCGAGACAACATCTGGAACTTCCGTTCATACTCTGCCACTGTCATATTCCCCTGCTGGAGGTGCAAAAACTCTGCCTCCTTGGCATCCCGGAAAGAACGAGGGTAATACTGCTCCAGAAACCGTTCCCTAAACGTCTCCCAGGTCACACTGTAGACATCCCAACCGGACAACTCGAGGGTATACCACCACTCGTACGCCGCACCATCTAGTAAAAAGGTAGCCAGCAACACTCGTTTCCCCGGCGGACAATGCATCACCGCAAAAATCCGCTCCAGTCTAGTAATCCACCTCTGGGCTTCCTCAGGATCAGCCCCACCACTAAAAGTAGTAGCCCCGAGCCGCTGGGCTCGCTCAATCGTGGCACTCTCCGTCTCTCTGGCTACTTCTTCAGGTTGTGGAGAGGGTCTACGTCTCGGAGGCATCGTCAACCGCACACTGAAAGAGGCATAGAAGTAGTCAAACAACTAAAACACAACCTCACAAACCGACAAACCTAACAAACTCGACAAACCTATGCTCTGATACCAATTGTCAGGACCCACCCCGGTTTCACCCCGAAACCCGAGGTAAATCCCGCTCCCGTCTGACTCCCCGACACAACACCTAAGGAACACTTACTCGAACCCAGTCAAACGCAGGAGTAATTACGTAATATCCCGAAGGTAGCATTTACAGAACATAGTACGAACATACAAAGAAAATAAAACCGATAACTACACGCACACGGAAGCCTTTACTCTACTCTGGGAACTCTCACGTCACTTCTATGCCTTGGACACTGCCTCGACGTCAAGACCCCGCGCTCGCTCCACAACCTGGAGGGCAATTTAAAACAGAAAATGTGAGTGGACCAGAAAGTACAAAAAGTTCAAAACCATTTTATAAGAAAACCGAGTTTAAACCCTCCGTTTTGAAACCACATGCATAACCAACAGTTATAAACACAATTCTAAAATAATCGTTCTTAAACATCATAAGAAACAGAAACACTATAAAATATCATAGGAAACCATAACATGAGTATCAGAAACCGTATCAAAACCATAACCACCAAATCATCATTTTCCCGATCAAACCTGCTGGACCTATCCGAGTCTTTAAACTCCCGAGTCTTTAAACTCAATCCAGGCCTTAATCATATCCGAGTCTTTAAACTCCCGAGTCTTTAAACTCAAAGGCCTACGGGGGAAATCAATATATATCCGAGTCTTTAAACTCCCGAGTCTTTAAACTCAATCCGGGTCTTTAAACCCAATCCGGCCGGTCCCCCGTCACATATATCCGGGTCTTTAAACCCAATATCCAGATCCAGCAAATCCAATCCCAAAACCATTTAAAAACCATTTACCAATCTACATCCAAACCCGAATCCGAAATCACTGGTCCGATGCTCTCCTGGCATCTAGAACCGTCATTCCGAACCCAAATCCGGAGTCCACTTTCCAATCTTCAAACCAAATTCCGATTAGTGAAATCCGATTCTAAAATCGAAAACTTTGATCATCGAAATCCTGTTCCCCAAAATCCACTTATAACCATTGAAAACCACTTATCAATTGAAATCCCAAAATCATAACATATATTCCAGAAACCAACCATTCCTCGTAAAACGTGCTAAAAACCACTTTCCTCGAAAAACGTGTAATAATGCAAAACCGACCAAACATATTCGATAAACACAAAATCATGATTGAAAACCATAAGACAATTATAGAAAACAGTTATGCATGCTCGAGTTTAGAGAAGAGGTCCACTCACAGTACTGAGCCCTACTCGCGTCCCGAACGTCCAGCCCGTTCCTCGGCTTCCTCGGGAAATCTCGATCCTGTCAAACACCGTCAAATTACGTCACTAATACATCTACTAACACTCTCCTAAATTTCCTCAAAAATCCCCGAACCGAAGACTTAAAACCCCGGGACCCTACACATTCACCCTCGCGGAACTACACTCAAACGACTTCCGATTAACCCGAAACCAACTCCATTGAACTCACAACAACTCCTAGACCAAAAACTATGTTGACCGTTCCTCCCAGAACCGCCGCACGCGCCTCCACGCGCCGCCCAAAGTGGCTGCGCGTGGCCCTCACGCGCCAGCTACAGTGCACCGTCAACCTTGGGCAGACCCGGTTCGCACCAGTGGTCTGGACCCTGAACCGGCGAGAGCGGTTCTCCTCATTCCGTCCACCAAAACGACTCCTCTCTTCACCAGCAGCATCGTCCCGTCCTAGGCTACCCCTTCCCGTGTGTCACTCACCTCGATTCACCCTAAAACTCGTCGACTCAACCTTGAACAAAAACCCGTACACTGCCCTGTTTCTTACTCTGGCCACCCACGACTTCCCCCTTCACGGAGGCTACACCAACCTCTTCCCTGGACTTCTCTAAACCTAACCCAGCTAACCTGAACCGTCGACTCACTCCCCAACTGCACAACTTGCCGTTCGAACCTCACGGCTAAAACAGAGCACACAAGTGCACTCCGTCGTACCGGCCGCCCCTGTGTACCACCCATCACGGCAGCACACTCAACCCGTTCCTAGGACCCTCAGGAGCCTCACCCTAACCTCCAACTCCCTCGACTCTAGCCCTAGACTCACGACTTTCACATTGAAGTTCAATGGAAAACAGAGTACCGAATCGGAGATGAGGAAATTACCTGCCTCCTGCTGCCACCGTGAGCTCCTCCGGTAGTGGTTGACTCCTCGCAACCCGCACGACACCACCACGGACTCAATTGCCCCGTACACGGCTACCACCGCCGCAATTCTCACAATTCCTTCCTGTTTCCTCCCTGATTTTCCCGCAGCTCTCGACACCCTCACACACGGCCACCACACCGTCAACCTCTCTCACTGCTTCCCTCTCACTCTCTGATCACCCTCACACACTCACAATTCATCAACACACACACCACCGCCCTCAATTTCCTTCACGACCTCCCTCTGTTTTCTGAACCAGCATCACACAACACGGGTGCACCCCAATTATTTGGGCCGTGCACACACTCGAACTCACCAGAAGCCACTACACACCTGCCATGTGTCACCATCCCTTCATCCTTTATCCCACCTGGCCTAATCCCAGCCGTCCATTCCTTTCTTCTGTGCACAAATCCCAATGTGCCACAATGACCAAAATACCCTTCTTTTTAACTTATATTTACGTTTTAACCAAAACTTCCTAGACCCGTAACTCTCACCCCGTAAGTCCGATGAATACGTGCCGCCTGTCATCGAACTCAGGACGACAAGAACTATCTAACCATCCTAGGTCAACCTACCAAAACTCGATTATTCAAAAAGTCAACTTTTCCCCCTATTTTTCCAAAATTACACGAATGCCCGAGACCTTCCGAACATCACAACTTCCTCCTCGGATGTCGGAATCAAACGTACCACATGTCTATGGGTTCATGACGTCCTAAACTACGTCCTAGTCACTGGTCAATCTCCAATTGACCACCCGAAATAAAAGTCAACATTTCTGCCCGACCCAGGGGCAAAATCGTCATTCTAAGTTCCCGGACCCCTCGGGACCACCTAACCCCTGATTAACCTTACTAATCACACCTTAATCACTCTACTAATCCCAATTCTCGGGACGGGTTGTTACAATCTACCCACCTAAAAAGAATTTCGTCCCCGAAATTCCACGGCTAGTTCCCGACACCTAACGTCTTCTACCCGGTATCCACACTAGGGCAGCAACAGCTTCTCCTAAACACTCTGTCTATCATCTCCACCTTGGGTATTTCACTCCATCCCCAACTACTGTTACCACAGCCAACCCTAGCTATGTACCAACTACATGGTGTACGCAAGGGAAACTCTATGAACAGAAAACAAAGGTATTATACAATACCTCATGTCACAGTACCCGACAGAAGTCATAGAGTACCTCCTCGTATACAACCACCCATCTCCCTCGGCTACTATTCCGGCCACGGTCGGACTAACTTCACAAAGTCCTAAAGGCAAACTCTAGCTTGTGGGTTCTCTCCTTCCACAGTCTCCAATCGATCAATTATAGTCACTCCTTTCCTATACCTTCCGTCACCCTCCTACGGAACTTAACTCCTAGACTCTACCCCGAAATCCAAACACCAAACCAACAGGACAACCAAAAGTAAAACAAGTACCTGTCTCCGTATCTGATGTCGACGGATCCTCCTGCTGAATCATCGAGAACACCCGGGCCTGAGATCCTGACGCTCTACCACGTCCCCTCGAACTACTCGTGGCTGTGCCACCACCTCCTCTAGTGCCCGCTGTCCCTGATGCTGTACTCTGTCCGGACTCCGCTACTCCTCTGCCTACACCACCTTCCTGTGGCAACAGTGGACACTCACGTCGAAAATGACCTCGCTCCCCGCAATAGAAACACACATTCCAGCCTGGTCCACTACTCGGTCTCCCTGTGGACGCTACCGACGTCGCACTCGCTTGCGGAATCGGCGGTACTCGATAACCCCAAAATCCTGAACTCTGGGCACTACCAGGCCTACCAAAACGATCATCGCCCGACGAGGACGATCCACCGAAGTTACCTCTTTTCGGTGTCCGCTGGCTCGAAGCTCCAGGAATAGATAGTTCCCGGCGTCGCACCGGCAAACTAGCCTCAACTCGCACCGCAGCATCCGACAAGTCTCGGAGGGTAGCAAAAGATCCAGCCGTCACTACGGCTCGAATCTCACCGCGCAAACCCAACTCAAACCTACGGCACTTCTCGGCTTCAGTGGCCACAAAAGCAGGAGCAAACCGAGACAACATCTGGAACTTCCGTTCATACTCTGCCACTGTCATATTCCCCTGCTGGAGGTGCAAAAACTCTGCCTCCTTGGCATCCCGGAAAGAACGAGGGTAATACTGCTCCAGAAACCGTTCCCTAAACGTCTCCCAGGTCACACTGTAGACATCCCAACCGGACAACTCGAGGGTATACCACCACTCGTACGCCGCACCATCTAGTAAAAAGGTAGCCAGCAACACTCGTTTCCCCGGCGGACAATGCATCACCGCAAAAATCCGCTCCAGTCTAGTAATCCACCTCTGGGCTTCCTCAGGATCAGCCCCACCACTAAAAGTAGTAGCCCCGAGCCGCTGGGCTCGCTCAATCGTGGCACTCTCCGTCTCTCTGGCTACTTCTTCAGGTTGTGGAGAGGGTCTACGTCTCGGAGGCATCGTCAACCGCACACTGAAAGAGGCATAGAAGTAGTCAAACAACTAAAACACAACCTCACAAACCGACAAACCTAACAAACTCGACAAACCTATGCTCTGATACCAATTGTCAGGACCCACCCCGGTTTCACCCCGAAACCCGAGGTAAATCCCGCTCCCGTCTGACTCCCCGACACAACACCTAAGGAACACTTACTCGAACCCAGTCAAACGCAGGAGTAATTACGTAATATCCCGAAGGTAGCATTTACAGAACATAGTACGAACATACAAAGAAAATAAAACCGATAACTACACGCACACGGAAGCCTTTACTCTACTCTGGGAACTCTCACGTCACTTCTATGCCTTGGACACTGTCTCGACGTCAAGACCCCGCGCTCGCTCCACAACCTGGAGGGCAATTTAAAACAGAAAATGTGAGTGGACCAGAAAGTACAAAAAGTTCAAAACCATTTTATAAGAAAACCGAGTTTAAACCCTCCGTTTTGAAACCACATGCATAACCAACAGTTATAAACACAATTCTAAAATAATCGTTCTTAAACATCATAAGAAACAGAAACACTATAAAATATCATAGGAAACCATAACATGAGTATCAGAAACCGTATCAAAACCATAACCACCAAATCATCATTTTCCCGATCAAACCTGCTGGACCTATCCGAGTCTTTAAACTCCCGAGTCTTTAAACTCAATCCAGACCTTAATCATATCCGAGTCTTTAAACTCCCGAGTCTTTAAACTCAAAGGCCTACGGGGGAAATCAATATATATCCGAGTCTTTAAACTCCCGAGTCTTTAAACTCAATCCGGGTCTTTAAACCCAATCCGGCCGGTCCCCCGTCACATATATCCGGGTCTTTAAACCCAATATCCAGATCCAGCAAATCCAATCCCAAAACCATTTAAAAACCATTTACCAATCTACATCCAAACCCGAATCCGAAATCACTGGTCCGATGCTCTCCTGGCATCTAGAACCGTCATTCCGAACCCAAATCCGGAGTCCACTTTCCAATCTTCAAACCAAATTCCGATTAGTGAAATCCGATTCTAAAATCGAAAACTTTGATCATCGAAATCCTGTTCCCCAAAATCCACTTATAACCATTGAAAACCACTTATCAATTGAAATCCCAAAATCATAACATATATTCCAGAAACCAACCATTCCTCGTAAAACGTGCTAAAAACCACTTTCCTCGAAAAACGTGTAATAATGCAAAACCGACCAAACATATTCGATAAACACAAAATCATGATTGAAAACCATAAGACAATTATAGAAAACAGTTATGCATGCTCGAGTTTAGAGAAGAGGTCCACTCACAGTACTGAGCCCTACTCGCGTCCCGAACGTCCAGCCCGTTCCTCGGCTTCCTCGGGAAATCTCGATCCTGTCAAACACCGTCAAATTACGTCACTAATACATCTACTAACACTCTCCTAAATTTCCTCAAAAATCCCCGAACCGAAGACTTAAAACCCCGGGACCCTACACATTCACCCTCGCGGAACTACACTCAAACGACTTCCGATTAACCCGAAACCAACTCCATTGAACTCACAACAACTCCTAGACCAAAAACTATGTTGACCGTTCCTCCCAGAACCGCCGCACGCGCCTCCACGCGCCGCCCAAAGTGGCTGCGCGTGGCCCTCACGCGCCAGCTACAGTGCACCGTCAACCTTGGGCAGACCCGGTTCGCACCAGTGGTCTGGACCCTGAACCGGCGAGAGCGGTTCTCCTCATTCCGTCCACCAAAACGACTCCTCTCTTCACCAGCAGCATCGTCCCGTCCTAGGCTACCCCTTCCCGTGTGTCACTCACCTCGATTCACCCTAAAACTCGTCGACTCAACCTTGAACAAAAACCCGTACACTGCCCTGTTTCTTACTCTGGCCACCCACGACTTCCCCCTTCACGGAGGCTACACCAACCTCTTCCCTGGACTTCTCTAAACCTAACCCAGCTAACCTGAACCGTCGACTCACTCCCCAACTGCACAACTTGCCGTTCGAACCTCACGGCTAAAACAGAGCACACAAGTGCACTCCGTCGTACCGGCCGCCCCTGTGCACCACCCATCACGGCAGCACACTCAACCCGTTCCTAGGACCCTCAGGAGCCTCACCCTAACCTCCAACTCCCTCGACTCTAGCCCTAGACTCACGACTTTCACATTGAAGTTCAATGGAAAACAGAGTACCGAATCGGAGATGAGGAAATTACCTGCCTCCTGCTGCCACCGTGAGCTCCTCCGGTAGTGGTTGACTCCTCGCAACCCGCACGACACCACCACGGACTCAATTGCCCCGTACACGGCTACCACCGCCGCAATTCTCACAATTCCTTCCTGTTTCCTCCCTGATTTTCCCGCAGCTCTCGACACCCTCACACACGGCCACCACACCGTCAACCTCTCTCACTGCTTCCCTCTCACTCTCTGATCACCCTCACACACTCACAATTCATCAACACACACACCACCGCCCTCAATTTCCTTCACGACCTCCCTCTGTTTTCTGAACCAGCATCACACAACACGGGTGCACCCCAATTATTTGGGCCGTGCACACACTCGAACTCACCAGAAGCCACTACACACCTGCCATGTGTCACCATCCCTTCATCCTTTATCCCACCTGGCCTAATCCCAGCCGTCCATTCCTTTCTTCTGTGCACAAATCCCAATGTGCCACAATGACCAAAATACCCTTCTTTTTAACTTATATTTACGTTTTAACCAAAACTTCCTAGACCCGTAACTCTCACCCCGTAAGTCCGATGAATACGTGCCGCCTGTCATCGAACTCAGGACGACAAGAACTATCTAACCATCCTAGGTCAACCTACCAAAACTCGATTATTCAAAAAGTCAACTTTTCCCCCTATTTTTCCAAAATTACACGAATGCCCGAGACCTTCCGAACATCACAACTTCCTCCTCGGATGTCGGAATCAAACGTACCACATGTCTATGGGTTCATGACGTCCTAAACTACGTCCTAGTCACTGGTCAATCTCCAATTGACCACCCGAAATAAAAGTCAACATTTCTGCCCGACCCAGGGGCAAAATCGTCATTCTAAGTTCCCGGACCCCTCGGGACCACCTAACCCCTGATTAACCTTACTAATCACACCTTAATCACTCTACTAATCCCAATTCTCGGGACGGGTTGTTACAATCTACCCACCTAAAAAGAATTTCGTCCCCGAAATTCCACGGCTAGTTCCCGACACCTAACGTCTTCTACCCGGTATCCACACTAGGGCAGCAACAGCTTCTCCTAAACACTCTGTCTATCATCTCCACCTTGGGTATTTCACTCCATCCCCAACTACTGTTACCACAGCCAACCCTAGCTATGTACCAACTACATGGTGTACGCAAGGGAAACTCTATGAACAGAAAACAAAGGTATTATACAATACCTCATGTCACAGTACCCGACAGAAGTCATAGAGTACCTCCTCGTATACAACCACCCATCTCCCTCGGCTACTATTCCGGCCACGGTCGGACTAACTTCACAAAGTCCTAAAGGCAAACTCTAGCTTGTGGGTTCTCTCCTTCCACAGTCTCCAATCGATCAATTATAGTCACTCCTTTCCTATACCTTCCGTCACCCTCCTACGGAACTTAACTCCTAGACTCTACCCCGAAATCCAAACACCAAACCAACAGGACAACCAAAAGTAAAACAAGTACCTGTCTCCGTATCTGATGTCGACGGATCCTCCTGCTGAATCATCGAGAACACCCGGGCCTGAGATCCTGACGCTCTACCACGTCCCCTCGAACTACTCGTGGCTGTGCCACCACCTCCTCTAGTGCCCGCTGTCCCTGATGCTGTACTCTGTCCGGACTCCGCTACTCCTCTGCCTACACCACCTTCCTGTGGCAACAGTGGACACTCACGTCGAAAATGACCTCGCTCCCCGCAATAGAAACACACATTCCAGCCTGGTCCACTACTCGGTCTCCCTGTGGACGCTACCGACGTCGCACTCGCTTGCGGAATCGGCGGTACTCGATAACCCCAAAATCCTGAACTCTGGGCACTACCAGGCCTACCAAAACGATCATCGCCCGACGAGGACGATCCACCGAAGTTACCTCTTTTCGGTGTCCGCTGGCTCGAAGCTCCAGGAATAGATAGTTCCCGGCGTCGCACCGGCAAACTAGCCTCAACTCGCACCGCAGCATCCGACAAGTCTCGGAGGGTAGCAAAAGATCCAGCCGTCACTACGGCTCGAATCTCACCGCGCAAACCCAACTCAAACCTACGGCACTTCTCGGCTTCAGTGGCCACAAAAGCAGGAGCAAACCGAGACAACATCTGGAACTTCCGTTCATACTCTGCCACTGTCATATTCCCCTGCTGGAGGTGCAAAAACTCTGCCTCCTTGGCATCCCGGAAAGAACGAGGGTAATACTGCTCCAGAAACCGTTCCCTAAACGTCTCCCAGGTCACACTGTAGACATCCCAACCGGACAACTCGAGGGTATACCACCACTCGTACGCCGCACCATCTAGTAAAAAGGTAGCCAGCAACACTCGTTTCCCCGGCGGACAATGCATCACCGCAAAAATCCGCTCCAGTCTAGTAATCCACCTCTGGGCTTCCTCAGGATCAGCCCCACCACTAAAAGTAGTAGCCCCGAGCCGCTGGGCTCGCTCAATCGTGGCACTCTCCGTCTCTCTGGCTACTTCTTCAGGTTGTGGAGAGGGTCTACGTCTCGGAGGCATCGTCAACCGCACACTGAAAGAGGCATAGAAGTAGTCAAACAACTAAAACACAACCTCACAAACCGACAAACCTAACAAACTCGACAAACCTATGCTCTGATACCAATTGTCAGGACCCACCCCGGTTTCACCCCGAAACCCGAGGTAAATCCCGCTCCCGTCTGACTCCCCGACACAACACCTAAGGAACACTTACTCGAACCCAGTCAAACGCAGGAGTAATTACGTAATATCCCGAAGGTAGCATTTACAGAACATAGTACGAACATACAAAGAAAATAAAACCGATAACTACACGCACACGGAAGCCTTTACTCTACTCTGGGAACTCTCACGTCACTTCTATGCCTTGGACACTGCCTCGACGTCAAGACCCCGCGCTCGCTCCACAACCTGGAGGGCAATTTAAAACAGAAAATGTGAGTGGACCAGAAAGTACAAAAAGTTCAAAACCATTTTATAAGAAAACCGAGTTTAAACCCTCCGTTTTGAAACCACATGCATAACCAACAGTTATAAACACAATTCTAAAATAATCGTTCTTAAACATCATAAGAAACAGAAACACTATAAAATATCATAGGAAACCATAACATGAGTATCAGAAACCGTATCAAAACCATAACCACCAAATCATCATTTTCCCGATCAAACCTGCTGGACCTATCCGAGTCTTTAAACTCCCGAGTCTTTAAACTCAATCCAGGCCTTAATCATATCCGAGTCTTTAAACTCCCGAGTCTTTAAACTCAAAGGCCTACGGGGGAAATCAATATATATCCGAGTCTTTAAACTCCCGAGTCTTTAAACTCAATCCGGGTCTTTAAACCCAATCCGGCCGGTCCCCCGTCACATATATCCGGGTCTTTAAACCCAATATCCAGATCCAGCAAATCCAATCCCAAAACCATTTAAAAACCATTTACCAATCTACATCCAAACCCGAATCCGAAATCACTGGTCCGATGCTCTCCTGGCATCTAGAACCGTCATTCCGAACCCAAATCCGGAGTCCACTTTCCAATCTTCAAACCAAATTCCGATTAGTGAAATCCGATTCTAAAATCGAAAACTTTGATCATCGAAATCCTGTTCCCCAAAATCCACTTATAACCATTGAAAACCACTTATCAATTGAAATCCCAAAATCATAACATATATTCCAGAAACCAACCATTCCTCGTAAAACGTGCTAAAAACCACTTTCCTCGAAAAACGTGTAATAATGCAAAACCGACCAAACATATTCGATAAACACAAAATCATGATTGAAAACCATAAGACAATTATAGAAAACAGTTATGCATGCTCGAGTTTAGAGAAGAGGTCCACTCACAGTACTGAGCCCTACTCGCGTCCCGAACGTCCAGCCCGTTCCTCGGCTTCCTCGGGAAATCTCGATCCTGTCAAACACCGTCAAATTACGTCACTAATACATCTACTAACACTCTCCTAAATTTCCTCAAAAATCCCCGAACCGAAGACTTAAAACCCCGGGACCCTACACATTCACCCTCGCGGAACTACACTCAAACGACTTCCGATTAACCTGAAACCAACTCCATTGAACTCACAACAACTCCTAGACCAAAAACTATGTTGACCGTTCCTCCCAGAACCGCCGCACGCGCCTCCACGCGCCGCCCAAAGTGGCTGCGCGTGGCCCTCACGCGCCAGCTACAGTGCACCGTCAACCTTGGGCAGACCCGGTTCGCACCAGTGGTCTGGACCCTGAACCGGCGAGAGCGGTTCTCCTCATTCCGTCCACCAAAACGACTCCTCTCTTCACCAGCAGCATCGTCCCGTCCTAGGCTACCCCTTCCCGTGTGTCACTCACCTCGATTCACCCTAAAACTCGTCGACTCAACCTTGAACAAAAACCCGTACACTGCCCTGTTTCTTACTCTGGCCACCCACGACTTCCCCCTTCACGGAGGCTACACCAACCTCTTCCCTGGACTTCTCTAAACCTAACCCAGCTAACCTGAACCGTCGACTCACTCCCCAACTGCACAACTTGCCGTTCGAACCTCACGGCTAAAACAGAGCACACAAGTGCACTCCGTCGTACCGGCCGCCCCTGTGCACCACCCATCACGGCAGCACACTCAACCCGTTCCTAGGACCCTCAGGAGCCTCACCCTAACCTCCAACTCCCTCGACTCTAGCCCTAGACTCACGACTTTCACATTGAAGTTCAATGGAAAACAGAGTACCGAATCGGAGATGAGGAAATTACCTGCCTCCTGCTGCCACCGTGAGCTCCTCCGGTAGTGGTTGACTCCTCGCAACCCGCACGACACCACCACGGACTCAATTGCCCCGTACACGGCTACCACCGCCGCAATTCTCACAATTCCTTCCTGTTTCCTCCCTGATTTTCCCGCAGCTCTCGACACCCTCACACACGGCCACCACACCGTCAACCTCTCTCACTGCTTCCCTCTCACTCTCTGATCACCCTCACACACTCACAATTCATCAACACACACACCACCGCCCTCAATTTCCTTCACGACCTCCCTCTGTTTTCTGAACCAGCATCACACAACACGGGTGCACCCCAATTATTTGGGCCGTGCACACACTCGAACTCACCAGAAGCCACTACACACCTGCCATGTGTCACCATCCCTTCATCCTTTATCCCACCTGGCCTAATCCCAGCCGTCCATTCCTTTCTTCTGTGCACAAATCCCAATGTGCCACAATGACCAAAATACCCTTCTTTTTAACTTATATTTACGTTTTAACCAAAACTTCCTAGACCCGTAACTCTCACCCCGTAAGTCCGATGAATACGTGCCGCCTGTCATCGAACTCAGGACGACAAGAACTATCTAACCATCCTAGGTCAACCTACCAAAACTCGATTATTCAAAAAGTCAACTTTTCCCCCTATTTTTCCAAAATTACACGAATGCCCGAGACCTTCCGAACATCACAACTTCCTCCTCGGATGTCGGAATCAAACGTACCACATGTCTATGGGTTCATGACGTCCTAAACTACGTCCTAGTCACTGGTCAATCTCCAATTGACCACCCGAAATAAAAGTCAACATTTCTGCCCGACCCAGGGGCAAAATCGTCATTCTAAGTTCCCGGACCCCTCGGGACCACCTAACCCCTGATTAACCTTACTAATCACACCTTAATCACTCTACTAATCCCAATTCTCGGGACGGGTTGTTACAATCTACCCACCTAAAAAGAATTTCGTCCCCGAAATTCCACGGCTAGTTCCCGACACCTAACGTCTTCTACCCGGTATCCACACTAGGGCAGCAACAGCTTCTCCTAAACACTCTGTCTATCATCTCCACCTTGGGTATTTCACTCCATCCCCAACTACTGTTACCACAGCCAACCCTAGCTATGTACCAACTACATGGTGTACGCAAGGGAAACTCTATGAACAGAAAACAAAGGTATTATACAATACCTCATGTCACAGTACCCGACAGAAGTCATAGAGTACCTCCTCGTATACAACCACCCATCTCCCTCGGCTACTATTCCGGCCACGGTCGGACTAACTTCACAAAGTCCTAAAGGCAAACTCTAGCTTGTGGGTTCTCTCCTTCCACAGTCTCCAATCGATCAATTATAGTCACTCCTTTCCTATACCTTCCGTCACCCTCCTACGGAACTTAACTCCTAGACTCTACCCCGAAATCCAAACACCAAACCAACAGGACAACCAAAAGTAAAACAAGTACCTGTCTCCGTATCTGATGTCGACGGATCCTCCTGCTGAATCATCGAGAACACCCGGGCCTGAGATCCTGACGCTCTACCACGTCCCCTCGAACTACTCGTGGCTGTGCCACCACCTCCTCTAGTGCCCGCTGTCCCTGATGCTGTACTCTGTCCGGACTCCGCTACTCCTCTGCCTACACCACCTTCCTGTGGCAACAGTGGACACTCACGTCGAAAATGACCTCGCTCCCCGCAATAGAAACACACATTCCAGCCTGGTCCACTACTCGGTCTCCCTGTGGACGCTACCGACGTCGCACTCGCTTGCGGAATCGGCGGTACTCGATAACCCCAAAATCCTGAACTCTGGGCACTACCAGGCCTACCAAAACGATCATCGCCCGACGAGGACGATCCACCGAAGTTACCTCTTTTCGGTGTCCGCTGGCTCGAAGCTCCAGGAATAGATAGTTCCCGGCGTCGCACCGGCAAACTAGCCTCAACTCGCACCGCAGCATCCGACAAGTCTCGGAGGGTAGCAAAAGATCCAGCCGTCACTACGGCTCGAATCTCACCGCGCAAACCCAACTCAAACCTACGGCACTTCTCGGCTTCAGTGGCCACAAAAGCAGGAGCAAACCGAGACAACATCTGGAACTTCCGTTCATACTCTGCCACTGTCATATTCCCCTGCTGGAGGTGCAAAAACTCTGCCTCCTTGGCATCCCGGAAAGAACGAGGGTAATACTGCTCCAGAAACCGTTCCCTAAACGTCTCCCAGGTCACACTGTAGACATCCCAACCGGACAACTCGAGGGTATACCACCACTCGTACGCCGCACCATCTAGTAAAAAGGTAGCCAGCAACACTCGTTTCCCCGGCGGACAATGCATCACCGCAAAAATCCGCTCCAGTCTAGTAATCCACCTCTGGGCTTCCTCAGGATCAGCCCCACCACTAAAAGTAGTAGCCCCGAGCCGCTGGGCTCGCTCAATCGTGGCACTCTCCGTCTCTCTGGCTACTTCTTCAGGTTGTGGAGAGGGTCTACGTCTCGGAGGCATCGTCAACCGCACACTGAAAGAGGCATAGAAGTAGTCAAACAACTAAAACACAACCTCACAAACCGACAAACCTAACAAACTCGACAAACCTATGCTCTGATACCAATTGTCAGGACCCACCCCGGTTTCACCCCGAAACCCGAGGTAAATCCCGCTCCCGTCTGACTCCCCGACACAACACCTAAGGAACACTTACTCGAACCCAGTCAAACGCAGGAGTAATTACGTAATATCCCGAAGGTAGCATTTACAGAACATAGTACGAACATACAAAGAAAATAAAACCGATAACTACACGCACACGGAAGCCTTTACTCTACTCTGGGAACTCTCACGTCACTTCTATGCCTTGGACACTGCCTCGACGTCAAGACCCCGCGCTCGCTCCACAACCTGGAGGGCAATTTAAAACAGAAAATGTGAGTGGACCAGAAAGTACAAAAAGTTCAAAACCATTTTATAAGAAAACCGAGTTTAAACCCTCCGTTTTGAAACCACATGCATAACCAACAGTTATAAACACAATTCTAAAATAATCGTTCTTAAACATCATAAGAAACAGAAACACTATAAAATATCATAGGAAACCATAACATGAGTATCAGAAACCGTATCAAAACCATAACCACCAAATCATCATTTTCCCGATCAAACCTGCTGGACCTATCCGAGTCTTTAAACTCCCGAGTCTTTAAACTCAATCCAGGCCTTAATCATATCCGAGTCTTTAAACTCCCGAGTCTTTAAACTCAAAGGCCTACGGGGGAAATCAATATATATCCGAGTCTTTAAACTCCCGAGTCTTTAAACTCAATCCGGGTCTTTAAACCCAATCCGGCCGGTCCCCCGTCACATATATCCGGGTCTTTAAACCCAATATCCAGATCCAGCAAATCCAATCCCAAAACCATTTAAAAACCATTTACCAATCTACATCCAAACCCGAATCCGAAATCACTGGTCCGATGCTCTCCTGGCATCTAGAACCGTCATTCCGAACCCAAATCCGGAGTCCACTTTCCAATCTTCAAACCAAATTCCGATTAGTGAAATCCGATTCTAAAATCGAAAACTTTGATCATCGAAATCCTGTTCCCCAAAATCCACTTATAACCATTGAAAACCACTTATCAATTGAAATCCCAAAATCATAACATATATTCCAGAAACCAACCATTCCTCGTAAAACGTGCTAAAAACCACTTTCCTCGAAAAACGTGTAATAATGCAAAACCGACCAAACATATTCGATAAACACAAAATCATGATTGAAAACCATAAGACAATTATAGAAAACAGTTATGCATGCTCGAGTTTAGAGAAGAGGTCCACTCACAGTACTGAGCCCTACTCGCGTCCCGAACGTCCAGCCCGTTCCTCGGCTTCCTCGGGAAATCTCGATCCTGTCAAACACCGTCAAATTACGTCACTAATACATCTACTAACACTCTCTTAAATTTCCTCAAAAATCCCCGAACCGAAGACTTAAAACCCCGGGACCCTACACATTCACCCTCGCGGAACTACACTCAAACGACTTCCGATTAACCTGAAACCAACTCCATTGAACTCACAACAACTCCTAGACCAAAAACTATGTTGACCGTTCCTCCCAGAACCGCCGCACGCGCCTCCACGCGCCGCCCAAAGTGGCTGCGCGTGGCCCTCACGCGCCAGCTACAGTGCACCGTCAACCTTGGGCAGACCCGGTTCGCACCAGTGGTCTGGACCCTGAACCGGCGAGAGCGGTTCTCCTCATTCCGTCCACCAAAACGACTCCTCTCTTCACCAGCAGCATCGTCCCGTCCTAGGCTACCCCTTCCCGTGTGTCACTCACCTCGATTCACCCTAAAACTCGTCGACTCAACCTTGAACAAAAACCCGTACACTGCCCTGTTTCTTACTCTGGCCACCCACGACTTCCCCCTTCACGGAGGCTACACCAACCTCTTCCCTGGACTTCTCTAAACCTAACCCAGCTAACCTGAACCGTCGACTCACTCCCCAACTGCACAACTTGCCGTTCGAACCTCACGGCTAAAACAGAGCACACAAGTGCACTCCGTCGTACCGGCCGCCCCTGTGCACCACCCATCACGGCAGCACACTCAACCCGTTCCTAGGACCCTCAGGAGCCTCACCCTAACCTCCAACTCCCTCGACTCTAGCCCTAGACTCACGACTTTCACATTGAAGTTCAATGGAAAACAGAGTACCGAATCGGAGATGAGGAAATTACCTGCCTCCTGCTGCCACCGTGAGCTCCTCCGGTAGTGGTTGACTCCTCGCAACCCGCACGACACCACCACGGACTCAATTGCCCCGTACACGGCTACCACCGCCGCAATTCTCACAATTCCTTCCTGTTTCCTCCCTGATTTTCCCGCAGCTCTCGACACCCTCACACACGGCCACCACACCGTCAACCTCTCTCACTGCTTCCCTCTCACTCTCTGATCACCCTCACACACTCACAATTCATCAACACACACACCACCGCCCTCAATTTCCTTCACGACCTCCCTCTGTTTTCTGAACCAGCATCACACAACACGGGTGCACCCCAATTATTTGGGCCGTGCACACACTCGAACTCACCAGAAGCCACTACACACCTGCCATGTGTCACCATCCCTTCATCCTTTATCCCACCTGGCCTAATCCCAGCCGTCCATTCCTTTCTTCTGTGCACAAATCCCAATGTGCCACAATGACCAAAATACCCTTCTTTTTAACTTATATTTACGTTTTAACCAAAACTTCCTAGACCCGTAACTCTCACCCCGTAAGTCCGATGAATACGTGCCGCCTGTCATCGAACTCAGGACGACAAGAACTATCTAACCATCCTAGGTCAACCTACCAAAACTCGATTATTCAAAAAGTCAACTTTTCCCCCTATTTTTCCAAAATTACACGAATGCCCGAGACCTTCCGAACATCACAACTTCCTCCTCGGATGTCGGAATCAAACGTACCACATGTCTATGGGTTCATGACGTCCTAAACTACGTCCTAGTCACTGGTCAATCTCCAATTGACCACCCGAAATAAAAGTCAACATTTCTGCCCGACCCAGGGGCAAAATCGTCATTCTAAGTTCCCGGACCCCTCGGGACCACCTAACCCCTGATTAACCTTACTAATCACACCTTAATCACTCTACTAATCCCAATTCTCGGGACGGGTTGTTACATAAGTTCCTCAAAAGCCATTTGATGTTTCCCTTCCCTCTTGGATTCCTCAATGTTCTTCATTTTGACAAATAAAGATAAGGGTTGGACTTTCCCTAATAATTTATGATAGGATCTTCCCCAAAATTACTTTGATAATTGTGCCCGTCTGATAACTAAATCCAATTTTAGAATTACCCTTGGGACTTGGCAACACAATTGGAGAACTTGCTAGACAAGAGATATACAATGACTAAGTCTGAATTATTGTATCGATATAAAAACCAACATATTTTTTCCTCCTATGGTAACCACCCATACTAACCTAATGACCCTGACGAATAGTGGAATTCGATATCTCGGCTCCTTCCGAGCCTTGAACCAATATCCCAACTCTTTCTGAATTTTGGCTTGACATCTTGACAAAAATCCCTACTCTTCTTAGGTCCCGTCCATATATCATAAACAAATAAGAAATCCATATCTAAACTCCCAAACCCCGGAAGTTCTATATGTATGAAAATTCAAAGTGCTGCCACTTCAGATGTATAGAACTATCACTAAACGGTATCCAATGGACTCGAAACTTGCACAAATAGGTTCCTAACATTGAAAATAGTAAAAAACTAGTTAACTGAAGCCAAAGAGTAAGCCCACATGCCGGTGGAAAGCCGAAAGTCCTCTTATAAGCGTTTGCAGCTACAATCGCAAGCGCATGCGCAGTTGCTTGCTACCTCCAACTGGGTCGACCTGGTTCTTTGTAATTGAGTCTTGACTTGGTACCCCAACATGGTATTATTTCTCCATTTTCAACCAAACCGTACAATCCAAGCATCAAACAAGTTATATTCCAACCTAGAAACATGAATTTAACCTTAAAAAACAAAGTCCTTACCTCGATTTCACATAGGCATCGTCATTGGGCCGGGTCGGGCAAGCTTGGCCCAAAATTTTTGGGCTTGGACCGGGCCTATTTCATAATTTAAAAAATATCGGGCCGGGTCGGGCGGGCTTGATCATAAGTATGAAAGCCCATGCCCTTTGTCAGGTCGGGTTTGGGTCGGGCTTTTATCGGGCTTTACGGGTCGGACCTACTAAGCTCACTTGGACTAAGCCTACTAAGCCCATTTGTACCTACCTAATTGTAAAAAAAAAAGTGAGTTGAGCTTAAATATTATTATCGAATATTGAAATAAGCTAAGGAGGGGTACTATTGGATTTGGAGAATTGACTTAATTTTTCGACCATAAAGCCAAGATAGGATAAGGAGGTCGCTAAGAGAGTCAGAGACCTAGTGAGTTTTTTTTTTTTGAATTTAGGGTTAGGGTTTGGTTTGGGCATAGGGCTTTTAAATGACACTAGGTTGAGATTTGGTTGGATTTTTGGATTTTGGCTATGATAGTAGTAACAAGATTGGACTGGGTATCAATTCTTAATTTATAATTATTTTATATTTTCGGTCTTATGGGTCGGGTTTACCTGGGCGGGTCGGGCTGGGCTTACCGGGCTTTATCGGGCTCAGGCTTATCGGTCCTAACGGGCTTGAATACTCTAAGCTCAAGTCTAGCCCGTCAACATGCGGGCCGGGCCTACTGGGTACCCATAAGCCCGTGGGCTTTTGGGCCAAATGATGAGGGCTAATTTCACATACAATCGATTAACTGTTTCGGCCTAAGTTCGAGCATGATTTTGGGGTTCAGTTTAAATTGGATCGCAAGAAGCCAAGGATCATGATGGGTTGTTCAGTTTAATGGATTAGCGTTCAAGAATGGCACCATAATTTGTGGTGGTTCGGGTTCGAGTTTACTTCGGGTACGGGAACCATATTCTAATCCATTTTCCTCCCATTCCCCCCATTTATTCCTCCCTCACATCTTTTCCTGTTCACATGTTTTTGAAAACCCTAAGACTTGTTCTCTCATTGATACATCGCGTATCGAAATTTAGTGTTGGATAAAATAGACAACATAAATAAATATGAAATCTAATCTATTTAGTTTAATATTGTTACATAGTCCATTCTAATTGAGTATAAACTCCAATTTGAAGTTAAAAAAAAAATGCAAAGCAACAACCCACTACCCAACCAATATGTACGATCATATTGAAATTAGTAAAGCACTCTCTTCCCACCCACCCACGGGTAGCACTTCAGCAGCAAAAAAAAAAACTCATCCCCATTTTTTAATTCTTCTTCAAATTCATCTCACCATTTTTTCTCCCTTATTTTCTTCAAAATTTTATTGGGTATGAGATTTTTCATTCTCAAATCTTCAAAACATTAGGTGTTACTCTCAAATTTTAGTTTTAAATAGAATAGAGTTTTGGTTTTGGGAATATGAGGGTTAAAGATTTTTTTTAGTTTTGACAATTTGAAAGAAACTTCACTTATACTATAAGTAACGAAAAGATAATGAAGGATTTGACGTTATTAAGACGCAAATGGTATATTTTAAAATTAGAAAGTGATGTACTTGAATTGCATGTATAATTATGGTTTTTGTTGTAATTTATTTTTCTTCTTACTATCAAACATTTATTTATGTATATAGATGCATTTAAGGGTACTACTCGTTATGTCCCCCTAACTAGTGTATTTTTTATATTTCATAATGAAATTCACTTGTACAGTCTAGTTTCTTCTAAATTTAGTAAGTAAATTTAGCTCATCCGAAATTTAAGTGTTTGGCTTCAAAGTTGGTTAATGGAGGTAGGATAAAGGCTTAATTAGGGTTAAAACATGCATAGCCTACATCATCTCTTATGGTAAATCAAACTTAGAATTAAAGAGCATCTACATAAAAGATTAGTTAATCAATGCAAATAATGATAATGAGATCAACAATTATGAACAAAAATCGAAGAGTGTTTAAAAGTAGTAACAAAATAAATCCCTCTAAAAAATGGCAATAGCCTCAAAAACTCACAAGGGTAGTATCCACTCTAATTTTCTAAAAGTCACTTAAACATAATCATCTTGTCTATTTAATCACATAAAGTATGACATTGTGAAGTGCGTAATTATGATACAAAGTAAATATGGCATAACCTTAATAAAGTATTAACGATCAACTTAACATATACACCATTATTAATAAGCAAAAGACAATGAATTTAATAAAATAAATAAATAATAAGTGAATTTTGTTTTTAATTTTTGATTTTTTTATTATTATATTTTTTGTACGAAAAAAATAAAAAAGAATTTTTTTTATATTTTATTTGTCAAAAATTTCCTTCCAAATAAGTTTTCAATTTTTTTTTTAAATGAAAGTCCACACCCCAAAACCTAAACTGAATATTGTACTCAATGTAATAAAGTAAGGATTAAATGAAAATAATAAAGTTGAGGCATGACATCAAATAAGAATAAGAAAAACAAAAAATGAAAGGAAAGATCTAGCCAGATTGAGTTGACATCCAATAAGCACGTACCTAAAAAACAAACAAATTGAGTTAATAAAAAAAATCTAAGATATATAGACACCGTTAAGGGACAAAGTCCCCGACAACGATGCCAAAAACTTGTTGGCTAAAATAGACAACATAAATAAATGTGAAATCTATTCTATTCAGTTTAACCTTGCCAGTGCACAAATCGTGTAGATAGTATATCAAATAAGTAAGGGTCGAATCCTACGAGGACTTGTCTTAACGTTTAATCCACATTATTCTTAGATTGATAAATTAACACAGAGAACTAAAAAGAATAGAGAAATAAAATAAAAACGAACACATGATGAGGGGTTTATAAAATAACATATAAATAAAGATAACTAATATAAAACAAACAATAAAAATAATAGGCTAGAGCATTCAATCCACCACTAACCAATTGAGTCTCTAATGTGTTTCCAAGATTATGTTATTAATGAATGTATGAATCCAATGCCCATGCTGGAGCCCTGACATTGAGTCATCCTACACATTTATACCTCCTAACTTTGCATATCCTAGGCATGTCGTTCACCTTAGGATGTCTATTCAATTTTAACAATCAAACACATTATAATTGAAAGGAATTTCATGACACACACTATCTTACGAAACTTCGTGAAGCTGAAGGGGTCATGGATAAGATTACATGTAAGATATAAGCCACTACCTTCAATCCTAACAACAACAGGAGGATGGCCAATCACACGAGCAATCATTCATCAATAATCAATTGCATTAAGTAACCACCAAACAAAAATTAATTACATAAATATGGTAACCACAATCATATTCGTAACATGGATAATAACATAAATAAAGAACAAAAACACATCAAACGACCCTTATGGTTAGCGCTTCAAGAAGCCCTACCTAAAAAGAAACTACAAAATAAAAGAAACTATAAAATAAAAGACAAGTGTATTTCGCACTTTATTATTTCCAAATGTAATCCTTTCCGAAAACTCTCTCCAACCTTCTGAACCTCCTTACATAAACCCCAGTACCTCTATAAACAAGGAAGTAGGATTAAAATCCTTATAGAATATGGAGAATAAGTTTGAAAGCAAATTTTAATTATCCTCAAATAAGCCTAAAACTCAAAGTAAAGCTTCAGGAGGCATTTTTGGTTGTCAACCACCAAAACATGTGGTCAAACATTAAGTTTAAACATTGGTCAACAACGCAAGCCTGCTTTGCAAGTTTTCGGTGGATGTGCACCGAAGCTGGAAAGTATCCTTCAGGAAACACGCGCCAAGATCAGTGAAGGGATTTGACAGGCTCTTATCGAAAATGGAGGTCAACGCACTATCAACGCGCAATGACTCCTAGGCTTGATTCGATAAATGGTTACCAAATTTCCTGTGCAATCTCCTTTCCACCATAACTTCTTCGTTTCAACTCCGACTTAGGTAATTCTTTCGCTCAAATTCTCATAATTCCAAGCTCTATCTGATGTTGGGAATTCTCACAAAAAATATATTATTTTCTCCAATTTCATAGAATGAAATATAAATAAAATATAAGTAAAAGGGTATTAAATCATGGATAAAACATGAACAAATTATGACCAATCATTTAGGAACCCAAATTTTGAAAATTTCCATTTTACCCTCACGGGTGCTTTTGAACCTTAAGTTCATCGTTATGGGTTTCTTGATGGGTGTGTGCGTTTGTGGAGTTTAAGCGAGTGTATTTTGCTGGTCCATACCCAAGTTGAGCTCAAGTCAACCCAGGCCCATTTAGAAGCCTATATTGCACCCATTTTGGAAGGGGTCATCTTCACCACTCTTATTCTCCCTCTCGAACTCTGTTAATCATACAACCCAAACTCCCACAACCCAACTACACCGAAGCACTCTCTGGAACCCTCGATTTTCAGAAAACCCATTGCATGGCCTTGATCTCCATGGCCACCTGAGGTTGGAATGTTGTTGTGGTGGGGTCTCGACGACAGTGGTACGACCGCGAAGCCATGGATACCACCACCCCCTAGAAACTCTGATACCAGACTTCAAACAATGACGACACCCTCTGTCTCCTCTTTGCGAGTTTGATGAGGTTGGCGGTGAGCTACATCAGCCACCGTAGCTCGAGCACTGAAGGCAGACCCGACTAGGATCCAAGAATGACTCGAGAAGATTGCCCATTTTGAGGTAGATTATGGAACTATAGCCTATGTCAATCGCTTAGTTTTATCAAGAGCTTCATTCTAATGATGTTGCTTGCTGTTTTCGTTGTAGGATTCGACGAAGGCGACCTAGCCAAAAAATGTGAGTCACGACCCTTCATATCGGATAATTATCAAACCAGGAAACAATTTGACTTTTAACTTTTATCCATGTGATCGCCTTCCTGAAGGCTACTGATTTCAATGTTTGAATGTTGGGTTCGAGTGACGGATCACGGCGACATGGGCTTAATGCAAAAATAATAAAGTGTGGAAGCCGAGACCTTCCCAGCATCACTCCGATCAATGTAGGTAGATTCTCATACTTTTAACTTGATTTTTGGATTCCTAGCATCAAGTAGCGTCAAATCGACTACTTGCATGTCCAAATCAGCATAGAATTGTGAAAGTTAGGACTCACCAAAAAAAATGAATTTTCTAGTGAGTTTTCTGCTCGTGCAAGTGCGTGGCTGCGCATGCGAGCACTTGGCTGGTGCATATGGGCTCCTATTGGTGTGTGGCAGTGCGTGAGACACTTTCTGGAGGAAGAAAAAGCTAACCCATGGGCTCTTGGATTTGGGTTTTTGATTTTGGTGTTTTGGATCGATTCTAAGCCCATGGGTGTGTTCTTAGAGCTCATACGAGCTTGTAGGTGCAAGAATGGAAGGTTTTGGATGACGGGAGTGGCCGGAACAAGAGTTCAAAGTTTGGCCGAAACTTTGGGAGGAGATATCTTCAAAACCAGGTATTTTTCTCGAAATTATGGGTTCAGATTTGGATACCTTAGCTCGAGTAGCATGATTTTCATATATAGAATGTAGGATTTGGTTGAGAAATGAGGAAGTTATGAAGGTTTGAAAAATTGGACAAAAATGGAAGATTCCTGTCGCCAGCGACCGAACCAGACGGAGGTGCATGGCAGTGCCAGTCGTCGTCTCTAGTGAACCGTTAACCGTTGATCATGATGACGTCAGCGTTGACCATGTTGACATCAACGTTGACCATGACGTCAGCGTTGACCATTGACCGAAAGATTGACTAGTGTGTGAGGGCGCGTGAGCACAAATTTTGGGGTCAAAATAATCTTTTTCGAAAGTTTTTGATGTTTTGAATCCAATGGTGGTAATTTCAGGTCGATCAAAGATAGTTTGAAAGGCCATTTAGAGGTTTTTAGCCTCGGGACACATGTACTGTTCCAGGATAGTTAGGGGTCTCTGATATGGACTTGAATAGGTTGATAGTAACCTTTGAGTATGATTTGGACAGGTCCGGACATCCTGGAGATTGTGATTTAGCCTTGGAGTGGCTTACAGTGCAACTTGCAGACGTGCAGCTTGGACGGTCTATGAGTGAGCGTTTGATTTATAAATATGATGCATGCATAACTATTTTATATGTTTTATGAACATGATTTGAGATGCCATGAGTGCATATGATTAAAATATGGTTTATGTTGTTGATTGAGCATTTTGGTAGAAGATGCGATATTGAACGTAGTACGAGATTTATGTTTTATACGATATTTGGGCTTAGGACGAGTAATCTAGGTGCATGTGTTTTATGTGATTTTGATTGTTTCATAAGAGGCATGAAACCGAGGATTTTACTATCAATTTTGAATAATTTCATGGAGCTGTGTGAAATCGGTATTCGGGCATAAGTCCCAGTTGTAAATCCCCTTTGACTGCTTGGGATTTGGAAAATGATTTGAATAACGAAATGGTTTTCGGATTTGGAAATTTTTTTCGGGCTTGAGTCCCAATTGAATTAGAGTTTGACTTAGAGTATAATCAAACGCGAGGAAATGATATCCGGTTGTGACCCAGTTATGAATTATGAAAGATATTTCGGGCATGAGACCTAGTTGTGAATTAGATAGCTATCAATTTGACCTCGATTTCATCTGATTTTGATCCTAAAACATTCTTTAACTATCTAATTGAAGTTCTATGTCATCTATTAGCCTCGACATTGACTAAATCGATCTATCCAAACTTGGACCTCAAATCGGGTCGAAGTCCACAACTCACCCAACTTAGCCCCATTCCAAAATTAACTCAGACAGTAGCTTCCTAGGGCTAATACAGAACAATTTAACATAGCCAATTGAACAAGAACTCACCTGTAGACGATCGTCCAAAGCTCTGAGTTTCCCCTGAAACTGGAACTCGAGTTCCCGGTCAGATACTCCTCCTCCTCCTTCGATTTCTACACGGTCGTGTTCGCAAGGAGCCCATAAGACTAATTCTACACTCAGTATGGCTCAACTCACCCTAAACCCAACCTTTGAATTTTCCCTCCAACTGGTTTTTCCTCAACCCGACTCAGAACTCTCACTCTCAACTCTCCCTCAGACTACCAAAGTGATCTACACTCTCACCCGCACTCAGCTAAAACATTAGAATGGAAACAACCCGTGGGAATCAGCTGCCTCCCCACCTGGACTTGTTTCCCGCAACCGGAACCCAAAGCCATGATCGACCTTCCCGTGCACTGCAACCTGCTCAATGCATCAGTCCATGTTCCCACTATCTCAATTTACATAAAACTACTCATCTGACCATTCCACTAACCCCATAAACAATTGCACGCTCAAAACATTCACGGCATGGCCGTGCAGGCCGGTTTCCCATGGTGGTGCTACAGTTACCCCGTGTAAAAAGACCAAAATGCCCTCAGGGCAATAATTACCAAAATGCCCTCCAACTTCCGTGACCCGTAACTCGGTCATCCGATGTCCGTTTTCAGCGTACCGCCTGTCGTTTTACTCGGGGCATTGAGGCCTACCTAACGGTCTTCGAGTCATGAGAAAATCAAATGTCAAACAAAAAGTCAACATTTTCCCCCTAATCGTCGGAATTACGGAAATACCCTTGAACTTCTGAACGTCATAACTTTCACCTCGAGCGTCCGAATCGGACGTGCCACCTGTCTATGAACTCGTGACGTCCCAAACTACGTCACGGTCATTGGTCAAAGTCCATTTGACCGCCCGAATAAAAAGTCAACGTTTTACCCACGACTAGGGGCAAAACGGTCATTTTTCATCGTTCGTCCGATTCCGCCCAAATAATCACCGATTAACCCCGTTAATCATGATTAGTTACTAATATAATCCCGAATTTCGGGACGGGTCGTTACAATCTTCCCCCCTTAAAGAATTTCGTCCTCGAAATTCCCAATTATCTCTAATTCACATCCACCTCGTGGAAAATATTTCGACCCCGCAACACGTGTACACTCGTACACCGGCTAAGCTCAATGTAGCGTAGGATCAACAACATGATCTCATCCCGCGGGGCAAATCCAATCCTGCGACATACAAGTTCAATGTCCATAACTTTCAACTCCCTCAGCGAACGATGACGCTGGAAATGTCACGGCGTGGCAACATCACGCAAGGCCACTAGTGGTTACACTCACCACTAACTCACTCATCCTGAGTATACGTATACCGTCATCTTACGCAATCAGGTGGTGCAATGAAACACATTGTATACTAGCCAAGAAGTGATCACGCATCTCAACACTAAGGTTTCACTAGCCATCCGTGGCTAAGAGTACCTGCTCAAAGATCACTGAACCAACAAAATTACACTGTCCAGTTCATGCTCTCTACCAAATCCAGTGGTGTCGGAACTATGCCGATCACCAACACGTACAACCTCACACCACTGGTACCTCCTAGGTGCCGTCACCAGGCACCACACGGCCCGCCTAGTACCGATTCTCGTACACCATACAGGGTACGTGCATCCCCCAACGAGTCCAGTCCAATTCACCAACCAATCCGGATCTCATGGTCACCCGACCAGTAACACAACACCCACGCCCCAACACATCATTCAAGATGTACCAATCCAAGCACGCTCACCAAGGCGTGTACAGTCGTGCCAAAAAAGCATCTAATCTCATTCACAATTACCGAGGCGCACCAACCCCGAATCTATCGGATACCCGCTCAGACGGTTACCACATCACATCCGATTGACTTCGAAAAGAAGCCAATCCCAATCGCACATATCTACGACTGACCAATTAGACCCTGTTGGATATCCACTCATCCACAGGTCAAGCCTCGAGTCAAAATCATAAATGTTCCCACTCGCTCGAGTACGGATTAACTTCGAAGAGAAGTTCGGTCCAACTATTCCCATATCTAAACATTTAGGACAGAGCGATAAGCTCTTCACCTAGCCTGATCAAGGCGATCACAGTTCAAATTCGTTACCACGTCACCCGACTGGTAACACCACGATCCTAGGTCGCCGCCACGTCCAAGGCCCACAACATCATAATCCAGATCCACCTAGGATCCACACATGCTCACAGCTAGAAATCTACCTGGAACTTGATCGTAGGGTCTTACACCCACTAGATTTTTTGTCAACCACCCAACACTCCCCAACTATTTTCTCCTCCAAACATTCACTCAACAACGTAACACATCCACTCTGTGGATCCCCTCCATTTACCTCACATCGGTCCCTGCCACTCCACCTAGGAGAGACCAAGGATGATCCAATACGATGTCACCAACATCCAATGTGAGTGCAAGCATAACTCACTGCACCCACCATACCAAGTAATCCAACATCGTTGGCCAGGGCAGAGAATAAGAGGTCATCCCTAATGACTTCGGAATACCTAATACCAATACGGAAACGAGCACTCCTCTCGTCCCACAGTCACAACTCTCCTTGAAACTAAGATTCCACTCATGTTGGGATCAGACACACTCCCCATGAGATGTCAAGTCCAACCACCAGACTCCCTACATCCGTAACTCACTTGGACAACCACGTGTTCGAAATCAATCCAATACTCAGACCTCATGTCTATTAATGACTATTTATGCACATACACCAATTCTGATTGGGAATTACTCAACTCTTGTCACCTCGTCACTGTTGGGACTTATCCCAATACCTCATAATCTCCGCTGGATCCTATCCAGTCCATGAGTCAACCACTACTGAATCTCAAATACCAACGCACGCTCATCATGACAGAGTCACACCCCAACTGGTGGCTCAACACAATCTCACTCACCTACACTAGCACCAGCGCTAGTACTAGCACCAACATACAAACATCCACACTAGCACACCATGTGCAAAGTGGGTAGCCCTGGATCTCCGCTCATATCGAGCGATGATCCCGCATCACTACTCCTACCCCGCAACCATGGGTGCCACCACTCTGACAATTCACATCAGGATAATGAACGTTCCCTGAACACTGCCTGATTCTCAACCACTACCACTACACCAAGCACCCACGACAATCAGCTATCTCCACAAGACTACTGTTCCACAAAACCAAGCCATAATTTCCTAACTCCTCAATACCTGTCCATATTCCGGTCCTTGGCATCCTAAGTACCAAACGTTCCTCACTCAGCCTTTCTGGCTCCTCTCGAGCCTTGGTACCTTACCATGACTCATCTCACGTTCCTAACCCAAAATCCTGACTGATCGTGAGTCCCACATCCACATCTTGACTCCTCCTGAGTCCAATCTCATACCAAACCAACCATGTCATCACTGACATACTCAGTCCTCGAGCAATTCCAATGCTCAACCACATTCTAAGTGACCAATAGGGCCTAAGAGATAGTACAAGTTACCCAATTATGCGGCCTTCCAGCCACCGGTCTCGTTCGTCCCTGCGACCCCCGCAATTCCATATCTAACAAATCGCAGTTCACAGTGTACACTACCCGACATCTGACCCTCAAACCAGGGTAAATCTCACCCGAGATCTAACACGAGGTTCCAAGCACCCTCGCCTACTCGTGTCACTACCAGGAAGCGCACGAGGCTTACACTTTGGAAGCATGATGTGGCAACAGAATCAGCAACCTAGTGCTCTGATACCAAATTGACAGGACCGCCCCCGAAGGGACATGGATAACCGTGTCAGGTACTGCTCCCGTTTGGTAAGTGGGATGAAAATCCCAAACTTACCCCCCGTACTCGCCAGACCAGGGATAGCCACACGTGTACTTACTCATGCCTCTGCCTCTCGATCAGCCTCGGACAACGCGCCACGACCTGGAGGGTCAATAAAAACCAAAAGGTGTGAGTGGACAAAAATAAATCAGTTTATAAAAACAGTTACAAAAAGACGTTTTTACCCTCCGCGTAAAACCAATGCATGCATACAAAAATCATTTCGCAGTCGGTTAACATTTTCAACATAAGAAAACCCGTGTATCAAATTCCAACATAAGAAAAACTCGTATGAAACTCAAAATCATTTTTCCTTTCTCAACCATCGGGTCTTAGCCCGCAATCATAAACACACGGCCCCAGCCCAAAACCACGAATCAAAACTAAATGCACAACATGATCCAAAACCATCAACCACATACCGGGCTACTGCCCAACTCAACCGAAACATAAAAAATCATCAATAAATCACAAGTCACTCGTTTTGCTGGATATCAAGTGCGCCCGAGTCTTTAAACTCAAAACCATGCGCATAATCAGGCCTTCCCAGGATATCAACGAGTCTTTAAACTCAAAACATAATCAATAGGCCTCGGGGGTATCACAATAACCGAGTCTTTAAACTCACGAGTCTTTAAACTCATTAAGGGCCCTCCCCCGTCATCAATTAACCGAGTCTTTAAACTCAAAACGTACTCCAGCAATAGCACCGGGTCTTTAAACCCAAAACAGTTTCAACGGGTCTTTAAACCCAAAACATTTTCCAATCACAACAATGTGGGATCCATCCCGAAATCACATTTTGTCATAACAGGACTCATGGTCCGAATTTCCACATTCAAGTCCCCACATCTTACTTCACAAAATATGATCAAATCATCATTAAACACGGGGCATGTATAATCACACCAAATCACTTTATTAAATCATCTTCCATTCTTGAATTCGAATTCGCAATAATGTTTCCGTAAGCCGGCATCCGGAACATCATCCCGAACCCAAACCAAGAATCCGTTTTCAAACTTCCGGAAATTGAAGTCTCGTTATTCAAAATCACTTTAATGCCCCGAGCATCAAGCCCAAAATCACCTTTTTTTCAAAATCCATTGTAAAATCCTCAAAATCACAATCATAATCACCAAAATCACGGTCAAATCACAACATACTCGAAATCTCGTAAAACGTGCAAATCCGTGTCATTCTCAAAATACGTGTCAAAATCATGAACCATACTCACAACCGCAATCCAAAGATCTTAAAAACATGATACGCACAAAGCACATGAAATCATTCGTTAAATCATCATCCAAAACATACGGGAAACCATATCTCGAAATACGTGCAATTTCGTGTGCATATAAAAAATACATATAAATAAGGGAATCGAAATCAATCACCATTCATAATCATAATCATAGAAATATTTATGCATGCATTAAATTTTAAAAGCAACGTCCCCACTCACACACTATTCTTAAGGCTCGGTTTCGCGCCGCACGCATTCCCGTAATTTTCGGCATTTTCCTGAAACTCGAAACCTGTCCGAAAACACATTCCAGGGTCACTAAGGTCCCAAATAACATCATGCTAATTTCCCATAATTTTCCGAGAATTAATCGTTAATTAAAAACGTAACGTAAACCTTTGGACCCTCGAAACAACATCGAAACAGTGTCCGATTAATTAAAAACCAACGCTAAAATGTTTGTTACAGTGTGTAGGACAAAAGTCATGTTGGACTTACCTCGAAAATCGGACCCACGCGCCGTCACACGTCTGCTACAGTGACAGGCACTGTTCATCATCGTCTTTGCCCGTTTCCTCTGCAAACGGGTCCTGCAACCCGCGTGAAAACCCGGTTAGATAGCTATCAATTCGACCTCGATTTCATCTGATTTTGATCCTAAAACATTCTTTAACTATCTAATTGAAGTTCTATGTCATCTATTAGCCTCGACATTGACTAAATCGATCTATCCAAACTCGGACCTCAAATCGGGTCGAAGTCCACAGCTCACCCAACTTAGCCCCATTCCAAACTTAACTCAGACAGTAGGTTCCTAGGGCTAATACGAACAATTTAACACAGCCAATTGAACAAGAACTCACCTGTAGACGATCGTCCAAAGCTCTGAGTTTACCCTGAAACTGGAACTCGGGTTCCCAGTCAGATACTCCTCCTCCTCCTTCGATTTCTACACGGTCGTGTTAGCAAGGAGCCCATAAGACTAATTCTACACTCAGTATGGCTCAACTCACCTTAAAACCCAACCTTTGAATTTTCCCTCCAACTGGTTTTTCCTCAACCCGACTCAGAACTCTCACTCTCAACTCTCCCTCAGACTACCAAAGTGATCTACACTCTCACCCGCACTCAGCTAAAACATCAGAATGGAAACAACCCGTGGGAATCAGCTGCCTCCCCACCTGCACTTATTTCCTGCAACCGGAACCCAAAGCCATGATCGACCTTCCCGTGCACTGCAACCTTCTCAATGCATCAGTCCATGTTCCCACTATCTCAATTTACATAAACTACTCATCTGACCATTCCACTAACCCCATAAACAATTGCACGCTCAAAACATTCATGGCATGGCCGTGCAGGCCGGTTTCCCATGGTGGTGCTACAGTAACCCCGTGTAAAAAGACCAAAATACCTTTAGGGCAATAATTACCAAAATGCCCTCCAACTTTCGTGACCCGTAACTCGGTCATCCGATGTCCGTTTTCAGCGTGCCACCTGTCGTTGTACTCGGGACATCGAGACCTACCTAACGGTCTTCGAGTCATGAGAAAATCAAATGTCAAACAAAAAGTCAACTTTTTCCTCCTAATCGTCCGAATTACGAAAATACCCTTGAACTTCTGAACGTCATAACTTTCACCTCGAGCGTCCGAATCGGACGTGCCACCTGTCTATGAACTTGTGACGTCCCAAACTATGTCACGGTCATTGGTCAAAGTCCATTTGACCTCCCGAATAAAAAGTCAACGTTTTACCCACGACTAGGGGCAAAACGGTCATTTTTCATCGTTCGTCCGATTCCGCCCAACTAATCACCGATTAACCCCATTAATCATGATTGGTTACTAATCTAATCCCGAATTCCGGGATGGGTCGTTACATCATCCATTGGTCAGGATAGATATGCTGTTATGAGCATCCGAGGTCGTGGATGACCCGAGTTAGGATTAGTTGGACAAGGTACTAAGAAAATGGAACTTGTGGATCGAATCACGAGATGGACCGATCAGTGGATTATACGCTTTTGAGTGGATTGTACAGACGTTGAGTTGCGCTCCCGAGGACATGGTTTCGTGAGTCCTAAGCGTTGGGTTAAGATAGCGATGATAACGTGAGATGGTGCAGACCAATCCGCACGAGGTTCATAGCAGACATTGCTATTGACGAACATGAATGAGACTATCGAGTGTTGAGCAACGTTCGAGGAACGTTCTTACGTTGTTTTCACCCAGGCATATCGAGATATGAGAGAGGTGGAGTTTATCTCAAGAGGTGGAGTTCCTCCAACATGAGAAGGAAATTTGACGGATGTTCAGTACAGAAAGAAGGTTGTGATATTGTCACGGTATGTTTATGTTCTAGTGACGACTGAGACGTTGAGCCTTGGTCGGTGGCGATTGTGGCGAGATGTCACACTATCTCAGTGAAATCCAACAGTGATTGAGATGAGCTGGATAAAATCCAGCAGTGACTGAAATGAGTCGACGAAATCTCAGTAGCGATCAGATGATTCCGGGGGACATCGAGTGCATCGAGAGGATGTGATTAGCAGGGAGCTTATATGAGGGTTGTCTCTAGCTCTGAGTCTGTACACGCAGCCGTACCAGATGCGGTGACCGATGAGTAGGGGCCGAGAGGATCTCGAGTGGCACGGTGAGATGGGGTATGCTTGGATTATTGGAGGCATGTGGCATGCTTGGAGTGGTACTTGTTACCCTGGCTAGTTGTGGTCAAATTGCACGAGTGCGGCGTACACCAGGAGACGATCCCATAGAGTTGGGACATGCGAGATAGTACTCCGACTAAGATAGTGGTAGAGCTACCAAATTGTGGGATGAAAGACAGATTAGTTCATAGGGCACGTGATTGATGTTTTGAGTGAGTGATGGCTTGGAAGTCGGGAGGTTACTTTAGAATGACCGTTAGGGAAATAGGACACTTGTTGCAATGTCCCTGAGCTGGAGTACTCAATTGTAAGACTAAGTGGAATTGGGGTTAAGTTGATTTGGAATTTCACGGATGAGAACCCCAATGTTCCTTATCGAAGTTCGATGAAACTTCGAGAGCTAGTTATGATGAGACAGTTGAACGAGGAAATTGAGTAGAACTAGGAATTCTTATCCTGGAAGTTCCTAGTGAACGTCTCATCACTCATAGATGTATAAGTTTGTAAAAATTGAGCTTTCTTGAGGCGTAGAAGATGCTTGGTGTCACCAGACGTGATGTGTGAACACCAGATTTGGATGGACCCGTGTCGGTGATATGGATCATGTTATGAGGGATACTGGCTGAGAGAGCTAGTGTGGATCAGAAGGATTAGGACGATCGAGATAATTGAGATGCTTATGCATCAAGACGTTTTGGACCTATTTGGGCTATGAAATGAATTGGTTGAGGAAAGAGATTGTGTCGGATTGGTGCCAGCCAATGATGACGACTGAGATAGGATTCACTCAAACTGGATGAGTGTTATTGAGTATCAGGTGGAAGTTATCCCCGTGATTACAGCCTGTTGACAGAATTGACTCTGAAGAGAGTCAATCTGGTAAGAGATGATGATTGAGTGAGCAGAGTCGTGACCACTGCTCTAGGTTGGATGCTTTGGACATTAGTGGGAGTTTTACCACGGTAGCGTGTGGGTAGGATAATTGGATTTACGATCTCCTCGAGAGATGTGTAGGATGGCGATACGTTGAGCACCAATCAGGAAAGAATGAATAGCTGATACCTCTAGTAGGATGGTTGCAAGCTCATTATTGCTCCAAATGGAGAGATTTTACTGGTGGTAGATGACCATAGAATGTTGCTAGATAGTGTTCCGATGCGACACATCGGATGGATTAGCGGTTTACAACACGATTTTAGAATTTAGCCCTTTGCATTATTAAGATGGGGTCGAGGTTCGGATTGGTACGTCTTGGTAGACGTGAATTGGTTAGTCTTGGGGTGTCACGGAGTTGGTCGGGTGACCACGAGAACTCAGACAAGGACCTTGTGTTTTAGTATGTGATCTGTCCAGAGCGGAGATCGGACATACAGTTTTTTATTGGCATGTCAGCCATATGATAGATGGATTAGATTGGAGATCATTGTATTTGTTGGTACGTGATCGGACGTGGCGTGAGTGCAGTCCTTGAGTAGGCCTGCGAGTGTCTATGTGATTGCTATGGTGTGGATGCACCTGTTAGTAGTGCATGTTGGACAGTGTGATTATCGGACATTGATCAATCTGGATGATGTGGTAAGATCATCAGATTGAGTCTGGGGTGGATATGATATGGTAATCGGATAGGGACCGATGTCGACTGTACATTGAGTACAAGGACTAGACATCGAATACTGTGCGCTAATGCATAGTGATTTTGAGAGGGTTCAGTGTTGTATGAGCATGGAGCTCAGAGCCATGATGGGCCAGAGGAACCCCAGTGATTATGTTGTGATTGTCTCTGCTAGAGAAAGTATTTGATAGGGTCTAGATACACTCAGGATGAGTGAGATGTTGGTTTGTGTATCGATAAGATGAGTGAGATGTCAGTTTGTGTATCGACAAGATGAGTGAGATGACAGTTGAGACTCATCTCGAGTCAGGATCACAGGGTTGGTCGTTGAGCGGTGCGAGGTATCTTGATAGGACTCTAGAGCGAGTTAAGATTAGAGTTGTGCAATGGAAGCGTAGTGGAGCCGATGAGTTACCAGCTTGACACGATGCACCGTCGTGAATGTGCTGGACATCGTGAGTGTGTTGGATGTTGGGAAACCGACTAGTGAGACAGAGAATCGAGATGCTCGTACTAAGTAGGATGAGGAGTAGGACTAAATCGGATGCTGAGCAGAATGTCATCTTGGATTCTCAGCTGAGAAGGATCGTCAGATTGAATGCTGAATAGGATGTCAGCTTGGTATCATGTCAACTTAGTATAGTAGGATCGTCGACCTGGACTGTCAATTGAACTAGATGGTAAGATTAACTCGTCAGTTTGGATTTGGAGCACACCTGCATAGGTGACAAGTGAAATCAACGAGCGTTGATGTCTCATTTGAGACTCGAGATTGAGTATTGAAGGTTGTCAGTGACGGCAAGTCACTCTTGGATACGGTCACGGATGATTGAGCTAAGTTTCAGCATTGACCGTTGAATTATGGTTAACGTCGAATGACATTTGGTTATGGTTGATTATTGTGGATAGATGTTGGACGTTTACCTCACATGGAGGTAGAATTGGATTTCCACAGTGGATTAGGTTAGTGTGAATTTCGAGGACGAAATTCTTTAAGGGGGAAGATTGTAATGACCCGTCTCTAATCTACATGATTAATTAAGGTTAATGACAGATTATTGAGAATTAATTAAGGACTAATCGAGATTAATCGAGGATTATAGGACAATTTGGGAAAAATGACGATTTTACCCCTAGACGAAGATAAAATGTTGAATTTTGACCTGAGAAGTCCAACACACGTGGACTAAAGACTGTTACCTAGATCAAGATGATACGAGTCTGTAGACAAGCGGCACGTTGAAATCAGACATCGTACGGGAAAGTTACGGGTCACGGAAGGTTTGACGAACTATTTACGGTTGCACAGTTTTCGGAAAAAGTGACTCTGAGTTGTATTTAGTGGGACCTAAAATATTTCCTATCGACCAATAGATGAGATCCATTGATCCAAACCTACACATACATGCATCATCATCATCTTCATTTTTCATCTTTTTAATTCATCTTCTTCACCCAAAATCGTACCCACCCCAAACCCAAACCATTGCTTAATCTTTTGGACCAGGGAGAGAGAGACAGAGTAAGGGAGGATGAGAGACGGTGGCAGGGACGGCGGAGTTGTCGCGAGGTGGTCGAAAAACATGGAAGAAAAAGGTAAGACGTGGGTGCTTGGATTTGGATTTTTTATTTTGGTGTTTTGGATCGATTCTAAACCCATGATCGTGTTCTTGGAGCTCATATGAGCTTGTAGGAGCAAAAATGGAGGGTTTTGGATGACGCGAGAGGCCAAAACAAGAGTTCAAAGTTTGCCCGAAACTTTGGGAGGCCATATTTTCAAAACTAGGCATTTTCTTGAAATTCTGGGTTGAGATTTGGACTCCTTGGCTCGAGTAGCATGATTTCAATATATAGAACGTAGGATTTGGTTGAGAAATGAGGAAGTTATGAAAGTTTGACAAATTGGACAAAAATGGCGGATTCTGGTCACTAGTGGCCGAACCAGACGGCGGCACACGGCGACATCAGTCGTCGTCTCCGGTGAGCCGTTGACCATTGACCATGATGACATCATCGTTGACTTTGCTGACGTCAGCGTTGATCGTTGACCGAAAGTTTAACCGATGTGTAAGGATGCGTGGGCATGATTGTTGAGTTCAAACTAATCTTGTTTAAAAGGTTTTGACATTTTGAATCCAATGGTGGTGGTTTCAAGTCGATCGAAAATCGTTTGATAGGTCATTTAGAGGTTTTTAGCTTCGGGAAGCGTGTTCGGGATAGTTAGAGGTCTTTGATATGGATTTGTATAGATTGATAGTAACCTTTGAGTATGATTTGGACAGGTCCAAACGTCCCGGAGATTGTGATTTAGCCTAAAAGTGGCTTACAACGCAGCTTGCAGGCGCGCAACTTGGACGATCTGTGAGTGAACATTTGATTTATAAATATAGTGCATGCATAACTATTTTATATGTTTTATGAATATGATTTGAGATGACTTGAGTGCATATGATTTAAATATAGTTTATGTTGTTGATAGGGCATTTTCATAGAAAATGTAATATTGCACGTAGTACGAGATTTATGTTTTATATGATATTTGGGATTAGGCCAAGTAATCTACGTGCATGTGTTTTATGTGATTTTGATGGTTTCATGAAGTGGCGTGAAATCGAGGATTTGAATATCGGTTTTGAATGATTTCACATAGACACGTAAAATTGGTATACGGGCATGAGTCCCAATTGGAAATCCCCTTTGACTACTTGGAATTTGGAAAATGATTTGAATAACGAAATGGTTTTCAGATTTGGAAATATGTTTCGGGCTTGAGTCCCAATTCATTTACAGTTTTACTTAGTGTATAGTCAAACGCGAGGAAATGATATCCGGCTGTGACCCAGTTATGAATTATGAAAGATATTTCGAGTATGAGACCCAGTTGTGGATATTTCGGGTATTTCGGGTATGTGACCAGTACCATCACTATCACCAGCACACAAGCATCAGCATCAGCATCTGCATCCAGTGTGCGCAACAGACAACCCTGGATCTCCGCTCATACCGAGCGACGATCCCGTACCTCTGCTCAAATTGGAGGAACTCTGTCTCCCTCATACCCAACAACTCTAGGTACAGTCACCCTGACAATTCATACAAGAAAAGGAAATGTCCCCTGAACGTCCCCGATTCCCAACAACTGTAACTACAACCACTCTCGGTCGTAGTGTCTGCCACAGACTCGTGCAGACCTAACTACCAGACAACCCTATCAAGACTCTGCATCCAACGAAATCAATTGCCTGTATTAACTACTCTGTAGAGCCCCACACTGCCAATCACGACCGAACTTATGGCAACCCCAGCATCGAGTGCCGAACCAAGACGATCTACGATTCAATCCTACTAACTATCGTACCGATGTCCTAACTATCAGGTTGATGATGAACTGCAGCCCATAGAGACATCACATCCTTGACCTGTGCACCGCTCTGATACCACTTGTCAGGACCCGTCCCAATCCCCCCAGGATTAACGCGGGACGACCCTGATCCTGTCTGACACAAAGTGTCAGACAAGGGAATTTACACCCTTAGCCCTCTCGGGCTTCAGAGTACGCCAGGATCTGGAGGAGGTATGTGATATCTCGGTCCTTGCTATAGCCTTTATCTGCTGTCAACATGAAGGGCAGTCAAAACATTAAAAGCTGTGAGTGTACAAAACAATCATTTATAAAACATTTTATTGAAAGACATTTGTACCCTTCACTAAAAAGCATGCATGCAATCGAAAACCATTTAACCAAAGGAACCATATGTAGGAACTAAGCCCAAAACCATAACCGAAACCAACCATACGGGCCACTGGCCGAATCCATATGGGACTCAACCCAAAACCTGTACACATCACATATCATATAGTATATACATATAAATCATGCTACCAATCCTGTCACGGTTTCTAAAGCTACGCGCGTGCTACCCGGGGTCTCAAAGCCCAAGTCTCCCAGGATCCACCCATGTCAATGTCCGTAGATCAATGACCCTCCCTGAGGTTATAATCCAAGCCCTCCTGAGAGTAAGGTACCCAATGGGGGCGACTCCACTCAATTAGTGCTCCGTGACTACTCTGGGGTCCACCCAGGCTAACGACCCTCCCCGGAGGAGACATTCCAAATAAAGGAAGGTATATGAATATATATATATATATATAGAAAACATCCTTAAAACACTTTATGGGATTCATGCCAGATCCCCATAAACCGTCATGAATCCGGAAATCCATTTAGGGTCCCCGACCCGAAATCACAAATGTAAAGTAACTAGGTCTCGCGCCCGAACACATGACTCAACTGGGCATCGTGCCCAATATCTCAGCGTCAGTCACGACTTCGATCGTAGTGATGCGTGCAACCATCCGTCCAGAACCGTCCTCAATCCTGGTATGTCGCCGTGAACGTATCAACTAACGCGACCACCACAAGCTCATAGTGCACCCATCACCGATCGATATCCTGAAACGCCAGCACTCCAAAATCGAGCCTCCAGTGGCTACTTGACAACGATTGGTGCATCGTGACCCCTCCAGAAGGAACACATCAAAATTCGGAGGCGAGCGTCGTATCATCCGTCACCGTGCACAAAGCACTCGTCGCGACCACGACTCAGACCCGTAGGTCATCAATAGGGTCATATGCCCGAGACAAAACCAAATGGGTCTCATGACCGAGTTCATTCTTTTTAAATCCAAAACCATTTCATTTAAACCAACAAAGAAATACAAACCCGTATAGACACCGTATAAGGCCGAAACCTCGAAATATGTGCCAATATGTATCCACACACAAATGCACTCATGGCATCACAAAACAAGTATTAAAACATATAATAAACATTTATGCATGTATCAATCTAGAAAGCCAAGGTCCACTCACAGACCGTCCGAGCTGTCGCCTCGATATGTGTGCCATACGGCTCTCTCGGACCAATCGTCATCACCAGGACTCCCAAACCTCCCAAATATTAATAGAGGGTTACTAACTACTTAAATAACCCCTCAATAAATCCCCACAAATTTCTAGAATTTTTAACTATTTTTAAAGTCGATCCTACACCTTCGGACACCCCGAAACCTATCGAAACGATGTTCGATCGACACGAAACCAGTCCCAAAATGTTTGTTACATCGAATAGATGATTTCATGTGTCGGAACCCTCCCCAGAATGTGGGCCACACGCCCACACGTGCTGGCCAAAGTCCCTGCGCGTGGGAGCCACGCGCCGGCTACAGCCTTCTTCTTCCTTAGGTGAACCTGCCGGTCCACCTAGTTCGAACCGAACTGGAACGACGTGACCAGTCTAGTGGATTTGCCCCCTTATTTTGGTCTGATTCCACCCCTAATCAATCCTACTCTCTTCCTCACATCTCTAGGAATCTAACCATGTAAAAAGGATGAAGAAACACCCCCCAGAACCTATTGGTTCGAAGCCTTGCCCACAGTCTAATTTTCCAGTTTTTCCCCAGGCCATCCTCGGCCTTGAACCACCACCAACACCTCCTTATCACTCTCTTAGCAATCTAATAATCCTATTCAAATCAACCAAAACCGTCCATAATATCACAAATCGAAAATAAGGAAAAATGGGCCAATTCGATACCTCATCGGGTTTCCTCCTCCACGCTGCCGTGGACGGCGGTCCTGCTGCCTCCCTGTCATGCCTCAGCTCCCTAGCATCCCTCTGTCTCTCACTCAATCTCTCACATTCACTCAAGCGAAGATGGAAATGGTCGATGGGTGGGTTTTTTAGGTGAGATTGGGTTTGTGTTTGTGTGGGTTGGTTTGCACGAACAAGGGAGGGGGATGCATGTATAGGATCATAATGAGCAATGGATGAGTGACACTTGTCACTCATTCATTGGGCCCTCCCAAAATATCTGGCTCACTTAATGCCAAAAGGCATTCATCTCATAAAATGTGCAATAGTTCCTCAGAACTTCCGTGAACCGTAACTTCTCCGTTGAACGTCCGAATTCGACGTGCCGCCTGTCTATGAATTCGTATTGACTCAATCTACGTAATGGTCCTCGGCCCTCGACCATCGGACATCCAGGTCAAAAATTCAACTATTTGCTCATTTTTCCCAAATTACCAAAATACCCTTGAACTTCTGAACGTCATAACTTCTTACTCGAATGTCGGAATCGAACGTGCCAGCTGTCTATGAACTCGTGGCGTCCCGAACTACGTCACAGTCATCGGTCAAAGCCCATTTGACCGCCTGAATGAAAAGTCAACGTTTTTCCCACAACTAGGGGCAAAACGGTCATTTTGCATCGTTCGTCCGATTTCGCCCAACTAATCACCGATTAACCTCACTAACCATGATTAGTCACTATTATAATCCAGGAATTCGGGATGGGTCGTTACAACCAATGACATGCTAGTGACATGTAACTAGCACATAGCATGGAACACGACCTTGGCACAAGAAATAGGACCCGATATTGGAACTTGGACTAGAACAAGCCTTAGAACTTGGCTCAGTGACATGCCAATGACATGCTATTGGTACACTACCTTGGCACTCTGTTGGAACACGTGATAGGCACATGGCACACGCACACGGCCAGTGACATGTTGAGGTCCAGTTACATCAATTGGGTCTTTTTGACATGGTTTGAGGTCCAGTGACACAATCTTGGGTCTAGTGACACAATTTTTCACTTGCCACCATATTTTGACTTAAAATCCTCCATTCTTGAAATTAGTACCTGAAATGAATAAAATGAGTTAAAAGTGATATATTTAAGGTTCTAACAAAGTAAAACATAAAGAAAATTGTTATAAAAAAGTTATCAATTATGTGCTTATCAAATTCCCCCACACTTAGACTTTTCTAGTCCCTAGAAAATATTAAAAAGAACTTGAATTTTTTTTTCTTTGTCTTTTAAAAAAAAAAAAACTAAGCCCTTAATCATTTGTCTCAAATTTCATCAATATACTTAGGGCATCAAAGAATTACACTAGAAGGCAATTAACTCATGGAATTCAAGAGTTAATAAAAAGTGACAAAATGTCTCAACAAGTAAGACAATTTGTAAACTAGGGTGAATGGATCTCAGCATGAATAAAACAAGTATGAATCAACCCACAAGGATATGCACTCATCATTTCCACTCAAATGCATTTGCACTCAAATGTAAAGGGTTGCATTTGCACTCAAAGTATGTGAGAAAGATGCTCACATGATAGGAATGAAGGACTTCGTGAAATTTCGAACATAAATCGTAAGAAATTAAACCTACTTGTATAAATGAACCAAAACCATAAGCATACTCAAGTGATGAACTCAACCAATAAAAATGTACTCATCTCAAGGTTCTTATGTCTTTTATGAAGGTTGTAATGGGGCTAGGTGTAAAGGCATGGAAAATTTAGGATAAGTGGTGCTTAAAGTAGTTCCAAGACTCAACCAAAGGCTCCATCAAGTATTCATAAGTTCTTTCCCATCATCATAGGTTGAGTATCATCATGTTAGGCCTAGATCTTCATTTTACAAATATTTGAGCTTTTCAATTAGGACAAAGGCCAAAATCCTCCATGTAAGCCTTTAATTCTTTGATGTTTCCAAATTTACAACATAGGGAACTTGAATCAAACTCAAGACTTATTACCTTCTTTGAACTTTGTTCTTAATCGCATTCTTTTCAGCTTTCTCTCTATTCTTTCTTTTCTTTTTTTATACTGTTTATTTTGAGAGGTAATGCATTGTATAACAATGTAGTTTGAGCAAGTCCTTCCCTATACTTACATATAATTCTTCGATCATCAAATTAATTTCTTGTGTTTCATGCCATCTTCAAGTCTTCAACCAACTCTTTGGAACAAAGATGAAGGATATCTATACTAGGCTCACATGAATATATTTTTTAGGGTGATGAAAGATATGCTTAATGCAGGCTCAAAGGGGTTAAAACTAGGGGGTCACACTTATGCGCAAAATTAGGGGACATGGATGTTTGGATATGTGGTGTTAGTCCTAATGCCTTAATCATATCCAAAATCAGAGAGTTTATTGGCTTAAAATCTTTGATAATCACATGGAATAAGTTCTAGTACTTTAGAGTTTATTAAAAGTTATGACAAGCAGATATAAGGCATATGCATATCAATTTTAACAAAGAACTCCTATGAATCAGTCAACAAAGATATATACGGTTTTAAAGCTCACATAGGATTCATACAACTCAGACTTATCTTATCATGCTCATTTGTGTACCAGTTTATCATGCATCACCCACTACAAGTCATAAACACTTAAGCACAATGTATTAAAAAGTGAATTCAAGTTGTACTGATAATCTTTTAGTCATGTTGTATTTGATTTTCCTTCAATCTTATATTTGACAGGTTAAAGAGCATCCTAAGACTCCTAAAAACACTAAGTAAAAGCAAAAAGACTCAAGAAAGCTATAAAAGCTTGAATTTTTTTTGTTGTTTTATGATTTTATGAAACAAGCAAAAGTGCAAACCCTTCTCCCACACTTAAACTCTACATTTTCCTCAATGTAAGCAAGCATAAAGCAAATGAATATAGAATATAAACAAGGAAGAAAGTTTCACGAAAATAAAACAAGAAATTATAACGTAAACAAAATGAAAGAGAATGAAGGGTTTAAGAAAGCAAATCTGTGTTGATGACTCCTTCACTACTCAAGAACACATTGGGTTACCTCCTAACAAGCGCTTGAAGTTTAACGTCCATCTAGCATAGAAGTGATGCTTCATTTAGTCACTTGGAATAACTGGTTTTTGGAGGCACATCTCTTCTTTGGTGTGTTCCTTGAAGGCGTCAAAATAGGGCTTCAAACAATGACCATTAACCTTGAATTCTTTCCCCGTGCCAAGTGATTGAACCTGTACAACTCCATGAGGGAAAACATGAGTAACAACATAAGGGCAACCCCATTAAAAAAAAAAAATCTTGGAAAGAGTTTGAGTCATTAACAGAAAAGTAGCACTTTTTGACCAACTTGAAATGTTTTGCCACGGATCATCTTATCATGTAAGGCTTTTGTTTGTTCTTTGTAAATCCATGCACTATCGAATGCATCATTTCGAATATCTTCAAGTTCACAAAGTCATACTCAACACTTATTGAAAACGTATACAATTTAAAACCCTTTTTCGTAGATGTAGCATTGGTAAATAAGGATCGTTCTAAACCGAGGATTGACGGTACCTTAAGAATGATTATCATTTGGAGGGCTAATTGGGGATAATTGATAGATTTTATGAATCCTACGTTAATTAGATTTAAAATAAAGCTAATCTAACATAATCTATTATCTACATGTGGTCAACTCATTCTTTATGTCTTACTCATTCATGAATTCTATTAACTTCAACCCATAAAGTCCTGTAACCTTAGTTTTACGAGATATTTGCATATTTTTAAGTACGTGTATGAGAAGCCCTCTACACTTTCAGTAATAGACTAGGGAATGCCCAAATCATCTATCAGGCATTAAGTACCAACATTCAAACATAATAAAAACCAAAATATTATTGAAATTAATACAAAACATAAAACCAAGATAAGTTTAATAATCAATTCATAACCGATAATCAAGACAAGAGATAATTATGGGTTAAAGAGATCGTATTACACTTTTTCTCTCGGGAAGCCCAAATGATGCTAATTGAATGAACAATCTTTGATGAGACAATAGGGAACGCCCAACTATGTCACGAATGAAGGTGTAGAAGATGAAGTATGATGTAATTAGCCTTGCACAAGAATTATCAACTTATAAAAAAGGTAAATTTGGTTAAGTAGAACTTTGGTACAAAGAATGAGAGACCAACTTAATTAATACTCAATACTAGGTATTTATAGGTATAGGACAAGTCCTTAACTCAATTCCTAATAAAATAAATAATCCAAATTCTAGCCTAATTTTAATTTTCTTGTAATATTCACGCAGGGCTCCTTTAATTTGCATGGCAACCATCTCCTAAAGTTTCCAGGAATTTCCTCTTTGAACAGCTAGACACGTGGGCATCAACTCCTAAATTGATAAGCTAATGCGCTGGACTATTGGAGAATATGGGCCGCGTAATGACTTGGGTTGGAACGGTGGCATTTGCTGCGAATTTCGGCGCGTTGGGAGATGGGCTGCTAGAGAAGCAATGCATGGGCTAGGTCGGTGGAAACAAGTTGGGCTCGCTGGTGTGACACGCAAGCTGGCCGTCGGCAGAAGTGTGAAACTTGAGTTGCTGACTTGCACGCAAATGAAAATGGTGGACGCGTGCAAGTATGAGGATGTATGAGCCTTGGTTTGCAAGATGGGTGGCACACAATTTTGGGCCGAGGTGGAATGTGCTGGGGTTACACGCTGAACAGTCTTGGTTTGAAACCCCATACAATTTCTTGCAGAAACCAGCCCCGGTATATACTAGTGCTAAAATAGAGCAAATTCCAAATTTCAAAGACCTGCAAAATATTTTTTATTTTTTTCCTGCAGTTTATTTGATGCAAAATAAATATGAATCCATATTTACATAAAACTTCACAATCTAGTGCTGGAGATTCAGTGGGGCTGCAAAGTTTCAATCATTAATTCTTTGAACTTAATTATTAATTATTGAATTTAATACCGAATTATCAATTTCTTGTAATTAGTATATGCAAAGTACAAAATGAGTTCAAATGGACATAATTAAGGTTCCAACATAGCTAAACATAGCGAGAACTGACATAAAAAGATGAACATTTAGGTGCCTATCGGATTCCCCCACACTTAGACTTTACTAGTCCCTAACAAATATTAAGACAAATTAAGAATTGACAACGATTTTCTCTTCATGTTGTTTTGTATTTTTTTTCCTTTTTAGAATAACTAAGCCCTGATTTGATTCTACCACACTTAAACCTTACTAGTCCCTTAGCAAAACTAAAAACAAACAAAGACTCAAAACTTTTTCTTAGTTAGTAAAACAACTCTATATCCCTTAACCATATGTCTCGGTAGGTTTTATAAGTATATGACAATGTGATATCCAACAAATATACATAGCGAATTCAAGAGATAATAGAGACACAATCATATCATGAACGCGTAAGACTTGGAGAAAATAATGGTGATGTTAAGTTTGTGCATGCTTCGAACAAGTTAAGATCACCTCACAATGGATGCACTCATAATCTTTTCACTTCTAAATAGGGTTTCACTCAAGGTATATGTGAGAGAATAGTTCACATATTTCAACAATAAAAGCACTTAAACGATACCTCATGAATATAATAAATTACTTGCACAAATGAATCCAAACTATATGCATACTCACACAACTTACTCAACAGATCAAAGACTACTTATCTAATGGATCATAAAGGTCTTTAATCATAGATTGTAATGGGGTTAGGGCTAAGGTATTTGGATTCTGGATATGTTGTGGTAAAGAACATTCTAAAGACTTAGTCATTGCACTAAAACTTGATCAATTTTGAGCACATCTTCTTCCAAAACGTCACCAAGAGCATGTGGGAGCCAAATTTCATCTTGTTGGGATCATCTTCATTCTAAGGTTCCTTAACCTTTGTGAATATGACAATGGAATATATTTCAACTTTTGTGCCTTCAACTTATTGGAACTTCAAATCCACAAGTATGGGGGACTCAATTGAAATACTTATATTCAAAACTTATTGATAGAGAGCTAAACATTTTTTATTTTTAACACTTTCATTGCTCTCGAATTCATCTTTTTTTTTTCTTTCTTTCTTTTTTTTTATTTATTTTTGTTTTCTTAATTTTTCTATCATTTCGGCAATCACACAATACATCAAATAATTTGGACAAGTCTATCCCCGTACACGTATCATCACTTTGAATAGAACATCTTCACATCTTCATATATGATAGTTTCAAAATCATCAACCAAGTTTTTAGAACAAGGGTAAGGATACCTATAATAGGTTAAAAATTTAGATATGCAAGGTAATGGAAGAAAGGCTACATGGGGGCTCAAATGAGCTAACTAGGGGTGTCCCAACTCATGCGCACATTAGGGAACACATGGCTATTTGGCAAAGTGGTGGAACACCTAGATGCCTTCAATTATATCCACAATCAAAGTATGTAATGACTATAAGCTTTGTAAATTGACATGAGTATGTTCTAGCAATCTCAAGTTCATTAAAACTATTGCAAGTAATCATATGAGGCATGTATAAGCTATAAATGATTTTCACTCAAGAAAGAAAGAAAGAATATATAGCTCAAAAACTCAAATAGGTTATAATTGAAAACAAAATTTTTTTAAAACAAATTTTTTTATTTGTTAAAACAATTTTTTTGAATTTTTTTAAAACAACCCATTTATTTTTAAACGAGTTTGAAAAGAAGAGATTTTGAAAACAATTTTTTTTTTAAATAAGAGAAAAAAACTCAACATGGTTGTAAACCCCTCCCCCCTCACTTAAATTCGACATTATCCCTAATGTATCAAAATAAAAATATAGAATCAAGTATGAGATAGAGTTTTACGAAAATAAAACAAAAATAAAAACAAACGAAAGTAAAAGATAAAGGGAAGCGAATGCAAATATGTCGTAGACTCCTCCATTGGGTTGCCTCCCAACAAGCGCTCGAGTTTAACGTTTTCAGCCTAGACGAAGTACTTCAATCAACTTATACGATGCGAGGTCTGTGCACTCTTTCAGACTTCACATCATAATGTTCTCCAATGTCCACTAGGTAAGGCTTCAATCCATCTTGAATCTGAGGGTTAATTTCATTTGCCAACTCTTTGATAATGGCGTCCCCAAGTCTACTTCATAAATCTTAGATTAAGTGAATTGCATATTGAGTGTTCCTTCAAAAGAGTTAGGTGAGAATATGTACATGAAAGGAAGACGAGATATAGAAAAGAATATACAATCTACAAATGCAATATATAGAGCCTTAGACCTGCACGAATAACCTTCCACTCATTTTCTCGTAGTACCTTTCAGATGTACGGCATATGCGTACTAATATACCAAACCTTAATTACCCCCACCATTCAACGTTGATCATGGCCAGTTGGGATAGATGTAACGTGCGAAGCAAGGACTAATTTCGAGAAAACCCTGAGGATAACTTGGTCAAGGTACATACTCCACTGATGTTATCTTTCTTAGTTCCAAACTTGTCACCAGTCATAACCCTTCTTGACACTATGACCAACCGATGGAAGTTCTCGAAGCGATTTACCAAACCCAAGTGTTTACAAACACTTCCCACAACCATATGTCCATAGATTCACTTAGTCTACGGTGGCCGGTGATGAAATCCACACATCATGAAAGGTTAAGGAGAAAGTAACCAAAATGGGCACTACCTATTCCCAGAAATAAAATTTTGAAGAAAATGTTCTTGAGATCCATGCAAATCTAAGAAATTTAACTGGAAGTAATATTTAGCTGGAAAGCAATGGTGTGGTGTTCAAAGGACTTTCATCAATGTCAAGAATGTAGAAGTCAATTGAAAAGATAAACTGATTGACCTCCATAAGAACATCTTCTACATACCCTCTTGGATATGTGTGAGTATGCTAGGCTAGTTGAATAATAACATTGTCTTTCTTTAACTCACCTAGGTCCATGGATGCATAAAGATGATATGGCATAACATTGTCATTAACTCACCTAATTGAATAATAACCCTTGCCTCACCTTCGTTGGATCACGGTGGACATAGTTTTATTAACCTTGCCCACCTTTTTCTCTCTAGTTTTTCGTCTTTGAGTACACAACTCCTTGAGAAACTTTGCATAAGCTGGCAATTTCTTGATGTATTTAATCAAAGGTAGATTCAGGTGCACCTTCTGGAATATGTGTAAGATCTCGGCATACTTATCATCCTTCTTGGATTTTTTGAATCTTCTTGGGAAAATTGCTCGAACAAAAAAAGTGTTAGTAAGAACCGAATTGTAAGGGATAGGGTCTTTACCTTGTAATGACATTGGTGACGGTGCCACTTCCTTGTCTAAGTCTTTGATGGTGACCTTGTCCTTCTTAACTTAAACCAACATATCATCTTCTTCCGTAGCTTCTTGAGAAATTGGTTTCTTGCTTACCATAGTCATAGGCTCTTGCAAAGCCTTCCCATTTCTAGTTGTAACATAGCTCGCATGCTTAAACACATTGTTTTTTGGATTGGGAATGATTTGTGAAGACAACTTCCTAGTATCCTTGACTTGGCCCATGAAATCCACGATTTGGTTGATTTGCTTCTTCATCTAAAAAATGTCACACCTACGGGTGTTCAACGTCTCATTTGTTTGCTTTTGTCAATTTGAAAGAATCTGCTTTGAAGCAGATTATTGTGCAAACATCATGTCATAATCCGGATTAGAGAATTGTTGAATCGGAGGAGCTTGTTGTGTAGCTAGGGTTGTTGAGGCATATTGATACTCTACTTGAAACCCAGATGATCATGATTTCTAGGGTGCCCATCCATTTGGCACATGTCACACACAAGTTCCTTAGATTGTTTGTCTCTCTTAACTTCAAGTTCTAAGACTTTTTCAAGCATAGATTGAAGCTTGTCAATCTTGTTATTCGAACCCTCTAGAATTTAATGCATTAACTCCCTTTCGTTGAGACATACCAAATTGTGCATCATTAATAGCTCTGTTTTCAAGGAGTTGTCTTTCTTTGGGCTCATCCAAATCGATAAATGCCCCATGTGAAGCTACATCAAGGAGATCTCGGTCCATGGCTTTGAGACCATCATAAAAATAGTTCATCAAGTTTGTTTTTGAAAATCCATGTGAAGGGGGAGTAGCACAAAGAACCTTGAAACGATCATGGTATTGGCCAAAGGTCTCGTCCAGTGCTTAAGTGATGGACGTGATTTGTCTCCTTATTTGAGTGATCTTAGAAGCGGGAAAATACTTAGCCAAGAACAAATCCACGAGTTACTTCCAAAGTAAAAGGGAAAGCCTTGAGCTTGAGAAGTTCATCATTGGCATCACTAGGCTTCATGCTATTGCACACAAACTGAAAATTTTTGAGGTGCTTATTTGGATCTTCATTAGAGAGCCCATGAAATGTTGGTTGTCGGTGGAGGAATCCACTTTTAAGCTCAATGTCCTTCTTGTTTTCTATTGGTTCTGGAAAAGCAATGCAAGATGGTAAAATACTCCATTTTGTAGAGCATGTAAGTTGGCGTAGAGATCTTCGTTCATTGTTAGCCATCTCAGTTTCAGATTCACTCTCGGATTGATGCTCAGATGGTTGTGACTCCCTTCTTCAAAGATGGGAGCTAAGATGGGCTCCTCACGTTGTGGTTCACTTGACTCTTCTTTCTCTTGATTAGGTTTTGTGTTGGGAAGAAAAAAAATTGATAGCGACTAAGTGGTGTACTAGTTCCATAAGTTTAGGGACTAGAGGACACGAGCTTCAACTTGGTCATTCATAGAGAGCTTTTCAACCAACAATTAAGAGTTAGCATAAAAAAAAGACAATAATATAAACAAGAATAGGAACATGGAAGTAACAACACAATTGTATATCCAAGTGACATATTTTAAAAAGGGATAACACATATATATAAGAAGAGAATCCAAGAGTTATGTTTAAGTTTAAGAATGCACAAAGTATAGTCACGAAAATGGCAAACAAATGCACAAGTTCAAACACTTCCAAATTAATGCAACACATAGGTATCTACATGAAGAATGTTGTGAATGCATAAGCGAAAAAAGTGTTAGCTCCTGCACAAAACAGAAGAGTTCTGTGACAATGCATGAAAAATGACCTGAACCTTTGATCTCATGTCCCTAGATCACTTAGTCTAGGGCATGCGATGATGAAATCCGAGCATCATGAAACCTTAGGGAGGTTATACAATCTACAAATGCAATACCTAAAGCCTTAAACATACACGGATAACCGTCCACTCCCCTTCTTATAGTTCCTTCCCGACGTATGGCCTTCACGTACTGATAAACTAAACCTCAATCACCCCCACCATTCAACGTTAGGCATGGCTAGTTAGGATAGATGTAAGATGAGAAGCAAGGACTAGTTTCGAGAACACCCCAAGACTAACCTAGCCAGGATATATACTCCATTGGAGTTCTCTTTCTTAGATCCAAAACTTGTCACTGATCATAACCGTTCTAGACACCATGAAAATCTGATGGAAGTTTTCAAAGTGATCTATCAAACCCAAGTGTGTACAAACTCCGCCTACAACCTCATGTCCATAGATTCATTTATTCTACGGTGTGCGCTGATAAAATCCACACATCATAAAGGGTTAAGAAGAAAGTAACTAAAATGGGCACTACCTATTTCCGAAATGAAAAACTTGAAAGAAAAACTCTTGAGATCTATGTAAACCAATGACATTTAAGGAGAAATTAATATTCATATCGCTAAAAGGTAGGAACTCTTATTTTCGCAAGGGAATCCTTGATTAGTCTTCATGGCAAAGCCATTTTCTTGGATGGCCACATCTTCCTTGTATCATAAGGAATGCGAACTTTGGGATAGCTGGAAATAGGGAACTTGACATGCATGGGTCGCAGGCCACATGCTGGGCTTGTCACTAGGCCCCTGGAACTTAGACGTTGGCCCTAGAAAATAAGAGCTAGGGTTGGAACATGGATGTTAGTGACACTCTGGTGACATGCTAGTGACATGGTACTGGCACATGGCTAGAATAAAGTTGGTCCCTTGATAAGGACAAGATCAGGTACTGGACTAGGTACAGAGTGGGAACACGTCATGGCTCATTACTAAAGACATGTCACCGCTAACATGCCAGTGGCATGCCATTGATATGTCACTAGCTCATGGAATGGAACATGACCTGGGCACAAGAACTGAGACTCAATATTGGAACTTGGACTGGAACAAACCTTGGAACATGGCTTGGTGACATGCTAGTGACATGTCACCAGTGACATGCTACAGGTACACTACCTTGGCACACGATTGGAACACGGGACATGCACAAGGCACAGGCACACGACTAGTGACATGTTGAGGTCCAGTGACATTGATTGGGTCTCGTTGACATCGTATGTGGTCGAGTGATTCAATCTTGAGTCCAATGGCATGGTTCATCACTTACCGCCATATTTTGACCTAAAATCCTCTATTCTGAGTATTAGTACCTGAAATGCATAAAATGAGTTAGAACTGATATAATTAAAGTTCTAACAAAGTAAAATATAAGAAAATTGATATAAAAAGGTGATAAATTATTTGCTTATCATGGTACGCGAGCAAAGATACCCAGTTGTTTCATAAAAGTATGACTAGAGTGGCTCATGAGGAAGAGTTTAGTGGGTTGACATATGATATGCATTTCCTAGCATGATACATTGATTATTATTATTTATGACTCAATATGACTCACATGATAGTTAATATTTATTTATTATTTCTCGTACTTCGTGCAAGTTCAAAATAGCTGTTTGAGTTTTCTTAAACTGACGGGGTAAAACATGTTTTAAATTTGAGGTTTTTCACTAGTAAGTTACTAGTTCACTCACCCTTCATTTTTTTTTCTAAACCCCTCAGGTCTGGTTGGATTTCTTCCAGGAGGCTGGCTAGCTACTCTAACTTTCACTCCCGGGTTGGAATGCCATGGTGGAAATCGGGCATTATAGGTAGTTAGGTAATTGTATGATCATCATTTTCTGCCTACGCTCTATGTCTCCGCTGTCGCTGTGAAATGTGATCTTTTTTTTACTGTTCATGTTTCACTCGACCCCATTAAAACGATGCATTTTAATAAAATGGATTTCTTCATTTGGACGTCACCGTCCAAATGTCGGCTAGCATACCTCGATCCTCGGGTCCTGGTAGACATTCCAGGTTGGGGTGTATCACTCAGCCTCCCCTCTATTTTTTTATAAAAACACTTTCCAAAAGGTAGATGAGGAAGATTAAGTGGTGATGTCTGTCTTAATTATTCTTAAGTTAACACTTGTCACTCGAGGAATTGAATGAGTTAAGAGTTGGTGAGTCATCAATTAACCAAAATTACCAGAATGCCCTGGGTTCCTAAATTTCAAAATACCCTTGAACGTTTAGACCGGTAACTTGTTCATATAGTCTCTATTTTCTGCATGCTAGCTGTCTATCGTGAGTTTAAGACTCCCGCAACGGTCTAATCCAAACTTCCAAGAAGTTTTTTTAGGTCAAATTGAATTTTTGAACCTTTTAAAAAACACAAGGGTAAATATGTCAATTTCTAATTTAATTTATAAAATTGCCCCAATGTCGGGGACGGGTCGTTACATGTTAGCTATGAATCTTCTAAGGAAATTAACTTTACTAAGGAGACTCTGAAGCTGTTTCTTGGTTTTGGGTAGAGGTGAATCCATGATTGTCTTAGCTTTGTTTTTATCCACCTTTATCCTTTACTGATGAACCAAAAATCCCAGGAAATTTCTTGCTTCAGATGCCCTCATCCTTTGGCGTGGGCTCATTCAAATCCTGACAATTCTCATAGATTCTAACTTTTCCAGTTTTAACTTTGATGACAGGAATGATCTTGCATACCCTCTCCACATATTTAGCAGTTCGAATGAAACCAGCTTTAAGGAGCTTGCTAATCCCCTATTTCACTTTGAGCTTGGTTTCCATGGACATCCTCCTTTTTGCTTGAAAAACAGGTTTAACCCTCCTTGAAGGGTAATGTGTGTTCAACAAGCTGTTGATCCAATCTTGCCAATTACGTGTAATACCATGCGAAGCAGTCTTTAAACTCTTCAAGGAGCGTAACCATTCATTGGTTTTTTCCAAAATCCCACTAATATAAGTAAGTCGAGGATCATTGCTGGTCCCTACCTCTTCAAGGGTCCTGATTTCATAATGAGGTTTTTTTCTTTAATATACTAGAATTTGATTATTTATAGCTGGATATCTTCTTTCTCGTCTTCCTCGTCATTATCGTGAATTAATTTTGCTATGATAATGGCTAATTCTTTCAAGTATTTCTCATGAAAGATTCAAACGGTTTATCTTTCCCACCTATCTAGGAAGATCGTTCACTATCCTGATCTTAACAGTGTAGTAACAATCTTTCATTTAAGGACATGATCGCTCTTGGTCAGTCTATCTTTCTACAGGGTGCACTATTCATCATTGAGCTTCACATCAGGGTAGGTGTCTCCCAATTTTCAAACTTTATGAGCCCTAGGATCGACTCGAGATATCGTGAAAGAGCCCTTCCCTAATGCCTCGGACAACCTTCCTGGGTCGTCTACCAAGTTAGCGCTCCAAGATGGCCATCGACCTCTCGGGATCCAATAACTGGTCCTACAGCGGGACCTCAAGTTGTTACTTGTTAGCTGTTCCTAAGTTTGCTGTATGTCCACAACTATGGTTGCCTACAAATTGGAATAAATAAATAAATAAATAATTAATTAAATATTTAATGATCGTAAACATTGAATTTACGTGTATAGTGTTAGCCACCTAACTACCTCGCCCAACATAAACGTCCCCCACATGCATCTACTTCCGGGAAAAATGACCCAGCAAAGCGACGGGCCTCATGTCGAGCCAACAAGGGGCGCGATCCCCCATGGTGCTCAAATTTCTTCTTTGCTCGGTTGGCCTTGTTAGACCTTGATTTTATTTGCACAATAGAAAAAATAATCATTACTAATAATACACTACGTAAATTAATATTCTCAATAAAAATAAATAAAATGATAAATTACCAGAAATTTCTCGGTTATCCAATGGTCACATGACCAGAGCCACCCCACTAGCTTGTTCCCCCTTGCATCTCCTCTAAAGGATTTGCCTTGGCCTCATCATACGAACTCTAGAGTTCGTAGTACACATAGAGCTCAAACTTGTAGTCTAAGTACTTCTGGAAATGGTGGTTTATATGGGCGATGAGACTGGGATTTGTCTCAACCCATTCAAAATTAATCTACAATCAAATGCTAAAGTATGTTAAATTATTAAAAATAGTAAAAATGATAGAAATCTTAAGAAAAAAAAGTCATACCCGTAAATCATACCAATATATTTTGAGCTCCGTCGGAGATTGGGTTCTAATTGTAACGACCCATCCTGGAAATCGGGATTAGATTAGTAGTTAATGATGGATTAGTGAAGTTAATCGGTGATTAGTTGGGTGATTTCGGACGGAAGGTGTAAAATGATGATTTTGCCCCTAAAATTGGGTGAACGGTTGATTTTTCGTTCGGACGGTCAAATGGACTTTAACTAATGATTATGACGTATTTTGGGACATCACGAGTTCATAGACAGGTGGCACGTCCGATTCCGACATTCGAGGAAGAAATTATGACGTTCGGAAGTCGAGGGGTATTTTGGTAATTTGGTTAAAAAGGGGCAAATTGTTGACTTTTCATATGACAAGGATTTTTCATGAAGTTCAAGGACCGTTAGGTAGGTCTCGATCCCCTGAATACAACGACAGGCGGCATGCGTCAATTGGAGTTCGGACGACAGAATTACGGGTCTAGGAACATGAGGGGCAAAATGGTAATTTGTGAAGACATGGGCATTTTGGTCATTTGAGGGCTAAGGGATCTGCGCCCAGTGAAATTGGGACACTTGGCAGTTTTGGGATGCTGTGACCACCAGATTGTGGACACATGTCCCTCTCTAGAAGGCAGTAGAACCCTTCCCACCGCCTTTATTTGATTTTAACACTAGGGGGTGTGTGTGTGCACGGGTGAGAGTGAAAACAGTGGAACCAGAGAGGAAAAATGAATGATCTTGAACCCAAACCATCCTCAAAATGATCTCCTGACCCATGAATGATGAATCAGAGATGGAGAGGGAGTTGAGACGATCATCGTGCCATGATCATTGTGAGCCGCCGTGGACGGTGGTTCTCAGCCCGTGGAAAACAGAGACTCAGTGTAACTGTGAGATCCAGGTTTCCCAATTTCCCTCAAATCTCAATTGTTGTCTTTGTTGTGTGAACAAAAGATGAAAAAGGAAGTATGGAGAGTCTCCTAGTGGCCACGACGAGGCACATCGGTAGAGGTAAGGCAGAATTCTCGAGAATTTCAGTTTAAGTTCAAAAAAATGGTGAATTGAAAATTAATGTTTGTTTTGTAGTTTTGACGATTGGATACTGTCTCTGGAAGTTCCAGAGACTGTTTGGGGTCAAATTCAAGGACGACGGTGGCCGGAGAAGTAAGAACACCGAGGAGGAAGAACTTGAATTTGGTCCTTGCTTTGGAAGGTAATTTCTTGACGTAAAGATCACGTTTTAAGGTTACCGATTGATAGGAAAGACTTAGAAGAAACTATCGGACCAATTAGAATTGAAATTGGGCCGAAAACGAAGGAATTAAAGGGTCAAATCGCCCACGCCGGTTCGCATTGGACCGGTCTGAACTGGTCGACTAAGCTTGAAGATGATGAACAGTAAAGCGTGTGAGGGCGTGTGGGGCCCCTTTTGGGGAAGTTTCCAACACGACTTTTAAAGTATTCGATGTAACGAACATTTTGGCACCGGTTTTGAGTCGATCGGACATCGTCTCGATGTGTTTCGGGATGTCCGAAGGTTTTAGAGCTCGTTTAAAAATAGTTAAAAATTCGGAAAAATTACGAGGCTTTAGTATAACCTTTTTGAAGTAGTTAGTGACCTTATTATGAGATTTGGATAGGTTCGAGATAGCCGGTGATAGTGTATTAGCCGGGAAAGCGTAATTGCACGTGTATCGACGCGGCGACGCTAATGGTCTGTGAGTGGACTTTGCTTTCCAACTCTTGATGCATGCATAAATTTTTTATATATTTTCTATACGTGATTTCTATGTTTATGATTATGATCTTGATGATTTACGATTTTGCACGTATTTCGAGATGATTACGTATTTGCACGTTTTACGAGCTTATGATTTATGTTGAGATTTGATCATGGTTTTGGTGATTTGATTTTGGGCTTTTAAATATGATTTAATTTAAATGATTAAGAATGGATTTTGGAAAAGTGATTTCGGGCTTGAAGCCCTGTTCATAAAAGTGATTTCGATAAACGAGGTTTAGGGTTTTGGAACTGAATTTCGGAAATGATGCTTTGAGATTTAGTTTTGAAACTTGGAAGTGAAATTCTGGATTTGGGTTCGGGATGATGGTTCCGGATGCCGGCTTACGGAATCATTATTGCGAATTCGGATATGGATTTTATATGCTTTTCACTTTGTTTTGGGTTTAAAGACCCGTTGAAATCTGGTTTTGGGTTTAAAGACCCGAAAAATGGCTGGATCTAGTTTTGAGTTTAAAGACTCGGTTGATTGATGGGGGAGGGCCTTGGATTGATATGTTTTAAGTTTAAAGACTCGGTTATTGTGATATCCCCCGAGGCCTGTTGATTGTATTTTGAGTTTAAAGACTCGTTGATATCCCGGGAATGCCTGATTATGCATGTGTTTTGAGTTTAAAGACTCGGACGCACTTGAGATCCAGCAACTTGATTGATTGATGTTTTTCACTGATTTTTCACTGATTTTCAGACATTTTGGGCAGTGGCCCGGATGATTTGGTGTTGATGTTTTGGGCTATGCCCCGGATGATACGGATTTTGATGTTTTGGGCTGAGGCCTAGGATTTGAGGAAAAGAAATGGGTTTGGATTTCATAAACGGTTTATTTCACTCAAAATGAAATGGTTTCATGACTTGAACTTTAGATGCTTGCATTGGTTTTTAAATGGAGGGTATAAATGTCTTATTGATAAACTGTTTTCTAAACTTATCCTTTAGTTTTATCCACTCATAGTCTTTTATGTTTTCGATACCCTCCAGATTTGATGCGGTGCGGGCTGTTGTTAGAGAGACGGAGACATCACACACACGGTCCACAGTAAATCCTGCTGGTAAGTTTGGAAATTTTTGGATGGTTCGCTTGGGAATCCCTTGTTCGGCTTACGTGTTACGTGGAGGTTGGACATTGGTTTAGTCTTCATGACGCACGTAAGTTAGACGGGAGCACGGTTAATCCCTTAATCCCGGGGGATTGGGGGTAGGTCGTGTCGCTAAAGGTGTCTGCCATCCTCTTCGATTTAGTGTAAATAATTGTACCCATGTCCTGTACTAGTAGAACGTTCATGTTGGGGTATGGTGAGTGCAATCATTCCACCCACACGACCTGGATCTTGGTGCTTGTTGTCTTGTAAATCTGTTGGGACTTTAACCCCTTGTTGATACCACACACTTTTATGGTTCCCCTGTAAATTTGGTTAACATTAGCACATAGTTTGAATAAGAAATAAATACCAAATTTGAAATTCAATCAGTTATTAAACTTACCCGATGGAAACTATGCATCAACCCTCTCTTGAACGTCAGCTCCAGATGTCACGACCCGACCTTCTCCAATAAGATATTGTCTGCTTTGGGCCCATCCCTCAAAGTTTTGTTCTCGGGAGCTCACAGACAACTTCCTAGTGGGTCACCCATCCTAGGATTGCACCAGCCTTTGCTCACTTAACTTTGGAGTTCCCAAGGAATCTAAAGCCAATGAGCTCCTAAAATGCCTCCTGTTAGATAGATGCTTGCCCACACATATAAGGCACATCCCCTAGATACCCCCGGACGATGTGTGATTGCTAACCATGCCTTCGAAGCACGGGTCCACACAATAGAGGCCCCGGGGTCGGTACGAGGTTGCCTTCGTTTTGAGCTAGTGCGACGTATTGCTGATCGCACCCCTAGTATCACCTGATCGTCAAGAATGATATGGGGTGTTGAGGAAGAGGCTGGATGCTCTGTCGAATCTAGCAAACACCGCTGGGTGTACCACATCCAATCAAGGATCTCCTATCACACATAAAAACATCAAATATTCGCTCTAACCGAGGAATTCACTCAATTATCTCATTTGGATCCAACAGCCATCCATGCTACATTTCTAACCTTTAGGCTTGTTCACTTTCCGGACCCACACAAGTCCTCATATATCGGAGCATAATATTCAACGTCTGACCCCCAATCCAAGGTCAATTCCATCCCGAAGTCTATCCTGGGATCTTATTTACCCTCATATATTCATCTCATTACCGGGTCGTGCACAAGGCTCACGTTTTAGAGGCATGACATGGATAAGACAATCAGTACAATACAACTTTAATACCAAGTTGAAATGACCCATCCCAAAACTAATTTGATAACTGCGTCTGGTCCTACTCCCATCAGACAAGTCAATAGAAGTTCCAAAATTCCCCCTTAGCACTTGTCAGACAAGGGATAACTGTACTGATTCCCACTCATGTCTCTGCCTCTTGATTAGCCCCGATCTTCGTGTCATGACCTGGAGTGTCATAAAAAACATCAAAAGTATGAGTGGACAAAAATAACCATCATTTGAAAATATGTTTCAAAACGACCTCTTTACCCTTCAGTTATAAAACATGCATGTATAGAATAAAACATGAGCAACCAGATCTCGAGGCAAATCACATAGAAACTATCTGGACACAACCATCAGCATCAATGAAAACTAATCATCAATACTCAAATCAATCATCAATGATCACACCAATACTAATCTTCAGTACTCAAACACCAATCACAATATCATAATCAATCACAATATCACATCGGCACTACGCGTAGGCATGAACTGCACTCACGCAGCATCTGAGCCATGTCTGGGAACTGTATACGCAACATCTAGACGTACAACATACTCGAAAACTGTACCTACACAACATCCGAGTCACGTCTAGGAACTACACTCGTAGATCCGAACCACTCCAATCCAATCCAATCCAATCCCATCCAAACCACATCATCATGTAAAACACATGTTTGACTCCAAATCCAAGTCAAAACCATTTCCAACAGGGGTCTCAAGCCCAAAACACTATTTTTACGTAAATCTGTAAAATCTTGTCCATAAATCAATAAACAAATCCTTAAAATCATCAAGTAATCATTTCACATAATTACTCAAATCATGTAATAAATCATATAAAACGTTTTAACTATACATGCATAAAAATTTATAAAATAAAATATCCATTCACACATTATCCACGCGATTCGATTCCGAGCCGTATGCTCATCCGTAATTGTCAGGACCCACCCCGGTTTCACCCCGAAACCCGAGGTAAATCCTACTCCCGTCTGACTCCCCGACACAGCACCCAAGTACAACTCACTCAAAACACCTCAAAACTCAGTCAGACGCAGGAGAACTATATAACATATCCCGAAGTTATAATTTACAGAGCATAGGACGAAACACAAGGAACAAAAAACGATAATAATTACACGCACGCGGAAAGACTTTAAAGCACTCCGGGATCCCTCACGTGACTTCTATGCCTCGAACACTACCTCGACGTCAAGACCCCGCGCTAACTCCACAACCTGGAGGGCAAGTTAAAAACAAAAGGTGTGAGTGGACCATAAGAAAAGAAAAGTTCTAAAACCATTTATCAGAAAACCAAGTTTCACCCTCCATTTTGAAAACCACATGCATAACCCAGTTATCAGAACAGTTATAAACCAAATTACCATAAACCACATCATAAGAAACAGAAACACTATAAAACAGTTAGAAAAACCACAGCCTGGGAATCATAAAACCGTGTCATAAACCATGAACATCAAATCATCATTTTCCGATCAAACCTGCTGGACCTATCCGAGTCTTTTAAACTCCCGAGTCTTTAAACTCAATCCAGGCCTCAATAATATCCGAGTCTTTAAACTCCCGAGTCTTTAAACTCAACAGGCCTACGGGGGAAATATCAATATATCCGAGTCTTTAAACTCCCGAGTCTTTAAACTCAATTCGGGCCCATCCCCCGTCAATCAATATCCGAGTCTTTAAACCCAATAACCAGATCCAGCAAATCCAATCCAAAACTGTTTGAAAACCATTCTAGATCCACATCCAAACCCGAATCCGAAATCACCGGTCCGATGCCCTTCCAGCATCCCGAACCGTCATTCCGAACCCAAATCCGGAATCCACTTTTCCACTTGGAAACCAACCTTTTTCCCGAAATCCGTTTCTAAAACCGAAAACCTTTAATCATTGAAATCATGTTCCAAAATCCCTTTATCATCATTGAAAACCACTTATCATTTAAAATCCCAAAGCCATAGCATCAATTTCAGAAACCAACCATTCCTCGTAAAACGTGCTAAAACTGATTTCCTCGAAAAATGTGTAATCATGTAAAACCAACCGAAACATATTCGATAAACATAGAATTATGATTAAAACCACAAAACAATTATAGAAAACAGTTATGCATGCTCGAGTTTAAGGAAAGGGTCCACTCACAGTACTGAGCCCTACTCGCGTCCTGAACGTCCAGCATGTTCCTCAGCTTCCTCGGGAAGTCCCGATCCTGTCAACAACCACCCAATTACGTTACTAACACGTCTACGGAAGTTCACCTAAATTCCCTCAAACTTCCCCGAATCGAAAGCGTAATAACACGGGACCCTAAACTTTCACCCTCGCGGAACTAAACTCAAACGACGTCCGCACAACCCGAAACCACTTCCAATGGACTCAACACAACTCCTAGACCAAAAACCATGTTGACCACTTCCCCCAGAACCGCCGCACTCGCCCCCACGCGCCGCCCAAAGTGGCTGCGCGTGGCCCTCACGCGCCAGCTACAATGCACCTCCAACCTCGAGATAACTGTGCTGAACCGGCCGCCGTGAACTAAACCGGCGAGAAGCATTCTCTGCCGTCCGGCCACCATTCTCCTCCCTTCCTTCACCATTCTCATCGTCCCTACCTGCCCTACCTACTCCCGTATTCCGTTCACCTCGACACGGCCTCTATACCGTCGCCTGAACTCGAAACCAGACGGCCCAACAGCCCCTGTTTTCCTTCCCGGCCACCCACGACTTCCCCCTTCACGGTGGCTACACCAAACTCTTCCCTGGACCTCTCTAAGCCTAACCCGACTCACCTTGACCGTCGACTCTCGCCCAAACGTCACGACTCGCCGTTTGAAACTCACGGCAAAACAGAGTACACAGAACACCTCCGTCGTCTCGCCTCCACCGTGCACTCCCCCATCACGGCAACCACCATAGACGGTTCCTGAGACGTTTCTAAGCTCAACCCAAGTCCCCAACACTCTCGACTCAACCTCAGCCAACACGATTTCCGATTTGAACATTAACGGGAAAACAGAGCCTAAACGCAGAGCTGAGGGATTACCTGAAATCGTCCACCACCGTGCTCGCCGCCGCGTTCCCTGGAGTCCACAGAACCGTCTCAGCCTCCTCTCGAGTTCCCCTGCACCGTACACGGCTACCGCACCACCGTAAGCTCACGCCTCCTCCCTGTTTCCTCTGAATTCCCCGTGGCTCCCAACTGCCCAACCACACGACTTCCTCACCTTCCAACCTTCTTACCGTCTCCCTTTCACTCTCTGGACACCCACACACACTCACCACTCACCAGCACCCTCGATCAACCTTTCAATTCTCTCAATTCCTCCCACAATCTCCCTCTGTTTCTGTTTCCCTCTGCCCACAAACAAGAACACGGGCACGGTTGCACCCCAATTATTTGGGCCGTGTATGTACAAGATTCAACCAGAACCCTCTAGTCCCTCAACACGTGTCACCATCCAATCCATGCACTCCCACATGGTCCAATCTCAGCCCTTCATTTTCCTTCTCTGTTGCACAAATCCCAATGTGCAAAAAGACCAAACTGCCCCTCCTTTTATCCAACTTTTCCGGTTTTGCCACTACCGTTCTAGACCCGTATCTCGCACACCGTAAGTCCGATAAATACGTGCCGCCTGTCATCGAACTCAGGACGACGAGAGCTACGTAACCATCCTCGGTCAACATACGAAAACCTGTTCGTAAGAAAAGTCAACTTCTCCCCCTATTCTACCAAAATTACGATAATACCCTTCACCTTCTGAACATCACAACTTCCTCCTCGGATGTCGGAACCGGGCGTGCCACCTGCCTATGGATTCGTGACGTCCTAAACTACGTCCTGGTCACCGGTCAAATTTCATGGAACCACCCGAACAAAAAGCCAACTTTCTGCCCGAACTAGGGGCAAAATCGTCATTTAGGCTTACGGACTTATCGGGACCACCTAACCACCGATAAAGATCGCTAAATCCCAACTTAAACACTCCACTAATCACGGCTCTCGGGACGGGTTGTTACAGTAAATGCTAGGAATCACCAATCCTTTCAAAAACCACTATCAAGGGTCATTATCATCGCTAAATATCTTCACAATAAAATACCCCATTTTACGGGGCTTAATACGTTTTATAATGTAACATAACACTTCCAACACTCGAAACTATACCGAAATAGTGTCCGATCGACTCGAAAACTATATCAAAATGTTCGTTAAATTGATTATATTAAAAGTAATGTTGATCGTACCTCGAGAATCCCATCCACACGCCCCCACACACCGCTAGAAGTGGTTGTGAGTGATGCCCACATGTCAGCTACAATATTGCTACATTACTTATCTTCTTCACCTGTTTCTCTGCAAATGGATCATTCGACCCGTAGTCTGACCCGGTCCAAAATCTCCAAATCCCAACCTAAAACCTTGATTTTCGGCCAATGTTCAATCCTTCAAACATAGGTTTTCTGCAACCAATTCTTCCAAATATCGACCCTATTCTGATCGCCAGGAGTCAAGGGTCATCATAGATACCCTAATTTCACTATTTAAATGTTCAAAATCAAACTTCAAGTTCAAATATTCATGGAGGTTTTCGGGTTTTGCTCTAGGTTTTCGGGTATGAGCTCTATTTCCATTCATAATTATAGTTTTCTTCCTCTCACTTGTTTCCTCTCAATTCCTCTCGGTCACTCTTGGTTCTCAAATGAAATTCGGTGTTTGAGGGGTTGATGGATACTTGGTTTTGTTTCTCGGGTGTCAAGATCAAAACGTACCAATACAAACTCAACTTCAGTAAACACACACATACACATGGCCAACAAGTGCCACTAATCCTAGTCAACAAGTGACAGGTGTCACACAATGAGTAGGGTGAGTCATCAGATTTGATGACTTATCAAAACAGCAAAAAGTCCAAACTGCCTCTCCTAGGGCATAAATTACCAAAATGCCCTTGGCCTTCCTAGACGAGTAACAATTTTATCCGAACTTTGATTTTGACGTGCTGCCCATCTACGGACTCACTCCAAGACCTACAAAATGGTCCTTACGGAAAGTCCAAAAAGTCATCCAAACAAAGAGTCGACTTTTGACAGTCACAAACATAAGGGCAAAAACGTCTATTTCCTTTTCAAATTCTCGGAATTACCCTTTTCCGAATTTTGGAGTCGTCACACCTTACAAAAGATTTCGAAGATCACATCAAGCCCATCTCCAAGGCCCACTAACAAGGCCCACCATCAAAGCCCATCACTAAAGCCCATATTTGGGTCCACCATCATGACCTAATTTTGGCTATATAGAGAGAGCAATATCACCCTCATTTGAGAGATCAGACTCTCTCACTAGAGAAATCTCTATCTAGACTTTAGAGCTCTCACCTATCTCTAAATTTACTTTCTCTCTCTATAGGCTCTAAGCATATTGTATCATGTATAAGTAAACACTATTATACTAATGAGAATGGGGTAACACCATAGACGTAACCTGATTTGAGAGAACCACGTATATAATTGTGTTCTTAGATGAGTGCGGTCTTCCTACTTCTAAGTTGAAACATTTTATGCTTCAACATTATGCATGTTAGGTATTGTTGATACCAAATTGGATTAGATTCATTGGATTATATACTCAAAGTCGAAAGTAAAAAACAATCTTACAATTGGAAGTGCAACTTGTTCCCAAACCCATAAAACCAAACAACCCTAACAATAGGTCAAACATGCGATGACACATGGATACATCTTCACCATCCAACTGCATGCTACGTGTCAGCATCAAAATAAAAGTGCATTTATCACAATCAAAATTATTCCTCAAGATTCTCTCTACTATCCATACAAAATGAGTAAATATTTCCCGAAAAGATAATTAAGATACAATATTCACCATTATGCCATCATAATTACTATTTACTTATACAATATTCACCATTATGCCGTCATAATTCTGATTTATATCAATTCTTTCCTTCCAGAAAATATACCCCTGACGTGCTACTTAAGCATATTGCTTGTAGTAAATGCATAAAAAATTTGAAAGTGTATGTGAAGCCCAGCCCTGCCGGTTGGTGAGCCCGTTACTTGTAGTTTATGTCAGGTGGGTATGTTTGGATAACGAATTTCAATGTGTTGCATTACCCTTAAATAATGCCAGCCGGACCAGAGGTCGTGCTGGCGCAAACCGGCCCTATCGATGAGACCTAACTTCTAAGAATTAAGGTGGTTTACAATGGACGTTTTACATTGAGGCCCAAAGTGTACTTGGACTAAATCCCAGGTCGGAATTTGTAATCCGTTCAAATCACAGCGTTCCAATAATAAAAAATCGAGCGTAAGATCTTCGATATTTTCGCTTCTTAATTTCTCTTTCCACAGTTTCTCGGCATCCAAACAGACCGGTAGGTTTCCTTTTCTTGCTTGTTTTCTGAATAATTGGCGTTTTTTATCTGTCAAAATTAACTTCTGAATTTATTGAACCCTTAATTGCATCTAAATTCCTTTTTCTTCTATCTCGTATCACAGAAAATTGAACTTCTGCTTTTGTGGATCAAGATCGAAGAGAAATCCAACATGGGATTCTTGATTACGACCTTAATTTTCGTTATGATTGGGATAATTGCGTCTCTATGTACCAGAATTTGCTGCAACAGAGGACCCTCTACTAATTTGTACGTTTCCCGATTGTATCATTTCGCCTCTCTTTTTTCGTTTCTTCTTATACTATGGTTGTATACATCCCTTAAATGTATTGGGTTTCCGTTTCCGTTTCCGTTCTTTTATGTACAAACTGTATTCAGATGTTGAATTTGTTAGGCTTAAGATTATGCAAGTACAATGTTATACAATTTAAATATACTTTGTACTTGGAAATATGATTATTAATACAAAGTATACTTAGTGTGTTCATGACAAGCATATTGGTTGAATCACTGCTCATTTATTATATCTGATTTCGGAGTATTATGCCCTTCTGGTACTGTAAATTGCTAGGCTTTTTGGTACTGGGGGGCTTTTGTAAACTTTGTTTAGTTGGTTGATTTTGTAATTGCTAGGCACTAGTGTAGGCGAAGCGGTTGGTATGTGTAATCATACATTTTCACCTCTTTCTGTGTAACTGTACACCTGGGCTCATTTTGGGTTAAGCCATGGACATAGGGGCAAAGCCCCTTCACTTCCGAGTGCCGAATGCTTAGTTCCTGGATATGCAATGTTGTTTCCTTGGATATGGTAGCACCTATTAGAACTGGTAGCCTTATTATTGTGTTGTGAAAAAATCAGCTTAATTGGGTTTACAGTTTCCTGTCGTGATTTTAGTTCATGTCTGCATACAAATATGAGATTGGTATTTTGAAAAAAGTTTGCAGAAAGTTTTATTCAGTATCTAAGTGGTTTGAGAAAATATGTTCTATGATATTGGTTATACGTGAAATTCATGAATCATATATGTTTGTTTATGGTGTATGTTTGTTTACGGTGTGTTCAGGATGAGGAACTTCAAAGGACCACGGAATTTGTACTATATTATTAAGACATGCACCACAAACAATTTAATATAGGGATTGTAAATAGGTGGTTGAAAAACTAAAAAGGAAGCACATGTATCAATTGAGCATAACAAAACCCTGTGTTGTTACTTACAAATCCCTCTTAAGACATTGCATCTAATCATTTTCAAAACCCTTGATGCTTTTTGAAGTTCCTCATTTAACTAATTTATCCTAAATTCTTTGAACTTTGTAGTTCCTCAGCCAAACATGTCTTTAGTATAAAGAGACTTTGTAATTTTGATATTTTCCCTTTATTAATACATCTATGTGCTCCTGTATTAATAAATCTGTAACTCATATCTATTATGTGCTAAATACTGAACTTCCTATTCTTTTGCAGGTTCCATCTAACATTGGTTGTTACAGCAACAATCTGCTGCTGGTTGATGTAAGTTTGTGTAAAATGTACAGTATATTATGAATCTTTTTTCTTTCATAAACGTTAAGATGGTTTTTCATCAATAAATAGGTGGTGAAACATAAATTTTGAGAATATATAGGCTACATACCTGCTGTCCAGTATCATGCATCTAGATTGTGCTTTTTGCTCCCATGTTCCTCATTATTTTAATTTGGAATTGAGCATATATAAACTGCATATCTACTGTCCAGTGTCCTGCATCTAGATTGTGCTTTATGCATCCCTGTTCCAGTGTGATAGAAAAGGGTGTATGGTCCAGAACAGACAATTATGCTCAGGTGTTAGATTTTTTTTTTTGTTAGTCTTTTCTTACTATAAATTTTTAAGGAAGTCTTTGCATGGAATTGGGGCAAACATGATTATTAGGTAGCTCATTATTGGATGCTTCACATATAATCCTCCTTAGATGCAGAGACTTTAGCCCATATAACCATTGACACATTGCAACAACCAATCCAACCACAATTTTGGCAATGTGTCACCTCGTAGTAGAGGGCTTTGGCTGTCTGTTGCCCTCCCAATTGGAAGAAATGAAGAAAATGAGGCCTTGTTGTTTCGAGTGACATGAACTCTTGTGTTCCTTGATTAGTTGAACTGCATGTGGTGCTAGTTATGTGGTTGCATTGTTAGCTTAGGAAGTTTCTCGTTGTGATTGATAAGTTTAAGAGTAAAGCATTGTTACACCCTTAGCAACTTTTATTTTTATTTAAAACATTTAATGCTTGTATATTAAACAAAATAAGACCTTATCTCGAACTTTTTTTATTCAAAAGTCCCTAAACAGAATTTGTAAGTAATAAATTTCACATCTACCCTTTTATATCTCAATAAAAAGGATGAGTGAGTTATTGAGAATTCCTTTAAACAATTAAAAATAACATTGTTTTTTTCTTCCTCTTTTGCCCGTTGCGCCCCTTAGTGTTTGATATATTTGGCTTCTTGAGCCCTTTATTATATTATGCATATAATAAATATTATATATGTATGCTATATATATTGTATATAGTTACAATTGAATTTTTTCTATAAAATAAAAAATAAAGTCCATATTGTTTGGGGTTCAACGGTAAGGTATAGAGGGGGGGAGGGGTTGGGGGGCTTGAGATGGTGGTGGAAATTCGTACGACATAAGGTTTAATTTTCCAAAATTCTAGAATTAAACCCTAAACCATACGAAATTAACCAAATTATTTAATATCGGAAGATAAAGAATTTTTAAAGTTTAAATTTAAAAGTATTTTTGAAGAATTATTGCTTTTAATTATCTTACTTTAAGTTAGATTAGATACTCATATTACTTTTAAAATGAGCAAGTGAATTTTTTTTTATAAATATGAGTAATGTTTTCATAATTCTCAATATAATCTTATAATAAAAAAAAAAAAGTAATGTTGAAATCATGATAGATTTTGGTTAGTGATTTTTATATTGTTATTGGACTAGTTTACAATTGGATGACATTAGTTGTAATTTATATAAAAATTATAGTCTATTTTAAATTGTATAGTCCTTTGACTAGTCAAAAGACCAATAAGTTTAATTTTTCTATATACAAATTTTTGAATAAATTTATATATTAGGCACACACTAGAATAAGAGGTAAGAATTTATTGGTAGCATACTCGGCCAAACGTGTGATTTTTTCGCCCACTACGGATCCCATACTACCACCCATAAACTGAAAATCCATAACTCCAATTGCTACGGGAATACCATTCAGTTGACCTGTACCTGTTTGAACAGCCTCAGTTAATCCTGTATTTGTTTGATAAGAATCAATGGACCTATGAGTTAATTGCCCTAAGTTTAATGTCTTCGAGGCTAACTATCTACCTGTCTATCTTTGCCCTTCCTTGATATAAAGGTGTAATTACCCGATGAATAGGTGTCTGTTGAGTTTGTGCATTTTCTTGTTTGTGTAATCTGTGTTAATGGTGAGTTTTTTTTATTGGGTTTTGATATGATTTCTCAGTGTAATGTATTGTGGAATGCGGTTTTCTTTCTGGCTTATTGTGGCTTGAAAGATAGCATTCAGTCTTTCTTCTTTTCTTTATTTTTCCCCTTTTGTCTTCCTCACATCATTTTATACTTTGGCTTTGTTAGGTGGGCAATTGTATATATTGCACAAATGAAACCACTCATAGTTCCTATTTTAAGTGTAGGAGAGTGAAGTTCTGTTTCGAAAAGCATGCATGGCCTCGTCGGTTATTTGCCAATCGGATTATGGAATATCCTCAGAAAACTTCAAATTTTAGTCCAATTGATTATTTTAGCATCTTCCTGAGTTGGATTTGTATGTAAATTTGAAGTGTGAACTCAGAATTTTTTGGAATTGTTGCTCTGCAATACCAGATATTAAAAGTTATATGTACATCTTCATTCAAAATTCGCTGTCAGATGCCAAAATTATAAATGTGATTTAGATGGAATAAGTTATAGAGAAGGGTATATTTTCTCTGTTTTTTTGTCAGAAGAGTATACTTTCAGTTGATATTATTTTCCAGAACTTTTTCTTTTACCAAAATTTGCAGAACAAAATACCTGTTCGTTTAGTTGATATTTACGTTTGAATAGTTTCTTTCTTATGCGTTTACATTTGAATAGTTGGGTAATACCTGTTTTAGAACTTTCATTCTAATCCCTACGCTGCTTAGGTGTATCTAGGACATTTGGGAGGAGAAATGTTTTTATCTTATGATTTTCTTTTTTATGAAAGTGAAATATTTTTAGGTGTATCTAGGACGTTTGGAGGAGTAAAAGTCTATTATTATTTTGATTTTATTTTTTATGAGTCGAACATCTCATTTCCTATAAAATGTATGAAAAGGAATATTGTGATTTCATCTCATATATTATATAGCGTGTGAAAAGAAATATTATTAAGTTATGGTAACTTCTTTATAAGAGTTGCATTATGTAGGAAGGGAGCTTTTATTTATACCTAATTTTGACTCATTTTATCCAACAAAATAATTACATATGAAATGTGAAACAAAAGAATTACATGTGAAATTTAAATTTTATCCTTATTGGGCAGGACCATAGATGACTTAACAATAATATTTTTTTCTAAATATATGCACAAATAGATAAATAGCTATCAATACCTTGCCACTTGTCATGTTTTTAGTGTATATCTACACTCGACACTTAACCTCCACCGAAATCAGTTTCTCTTGATTTCTCTCCAGAATTTTCCTAATGTTTATGTTTATTCGCATATATTATAGTTGTTCACACCCGAAAAAATTTCTGGATCGAAGGTAAGGAACTCGTCAATTTAAAGACCAAACTCTCTAAAAGGTTTAGCTCAATCCATATCCACTTGAGAATATGGGGAAGTGGGAAGCGTTAAAGAAAGAATTAGACTTTGTCTGCTCCGAAACTGCTAGAAGGCAAGTGAGAGGGCCGCAACAAGGTCTTTGTAAGCAATTCCACGCGGTAGGTCCACATGGTGAGAAAAGCTCACCCTCAAACTGCCTATAAGATGTGAAGAAGTATTCTTCTAATGAGAACAAATCAATCAAATACACATAAATTGATCAATTTCAAGAAATTGCAAACCCTTAAAAATTTCTTTATTCAAAAGTTAAGATTTAGTTCTCCTTTCAGTCCTCTTAGTTCTTATACTAAGAACAATCAAGCTCTCATTCATTTTGACTTACACCCCGAGTTTAGCTTTGAAGATTTCTCGACAACCACCTTCATCCTAATTTGCCTTCACAACTAGTTTTAAAGATTGCCTAATATCAAATGTAGTCCGACTACAAACCAAATTAGTCTTTGAGACATCCAGACAACCAAATCTAGACACCATCATTATCTGAATGCTCTGCCAAGTTATGGCATGATTCCAATTTATGTTCTTCTAGTTGATGGTTTGTTGAACAACTTGCCTTCTCAAGGCTTGATTGCAAAGTAAATAGTTTATTTTCGGCACTTTTAATTTACCATATACTTTCAGCATTTAAGCATTTACCTTCTATATGTTTTTATTTCATCTCCACTATAACATAATTGATTTCTTTAAGTTCGATCAAGATATTTGGGATATTCCAACCGATGTGTTTTATGGTCGATTGTAAGTCATAGAACCATTTTCGTATTCTGATCCGATATCATTATTCCGACTTCAAGAAGTTTGCTTGTCTAACTACTATTTAATTAAATAACAAACTGCTATTATGGACATTCTGAATAATCTGAATTTAGACTAGACTAGGAAGAAAATTTATCAAAATCCTTGGATACATTAAGAAGAAAGCATAGAAAAAAACATTACAAACTATTTTCCCGCTTTCCAGGCAATCACTTGATGACAAGAAAGGCTCTTGGGATGCAACAGAATCCATTCAGACTGTCTAATAGTAGCGTCTACGAGTGGCACGCCTACTTTAAAGGCAGTTAAATGTTTGTTTACTAGTCAGGCACATTCAGGGCAGGCCATAACACCAAGGTTTCCAAGCCCATAGCTTTCAGTCTACCCGCACTAGTTACTACTTCACTCATCCACAAAGAAGAATCCCCAAGTGAGCCCGCCCTGTAGAATGCAAGACGACCCCTCGGTTGAGAGCCACTAAGGCGACCTCGGACCTACCACGATGCTTTTCTGGAAAAACATAATCTGGCACGCCCAATGGGACTCTTTGTTATGAATGTTCAAGTTCAAGTACTTAGAAAGACGACGAGATGCCAAAGGAAAGTTTCTAAAAAGCACGTCCTAAAAGTAGTACCATAGCTTTTTTTTGTAAAAAACAAACATGGAGAATCCTCATAAAGGAGAAATCAAGGACATCGTTAACCATGAAATAGCCAAGGAAGAGTTGATGAAATTCATTAAAAAAATTTCTTGTCCCTCATCTGCTAATTGATAGAGACTTTGAACCGATAGGTCCAAGAACTTTCCAAACAAAGGAATGCTGAAGAAAGAGAGGCCACCATCTCATTCTTAGGAGCTTCAAGCCTTGACAAAGGTAACAGACCATGGGATCCAAAGTATCAACCCTTGAGCCCTTGATTCTATGATCAATTTTCTCAAAAGCTTAGGGGAACAAGGTCGTAAAAACTAGCAAGATCTATGAGGGCTTGTCAGTGGAAGAAGGAAAAATGTCTTCCAAGTATCGACCACTCATAGTTATTCGAAAAGATTCAAAGGCAAAGATATCGAAGAACATTCTGACCGGAAGCAAAGGTGAACTAGAGAGATAAAAGTCTGGCCCGAATGGCACATGATTAGAAGAAGAATTTTGGCCTAACCAAAGGCCACCCCGCATAGCAAAGCATCGAGCCATCATGAACAAGATGACAAAGATGTGGCACATGATAAAAGGTCAACTTGTGCCTTCTAGGAGAGTGAATTTTTTGACTTACAAAAAGCCTTACTTAGTTTACGTGGATCAAGATAATCCATTTACCAAAAACCTCAAACCACTTGCATTTCCACTCTTTAATGGAGATGGTAGTACCTCATACTTGGAACACATATGAAGATGCTCAGCCTAATGTGTAACTATCAAAGACAACTCTTATCTCAAACTATGGTTGTTCAATAATTCCCTGTCTAGGGATGCTTTCTCTTGGTATACTTCATTACCAGAAGCATCTATACACACTTGGGGGCAAATGGAAGTTAAGTTTCACGAGGAATTCTACAAGGTTGAATATAAGGTCAACGATCTGTGACTTGACCGTTATCAGACAAGGAGAGCAGGAAACAACAGAGAGTTTCATCGGTAGGTTTAAAATATTGCAAATGAAGTGCAAGTTCCCCCATGAACAATGCTCAGATGGTGGCCATTACACTAATTTCGCTAAGATTCTCGTTACGGAAGAAATTTGACGACGTCACTTTCTCAAATTTATAAGAGTGGTATTAGCATCCAAATTAAAGAGATTGTTAGAAGAGAAGCAAAGGCAGAAGCATAGCTCTAAAGTACCACCTTTCTACAAGAACAAGATACTTGTACAATCCTCGAAGAATGAAGAGGGGCAAGAACAAGAGGTGGCAACAGTTGAAATCGAAACCATAGGGAAAAGATTAGTGATTATTAAGTCATTAGTTAAACATGTGCAAGAACAAACACCCATCGACCCAACCAAGGGATACTTTTCTATTAAAATCTTGATTTTCACCTCATATTCGTTCGACATGGCCAAGGCAAGGTAGATATATGATGAATTGGTCAAAGCAACAGTGATAAAACTTGATCCTAAGCATGAGGTACCTCGACTAGAGAATATTAAAGGAAATAAAATTTTCAAATGACATGTATCACCACACCATTCCACTGCCAATTGTGTCTAGTTCAAGGATAGAATCTAGAGTATGATAACTTAAGGACATATTTCGTTAGCCCTAATCCCAAAAGCACCAATGTGAGTGGAGACTAATCCTTTCTCGATGGCTCAATAAACATGGTCAACCTACAATGGTCACAATCCGATAAAAAAAAAGGTAAAGTGACCAAAGAAGGCCAATCAAGAGCTCCCAAGGAAGCTCAAAGGTCTGAGAAACCATTAGCCGCAATCGTTGCTACTTTGATCATGTGCAATAATTCTAGGTGCTGAGATAGAGTTAGAAGTCAAATAATCAAAGAAAAACTGGATTAGGAATTCCTCAAAATTTCTAAAACAAGCTAACATAGCCCAAAAGAGAAGCTCCCTTGAAGTTTTGTTTTTTAAAAGTTAAGAAACATCGAGATGAAGCATACGCAGCTAGCATGCCTAGAAACGAACGGGCAAGCTAGCTAACAGGATCTCGAGGGCCATACAACCACTTTTCCAAGACCAATAAATCTTTACCAGAAAAGGTCATCATTTAGAATGGAATGTGGTACATAGTAGAAAAGATGGAAGGCGAGTTAAAGAATTAGGAAGGATAGTAAAACGCATAATCCAAAGGCAATATGGAGCATATATACATGCTCATAAAAGCTTAGGGGCAACATCACCAGTAACCAAAAAGTAGTTGACAAGCCCTCATAAAGAACACTGGAGAAAGAAAAGAGATGAGGTTAACTAAAAAAGGACCGTGTTATTCCCAAGCTCTATTATTGAAATACCCTTATCAGGTTAATAAGATGGATTATTTTTGGGCAATATGGAGCATACATGTCAGGACCCACCCCGGTTTCTCCCCGAAAACCGAGGTAAATCCTGTTCCCGTCTGACTGCCCCGACACAACACAGTCAGACGCAGGAGAAAATATATCAAATAGCCCGAAGTCAATAGTTTACAGAGCATAGTACTCAAGACAAAAGAAAGAAAACCGATAAACTAGATACACGCACGCGGAAAATTTAAAGCACTCCGGGATCCCTCACGTGACTTCTATGCCTCAGACGCTGTCTCGACGCCGAAACCCCGCTCTAGCTCCACGACCTGGAGGGCAGTTAAAAACAGAAGGTGTGAGTGGACCATAATAACAGAAAAGTTTCTAAAACCATTTATAAGAAAAACCGGGTTTAGCCCTCCGTTTTGAAACCACATGCATAACCCAGTTATCAAAACAGTTATAAACCAATCACCATAAAACATCATAAGAAACAGAAACACTATAAAATGGTTATAAAAATTATATCATAAGCATCATAAAACCGTAACGTAAAACATAAAGTTCACCAATCATTTGCCGATCAAACCTGCTGGACCTATCCGAGTCTTTAAACTCCCGAGTCTTTAAACTCAATCTAGGCCTCAATATAATCCGAGTCTTTAAACTCCCGATTCTTTAAACGCAATAGGCCTACGGGGGAAATAACAATATATCCGATTCTTTAAACTCCCGAGTCTTTAAACTCAATCCGGGCCCGTCCCCCTTCAATCAATATCCGGGTCTTTAAACCTAATATCCAGATCCAGCAAATCCAATCCAAAACCATTTAAAAACCATTTCTAAATCCATATCCAAACCCGAATCCGAAATCACTCGTCCGAAGCTCTTCCGGCATCCAGAACCGTCATTCCGAACCCAAATCCGGAAATCCACTTTTCAACTTTAAAACCAAATTCCGCTTTCCGAAATCCGATTCTAAAACCAAAAACCTTGATCATCGAAATCATGTTCCAAAATCCCTTTATAATCATTGAAAACCATTTATTGTTTGAAATCCCAAAACCATGGCATCATAATCAGAAATTAAGCTTTTTTCGTAAAACGTGTCAAATACGTTATTTCTCGAAAAACGTGCAATTAAGTAAAACAGTTATAGCATATTCAAATGACCATGAAATCACATATAAAACCATAAAACAAGTAATTAAAAGCAGTTATGCATGCTCAGTTATAGAGAAGGGGTCCACTCACAGTACTGAGCCCTCAATCGCGTCCTGAACGTCTTGCACGTTCCTCCGCTTCCTCGGGAACTCCCGATCCTGTCAACAACCACCAAAGTACGTCACTAACACGTCTACGAAGGTCCACCTAATTTTCCCAAAAAATCCCCGGATCCTAAACATAAGGAATCGGAACCCTAAGCCTTCACCCTCGCGGAACTAACTTCAAACGACATCCGAACAACCCGAAACCAATTCCATTAGACTCGTCATAACACCCAGATCAAAAACCATGTTGACAACTTCCCCAAGGACCGCCGCACGCGCCTCCACGCACCGCCCAAAGTGGCTGCGCGTGGCCTCACGCGCCTGCTACAGTGTCACCGTCTACCTCGAGTAGACCGGGTTCGACACAGTCCTGCAACTTGAACCGGCGAGGACGGTTCTCCTCCTTTCGTCCACCAAATCGACTCCTCTTTTCACCAACAACATCGTCCAGACTTAGGCTACCCATTCCCGTACTCCAATCACCTCGACTTACCCTCAAACCTATCGACTCAAGCTCGAACAGAAACCCGTACTGTCCCCTGTTTCCTTCTCCGGCCACCCAGGTCACCCTCCATCACGGTGGCTAGTCCAAAGTCTTCCTAGGACTGTCCTAAACCTCACCCAACTCACCAAAACTGTCGACTCTACCCCAAACTTCACGACTTTACGTTTGAAGCAAAACGGAAAAACAGGGCACACAGGGCACCTCCGTCGTACCAGCCTCCACCGTGCACTCCCCGTCACGGCAGCACAACCAGCAGAAACCTAGAACCCTACTGAGTCTCCTAGACCTCCCTAGCCTCTTCGATTCAACTCCTAAACTCACAACTTCCACCTTGAACCTCGACGGAAAAACAGAGAATATAGAAGGGGGTGAGGAATTACCTGTCCTCCGATCGCAGTCGTGAGCTCAACCGTGAGGTAGTAGCTCCTCCTGTCTTCCTCCGTCCTCTGAGCACCTCCGCTGGCCTCGAGTGATCGATCACGGCTGCACCACCACCCAACTTCTCTGTTTTCCTTACTATTTTCCCGTGGCTCATCTTGCACTCACACACAGTCACCACACCTCCAAACCTCCTCACTACCTCCCTCTCACTCTCTGATCACTCATCCCCTCATCACTCCACACAAACACACACAATCACCGTCCAATTTCTCTCAATTCCCCAGCCTCTGTTTCTGTTCTTCGAACAACACACGAACACACATACACGGTGCCCCAATTATTTGGACCGTGCACCAATTACTGGAACCCTCTAGTTCCCCCACACGTGTCACCAATCCACCATCTCTCTCCCATGTGGTTCAATCTCAGCCCTCCATTTGTCCTTATCTGTTGCACACATGCCCATGTGCAAAGACCAAAATACCCTTCCTTTTAAATCAAATTTATGGTTTTGCCACTACCTTTCTAGACCCTTAACTCCCACATCGTACGTCCGATGAATATGTACCGCCTGTCATCGAACTCAGGACGACGAGATCTATCTAACGGTCTTAGGTCAACATACCAAAACCCGTTCGTACAAAAAGTCAACCTTTTCTCCTTAATTTAGCCAAATTACGGTTATGCCCACAATCTTCCGAACATCATAACTTTCTTCTCGGATGTCGGAATCGGGCGTGCCACCTGCCTATGGATTCGTGACGTCCTAACCTACGTCCTCGTCACCGGTCAAAGTCCATTGGACCACCCGAACTAAAAGTCAACTTTTTACCCAAACTAGGGGCAAAATCGTCATTCTACCCTAACGACCCCAACGAGACCAACTAACCACCGTTTAAGCTCACTAATCCCATCTTAATCACTATCTTAACCCTAGTTTCTGGGACGGGTCATTACAATACATACTGGCAGCAGTCTACCACTAAGTGAATCAAATGAAGGACAATGTGATCTACCATGAATTATTCCAAGCGATGACCAATATTTCGGCTGACCACGGAGAAAACTAGGGTTTCTTGTTGGAATCTACATGCTTTAAGGAGAAGAGGATCTTCTCAAATCCTTCTAGGAAAATGACAGATCATCTACGACCCATCTTCATTGTGGTCCACTTAGAAGGAATCCCCATAAAAAAGATATTGATCAATGGAGGGGCTTCCATCAATGTGTTACCATCCAGATGCTAGAAAAACTCAGAAGAACTGTCTAGGATTATTTTCCGACCACAACAATAATGTCCAATTTCACTAGAACCATTACCAAAATTTGCAAGGTTTTACCTTTGAAGATTACAGTTGGTTCCAAAATATTGATACTGGCTTTCTTCATGATAGATAGCACCACTAGCTACAATATACTACTACGAAGAGACTAGATCCACAAGTGCATGTGTATCTCGTTCACCTTCCATCAACAAATCGCCATCTGGAATTCCAATGATACTACCTTTGAAGGAGGCCTTTGGTAAATCATTTCGGTAGATGTAAAGCCTTTTATGGCTAATCCCTTAATAGCTGAGCAAGTTTCTACTGTCCCAAGTTTGGATCATCAAATTGACCAAGGAAGATGAGAATGGTTTCCCTGCCAAGGTGACGACCTAGAAATTGCTTGGACAGAGCTCCCAACATTTGAAAACTAGGAATCGCCCATCCTAACATAGGGACTTTATGATGAAAAGTACATCGTATGAAGAAACAGATCAGATGAGGGAAATAAGATCTATACATGAAAGACTACCAGTGCATTGTGAAGAGAAAGAGAATGTACAAGTTTCCTAATCAAGTGCGGAAGATAAACGTATTAGAGTCTCACAAAAGAAAAAGTTGAAAGAATCAAACATCAGCATGGTAAAATTCATTCAAGATACCAGCGAGGAAGATGAGAAAGACAACATACCACCAGAAATAATCAAGTTTTGGTTGACTGAGGTGGGTAAGCCTACTCCTGAAATCCAAGACCCTCTAGAAGAAGTCAACTTGGGAACCAAGGAAGAACCCGGACCGACCAGTATCAGTAGGATTCTGGATGAACCATTAAAAGGAAAAATGGTAGCACTTCTGAAAGAGTTTAAAGACTGCACAAAGATTTTGTTAGATAGACATCTTGTTGAACATAGATTGCCCATTAAACAAGGTTACAAGTCTCTTTGTCAAGTAAGGAGAAGAATGTTAGTGTAAACCGGCCTCAAAGTTAAAGAAGAGATTAGTAGGCTTCTCAATGCATGTTTCATTTGAAGTGATAAGTATGTGGAGTGGAGAATTTATGTGGATTATTGAGATTTGAATGAGGCCACACCAAAGGATGAATGTCATATGCCAATGACAGATATGCTGATTGATGTGGCTTCTCAAAACTAATTCCTACCTTTTATGCATGGCAACACATGATAGAATCAAATCCTCTTAGCAGGAGAAAATATCCACAAGACTCCATTCAGGTGTCTTGGACACTTGGAGGCATTTATATAGGTCGTCATGCTAATCGGATTAATGAATGCTAGAGCCACATGCCAACGGATAATGAATGCTATCTTTCATGAGGTGATAGATAAGAATCTGGAGGTATACATTGATGATGTAGTCTTAAGACAAGAAAAGACATATGGAAGATCTAAGGAAAGCCTTTTTGAAAATGAGGCAATACAAGCTGAAAATGAACCCTAATAAATGCACATTAAGGGCCCAGGTGGGAAATTTCCTGGGTACTTGGTTCACCAAGGAAGGATATAGGTGGAAAAATAAAGCCAAGGGAATCATGGATTCACCTCCGCCCAGAAATAAGAAGTAGATTTAGAGTCTACTCGGGAAAGTCAATTTTCTCAGAAGATTTATAGCCAACTTGTCGGGGAAAGTCCAATCCTTTTTTTTCATTGAAAAAATCAAAGACATAGAAGAGTTCAAATGGAACGAGAAGCATCTAATAGCTTCTGAGGAACTTAAGAGCTACTTATCCAAACTACCAATCTTGATGCCACCCAAGATAGGGAGACCTTTAAAGTTATACATACAAGTGTCCCTTGACACGATCAGAAGCTTGTTAGCCCATGATAATGAAGAAGGAAAGGAATGAGCGATCGACTACCAAAGTAGAACGCTAACATATGGAGAGGATAGGTACACATTAGTGACAGGACCCAACCCAATCCCCCCGGGATTAACGTGGGATGACCCTGCTCTCGTCTGACACGGAGTGTCAGACAAGGGATATTTCCGACCTTTGCCCTCCCGGGCTATCAGAGTACGCCAGGATTCGGAGGAGGTATGTGATATCTCGGTCTCTGCTACAGTCCACATCCGCTGTCAACCTGATGGGCAGTCAAAACATTAAAAGCTGTGAGTGGACAAAACAAAAGTTTATAAAAACATTTCATAAGAAGACATTTGTACCCTTCACTAAAAAGCATGCATGCATTCGAAAACCATTTATCCAGAAAAACCATAATGAAATAAAATACACGGGCCACTGCCCAAATCCATAAGGGACTCAGCCCAAATCATAAGAAACTAACCATACGGGCCACTGCCCAAAACCTGTGTAAACACACATAATATATCATATAATTCACACAACCAATCCTGTCACGGTTTCCAAAGCTACGCGCATGCTACCCAGGTCTCAATCCGAGTCTTCTCAAAGTCAAGATCAATGTCCGCAGAACACTGACCCTACCCGAGGTAATAATAATCATAGCCTTCCTGAGAGTAAGGAACCCAACTGGGGGGTGACTCCACTCAGTCGGTGCTCCGTGACTACTCCGGGGTCCACCCAAGCCAACGACCCTCCCCGGAGGAGATAATAGAAGTAAAGGAAGGTATATGAATACATATATATATATACATAACATAAACGTTCATGCCCGGTTCCCTTGAACCGTCATGATCCATAACATCCATGCTCGGTTCCCATAAATCGTCATGCACCACAATGACCTGACAAAGGTTCATACCGGTTCCCATAAATCGTCATGAACCAGAATGACCTTTCTAGAGTTCATGCCAGTTCCCATAAACCGTCATGAACTTGGAAATCCACGTAGGGTCCCTGACCCGAAATCATAAACTGTAAAGTAACTAGGTCTCGTGCCCGAACATATGACTCAACTGGGCACCGTGCCCGACCACGAATCGTGCATCGTGACCTCTCCGGAAGGAACACATCCTAATCCGGAGGCGAGCGTCATATCGTCGATCGCCGTACACATAGCACCCGTCGCGACCACGATTTAGACCCGAAGGTCGTAAATAGCATCATATGGCCGAGACAAAACCAAATGGGTCTCATACCCGAGTTTATCCTTTTAGAAATCCAAAACCTTTTCATTTAGACCAATAAAGACATACAGACCCGTATAGGCACCGTATAGGGCTGAAACCTCGAAATACGTGCCTATACGTAACCACACATCCAAATGCACTCATGGCATCACAAACAAGTATTTAAAACATATAATAAACATTTAAGCATGCACCAATTTAGAAAACAAGGTCCACTCACAGACCGTCTGAGCTGCCGCCTTGATTTGCGTGCTATACGGCTCCCCGAGCCAATCACCGTCACCGGGACTCCCAAACCTGTCCAAATTTTAATAGAAGGTTACTAACTATTTAATTAACCTCCTACCAAAGCCCCGTAATTTTCTCGATTTCCTAACTATTTTTAATCCCGATCTGAAACCTTCCGATGCCCCGAACATTATCGAGACGGTGTCCGATCGACACGAAATCAGTCCCAAAATGTTCGTTACATCGAATAGAAGATTTCACATGTTGGAACTTTCCCAAGATTCCCTATCACGTGCCCTCACGCGCCCTGGGAGTGCACTGCGCGTGGGCCTCACGCGCCACTGCACAGTGCTGTCTACTTCCTCGCGCATCCAGTCTGAACCGGCCGGTTCGCCTGCAACTGGACCGGCGTAACCGGTCCAGGCCTCCTTCTCCCTCAATTTTGGTCCGTTTGCCTCCATTTCAATTCCTAAATTCCTATTTTAATCCTAGGAAGCTAAACCAATCAACCAAAACTCCTAAAACCTTCGAAATCCGACCCGTTCAAATTGAATCCCACGGTTCAATTTCCTCGATCGTCCCCTGGGCTTCGTGGCCGTCCACAGCCATCCAAAATCATCCTAAAACCCTCCTAATCATCAAATAAGCCTAACCTAATCAACCAAAATCGACCATAATGTCCAAATCGAAAAATAGATGAAAAATGGGTTTATCGGGCTTACCGTGCACTGCCCCACCGCCGTCCACGGCGGCGCCGTTCCTGGCCGGCCACCAAGCTCCAAAGTTCCTCCTCTCACTCCCAGGTCTCTCACCAATGGTTTACAGGGTCAAGGGTTTGGATTGGATTTGAAAATGGGATCGGGTAATGGTTTTGGGAAAAATGGGAAATGATCGATGATGAAGGAATGGGAGATGCATGTATGTGGAATGGTAGCCAATGGATGGGTGACACTTGTCACTCATCCATTGGTTGCTGAAAAGCAACTGGGCCCACTAAAGTCCAAAAGTGCCTCGTAAAACGCGTCACTGTGAATAGTATCCTGGAACTTCCATGAACCATAACTTCACCGTCGAACGTCCGAATTCGACGTGCCGCCTGTCTATGGATTCGTATCGTCCTTATCTACATAATGGTCCTCGGTCCTCGGCCTTCGGACATTCCGGTCAAAAAGTCAACATTTTAACCCTTTTAACCAAAATTACTAAAATGCCCCTAAACTTCCGAACGTCATAACTTCCTCCTCGAACGTCGGAATTGAATGTGCCACCTATCTATGAACTCGTGACGTCACCAACTACGTCACGGTCATCGGTCAAAGTCCATTTGACCGTCCGATTGAAAAGTCAACCTTTTGCCACCATCAGGGGCAAAACGGTCATTTTGCATCGTTCGTCCGATTTCGCTCTACTAATCACGGATTAGCCTCACTAATCGTGATTAGTCACTAATCTAATCATGGAATTCGGGACGGGTCGTTACAATTAGTGGAAGCATTTTTCCTTGCATTATATTTCACACATGTCAATCTAAGGCATTATATGTTGCATTTCACTATCTAAATAATTTCCTAGATAGATCTTTTAAAATATATGCTATCATGACCTATTCAGAGAGGTCGGATATGAAAATGGACCTTGACTCTGTCATAATTTAATTTCCAATATGTGTCGCAGAAGGCGATTAAAGGTTAAGCTATTGCTGATTCCTTAACAAAGTACCCCGACTTAGAAATCGAAGAAGAATTAGCCCATCAAGTTAACATAATGTCCATTTTTTCATGAAAGTTGTACTTCGATGATTCTAGAACTAAGGAATCAGAACAAGCTCAAATATGTTTGGTTAATCCTAAAGGAATCCATCATCAGTTATCTTTCAAGTTGGGTTAGGAGAACATAACAAATAACCAAGTAGAGTACATAACTTTAATAATCGGGATGGAAGTCTTGACCGAAATAGAAGCTTGCTAGGTGAAGATTTGTGGGGATTTAGAGTTGGTGGTTAACCAAATAACATGGACGTACACATGTAGGAACCTTTTCTTAGCAAGTTACTTTACATCAGTTGCTGCATTGGTGTCAAAATTCATTACCCCGACTATTGAATACATCCCGCATGAGGAGAACTTGGATGCAAATAAAATGGCCCAAGTAAAATCTATGGATTTACTGCAAGAAGGAAAGTTAGAGAAATCATCATGGTCCAAAGAAGATCTCTGCCTTTCTTCCTTCCATCTTGGAAAGAGATGTGACGTTGGAGGTCATGGATATCAAGGTTGAGCTTGATGATTGGGGAGCCCCTTTCATCAAATACTTGAGATATTTTTCCAATGAGGATATGAGCTTAAGAAATAAAGCATGCCATTACACGCTTTAAGAACTAGATCTGGTGACGAAGAATTATGACGGTACATTGTTCCGATGTATTGGTCCTAAAGAAATGATGGTCGTAATGGGAGATCACATGAATTCTAATCTATCAACATGCTCTCACAGTATCGATGAACTCAGTTGTCAAATCATGGCCATTTTAGGGATGGACTATAAATTTCATCGAGAATATATCCCCAGAGCTGTCAAAGAAACATGGCTACATTGTTGTAGTGTTAAGTCATAATTTATGTATGTTTTATCCATGATTTAACACCCTTTTACTTATGTTTTTTAAATATTTCATTTATAGGATTAGAGAAAGTAATCTATTTTGTGAGAAAGTGCATAATTAGATAGCACAGGGACTTATAAGAATTGAATCGAAGGAATCACCTACATCTAAGTTGTAACGAATAATTTATGAAGGAAAGAAAATTGGACTATCATTTTGGTAGCCACCTACCGAATCCACCATTAGAAAAGAGTCCACATGCGTAGTTGGCCATCTGCGTTGGCCAGAAGCTTTTCGATGCACGCTTCACGATCCTTTTGAGTCTATTTCAGCGCGCATGTGTCGATCCCTCTCACCAGTCATTTGTCGTGTTGACTGCTATTGACCTGAGTGTTTTGACCATTATTTTTGGTGATTGACCACCAAATTCTGCTCTAAATCATTCTAATAGCAGTTTTGTAAGACCTGTGTCTTGAGAAGAATGTTGAGCACTCCCACATCGCTCGGTGAGGGGAAGATGAAGAGCCTTATATGTGTGGGTACGTATCTATCTAGCGAGGCCTTTCGGGAGTTCACTAGCTTTGGTTTGGTTGGACCTCCTAAGTTAAGCGAGATTGGGTTGAAGCAATCCCAGAATGGGTGACCCACTAGGAAGTTGCGCATGAGTTCCCAAAAACAAAGCCGTGAGGGCTAGGCACAAAGAGGACAATATTGTGCTAGGGGAGTCGGGTCATGACAAAATGGTATCAGAGCTGGACCCCGACCAAAAGTGTGCTAGTGAGGACACTAGGCCCCAATGGGGGTGAATTGTAAGACCAGTGTCTTGGGAAGAACGGTGAACAATTCCACATCGCTCGAGGAGGGAAATGTGAAGTGCCTTATATGTGTGGGCACGTATCTATTTCACGAGGCTTTTTGGGAACTCACTAGATTTGGGTTTAGTTGGACGTCCAAAGTTAAGCAAGATTGGACTAGAGCAATCCCAGAATAGGTGACTCATTGGGAAGTTGTGCGTGAATGCTCAGAAATAGTCATGATGGGCTAGGCCCAAAGCAAACAATATCGTGCTAGGGGAGTCGGGTTGTGACAAGTTTTACTTCTTCATGATGGAAAACTTGTCCAAATCAAGATTGGTTTTTCTTTCCCATCTCCTCAGGGAAACTACATTAGGACTTCAATTTATAATTATTCAAAACATTTTCCTTCTAGGAGTTAAATTGTGAACTCCTAATTATTTGAGGATTAATTTTCTCCTATAAAAAGGGAGGATTAGTCTAAATCTAAAAACATACCATCCATCCACCGTCAAAACACCAATCAACACACCTTACATCATACACATCTTCTACCCTAAATTAGTAGTGTTAGGCATGGAGCTTAGGAGAAGAGGTCTTGTTGTGTCTTCTGCTTCATCATTGTCCTTGTAGCTTTGCCTTCTAAACTTATTTCTCTTTACAATTTAATGCAATTCAATTCCATTATATTTTCATTTAAAATTATGTACGAGTAGTCGTTAATTGAATGAGGGTTTCTTGAAGCCCTAACCGTGAGGGTCGATTAATGTGTTTTTATTCTTAGTTTGTGTTACTATGTGTCACGACTCGATCCATCTAGCACAATATTGTTCGCTTTGGGCCCAGCCCTCACGGTTTTGTTTCTGGGAGCTCACGTGCAACTTCCCAGTAGGTCACCCATCTTAGGATTGTACCAGCCTCAACTCGCTTAACTTTGGAGTTCCCAAGGAATCCAAAGCCAGTAAGCTCCCGAAAGGCCTTGTGTTAGATAGATACGTGCCCACACATATAAGGCACTTCACCTTTCCCTCCTCGAGCGATGTGAGATTGTTCACCGATCTTGCTTTTCCAAGCTCACGGGTCTTACTCACCGTTCTTGGTTCTCAAGCTCATGGACCTTGCTCACCGTTCTTGCTTCCAAGACCGGGTATTACACTATGAGTGTTATGAAAGTGATTGTGATTGCTATGTTCATGTAGTTTATTGTTTACGAGTGGTTACTTGTTTCAATAAAGTATGGATGAATGGTTGCTTGTGTGATTGGCCATCTCCTCTAATAGCTAGCATCGAAGGTAGTGACTTACATCTTACTTGTAATCTGATCCATGACCACCTAGGGTTGCACATCAGTCTTCTAGAGTAGTGTAATGTCCTTAAATTATTCTTGTTCTTCATGCATTTAATTGTTAAAATTGAAAAGACGTCCTAGGGTACACATCATGCCTAGGATAGGCTAAGTAAAAAGGAATAATTTGTGTAGGATGACTCAACATCAAGGCCATTGCACAAGAATTGGATTCATACAATCATTAATAATGGAAACACATTAGAGACTTAATTGGTTAGTGGTGAGTAGTCCGCCTTAATTCACCTTAATTAATTAATGAATTTTTTTACCCTTGTCATATTTTACTTTCTAGCATTATAAGTTTCTATTTTATTTCCCAACTTAAGTATAATCACCAACCCCCTTTTTCGTTTGTCTTTTACCTTTTGTTTTAAGTCTATGTATATCTAACATAATTCTAGTCTTTGGTTCAGTTGAGAGTTTAAATTAAGTGTCACATCATTGAACATGTCCTTGTGGGATCAATCCTTACTTTTTGATGTACTATTTCCAACGATATTGTGCGCTTGTAAGGTTTATAACTAGGATTGATTAAGTTCATTCGTGTGCTTTTTTAATTCCTATCAAGATTTTGGCGCTATTGACGGGGACTTGTCCCTTACCTCAACGGTGTCCACTTAGTTTGGATTACTTAATTCAATTATGTTTTAACTTCTTAGATTTAATTTGGATTGTTACCAGCTTTGTTTGTAAATTCTCTTCTTGCAAGATAATGACCTTCTATATGGACACGAGGCTATGGTATGATCCATACATGGAGACGTGAATTTTGGATAATCCACAGAGATAGAGCAATGAGCAGAACTACCATCATCCTCAATGTTCTGACCCAAATATTCCAGGGTGGTATAAAATTGAAGGAATGGAATGTCCCCTACTAAGTGATGTCAAGGATAATACTTACGACGAAACTCTCGTCTAGCAACACTTCACCAAGTGATTGCCATGGATACCCAATTTTCTACCTCGGGCTATGACATGAATTTGTCCCTCCAATCTCTTCCAATGGATCAATAGGACAACCCTAATTTTGACCCTGAATGTTCTTCCTTATTTTCTATTACTTATAAAGTTTGATTGAGTGTTCTTCCTTATTTTCTATTACTTATAAATTTTGATTCAATGCCTAACCATATTTTGTTTCCTTTCAATCACATTTTAGAAAGTCAAATGTAAGAAAAGGATGAGAATGGAAATGGGAAGGTGTCAGTGACGCCATGGCAGATAGGAAAGTGCAGCCGATGGCCCAATCTGATGTAACAAATGACCAGGCACAACCGATGTCCTTGCCTTTCCTTTTACTGCGTGCTGTGTCACACCAAGCTGCACCAAGAGCCCCTACACTCCAGCAAGGTTCACATGCCTTGCTCCCACATCACAATTAACTTTTTGGAGTTCCACAAGTCGTGTCCCCGCCAGCCTTTAGCATAGACCAGCAAGGACAACATCGTGACATGCCCTGGACATGTCCCAAGAGATCCAGTGACATTCCAAGTTGTTCTAGTAACAGTACCTCATGTGCAGCCCGTGGCCCCCATCCTAGATACACCCATCAAGGCAACCCCTTCTCAGGCACAGAGCTTGCCCATTGCTCTGCACAAGGACACACCAAAGGGCATAAAGCTGTCGTTTGCCGTGAGCTTGCTGTTGCCCAAGAACAAGGGCATGACTATGGGACACAATGAACCTCTTACATTCCAATATGAAATATTTGAATTTAATGTTAAGTTGTATACTAGGATTTTGATTTTGTTCCTAAGGGACTTGTACCTATCTTTCGCAAATCCGAAAAACAAAAACCAAAGGAAGGTGCTGGCCGAGCTCAACTTAGTACCCCTATTCAAGTTCAAAAGGAAATAAGCACAAAAAAGGGTCTTGAACACTAGCATCCCTATGGTGAAACATACTGCAAGCACTTTCAAAGGAAGATATGAGAGAATGGACAACAACTGCTCTCATTCAATCCACTTCTCAATCATTCTTCTGATAAACTGCGTTCTCATCGGTGGATTCATTTGTGTTGCATCAAGGATTCTACAAAAAGAAGCTAACAACACGATCCAGGTTGATGTTGCCATGTTTTCCACACTTCTACGCCCATCATAGCAACTTAGCAAGTCGTACCTCGTCTTTTCCAGATGTTAAATAAAACACTCTTAGGTGGTAACTTAGCTTCGGTTTGTATCTCTCAACATTTTATGCTTCTGCTTTTATCCATGGAACCTTACTTCTATTTTGTCTATACTACATGCTTACTACATTGAGGACAATGTTTGATTTAGGTTTGGGGATTAGGATTATATATTTGCATATAGAAACCAATAGGTTTAGGGGTACAAGCAAAAAAAATTTATGTTTTCTTGCTTTTTTTCTTTGTTTGTTGTTTTTCTGTTGTTTTTTCTTGCTAGTTAGAGTAATTTTTCTTGTTAATTGGGACATACATGCCGAGATACAAACCTTTGTTTTACTAAAGGTCATACCATGTCCAAAAAGTCATAATATGCACTACAGATATGCCATGTTTTGGGTGATTAAGCAATTGAGTAACTTTAGAAAATTAGTAGAGACTGACTTTGTTAGATTTTTTAGCCTAATTGATATTTTCTGAGAGATCTCCTTGTTTCTACTCTTAAACACTTATCAGTTTTGTTCATAATTGCATGATCTCATTATATTTGCATTGATGTTTAAAGAAACTTATCATCAAGATGCTCTTGATTTGATGTTTGATTGCCTATAAAACATGATATAGGCTATGTGTGATTGTCATAATTTCTTTCATCACCCGAGTTACAGCCCACCGAAGATTTCAGCTACTCATTATGGCCATATCCTATGATATGAGCTTGTGTTGAGGTTGCATCAAATGAGATTCATGATGAGGATGAAATGTATTAACATTATATGCTGCATGTATCAATGTGATTAGAGTGAAGTTAAGATTCAAAGATTTATCAATATGCAATTTTAAAGTTGAGGAAGTTATTACATGATCTTGGTTCACTTCAAGGAAAAGAAAGAAAGAAAAATATATAAATGTTCATCAAGAACCCGAAAAAAAAGGGAAAAAAAGAAAAAAAAAGTGTGAAATAAAAAAATTGATATTGAACCAAGTGAGCCAGGTACCTCAAGAAGGCACAATGTCTTGGGCTAAAGCATGGATTCATCATTTAAAATTCGAGTTTCAGTCATGACTTCTCGTGCCTTGACACAACTTAGGTTCTTTGAATACCATCATTTCTTTCTAAACCCGACAACCTATCCCCATAACAACCATTGATGAAAACCTATGGATCTTATGGATAACTATGCAAATGATTAAGGTACGTATCTATGTTCTTTAACATCAATTCCTTCCATGTGATCTAATATCTATAAAGTGTCATTTTCATTGAAATTTGTATGTGATTAACCTTGAATGCCATAACATTAATTCATCACATATGCTTGATTGCGTGAAGGCCCTAGGACTCGTGTGTACTGAGTAATACCTAGTGATAATTATAGTCGAGGCGAAACCTTTCCAAGGTGCTTAGATGAAGTTGTTCTTGAGTATAATCATTTTAAATGTGGCATATTCACTTAACACAAGAACTCATAGTCATGGCATATCTCTTAGTTTTGTGAAGCATGTTTTCTACCCTTAGTTCCTATTAACTTATTAAAATATTGTTTCTAGCATCTTATTTGTTCAAGTAAAACATTTGTGGGTACCGTGCTACTATAACACTTAGGAGACAAAACTTCTCTTACTAGGTGAACCTTGAGTCTTTTATCTTTTTGATTTTTACGTTTTGCTCGAGGACTAGTAAAAGATAGGTTTGGGGGTATTTGTTAAGTCATAATTTATGCATGTTATATCCATGATTTAATAACTTTTTACTTATATTTTGTTAATATTTTGTTCTATACAATTGGAGAAAGCAATCTATTTGTGAGAATGTGTAGAATTAGATAGAGCTGGGAATTATAAGAATTGGAACAAAAAAACCAACTAAATCTGAGTTGTAACAAAGAAGTTATTAATGAAAGAAAATTGTACAAGCATTTTGGTAGCCATCAAACAAATCCACCATAAAAAAAGGAGTCCACATGCGCAGCTGACCATCCACGTTGACCAGAAGTTTTTCGAAGTACGCATGCCGATTCTCTTGAGCCTACTTCGGCGCGAGTGTGCCGAATCCCTCTCAGCAGTCCCGTGTTGACTGTTGTTGACCTGCATGTTTTGACCCCTATTTTCAATGGCTGACCACCGAATTCTACTCTAAATAATTTCAACAATTATTTTCCTTCTTCATGATGGTAAACTTGTCCAAATCAAGATTGGTTTTGCTTTCCCTTCTCCTCAAGGAAACCTTATTATATTAGGATTTCAATTCATAACTATTCTAAACTTTTTCCTTCTAGGATTTAAATTGTGAACTCCTAATTATTTGAGTATTAATTTTTTCCTATAAAAAGGGAGGCTTAAGCCAAATCTAAAAACAAACCATACATCTACCATTAAAACACCAATCAACACCTTACATCTTACACACCATCTACCCTAAATTAGTAGTGTTAGATGTGGAGCTTAGGAGAAGAGGTCTTGTTGTGTCTTCTTCTTGTATCATTGTCCTCATGGCTTTATCTTCTAAACTTATTTCTCTTTACAATTTCATGCAATTCAATTCCATTATTAGTGTTATGAATGCGATTTTGATTACTATGTTCATGTGTTTTATTGTTCATGAGTGGTTATGACAGGACTCGTCCCTAATTTCCTTGAAAACCAACTGGTCCTGCTCTCATCTAACAACACTTATCAGGCAAGGGATATTACTAATTTAATCTATATCCATATCTTGTTAGATTAACCAAATTAAGTCCACTATTGCGGAATTACCACCCTCGTATAACCCACTATTCTAGACAAGAGGTGGATATTCTTGATTTTGTTAAGTCATACTTTAAATATTGTTAACAAAAATTTACTTAGTTATGGTTATGAAAGAATACAAAAAACAAGGTAATTTATACCTTCACTTAAGAGACACAACACTTATAATCAACCTTCTTATTATTTTCCAAGATTTATTTTTATCATAAATATTAATATAGATTTAGTAATACCTTTACTTAAAAGTATACATAACAATATACAACACTTCTTCTTGTCACAATTAGATATTCTTCCTTTTCCCACATTACAATTCATTAAAGGTGGTTCCATGGATTAATACTTTCATTATAAATATATTATTACTCAAATATGATTATAATCAAGTTCTTCTCAAAATAAAGTGATTTAACACAACAACATAATCACACATTCTTAATAATATCCTTAAATTAATCCCCAAATAAATAGGAGTTCACAATTTAAATCCTAAAAGGAAAATGTTTTAGGTTAATTAAATTGATGTCCTAATGTAATAAGGTTTCTTTGAGGAGAAAGAAAACAAAACTAATCTTGATTTGGACAAGTTTCCACATAGAAGAAGGAAATAAGCTGCGAGAATAGTACATGTTACAATTCGGTAGATGCACGCCAAAAAGGATGAAGAAATTCGGTGGTCAACGACAGCTCAACGTGAAAGGGCGCTTGGAGATTCGGAATGTGCGCACCGAACTAGAAATAGGACATTCAGGCTACACATGCCGAAATCAACTTGAGCAAGTAAGCAGACGCTTGCTGAATTGGATTTTGGGCTGATATAATGGATTCATTAGCCTCCTGCCGAGTTCATATGCACTTTTTGGTGGCCACTTTTATTTCAATCATAACTTCTTCAATATAACTCCGATTGAGATGATTCTTGCGCTCAAACTCTTATAATTTCAAGCTATATCATTCTGCACATTTCTCACAAAATAGATTATTTTCTCCTATTGAAGGCACAAATTGTCTTAAAAGACAAGCATAAAAAGTATAAAATGATATAAAATGATGCTCAAATAAAAACTTATCAAATACCCCACACTTAGACTTTACTAGTCCCTTGCAAATACTAAAATACACTAAGAACTCAAACATTTAAGCCCTTAACCATTTTGTTTCAAAATATCATCAATATAATTATGACATCAAAGACATACATTTAGAAAGCAGTTTAGCTTATGGAATTCAAGAGTTAATAAGAAATGCCAAGTGTTTCAACAAGTAAGGCAATGAGAAAACAATGGTGTGTATGGATCTCAGCATGTCTAAAACAAATATGAACCAACTCACAAGGATATGCACTCATAATTTTTCACTCAATATATAAATGGTTGTTTTTGCACTCAAATTATATGTGAGAGAAAAGCTAGTAAGGCAATCAAATAGCTCACATAATAGAAAGAAATTATTTCGTGAAATTTCAACCAAACACCTCAAAAAAGATCAACCATACATGCACAAATGAACCAAAACCATAAGCTTATTTTAGTGATTTACTCAACCAATCAAAAGTTACTCATCTTAAGGATCATAAGGTCTTTATGATGGTTGTAATGGAGCTAAGTGTAGAGGCATGGAAATTTATGATAAGTGGTGCTCAAATTCGTTCCAAGACTCAACCAAAGGCTCCATCATATAGGCATAAGTTCATCCCCTCAACATAGGCCAAGTATCATCATGTTGGGCCTAAAACTTCATTTTACACGTCCCTGAGCATTGCAAACAAGGCAAAGTGTAACGCCCCGAAAATCCAAAAATTGTAAAATATTAAAATAATGTGTAAAATGACGTTTTTACCCTTGGATGGATTGGCTAAAAGTTGGCTTTTTGTTTGGAATACTTTTTGTACATTTTCGAGGACCGTTGTGTAGGTCCCGAGACGCTGAATCCGTAGACAGGTGGCACGTCGAAAACGGAGCTCGTATGAAAAAGTTATAGGTATGGGAAGTTCAGGGGCAAAATGATCATTTGTGACCTCAAGGGTAAAATGGTAATTGTATGCAAGGGCTTTAATTAAACGGTGAATAGGATTGCTATTATATGGTTTAAGGTGCTGATTCAATTCACTTTACTCCAGCTAAGGACACCTTTCATATTAAGAAGCCTCTTAGTGGCACTTGAGCGCTTAGTTGGCTAATTAAAATCTATGTAACCTTATCATATTGTGCTTTGTTGTTTAAGAGGAATATCAGTCATCGACCAAGACAAAACAAAACAGAGACCTAAACCTCCACAAAACCTCGATCGAGTCTTAGCAAAACAAAGGAAATAAGTGAAAACTAAGTGATCAATTAGAGTCATTTTGGAGTGAAAAACCGAAAGGAAACAGAGAAAATCCAAGAAAAACCATACTGGGAATACCCGAAAAACCACCGAAAACAATAATTATCGATTTTGATTTCTAAGACGATTTCGATTGCAATTGAGGTGATATTTCATCTTCTGGGAACTAGACGACTCGAACCAAATCAATTGGGAAGTCAATTGGTGGTGCATTGGTGACGAACAGGCCCTGCGACTGTTTTGAAAATTGGAGTTTGAGTTCGATTACTTAGAGGTAAGGAACTCTGAAATTGCTTTCATATTTGTGTTTATAGGGGACCTAGGATACTTCTGGTGTGATCAATTGAAGGAAACAGGTCAGTTTTGGGTAGAACCCGAGTTAGGATCCGTCGGGTGTTCATCTTGAGTCGAGGCGTTTTAGGGCTTGTTTGACTAAATTGAAGTCACAGAGCCTTAATCTATATCGAATTGATGCTAATGAGTGAAAGAATGGACAAAATTAAGGTTGAATCGAGGGAGATTGCACCGGGTCTGATCGCGGGTTGCAGACCCGTTTACTAGAGAAACGGGCGAGAGAGAGAACTGTAGTTGTGCACTGTTCACGGCGCGTGGCTGTCACGCGCAGCCGCTTGCGGCGGCGCGTGAGGGCGCAGGACCGGGAATCTGAAGGTGGTTTCAAAACACTTTTTGATGTTCTCGATGATACGGACCTATTGGCGTGAATTTCGGGTCAATCATATGTTAATTGAGGATAGTTTTGCGTATCCGAAGCGTATAGGTTATGTTTAAATAATATTATTTTATTCCGACGACTAGGAAATTCGTACATAGGATTATATGATATTCTAGTAACCCTATATTACGTGTTTGACAGGCCGAAATATTCTCGGGACATCGGACGAGAACGAACAGCTCAAATCCGAGCAATCTGGACGGTGTGTGAGTGGGCTTTTGTTTTCTACCCTAAATGCATGCATATATGGTTTAAATGCTTTTAAATGCTTTATAATATGACTTAAATTGATTTGCTATGATTGATATTGTGATATGATGATTTCCGGATTTTGGGAATATTATATTATTTTATATTGCTTTGGGCATGATTTTCGAGAAGATCATAAAATTGTGATTTTGGGCGATGGCCTGAGATTTGAAATGGATTTTGACTCTGACTTTAAATATTTGAGATGGATTTTGACTCTGAATTTAAGTTACGTGATTTAAGTGATGAAATTGATTTATAAATTATGTGTTAGACATTGTGTTATAAATGGAGTTGTGGACCTTATTGTGCTTTGTTATATTTTGGGCAGAGGCCCTGTTGAAATATTGATTGGTTTTGAAATGAGATGATTGGCTATTGGTGACTATTCCACATGTACCATCCTCTGTGATTTGATGGTCTCCTCCAGACGTCGTAGATCCTGGAGTAGTCACGATCCACTGCTTGGAGATGAGTAGCTCCGAGGGGAGGCTCAGTCTCAGGAGTGTGGGTTTATGATGATATCCTCCAGACGTCGTTGATCCTGGAGATGATATCACCCCAGACGTCGTTGATCGTGGGGAGGTACTCGGACATGAGACACCCGAGTTGCACGCGTTGCATTGATATCGTGACGGGTTATTGGATATTGAGATTGGATGTTGAGGATGGTGGTATCATGATTGATTTGGAATTGTATTAGCTGTTTTATTTTACCTTTGATTATATGACTCATATTTTATGAAATGCATGCATGTTTACAAAACTGGAGGGTAAGACTATTTTTGATAAATGTATTTCTAAAACTTTATTTTTGTCCACTCACACCTTTAATGTTTTTTTTGTACCCTCCAGGCCGTGCACAGGTACTGAGGCTTGTATCGAAGCAGAGGAATAAACAGACCGTTGCGTACTCAAGTATCTGACCGCGTAGGCTTTTGATCTTTGTTTGTAAATATTGCCTATGCTCTGTAAATCGGTTGACAACTGATGCAGTCAACGGTCCTAAAAGACATACCTATCCCTTGTCTGACTATGTGTGTTGTTATGTTATGTGTATATATATATATATATATCTGGACTTCTTTTGGTATTTTAAGGTTATGGTCAGACGGGAGCAGGATCTTTCACGATTATCGAGGAATAATCGGGATGACTCCTGTCAAATTGGTATCAGAGCATTAGGTGGCGGTCTGAGTTGGGCACACGGTGTGCATGTGTTGTTATATTGATTTGTTTTGTTTACAGATACCTCGATATGCCACCGCGACGCGAGCCTCGTGCACGGCCTAATGATGAGATAGAGGGTCCAGATGTCGAAAGAGCTCAACGTTTGGGGGCCACTAGTTTTACTGGCCAGACCAACCCAGACGAAGCCTATGAATGGATTACCCAGTTGGAGAGGATTTTTGAGATTATGCGATGCCATCAGGAGACATGGTTCCGTTGGCTACATTCATGCTGAGTAGTCAGGCATATAGATGGTGGCGCGGCTTACAGTTAACAGGATTGGATGCTCGTACCTTGAGTTGGGAGGAGTTCAGGCATCGTTTCCTAGACCAATTCTATCCTCGTTCCTTCCGCAATGCCAAGGAATTGGAGTTTCTTCAGTTGCAACAAGGAAATATGTCTGTGGCTGACTATGAACAGAAGTTCTTGAACCTAGCTAATTTCGCTCCTCTGTATGTGGCCAATGAAGAGGATAAGTACAGAAGGTTTGAGCAGGGGTTGAGGAATGAGATCCGTGGTGCTGTCACAGTGGGATCGTTTGCTACTCTGAGGGAGTTATCTGATGTTGCCGCTAGGGTTGAGACAACTTTACCAGTACGACAGCAGTTTTTGGGTTTCGGCCAGCACCGAGAGCGATCATATCAGGGAGCCCCGAATCAAAGATGGCCAAAAAGGGGTGGTTCTAGTTCTGGATCTTCAGGTGGCACTCGATCGAGTTATGGGAGTGGAGGAGGTACAAAGAGATTTGGTGTTCGAGCTCAGGCAACTTCTCAGTCCAATGGAACATCTGTGGGATCTACTGCGAGACAGAGTGAGAGATCTAGTCGGCCGAGTTCAGTGACTTTTTTTTTCTAGTGGAGAGCCTGGACACATCATAAGGAACTGCCCATACCGAGCAGGTAATAGTGGTACAGGTCGGGAACAGCGGAGTAGAATCTGAATACAGCCTTGACTTCTGATGCAACTGGAGGGAGCGGAGTTGGTCGCGGACGTGGTGGATCACGGGGACGTGGTTAGACTTCAGGACCACAGGCTCGAGTGTTTACAGTAACCCAACAGGAGGCCCGAGCAACTCCGGGAGTGGTGACAGGTATGCTTCCTATTTTTGGTCATGATGCACATACCTTAATAGACCCGGGAGCTACTCATTCTTTTTTTTCTCACAATTATGCAACCTTAGCTGATAGAGAGATTTCTGCGCTTGGTTGTGATATGGGAGTTGGTACACCGACTGGTGATGTTTATGTAGTCAACCAAGTGATACGAGATTATCCTGTATTGGTAGGGGGTGTATATCTAGTAGCTGACTTAATACTGTTAGATTTATGTGATTTTGATGTTATCCTTGGGATGGATTGGTTGACAACCCATCATGCCTCTATCGACTGTTTCGATAAGAGGGTGATACTCCGGAGTCCAGGATTGCCGGAAGTGATATTCCAGGGAGATCGGCGAATGTTACCCGCCAAAGTTATATCAGCCCTCACGGCAGAGAGATTGCTGCGGAAAGTTTTCCAGGGCTATTTAGCACATGTGATTGATGTACGGGATGCCCCAGTTAAGGCCTAAGACATCCCCATAGTATGTGAGTTTCCGGATGTGTTTCCTGCAGATTTTCCAGGGTTACCACCACATAGGGAGGTGGAGTTCACTATTGATTTGATCCCTGGTACGCGACCCATTTCATTGACTCCTTATCGTATGGCCCCAGCTGAGTTGAAGGAACTGAAGGTGCAACTACAAGATCTAATTGATATGGGGTTCATTCGACCGAGCGTATCACCGTGGGGAGCCCCCGTGCTATTTGTAAGGAAGAAAGAAGGCAGTTTGAGATTGTGCATGGATTATAGACAGCTCAACAAGGTTACAATCAAGAATAAGTATCCTTTGCCCCGAATTGATGATTTGTTTGACCAATTAAGGGGGCGAAGTATTTCTCGAAGATTGATCTTCGTTCGGGTTACCATCAGTTGAGGATTCGGGAAGAAGATATTCCAAAAACAGCCTTCCGGACTCGGTATGGTCATTACGAGTTTTTGTTAATGCCGTTTGGGTTAACTAACGCCCCGGCAGCATTTATGGATCTAATGAACCGAGTATTCCGGAAATATCTTGATCAGTTTGTCATTGTGTTTATTGATGATATTTTGGTGTATTCCAAGAGTAAAAAGATGCATGAGAAACATCTGAGACTTGTGCTTGAGACACTGAGGGAGAACAAGCTGTATGCGAAGTTGAGTAAGTGCCAATTTTGGCTAACCAGTGTGGGATTTCTAGGACATGTGATTTCTACAGAAGGCATTTGTGTTGATCCTCAGAAGATTGAGGCAGTCGCAAACTGGGAGCAACCAAAGACAGTGACCGAAGTGAGAAGCTTTTTAGGATTGGCCAGTTACTACAGACGTTTTGTCGAAGGATTTGCTACAATTGCTCCTCCACTGACCCAATTGACCAGGAAGGGGGTTAAGTTTATTTGGAATGAAGCTTATGAGCGAAGTTTTCAAGAATTGAAGAAACGATTGACATCTGCTCCGGTGTTGGTCCTTCCTGACGATAGTGGAGAATTCGATGTGTATACTGATGCATCCTTGCATGGATTGGGGTGTGTGTTAATGCAACATGGAAAGGTAATTGCTTATGCCTCTCGTCAGTTAAAACCGCATGAACACAACTACCCTACCCACGATCTAGAGCTGGCTGCAGTGGTGCATGCACTCAAGATCTGGCGACATTATTTATATGGTGCAATCTGTAGACTTTTTAAGGATCACAAAAGTTTAAAGTACTTTTTTCACACAAAAAGACTTGAATGTGCGGAAAAGAAGATGGTTGGAACTGCTTAAAGATTATGACTGCACGATCGAATATCATCCAGGAAAAGCAAACATAGTAGCGGATGCATTGAGTTGGAAATCAGCTCATTCTATAGCTCATCTAAAGATGATACATTTACCCTTATTGGTTGAGCTTTGTCGGACTGGTGCTATGTTGGAACTTGATCACCAAGGTGGTTTGGTAGCGAGTTTCCAGGTTCGACCAATCCTACTTGATCAGATAATTGAAGCTCAGTTCCAAGACCCTGTCTTATGTATTCTCCGAATTGAAGTGGAAGCAAGGGAACGGCAGGATTATGCAGTGAGTGAGGATGGAGCCTTGACAAAAGAAGGCAGATTGTGTGTTCCTGCAGATACCGTGTTAAAGAAGGAGATTCTGGACGAAGCCCACAGTTCAGCATATGCCATGCACCCAGGAAGAACCAAGATGTACCGTAGGCTGCGAGAACACTATTGGTGGCCGGGTATGAAAAGAGAAATTGCTGAGTATGTGAGCAAGTGTTTGATATGTCAATAGGTAAAAGCTGAAAGACAAAGACCCTATGGAGCACTGCAACCGCTTCCTATCCCAGAGTGGAAATGGGACCACATAACTATGGATTTTGTGTTTAAACTTCCGAGGACGCCCAGAGGCCATGACGGAGTTTGGGTAATTTTCGACAGACTTACCAAGTCAGCGCATTTCTTACCTGTAAAGGAAGATTTTCAGATGACCCAGTATGCTAACCTATTCATTAAGGAGATCATCCAGTTACATGGTACACCTGCCTCTATTGTTTCGGATCGAGATCCACGATTCACCTCTTGATTTTGGCAGAGCTTACAGGAAGCTTTTGGGACGAGATTGCATTTCAGTACGGCGTTCCACCTTCAGACAGACGAACAGTCGAAACGAACTATCCAGATCCTGGAATATATGATGAGGGCATGTGTTCTGCAATTTCAAGGAACTTGGGAGTCACACGTGCCATTGATGGAATTCGCCTACAACAATAGCTACCAGGCGAGCATTGAGATGGAACCTTATGAAGCTTTATATGGAAGACAATGCAGAACTCCTTTGTGTTGGACAGAAGTAGGCGAAAGAAAATTGTCCAAGTCTGAACTGATAGACCTAACAACAGAGAAAGTTAAGGTCATCAAGGAGAGACTCAAGGCAGCTCAAGATCGACAAAAGAGCTACATGGATCGACGGATGAGAGATCTTGAATTCGCCGTTGGAGATTGGATTTTTCTGAAGTTATCGCCTTGGAAAGGCATAGTACGATTTGGCAGGCGCGAAAAATTAAGCCCCTGTTTCATCGGACCCTATGAGATTATCGAACGGATCGGCCGAGTGGCTTACAGACTAGCGTTACCTTCGGAGCTTTCCAGAGTTCATAATGTATTCCATGTGTCAATGCTGCGGAAATATGTGTATGATGAGTCCCATGTATTAGATGAGCAACCGATTGAGCTCAGAGAAGACCTAAGCTTTGAGGAACAACCTGTGCAGATCTTGGATCGAAAGGATAAGGTACTCCGCCGAAAGACAATTCCCCTAGTGAAAGTGCTTTGGAGAAATCAGAACGTAGAGGAAGCTACTTGGGAACCCGAAGCTCAAATGCGAGAACAGTATCCGTACTTGTTTCCGTGAAATTTCGGGGACGAAATTTCATAAGGGGGGGAAGGTTGTAATGCCCCGAAAAACCAAAAATTGTAAAATATTAAAATAATGTGTAAAATGACGTTTTTACCCTTGGAGGGATTGGCTAAAAGTTGACTTTTTTTTTGGAATACTTTTTGTACATTTTTCGAGGACCGTTGTGTAGGTCCCGAGACGCTGAATCTGTAGACAGGTGGCACGTCGAAAACGGAGATCGTATGAAAAAGTTATAGGTCTGGGAAGTTCAGGGGCAAAATGGTCATTTGTGACCTCAAGGGTAAAATGGTAATTGTATGCAAGGGCTTTAATTAAACGGTGAATAGGATTTCTATTATATGGTTTAAGGTGCTGATTCAATTCACTTTACTCCAGCTAAGGACACCTGTCATATTAAGAAGCCTCTTAGTGGCACTTGAGCACTTAGTTGGCTAATTAAAATCTGTGTAACCTTACCATATTGTGCTTTGTTGTTTAAGAGGAATATCAATCATCGACCAAGACAAAACAAAACAGAGAACTAAACCTCCACAAAACCTCGATCGAGTCTTAGCAAAACAAAGGAAATAAGTGAAAATTAAGTGATCAATTAGAGTCATTTTGGAGTGAAAACCCGAAAGGAAACAGAGAAAATCCAAGAAAAACCATACTGGGAATACCCGAAAAACCACCGAAAACAATAATTATCGATTTTGATTTCTAAGACGATTTCGATTGCAATTGAGGTGATATTTCATCTTCTGGGAACTAGACGACTCGAACCAAATCAATTGGGAAGTCAATTGGTGGTGCATTGGTGACGAACAGGCCCTGCGACTGTTTTGAAAATTGGAGTTTGAGTTCGATTACTTAGAGGTAAGGAACTCTGAAATTGCTTTCATATTTGTGTTTATAAGGGACCTAGGATACTTCTGGTGTGATCAATTGAAGGAAACAGGTCAGTTTTGGGTAGAACCCGAGTTAGGATCCGTTGGGTGTTCATCTTGAGTAGAGGCATTTTAGGGCTTGTTTGACTAAATTGAAGTCACAGAGCCTTAATCTATATCGAATTGATGCTAATGAGTGAAAGAATGGACAAAATTAAGGTTGAATCGAGGGAGATTGCACCGGGTCTGATCGCGGGTTGTAGACCCGTTTACCAGAGAAACGGGCGAGAGAGAGAACTGTAGCTGTGCACTGTTCACGGCGCGTGGCTGTCACGCGCAGCAGCTTGCGGGGCGCGTGAGGGCGCGTGACCGGGAATTTGAAGGTGGGTTCAAAACACTTTTTGATGTTCTCGATGATACGGACCTATTGGCGTTAATTTCGGGTCAATCGAATGTTAATTGAGGATAGTTTTGCGTATCCGAAGCGTATAGGTTATGTTTAAATAATATTATTTTATTCCAACGACTAGGAAATTCGTACATAAGATTATATGATATTCTAGTAACCCTATATTACGTGTTTGACAGGCCAAAATATTCTCAGGACATCGGACGAGAACGAACAGCTCGAATCTGAGCAATCTGGACGGTGTGTGAGTGTGCTTTTGTTTTCTACCCTAAATGCATTCATATATTATATTATTTTATATTGCTTTGGGCACGATTTTCGAGAAAATCATAAAATTGTGAATTTAGGCGATGGCCTGAGATTTGAAATGGATTTTGGCTCTGAATTTAAAGATTTGAGATGGATTTTGACTCTGAATTTAAGTTACGTGATTTAAGTGATGAAATTGATTTATAAATTATATGTTAGACATTGTGTTATAAATGGATTTGTGGACCTTACTTGTGCTTTGTTATATTTCGGGCAGAGGCCCTGTTGAAATATTGATTGGTTTTGAAATGAGATGATTGGCTATTGGTGACTGTTCCACATGTACCATCCTCTGTGATTTGATGGTCTCCTCCAGACATCGTAGATCTTGGAGTAGTCACGATCCACTGCCTGGAGATGAGTAGCTCCGAGGGGAGGCTCAGTCTCAGGAGTGTGAGTTTATGAAGATATCCTCCAGACGTCGTTGATCCTGGAGATGATATCACCCCAGACAACGTTGATCCTGGGGAGGTACTCGGACGTGAGACACCCGAGTTGCACGCGTTGCATTGATATCGTGACGGGTTATTGGATATTGAGATTGGATGTTGAGGATGTGGTATCATTATTGATTTGGAATTGTATTAGCTCTTTTATTTTACCTTTGATTATATGACTCATATTTTATGAAATGCATGCATGTTTACAAAACTGGAGGGTAAGACTATTTTTTATAAATGTATTTCTAAAACTTTATTTTTGTCCACTCACACCTTTAATGTTTTTTTTTGTACCCTCCAGGCATGTGCACATGTATTGAGGCTCGTATCGAGGCAGAGGAATAAACAGACCGTTGCGTACTCAAGTATCTGACCGCGTAGGCTTTTGATCTTTGTTTGTAAATATTGCCTATGCTCTGTAAATCGGTTGACAACTGATGCAGCCAACGGTCCTAAAAGACATACCTATCCCTTGTCTGACTATGTGTGTTGTTATGTTATGTATATATATATATATATATATCTAGACTACTTTTGGTATTTTAAGGTTATGGTTAGACGGGAGCAGGATCTTTCACGATTATCGAGAAATAATCGGGATGGGTCCTATCAAATTGGTATCACAGCATTTGGTGGCGGTTTGAGTTGGGCACATGGTGTGCATGTGTTGTTATACTGATCTGTTTTGTTTACAGATACCTCGATATGCCTCCGCGACGCGAGCCTCGTGCATAGCCTAATAATGAGATAGAGGGTCCAGATGTCGAAAGAGCTCAACATTTGGGGGCCACTAGTTTTACTGGCTAAACCAACTCAGACGAAGCCTATGAATGGATTACCCAGTTGGAGAGGATTTTTTGAGATTATGCGATGCCCATCAGGAGACATGGTTCCGTTAGCTACATTCATGCTGAGTAGTCAAGCTGTAATGATCATTTTTTAGCGATGTCTTATGTGACGACCCATCTCGAATTAGCGGGATTAATTAAAAATTAGTGACGGATTACCGAGGCTAATCGGGTAATAGACGAGGATTAGCGAACGAGTAGGGCGAAATGACGATTTTGTCCTTGGAATGGGCGAATCGTTGACTTTTCGTTCAGCTGGTCAAATGGATTTTGGCCAATGACTGTGACGTAGTTCGGGACGTCATGAGTTCATAGACAGGTGGCACGCTCGATTCCTACATTCGAGGAAGAAGTTATGACGAACGGAAGTCCAATGGCATTTTGGTAATTTGGTCGAATAGGGGCCAATAGTTGACTTTTGACCCGGGAGGTCGGATGGCCAAGGGCCGGGGACCATTACGTAGATCAGGACGATACGAATCGATAGACAGGCGACACGTCGAATTCGGACGTTCGACAGAGAAGTTACGGTTCATGGAAGTTCGAACGTACTATTGCACGGAGTTCGAGACGAATGGAATTTGATCCTAAGTGGGGCGCAGATATTTTGGGGCAGGTCCAATGGATGAATGACACTTGTCATCCACCCATTACCCACCCAAATTGGTTCATGCATATCGGTTTCATCTTCTTTGTTTCTTTCATTCAAACCGATCAACCCAATCCACCCCAATCCAAACCCTTACCCTTATGACCACATCTGAGGAACTAGGAGAGTGAGAGGAGGCTGAGGATACTGAGGACTATGGCAGGAATCGGCTGGGCCGCCGTGCACGGTTGAGAAAAGGTAAGGACTCGGTTTTGGTTTTTGGATTCGATATTTCGATTTAAACGTTATGGTTGATTTTAGATGTTTAGGATGACTTTATTGGGATGTTAGGAAGGTTTTAGGATGAGTTTGGTGGCGGTTCACGGCTGAGGAAGCCTGGGGATGAACTTGGCAAGGTTGAATCGTGTGGTAAAGATCGAACCCGTGGGTTTTTAGGGGGTTTAGGTAGATTTGGTTGCACAAACTAGTTCCTAGGATTGAATTAGGAATTTTGGGATTGAAAAGGAAGAGATTGGATGAAAACTGAGGATTGGAGAGGCCTGGACCGGTCACGCCGGTCCAGTTGCAGGCCCTGAACCGAACTGGCTGGTTTGGACCGATTCTGTAACGACCCGTGCCGGGAATTAGGGATAAGACCGTGTTTACAATGAGATTAGTGAGCTTAATCGGTGACTGTGACGTAGTTTGTGACGTCACGAATCCGTAGACAGGTGGCACGCCCGATTCCGACATCCGAGGAGGAAGATATGATGTTCGGAAGGTTGAGGGCACTTTCGTAATTTGGTTAAACTAGGGGGAATAGTTGACTTTTCGTACAACTGGGTTTTTACACGTTGACCTAGGACCGTTAGGTAGATCTTGTCGTCCTGAGTTTGATGACAGGCGGCAGGTATTCATCGGAGTTAGGATGCGTGAGTTACGGGTCTAGAAAGGTAGTGGCAAAGTGGTAATTTTGGTTTAAAAAGAAGGGCAGTTTGGTCTTTTGTACTTTGGTGTGGTTCAGCCGGATTTGGACAATTGTCTAGGGCAGAGAGGGGATTTTTGTGTGGGGCTTGAGAGGATTGTGACACGTGCTAGGAGTCTGCTTGGTTCTAGGAAGCACGGTCTAATTATTTTGGGCTGAGTATTCGTGTGTGCCGTGTGTGTGTGTTCGAAGAAGAGAGAACAGAGACTGAGAGATTGAGAGAAAATTGAGGGGAGTTGGACGTTGATCGTGAGTGTTGGTGTGTTTGGTGAGTGAGGAGTGATAAGAGATTGAGAGAGAGATAGTGAGAAGGTTGGGAGGTGAGGTGTGAGTGTGTGTGCGAGGTGTGAGCTCACGGGGAAACTAGAAAAACAGAGAGGAGTTCAAGCGGTGGTGCTGCCGTGTGAGGGATCAATTGAGGCTGGTGGAGGTGTCCAGAGGACGGAGGTGGACTGGAGGAGTCGTGTCCTCATGACTGAGCTCACGGCAATGGTCGGTGTACAGGTAATTCCTCATCCTCTTTCAATTGCCCTGTTTTGCCGTCGAATTTTAAACTCAAAGTCGTGGGTTTTGAATGCGAGTAGAGGCTTTTGGTGAGTTAGGTGAGACTCAGGGAGGTCCTAGGAGTCGTCTAAGGCGGTTGTTGTGACGGGGGGTTACCTAGTTGGCCGGAGTGTGAAATAGGGGTTGTTCGGGTTTTTGGTTTCGAGTTTGAGTCGACGACTTAGGGGCTGTGTCGTGGTATTTGAGTGAGGGGGTAGGTTTCCTAGGACTGGATGAAGAAGCTGGTGAAGAAAGGGAGGAAAACGGAGACGGGACGGTGGTAAACCGGGAACGCCGGTTCAGACCGGTTCACGCGAGGTAGACGACGGTGAACAGTACCTTGTGTGCAGGCGCGTGAGGCCACGCGCAGCCGCTTTGGGAGGCGTGTGGGGGCGCGTGCGGCGGTGTTTGGGAAAACGGTCAACTGAGTTTTTGTTCTACATGTCATAAGGAATCCATGGGAATTGGTTTCGGGTTGTTCGGATGTCGTTTGAGGTTAGTCCCGCGAGGTTGAAGGTTTAGGGTTCCAGTTCGGTAGGTTTAGGACCCGGAGATTTTTGGGGAAAAGTAGGAGAGTCTTCGTAGATGTGTTAGTAACGTTTTTGGGTGGTTGACAGGTTCGGGATTTCCCGAGGAAGTCGAAGAACGTACGGGACGTTCGGGACGCGATTGAGGGCTCGGTACTGTGAGTGGACCCCTTTCTTATACTTAAGCATGCATAACTGCTTTTAATTATTTGTTTTATGGTTTTATATGTGATTTCATGATTATTGAATATGCTATGTTGGTTTTACATCGTTGCACGTTTTTCGAGAAAGTACGGTTTTCCGCACGTTTTACGAGAAATACTCTGTTTACGATTTTGATGCCATGACTTGTGGTTTTCAAATGATAGGCGATTTTCAATGATTATAAATGGATTTTGAAACATGATTTTGAGGATCAAGGTTTTCGGTTTTAAAATCGGATTTCGAGAATCGAGATTTGGTTTTAAAGTTGAAAAGTGGAATTCCAGATTTGAGTTCGGAATGACGGTTCTGGATGCCGGAAGGGCATCAGACCGGTGATTTCAGATTTGGGTTTGGATGTGGATTTAGAAATGGTTTTCAAATGGTTTTGGATTGGATTTGTTGGATCTGGATATTGGGTTTAAAGACCCGGATATTATGTTTGACGGGGGACGGGCTCGGATTGGATTTAAAGACCCAGATTGAGTTTAAAGACTCGAGAGTTTAAAGACTCGGATATATTGATATTTCCCCCGTAGTCCTGTTGAGTTTAAAGACTCGGAAGTTTAAAGACTCGGATATTATTGAGGCATGGATTGAGTTTAAAGACTCGAGAGTTTAAAGACTCAGATAGGTTCAGCAGGTTTGATCGGATAATGATCGGTTGAAACTTATGTTTCATGATGTGGTTTTTATGATGCTTATGACATGATTTCTATAATTGATTTTAAGATGATTATGCAAATGTTTTTATGATGATCTTTACGTGATTTATAATTGTTTTTAGTAACTGGGTTATGCATGTGTTTTCAAAACGGAGGGCTAAAACCCTGGTTTTGTTATGAAATGGTTTTCGGAAATTATTCTTATTTATGGTCCACTCACACCTTCTGTTTTAAATTGCCCTCCAGGTCGTGGACCTAGCGCGGGGGTTGACGTTGAGATAGTGTTGGAGGCATAGAATACTCGAGAGTGACCCCTGAGTGTTTTACATTTTTCGTTGTGCGTGTACCATGTTTATCGGTTTTCTTTCCTTGTATTTGGTACTATGCTCTGTAAAACTTTGACTTCGGGATGTTTAAATTTCTCCTGCGTCTGGCATGTAGTTTGGTGGTTTTTCGGGAGGTTACTTTGGTCTTTGTGTCAGGGTGTCAGACGGGAGCAAGATTTACCTCGGTCTTCGGGGTGGAGCTGGGGTGGGTCCTGACACATTCAGTCACTGAGGAAGAAAACTGTAGCCAGCGCGTGAGGCCCATGCGCAGGCCACTCCTTGGGTGTGTGACAGCGCGTGGCAGGGTTTTTGGGGATGTGTTCAATATGTCAAATCATCTATTCGATGTAACGAACATTTTGGGACTGGTTTCATGTCAATCAGACATCATTTCGATATAGTTCGGGTTGTCTGAAGGTTTAGGTTTGCATTTAAAAATAGTTAGAAATTCCGAAAAACTACGGGGCTTTAGTGAGGGGTTATATAAGTAGATAGTAACCCTCTAAATTAATTTGGACAGGTTCGAGAATCCCGGAGGTGACAATTGGCCCGAGAGACGCTTATGGCACGCGTATCGAGGTGCGACTTCGGACGGTCTGTGAGTGGACTTGTTTTATGAATTTGATGCATGCATAAATGTTTTATAATTGTTTTAGAATATGTTTTGTGATGCCATGAGTGCATTTGTTTTTGGTAGCCTAGGATTTACGTATTTGCACGTATTTCGTGATTTTCAGTTTTATACGATGCTTATACGTGCTACGTTTTCAATGAGGGTTTCATAAATTCGTTTTGGATTTGGAAATATGAAATCGGGCATGAGGCCCATTTGATTTACGAACTCTCAGACTTGGAGTCCATTTGATTTGACGAGGAATCGGACCGAGGGTCCATTTGAGATATACGGTTGGACTGAGGGTCCCGTTGATTTATGATCCGGGCTTGAGGCCCATTTGATTGTAATATCAGGCTTGAGGCCCATTTGACTATAGTATCGGGCTTGAGGCCCTGTTGATTTTTGGTTTCATGCTTAGGGCCCAGTTAGCTGTGGTATCGGGCTTGAGGCCCTATTGATTGTAACATCGGGCTTGACTCCCAGTTCAGTTTGTGAAATGAGAATTCGGGTATGAGACCCTGTTGAACAGTGGATTTAGGCCAAGACTTGTGAAATGGATTTGAATCGAATTCGAGGAATCCTATTGAGATGAATCGGGTATGAGACCCAGTTGGAAACATGTTTCGAGAAAGGAAATGATTTGAAAATATATTGAACCCTCCATAGGTTTATATGGTCTCCTCCAGACGTCGACCTGGAGAGTCACGATCCACAGACCAGAATGGGTATCCTCATAGGGATCCCGTTCCAGGAGTGGGAGTTACAATTTATGTTTTGGTCCCGGACCAGATTTCGGAGAGATGATCAGACTAGGTCCGAAGATAGAACCTCCCAGATGGAGATTCCTGGGAGAAGACTCGGAGTGAGATCCCGAGTAGTGTGCACACTAGTATATATATGATATCGTGACATTTATTGGGGATGTGCTCCATAGGGGCTGTGTGCCCCGAGTTGGCATCTTCTCGGAAGTGCCGCGGATGGGTTATACGTATGTCGATACGTATGAGGTTTTGCAGAAAGTGATTTGGGGGCGAAGACCCCGTGTTTTATGATTTAGAAAGTGATTTGAGGCGGAGACCCCGTAGATGTTTTAATACTTCACTGAGAATGATTTGGGCTGAGTTACCACATTTAATGTTTTATGGATTTACGGGTTTTTATGATTTCGGGTGGGGGACCCAAATGGATTTATGGGTCATGACGGTTTATGGGAATCGGGCATGAACCCTGGAAAGGTTTTGAGAATGTTTGACAAATGGTTTTATGAACGTTTTGATAAACGGTTGTTGAATGCATGCATATGATTTTATTGAAGGGCATAAATGCCTTCCTATGAACATGTTTTTAATGAAAATGTTTATTTTGTGCACTCACAGTTTTCGAGTTTTGAATTCCTTTCAGGTTGATAGCGGATGCGGGCTGTAGCAGAGACGAGACATCACACCCCTTCTCCTTCGATCATGGCGTGCTCTGGAAGCCCCGTTGAGGGCTAGAGTTGGAATTTTCCCTGGTCTAACACCTCGTGTCAGACGGAATCAGGTGCGTACCACGTTAATCCCAGGGCATTTGGGACGGGTCCTGACAAAGTGGTATCAGAGTAGGTTGGCTCATTTGATACTCATGGTACTCTGATACCAAGTGGTATCATAGCGTGGAGTATGCACAGGTTGAGGATGTGATGTCTCTGAGGTCGTAACAGCCCATCATCAACCTGGTAGTTAGGGCATTAGTATGAGGATTCGGTAGAATCGAACCTGAGTTAGATGGTGTTTGTCACGTGATACGATAGTTTGAGGTTCGATTGGCATTGAATGCCGCGTGTTTCAAGGAAGTGGATCTCGAGGAGGATCAGTATTCGTGTGAATCCAACGGCTTAGAGCCGTAGCGTGACTGGTGAGTAGGATCCAGTGGATCGGTAGACATAGTATGACGACTTGAGAGTCGTGACCGCTCGACGGTAGGATCACGTCGGATAATGGATGTAGGGATTAATACCAGTGGTGGTCAGAGGTCAGGGTCGCCCAATTTACGATGACCCTGAACGACTATAATCACAGCGGTTGGGAATAGAAACGTGTGATTCTGTTGGCATGTGTTGCCATGATTCGATGTGTCGAATCCTGGAGGGATGTCGTCTGGCAAGAGATGCCCAGAGGAGTTGTGGTGTGTTGCGCCGAGATGTCGACTGGCAGGAGATGCTGGAGTAATTGTGGTGTGACGCGATAGGATGCGATTGCGACGTGTAGTCGTTGTGCAGTATTAGCCCTGGAGTATGGTCAGTTCTTGTGGAGGCCAGCGGCTAAGAGCCGTAGAGTTACAAGAGGATGAGATCCTCACAGTGTAGTCACTAGTTGTTCGGATACCAGTATTGGAGTACTACGACTCTTTGGAGTCGAGAGCGAGGGATCAGTTAGGATGGTTGGGCTGCAGTGCGTAGCCGAGTTTATGATAACCCTAGTGGGGGATTGATTGGACAAGTTACCAGGAGTGTGGTACTTGTGATCGGATCCAGAGGTGGACCGATCAGTGGATGTTATGCATTGAGAGGTTGGTACTTACGGCATGTTGATCACATGTATTTGGAGTCTCGATAGCAGGGTATTTCTGAGTTTGGTCTGCACGAGGTTGTGGCAGACGCTACTATCGATTGACGTAGTCGAGTCTTATCGAGTAGGATAGGCTCAGGTTGCCGTGACGATTGTGACGATGGGATTCGTCAGTCGTGACGATGATACGAGGTGCATGAGTGACGCACAGTACGAGTATAGATTCTAGATTTGACTCGGTTACGGCTGAGTGTGATCGCAGAATGTGACATTGATGTTGGGTGTTAGCACACTTGCCACGTTACCTCTGTGAGGTGACTGTGACGAGTAGGATATACCTGAATGAGTGACAGGTGCCTTAGATATCCTTGGATGGATTGCACGAGTGTGAGTGCTGGAGTTGATCTCATAGTGTTGGGATGTGCGAACCAGTATGCTGACGGGATAATAGATGTGCCTAGTGTGCCGATCATGTGAGTTCAGTGGGCACTAAGTGGGATAGAGAGGATCCCAAGTGGCTCAGTGTGAGTCATCAGGAGTACTTGGTTTGGTGACCAGTTCCCTGATGATACGAGACTTGGGGCGCAAGTGTGTGCCCAGAAGTAGTAACGTTAAGGGATTGAATGCCTAAGTGGCATACGAATGAAAAGGTATAAATGGATGACGTGAGTGATGTCATACAATGTAAGGGTCGGTTGGTCAGATATGGTAGTGCACAGAGATTTGGCTTCAGATCACGACAGACGTTGCGATCTGTTTAGCTTATCGACCGACGTTAGTGGATTCCATACAATTCTGTGAGTTAGAGTTGGATCAGGATGATTAAACGTACTAGATGCGAGTGTTGGAGGCCGTTTGTCCACATCCATAAATGGTATGACTCGGAATGAGTGTACCTACTTGAACGGTATTCACGGACGCGTGGATGGTGTGCGAATGAGCCGAGGACTTGAGAATCCACTACGGATTGGTTTTGGTAAACTACGGCTGACCATACCTCTTGAGTTGGGAACTTGGAAATTATTTTTCTGATAGGACGAGGAAATGCTTGTGTAATGAGTGAGTTACATAATTGGAAGAGAAGCATGTTTCCTACGTGATTGGAACTTCGGAATCAAGAGAAGTTGTGGTTGAGACATTGAGAAGAGTGCTTGATTTCGCATTGGTGAAGAGTATTCCGAGGTCACTGAGTGTGCCGCTGTAGCAGATAGTGTTGAGTGCCGGAGGATGACATTGGATGAAATTTGATGTCATCATCTTGGGTTCTCCTCGATTTTTCCCTAGGTGGGACGACGAGGAGTGATATGACAGCTAAGGGTTCAAAGAGGGTGTAAGAACCGAACACCTAGGTTGTGAGTCAAATTTGTTTGACTTGAAGAGTAGATGGTATTTAGTGTCACTGGATGTGACGAGTGAAGGTCTGAAGTAGCGAACCCATGTGGTTTTATGGGTCACCTTACGTCGACCGAGGAAGCTGATAGTGGATCCTTGGTGGATTGAGTATTGTGGTTGGACGTTACTAGAGTGCAATCCTCGAGTAAGTCGGGTGACGCCCCGATGTTCTTGTGATGTGGGTGCATTGGTGTGCTGTGCACGTTGGACGATGGGATTGACCATGGTCAATCAGGTATGTCGGGTTGAGAGTGCCCGATAGTTTGAGTGTGTTGTAGATTGGATAGAGTCCTAGATGGACATAAGCGGCGATCGAATTAGATCCTATAGTGACAGGTTGAGACTCGAGGTGAGTCTAGATGCCAGCGGAGATCGCTAAGCAATGCGAGATGCGATACAAGGACTCGAGAGCGAGTCAAGATCAGAGTAGAGCAGCGAAGCGTAGTGGAGCCAGGAGTTGTCAGCTGGTCACGAAGTCGTGACATATCGTGGTAAGGGATTGATCGGTATCCGACGAGTTTGGATTGGTATGGATTGATGGGACTTTCCTTAGAGTCAGTTTTGAGTATAGGAATTTGAGAGAGTTGATTTGTGCGAGTACTTAGAGTCAGTATGGACATTAGAGTCAGTATGGGCATAGGTCTAAGGATGACCTGTGAGATGGGATTTGTGCCATTGTGATGGCAGGATATATAGAATGTTATCTAATCAGATGCTGAGCAGGATGCCAGCTTGGATATGATAGCCCTTAGTGGAAATGCGTAATTCAGCCTGGCGACTGTAGGATGGAACGTGTCAGAGTGTTAGACTGAAAAGTCATTTTAATGTCAGTTTGGTATTGCTGACCTGTCAAAGTGAGTGACAGGCGATATCGACGAGTGTCGACGTTCTATCTCGAGTGAGACATACGAGCTGACGTGTAGTTCTCGAAAATGAATTGGAGCTTCGGTGGCTCTAGTAGCAGTGCGTACCGATGAGTATGACATTTATGTCGGATGTGTACTGTTACTCGGGTATTCTCTTGTGGGTACAACGACCCGAATAAAAGGGACATGGTTGGATTCCACAGTTTGGTTGTGGAATCGGGTCAATATGAATTTCGAGTACGAAATTCTTTAAGGGGGGGAAGATTATGACGACCCGTCCCAAATTAGCGGGATTAATTAAGAATTAATGACTGATTAGTGAGGCTAATCGGGGATTAGACGAGGATTAGCGAACGAGTAGGGCGAAATGACGATTTTGCCCCTGGAATGGGCGAATCGTTGACTTTTCGTTCAGGCGGTCAAATGGACTTCGGTCGATGACTGTGACGTAGTTCGGGACGTCACGAGTTCCTAGACAAGTGGCACGCTCGATTCCGACATTCGATGAAGAAGTTATGACGATCGGAAGTCCAAGGGCATTTTGGTAATTTGGTCGAATAGGGGCCAATAGTTGACTTTTGACACGGGAGGTACGATGGCCAAGGGCCGAGGACCATTACGTAGATCAGGACGATATGAATCCGTATATAGGTGGCACGTCGAATTCGGACGTTCGACAGAGAAGTTACGGTTCACGAAAATTCGAACGTACTATTGCACGAAGTTCGAGACGATTGGACTTTGGTCCTAAGTGGGGCTCAGATATTTTGGGGCAGGCCCAATGGATGAATGACACTTGTTATCCATCCATTGCCCACCCAAATTGGTTCATGCATATCGGCTTCATCTTCTTTGTTTCTTTCATTCAAACCGATCAACCCAATCGACCCCCAATCCAAACCCTTACCCTTATGACCACATCTGAGGAACCAGGAGAGTGAGAGGAGGCTGAGGATACTGAGGACGGTGGCAGGAGGCGGCTGGGCCGCTGTGAACGGTTGAGAAAAGGAGAGGACTCGGTTTTGGTTTTTGGATTCGATATTTCGATTTAAAAGTTATGGTTGATTTTAGATGTTTAGGACGACTTTATTGGGATGTTAGGAAGGTTTTAGGATGAGTTTGGTGGCAGTTCACGGCTGAGGAAGCCTGGGGATGAACTTGGCAAGGTCGAACCCGTGGGTTTTTAGGGGTTTTAGGTAGATTTGGTTGCACAAACTAGTTCCTAGGATTGAATTAGGAAGTTTGGGATTGAAAAGGAAGAGATTGGACGAAAAATGAGGATTGGAGAGGCTTGGACCGGTCACGTCGGTCCAGTTGCAGGCCGTGAACCAAACCGGCCGGTCTAGACCGGTTCAGTCGCTGAGGAAGAAAACTGTAGTCGGCTCGTGAGGCCCACGCACAGGCCACTCCTTGGGCGCATGACGGCACGTGGCAGAGGTTTTGGGGATGTGTTCAACATGTCAAATCATTTATTCGATGTAACGAACATTTTTTGACTGGTTTCGTGTCAATCGGACATAGTTTCGATATAGTTCGGGCTGTCCGTAGGTTTAGGTTCGCGTTTAAAAATAGTTAGAAATTCTGGAAAATTACGGGGCTATAGTGAGGGGTTATATAAGTAGATAGTAACCCTCTAAATTAATTTGGACAGGGTTAGGAATCCCGTAGGCGACGATTGGCCCGGGAGACACTTATGGCACGTGTATCGAGGCGCGTCTTAGGACGGTCTGTGAGTGAACTTGTTTTATGAATTTGATGCATGCATAAATGTTTTATAATTGTTTTAGAATATGTTTTGTGATTCCATAAGTGCATTTGTTTGTGGTAGCCTAGGATTTACGTATTCGCACGTATTTCGAGATTTTCGGTTTTATACGATGATTATACGTGCTAGGTTTTCAATGAGGGTTTCATGAATTGGTTTTGGATTTGGAAATATGAAGTCGAGCATGAGGCCCATTTGATTTACGAATTCTATGAACTTGGAGTCCATTTGATTTGACGAGGAATCGGACCGAGGGTCCATTTGAGATATACGGTCGGACCGAGGGTCCCTTTGATTTATGATCCGGGCTTGAGGCCTATTTGATTGTAATATCGGGCTTGAGGCCCATTTGACTGTAGTATCGGGCTTGATGCCCTATTGGTTGTGAAATCAGGTTTGAGTCCCTGTTGATTTGTGGTTTCGGGCTTAGGGCCCAGTTAGCTGTGGTATCGGGCTTGAGGCCCTGTTGATTGTAACATCGGGCTTGAGTCCCAGTTCAGTTTGTGAAATGAGAATTCGGGCATGAGACCCTATTAAACTGTGGATTTAGGCCAAGGTGACAGGACCTGTCCCAACTGGACCTCGATAACTGTGCCCGGTCCTGCTCCCGTCTGACAAGTCAACTGAAATCCCAAAAGTACCCTTCAGCACCTGTCAGACCAGGGATAACTGCACTGATTTCTATTCATGCCTCCACCTCGCAATTTTCCCCAAATGTCGTTCCACGGCCTGGAGGGTCATCAAAAACAGAAAAGTGTGAATGTACAAAAATATATTCGTTAAAAACACATTTTAAAAGACATCATTTACCCTCCAGTTTATCAAACCTGCATGCATAGGGAAAACATATGAAACACAATCACTGGCTTTCAGCCAAACCATCTAACAAGTCAAATTCTCGGCTCTCATGCCAAACACATGAAAACATAGTCACCTGGCCACACAGACCAGAACTCGTACTCAATACCAGTACGCAATCATAATCAACATCAAACAGTACCATGCACAAGGTTACAATCCATTACTCAATCAATCAATCAATCTGCACTATTCACAAGTGCACAAACCATCACACTGTCATGTCTGCACTACGCGTAGGCCATAACCCCGAGCATTAGCCATCTAGGAACACCCCAAGCCTCGGCTATCTGGGAAGATATCTCACCGCGAGTACCAGCCGTCTGGGAACACCCCGAGCTCCGGCTGCCTGGGAACAATCACAATCATATCCCCGAGCTCCGGTCGTCTGGGAACACCCCTAGCTTCGATCGTCTGGGTATTCACAATCACAATCACAATGAAAATCATCCCGAGAGCATATCCCAAAACATCTCAATCAAATCCTTGACTTCAAACCAAGTCAAAATCGTAACCAACCGGGACTCAAGTCCAAATAGCATTTTTACGTAAATCCGCACATAGAAAACATTATAATAACCCAAAAATCATCCTTGACTCACCAATTAAGTCAAAATACTCTTTTGGAAACCTTTTTAACTCCGGGCCTAGCCCAAAATACCATTTGGGCATTTCCTCGAAAAACATGCCCAAAAGACCGATTAAAATATTCATTAAATCACACATAATCATGCTACATCATCAGGACATCATTGCAAGTCAATTTATGCAATCAATCATGGAAAAACATTTAACTATGCATGCATCATGGTTTATAAAACAAACGTCCACTCACACACCGTCCGATTGCTCGTTCCCCACGCTGCACGCGTTTCCATAATTTTCGATATTTGTCAGGAATCTCGAATCCTGTCCAAAATCATTATGTGGGGTTACTAACAAGCTAATTTACATCATATCAATTTCCCATAATTTTCCGAGATTTAAATATTACTTTAACATAGAACATAAACCGTCGGACCCGCGAAACATTATCGAAACGGTGTCCGATCGATTCGAAACCAAAACCAAAATGTTCGTTACACTGTATAGAGTAAAACACCTGTTGACCACTTTCCCAGAAAACAGCCCACGCGCCCTCACGCGCCGCCGCAAGCGGCTGCGCGTGAAAGCCACGCGCCGGGAACAGTAACCTGCACAGTGTCGTCTGCTTGACCTGTTTCTCTGGTATTCGGGTCTGCGACCCGCGTCGCAACCCGATTAGTTCTCCTTCAATTCAAGCTCAATTGTATCCGTTCTTTCACTCATTCTCATCTATTCTACATGTATTTTGGATCTAAGCCCTTAATTTAATGAAATCATACTCTGAAACTCACGACTCAACATGGATACCCGACGGGTCTCTAATCGGGTTCCACCCAAAATCAACCCGTATCGTTCAATTAAACACACATTAAGCATCGTATGTCCATTCTAAGCATAATTATGGAATCAATTTCAACGTTTCATACCTCTATGTAGTCGAACACAAGCTCCACATTTCCAAAAGGTCACAGGTTCAGTTCTTCATCAATTCCCAATCAATTGGCTTCCCAATTGATTTGGTTTGAGTCGTCCAGCTCCCAGGAAGCTAAAGATCACATCCATTTCAATCAAAACTGTCTAGAACATCTAATTCGATATTAATTGCTTAAGGACTGTTTTCGGGTTTCACAGTAGGGTTTTATCCGGGTTTGCTTTGTTCCTCATTCGATTTCTTTCTCCAATTCAAGCTAAATAATCACTCTAGTCACTGATTTTCCTTTTGTTCTGCTGCAATTCGATCACAAGGTTTTTGAGGAGGTTTTTTGGGTGTTCTCTGTTTTCGGTTTTGAAAGAATACACACCTGCACACTTTTGTTTTCTCTTTTATTTCAGTTTAAATCCTCACCGCCCCTTTAATCATGCAGTATCATCACTTAGCCACTAATCAACCTTAATCAAATGACAAATGTCATAAAATGCCACATACGCACCCACAATGACAATTACATGTGTCATTCATTTAGTCTCATTTATCCTCTAACATGGTTGAATCAGCCAAATTAAGATATGGTTTATCAGTTAAAAACAATTTACTGTTTTACCCTTATCGTAACAAATTACCGAAATGCCCCTTCTTGTTCTAGACCCATAACTTTTTCATTCGGACTCCGATTGATGCATGCCGCCCGTCTACGGATTCAGCGTCCCGAGACCTACCCAACGGTCTTCCCGGAAAGTCCAAATAATGTCCCGATCAAAAAGTCAACTTTCGGCCTCCTTTGACCAATTTACCAAACTGCCCTTAAACTTCTGAACGTCATAACCTTCTCCTCGAATGTCGGAATTGGGCGTGCCACCTGTCTATGAACTCGTGACGTCCCGAGCTACGTCACGATCATTGGTCAAAGTCCGATTGACCGCTCAAATTAAAAGTCAACTTTTCGCCTAAGTCCTGGGGCAAAATCGTCCTTTTCCTCAAATTTTCCAAATTTTCCGTTTTCGAATTTCCGGGGCGTTACAACCTCCCCCCCTATAAGGAATTTCGTCCCCGAAATCCGGTCACAATATTTAGTCAACCAACGCAACAGTACAACAAACATACAATGCACATATAACAGTACAAACACATAACTGTACATAACAGTACAATAGTACAAAACTTTACAACACAACCACAACATGACAACATACAATAGTTCAACTGTACAACAATATGTACAAACATACAAAGATACAAAACATTAATCCCCGGGGTATCACCATTAACTCCTCTCTGATGATGCATTAGTAGCAAGTGGGCCTGAAGGCCGACCACGTCCTCGTGGTGCGCCCCTAGTGCTAGCAGCTCCTCTTCCACCTGCGGTTCGCGAAGTTGAGGCCGTCTCCGAGCCCTGCTCTGAGGTGCCACCCGTGGGTCGATATGGACAAAATCGCTTAATATGCCCAGCTTTCCCACAGAAATAACAACCCTCTGTGCTAAGTCGTCCAGGTCGACCGCCCCTATATTGCTGATCTGAAACATTCTGATTATTCTCTCGCTCATTCCCATCATCATTCGAACTGAAGCGAGAGCCCCCAAAAGGATCAAGGTCATCACTACTTCTTTTTGGTGGTCCCTGAGACGTCACTCCAGTATCCTTACGCTCTCGGCGTTGTCCAGAACGTTCTCGGGGAGGCAAAGTCGTTTCTACACGAGCAGCAACATCTGATAGCTCTCGAAGTGTGGCATAGTACCCGACTGTCACAGCGGACCGAATCTCATTCTTCAGTCCATACTCAAATCTGCGACACTTATCCTCTTCATTAGCCACATATAGAGGAGCGAAATTGGATAGATTCAAGAATTTTTGCTCATATTCCGCCACTGACAGAGTCCCCTACCACAGTTCCAAAAAATCAACTTCTTTCGCATTACGAAACGAGCGGGGGTAAAACTGATCCAGGAAGCGCTCCCGAAAAGTCTCCCAAGGCAAGGTGTGGGCATTCAAACCAGTCATCTGCAACCCACGCCACCACCTGTAAGCGTTGCCACTCAACATAAAGGTGGCTAACAAAACCATGTCTCCTGGTGGACATCGCATGACTTCGAAGATCCGCTCACAACAAATAAGCCACTCATAGGCTTCCTCCGGATCTGACTGGCCGGTAAATCTCGTAACTCCCAGACGTTGGGCTCTCTCAACATCTGGGCCGTTAAACTCATCATCAGGCCGTGCACAGGGCTCACGTCTCGGAGGCATAACAGATCAGTAACCAAATGCTCTGATACCACTTTGACAGGACCTGTCCCAACTGGACCTCGATAACTGTGCCCGGTCCTGCTCCCATTTGACAAGTCAACTGAAATCCCAAAAGTACCCTTCAGTACCTGTCAGACCAGGGATAACTGCACTGATTTCTGCTCATGCCTCCGCCTCGCAATCCGCCCCGAATGTCGTGCCACGGCCTGGAGGGTCATCAAATACAGAAAAGTGTGAGTGGACAAAAATATATTCGTTAAAAACACATTTTAAAAGACAACATTTACCCTCCAGTTTATCAAACCTGCATGCATAGGGAAAACATATGAAACACAATCACTGGCTTTCAGCCAAACCATCTAACAAGTCAAATTCTCGGCTCTCAGGCCAAACACATGAAAACATAGTCACCTGGCCACACAGACCAGAAATCGTACTCAATACCAGTACGCAATCATAATCAACATCAAACAGTACCATGCACAAGGTCACAATCCATTACTCAATCAATCAATCAATCTGCACTATTCACAAGTGCACAAACCATCACACTGTCACGTCTGCACTACGCGTAGGCCATAACCCCGAGCATTAGCCGTCTGGGAACACCCCAAGCCTCGACTATCTGGGAAGATATCTCACCCCGAGTACCAGCCGTCTGGGAACACCCCGAGCTCCGGCTGCCTGGGAACAATCACAATCATATCCCCGAGCTCCGGTCGTCTGGGAACACCCCTAGCTTCGATCGTCTGGGTATTCACAATCACAATCACAATGAAAATCATCCCGGGAGCATATCCCAAAACATCTCAATCAAATCCTTGACTTCAAACCAAGTCAAAATCGTTACCAACCGGGACTCAAGTCCAAATAGCATTTTTACGTAAATCCGCACATAGAAAACATTATAATAACCCAAAAATCATCCTTGACTCACCAATTAAGTCAAAATACTCTTTTGGAAACCTTTTTAACTCCGGGCCTAGCCCAAAATACCATTTGGGCATTTCCTCGAAAAACGTGCCCGAAAGATCGATTAAAATATTCATTAAATCACACATAATCATGCTACATCATCAGGACATCATTGCAAGTCAATTTATGCAATCAATCATGGAAAAACATTTAACTATGCATGCATCATGGTTTATAAAACAGACGTCGACACACACACCGTCCGATTGCTCGTTCCCCGCGCTGCACGCATTTCCGTAATTTCCGATACTTGTCAGGAATCTCGAATCCTGTCCAAAATCATTATGTGGGGTTACTAACAAGCTAATTTACATCATATCAATTTCCCATAATTTTCCGGGATTTAAATATTACTTTAACATAGAACATAAACCGTCGGACCCGCGAAACATTATCGAAACGGTGTCCGATCGATTCGAAACCAAAACCAAAATGTTCGTTACACTGTACAGAGTAAAACACCTGTTGACCACTTTCCCAGAAAACAGCCCACGCGCCGGTAACAGTAACCTGCACAGTGTCGTCTGCTTGACCCGTTTCTCTGGAATTCGGGTCTGCGACCCGCGTCGCAACCCGATTAGTTCTCCTTCAATTCAAGCTCAATTGTATCCGTTCTTTCACTCATTCTCATCTATTCTACATGAATTTTGGATCTAAGCCCTTAATTTAATGAAATCATACTCTGAAACTCACGACTCAACATGGATACCCGACGGGTCTCTAATCGGGTTCCACCCAAAATCAACCCGTATCGTTCAATTAAACACACAGGAAGCATCGTATGTCCATTCTAAGCATAATTATGGAATCAATTTCAACGTTTCATACCTCTATGTAGTCGAACACAAGCTCCACATTTCCAAAAGGTCACAGGTTCAGTTCTTCATCAATTCCCAATCAATTGGCTTCCCAATTGATTTGGTTTGAGTCGTCCAGCTCCCAGGAAGCTAAAGATCACATCCATTTCAATCGAAACCGTCTAGAACATCAAATTCGATATTAATTGCTTAAGGATTGTTTTCGGGTTTCACAGTAGGGTTTTATCCGGGTTTGCTTTGTTCCTCATTCGATTTCTTTCTCCAATTCAAGCTAAATAATCACTCTAGTCACTGATTTTCCTTTTGTTCTGCTGCAATTCGATCACAAGGTTTTTGAGGAGGTTTTTTGGGTGTTCTCTGTTTTCGGTTTTGAAAGAATACACACCTGCACACTTTTGTTTTCTCTTTTATTTCAGTTTAAATCCTCACCGCCCCTTTAATCATGCAGTATCATCACTTAGCCACTAATCAACCTTAATCAAATGACAAATGTCATAAAATGCCACATACGCACCCACAATGACAATTACATGTGTCATTCATTTAGTCTCATTTATCCTCTAACATGGCTGAATCAGCCAAATTAAGATATGGTTTATCAGTTAAAAACAATTTACTGTTTTACCCTTATCGTAACAAATTACCGAAATGCCCCTCCTTGTTCTAGACCCATAACTTTTTCATTCGGACTCCGATTGACGCATGCCGTCTGTCTACGTATTCAACGTCCCGAGACCTACCCAACGGTCTTCCCGGAAAGTGTAAATAATGTCCCGATCAAAAAGTCAACTTTCGGCCTCCTTTGACCAATTTACCAAACTGCCCTTAAACTTCCGAACGTCATAACCTTCTCCTCGAATGTCGGAATTAGGCTTGCCACCTGTCTATGAACTCGTGACGTCTCGAGCTACGTCACGGTCATTGGTCAAAGTCTGATTGACCGCACAAATTAAAAGTCAACTTTTCGCCTAAGTCCAGGGGCAAAATCGTCCTTTTCCTCAAATTTTCCAAATTTTCCGTTTTCGAATTTTCGAGGCGTTACACAAGGCCTGTGAAATGGATTTGAATCGGATTCGAGGATTCCTATTGAGATGAATCGGGTATGAGACCCAATTGGAAACATGTTTTGAGAAAGGAAATGATTTGAAAATATATTGAACCCTCCATATGTTTATTTGGTCTCCTCCAGATGTCGACTTGGGGAGTCACGATCCACAGACGAGAATGGATATCCCCATAGGGATCCCATTCCAGGAGTGGGAGTTACGATTTATGTTGTGGTCCCGGACCAGATTCCGGAGAGATGATCGGACTAGTTCTGAAGATAGAGCCTCCCAGATGGAGATTCCTGGGAGAAGACTCGGAGTGAGACCCCGAGTAGTGTGCACACTAGTATAGAGATGATATCGTGACATTTATCGGGGATTTGTTCCCTATGGGCTGTGTGCCCCGAGTTGGCATCTTCTCGGAAGTGCCGCGGATGGGTTATACGTATGTCGATACGTATGAGGTTTTATAGAAAGTGATTTGGGGGCGGAGACCCCGTGTTTTATGATTTAGAAAGTGATTTGGGGCGGAGTTCCCACATGTATTTTTTTATGGATTTACAGGTTTTTATGATTTCGGGTGGGGGACCCAAATGGATTTATGGTTCATGACGGTTTATGGGAATCGGGCATGAACCTTGGAAAAGTTTTGAGAATGTTTGACAAATGGTTTTATGAACATTTTGATAAATGGTTTTTGAATGCATGCATATACTTTTATTAAAGGGCATAAATGTCTTCCTATGAATATGTTTTTAATGAAAATGTTTATTTTGTCCACTCACAGTTTTCGTGTTTTGAATGCCTTTCAGGTTGATAGCGGATGCGGGCTGTAGGAGAGACGAGACATCACATTCCTCCTCCTACGATCCTGACATGCTCTGGAAGCCCCGGTGAGGGCTAGAGTTGGAATTTTCCCTGGTCTGACACTTCGTGTCAGACGGGATCAGGTGCGTCCCACGTGAATCCCTGGGGATTTTGGACGTGTCCTGACATCTTATCCGTGTTTCCTTCATTATTATCATTGACAGGTTAAGGGCATTTTATGACTGTAAAAACACTCGGTTAAATAAAAAGACTCTTTTTGATTTTTTATTTAAAAAAGAAGTAATTAAAAATGATTTTTAAAACGAAATTTTAAAAAATGATTTTTAAAATGATTTTTAAAACAAGTTTTTTTGAAAAACTTTCTTGAAACCGAAATGGTTTTATGAAAACAATTGTGAAAAAACATTTTTAAAACAAGTTTTTTAAAACAATTTTTAGAAATTTTTTTTTTCTAAAACGAGTGTTTGTAAACAATTTTTAAAACGATTTTTTGAAAACAATTTAAAAACGATTTTATTGAAAAAAATTTGGAAAAAAATTTTGAAATTTATTTTATGAAAATGATTGGAAAAACTATTTTTGAAAATAATTTGTGAAAATGATTTTTAAAACGATACTTTGAAAACAAACTTTTATCAAACAATTTTATGACACAAATAAAATTATAAACCCTCCCTCCACACTTAAACTCTATATTGTCCTAAATGTACTCAAGCGTAAAGCAAATGAACATAGAATTCAAGAAAGTAAGAAAGTTTTATAGAAAATAATTAAAACATTAAGTAAACAAAATGAAAGAGAGTGAAGGGGTTGAGAAAGCAAATCTGCATGGATGACCTCTTTACAGCTCGGTAACACATAGGGTTGCCTCCTAACAAACACTTTAAGTTTAACATCCAGTCAGCCTAGACGAAGTGCTTCAATGAACTCATACGATGTGAGCTAATGCACTCTTTCGAACTCCACATCTTGCTCACCAATTGCTTCCAGGTAAGGGTTCAATCCATCAAGAATCAAAGGGTATAGTTCCAACTCCTTAACAAGGGCGTCCCCAAGTCGAGTCAGTCCTGCTCCTTCAGGAATCAAGTTAGTATTCAACTTTACAAGTTAATTTTGTCAAAGATATATATAAATCGTATGAATTCAGATTTTAAAGTGAGACTTTGTCGGGCGTGCGACCCAAGTAAATTCCTTAGACTCAAATCATCATTCATCTCTTTGGGCAAGTTGAAGAGTGACCAAGAAAGAATAAACATGAGAGGTATGATCAGAACCCGTCATGAGTATCATCTCTTGTTTTAGGCATCACTCTAAAAAATTTCTTACTTGAGATAAACAACTTTCCGTGTACTAGACCCGGATCATCATTCATCTCTTTGGGTAAGTCCAAGAGTGACCAGGTTATAAAGAATAAACGTGAGAGGCATGATTGATTTTGGAACTCCCCGAGGTTCACTTCTCAAATCCAAATCTTGTCACGAGTATCGTCTCATATTCTAGACATCACTCTCCAAAATTTCTTACTCAAGATGAATCATTTTCGTACCAAAGGCAACTCAAGTGTTAAAAAATACCATTCTCAACCACATGGCCTCAAATTCACTTAGTTCAAGGTTCGCGAAGTGTTTAGGTGATACGTTAACAAAATAGACGTCACCTATTCCATGAAAATCAAATTTTAAATACTGAATAATAAGTGATCGACATATAACTAAGACTATCTTTTTACAATTTACAGATGAACATATAAACATTGAAAGTTATGAAAAATATAAACAAATATATACAAGTATGAAACAAGCAGTTTTTATTTACACTAATACATAAAAAAAAATGTTTTTCAATTTCCCAACAACGGCGCCAAAAATTGATTTTCTTAAATTAGGCATTTAATTAAACACTTAACTCATGCAATCTCAATTTAAAACCCTTTTTTTTTTGTAGTTTTTAGTATATAATAAGTAGCTATTGGTCTGGACTGGGGAGTTGAGGGTGGGTTCCAAATCTCCAGTTTTCCTTTATTTTCTTCCTCTTCTCTTTCCTTTCCTTTTCTCTCTTCGTTCTTTGTTTCTCTCCTTACTCTTGGGGTGAAAGATTGCATACCAAGGAATTGGTTGTGGGTTTTTCAAACACATACACACATACACTCCATTTCACCTCACTGCACCTTGCCACTAATCCTACCAAGTGATGACATGTGTCATTCTCCCATAGGGTTAGAGTGGTGACTCATCATGATAACAAAAAACCAACTTCCTATAGCATTAAAATTACCAAAATGCCCCTGGCCAAATCAGACCTATAACGAACTTGTCTGCTCTCTGATTCCAACAAGCCGCCTGTCAACATAATCAAGACTCCAAGATCTACACAATAGTCCTCACGAAACATTTAAAAAGTATCCCAAATAAATTTTTACTCTAATACAAATAAGGGTAAAACCGTCAATTTACATCCAAAACTTTCGGGATTACATTTCCCGAATTTTCGGGCATTTACAATCTATCATCTTTAAAGAATTTCATCCCCAAAAATTGAATGTATCCCGCCAACAACTAAGGTTACCAAACCTGCAACAACACTAACATATGACAAACAAAACATTTTACAAACTCTGGAAAATTCCACGATCAACACAATCACCCTGAACCACTTTTTGGTGCCTTTGTGCCTCCTATTAAGTGAGGGAAAATACCCGATCCTATGTACTGAAGATCAATCATGCCCTCGTTGTCTATTCTCGATCTGACTAGTCCCACTAGTAGGAGTTTGACTCCCTTCTGTTGTACCAGAAGACGATGATGCCCTTTGACCTCGGTCTGTAGCATCATGATCCATAATATTACTGCTCGGTAGATACAGATAATCCCTCCTGATATGACCAAGCTCCCTGCAATGAAAATAAATGACCGCGTTAGGCTGTGTGGATCAAGTACTCTATTCACCAATTGACGAAACTAAAGCTCTATTAGACGAGTCCAAGGCGAAGGGCGTTGATGAAAAACGTTGAATATCTTCTTGTCCAACTCCACCATCCCCCAGACCTAACTGGGGCCTACTAGAAATCCAGAACTACCTCTCTTTGATGCTTCCTGACTCATAAGTTCATAATCCTGATGCTCTCGACGTCGCCAAAAGCTTAAAGACTGCTCTCGCACAGGTAAACTTGCCTCTACTCGGATAACATCATCTGGAAAATCTCGTAGGATGGAGTAAGATCATATCGTCACAGTGGTCTTAATCTTATCTCGTATATCAAGTTCAAAACATCGGCACTTATTTGCCTCAGTTACCACAAACTTCGAGGAAAAACCGGCCAAGTTCAAAAATTTATGCTCATTCTCAGCTACTATCATATCCCCCTTTTGGAATCGCAAGAATTCTATCTCCCTAGAATTGGTAGGAACGAGGATAAAACTGATCTAAGAATCTCTCTCGAAATCTCACCCAAGCTAACTTACGGGCATCCCATTCGGTCATCTATAGTCCATGCCACCACCGGTAAGCGTAGCTATCCAAAAGAAACGTGGCTAGTAGGGCCATGTCCTTCGGGGGACACCTCTTGACCTTAAAAATCCATTCAAAATGAATAATCCACTCGTTGGCCTCGTTCGAACATGTCTTGCCCATAAAAACATTAGCTCCCATTGTTGAGCTTTTTCGATATCCAAGCCCTCTATCGCCTTAACCATCTCAATTTCAAAGTTTACATGAGGCTCGTGTCTTTGAGGCATAATGCTGCAAAACACAAATTGGTACCACAATGCTCGAATACCAAATGGACAGGACCTTTCTCGAAAATTCTTTGATAACCATGCCTAATCCAGCTCATATATAACAAATCAACCGAAGTTTCAAAAATGCCCTTAATACTTATCAGACAAGGGATAACTGTATTGACGTCGGGGTCATACCACCGCCTCTAGATCATCCCCGATGCTCATGCAACAGCTGAGAAGGTCAACAAAACCATTAAAAATGTGAGTGGACAAAAATAAGCATTTAAAAAACTAACTTTAATCTCTAATTATAAAAACATGTATGCATACAATGAAACATAAACAACCAGATTTCAGTTCAAATTACATCGTAAACCGTGGGACCCACAAATCGTCAAAAACTTATGACCCACATCTCCTGAAATCCATGTTCATCAAATCAAGTGAAAACATCTAGACACAACATCATAACAATAGTCAAACACAATCAATCCTACAATACACAAGTAACTAGTCATGAGAGCATATCAACACTACAAATAGACAAACTTGGCAATTGCACTAACGCAACATCCAAGTCACATCTAGGAACTTCCCTTGCATCATCCAGACATATAGATAAGCTCAGAAACTACACTCACCCAACATCCAAATCCTATCCAGGAAATGCACTCACATTATCCGGCATATCCGGAAGCTGCACTGATGTAATGTCTATACTGCACTAGCATCCTCAGGTCATGACCCCAAATAATTATTTTAAACACATCTTTGACTCCAATTCCAAGTAAAATCTTTAAAATCGGGCTTGAGCCCAAAATATAGTTTCCACAGTTATCGACATAAAATTTGTGTTTAGAAATCAATCAATCATTCCGGAAATCATTAGATAATCATATCAAATCATTATTAAAATCATTGCAATCAATTCATGCAATAAATCATTTAAAACATTTAACTATGCATGCATCAAAGTTTATAAAATAAATGTCCACTCACAGACAGCCCAAGCAGCTCAATTTCGTATTGTATGCTCCTCATAAATTTTTGGAGCCACCTGTCCTCAAAATCCCAACTTGAATCCTTGATTTTCTGCCTACTTTTCAACCTTTCAATCTGAGCTTTCCTGCGTCTAATTCCTTGGAGCCTTTGGCTTATTTGGATCGTATAAACCTACAAAGGATTTCAGTGAGCTTAATTTCAAGCTTATAGGTCCCAAAATCCGAAATTCAAGTTGAAAGTTTTCGGGAATTAAGCTTATAGGTCCCAAAATCCGAAATTCAAGTTCAAGGTTTTCGGGAACTTTCTGGGTTTTCTCCTGAGGGTGGGTTCCAAATCTCTAGTTTTCCTTTCTTTTCTTCCTTTTTTCTTTCCTTTCATTTTCTATCTTCCTTCTCTATTTCTCTTTTTGCTCTCAGGTGAAAGATTGCAAACCAAGGAATTAGTTTTGGTTTTGGGTTTTTCAAACACAAACACATGCGCACACTAGTTCACCTCACTGCACCTTGCCACTAATCCAACACAAGTGATGACATGTGTCATTCTCCCATAGGGTCAGAGTGGTGACTCGTCATGATAACAAAAAGACCAAAATACCCCTAGTGTCCAACATGATACTTCTCAACGGAATCAGGACTCAAAGACCTGCACGAAGGTCCTCACGAAACATTTAAAAAGTATCCCAAACAAAAAGTCAACTTATGACTCTAATATAAATAAGGGTAAAACTGTCAATTTACATCCAAAATAGTTGGGATTACATTTCCTGAATTTTGTGGCCGTTGCAATGAAAGTAATGGTTAGGACGATCTCGAATTACGAATGAATTAATGAAAATTAATGAAGAGTTTTTTGGCTATTACAATTCCAAGAGGAACGAGAATTTGAGAAAGGCGAAGGAGATCATTAAAAAAAAAGGGGCCTAATAGACAAACATTCCAAAATGATGGGCCTACTAAGGCCCGAAATAGGCCTGCTAAAGCCCAAAGGCTACATATTATCATTTTTTTGAATGTGGCGAGTCCAGCAACCTGCCAAGTATTACTTGAAGGTCACTTTAATAACTATCATTTCATAGGAGAAAGCAGGCACTTGAAGTTGAGCATCACAAACACATTCGTCTTTCTCATTAAAATCCTTATATGCCTCATCCCCCTCATGTCGAGCCAAGCCATACATTTGTTTAGCAAAATTTTGATATGACTCTACCTCGGAAACTTGGTCTCTAAGATCCTACAACTTCTCAAACCCCTCACACAGAGTGAGACCCCAAGGAATGCATTCCTCATTTTCCAAAGACCACTCACGTTGCAGCTCTTTCAGTTCAACCCTAAGTAGAATATCATTTGGAGAAAGAGTTTGTTGCGTTCCTCGAGGATAAGTACAATCTCGATAAAAATTCATTATTACGAGCACATATGGGAAGATCTAGAGGTGTTGGGGTAGTATTGAGATAAATCCTCACGACACGAGCCAGTTCCCCCACATCTTGAGATTCGCCCATGGCCATGAAGGACATTATAACGCCCCTCATAGCAAATAACTCAAGAGGAGGGGAACTTGCAGAAGATGTAAATTTTGGGGGCAGAAATAAGGGAATCAATATCCATATCAATCCGAATAAGCTCTGGTGAAGGCAGTTCCTGTAAAGAAAACCAGTTTGAAATTGCAAAAGAAGTACTAAGAGCAATGATTGGAAATAGGCTAGTGGTGAATGGAAACTTACCAAGCCAAAACCTAATCCAAAATCACCAAGGGATTCTAGAGAATGCATTATAGAAGAAAAATGAGTTGAGAAAAATAGCTAGGAGTGCATATCCTCATAACGTTCATGATATGATGGGTTAGGCGGCGAAATAATTTTTTGTTCTTTTCACAAGAAGAAAACTAGGGATTGATAGGAAGGGAAGTTACAACCTAAAAAGTTGGCTGAAAAGCCCTCACATCCGAAATAGCTAGATCTGCCAAAACCTCCAAATGATTGAGAATGGCTGGATTATAAGGAGCATCCTTCATCTGAAGTAGAGGATCTTTAGTGCTCACTGCTGATAAACCTGTTTTAGGAGGCTCGACTTGACTATAAGAGTTGGGAGGAGAATACTATAAAAAAAATGAAACATCATCAAAAGAAAACAAACATGTTGAAGGAGCTTCAATACTTTTTGAGGTGTAGTATGGGAGAAGGATGAATTCGACTGATCAAAGCTAACTGACCTTTCTAGTATGAGGAACTGATGACTCTACACTTCTATAAGTGTAGCCGAGAAAGTCGACTCAAAATAAGTGGCATATCATGCATCAAAATAGGTAGTACACCTATAGGAAGCCTCCATGAGATTTGGGAACCGAACAGAGATAGTGGATATGGTTTCCTGAGCAGCAAAAACAGTTACATCATCAAAGTTCTCGAGATAGTACGAGGTACCTTTGTTTAAGCCTTTCACAAATTGAGTAAGAATGGTTTGACAAAAGCCAAATTTACGAGCACAATAATTTAAATGATATATCTCAAAGCCAAGAGTCAATCTCAAAGTTCTCCCACCACCCCTCAATAGATCCTAAGTGAGGATACAATCCATGAAGTCCCTAAACCAAGGGTATTTTCTACCTACACTAGCCTCCCAATGAGAGCGAAGGGAAGAAGATAACATGTAGAAAAAAGTTAGATAATATTTGGTCGAAAAAGATACATGAGGGAGAGGCATTAACGGTTGGACTGGGATCACATCGTCGGGACATTCAATCGTATGTCTGCAAAATTGGTGGAATGACTAATTAAGCCACACCTATACTGTCTAGAGGGTCATCCAGGGAGAAGGGCTACAAAAGCATACAAGAAATGGAACGTAGAAGGCTATATAGCTGGGCCAAAACTGATAGGATGTAACGATCCGTCCCGGAAGTCGGGATTAGATTAGTGGTTAATGACGGATTAACGAAGATAATCGGTGATTCGTTGGATACTTTTGGACGGACGGTGCAGAATGACGATTTTGTCCCTAGAATGGGCAAAATGTTATGTTTTAGTTCGGGATGTCAAATGGACTTTGACCGATGACCGTGATGTAGCTCGGGACATCACGAGTCCATAGACAGGTGGCACATTCGATTCTGACATTCGAGGCAGAAGTTATGGTGTTCGGAAGATCGAGGGCATTTTTGTAATTTAGTTAAAAAGGGGGGAATTGTTGACTTTGTACGTGGTAAAAATTCTTCACGCAATTCAAGGACCATTAGGTAGATCTCGACATCTTGAGTACAACGACAGGTGGCACGCCGTCATCGGACATCGGACGGATAAGATATGGGTCTAGAAAGTGAAGGGTAAAATGGTAATTTGGGCTTTTAGGGGCAATTCAGTCTTTTAGAATCTTGGGATGTGTGTGTAACCAGATAAGGATACCTGGGCAGAGAGGATTGGATATTTTGTGAGGGCTGGACCATAGATTGGAGGACACCTGGCCTCTGTCTAGTGGATTCTAGCCAAGTTGGCCGTTCATTTTACATTTTAAAGGTTTGGGTTTGTCGTTCAAATGAGAAAAAAAACAGAGACTGAGACAGTGAGCCAATCGATCAGTTTTCAGGGTGTGTGAGTCCTTGAGTTAGAGTGTGAGTGACCAGAGATAAAGTTGAGAGCTTGGTGAGTAAACTGTGGTGTTGGGTTAAGTGAGAGGATTGTGAGAAGGTGAGGAAAACTCGGGAAACAGAGACGACCACCGCGCATGGCTGAGAGTTCAATCGATCAAACCTATCAAGTCTGGTCTGTGGTGGTGATCAGGGGACTAAGGAGTGACTTGGGGACGTGCAAGACTGTGGTGGAGGACACGGTGGTGAGCAGAGAAACAGGTAAGTCATTTGGGTCCCCTGTTTTTCCAGAAATGTTCAAATCAAAAGTCGTGAGTTTTAGGGATTGGTTGAGTGATTTTGTTGACACTAACAGCTGAAGAAAGTCACTGCCAAGCCCAGGAACTTGAAACCGTGACTGGAAGGGCGACGGGTGGCCGAAATCCGAAAGACAGAGAGTTCTGAGTTTTGGTTCGATTTTGGGAGGTAAGAAATAGGAGTTCATTTCGTGTTTTTATTACGTGAATCAATAACAAATTCAAGGACGAAATTGAAGGGGTAGAAAGGATTGAAAATGGCCTGAAAACGAGTGAAAACTGGCCTCTCCGGCTCGGTTGGACCGGACCGGTCTGGACCGGTCTGAACCGGGTTGGCTGGAGGTTGACGATGACACTGTAGCAGGTGCGTGGCTCCCACGCGCAGTCCCTTTGGGCGGCGCGTGAGGGCGCGTGGGGCTTGTTTTGGGGAAGTGTTCAACACAGTTTTCACTTTAATCGATGTAACGAACATTTTAGGACAAGTTTCGAGTCGATCGGACACCGTACCGGGGTAGTTCTGAGTATTCGAAGGTTTAGGGGTTCGTTTAATTACGTTTAAAAATCCCGAAAAATTGAGGAAATTAGGGTAAGCTTAAATGAAGTGTTTGTGATCCGGAATTGTGACTTTTGACAGGTCGGGATATTCCTGAGACAGTCGAGGAGCGTACGGGGCGCGAGTGACGTGTTCAGACCTTGTGAGTGGACTTCTTTTTTTCTAACCGAGCATGCATAACTGCTTTTACTTATTTATTTATGTTTCGATATATGATTTTATGCTTTCGATATATGATTTTATGCCTATGATTTCTATATTCTTGTTTTACTTGATTGCACATTTTTCACTACGAGTTATCGAGTTTGCACGAACTTCGAGAACATGATTTCTGTTATGCTTTTGAGGATGGTTTCGAATGAATGAATTATGTTTATAATCATTCTATTTTACTAGAGATTTGTGGATATGATTGAGATTTGGAAGTGAAATTTGGGCGGGAGTCCCATTTCGATCAAACGTGATTTCGGTTTTTCGAAGATTTCCAGTTTGGCTTTGGTTTTCGAATTTTGATGCATTTTTCTTATGCTTGAAAAAAATGGTTTTGGGTTTAAAGTCTAGGAAAAAGAGAAAACCCACAGGATCTGGTTTTGAGTTTAAAGACTCGGATTGATTGACGGGGGGGAGGGCCCTGGATTGAGATGTTTTGAGTTTAAAGACTCGGTATACGTTTTGAGATAAAGACTCGGTGATTGTGATACACCCCAAGGCCTGTGATTGCGTTTTGAGTTTAAAGACTCGTTGATATCCCGGGAAGGCCTGGTTATTGCGCATGGTTTTGAGTTTAAAGACTCGGGCGCACTTGAGATCCAGTAAACTTGTATGATTACTGTTTTTCACTGGTTTTAAAATGTTTTGGACGGTTACCCGAATAACTTGGTTCTTATGGATTTAGGGCCGAGTGCTCGAACTTTGGTTTGATTTCTGATGATTTCCGCACTTATTTTTACATATGGTTGTTTTATGATACTTGGTTATGCATGCATGTTTTCAAACGGAGGGTGAACCCTGGTTTATTTCGCAAACGGTTTTCTAACTCTTATTTTTTTTAGTCCACTCACGCTTTTAATGTTTTTAACACCCTCCAGGTCGTGGTGCTAGCTCCGGGGCTAACATTGAGGCAGAGGCGGAGACATAGAGTTTTCCCGTTGCGCGTGTAGCCAGCTCTTAGTAGGCTTTTTGTCTTATCTTGTACTGTACTATGCTCTGTGCTACTATGGACTAGTTGTATTATCACTTCTCCCTGGTCTGGCAATGTATTTTTCGTAGTTATTGTGGTTGTTTTGGTCTTTTGAGTTGGGTTGTCAGACGGGAGCAGGGTTCGTCCTGGTTATCGGGGTGATAATCTGGGTGGGTCCTGTCATAGGACCCGTCCCAATCCCTGTAACGACCCATCCCTGAAGTTGGGATTAGATTAGTGGTTAATGACGGATTAACGAAGATAATCGGTGATTAGTTTGATACTTTTGGACGGACGGTGCAGAATGGCGATTTTGCCCCAAGAATGGGCAAAATGTTGACTTTTAATTCAGGCGGTCAAATGGACTTTGACCGATGACCATGACGTAGTTTGGGATGTCAGGAGTCCGTAGATAGGTGGCACGTCCGATTCTGACAACCGAGGAAGAAGTTATGGTGTTCGGAAGGTCGAGGGCATTTTCATAATTTGGTTAAAAAGGGGGAAATTGTTGAATTTTTACGTGGCAAACTTTCTTCTTGAAAATTGAGGACCGTTAAGTAGGTCTCGATGTCCCGAGTACAACGACAGGCGGCACGCCGTCATCGGACATCGAACGGATAAGATATGGGTCTAGGAAGTGAAGGGTAAAATGGTAATTTGGATATTTATGGGCAAATCAGTCTTTTAGCACCTTGGGATGTGTATGTAACCAGATAAGGACACCTGGGCAAAGAGGATTGGATATTTTGTGATGGCTAGACCATAGATTGGGGGACACCTAGCCTAATTTCAGTGGCTTCTAGCCAATCGTACACGGTTACGCGTTTTAATCTAAGGCTTTACCGATCAACTGAGAAAACAGAGAGACAGAGTGAGCATTTGATCGTCCATCTATGTGTGAGTCTTGTGAGTCTTTCTATTCGAGTGTGAGTGATCAGAGATAAGCTGAGAGTTTGGTGAGTAAACTGTGGTGTTGGGTTATGTGAGAGGACTGTGAAAAGGTGAGGAAACCCCAGAAAATAGAGGCGACCAACGTGCACGGCTGAGAGTTCAATTGATCAAACCAGTCAAGTCTGGTCTGTGGTGGTGATCAGAGGACTGAGGAGTGACTTGGGGACGTTCAAGACTGGTGGAGGTCACGACAGAAAGGTGGTAACAAGTAAGGTCTCTAGGTCCCTAGTTTTTCCAGAAATGTTCAAACCAAAAGTCTTGAGTTTTAAGGATCGGTTGAGTGATTTTGTTGACACTAACAGCTTAAGGAAGTGTAACACCCCGGAAATTCGGGGATTGTAATATTATAAAATATGAAATAAAATGACATTTTTACCCCTATGAATGGTAAGGTCAAATTGTTGACTTTTTGATTGGTGGGTCAAACGGACTTTGACCGATGACCGTGACGTAGTTCGGGATGTCACGAGTCCATAGACAGGTGGCACGTCCAATTCGGACGATTAGGGAAGAAGTTGTGACGTTCAGAAGTCCAGGGGCATTTTCATAATTTGGACAAAATAGGGGAAAAAGTTGACTTTTTGAAATACAATTGATTTTCACATGACTAGAAGACCGTTAGGTAGGTCTCGATGCCCTGAGTACAACGACAGGCAGCACGCGTCAAACGGACATCGGGTGACCAAGTTACGGGTCTGGAAAGTTGAAGGGTATTTTGGTAACTATTGAACTAAGGGCATTTTGGTCATTTTCACCACAGGTGGCTGTAGCCGCCGTGGGAGACAATTTGCTGCACCACCGTGTGTGGTGGTTCTGTACAATCCATTGTTTAATCATGTAGTGGACTGTCTCAGTGGGATTGTTTATGTATTTTGAGGGCATTGGAAACAAGGTTGTATGGCTTGGACTGAATGCAGAGCACGGGCTAGGTTTAAAAATAGGCTATGGTTTCTGTGTTGCGGGAAACAGTTTCCAGAGAGTATCAGACGGTTTCCCACGATTTTCTGTCCATTTCGATTGATTAACTAAGTGCCTTGAGTTGAGGGGTTCATTTCGAACCAGTTTGAGGGCTGGGAGCTAGAGAGAACCCGTGAGGAAACCATTTCAGATTTTTGGAGGGAAAATTCAGAGTTTAATTTCTGAGGAGTGTTGGACCAAATCAAGGATGGTTTTAGTCTTCTGGGAGTGACTGGAACTCAACCGTATCGAAATCGAAGGGAACCAGCCACGGTTGAGCTGGGACTGAGGCTACCGTTTTCAGGGAAGTTGAAGAACTTCGGACGACGACTTCCAGGTGAGTTCTTGTTCAATTGGTTGTGTTAGAGTATTCGTCTAGGTCCCCTTAAGCTTCTGTCTGAGTTAATTTGGGATTGCGGCTAAGTTGGATGAGTTGCAGACGTCGACCCATTCGACTGTTCAAGCTTGGATTGATCGATTTAGGAACTGTCGAGGTTAATCAAGGTCACAGAACTAAAATTAAATGGTAGAGAAGATGTTAGGGTAAAAAATGAAGGGAGTCTAGTTAGAATTGAGGGTTAATTAACCGGGTCAAGCCGTCGGTGGCAGACCCGTATTGCAAAGAAACGGGTGAAGGGGATGACACTGTAGCAGCTACAGTGTCAGGCGCGTGACTTTCAAGCGCAACCACTTTGGGCGGCGCGTGAGGGCGCGTTGAGGTTTATCTCCGATAACGCTCAACATGACTTTTTATCCTCTCATTATTCTGAACATTTTTAGTGAAATAACCATGCTGATCTGAGATAGTTAAGTGGGTCAGATTAGGGCCGGTTGTCTCGGGAAGCGTGTTCAGACGGCTTCCCCGGGCCGGTTTCTGTTTCGGACTTTTTGGATGAATGTTAAGGACCTATAGTGACCCTTGCATGTGATTTGGACTGACAGGAATCGTACGTTAATCCCGGAACAAGTTCGTACGCGCAGTTTCGCAGCGGGAATGTACTATGAGTGGGCCCAATTTCATTAACCCTTGCATGCATAACTGTTTCCATTTCCCTATATATATATATATGTATATATATATATGTATATATGTATATATATATATATATATGTATATATGTATATATATATGTGTGTGTGAATCAAATGAAGGATTTTTATTACCTCGATTTACGGTTATGAAACGTTTTACGATGTTGGGCTTGAAACCAGTTTTGTGGAAATTGAACACTGTTTTTGGATTATATATCTATATGCATGTAGATGTCGATGATTATCTTAGGTACTGCACTGTATAGATCCACCATGTGATACTGTCTCCTCTGGATGTGGTACCCTGGAGCGGTCACGGCGCATTGCCTGCGAGGGGTCATTCTACGGAAGTGCCGGAACGTAGGATGACTCAGGAGCAGGATTGCTATGATTGGACGTCTGGGACGTCGAGCGTCTGGGACGCTAGGCATCTGGGATGCCGTACCCGAACTGGATTCGGGGGTTGGACTCGGAATTTGAGACCCCGGGTGGCACGCGTAGCCTTGGGACTGTGACCACATTGGACGTCAGGGACGTCGGACATCTAGGATGTCGAGATCGGAGTGTATAGTGCAGTAGCTGTGATTACATTACATTTATGGTTGTTATATTGCTTGTGATATCCTATATGTATTTATGGTTTCAAATACTGATGCATGCATGTTTGGAAAACGGAGGGGTAAAATTATATGTTTTACTTATTAAACTGTTTTATAAACTTGAGTTTCGGCCCACTCACCCTTAATGTTTTGGTAACCCCTCCAGGTCATGCTACTGAGGTTGGTGAGGACCCCGAGGCTGAGGCATAGATTCGTACTGCGCACCTGAACCCCTATTGGGTCGGATTACCCGCAGGATTTTCTAGAGTCGTGCTCAAAAGTTGTAAATTTGGATCGTATCCTTTGTCTGACATCTGTTAAATTCGATTTATGTATAACTTTAATTTGGACATTTATGCATTTAAGTTTTTAAGGTTAAAATTGGAATTTTTGTTCGGGTGTCAGACGGGAGCAGGGCACGTCCCCTTGTGGTCCCCGGGGGATCGGGGCGGGTCCCTGTCAGAAAGTTACTGCCAAGTCCAGGGACTTGAAACCGTGACTGGAAGGGCGACTGGTGGCCGGAATCCGAAGGTCTAAGTTCTGAGCTTTTGGTTCGAATTTGGGAGGTAAGAAATAGGATTGAAAATGGCCTGAAAACGAGTGAAAATCGGCCTCGTCGACTCGGTTGGTCCGGACCGGTCTGAACCGGGTTGGGTTGAGGTTGACGATGACACTGTAGTAGTGCGTGGCTCCCACGCGCAGCCCCTTTGAGCGGCGCATGAGGGCGCGTGGGGCATGTTTTGGGGAAACGTTCAACACGTTTTTCACTCTAATCGATGTAACGAACATTTTGGGACAATTTTTGAGTCGATCGGACACCGTACCGGGGTAGTTTTTAGTGTTCAACGGTTTAGGGTTCGTTTAATTCCGTTTAAAAATCCCGAAAAATTGGGGAGATTAGGGTAAGCTTTAATGGAAGTGTTTGTGACCCAGAATGGTGACTTTTGACAGGTCGGGGATATTCCTGAGACAGCAGAGGAGCGTATGGGACGCGATTGACGCGTTCGGACCTAGTGAGTGGACTTTTTGTTTTCTAACCTAGCATGCATAACTATTTTTACTTATTTATTTATGTTTCGATATATGATTTTATGCTTTCGATATATGATGTTATGCCTATGATTTCTATATTCTTATTTTATTTGATTGCACATTTTCAATACGAGTTATCGGATTTGCACGTACTTCGAGAATATAATTTATGTTTATACGCATTCTGTTTTACTAATGATTTGTGGATATGATTGAGATTTGGAAGCGAAATTCGGGCGGAAGTCCCATTTTGATCAAACGTGATTTCGGTTTTTGAAGATTTCCGATTTGGTTTTGGGTTTTCGGATTTCGATGCATTTTTCTTATGCTTGAAAAATGGTTTTGGGTTTAAAGACCCGGAAAAAGAGAAAATCCGCTGGATCTGGTTTTGAGTTTAAAGACTCGGATTGATTGACGGGGGGAGGGCCCTGGATTGAGATGTTTTGAGTTTAAAGACTCGATATATGTGTTTTGAGTTTAAGGACTCGGTGACAGGACCCACCCCGATTATCACACCAATAACCGAGGTGAACCCTGCTCCCGTCTGACAACCCAAAACGAAAGACCGAAACGACCTCACGAAAACCACAAAGTACATTGTCAGACAAGGGAGAATTTTAAACAACCCAGAGTCAACAGTTATACAGAGTATAGTACGAAACGAAATAAACAGTACTACACGCACAACAGAAAAGCTAAAACACTCCGGGATCACTCGAGGACAACTCTATGCCTCCAACTCTGCCTCAACGTCAACCCCCGCACTAGCTCCACGACCTAGAGGGCAGTTAAAAACCAGAAAATGTGTGTGGACCATAAAGAATAAAAGTTTCGAAAACCATTTCTTAAAACAACACAGGGTTTGGCCCTTCGTTTTGAAAACATGCATGCATAACCCAATTTCTGAAAACATTTATAAATCACGTTTTGTTCATCATGGAAACCGCAACAACATAAACACAGTATGATAACGTTATAAAACATTAGCAGTAAAACATCAGATACCAATATAATCATCCGATCAAACCTGCTGGATCTATCCGAGTCTTTAAACTCCCGAGTCTTTAAACTCAATCCAGGCCTCAATATAATCCGAGTCTTTAAATTCCCAAGTCTTTAAACTCAACAGGCCTACGGGGGAAATATCAATATATCCGAGTCTTTAAACTCCCGAGTCTTTAAACTCAATCCGAGTCTTTAAACCCATTCCGGGCCCGTCCCCCGTCAAACATAATCCGAGTCTTTAAACCCAATAACCAGATCCAGCAAATCCAATCCAATACAGTTTAAAATCCATTTCGAAATCCATATCCAAACCCGAATCCGAAACCACTGGGTCGAAGCCATTCCGGCGTCAAGAACCGTCATTCCGAACCCAAATTTAGAAATCCACTTTCCAACTTTAAAACCAAGCCTCGCTTTCCGAAATCTGATTCTAAAACCGAAAACCTTGATTATCAAAAGCGTGCTTCAAAACTCATTTATAATCATTGAAAACCATTTATCGATTAAAATCCCAAAATAATGGCATCACAGTTCTCGTAAACCGTGCTGAAAATCTTAATTTCTCGAAACACATGCAATTATGGGAAAACAGATATAGCACATTCAATAAACATGAAATCATAATGAAAACCATAACATAAGTAATTAAAAGCAGTTATGCATGCTCAGTTATAAGGAAGAAGTCCACTCACAGTTACCGGGTACGTCACTCGCGTCCCGAACGTCCTTTACGTTCCTCGACCTCCTCGGGGATTCCCGATCCTGTCACAAGTCACCAAAACTAGTCACCAACCCGTCAACTAAGTTCCTCCTAATTTTGCCCACTTTTCCCGAACTTCGAACGTAACTAACCGGGACCCTAAACCTTCAACCTCGTAGAACTAACCCGAAACATCGTCCGATTATCCCGAAACCTACCCCAAAAGACTCGTTACAACGATTAGACCAAAACCCTAGTTGACCACTTCCCCGGAAACCGCCGCACGCGCCCCCATGCGCCGCCCAAAGTGTCTGCTCATGGGCCTCACGCGCCAGCACACAGTCACTGTTCATCGTCTTCCTCGAGCAGCCACTGTGTTGGACTGGCGTGGCCGGTTCTCTGCCGTCCGTCATCCATTTTTGTCCCTCTTTCCACCAGTAGCATCATCCTCATCCTAGAAGTCCATTCCCCTACTCCAAACACAACATTCATGCTTCTACCCCGTCATCCCAAGCTCGAACCCGAAACCCACAAAACCCCTGTTTCTCAATCCGGCCACCCGTGCAACCCCCCATCACAGCTTCACCACCAACAGGTTCCTAGGGACCCACTAAATCGACTAGCACTCACCAACTACCTCGACTCGACCTCAGGCTCCAGGACTTAACGTCTGAAACAAAATAGAAAAACAAAGCAAACAGAGGAAGAAGAAAAATTACCTACTGGTCGTCCGCCACCTTGCTCGCCGCCGCGTTCTGCAGGGTTAACAGAGCCTTCCTAACCTTCCCTCGATCCCAATTGGATCAACTTGATCACTGATGCTTGCACCACACCCTCGAAACTTCTCTGTTTTCCCGCGAACTCATACCTCACACACACAACCGTTCTGCCCACGAGTTCCACTCAAAACTCACTCACCAAGTCTTAAACTCTCTCTACTCTCACCCCCCTCACTCACCAGAACACACACTCCCGGCCATTGATCGATTTCTCACCCTCAGCTCAGTCTCTGTTTCTCTCTTGTGCGCGACTACACAAACACACACCCGTTTAAAATCACACCGTGCAAACTTGTAGAAACCTCTAGTCCACTGCCACCTGTAACAATCCCATGGTCCCTAACTCAAAATAACCAAACACACACTGCACACTTGTCCTCATCAGATTGCATAATTCCCAATGTGCAAAAAGACCAAAATACCCTTGTGAGTTAAAATTACCATTTTGCCCTTCGCCGTTCCAGACCCCTATCTCGCCCGTCCAATGTCCGATGAAGGCATGCCGCCTGTCGTTGAACTCGGGACGACAAGATCTACCTAACGCTCCTCGGTCTACATGTAAAAACCTTGTCGTATGGAAAGTCAACTTTTCCCCCTTCTTTAAACAAATTACGGTAATGCCCCCAACCTTCCGAACATCATTACTTCCTCCTCGGATGTCGGAATCGGGCGTGCCACCTGTCTACGGACTCATGACGTCCTGAACTACGTCACCATCATCGACCAATGTCTAATTCACCACCCCAACTAAAAGTCAACATTTTGCCCAATCAGGGGTAAAATCGTCATTTATGCGCTAACGCCCCAAACGTAACCAACTAAACACCGATTAACGTCGCTAATTACTTTACTAATCCCGACCCCCCGGGACGGGTCGTTACACTCGGTGATTGTGATACCCCCCGAGGCCTGTGATTGTGTTTTGAGTTTAAAGACTCGTTGATATCCCGGGAAGGCCTAGTTATTGTGCATGGTTTTGAGTTTAAAGACGCGGCCGCACTTGAGATCCAGTAAACTTGTATGATTGATGCTTTTCACTGGTTTTCAAATGTTTTGGGTTGTGACCGGAATAACATGGTTCTTATGGATTTAGGGCCGAGTGCCTGAATTTTGGTTTTGATTTTTTGATCATTTCCGCACTTATTTTTATATTGTGCATATGGTTGTTTTAAGATACTTGGTTATGCATGCATGTTTTCAAACGGAGGGTGAACCTTGGTTTATTTCGTAAACGGTTTTATAACTCTTATTTTTAGTCCACTCACACTTTTAATGTTTTTAACACCTTCCGGGTTGTGGTGCTAGCACCGGGGCTAACGTTGAGACGGAGGTGAAGGCATAGAGTTTTTCCGTTGCGCGTGTAGCCAGCTCTTAGTAGGATTTTTGTCTTATCTTGTACTATATTATGCTCTGTGCTACTGTTGACTAGTTGTATTATAACTTCTCCCTGGTCTGGCAATGTATATTTCGTGGTTTTCGTATGGTTATTTGGGTCTTTTGGGTTGGGTTGTCAGACGGGAGCAGGGTTCGTCCCGGTTATCGGGGTGATAATCAGGGTGGGTCCTGTCAATCCCCTTGGATTATCGTGGCGTAGTCGTCACCAGCTCAGGGACCATTAGAGTACGCCAGGATCAGCGGTGGTATGCGATGTCTTGATCTCTGCTACAGCCCGCATCCGCGATTAACCTGAAGGGTATTAAAACCATAAAAGCTATGAGTGGAAAAAACAACAGTCTATAAAAATCATTTATATCGAAAAGACATTTATTCCCTTAACGTAAAAGCATGCATGCATCAAAAAATACTTATTTCAAATAATTTCTCGAAAGCAAGATGTATTGCGTCCCAAATCAACACATAGTGAAAAATGCTTCTCAGTTGAAGCCATCATCTCAGTGAGGTCTTAGCCCAAAACCGAATCATACAGGGCCGCAACCCAAAACCGAAATCAAGGAAAAATAGAACGGAACCTTAGCCCAAATCATAGAACACGTGGTAAGACATCCCATGGGAACTCATCCCAATGTTAGTCACAATTCTAATCCTAGCACTTGTGCATATAGCTCAGGACCGTTCACAATCCAAGCATGTCACCGTGAACACATCACTCGCCGCGACCCTCTTTAGATCATCGCTAACACATTGCCGATCGATCTCAGAGACTAACATCAGCACTCCTAAGTCGAGCCTCCCTTGGTCATTGTTTCCCGCGGCTGCTCGACAAAAGGTAGTGCATCGTGACCTCTCCGGAAGGAACACATCTGCAGTCCGAAGGTGAGCGTCATATCATCCGGAACTCACCCGAATGCCATCATCAATAGGGTCTCAAAACACGGAACACCACCAAATGGGTCACAGCCCGAAAAAAATTATGCAACGACACTTCATATTCCAGGGGTCCTCGAATTCTATCAAATCCACAACTGGTTCTCATGCCGAAATATCTTTCATAAAACTCATAACTGGGTCACAGCCCGACTTATCTCACATTTAACTATACTCAAAGTCAAATCTCAAATCTACTGGGATGTACGCCCGAAAGATATTTCCAAACTTGAAAACCAGTTCTTATTTCCAAAACACTTTCAAATCATCGTACAACTGGGACTCATGTCCGAATCTCGATTTCACTATCTTTGTAAAATCCTCAAAACCATAAATTAGTTCCTCGATTTCACGTATCTCCGTGAAACTTTCCAAATCACATAAAACACAAACATGTAGCATAGTAGGCCGAAGCCCAAACATCATATTAAACAGAAATCTCGAACTACGTGCAATATCGCATTTTCCTTCGAAAATGCCCAATAATTCATATTTTAATCACATGCACTCATGGCATCTCAAAACATGTTCATAACACATATAAAACATTTATGCATGCATCATATTCATAAAACAAAGTCCACTCACAAACTGTCCATGTTGCACATCGATACGCGTGCCATAAGCCTCTCCGGGCTAATCCAACCTCTCCAGGTCATCTAGACCTGTCCAAACATACTCAAAGGTTACTAAAAACCTAGAAAATTCCATATTAAGAACCCCTAACATTCCCAAAAAAGTCAATGTGCCCCGAACACGCTTCCCTAGGCTTTAAATGTCAATTTGCCAACCAAATAATTTTTGATCGACTCGAAACTATCACTATTAGATTCGTATCATCGAAACCTTGAATATGGTCCTGGTCCTACCTCAAAATGTGTGACCATGCACCCCCACACGAGGGTCAAAGTGGATGGTCAACGTTGACCAACAAGTCAACATTGACGTCAGCAATGTCAACGCTGACGACAGTAGTGAACAGTAAAGTCAACTGTTGACGTCAACAGTGACGTCATCTGACATCTGACACGTGTCAGTCCAACACGTTAGGTCTTACAAGATGACATCATCATCATCCCTGACCTCTGTCCGGGTCGACTCGGTTCACTATTCTGGGTCGTGTAAACCCTCAGACCTGGCTCGACTTTTTCTCTCTGGTTCTTGGTTCGATTTTGAAACCGTTGCTTCCAATCTCTTCGTCTCAATCCCAGCAAGGGATCCATATGATCAAAACCATAGAAAATAGCCTAGAATTTTATCTAGAATTGATGAACAGTCCAGCCAATTTTCCTCCGTCGACAGCCCTCGATTCCGGCCACCTCCGTCTGTTGTTTTGATCCCGTTGAAGTCGTATGGTCCCTGGGAACCTATTTTGGTCATTAGAACAATCCAACAAACCCTCTAAACCTAACCTAAAATTTGGACCCATAAAATTGATTTTGGGTTTAACTGGTCGTGGTTCCTCTGCTGAGCACCGTTGTCCCTCCATTGTCTGTCCAACTCAGCCTCTCATTCACAGTCATTCAGTCATCACAGGAGGGAATGAGATGGGGTGGAGGTATTTTAGATTGCACGGTTTTGGGGGCTTTTAGGTTTAGTTGGTCGAATGAAACAGATAAGGATGAAAGGGATGTGTGCATGTATCTGTGTTAGGTGAGCAATGGATGAGTGACACATGTCACTCATCCATTGGGCTTGTTCAAAATATCTAGGGCCCATAATAGGACAAAAGTCAATTTTGCCTCGTAAAATATGCCACCATAAATATTTCCTGAAATCCTCTGTGACCCGTATCTTTTTCGTCGAATGTCCGATTTGGATGTGCCGTTTGTCTACCGACTCGTATCGACTCTATCCACGTAACAGTCCTCAGTCCATGTGCATTGGACCTCTCGGATAAAAAGTCAACTTTTTACCCTCATCTAGGTGTAAAATCGTAATTTCACCCAGAACGTTCGACACTCTTCAACTAATCCCCGATTAGCCTTGCTAATCCACAATTAAATCTTAATTAATCCCAAAAATTTGGGACGGGTCGTTACAATCTTCCCTCCTTAAAGAATTTCATCCATGAAATTCAAACTAGCCCAATTCCACAACCAAACCGTGGAAATCCAATCCTGCCTCCAACTCGGCCACTCTCGTGTAAACGTACACATCTGATACAACCACACATTGGCTCGTAAGTCTCACTCGAGACACCGACACTCGTCGATCTTGCCTATCACTCACTGCGAGAGGTCTTCCTTACTAAGTTGACCTCGTAGTCGGCTTTTCAGCTTGATGGTTCTTCTCATCTGGCAATCGAAACTGACATCCTACTCAGCGTCTGATTAGACAAATATCCGCTAGATCCTGCCGTCACAATGGCACGAATCTCACCTCGTAGGCCATACTCAAATTTTCAGCATTTATAGGCCTCGGTACTCACATCAGCCAACTCATTCGTTTTCCCATACTCAGGCTGACACTCAGTGCCCATAGAGATACAACTCTCTTCTAAAAGCCTCCAAGTCCAACATAACTATCGTGACTAGCTGAAAACTCCGGCTCTACTACGTTTTCACTGCGCCACTCTGATCTCGACTCACTCTCGAGTCCCCACATCGTATCTCAGGTCAGTCAGTAACCTACACTGAAATCTTGACTCATCTTGAGTCCCAAACTGTCGTCTCACGTATCCTATCGATACACCATCGACATCTCACCCATCCTAGGTGTATCTGGACCCCATTGAATACTTGCCTCAGCAGAGGTAATCACACAAATAAAAACACTAGGGATCCTCTGGCCCACATGGCCCTGAGCTCTCGGCTCACATAATCACTAAACCCTCTCAGTCCACTCTGCTCGAGCACACAGTATTCGACATCCAGTCATCATATCATCATGTCGGAACATATCTGATCATAGTCCTAGTCGAACTGTCACCATCAGATCCTGTCAGGACCCGTCCCCAATCCCTCTAGGATTAACGAGAAACGCCCATGATCCCGTCTGACACGGAGTGCAGAGTGTGACGACCAACTAGGTCTAACCGATAAGTACAACCTCGACTGCAGAGTGCAGTCCCATCACTAAAGCTGACATGACTAGACCTGACATGACCGAACATGTCCGAACATGACCGAACATGTTCAAATATGACATGACCAACCGACAGTCTCATCTCCGAAAAGCCGTCAAGTCAAACCACTCGCCAACTCATATTTTTGAACCATACACCTAAGGTAGGGTTCCACGATCTCACCTAGAGTCTCCTTGAACCCAACTGCTCCCAGCAGTATATCCTTTTAACTCAACAATATCTGACCATCTGATTGTCACAATTCCCAACCAGTCGTCAAAATCGATCCTACAACGTCGTGAAAGACGATCCCAACTAACCATTTCACGATCAAAACTCCAAAGTACTATTACGTTCTCCTTCCGTAGGGTCCTACATTGCCAACCATGACAGAACCATGGCAACCCCGGCATCAGATGCCTAACCAAGACATTCCACGATTCAATCCTACTAACTATCGTACCGGCATCCCAACTATCAGGTTGATAACGAACTGTAGCCCATTAAGACATCACATCCTCGACCTGCGCACTACTCCAAGAGCTACATGGTTGCTCGAATAGAGACAACCTCGCTCTGATAAGAAATCCTATGCTCTGATACCACCTGTCAGGACCCGTCCCCAATCCCCCTGGGATTAACGAGGAACGCCCCTGATCCGTCTGACACGGAGTGTCAGACAAGGGAAATTTCCAACCTTTGCCCTCTCGGCTATCAGACTACGCCGGGATCCGGAGGAGGTATGTGATATCTCGGTCTCTGCTACAGTCCGCATCGTATCCAACCTGAAGGGTATTGAAAACAGAAAGAATTTGAGTGGACAAAAAAGTAATAAGTTTGTAAATACATTTAATAAAGACCTTTATACCCTTCACTAAAAAGCATGCATGCATAGTAAAACCATTTATCCAATCACATAAGTTTAAACAATTATAATCATACGGGCTCCTGCCCAAACCATTCACAGAAAACCATAACATAGTAAACATATGTGGGATCTCAGTCCAAATCCATTTATCATCATAAAACACAATTTCCCAAACTTGAAATCATGTTTATCCATTATATTTCATATCACCGAACCTGTCACAGTAATTTCGAGCTACGTGCGTGCTAACCGAGGTCTCAAACCCAAGTCTCTCCAGGGTCCACCCAGGTCAAAGTCTGTAGATCAATGACCCTCCCTAGAGGTAACGAACCATTCCTTTCCTGAGAGTAAGGAACCCAACTGGGGGGCGACTCCACTCAGTCAGTGCTCCGGGACTACTTCGGGGTCCACCCAGTCCAACGACCCTCCCCAGAGGAGACAATCATATATAAAGGATGGCATATGAAAAACTTTTTGAAATTATTCTTTAAACCTTTCAAGGATTCATGCCCGGCCCTCACAAGCCGTCATGAACCATAAAATCCTTTCAAGGGTTCATGCCGGTTCCCATAAATCCATTTCAAGGGTCCATGCCGGTTCCCATAAACCGTCATGAACCATAAAAACCATTTGTAAAACATAGCTGGGCCCTAGGCCCGAATCCACATACAAACTGGACCTCCGGTCCGAATCGCAAACCAACTGGGCCTCCGGCCCGATGACTTGTTAAATCAAATGGACCTCAACTCCGAGAGTTCGTAAGTCAAATGGGTCTCGTGCCCGAGTTTACCTTTTCAAATCTAAAACCATTTCATGAAATCATATCCAAAACCATAAGTACGGAAAATCAGTGTAAAACCGGAAAACCTCTATTTACGTGCAAGCATGTAAATCGCCTCGAAATGCGTGAAATCATATAATTCACAACCATCCAATTCAACATCATAGAATCACATTCATAATCCATATAAAATATTTATGCATGCATCACAGTTTAGAAATCAAGGTCCACTCACATATCGTCCTATGTTGTTGCCTCGGTTTACGTGCCATAAACCTCACCAGGCAAATCATCTTCACTGGGACTCCCAAACCTGTCCAAATCAATCTAGAGGGTTACTAACTACCTTATTAACCTCTCATTGAAGCCCCGTAATTTTCCCGAATTTTTAACTATTTTTAATCCCGATCCGAAACCTTCCGATACCCCGAACATTATCGAGACGGTGTCCGATCGACACGAAACCAGTCACAAAATGTTCGTTACATCGAATAGAGTGTTTCATATGTTGAACACTTTTCCAAATTATGGGCCATGCGCCCGCACTGCCCCATGAAGGTCCTGCGCGTGAAGCTCACGCGCGACACTATTCACCATCTTCAACCCGCAATGAACCGGGTTCATTGGTTCTGGACCAGCCAAACCGTTTTGGACCGGTTCAACGTCTAAACACCCCCATTTTTGGTCCATTTTCCTTCCTTTCAATCCCAAAAGTTTTCTAATCTCATTTCACATCATTTTAGCATTTAAAAACATAAGAAAAACCTTAGAAACCCGTACCTTGACCACTTGGTTTCCACGGCCTAGAAACCCGTCGCCGTTCAAGGCGGTTGCACCGTCCTCCACCATTCCTCCTTATTCAAACCTTCCTATTTAGCTGCCAAAAAGCCAACCCTATTAACAGAATCGATTAAAAACCTCCCATACTCAAACTCGAATTTCAAACCTACTTACTCAAGGTTTTCGGGTTTTCCCCGCCCTGGCCACCGCCGTGAGCCACCGTCCTTGTCGTCTCAGTCCTTCATCACCTCAGTCTCTCAATATCTCTCTGGTCTCAGTCGTAGGTGATGAGGGAATGTGTGCTACTTCGGTTTTTGAAGGAAGAAGAAGAAAATGGAATGGTGGTTTCGGGTTTGAATGAAGAAAAGAGAAGAAAATGTTGATATCTAATGAGAGAATGGAGGATTTGATGAATGGTGATGATTGGTTGAGGGATGGAATGGATGGCTAGGATTTAGTGGCATTAAGGATTAAAATATAAATTAATATTATTTAATTAGCGAGATCCCCTTTTTAGGGAAATTGGCCAATGGGATGAGTGACACTTGTCACTCATCCATGGGTCCCACCAAAATATCTGAACAATCAGATATTGCCAAGTAATCATCGTCTCGAAGTACGTGCATAGTGAAATCGAACTTCCGTGACCCAAAACTTTCCCGTTCGAAGTCCGATTTCAGTGTGCCTCCTGTCTATGGATTCGTATCTTCCCAATCTACATAATAGTCCTCGGCCCTCGGCCATTGGACCTCCCAGTCCAAAAGTCAACATTTTGTCCCTTTTAACTAAAATTACCAAAATGCCCTTGAACTTCCGAACGTCATAACTTCTTCCTCGAATGTCGAAATTGAATGTGCCACCTGTCTATGAACTCGTGACGTCCCGAACTACGTCATGGTCATCGGTCAAAGTCCATTTGAACGCCCAACTGAAAAGTCAACATTTTACCCATTTTATGGGCAAAATGGTCATTTTGCATCGTTCGTCCGATTTTGCTCAACTAATCACGGATTAACCTCACTAATCGTGATTAGTCACTAATCTAATCTTGGAATTCGAGACGGGTCGTTACAGATTCAATCTGATCACCATCTCATGTCCATCTAGGACTCTATCTATTAGACAAAACACTCATCCTCTCTGGTTACTCTCAACCCAAACATACTGGTTAATTGTGGTGAATCCCATCGTCTAACGTGCACTACTCACAGGTGCACCCACATCATGTCAATCATCATGGCACTACCAGGCCTGCTTAAGGACTGCACTTCAGCAACGTCCAACCATTTACTACCGTCCATGCTCTAAACCTGACTCGGACCTTAACCGTTCGTCACCAGGCTAACATCACTCCATCACAATCTCTATCCTCATATCCAACTCGAGGTATCGACAATTCATCTCTTCCTGATCGATACCCATGTATCGTCCTCGTCTCATACTAATTCACATATATAACCTCTGTCTTATATTCTCATATCTCATCATTCTTGCGATCCAAACTCGCTTTGATTTACTCGACTCACGGTCACCCCAATCTTCTCAATCACCTCGATCATCTTGATCGTCACCACACGGCTCAATCCTTTTTAGGTCACTACTAGCCCTCTCAGTCAATGTAACATGACCCATAATACCAACATGGGCCTACGACCTCGGACACTCACTCGTCACATCCAGTGATGCTACGTACCATCTACTCTTCAAGTCATTCAAATTTTACATACAGCCTAGGTGTTCGGTTCTTACACCCTCTTTGAACTCTTTAACTATCATATCACTCCTCGTTATCCCACGTAGGGAAGAATCAAGGATGATCCAAAATAATGACATCAAAATTCATCCTATGTCATCCCGTGGCACCAAGCACTATCTACTAAAGAGCAGAAAACGAGAAGTCTCTCTCATCAACTTCGGAGTACCCATTCACTAATATGGAAGCAAGTACTCGTCTCATTGTCTCAATCACAACTTCTCTTGTCCACTGATCCAATGACAATCATGGGTCCACTAATCAATATGTGATCACCGTACTAGTGACACCCAACATCATCTGATACAGAGCAGAAAATGATAATCTCTTTCACCGACTTCGGAATCAAGAGAAGTTGCAACCATGTTGGAAGCATATCCATCTTTTCCAACGGATGGACTTTCTAGTCCCGAACTCACTCGGACAACATCCAGCTATGTGTCCCGTAAACTGTCCAATCACCACTTTGTTATCTCCATCACATCTGTCCTCTCAAATACTGCTGGGGAGAGTCCCAACACATTTCAACCACTACTGGACTCCATCCAGTCCACCTTATCCGAGATCCCGCTGTGGAATCTCAAGTCTCACAATCCTATCAACAGCCAAGCCCGAAGCTCTAACCAACCAAACGGAAAAAAACGAAGTCACCTCTTCCGACAAAGAGTATTCTCTGATAATTACTATAATGCTAAATCCTTTTATCCAAACTAAACACTTCCATTGATTCTTTTCGGCTTCTTCGATCACCACCACCGCCTGCAGACTAAACCCAGAAACGTTCCACTATTGAGACTCTTTCAGGACCCGACCCTCATCGGTCAGGACCCGACTAATCTAGCACCATATTGTCCGTTTTGGGCCTCGTCCTCACGGTTTTGTTTTCGGAAGCTCACGGTGCAACTTCCCAGGGGGTCACCCATCATGAAATTGTACCAGCCTCAACTCACTTAACTTTGGGGTTCCAATCCCAACCAAAGCCACTTGAGCTCCCAAAAGGCCTAGTGCTAGATATGTGTGTGCATACACCTTTAAAGCACACCACCATCCTCTCCCAGACCATTCCCCCCTCGCAGGAATGTGGGATCGTTCACCGTTCCCTCCAGGACACGAGTCTACCCCCTTAGGGCCCAGCGTCCTCGCTGGCACACTTCCCGGCCGGGGTCTGGCTCTGATACCAAATTTTCAGGACCCGACCCTCATCGGTCAGGACCCGACTCATCTAGCACCATATTGTCCACTTTGGGCCTCACCCTCACGGTTTTTTTTTCGGGAGCTCATGGTGCAACTTCCCAGGGGGTCACCCATCATGAAATTGCACCAGCCTCAACTCGCTTAACTTTGGGGTTCCAATCCCCCCCAAAGCCACTTGAGCTCCCAAAAGGCCTAGTGCTAGATAGGTGTGTGCCTACACCTTTAAGGCACACCACCATCCTCTCCTAGACCATTCCCCCCTCACATGAATGCGGGATCATTCACCCTTCCCTCTAGGACACGGGTCTTACAGACTTCGTACTTGTGTGGTCAACTCACCGCAGGTACCAACCGCTCAACACGTAATATCCACTAATCGATCCACCTCAGGATCCGGTCCATAAGTACCACACTCTTGGTAACTTGTCGAATCAATCACAAACTAGGATTATCACTAACCCAGCTGCTCACTGCAGCAGATCCATCCTGATCGATCTATCGCTCTCGACTCCTAAAAGTTGCCGTACTCCGATTCTGGTACATAACCAACCAGTGACCACGATCCAACGATCTCGTACTATCGTAACTCTACGGCTTCCAACCGTTGGGTCCACAAGAATTTGGCCATACTCAGTGCTTAACACTGCACAATAACTATATGCCACACTCACAGCACACCATGCCACACCACATTCATACTGTGGCATCCTCTACCAATCAAAATCCCTTCGGGATTCAACACACTGAAACATGGCATCTCATGCCAAATAGGACCAAACATTCCTATTCCCAACAGTCTCAACTAGGGTCGTCCACGACCTCCACTGATACCACTTCGGCACAATCCCCAATCTGACATGACCACTCAACTGTCCCGACTCTCTAAGTCGTCATACTGGGACAACTGGTTAACTAGGTCCCATCCACTAGTAACACTACGGCTCCAAGCCGTTAGATTCACATGAACGTTGATCCTACTCGGGATCAAACCTCACTAAAACATGGCATCATGTGCCAATCAAACCATAAACCATCGCACCTCATACCAAACATAACCTGACCAGGGTTCGATTCCACTGAATCCTCATACTCTTACCCTAACTATCAGGTTGATGACGGGCTGTTACCACTGCAAAAACATCACATCTAGCACCTACATGTCACTCTAAGAGCAATCTCATGCTCTGATACCACCTGACAGGACCTGTCCCAATCCCCCTCGATTATTGTGGGATGTGCCTGCTCCCGTAGGACATCGCGTGTCAGACCAGAGATAAACTCGTCACCCGCTCGGGGTCCATCAGAGTACGCTAGGATCGGCGGTGGCATGTGACGTCTCGATCTTTGCTATAGCTCGCATCCGAGATTAACCTGAAGGGTATTAAAACCATAAAAGCTGTGAGTGGACAAAACAACATTTTAAAAAAATTATTTATATCGAAAAGTCGTTTATTCCCTTCACGTAAAAGCATGCATGCATCATAAAATAGTTATTTCAAATACTTTCTCGGAAGCAAGACGTATTACTTCCCAATTCAAAACATAATGAAAAATACTTCTCAGTCGAAGCAATCATCTCAGTGGGGTCATAGCCCAAAATCGAATCATATAGGCCGCAGCCCAAAACCAAAATCAAGGAAAACTAGAACGAAACCTCATCCCAAATCATAGAACACATCCCATGGGAACTCATCCCAATGTTAGTCACGATTCTAATCCTAGCACATGTGCATATAGCTCAGGACCGCTCACAATCCTACCATATCGCCGTGAACACATCACTCGTCACGACGCTCTCTAGATCATCGCGAACACATCGCTGATCGATCTCAAAGACTAACATCAGCACTCCTAAGTCGAACCTCCCTCGATCATTGTTTCTCGCGGCTGCTCGACAACAGGTAATGCATCGTGTCCTCTCCGGAAGGAACACATCTGCAGTATAGAGGTGAGCGTCATATCATCTGGGACTCCCTCGAATGCCATCATCAATAAGGCCTCAAAACACGGAACATCACCAAATGGGTCACAGCCCGAAAAACAGTGTCCAACGACACTTCATAGTCCAGGATTCCTCGAATCCTATCAAATCCACAACTAGGTCTCATGCGCAAAATATCTTTCATAAAAGTCATAACTAGGTCGCAGCTCGACTTATCTCACGTTTCACTACACTCTAAGTCAAATCTCAAATCAACTGGGTCATACGCCCGAAAGATATTTCTAAACATGAAAACCAGTTCTCATTTCCAAAACACTTTCAAATCATCGTACAACTGGGACTCATGCCCGAATCTCGATTTCATGCATCTCCGTAAAATCCTCAAAATCATAAATCAATTCATCTGTTTCACGCCTTTTCGTGAAACCTTCGGAATCACATAAAACACAAACACGTAGCATAGTCGGCCGAAGGCCAAACTTCATATAAAATAAAAATCTCAAACTACGTGTAATATCACATTTTCCTCCAAAAATGCCCAACAATTCATATTTAAATCATATGCACTCATCGGATCTCGAAACATGTTCATAAACACATATAAAACATTTATGCATGCATCATATTCATAAAACAAAGTCCGCTCACATACCGTCCATACTGCGCCTCGATACGCATGCCATAATCCTCTCCGGGATAATTTGACCTCTCCGGGTCATCCAGACCTGTCCAAAATATACTCAAAGGTTACTACCAACCTAGACAAGTCCATATCAAGAACCCCCAACATTCCCAAAAAAGTCAACGTCTCCCTAAGCTTTAAACCTCAATTTGACCAACCTAACGATCTCTGATCGACTCGAAACCACTACCATTGGATTCATATCATTGAAACCTTTAAAATAATTCTAGTTCCACCTCAAAATATGTACCCAAGCGCCCCCACTTGCGGGTCAACGTTGACCAAAAAGTCAACGCTGACGTTAGCAGTGAACAGTAAAGTCAACGGTTGACGTCATCTGACATCTGACACGTGTCAAGTCTGACAAGTTGACATCATCATCATCCCTGACCTCTGTTTGGGTAGACCTGGTTCACTCTTTTGGGTCGCGCAGACCTGCGAACCTGACTCGACTTTTTCTCTCTAGTTTTGGTCTGATTTCGAAGACGTTTCTTCCAATCTCTTCATCTCAATCCCAAGAAGGGATCCATATAATCAAAACCGTTGAAAACAGCCTTGAATTTTACATGGAATCGATGAAAAATTTGGCTAATTTTCCTCCGTCGATAGCCCTCAATTCCGGCCACCTCTATCCTTGGTTTTGATCTCGTTGTTTACCTAGCCGTGGTTCCTCCACTGCGCACCGCCGTCCCTCTATCGTCCATCCAACTCAGCCTCTCACTCACAGTCACTCAATCATCATATGAGGGAATGAGATGGGGTCGAGGTGTTTTGGGTTGCACGATTTTGGGGGGTTTCACTCAATCATCATAGGAGGGAATGAGATGAGGTGGAGGTGTTTTGGGTTGCACGGTTTTGGGGGGTTTCATTTAGTCATCATAGGAGGGAATGAGATGGGGTGGAGGCGATTTGGGTTGCACGGTTTTGGGGGGTTTCGGGTTTGGTTGGTCGAATGAAACAAATGAGGATGAAAGGGGTGTGTGCATGTAACCTGACAATGGAAGGGTCAGTGTCTGCTCTAGATATGGATTGAAAGGAAAAGGTGAAATCGCCAATGCCTCCCGATGAGGTTAGTCCAAACAAAGCAGACATATCTAAAAGAGTTGGCTTCATTGGTCTGAAATGAAGGTATTAGTACTATTATCCAAGAAACAAATGGTCGCATTAAAAAAATTAAAGTCAGGAGGAGTGTAAATGGTAGAAAGACTCACCAGATGGTAAATTCCATTGATTCATAGCTCATCAAAGTATCACCACTTCATACACTGAATCCATAAACCCCAAATGTTCGAATAACCCAGATCATACACTAAAGGGAAAAGATGTCCCCAATTCCAACGAAGCTGTTCCTATGAATACAGTTGCTGCTAATAGCTTGAGGAAGCTCAATTTTTTTTTGAAATGAGTAGTAAGAGGAACCACATTAATCGAGATAGGGCCACGCCAGCTAGGACCAAAGGAAAAATGATGCCCTGAGTCGATCATGTAATAGGTATCACCGATAATGTCGCCATTTTCCTTAGAAGTTATTAAAACTTCTTGAGAGGTGGTGTCATGTTCTTGAAAACCCAAACTAAAAATTCTTGGAGAAATGGCATTCGACTCTAGAACTAGAAGGGCTGGAGCTTCCGTTTTGTTCCTTCTCTTTGAAACAGGCTTAAGGTGTTAGGACCCGACCCTCCTCGGTCAGGACCCGAATCATCTAGCACCATATTGTCCGCTTTGGGCCTCGCCCTCACAGTTTTGTTTTCGGGAGCTCATGGTGCAACTTCCCAGGGGGTCACCCATCATGGAATTGCACTAGCCTCAACTCGCTTAACTTTGGGGTTCCAATCCCCCCCAAAGCCACTTGAGCTCCCAAAAGGCCTAGTGCTAGATAGGTGTATGCCTACACCTTTAAGGCACACCACCATCCTCTCCTAGACCATTCCCCCTCGTAGGAATGTGGGATTGTTCACCGTTCCCTCCAGGACACGGGTCTTACATAAGGCCCATGACTTTTAGAAGAAACAGTGAAGGGACAAAAGTTTATTTACCGATTGTAGCAGAGATGGAAAGAAGCATGAAGTTTTAAACTGCGAAAATGCAAAAGGTGGGTCCGATGAAGTCACAAGTAGTGGTTCATAGTGGATTTGAAAACTTTTTAAAATCAAAATCTTTCGAATTCAAAGGGTAATGTTCACACCCAAAAATATCCACCTTGGGCCGAAGGCAAGGAACCTGCCAAATTAAAGACCCAAGACTCTAAAAAGCCCATCCTAATCCACATCCACTTGAGAAAATGAGGAAGTGGGAGGCGTGAAAGAGGCAATTAGGCTCTATCAGTACCGAAACTATTAGAAGGCAAAAGAAATGGGTGCAACAAAGTCTCCACATGCAAGTCCACATGGAAGTTCCATGTGGCAAGTATGGCTCACCTCAAACTACCTATACAAAGAGAAGAATTATTCTTCTTAAGAGACAGCTAATCAATTAAGCAAACATACAAATTGATCAAACTCAATCAATTTCAAACAAATATATACCCTAACAAGTTTTTTTATTCAAAAGCTCGCCTTTTTAGGCACAACCTATTTTTTTCGATCTAGGATCAATATTCAATTCTCTTTTCAGGCCTTTCAGTTCTTATACTAAGAACAAACAAGGTGTCCCTTCATTTCGACTTCCACCCCGAGTTTAGCTTTGAAGACTTTCCAACAACCACCTTTATCCTGACTTTCTTTCACAACTAATTTTGAAGCCCACCTTACACCAAACTTTTTCCGACTGCCACGCAAATCAGTCTTTGAGGCATCCAAACACCCAAATCTCCACGTGATCACATCATCTAAGTACTCTGCCAACTTATGGCATGATTCGAACTGATGTTCATCCAGTTGATGGTTTCTTGAACAACCTGCCTTCTCACGGCTTTGATTGCAAAGGAAATAGTTTACTTTCAACACTTATAATTTACCATCTACTTTTAGTATTTAAACATTTACCTTTAAAATGTTTGTACTTCATCTCCACTATAACACAATTGAATTCTTTAAGTTTGATCATGATATTCGGAATATAACAATCAAAATGTTTTATGGCTGATTCTAAATCATAGAAACATCCTCGGGTTCTGGTTCGATATCATCATTCCAACTTAAATAAGTTTATCTGTTTAAATGTTATATAATTTAATAGGAAGCTTCTACAATGGACATTTCGAACATAATCTGAATTTGGACTGGACTAGGTAGAAAATTTATTAAAATCCTTGAATACGTTAAGAAGAATGCATAGAAAAGAACGATGCAAGCCATTTTCCCGCTTGTCTCACAATCACTTGATTACAAGAAAGTTTCTTAGGTCACAAACGAAATTTATTCAAACCTTCTAATGGCAAGCCCACTTTGAAGGCAGTTAAAAGCCTATTTACTAGTCAAGCTCATCTAGGGCAAGACCATAACACCAAGATTTTCAAGCCCACATCTTTCAGTCTACTCCAAATTAGTCATTATTCCACCCATCCACAGAGAAGAATCCCCAAGTGAGTCTTCTTCTTCGAACGCAAGACGACCCCTCGATCGAGAGCCACCGAATGGTGACCCCGGACCCACCATGACGATTTTCAGTCAAAGTAAGTATATTATTTTTATTATTTTTTTGTGTCTTAATGATGGTTGGAGGTACCTTTGTCCATTGAGCCACGAAGAAAGATGGCAAGCAAATTAGATGGAGATTGACGAAGTTGAGAATTGTATTACCAGAAGAGCCTCCACATCAGGCTAGCTAAATTTTTGGATAAATTTAACTTAAAATGACTCAAAAGTTATTAATAGCTAGCCACTTTTTACAGCTACCAAAAGTAGACTCTCTATAAAAACATAACTTTCATATAACAACTAGTTTTTAACGTAATTTTTTTCACGGTTCAAATAAATATGTGTATTTTGGGTGCAAAATCGATCTAGCCCATAATTTGGGCATACATATATAGCTAGTTTTTTACTAGTTCAAGTAGCTATGTTCATTTTAATGGTAAAATTGGATAAAACGAATTAGGAGCCAAACTCAATAGTTAAAATTTCAAATAGAAATCCATATCAAGAGAAAAAGAGAATAACAACTCTAAACTTCAAGTCCTTATCTGGGAGATAATATATGTTGAGAATGATATTTTTCGCCTCTAAGAAAGTAATTATTATCATTTTACTTAATGTTACCACCATAGTTTATGGTAAAACCTCTATTTACTTCTTTCTTACTCCTAATTTTTTAATGTGTTAAAATTATCATACTCAAGCTATGTTCGTTGCAACTCGACCTTCCTAATCATCACCTGAAAACTATGAAATATCAAAACCTCTATTTCTCAACAATCGGAAAGAATCAAACTTTTTACAACTCTATAAAAATTCTAAGTCAATTGATGACCCGAAAATTAAAAAAAATATTGAAAACTCGTTTCTTTTCTTTGAATTTTCTATAATCCACCAAAATTTATAGTTTGTGAATGCAAATAATGATGAGTTTTGACAATAAAGAAAGAGTTTGTGAAGTATAAATGATGAAGAGAATGGAGGATGGAGGAGAGAGGAGAGAGGAGAGAGAAATGAGATGAAGATATAGCTAGCGAGAAGCGACTAACAACTAATAGCTAATCTCAATAGAAAAATTAAATTTTAGGTTAAATTTATCTAATCTGCAATTGAAAAATTAAATTTTAGGTTAAATTTGACTCCTCCGTTTTAGATGCTCTAAGGAAAATATTAATTAAAGCTTTTATAAAGGTAACTTTGAACAATTTTTGCATAAAATATTAAGTAGAATTTTCAAATTTATTTCTGCGTAGAAAGTTTATTGGGTAAAAAAAAAAAATCCAAATTTGCGTATAAAGAAGCACAATGACTAAACGAAAAAAAAAATTAAACGGAAAAAGAGTTTTTTTTTTACGAAATTTTAGAGTTAATTTATTGAAAATAGAACATATAAAATGGAATTAGCTTTCTTTTACTTCTGTTTAACTGTTAAGCCCTCTGCGCATAAAGTGAACTGGAAATAATTGCGGGAAGGGGAAGCGGAAGCGGAAACGGAAACGAAAGGAAACGATTGCGTATTTCATTTTGTAAAACCCTAAAACCCAAAACCCTTTTCTAATCTGCGAGTGAGAAGAAATCAGACACGAAAACGATGGCAACATGGACAAATCTGAACGAGCTCATCCCCACGACGTGGTCGACAATTTCGCCCCCATTTCACCAACACAAAGCATTGCCTTCCTCCAAGACATGTACATCTCTCAGTAGCAAAAGAAGAAGTGCATTGAAACGGCAAGGTGTTGGGGTTGTCAGCTGTTCATTTGCGCCCATGGAATCGGCCAAGATTAAGGTGGTCGGAGTCGGTGGGGGTGGCAACAATGCCGTTAATCGCATGATTGGCAGTGGTCTACATGTGGGTTTTATTTTATTTTATTTTATTTTCTGCGTTCTTTGCTCACACTTTGGAATCACCGCCTTTTCTCTGTAGTTAGGACCTGTAACTGTGCATAAATAGGTGGCTTGGACTTCGCATTTTGTAAATTGTTTGTATTTTAAACATGTAAGTTCTTGGGTTTTTGCAATATATTATCGTTGTGTTTTTTACTGGTTAAAACTTTTTGATGTTTTTTCTTTTTTGTTTCTGATACTGGTTGGCATGAGAATTTAGGTCCAAAACGAAATTTCTTCCTAAAATGTTGTTAAAACTTCTTTGATTATTTATTGCAATGACTTGATTACTGATGATATGCTGCTTATTTTGACATTAGGGTGTTGATTTCTATGCCATTAACACGGATGCTCAAGCACTATTGCAGTCTTCTGCTGAGTACCCACTTCAAATCGGAGAGCTTTTGACTCGCGGACTAGGTCCGGTACTCTCCATTTGATCTAGTAAAATATCCGTTCTTTGTGTGTGTCTATATATAAATATATTCATGATGTATATATGGATATTCTAGAGTAATGTGGTACCACATTTTATATTTTCACCTGTATTTGTTGGTGTTTATAGATCAGTGTTCCGGATTTGTTATATTCTCTATGAGGCCCTTGATTTTAATTATTTGATAGAGATGCAGGTACCGGTGGTAATCCACTTCTGGGGGAGCAAGCAGCTGAGGAATCAAAGGAGGCCATTTCAAATGCTCTTAAGGGCTCAGATCTTGTCTTTATAACTGCTGGTATGGGTGGAGGCACAGGGTCTGGTGCTGCTCCTGTTGTTGCTCAGATATCCAAAGAGGGGGGCTATTTGACTGTTGGTGTGGTTACTTATCCTTTCAGCTTTGAAGGGCGTAAAAGATCCTTGCAGGCAGGTGTCAGTTGGCCCTTATTTTATATCTTGATTTTTATACATTACATTGGCAAAGTTCAAAAGTGCATATAAAGGACCTCCATTGATAAACTCTTGATGCATTTTCCTTGAATTATTCAAAACAAATGTCTCCTTTCCGAATTATTCAAAACAAATGTCTCCTTTCCAAACGCTTGACAAATGTCTCCTTTCAGGCATTCGAGGCCATTGAAAAGCTGCAGAAAAATGTTGACACTCTTATAGTGATACCCAACGATCGCCTTCTTGATATTGCTGATGAGCAGACACCACTTCAAGATGCTTTCCTTCTTGCTGATGATGTTTTACGTCAAGGTGTGCAAGGAATTTCCGACATAATCACAGTGAGTACTTTTTTGAGAGAACGAAACATTTTAGATGCACAAATTTATTTACCGCAACTTTAATTAGCACAATCTTGTTCTATAATCAGTTAAACTAGACAATCATTTGTGAATAAAAGAGACCAAGATGCTCTTGCTTTATCTGTCCCAAATCAATTTTAGTGTTCTATGACATTTTTCAAGTCGCAAATCCCAAAACGGTAGATCCCCTCATCCTGCTGCAGTTCTAGCTTCCTCCATGCCCAACCAATGCCAAATACAAGGACTGGTCAAATGAAGTGACCAATTTCACTGGCTTACTGTTTTTTGTTTCTTTTATTGCAGATACCTGGACTGGTAAATGTGGATTTTGCAGATGTAAAGGCAATCATGAAAGACTCAGGAACTGCAATGCTTGGGGTAGGGGTTTCCTCGAGCAAGAACCGCGCAGAAGAAGCAGCTGAGCAGGCGACTTTAGCTCCTCTGATTGGATCTTCAATTCAATCAGCTACTGGAGTAGTGTATAATATCACTGGAGGAAAGGACATAACCCTACAGGAAGTCAACAGAGTGTCTCAGGTACACTTCAAAGTCATAAATTCTGTAATCTTAAGGAAGAAAGGACCCTTTAGCTTTATGTTTACAATAAAATCTAATAAGAGCATTCAATTTATTGTGAAGTGCATGTTATCGTATATGTCCTTTAAAACTTTCTGATATATGGCACCCATCATCATTGTATATCTTAAAGGTAATTCTTTCCCCAAATTGGATAAGAAGTGATAACAGTTCAACATGACCCTCAAAGAAAGGAAAAATTATAGGAAATTTCAACAATACATTGTGCCAGAAATGTTAAAAGTCTTCTTAAAACTCCATCCTTGGATACTATTTTCGTGACATTTACATCAAGTTGCCCCATATTTCCCTGAAAATGATTTAAGTGGATCTAAATATGTGGAGTGTGGTCAAGAAGCTCTTCTCGAGGATCTCTCATCATACATTCTCAGATTGAAAAAAAGATGGGGGATGTTTTAAATTGTTGTTCATGGTCAGTGGTGGCTACAGTTTTTCTTTTCTCTTTCCCTGGCCGACTGAAGTCTGCATATTTATTTGAATTTTCAGGTTGTAACGAGTTTGGCTGATCCTTCTGCTAACATAATATTTGGGGCTGTTGTGGACGAGCGGTACAATGGAGAGATTCATGTGACTATAATTGCAACGGGGTTTTCACAGTCATTTCAGAAGACACTGCTAACAGACCCAAAGGCAGCAAAGCTGCTTGACAAAGTAGCAGGTGCTCAAGAAACCAGAGGAATTCCCCTTCCTCTCAAGTCCACCTCGCCCTCTGCCGTTTCAGCAAAATCGCCTCCGAGAAAGCTCTTCTTTTAATTCATTTCGTGTTTTGTTTGGTCCTTTTGTGCATGTTGCCTTGTAATGATATTCAAACTCCAGTTTATGATGTCATTATTGTTCTAGATCGAATCCTTTTCTCTGTTTCCCTTGTTAATATTTATCGCAGTTAATAAGTTTTTTCAAGAAGCAAGCATTAGTGATTATAAAGCGACTCAAATATAAGCGAAACCATGTTGATTCAATCCGTATTCCTCGTGAAAATGTGAAGAAAAGTTTTCCAAAAATTAGAACTTATGTCATGCTTCAAACGCAATGGATTTTGAGCAGATGCTTGAAAGCGACAACGCAAGAAGCTTGCATTATGCACAATGACTAAACGTCCAATGACTAAACATTTGAATAAAGACTATCTGGTAATAAATTATACGAGGAATGAGTTTGTAGAGTGGATGGAAGCATTTCCAGTCGCAATAAAATTATAAACGAATGGCCGCCAGTAGCTGTAGTTGTAGACTTATAGGCATCAAAATGAGGACAAAATTCCAACAAAGCTCTGGAAAGTCTTTATAATATAGTATGGCTTCGTTCAATTTTTTGGGGTCCGTGATACAAGCTATTTTGAATCAAAGCAAATAATTTTGGCAAACAAATGATTTACACATTCTTGAGAACAATAAATACCACAAAAAAAAACATTTAATCACAAGAAAAAATTCAACTCTGATTTGGGAGTGAAGGAGAACAGGCTTTCACCAAAATATTCGAATAATGATGCGAGTAAATGTCCTGCATCTGTCTCCTCTTTCCACGCCTGAGCAAGAACTGCCGTACCCTTCACTGGTGGACCACTAACTAAGCTTCCTGGCATGCGATCTTTCGGTAACTGATGGGGCATGGATGATACACTGGCATTCACACCCCCTACCGATGTGGAAAATCCACCTGCTGCCCCTTGCATGGAGTTCACTGGCATCGCCCCCATTGTGCCATCAGAAGCTAATTTTTTGAGCGGCGGTTGCTGCATCAAGTTGTCTGTGCTTGCTTTGCGTTTATCTTTATTGAATGGAAAGAAGTTAAGCACATGGATGATAGGGGAAAAGTAGATATTCAAGGAAAATCAGGTAAAAAATGTATATCACCATTCTCACACCTTGTTCGCTACAGGCTAAACCTACCATGTGAACTGAAAAACGAATGTTCTCATATAGTTCATTCCAATGCACCTGTCTTACAACGGAACTAATACAAGCGTAATTATTCATACTCCAGTTTCGGTTGGACGTACTGGATTCCAGATTTGGCGTTAGTTTTGGATATTGTACTTTTCTGTATGTTTGTCACAGTAAGAATCAAGAGATTTCCAATTTGGCTGATTTTGTAACTAAAATCCTTTACTAGGGACCTGACAAAAGTTATAGTTTAGATCAAAGGATTCCATTGAGTTGGACCCACATGCAATCCATATCTTCTCTTATGGTAAAGGATCCCTCTTTTTATGTTTTTCCTATACATTTATACATAGATGTATATGCGTATGGGTGCATGAGTAATGTACTCATAACCCTAACTACTGGACGCATGTCACATCACACACACCAAAAACACTATAAATGGATCAATGTATCTACAGTCAGGTACGATAGAAATTAAACAAGTGAAAGGAAGGCATACTTGTCATCCTTGTTGCAACCTTTCCATTGGTCTTCCAGGTGGCATGAACTGGAGGAGACAGCAAACTATGAAACATCTTGAGTTGATCATGCATGCATTGGCCAGTCGCATTCTGGAGAAGTGACAATGTTCGCTCTATTTCATAGTCAATTTGATCAAGTCCAAGCTCATAACAACGCATAGATCATAATATTAACTCACCAGCAATGCTCCATAGACACGCCAAGCTTCATGCTTCTTTGCCCCATTCTTTTGCTTCTCAGGTATCATTTCTGGCTCAAGAAGTTGCATGTATAAATTGAGATTTGGTAGTATAAGCAGGCGAACCTGCTCAAAAAAGAGAAACATCTCAATTAGCTAGAAACCAACACAGAAGAAGTTTTTACTAGGTAATTCAGAAAAATGTATAGAAACAATGACAGCCACATCGGCCAGCTACAAATATTTTCAGAAGATGTTTCCAACAAGAAGACTGCAAGCTTATTAGAAAATCTATGCAATAGAAAAGAAATCAGGAGAGGATACCACACTGGGACCAAGGGCTGCAAGTCCTTGAATTGCGCCATAATGCTGAGATATTGTTTTCGTTGGATCCAAGAAAGCATGAAGCAGAGTCCTTGTCAAACGTGGTTGAAGATTGTGATAAACATGCCCAAATCTGCAAAAATACACTGCTAATAAAATAAAACAAAATAAAAGTATCTAGAAATATTGCGAGAATTTTTAGAACTCTCAATATCTCATTACTCTAAAAGAGACTTGATCTCTCTGCATTACCAATTAATTCAGCAATTTAAATCAAAAAAGGTACATGGCCAGTGTCAAACTAAGATTTACTAAAGCAATAAATCCAACAAACCGAGTGAGCTAGGTAAAGTTAGGACATGGTTCTTGATTTATGGAAAGAAGCCCTGAATATAATATACGTTTGCAAATGTATTTAGACCATATAATCCATTCAATATGCCATTTAAACATTCCCAACTTTAGCTCTGATGTATAATTGCACATTACAAGAATCACCTTGAGACAATATGGACAAGATTTCCCAGAGGATGGGATATGAGAAACCAATTGAAAGTAACAGTAACGTTTCTTCTTTTTGTAGTACACATCATGATGGATAAATATCAACTTGAGGCAATATGGACACGATTTACCGGTGCGTAGTGGATTGAAAGTAAAAATAATTTTTCTTCTTTTTGGTGCATAAATCATGCTAGGTAGTTTTCAGAAACATAAATTGCACAATATTGATCTATTTGTTGCACGTACCTTGCCCTAAACAAATAAATAGGTTTAACAAAAACTAAATAAATCCTCACCTTTTGCAAATCAAAGAAACCAGGTTTGCTGTAAAGTTTCTAAGTTCCCAGTGGTTGTCAGTATACCTATTCCCTAATCTTTTTGCAACAAGGCAGGTAAGAACAGATGGCATCAATTGTTGTAGCTGAGAAAAATTACAAAATTAGATAGCTGAAATCTCAGTTGCAACGAAGCATGTAAATATCAGTGACTGGTCATTATTGAAGATTATATAGCTATAAACTATGTTCTACAAAAGTAGATTGAATTAACTGCTTACATAAGGTTCAATATGTATGTGAGGATTTTGAAGAAAGCTCCGGACAAGACGCATCAAAGCAAATAGGAGAGGGAAATTATTCAAATTTCCTGCAACCTGAGGGGTTTGTAGGAAAACATCACATAAATGCAAAAGTAAAAGCAACCAGTTCCAATAGAAGATGTGAACAGAATGACTACCTCATCAGCAACAAAGCATGTGAAATAAGGAACCAATGCATGGAGTCCTGAATCTGTTTCCAAGCTCATTAATGCTTCTTTAAAGAGGGTGGAACTAGACCTGCGAGTCAGCTCTATAATCTTCTCAAAGTAAAGCTGCAGGGGAAACCACAGAGAAATTGTGGAATTAAATGATATTCTATGCAAAATGTATACAGAACATGGAATAGTATACCTGAAGCTCTCTTGAGAGTACATGCTTAACAGGCAATTTAATGTCCACAGGTAGCCCATCTTCCTTATATTCGAATTTTTTGACATCAGAGTAAGCCGCAAGTGCTACAAAGCAACATACAACGATGGTAAACTTAGATTTCAAAATAAAATAAGTTTTACTTCAAATGCCACACACTGATTACTTTGAACAGTAAGAAAATTATTAGAAATGGATCATATCATCATTAATCACCACAGAATTTAAATAAACAGTTTTTGTAATAGATATGCACATGATAATTAATTGTGTGATATCTATCTCATCATGGTATATTGGCGTAAGCACTTGGTAAAAACCAGAGCCCTTATTTTGCCAAGCAATCATGCAGATACATTTAGTAGTATACCTTCAACAGGAGCATTTTCTGGTATTGCAGGTTGAACACCTTCAATTGCCAGCCAGTGAGCAGTAACTGATACATCAAGTGGTGCTCTTGGTAAAGGTGCTTCGATGACCTATAAACATTATGTGCAATGTAAGAAAGAGATGAGTAATTAATATATTTAGTTTATAAAACCTTGCTTTGAGGTCATTAATATGCTCTTACATCTTTAAATTCCAAGTCCTTGTCATCAATGTAGAACAAATCCTTGTGACCAGCAGCTCTTTTGAACCTCAATGGATCTCCAGAGGCAAAGCCGTATATTGGCTAAAGAAAGTAGAAGGCACGCAAGTCTTTATCTTTTTCTAATGAGAAAATAGGATACAAGCTTAAACAAATAAAGCCAGAAGCTGATAATGAAGGTCAAGCTTTTCAAACTTAAAGACTTTTCTTTCTCAGCACAGTATCTACACATGGGGAAAACATGATACACTAACAGATGCTCAAAGGAAGCACTGAATCACACACCCCAAAAGGGAAAAACAGGGAGAAAAGGTTGGCCAAGACATGAGGACAACTTCTTCTTCATCACTCTGTCAATCACCCGGTAGCCCATTCCACAATACACCAGACTCTGTCACATCGTCCCAAGATTTGATTCCTATTACTTATCATAGTATTGATTAATTTAACCATTTAACATTCCTTTCCCATCTACTTTATTCAACAAGTTCAGGGAAGCATTTTCTGTTTGCTGGTGTCCAGTCTTAATTCCAGGGAGATTCCAGAAAGTCTTCCCTAAAACACTACAAAGTCCATCACGTGTCCTCAGTCACGTGGACCCCGAATACTAATCATGCTACAGAGTAACATAATGAATAAAACAACAGCTAACAAAAAAGGAAAAGTATGAATTACACTGTAAAGTGATTTCTTGTTTAAAAAACAAAAAACAAACTGAAACAATTAAAAGCGTTTAGAACCAAAGAAAATAATCCTGCCTTCCCATCATAATTATAACAATACAATCAAATGAACACCTGAAAGGCAGTCGCATCTGAATAACAGTAAAGCTTACCTCCACATTTCTTAATTTAAGTGCACTATCCACATCATCCGTACTCAGTATTGTTCGCCTTGAGTGGTGCATGCATTTAATTGCCTCCTGAAATTTTAAATTGCCAACCAATTGTTTTGTCCTCAAAAGCTCTTTGTAAGTGGTAACTCGTAAGCATAGGCCAAATAGTGTACTCAACCCTAATTACTTACTCAGTGATATTCTACCTTAATGGAAATAAAAATAAAAATCAAGTAGCTGCTTTATTTGAATTTCTACCTTAAAATATTTCAGCTTGGACAATAGGATTTAGTGTTATGGTTTTGACATAAGAACTTTAAAACACTTGGAAACGTTCAATTTCTATAAGAAATTCTGGAAAGTAAACTAATGATAGTACTTGCTTGTTTGTGACAACAATAATGTTTAACCACTCAACAACACAACAAAATTCCAATTATAACCAAAAAGATAAAGCACAAACCTACTGTATGGAAAATACCTGCATGATCTCTCTAACCCGGTACTCGACATCCGGGGTGAGAGCAAGCGCAACATCAGGGGGAAAATTGGTAATACCAATGCTCTGAGCTATGACCTCAATCGCTTCTTTAGGCACATTGCTCATCTTTAATGTTTGTTTTTTGTTATTTGTTTTTTTTTTTTGTTTGCTTAATTCATAAACCTCTGCACCAAAGGCCACCACACTGGTTCTGTAAAGTTATTATATCAAATTCATAAGAAAACCCCTACTTATTCAAGGAATGATATGGTATTTTCTAGTGATTGAACATAGGATTGAGCACAAAGAAAATCCCAAAACTCATCTGGGTCCGGTCAGCTTGATGATTATTTACTTGCATGTATACCACCACACATGCAATTTAAGCAATAACGAAGGAAACATGAAGAAATTTACCTGCAAATGGCAAGCAAATCCGAGTTCGTGTTGACGGTTAATGATGGACGACGACTGCCGGTGATGAAGTAAGCAGGCTTCAGACTCTTGCCAGGAAATCCGAGTGGGCGAACATTACACTTTGCTTATTTTCTAAGGCCTAAAATGAACGGACCCAACTGGACTCGGCTGGACTGGACTGAACTCGACAGTAATGCAATAGACGAGCCAATTTTGGGCCTAGAGGTAGGAAAGAACACAATGACCCAGTTATTTATTACTATTGGTAAAAGGAAAAAAACTGGCTATACAGCTGGGTAAAAGTTTTTTATTATTTAAAATCGAGTGTGGTTATGATTATAACCATTTAGTTCCGCGATTAAATGGTTTAGGACCTCTAAACCATTTAACCAATTGACAAATCATTTAAAAATTTATTACATAATTGTTGAAGCGTTAAATATTCCAACTGTCGAGTACTCGTTACCCAATCACCAAATGACGCGTGTCCCTCTTGTGACCTGTCAACTCAAGTGGATCGCGGGTTTCCGTTAGTACGGGCACCGGTGTGGTGCCGGCCTAAGGCTCTCCAACGATCAAGTCAGTTACTTTGTTCGTAAGAGGAAACAGTAAATGGTAAGTTCGGTAGAGTGTTAGTAATAGTAAAACTTAGTTACCTTTATTGAGAAATGTGTACCTTTTATGTATGGGTAGGTGGGAGAGTCCGCCGAGACAGTCTCGGTCATGGCGAGTGAGTGGCTAGTGGTCGGCCGGTGAGGGCCGCAACTCGGCGAAAAAGTGGCAGTCGGTCATGGATGTGAGTCGACAGTCGGTGGTGGTGTCGAGGTCGGTGATGGGGGACCAAAAACTGGGTTGGGGCTACGGATACCGAGCGGTGTACATGGGTCGGTAGCACGGCCATCGCCTGTACGGGGGGGGGGGGGGGGGTGAAAGCACCGAGCGGTGTATACGAGTCGGTGAAGAGAGCCAATATCCGTAGAGCAGTTCAGGAAACTGAGCGGTGTGCATGAGTCGGTGAAGAGAGCCAACGTCTGCAAACAGGTGAGAGCACCGAGCGGTGTACAGGGGTCGGTGGGGAGGACCAGCGTCTGTAGGGCCGTCCAGGGGCACCGAGCGGTGTACGAAAGTCAGTGTCGATCTGAAGGAAGTCGGTGTCGACTTGGGGGAAGACGGTTGGGCTTCCTCGGACAGATGGTTGACACGTGTTCGGTCAGAATGATTGGTTGCAACACGTGTCTGTCACTGAGGGGGGTGACGCTTCGTAGTCTGTGCATCAATTGCTATAAATATGGGGAGCTCTTCACAAATTTCCTCACTTGTGTTTTTTGAGAAAATTGGGGAAATTCTGTCCAACTAAGGAGGCGATTTCCGACTAGCTCTCGACGGCGGTGCGTACGGCGTTTGCGATTTCCGAACTACGGTCCTCCGTGAAAAAACACGGTAAGCACCTTTCCAAGTTTAGTTTTTCGATTAAAGTAGGAGGTTGTGAAGAACTGTCCATGAACATGGTGAAGGTTGTGGTCAGATCTTCGTAGGAAAGAGTCGGTCGGCTGAGTTTTGTTTTTCTTCTGTTTTTTTTGTAGATGTCGGTCGATAGTGACTCGGTGTCTGAGGGTAAGTGCTACGACTCCCAGGGCGGTGAGTCGTCAGATAGTAGTGTGCAGGTGCTCATTCCCATCTCCGGGAGTGAGGACGAGGCCCACTCGGCCGAGGCACAAAAAAGAGTAGAGTCGGTGCACAGTATGGCCGAGTCGTTCGGTAGAACCACGGACACCGGTTCTGGGGCTGGGCCGACGGGTAGGTCGGGTAATGGCAATCTGCTGGTAGACGCCGAGACGATTGTGAAGGTGGGGGTGCACCGAGCATTGAAGTTGACCCACGGCCGAGATAAGGGCACAGTTCGGGTTAATAAGGTGAAAACGGTCGGGAATGAGTCGGTCCCGGAGGCCGTTCCGATTGAGGGTGCGGCCTTCATCGTGGACGAGATGGTGAACAAGGAGATCGAGAAGGGCCTGATGAAGATGAGGATCGAGTTTGGCGTTCCCGACTCGGTGACGACAAGGTTGCCTACAAGAGAGGAAAGACCGAGCAACCCCCCAGCCGGTATGGCATTGTTCTATACCGAGTTGATGCACCACGGGGTAAGGCTGCCACTTCACCCCTGGCTGCGGAGAATGGTGAAAAAGATGGGGGGTGGCACTCGGTCAGCTCAATCCGAACGTGTGGATTGTGCTCTGCTCCCTCTACACGGCCTTCAGGTGGGCTGAGCAACCGGAGCCGACCTACGCCCAACTGATGTACCTGTACGAGTTCGGGTTCCAGCAGCAGAGTACCGGGTGGGTCTTCGTCAGTCACCGCAAGAAGAGCAAACGGGGGGAGTTCATTCTGGACATACCGACTTCCCAAAAATCGTACAAGACGAAGTTCTGCCTGGTCAGTAGGAACTGGGAGGGGAACACCGAGGGACCCCCGATACCGTCCAAATTCCAGACCCAAGGTGGATAGTTGTAGCATAGGCCGACCGTTCATGTAAATGTTGATATGTTGTATGCTCAAGTATGGCTATGTTGGCTGACAGATTCTCGGTGTGCAGGTTTGTTCCCAGAAGAAGAGATTTCATCGGCGGAGAAGGAAGTCGTCCACCAAGTAAGAGAGACCTTGGACAAGCTAAATCGGAACCGATGAATCCTTCGGTTGCCTGGGTTCCAGTACAAGGCCGGCCTCATCGACACCGACGAGGGTAAGTTTTGTTTTGGGTTGTTTGGTTTTTCTTTTTATTTTTCTTGTGTCTGAACTGTTCTCGGTGTTGCAGTGCCTTATCATCTCGGGAGCAGAATTTAGAAAGACTGCGAGTAGTTGAGAATGAAGGCCGACAAGGGCTCTGGAGAGTCTGCCTCACTGTCGAAGGCTGCCGAGCGCCTGGAGTTCCTTCTCAAAAAGAAAAAAAAAAGCCGAGAGAGGTTAGCCGGAGCGGTCCAACCGGTCAAAGCAGGGCCAAACCTCCAAGCCGAGGCCACCCAGTCTGCGACCCAGGTCTCCCAAGAGGAAGCAGAGCGCAATTGACGGAGACCGAGTGCTCTCCCCAGAACCAAGGCGGATGAAGGCGATAGTGGAGGCCGAGACGATCCTGTTGGCACAGGAGGCCATTGGAGGCAAGAGGACCATGGCGGCCCCAGAGTTCAATCCTCCACCGTCCCCCCCTCGGCTGGACGTGAGGATAATGGAAATGCTCCAAAGGAGGGGAGACGTGAACCTCGGCGTGTTCACCGAGGGGGAGGCGATCGGTGAAGGGTCCAGTGCCGAGGCGACCCTCTGTTGTCCTAGGCAGATGGTGCCCTTGCTCAATGGAGTCTGCCAGGGGGCCTCAACTCCCCTAGACGAGCTGGCCCAGGTGCAGTGCCGATCGGAAGAGCAAAAGATGGAGAATGCGTTATTGCTGCTCAGCAATGTAAGTAATTTGTTTTTTTTGCTAATGTTTTGTCGTAGGCCGAGTGCCTTTCTAAACCGTGTTTTGTGCAGGCCCTCGGTGAAGTCTACTGCCAATTTGGGAACGCCCAGAAGAGGGTGGCTGGTGCACGGCGGGAGAAAGACCGATTGAGGAAAAAACAAGAGGAGCTCACTCCGAAGCTGCAGGAGGCCGAGAGGGCCATGAAGGAAGCAGCCGACCTCAACCGCAAGTTGGAAATCGAGAGGTGGAAGACTCAAGAGGCTCTGGCTTCCAGATATCAGATGAAGGTCGAGGTTGAGGCCAAAGAGAATGACAGGCTGAAGCACTGGAAGGAGCTCTGTCTGGTGAAGACAGCTAGGGAGGCCGACCTGGAAGAGGCGAGGAAAACCGCGGTGGCTGAGTTTAAGGCTTCAGAGAAGTTCGACCAGCTGAAGAACGAGTATGCCGCCAAGTGCGAGCAGGAGTTCTTCCGCAACCTCTTCCTGCACAACCCTGGGCTGACCGTCAAGACCCCCTAGCTCGGCCAGGACATCACCGCCGACATGTTTGAGGACGAGTCTGGGGAGGAGGAAGAGGAGGTTGCCTAGCCGAGTTCCCAACTGGAAGCCAGTCCAGTGAATCCTCCTAATGAGACAGAGCCACCGGTCGAGGTTGAGCAGGCCGAGGAGCAGCAAATGGAGGAGCTAGTGTAGGACATGCGACTGTGCCTTGTAAATTTTCCTTTTATTTTGTTTGGCAATAGTTGGGACGACCGAGAGGTTGGAATTTTGTAATGCTCTTGCAGGCCGAGCATAATAGGTCTGCACTTTGGAAAAAAAAAATGGACTTTCCTTGAAACAAAATTGTAGACCGAGTAATCCTTCGATTTTTGTTTGTCTGAGTGTTGGTGTAAGCCGAGTAAGGCTGTACAATGACTCTAATGTTCGAGTCTAAAAATAGCAAGTGATGGGGTGTAGTCTGAGTAAGGCCGAACCCCGACTCGTCTGTTTGAGTCGTAATGGTGGTGCAAGCCGAGTAGGGCTGTACACCGACTCGATAGTTTGAGTCAAAATAGCAAGTGTTGGGGTGTAGGCCGAGTAAGACCGAACCCCGACTCGTATGTTTGAGTCGTAATGGTGGGGCAAGCCGAGTAGGCCTGTACACCGACTCAATAGTTTGAGTCAAAATATCAAGTGTTGGGGTGTAGGTCGAGTAAAACCGAACCCCGACTCGTATGTTTGAGTCATAATGGTGGGGCAAGCCGAGTAGGGCTGTACACCGACACGATAGTTTGAGTCAAAATAGCAAGTGTGGGGATGTAGGCCGAGTAAGACCGAACTCCGACTCGTATGTTTGAGTCGTAATGGTGGTGCAAGCCGAGTAGAGCTGTACACCGACTCGATAGTTTGAGTCAAAATAGCAAGTGTTGGGGTGTAGGCCGAGTAAGACCGAACCCCGACTCGTATGTTTGATTTGTAATGGTGGTGCAAGCCGAGTAGGGCTGTACACCGACTCGATAGTTTGAGTCACAATAGCGTGTGGGGATGTAGGCCGAGTAAGACCGAACCCCGACTCGTATGTTTGAGTCAAAATGTTACGTTACAAGGCTAGATAAATGGAAGAGTTTATAAATGACGGGTGCAATAATTGGTAAAGTACAGCAAGTTATAAGAAGGAAAAAATACAAAGTCTTTAAATGTAGTATTTCTTCAAATGGTCGGCGTTCCATGGGTGGCCTAGCCTTCGCCCATCTGGGTCTTCCAGTTCATAAGTTCTAGGCCGGCAGATTCTGGTAACTCGGTATGGACCCTCCCAATTGGGGCCGAGAGTCCCGGCTGAGCTATCCTTGGTGGCGAGGCTGACTTTTCGAAGGACCCAGTCGCCTTCCTGAAAACCCCGATGTTTGACTCTGGTATTATGGTAATTGCAAAGCCGCTGTTTGCAGGCGATGTTTCTGAGGTTAGCCTGCTCCCTGTGCTCCTCAATGAGGTCTAGACTGAGTGCAATCTGATGTTTGTTTTGTTCAGGTTCATAGGTCGACACTCGGTAAGAAGTTTCGTTTAGTTCAGCGGGGATGACCGCTTCCGTTCCGAAAGTCAACGAGAAGGGGGTTTCATTCATAGATGTGCGATAGGATGTCCGATATGACCAGAGTGCATTTGGGAGGATTTCAGACCACTTGCCCTTGGCCTCGTCTAGCTGCGTTTTAAGTGTATGCTTGATGATTTTATTTATGGCCTCAACCTGTCCGTTGGACTGAGGGTGAGCTAGTGAGGCGAAGCAGAGACGGATGTTGTGTTTGTCACAAAAGGCACGGAAGCGTGCATTGTCGAATTGCTTCCCATTGTCCGTGACGATTGTGTGGGGGAGACTGAAACGGCAGACAATGTTCTGGAAGACGACCGTTTTGATCTGGGCCATGGTGATGGAAGCCAAAGCCTTTTCCTCAACTCATTTTGTGAAGTAATCCACTGCTACCACTGCATACTCTGTCTTGCCCTTCCCTGCCGGCATTTTTCCTATCAAATCGAGTCCCCACTGTGAGAAGGGCCACAAGCTGACCATTGGTGTGAGGTTTTCTGGAGGTAAGTGGAAGAGAGGGGCGAACCGTTGGCATTTATCACACCGTTTGGTCAACTCGGCTGCATCTCCCTGCATGGTTGGCCAATAGAAACCCTACCGGAAAGCCTTGTGGGCCAATGACCGTGGTCCAGAATGATTTCCGCAAATACCGGCGTGGATTTCCTCGAGAATGGCTCTGCTTGCCTCCGGGACGAGACACTTCAGGAGGGGCAAAGTGAAGCCCCGCTTGTAGAGTTCGTGGTTGATGAGTGTATAGTGGGCTGCCTGTCTCCGGACCTTTTTGGCCTCGATCTTGTCAGAAGGAAGAGTTCCGTCTGCGAGGAATTTAATCAGTGGGGCGATCCACGTGCCGTTAGTGTTGATTGTGCAAACCGTCGAGCATTGTGTACTGGGTTGATCCAGAATTTCGATCAATACACTTCGACTCTGCCTCTCATCAAGGGAGGATGCGAGCCGGGCTAGAGAGTCGACATGGCTATTTTCAGAGCGTGGAATCCGAGTGATAGCGTAGCTGCAAAAACTACATAGGAGGGACTTTTCCAGTGCTCTGTATGCTGCCATTGAAGAGTCTTTCGCCTCATAGGCGTTGTTGATCTGGTTGACGATGAGCTGTGAATCGCTGAAGATCTTGACCTATTCTGCCTCCATGGTTTTAGCGAGGCGGAGCCCTGCAAGGAGGGCCTCATACTCGGCGGCATTGTTGGAGGCCTTGAATTGGAAACAGAGGGCATACTTCATCCGGACCTTGTCCGGTGTAGTGAGGACAAGTCCGGCTCCGGATCCGTTGTGGCAAGCCGACCAGTCGACATACAGGAGCCAGGTTGGCCGGGTGGGGTCGAGTTGGGGGTTCTCCTCATCTAAAGTATGTGTTATGGACATGGGGGGAGATGGTGGGACCTCATGTGCGGTCGTTGCTGGAACGTAGGAGAACTCAGAGATAAAGTCTGCCATGGCCTGCCCTTTCTCGGTGGTGCGGGGAGTGAAGGTGATGTCAAATTCGCTGAGTTCTATCGCCCATTTGAGTAAGCGGCCCGATGTCTCGGGCTTCTGAAGTACTTTCCGGAGTGGTCTGTCGGTCAAGACGATGATAGAATGAGCCTGGAAGTATGGTCTGAGCTTCCGAGAAGACATGATGAGGGCGAAAGCGAGCTTCTCTAGGTTAGAGTATCTTGTCTCAGCATCCTGCAAAGCCTTGCTGACGTAATACACTGGATGTTCGGCGCCGTCCTTACGCTTGACCAAAACTGAACTTGTGGCAGAAGCGGAGACAGATAGATACATGTAAAGGGTTTCCCCGGTGTCTGGTCTTGCTAGCAACGACGCTTTTCCCATGTACTCCTTGAGTTCAGTGAAGGCCTTGGTGTATTCCTCGGTCTAGGTGATGTGTTTGGACCTGCCCTTTAGGGCTTTGAAGAAAGGCATGCACTTGTCCGTGGCTTTGGAGATGAAGCGTGTAAGGGCTATGACTCGGCCCGTTAAGCTTTGCACTTCTTTCTGGGTTCGTGGGGGCTCCATATCGACCAGGGCCTTGATTTTTTCCGGGTTGGCCTCGATACCCCTCTAGCTAATCATGAAGCCCAGAAATTTTCCAAAGCTGACTCCGAACACGCACTTCGCCGGATTTAACCTCATTCGATACCGTTTGAGGACCTCGAACATTCGCGAGAGACTGGGGATGTGTAGGTCAGCCGATTTATTCTTGACGAGCACGTTGTCGACGTAGACCTCCATTGTTTTCCCAATCTGGTCGGCGAACATGAAGTTTACCAAGCGCTGGTAAGTGGCCCTGGCATTTTTGAGGCCGAAAGGCATGACATTGTAGCAGTATAGCCCCTGATCCGTCCTGAAGGTTATGTGGATCTGATCTGCCGGATGCATAAAGATTTGGTTGTAGCCCGAATACGCATGCATAAAACTTAGGAGCTTATGTCCCGCTGTGGAGTCGACCAGTTGGTCAATCTTTGGCAAAGGAAAACTGTCCTTGGGGCAGGCCTTGTTCAGGTCAGTAAAATCAATGCACATTCGCCACGCCCCAGAGGGTTTTTTGACGAATACAACATTGGCTACCCAGGCAGCATAGACGGCCTTCCGGACAAAGTGGATGGTGCTGAGTTTGACGATCTCTGCCTTCATAGCCTCGGTCCTCTCTGCATCGTAGAGGCGACGTTTTTGTTCGACATGCTTGTAGGTGGGATCGATACTGAGCCGGTGGCAGATCACGTCGGTGGAGATGCCGGGCATGTCGGCGTACGACCAGGAAAAGACCTCAGAGTTGTCCCTTAAGAAACGGATCAGTTGTGAACGCAGGTCGGGCAAAAGAGTTGTCCCAATTTTTACCTTTCAGTCCGCTAAGTCGTGGGAGAGTACTATCTCTTCGACATCCTCAATAGGTTGTGGATGGGGTGTTGCTGAATGGTCCCGAGGATCTTCAATTGGTTCGTCCCGTATTCTTTGTGCGTCTCGAGGGCTTACGTGGTCAGCCTCGAATGCGGACTCTATCACTGCCATGGTTTCGTTCGGAGGTTGGATTGGGGTGACAGATTTGCAAGCTCTTGCAGCCATTTGGTCGCCTTTGACTTGACCAATCCCCATTGGGGTCGGGAATTTTACTAGCAGTAGGTGGGTGGAGACGACTGCCTTCATCTGGTTGAGTATTCCCCACTCGAGAATAGCGTTGTAAGTCGCGGGGCAGTCCACCACCAAGAAGGGTGCCAGTACGGTTGCCGTTCGTGGATGTGTTCCGAGGGAGAGGGGGAGGATAACCGTTCTATGCGGGACGATGGAGTCCCCCGTGAAACCAAAGAGCAACGTAGGTGAGCGGTCCAGACAAGCTTCTGGGATGCCCAATTGCTTGAAAGCTCGCATGAAAAGGACGTTGACCGAGCTTCCAGTGTCGACCATTACTCGTTGTACGTCGAAGTTAGATATCTCAGCCATAACGACAATGAGGTCGTCGTGAGGATAGATGATCTCGCGCTCTTCCTCCTCGGAAAACGTGATCGGTTCCCAACCGAGTCGATTTGTTTTCTTGGCTCTTCCTTCCTCGATACTGAAGAGTTGCTGATTCTGTTTGGTGGCCCGTAGAAAGTTCTTCTTTGCTTGGTTGGAAGTGAGCGGGCAAGAAATTGATGGTCCTCCAGAGATCGTGTTGATCTGTGGGTTACGAGGTGGAGGTGGAGCGTGTTGGAGAAATTGGTTGATCTTCCTATCTCGGGCCAGAGCCTCTACCAAATCCCGGAATGCAACGCATTGGTCAATGCTATGGCCATTGTATTTGTGGTATTGGCAGTAAATTCCTGTGTCCTTGCCAAGCTTGCCCTTCGCTAGTGGCCAAGTAGACTTTGGGATCATGTGTTCCACATTGAGAGGGACACTCTCGTAGGGGGTATTGAGGATGGTGTAGGTCTCGTACTTGGAGCGAGGAACCCGTTTTTCCCCGTTATTTGACTGCTCCCCCGCTGTCTTTTCTGGTGATTCGGGTTCTTACCCTTCTTCACAGGGCTGTACAGATTGTTGTTGTGGGGGTAGTCTTTCCGTTTTCCCCCATAGCTCTGTTGCCCCTGCTCCTGTGGACGCCGTGCTGAGCCCTGTTGTTCCGGGACGCTCGGTGGGTATGTTTCCACCGAGTCAGTCCAGGGAGGTTGGTACGTATTGGCAGCGTTGGACTTTTGGCTTAGCGCTTCAGCCTTGGCATGGATCGCCGCCTATTTCATTATTTCATTATAAGTTTTCTAGCCTTGTGTGTGAGCTGCGTACCTGAAGGGGGAGTCTCGGAGGCCGCCCTTGAAGGCCGTGAAAGCTGCTCGGTCGTCCGTCTCCGCGCACCAGGACTATTCATGACTGAATCTTGCTGCATATCGCTGCAGCGACTCGTGTTCACCTTGTTTAAGCTGGAAGAGGTCCTCGGCCGAGGACAAGCGGTCAGTTTGTATCATGAACTGGTTCATAAAGGTGGAGGTGAGCTGTTCGAAAGAGTCGATGGACCTAGATTCCAACTTGTAGAACCATTTGATCGCTGCCTCGGTCAGTGTGGAACTGAAGATGAGGCACTGTTCCTCGTCGGCGAGGTTTTTCAGGGCAATGGCCGAGTAGAAGTTGTTCAGATGATTCCACGGGTCGTCCTTTCCGTTGTAAAGAGGGATTTTCAGGGGTTTAATCTCGTGATCGATTTTGAACTGGTTGATTCTCTCTGTGAAAGGGCCCGGGCTGGTTTTTGACCAGGCTGGCCTTGCTTCATGAGCTGTCCTGGCCTCTAGTGTCCGAACTCGGTCCATGAGGTGCTGGACGAGTGAATCGATCTTGGACTGGTGTTTATCTCTGGATGCCTGGTCGTGGTCGGTCCTGTATGACCGGTCGGAGCCAAATCTGCTCGGCGGGCTCTGAGATTCACTCCTGCGACCGACCTGCCTTAACCGCTCGGTGTTCCCCTGTTTGGGTATGTCCCGGGATATACTCCCCTTTTTGGCCGACCGGCCTTGACCGCTCGATGTCCCGCATTAGGGGTTGTTCCTGAGGCTTGTCACTCTGCCGCCCGGCCTGCGCTGACCGCTTGGTACTCCTGCGGCGGGTCAGTTCAGGGCGAGGGAGCGGTAGGCCGAGGTGGGTTGACCGCTCGGTGTCGTTGCGAGAGGACCTCGATGTTTGCCTCCCTTTTTACGAGCGGTCGGTTCTGGTGCCAAGACGCCGAGCTGACTTGGCCGTGCTCTCGGCCTCCAGGTACGAGTCGGTGTCGGGGACAGGGTCCCCCGTCGAAAAAGTCCCGTGGCTGACGCTTGGGCGGGACCACCGAGCGGTTATGTTTCCTCGGCGGTGATCTCCTTTTCCCACCTCCGATCGAGGGTCAGGTCGGCATGACGGTTGTTCGTTGACTGACCGGTTCCGCCCTCCCTCGCTGAGGGCATCGCGGGCGTCTCGGTAGATCCTGGTGTCACCGGGCTGACTGCCGGGGATGATCAACATCCGAGCCGGTTTCTTGCTCGGCTCGGCGTCCCCATACCTTCCCTTAACCGGCTCGGCGGCCGCATGGTCTTTTCCTTTTTCCGCCAGTCGGCAATTCTTTTCGGCACGCTCCGCGCACTCGGCCACTACCTTGTCGGTCTCAGCCCTACCGACGCACGCTCGGTGAGTGGCGAGCTCTGCCTGTGCGACCCGTAGCTGTTCGGCCACCTCAGTGTATCGATCGTCGAGCACCTGACACCTCGACTCGGCCTGGGTTCCTTTAGCTTTGACCTCGGCCATGTCACTCTGGAGTTTCTCGATTATTTGTAAGAAGTTAGGAGAGGGTTCTCCCCATGTTCTGGGGCCTTGCCCGGGTGTGATCTCACCGAGATCATGTTCGCCCTACATGTTCAGCGACGACGAGCTGGCTCTCAGTGTAACTTGTGGGTGAGTCGTAACTCGGTCTGGTTGAGCGTGGGCAACCTTAGTCAGATTTCCCACAGACGGCGCCAAACTGTTGAAGCGTTAAATGTTCCAACTGTCGAGTACTCGTTTCCCAATCACCAAATGACGCGTGTCCCTCTTGTGACCTGTCAACTCAAGTGAATCGCGGGTTTCCGTTAGTACGGGCACCGGTGTGGTGCCGGCCTAAGGCTCTCCGACGATCAAGTCAGTTACTTTGTTCGTAAGAGGAAACAGTAAATGGTAAGTTCGGTAGAGTGTTAGTAATAGTAAAACTTAGTTACCTTTATTGGGAAATGTGTACCCTTTATGTATGGGTAGGTGGGATGTTCAATTCCCAAAGTTCCGATGTGGGACAAATGCTTCTCGATTTACGTGCTGACACATGTTACGTAAATCGAGGGTGGATACGCTTCCACGTGGCATCCCGCATTGGGCCCGGTGTTAGGGCTGTTGTAAGTATGGTAGTTTTGGGCCTTGAGCGGGGTCTGGGCTTTAAGTATACGGCCCAGTGGGTCTGGTCAGATATGGTGTCAACAATAATCATTCTACTTTTTGTTTGTCATATTTGTTTAACCATTTATATAGTGTATTTTAGTTAAAGTTATTTGGAAAAAAAATTGCCAAAAAAATTTCAAAAAAAAAAAATCAAATATGCATCAGATTCGTGGGTCAATTTGCAAGACTAGTCAAGTCGACCCCGACTTTCAACTAGTTTTTGCCACTTTAGGCGGCGATGTTGATGAGGATTTGTTCCTCTCCGAGTCTAAAAAACCTATATTGTTAAATTTATCATATTTTAATTCACGTATAACTTGAAAAGCTTCTAATTTCAAATGTTTTTCACATTTTTGGCCAATTTTGATCACTTTGGCTATCAACCTAAGTACTGAAGTTGTTTTACTTGATGAGTTTTATATTATGGTGTAAAATTTTGACATTCAGAATAATTGACTTTTCCTTGCAATTCCACCTATTCATGGCTTTTTTATCTTTTGTGACAGGACCCGTCACAATCCCCCTGGATTATAGTGGTACATACCCTGCTTCTGTCTGACAATCAAACTCAAGATACCGAAAATGACCCTTAAGTTTTAACAGAAACAATTCAACCACTGCATTGCCAGAAAATGGATAAGTATCTATACATAATCGAGCATACATGTCAGTACAATAAAAGTATCAAATCCTACCTCGAAAGGTATTTAGGTGCACTATGGTACTATTTATGCCTCAACCTCAGTATCAGCCCTTGCCTCTGTGTCACGGCCTGGAGGGTTAATAAAACAGTCAAAGTGTGAGTAGACAAAAATAAGTATTTTCAAAATACAATTTAAGAACAATAACATTTTCCCCTCCGTTTTATAAACATGCATGCATTTAAATCAGATCGTATGAAAGTAATTCAAATCATATATATATATATATATATATCTGGACACACGTTGTAACGACCAGTCCCGAATTCCAGGATTAGATTAGTGACTAATCGTGATTAGTGAGGTTAATCCGTGATTAGTTGGGTGAAATCGGAGGAACGATGCAAAATGACCATTTTGCCCTTGGGCGTGGGCAAAACGTTGACTTTTCATTATGGTCGTCAAATAGACTTTGGCCGATGACCGTGACGTAGTTCGTGATGTCACGAGTTCATAGACAGGTGGCACGTTCAATTCCGACATTCGAGGAAGAAGTTATGACGTTCAGAAGTTTAAGGGCAATTTGGTAATTTTGGTTAAAAGGGGCAAATAGTCGACTTTTTGACTGGGAGGTCCGATGGCCGAGAGCCGAGGACCGTTACGTAGATCGGGACGATACGAATCCGTAGACAGGCGGCACGTCGAATTCAGACGTTCGACGGCGAAGTTACGGTTTAAGGAAGTTTCGGGGAACTATTGCACGTTTTACGAAACAACTTAACTTTTGGCAGTTAGTGGGCCCAGATATTTTAAGGAGCCCCAATGGATGAGTGACAAGTTTCACCCATCCATTGCCCACCTTCCCACATACATGCATCGATCATCTTCATTGTTCCATTCATCCAAACACACCCAAACCGATCCACCTTGAACCCAAACCAATCCAACCCTTCCCATTCGACCATGACTGAGACCAAGGGAAGGAAGAGAGGACCTGTGGATGATGGTGGCCGGCCAGGACGGCGCCTCCGTGGACGGTGGAGGCAAGAAACCCGAGAGGTACTCGGTTTAACCATTTTCCATTTTTATTTTGATTTTACACGATATTGTTGATTTTAGATGATTAGGATGAGCTTAGGGGGTTATTAGGAAGCTATTAAGATGATTTTGAGGAAGGTTTAAGGCTAAGGAAGTCGGGGGTTGAACTGGGAAAAATGGTCATGGGGTTCAAAGTTGAACCATGAGTTTTAGGTGAGTTTTAGTTAGATTTGATGATTGGAATCGATAGGAAATGAGAAAATAGAAATTTTAGGATTGAATTGGATTGAAAACGGACCAAAATGAGGAGGATAGAACCCTGAACCGGTCACGCCGGTCCAGTTGCAGAGGACTGATCGAACCGGCCGATTCGAACCGGCTAGAGGATGAAGATGATGCTACAGTCGCCGGCGCGTGAGGCCCACGCGCAGGCCATCCTTGGGGAGCGTGCCAGCACGTGAGGAGGATTTTGAGGATACTTCCAACATACGAAATCATCTATTCGATGTAACGAACATTTTGGGACTGGTTTCGTGTCAATCGGACATCGTTTCGATATAGTTCGGGACATCTATAGGTTTAGGTTCGCATTCAAAAATACTTTAAAATTCAGGAAAATTACGGGGCTTTAGTAGGAGGTTAATTAAGTAGTTAGTAACCTTCTATTACGATTTGGACAGGTTTGGGAGTCCCGGTGATGGTGATTGGCTCGGGAGAGCCGTATGGCATGCATATCGAGGCGGCAGCTGGGACGGTCTGTGAGTGGACCTTGTTTTCTAAATTGGTGCATGCATAAATGTTTATTATATGTTTTAATACATGTTTTGTGATGCCATGAGTGCATTTGGTTGTGGTTACGTATATGCACGTATTTCGGGGTTCTGGCCTTATACGGTGCCTATACGGGTCTGTATTTATTTATTGGTCTAAATGAATTCGATTTGGATTTCCAAAAGGATAAACTCGGGTATGAGACCCATTTGGTTTTGTCTCGGGCATATGACGCTATTTACGACCTACGGGTCTAAATCGTGGTCGCGGCGAGTGCTATGTGCACGACGACCGACGATATGACGCTCGTCTCCGGCCTAGGATATGTTCCTTCTGGAGAGGTCACGATGAACGATCTGTGGTCGGGCAGCCGATGGAGGCTCGACTTCGGAGTGCTGACGGTTCAGGATAGCGATCAGTGATGAGTGCACCATGATCTTGTGGTGGTCGCGTCGGTTAATACGTTCACGGCGACATACCAGGATTGAGGGCGGTCCTGGATAGATGGGTGCACGCATCACTACGATCGGAGTCATGACTGACCCTTAGATATCAGGCACGATGCCCAGCGGATGTCATATGTTCGGGCATGAGACCCAGTTGTTTTACATTGATGATTTCGGGTCAAGGACCCTAGATGGATTTCCAAGTTCATGGCGGTTTATGGGAACTGGCATGAACCCTGGAAAGGTTATTATCGTACATTACGGTTTATGGGAACCGGGCATGAACCCTTAAATGGATGTTTTAGATCATGACGGTTTAGGGGGACCGGGTATGAATGTTTATGTTATGTATATATATATATGTATTCATATGCCTTTCTTTACTTCTATTATCTCCTCCGAGGAGGGTCGTTGGCCTGGGTGGACCCCGGAGTAGTCACGGAGCACCGACTGAGTGGAGTCGCCCCCCAGTTGGGTTCCTTACTCTCAGGAAGGCATGGATCATAACCTCAGGACGGTTCATTGGTCTACGGACATTGACCTTGGACTCTGAGAGATTTGGGTTTGAGACCCCGGGTAGCACGCGCGTAGCTTTGGAAACCGTGACAGGATTGGTTGTATGAATTATATGTATATATGATGTATATGACATATGGTTTTGAGATATGATATGTGTTATGCACAGGTTTTGGGCAGTGGCCTGTGTACGTTGTTTCATTGTGGTTTTGGGATGAGTCCCACATGGATTTGCGCAGTGGCTTGTACGGTTGATTCTTTATGATTCTTTCATTATGATTTTGGGCTTAGTTCCCAGTTATGGTTCTTTCGGATAAATGGTTTTCGAATGCATGCATGCTTTTAGTGAAGGGTACAAATGTCTTCGTTGAAATGTTTTTACAAACTCTTGTTTTGTCTACTCACAGCTTTTAATGTTTTGACTACCCTTCAGGTTGACATCGGATGTGGACTGTAGTAGCGACCGAGATATCACATACCTCATCCGGATCCTGGCATACTCTGATAGACTGGGAGGGCAAAGGTTGGAAATATCCCTTGTCTGACACTTCTTGTCAGACGTGAGCAGGGTCATCCCGCGTTAATCCCGGGGGGATTGGGATGGGTCCTGTCACATGTATCGGTAAAACACAATATAACCAATCCTCGACATCCGTGATGTCTATAACCAATAACTGTTACGATTTCCAATGCTACGCATACAAATCGGAGTCTCATCTCCGAGTACATCCCCAGGATCAACGACGTCTGGGGTGATATCATAATGGAGTGCCTCCCTAGGACCTACCACATTCGGGGTGATATCATAATCTCGCACTCCTGAGTCTGAGCTCTCCTCGGAGTTACTCATCCCAGGTAGTGCACTGTGATTACTCCAGGATCGTCGACGTCTGGAAGAGACAATCCAACTCACACAAGACGATATATGTGGAACAGTAACGAAATCCGATATAAAATAATATCAAAACCATTTATGTCAGAAATCAAGTCAAAAACACTATTCAATTGGATCTATACCCGAGACATAACTTTCACAAACCTTTTCCACGAAACCATCCGAAAACAATGTCTAGAACTCAATTCATAAACCTAGATTTATTCAAATCACTCACACTAAATCGTTATTCAAATCACATTTAAAATACCGCATTTCCTTGAAATTCCTGTTGGATTCCAAATCTAAGTCAAAGCGTTATTCAATTGGGTCTCAAGCCCAAAACATTATTTTCGCGTAAATTCGTAAAATGTTTCATAACCGATGATTAAATCCACAACATCAAAAAATAATGATATCAAATTATTTCAACTTAAATCATATAATAAGACATTTAAAATAGTTATGCATGCATTTCAGTTATAAAAAAAAAATCCACTCACGCTTGGTCCACAATGTGCGCTCAATATCCGAGTTGTAATCTCACCGAAGCCAATCTAAAGACTCCGAACTTGTCCAAATCACATCTGAGGGTCACTAATGTTCTATAAAAGTCTATACATTAAACCCTCACAAAGCCCAATACAGGAAAAGCGTCCCGAACACGCTTCCCGAGACTAAAAACCCCTAAATGACTTATCAAACGGTCTCCAATCGACCTGAAACCACTACCAATGAATTCAAATCGTCTAAAGCTTTTGAACAAGATTGATTTGATCTCCAAATTTTTGTTCACGCGCCTCCACGCACCAGTCAAATTTCGGTCAACGTTGGTCGTTGTTAGTCCACGGTGGTCAATGCAGTCAGTGCTGACGTCAGCTTGACATCTGATAGGTTTGACAACTTTTGACAACCTACCACGTGGCACCACCCCACTGGTCCACGTGGTCTAATAATGCTGACGTGGACCTGCCAAGGCCTGATAAATCCTGACACTCTACCACGTCGCACCCCCTCACTGGTCCACGAGGTTTGACATGCTTGACGTGGACTTGCCACGTGGCACCAACCCACTGGTCCACATGGTCTGACATGGCTGATGTGGACTTGACACATCAGCTGCTAACTGGGCCTGACAGCCTGCCATGTGGCATCACTTGATTTTCCACGTGGACTAATAACGATGATGTGGACTGCCATGTCATCACCTTCAACCTTCAGACAGGTCGACCTATATCTCTGTAACGGATCATTTGACCCGCGACCTTGACCCGGCCAGAACTCAGCCGTCCAGCCACCGTTTTCCCTTATTTTTGTTCCAACATGCTCGTCTACTTCCCAGAGAGGGGTCTATGAGCTCAAAAACACAAAATAAGGGCTGGAATTACTTGTTTGAACATGTTGCAATTCAGCCAAACTTCAAACTTGATTCCCAAGTGATTCCAACAGCCTCTCTTCACGATAATGGTTCATGTGGACTTGTACAAACCTAAATAATCAGTCTTAATTATCCAAATGGCCTAACAACTCATCCAAATCCAATTTCACAATTTTGACCCAAACAGGGTTTCAGTTTTACCTGGTTTCTGGGTTCCTTAGGCTGTTCCGCCGTTCTGAGACGTCCTCACCATCGTCTTAGGTCTCTCTTCCACTCTCTCAAGCAATAAGGATGAATGTTTGATGGTTTGTGTGGGTTGGGTTTAGGTTTCAGGTAACAAACAATGAAGAAGATGCTGTGCATGAATTTGGGGCCTTGGGCCAATGGGATGAGTGACGCTTGTCACTCATCCATTGATCCATTCAAGATATTTTAAAGCAATTAAAATTTGCCAACTGTACTCGTCTCGTAAAATATGAATAGTACATAAGTTCTTGCGTGACCCATAACTTTCACATCTGATGTCTGATTTTGGACGTGCCGCCTGTCTACGGACTCGTGACGTCTTGATCTACATAATGGGTCTTGGTCAAAGTCCAAACAACCTTCCAAGTCAAAAGTCAATATTTTCCCTTTCTATGGGTAAAATGGTCATTTTACATTTAATTTCCAAATTTACATTTTCTTAAAAGTTTGGGTTGTTACAATCTATTCCCCTTACAAAAATTTTGTCCCCGAAATTCACTCAAACAAATGTGGATGTTGTGCCAGCATCAGGGCTTCGGGCTCCCACGTGGCCTTTTCCATGTTGTAATTCCTCCACAATATTTTCACCAGGGGAATAGTCTTATTTCGTAATATATTCTCCTTCCAATCTAGAATTTGTACTGGCTGTTCCTCAAAACTCAAATTAGTTCTGAGTTCCAATGGCTGTTCTTCTAGAACATGAAATTCTGCTCGTACGTACTTCTGAAGCATCGAAACATGGAACACATCATGTACTCACGAAATTTCTGGGGGCAAAGCTAACTGGTACGCAACAGTGCCAATCCTCTCTGTAATCTCGTACGACCCAATGTAACGGGGACTCAACTTCTCATGTCTGCCAAATAGTACAATACCTTTCCAAGGGGATAACTTCAGAAAAATCGAATCTCCCACTGCAAACTCTAAGGCTCTATTATGACGATCGACGTAGCTTTTATGATGATCCTATGCCCTTCGGCCTTTCTTTGATAACTCAAACCTTCTCCTAGATCATATCCATTGAGATCGGGTGTCAATTCCACCCGCTGGCCAACCTCAGTCCAACATATTGGCGTCCTGAACTGTCGTCCATACAGTGCCTCAAATGAAGCCATCCCAATACTTGACTTGTAGGCAAATTCCATCAATGGCAAGAGCGTATCCCAAGTTTCATGGAACTGTAATACACATGCTCTCATCATATCCTCCAGAGTTTGAATAGTTCTCTCTGATTGTGCATCTGTCTCAGGATGAAAGACAGTGTTGAAATGTAGCCTCGTACTGAGGGCTCTCTGTAAACTTTGCTAAAACCTCGATGTAAACCGTGGATCTCGATCCGACACTATCGATTCTGGCTTTCCATGTAATCTGACAATCTCATCAACAAACAACCGAGCAAACCATTCCAACTTAAAGTTCTCATGTACTGGTAAGAAATGAGCCGACTTCGTAAGTCTATCCATAATCATCCAGACCCTACTATGTGTCCTAGGCAATTTGAATACGAAGTCCATGGTTATGTGATCCCATTTCCACTCAGGAATCGGAAGTGGTTGTAAAGCTCCATATGGTCTCTATCGTTCAGCCTTTACGTGTTGGTAAGTTAGACATTTACCAACGTACTCTACAATCTCTCTTTTCATCCCTGCCTACCAGTAATACTCCTTGAGCGTACGATACATCTTTGTTCCTCCTAGATGCATCGCATATGCTGAACTGTGGGCCTATTCAAGAATTTTCGTCCTCAATGTTGATTCTGCAGGCACACACAATCAACCCTGTTTTAGTAAGGCTTCATCACTTCTAATAGTGAAATCATGGTGGTCACCTGTTTCAGCTTCTATCCTCAGAACACACAAAGTGGGATCTTGAAGTTGAGCCTTAATAATTCGATAAATCAAGATGGGTCTCACATGGAAACTAGACAACCGAGCTTCTTTATTATTCAATCCGAGTATAACTCCAGCTTTTTAGAGTTCCACTAACAAGGGAAAATAGACTAACCTTAGATGAGCTACAGAACTTGCAGACTTCCTACTCAAAGCGTCCACTGTAAGGGCTAAAATCACTCCAGATGGCAATACTCTCTGATCTCCCTAGAAAGTCACCTCAGGTAAATCCGGACCCTAGATTCTTACCCTCTTATTGAAACAGTCGATAAAAGCATGATGTTCCGACAACCAGTCCATCCTAAGTATGACATCGAAATCATGTAAATCTAGGAGTATCAAATCGGCAACCGCAAACACTCGGGCATGTGGTCCAGACAATCGACCACGCCCTTGTGATCCTCGAAATCCATATCTGACTCCTCCAAATCCTATACCACCTATCGTATCCGAAGTCGTAGCTGTACCCGGGCCCTGCTCAATGATAAGTCGTTAATTAATCATTATTTTATATTATTTTATACCCTTCATATTTGAATTTTAATATTAAAATAAAAAAAAGGGAGAAAATAATACATTTTGTGGGATTTTTGTAAGAATAAATAAAGCTTAGAATTTGGAGCGTTTTGGCGAAAGAATCGTCCCGATCGGAATTATAACGAAAACATTATGGACGAAATTCGGTGAATTTATGTAAATCCATTTTTAAAACTTAAAATCCATTAAACTCAACCCAAATCTCATGTGACAGCCCAATCCATTTCCACGGCCCATAAGCCTAGTCGTCGGGCCCAAGTTCAGCCGAAACTCGAGTCCAAGCCTGCGACTCGCGCCTGCCCAACCCAACAAAATTCATTGATAGGCACTGGCCGAACCCTTATCTCCTACTTCGGAGCGCGCACGCCGATCGTGCCTTGCTCCTGTCAGCTCGTCTCGCGCGAAGCCCATTTCTCCAGCTCAGAGCATGCCTGTCGATCGTTCTTCCTCTGTCAATGCCCCAGCCGCCGGCCTCACCTGTCTCCTGTCAGCCTACTCCTGCTGAGTTCCATCTCTGCAGCTCAGTAGCTTGATACTGATTCAACTGCTCCACATTTTGCAGATTTTCCAGCACAAATTAAACTAAAAATCATCATTAATTATCATTTCATTCTTATATTTTATTTTATTATTTTATTTTTGTATTTTTGTATTTTTGTATTTTATTATTTTATTATTTGAATTTTGACATTCATCCTATAAATAGGGAGGCCATTTCACTTGTTTGAGTCCCAATTTTAGTCCTACTTTTTAGTAGTTTTTCTCTCTTCTTTTAGTTCTTCTTCTTTTTATTTTGTAAATTTATTTTGGGACCATTTGTAACTTCTTTTAATTAGTTATTTTAGTTTCATTTTCTTTATTTTGTTCTTAGTTTCATTTTCTTTTTTTTTTTGTTATTAGAATTTCTTAAACTTCTCTTTAATTACATTTTTATGTTTTCCTTAAGAAAAACTTAAGGTCAGGTAATTCTAAGGCAATTCAAGAGTTTTTAAGACCGCATTTCTCGTATTTCTTCTTTCATCTTCACTAGCTTCCTGCCGTTGTTCGGTGATTCTTATGAAAAATCATCTTTTTCTACTTAAATTCTTGTTATTATTTTAGTTTTACTTATAATTCCATATATGCGTGGGTATTTTCTTTCTAACATTTGTAAGTATAAATACAATCTTCATGTGTTTTACTACATGAATTTTAGTTTGTACGTTTTAGTGCTTAAATTTCAATTTAAAGCTAAGTATCGGCCGCTGTCGGTGCACTTAGAATAAAATTGAAGAGATTTAAATGTTGGCCGTTGTCGGTGCGTTTAATAAAAAATTTATGGTGAATCATATTGTAAGTGTCGGTCGCTGTCGGTACATTTATAATATTGAAAAACGTATTTTGGTAATTGAAGTAATTGAGGTAAGATTTCATGATTGGTTCAATATGAGCATAATGTTAGAGTGTTGATAAAAATTGTATTTAAAAGAAATTTATTTTAGGAGTAGTTTTAAATAATGTAATTGTTCATTCGAATTTAATTCTTAATTTGGATAAAATGTAGTTTAGATTACAATCTTTCAAAACCCCCCATTTCATTCTTTAATTCTTTAATTATTAATTATTAATTATTTATTATTTATTCTTTATTCTTTATTCTTTATTCTTTTATTCTTTTATTTTTTATTCTTTTATTCATTAATTCATTAGTTCATTCATTAATTCTTTGATTCATTAATTTCATTCATCTTTAATTCTTTAATTCGTTTATTATTTTATTCATTTATTATTCATTATTTTTTTTCAGTAACACATTATTAATGTTCCCTCATTTCCCCGGTTATTAACAATCCCTATTTACCAATACTATATCTACACAAAAAAGGTTTAAATTCATAATACTCAAATTACGTGTTCAATTTAATACGTAGTTTGAGCGTTATCAATTTTTGGCACCGTTGCCGGGGAAATTAAAAATCATTTTTAATTTGTTAATGTATGTATATAAATTGTGCATATTATACTTGTTTTTATTTTTAACTTTTGTTAATATTATATTTGTTCATAATTTTCTTACTACTTTATTATATTCTTTATACTTGTTTATTTTATATTTGTTTTTTTTTATTCTTATATTCTTATACTTGTTTATATTAAATTTGTTCATTTTATATTAGTTCTTATTTTATTTGTTATTTTATTTTTTATACATGTACATATTATACTTGTTCATAATGTTTATCTTTATACATGTTCATATTATACTTGTATATTATTTTTATTTATTTTTAAACTTGTTCATAACTTTTATTTTTGGCTGTTTAGGCTAAATGCCCTATGAACAGGAAAAACAATCTCAAAATACCCCACGAACAGGAATTTATCTCAGGTTGATATATGAACCGGTACATCGTCAGGTCTGTTGCCCAAACTAACTGACGATTTCGCTAACGCCGTTTAGAGGAGGAGTAGTTTTGTCTAAAACTTCCTACGGGGACGCAACGTAAGTAAAAGTGGGACCCTAATTTGGTGGACGTGGAATGTGAGTATGAGAGGTCGAATTGGGGACGATTTCAAAATCGAATTGGGAAAATTTTTTGCTAGGGTTTCGCAGATAATCAGGGAAGGTTGAAGACGGAATCAATAAGTCTGGGGGCTTCGAGGGTTGCAATTGGATGTGAAGGCGACCTCAAATCCGTAATAAGAACATGCCAGTTTTTCGACAACTTGATAGAATACAACCTGATTATCGTAAGTTCGAAATCCTTGAATTTTGTAATGTCCTTTTGTCTGCAAATTAATATATGATTGTTTGTTGATAATGAGAAGTTTTTTACATTGGAGATTCGAATTATTTGTTGAAGTCAATGGTTGATAATGAGAAAGGTTTTGAAATTGAAGATTTGCCATTAACTATTGAAATTGTTGATAATGAGACCGGTTTTGAAAGGCTATATTGGCATTGTTTACTAAAATGAATGGTGGGTGACAATGCGTACTGATATTTAAAGGGTTTAGGGTGAGCACTTTGTCATGAATTGTGTTCTAATTGAATTGAATAATGAGGAAAATATTAGTGGGGGTATTGGGCAGTGGTGTGGAGGTATGGGTTAAGTTGGCTGCCAATTTTGGGTTTTTGAATAAGGTTGAAGTGAGCTTAAAGTTTGGTTTGGCTTATAGTTTGGCTTATAAGGGTTGGCTTACAGTTTTGGGTTTTATATAAGTGATTGTTGGTTGTGGATTTTTAATATAACGGGTAAATGCATAGGGTCATGGATTTGGGTCAAGCTTTAGGGTCACGGATTTGGGTTAAGCTTTAGGGTCATAGGTTTGGGTCATGATTTAGGGTCATGGGTTTGGGACAAGCTTTAGAGTCATGGATTTGGGTCAAGCTTTAGGGTTATGGGTTTGGGTCATGATTTAGGGTCATGGGTTTTGGACAAGCTTTAGGGTCATGGATTTGGGTCAAGTTTTAGGGTCATGGGTTTGGGTCATGATTTAGGGTCATGGGTTTGGGACATGATTTAGTGTGACGAGTTTGAGTGTGATTTTGCTCTCCATTTGGATGAAAGGGTTTTGGTTTAGAGTTTGAGTTTCTAATGTGTTCCTTTTTGGTTATTTGGTTTAGGTGATTGTGATGGTGTTGTATCAATTGGATTACACCACGGTGGATTGATCGTGCAGAACAACGAAGAGCCGACATACGAGGGTGGCTCACTGGCTTGGTATGATTGGTGCATTTGGGACTACATGTCGATTTTAGAGCTACAAGATATGGTTAAGTTCACCAAGTATCCCGTTGACATGGTTGAATTCTAAATGAAGATATGGTGATTTTGATACTGATGTTGATTTGGTGCTGAATTGGGATGCTCAATAAAAGATTTTTCTCGCATTTTGTGTTCAGGTCAAGAGAGGGAATATGTTCTCCCAACCTGCAACATCGTAGTCCTCTAGCCTCCAGCACCGCAATCCTCCCAGCCTCCAACACCGCTGTCCTCCCAGCATGTAGCACCCCAGTCCTCCCAAGTGCTCTGCTAGCTTGCAACAGTTTATTCCTCCCAAACTGATTCAAACCAGCAGCCCACATTGAGCCCCTATTGCACATGAACTAGACTAGAGAGGGCCGCATCTAAACCACGGTCTCAACCAAACTCCTCTCAGCCTGCAGAGTCATCACAACTTGCAGAGGAAGGTCAAGTCGGTAGCTCCAAGTTAAAGAGATTCAAATCACCTGCCAAGGTAAATCTAAAGCCAAAGCCAATCCTACCAAAGCCAAAGAGAATGCCATGCAACAAAGACTGTCTGAAGACGGAAAGGGAACTTCTGCCCCCTTGGCATCATTAGTGGACTGTTTTGTAACATATAGTTTTTAATCTTTATTTTATGAATTTGGAACCATGTAGTGCAATAGGATGAAGTAACTATTTTCTAATGATTAACTAATCCTTTAGTAATGGTTAAGTAATCCTTTTGCCATGGTCAGATCCTTTTGTAATGATCAGATCTTTATATAATGTACAAGGACCTTTTGTAATAGTCAACATGCTCACTTTTTAATGCTCAAATGTGTTTTATGCTTAAATTGCCACAAGTGGATTCATGCTGAATCCATATGCCATTTCATTTGATAACAACAAAGATTCTCTAAAGTACACCATTTGATTACATTAAACACTTCCAATACATCATAGCCTACATCATATAGGACACTTGCAACTCATACAAAGCAGATTAGTGCTTAACGACCCACGACACTTCAACCATTATAACTAACCATTACAAAATACCTAACAGTATAACCAAATCTATCACAAGGGCAAGCCTAAGCTTAAACACCTTCATTTTCTCCTTCCTCAACTGCTCTTCTCCTACATCTAGCTTCCTTAGCAACCTTGAAATTATCTTTGTTGAACTTTTTCACATCTTGAGATCAACGCATTCTCAATAGTTACACCCTTTGACACGAGAATTATAACCTCAAACTTGCAATATCACAGCAAATCAAGAATTTGATATCAAAGCAACATCAATGAGCTTAGGGTAGCAGTCATGGGCAACAATGCAAGTAGCAATATACTTTCAAACACAAATCCAAACCTAATTATGGATGAAACTATAACTTACCCGACCATCTGGACAAACTAGAAACCTCATGCCTGGGTTATCGTCAATCCATGATGTCTTCATTGTAGCCACCTTCCCACAAAGACATCTTCGTTGTTGCTTGCACCCTCCACTCTCATCCATATCGCGACTCACACGCGGGGAAAACTTGCGATTTTCTATTACGTTTCACTTGGGTTTCACTTCCTTCTTGGGCAATTCAAATGTCTGGGTTTCAAGCCACCTTGATTTCGAATGTTTGGGTTTCAGGCCGTAGCGATTTCGAATGCCTGGGTTTCAAGCCCTCGCGATTTGGAATCCTAGAGTTTCAAACTCGCAATTTCGAATGCCTGGTTTCATTTATGCCTATCTTCAACACCGTCCACACAAATTGACTAAAATATCCAGCCATTACATGGCACTTAGGTTCCACATGGATGCCAGGTTTGTATTCTGCACGGCGTTAGTGAAACCGTCAGTTAGTTTGAGCAACGGACATGACGATGTACCGGTTCCTGTATCAACCTAAGGAAAATTCCTATTCGTTGGGCATTTTGAGATTGTTTTTCCTGTTCCTAGGGCATTTAGCCTAAAAAGCCTTTATTTTTATGCTTGTTCATAATTTTGATTCTTATAATTGTTTTTATTATATTTGTTTTTATTTTTATACTTGTTCATAATTTCTATTTTTATACTTGTTCATAAATGTTCATACTTTTGTGTATACTTGTTCATCTTAAAATTGTTTATGTAAATTTAAATTCTTATCATACTTGTTCATTTTATACTTGTTCAAATTTTAATTGTTTATGATTGTAGATATTTGTTCATACTTGTACATCGTGTTCATATTATACATGTTCACTTTTTCTTATTTTTATTTTTATTTCTTTTGAATTGTTTTTATAAATAAAAAAATTCGTAAAAAAAATCTTTAAAATTAAGTTTGTCTTTTTCTGTATTTATTTATAAAAATAAAAAAATTTCGAAAAAAAATTGTTTAAAATAAAGAAAACGTTTTTATTACCTTTTTAATTATTAAAAAAAATCAAAAAATTTGAAAAAAAATTAAAAAAATAAATAAAATTAGTTCAGAATTTTCTAGTCTTAACTTTATGTTAGTGTAAATATATACTTGTGAATAAATCTTGTCAATATGTTAGTGTGACTATCTTTACTTGTGAATATCATTACTTGTGCATAAAACCATACTTGTGAATAAATTGTTCATATGTAAATTGTCATGTTATACTTATAGATTGTGCATAAAAAAATACTTGTAAATAATTCTTACAGTCATGCATTAGTCTTAGCTATATGTAGATCACTTGTGCTTTGAAGTTTAGATTTTGATCTTTAATGGAATAGGTGAAGTCTCATTTGTTAACTCTCACCTGCGGTGATTGTCAACACTTGAGTTATCTTATTTCCTACGGAGTAAGAAATTTTCAAGGGTGATGTCTAGGACAAGAGATGATACTCATAACGGGCTTTGAGTGTAGGAAAGGGACATCAATGCAGTTTAAGCCTCAGGATGTCTTGAAATTAGCCCTGCCTCTTATGTTTATTCTTTCTAACCTGGTCTCCTTTGGATTTGCCCAAACAGTTGAATAAAACTAAGATATTTACTTGGGCCGCACGGATGTAAAAGTTTTCATCTAAAATTTGAAGCTATGTGAACCATATATATCGTTGACTTCCTCCGACATATAAATATTGTTTATATCTTTTTACATTTGTTTATATTTTAACTTACATTACTTGTCATGACAACCTTAGCTTGCATTTTTAACTTAACTTGCATCTTTAGTTTAACTTGTATTGTATCTTTAATCTAACTTGCATCTCTAACTCAAAATGCATCCCTAACTTAAATTTGCATATCTAACTTGCATTCTTGACAAATGTGCATCTCTGACTAACTAACTTACATTTTTGTCTATGTTGTATGGACGTTAAACTTCAAGCGCTTGTTGGGAGGCAACCCAATGTGTTCCCGGGATGTGAAGGAGTCATCAACGCAGATTTGCTCTCTTTCCACCCTTCACTCTCCTTTATTTTATTTATTTATTGTTTTCTTGCTTTATTTTCGTAAATCCTCTTCCTTACTTCGATTCTATATTCAATTACTTCTTATTTTCCTACATTGAGGACAATGTAGAATTTAAGTGTGGGGGAGTGGTTTACAATTTTAATTGTGTACTAAAATTGTTTTATAAAATTTCAAAACAAAATAATAATAAAATGTAAAAAAAATAGAGTTTTTATTGCTTTCTTTGAGTCTTTTCGCTTTAATTTAGTGTTTTTAAGAGTCTTAAGTTTCCCTTGAACCTGTCAATGATATAAATGAAGGGAAATGAATACAGCATGGCTATAAGATGATCACTACAACTTGAATTCGTATGTTAATACTTTGTGATTAAGTGTTATAACTTGTAGATAATGGATGTAAATTGGTATATAAGCGAGCATGTTAAGATAAGTATGAATCATATGCACCTTATGTGATCTTTAGAACTTTATATACATTTTTTATGAGTGATTCATAAGTTTTTTGTTTAAATTGATATACTTATGCGTCATAACTGCTTGCCATAGCTTTTAATGAACTCTAGAGTACTAGAACTTATTCTATGTGATTTTCAAAGCTTTTAAGTCAATAAACTCTTTGATTTTGGATATGATTAAGGCATTAGGGTTAACACCACAAATTCAACATCAATGTTCCCTATTTGTGCGCACAAGTTGCGACCCCCTTAGTTTTAACCCTTTTGAACCCACATTAAGTCTTTCTTTCATCACCATGATTATCTAAACACTTGAGCTTAGTATAGACATATTTCACTCTTATTCCAAGGTGACAGGACCCGTCCCAACTAGACTTTGATAACCGTGCCCGATCATGCTCCCATTTGATAAGTCAACTGAAGTCCCGAAAATACCCCTCAGCACCTGTCAGATAAGAGATAACTGCACTGATTTCCGCTCATGCCTCCACCTCTCGATCAGCCCCGAACGTTGTGCCACGGCCTGAAGGGTCATCAAAACAGGAAATGTGTGAGCGGACAAAAATAATATCATTTAAAAACCCATTTCAAAATACATCATTTACCCTCCAGTTTATCAAACCATGCATGCATAGGGTCAAACACATGAATCACCGGATTCCAAGCCAAAACACATGAAACGTATCAAATCCCGGCTATCAAGCCAAACATGTGAAAACACTAACTTGGCCACAAAGACCAAAACCACGTACTCAATACCAGTATGCAATCAAAATCAACATCAAACAGCACTACTCACAAGTGCACAATCAATCAATCAATCCACACTACTCACAAGTGCATAATCAATCACACAATCACATCCGCACTACGCGTAGGCCACCATCCAGCCACATTCTCGGGATCAGACACATCTGGGCTCAACCCTCGGGATCAGTCACATCTGGGCGAACACATCCCTATGCTCAGACGCATCCGAGTGGTACATCCAGGCTCAGTCGCATCCGAGAAGTGGCTTACCATAAAAAAAACTCACAAAGCCAACCACCAGGCTTTCACAAGGTTCTTGACTCAAAATCCAAGTCAAACCATTTATCCAATTGGGTCTCAAGCCCAGAATGTCATTTGCACGTAAATTCGTAAAATCTCATTTGAAAACATAAAAATAATCCAAAAATCATCCTTGGCTCACCAACTAAGTCAAAATATCCTTTTTGAAGCCTTTTTGACTTCGGGCCTAGCCTAAAATATCATTTGCACATTCCTCGTAAAACGTGCCCGAAAGACCGATTAAAATAATCATTAAATCACAAATAATCATGCCAAATAACCATGACATCATTGCAAACCAAATCATGCAATCAATCATGTAAAACATTTAACTATGCATGCATTACAGTTTATAAAACAAACGTCCACTCACATAACGTCCAAACTGTTCGCTTTCCGAGCTGCACGCGTTTCCGTAATTTTCGGTACCTTCCAGGAATTCCAAGTCCTGCCAAAAATCATCATTACGGGTTACTAATAACTCAATTGATATCATACTAATTTCCCATAATTTTTTGGGAATTAAATACGAAGTTAAAACGTAACATAAACCTTCGGACCCTCGAAACAATATCAAAACGGTGTCTGATCGACTCGAAACCAATGCTAAAATGTTCGTTACATTACATAGAACAAAAGTCATGTTGACCTCACCTCGGGAATCGTGCACACGCGCCCTCACCTGCCGCCGTAAGTGGCTGCGCGTGAAACCCACGTGCGTGCTACGATTCCCTGCTACAGTCGTCTCTCCCGCCCGTTTATCTGTAAAACGGGTCCGGTTGGCCCGCGGCTTGACCCGGCTGAATTTCAGTCAATTCTTCATTAATTTCTTCAATTGATTCATCGAATAACATCGTTAGTAGTCTAATTAAGGTTCTGTAATCTCACTTCCTGGATAATTTACCTCAATCCTTCAATTGAAACCCGATTTGTCGAAGAACACTCAAGCACTGTTCATCCTTCAATCTCGACCAATTCCAATTGTTTTCTTGCAAATTGATTCACTCATAAGCTCTGGAGGATTCATCTAAACCTAGTTCCAGTCTCAATTGTAACTTTAATTCCTACCAACCATTCGTACTCAACTCAAAATTTATAAAACGAATACCAGGTCCGTCTGGGCTTCTTTCTTCACCATTTCCTTCACTTTCAATCCCACTCAACTTGTTTGGACCTTTAGAAGCTCATCCTCATCTCTGTTTTCATCAATTAATCGTCCACTTCAAAATTCGACCCCAAGTCATCAATTCAAGGTTTTCGGGTGGGTTTCGGTTTGTCTGGGTTTTTCCTTCCCTTTTTCTTTCCTGTTCTCTCACGACTTCACCTCCTCAATACCTCTCGGTTCTCATAAATTTAGCCCGAGGAATCGTGGCTTTTGCACTAATCAAGCACACCATCTGTACTCTGTTTTTTTTTTTCAAATGCCACCCACACCAATTTCACGATCACACACGTACACCACACACTAATCCCCTGCTCCTAGTGACATGTGTCACTTAATAGACCGAATGAGTCACCCAATTGGCTGATTCATCAAAACCCACAAAAGGACAATTTTAACCCCATAAGAGACAATTGACCAAAATGCCCTTGGTTTCGAATTACGAAAATTCCCCTAACCTTCTTAGACCCATAACTTTCACATCCGACCTCCGATTGACGCATGTCGCCTATCTACGAACTCAGCATCTCGAGACCTATCCAACGGTCCTTACGGAAAGTCTAAACAAGGTCCTGATCAAAAAGTCAACTTTTGACCCTCAAAACCAAGGGCAAAATTTTCCTTTCTTTCCAATTTTTCCAATTTTTCCTTTTTCGAATTTCTGGGTCGTCATAACCTTCCCTCCTTAAATAATTTCTTCCTCGAAATTTGGATGTACCTCTCCAACAATAATCATGGAAACTCAATTCACATCCATTTCGATACCTCGATTCCCACATGAACCCTCGTTCACTCTACGCAACCATAATTACCTTTTCCATCTTTCCCAGCTCATCTCGAGCCCTCATATCATATCATGACTCATTCCGAGTCCTAAACCAACTCCTGACTCCTATTAAGTCCAAGCCCAATATCTCAACTCCTCTCGAGTCTGAACCCAACATCCACTATCCATGGCACCACTAGCATATCCAGTCACCTAGCAAACACCCTTAGGCGAAACACATCCTATCCAGGATCTCCAAACACACATTAAACCAACTTCGGACTCCCTCTGAGTCCCATTCGATATCCAAAATTCAAAGGTCACTCATCCGACCCCCTATCCTCGGGTTACATTTATCCTAGGCCCAACATCCCTGTTCATATACCATATCGTAAACAACCATCTGGACCAACACAAGTTCGACACAACCAGAACACAAGATGCAATGTTCAACCTCCAATCCATTCTAACACCCTCATATCCCGTCTTATCACCAGGCCGCGCACGGGGCTCGCAACTCGGAGGCATGACAAATTAATAACCCAATGCTTTGATACCAATTTGACAGGACCCGTCCCAACTGGACTTTGATAACTGTGACCGGTTCTGCTCCCGTCTGACAAGTCAACTGAAGTCCCGAAACTACCCCTCAGCACCTGTTAGACAAAGGATAACTGCACTGATTTCCGCTCATGCCTCCGCCTCTCGATAAGCCCCGAACGTCGTGCCACGGCCTGGAGTGTCATCAAAACAAGAAAGGTGTGAGTGGACAAAAATAATATCATTTAAAAACATATTTCAAAATACATCATTTACCCTCTAGTTTATCAAACCATGCATGCACAGGGTTAAACACATGAATCACCGGCTTCCAAGCCAAAACACATGAAATGTATCAAATCTAGGCTCTCAAGCCAAACACGTGAAAACACTAACCTGGCCACAAAGACCAAAACCCAGTACTCAATAACAGTACGCAATCAAAATCAACATCAAACAGCACTACTCACAAGTGCACAATCAATCAATCAATCCACACTACTCACAAGTGCACAATCAATCACACAATCAAATCTGCACTACGTGTCGGCCACCATCCAACCACATTCTCAGGATCAGACACATTTGGGCTTAACCCTCAGGATCAGTCACATCTGGGCGAACACATCCCCAAGCTCAGACGCATCTGAGTGGTACATCCAGGCTCAGTCGCATTCGAGAAGCTAGCTTACCATAAAAACAACTCACAATGCCAACCACCGGGCTTTCACAAGGTTCTTGATTCAAAATCCAAGTCAAACCATTTATCCAATTGGGTCTCAAGCCCAGAATGTCATTTGCACGTAAATCCGTAAAATCTCATTTGAAAACATTAAAATAATCCAGAAATCATCCTTGACTCACCAACTAAGTCAAAATATCCTTTTTGAAACCTTTTTTTACTCCGGACCTAGCCCAAAATATCATTTACACATTCCTCGTAAAACGTGCCCGAAAGAACGATTAAAATAATCATTAAATCACAAATAATTATGCTAAATCACCATGACATCATTGCAAACCAAATCATGCAATCAATCATGTAAAACATTTAACTATGCATGTATAACAGTTTATAAAATACACGTCCACTCACACACCGTCCAAATCGCTCTTTTTTCGAGCTAGACGCGTTTCCATAATTTCCGGTACATTCTAGGATTCCAAGTCCTGCCCAAAATCATCATTACGGGTTACTAATAACTCAATTAATTTCATATTAATTTCCCATAATTTTTCGGGAATTAAATACGAATTTAATACGTAACATAAACCTTCGGACCCTCGAAACAATATCGAAACGGTGTCCGATCGAGTCGAAACCAACTCTAAATGTTCCTTACATTACATAGAATAAAAGTCATGTTGACCTCACCTCGGGAATCATGCCCACATGCCCTCACTCGCTGCCGTAAGTGGCTACGCGTGAAACCCACGTGCGTGCTACAATACCCTGCTACAGTCGTCTCTCCCGCCCGTTTATTCTGTAAAACGGGTCCGGTTGGCCCGCGGCTTGACCTGCCTGAATTTCAGTCAATTCTTCATTAATTTTTTCAATTGATTCATCGAATAACATCTTTAGGAGTCTAATTAGGTTATGTAATCTCACTTCCTGATAATTTACCTCAATCCCTCAATTGAAGCCCGATTTATCGAAGAACACTCAAGGACTGTTCATCCTTCAATCTCGACGAATTCCAATTATTTTCTTGCAATTGATTCACTCAGAAGCTTCGCAGGATTCATCTAAACCTAGTTCCAGTCTCAATTGTAACTTTAATTCCTGCCAACCATTCGAACTCAACTCAAAATTTGTAAAACAAATACCAGGTCTGTCTGGGCTTGTTTCTTCACCATTTCCTTCACTTTCAATCACACTCGACTCGTTTGGACCTCTAGAAGTTCATCCTCGTCTCTGTTTTCATCAATTAATCGTCCACTTCAAAATTCGACTCCAAGTCATCAATTCAAGGTTTTCGGGTGGGTTTCGGTTTGTCTGGGTTTTTCCTTCCCTTTTTCTTTTCTGTTCTCTCACGACTTCACCTCCTCAATACCTCTCGGTTCTCATAAATTTAGCCTGAGGAATCGTGGCTTTTGCACTAATCAAGCACACCATCTGTACTCTGTTTTGTTTTCAAATGCCCCCCACACCAATTTCACGATCACACACGTACACCACACACTAATCCCCTGCTCCTAGTGACATGTGTCACTTAATAGACTAAATGAGTCACCCAATTGGCTGATTCATCAAAACCCACAAAAGGACAATTTTAACCCCATAAGAGACAATTGACCAAAATGCCCTTGGGCTTCAAATTACGAAAATGGTCCTAACCTTCTTAGACCCGTAACTTTCACATTCGACCTCCGATTGATGCATGCCACCTATCTACGGACTCAGCGTCTCGAGACTTATCTAACGGTCCCTACGGAAAGTCCAAACAAGGTCCCGATAGAAAAGTCAACTTTCGACCCTCAAAACTAAGGGCAAAATCGTCCTTTCTTTCCAATTTTTCCTTTTTCGAATTTCCGGGTCCTCACACAAGGACTCGATTGAAGACATGAAAATGGTGTGAAGAGAAATTGATGATGTTTTGAAGACTTTTATGTGTATTCTATGGATTTACTTACTCAAATTTTGTTATATTTTTGAGACATTTTATTACCTTGATATATAAAAAAAATTGAAAAAAAAAATGAAAAATGAAAAAAAAAAATTCTATCAAGGTAATAAGGTTTGATTATATAATGTTTGAGTTAAATCCTTTACATATGTAAATTGGGCACAAATAATGCATTCGAGGCCCACCATGATGAAATTAGGCCTATATTTGAAGGGATGGATTACTGACATCATTGCACTAAGGTTGGGAAGCTATGATACATTTTGGGAGTCTATTGAGCCTTGGAATGAATTTGAGCACCACTTATCCTTTACATTCTTTGCCTCTAAACTTAGCCCCATTACAACCTTCCTAAAGACCTTATGATCCTTAAGATGGTAAATTTTAATTAGTTGAGTCAATCACATAAGTAAGCCTATGGTTTTGGTTCATTTGTACATGTATGTTTAATTTTTATCTTGAGGTGTTTGTTTGAGATTTTGCAAAAGTACTTTATTTTTATTATGTGAGCATTTTGCTCACATACTTTGAGTGCAAACACAAACCCTTACAAAATTAAGTGAATTTATGAGTGGATATCCTTGTGAGTTGATTCATACTTATTTTATTCATGTTGAGATCTGTTTCACTATATTTACTCATTATCTTACTTGTTGAAACATTTTGTTACCATGTATTAACTCTTGAATTCTATATGCTTAAATGCTTTAAGTGAAAATCTTTTATGCCATGATAATCACAAAATTTTGAGACAAATGGTTAAAGGTTTCCTTTTTTTTACTTCATAGTTTAATTTTAGTATTTGCTAGGGATTAGCAAAGTTTAACTGTGGGGGTATTTGATAGGTCGTTATTAAGCATTATTTTATATTATTTTATACTTTTTATATTGGACTTTTAATATTAAAATAATAAACAATTGGAGAAAATAATATATTTTGTGGGATTTTTGTAAGAATAAATAAAGCTCCAAATTTGGAGCGTTTTGGTCAAAGAATTGTCCCGATTGGAATTATAACGAATAAATTATGGACGAAATTCGGTGGATTTATATAAATCCATTAAACTCAGCCCAAATCTCTTGTGACAGCCTAATCCATTTCCACGGCCTAGAAGCCCAATCACATGGCCCTAGTCCAGCCGAAACACCAGTCCAAGCCCGCGACGCGCGCCTGCCCAGCCCAGCGAAATCCGTCGACAAGCACTCGCCTAACCCTTATTTCTTACTTCGGAGCGCGCGCGCCGATTGTGCCCTGCTCCTGTCAGCTCGTCTTGCACGAAGCCCATTTCTCTAGCTCAGCGCACGCTTACCGATCGTTCTGCCTCTATCAGCGCCCCAGCCGCCGACCTCACCTCCCCCCTGTCAACTTGCTCCTACCAAGTCCCATCTCTACAGCTCAACAGCTTGCTGTTGATTCAACTGATCTACCTTTTGCAGTTTTTCCTGCACAAGTTAACCCCAAAATCATCATTAATCATCATTTCATTTTTATATTTAATTTATTAATTTATTATTTTAATTTTGTATTTTATTATTTGAATTTTGGCACTTCCTCTATAAATAGGGAGGCCATTGCACTTGTTTGGGGTACCAATTTTAGTCCTAGTTTTTAATCGTTTTTCTCTCTTCTTTTAGTTCTTCTTCTTTTTATTTTGTAGATTTATTTTGGGACCATTTGTAACTTCTTTTAGTTAGTTATTTTAATTTCATTTTCTTTTATTTTGTTCTTATTTTCATTTTCTTTATTTTTTTATTAGAATTTCATTAACTTCTCTTTAATTACATTTTTATATTTTCCTTAAAAAAAACCTAAGGCTAGGTAATTTTAAAGCAATTCAAGAGTTTTTAAGACCGCATTCCTCGTATTTTTTCTTTCATCTTCACTAGTTTCCTGCCGTTGTTCGGTGATTCTTGTGAAAAATCATATTTTTTTCTACTTAAATTCTTGTTATTCTTTTAGTTTTACTTATTATTCCATATATGCGTGGGTATTTTCTTTCTAACATTTGTAAGTATATATACAATCTCCATGTGTTTTATTTCATGAATTTTAGTTATTTTGTACGTTTTAGTGCTTAAACTTCAATTCAAAGCTAAGTGACGTCTCTTGTCGGTGCACTTAGAATAGGATTGAAGAAATTTAAATGTCGGCCACTATCGGTGCATTTAATAAAAAATTTAAGGTGAATCTTATTGTAAGTGTCGGCCGCTGTCGGTGCATTTATAATATTGAAAAACGTATTTTGGTAATTGAAGTAATTGAGGTAAGATTTTGTAATTGGTTCAATATGAGAATAATGTTAGAGTGTTGATAAAAATTGTATTTGAAGGAAGTTTATTTTAGGAGTAGTTTTAAAAAATGTAATTGTTAATTCAAATTTAATTCTTAGTTTGCTGAAAATGTAGTTTAGATTACAATCTTTCAAAACCCCCCATTTCATTCTTTTATTTTTTAATTATTAATTATTAATTCTTTATTATTTATTCTTTTATTCTTTTATTCTTTTATTCATTAATTCGTTTACGCATTCATTCATTCATTCATTAATTCTTTGATTCATTAATTTCATTAATTCTTTGATTCATTTTTTTCATTAATTCTTTAATTCATTTATTATTTTATTCATTTATTATTCATTATTCTTTTTCAGTAACACATTATTAATGTTCCCTAATTTCTCCGGTTATGAACGGACTCTATTTACCAAAACTACATCTACACATAAGGGTTTAAATTGCATAATACTCAAATTACATGTTTAATTTAATACGTAATTTGAGCGTTATCACTCAGCTGCACCCTGACCAATACCGCTGCCACTGGACATCCAAGGGCACTTCCTCCAAAACTGGCCAATAACAGGTCAAAATCCTCGATCTGGTATTAGACCTGCTGGTAAACCCCACTAACGTACCACTCGTCTTAGAAGTCTACTGTGATCTAAAGCCAAACCTTTGGGTACCACTGTACCTGCTAAGCCAACCACTACCAGACGATAATGATGCTTCACAGAAACGGCTTCCCTTCGGGGCCCTTTGGCTCGAAGGTCCAAAATACAAATTGACAGGACCCATTCCGAAAGTACTTTGATAACCAAGCCTAGTTCTGCTCCCTTCTTACAAGTCAACTGAAGTCCCGAAAACACCGACCGTACTTGCCAAACAAGGAATAATCGAACTGATTCCCACCCATGCCTCTACCTCTCGATTAGCCCCGATTTTCATGTCACGACCTAGAGGGCCAATTAAAACGTCAAAGGTGTGAGTCGACAAAAATAAACATTTATAAATACATTTGAGGAAAATCATTCTTACCCTCCAGTTTTGCAAACATGCATGCATATCACAACAAATGAGTAATATTGTGAAATCAAATCAAATATAAAGAGTAGACCAATTAAATCATAACATGTTTCAAGATTTCCATGGACCACGATTTCCCAACTCATGTCCACTAATTAAATCACGATATGAAATATCTGGACACAAATATCGATAAATCAAACTGTTGAATTTCAGAGCATTCACATATATCAGAATCCGAGTCTTTAAACTACCGAGTCTTTAAACTCAATATTATATCAAGCATGATTTGGCAAGACCCGTCCCGAAAAAACTTTGATAACCGTGCATGGTTCTGTTCCCGTCTTACATGTCAACTGGAGTTCTGAAAACACCCACAGTACTTGCAAGACAAAGGATAATCGCACTAATTCCCACTCATGCCTCCACCTCTCGATCAGCCTCGATCTTCGTGCCATGGCTTGGAGAGTCAATAAAAACATCAAAGGTGTAAATGGAAAAAAATAAATATTTATAAATACATTTGAAGAAAATCATTCTTACCCTCTAGTTTTGCAAACATGCATGCATATAACAACACATGAGTAATATTCTGAAATCAAATCAAATATAAAGAGTGGACCGATAAAATCATAATATTTTCAAGACTTTCATGGCCCATGATTTCCCAACTCATGTCCACCAATTAAATCACAATATGAAATATCTAGACACAAATATCAATAAATCAAACTGCTGGATTTTATAGCATTCACATATATCAGAATCCTAGTATTTAAATTCCCGAGTATTTAAACTCAATATCATATCAGGCCTGATTTGACAGGACCCGTCCCGAAAGGACTTTGATAACCGTGTTGGATCTTGCCCCCTTCTTACAAGTCAACTAAAGTTCTGAAAACACCCTCAGTACTTGCTAGACAAGGGATAATAGCACTAATTCTCACTCATGCCTCCACTTCTCGATTAGCCCCAATCTTCGTGCCACGACTTGGAGGGTCAATAAAAACATCAAAGGTGTGAGTGGACAAAAATAAACATTTATAAATACATTTGAGGAAAAACATTCTTACCCTCCAGTTTCGCAAACATGCATGCATATCACAACACATGAGTAATATTGTGAAATCAAACAAAATATATAGAGTGGACCGATAAAATCATAACATGTTTCAAGACTTCAATGGCTCACGATTTCCCAACTCATGTCCACCAATTAAATCATGATATGAAATATCTAGACACAAATATTGATAAATCAAACTACTGGATTTCAGAGCATTCACATATATCATAATCCGAGTCTTTAAACTATCGAGTCTTTAAACTCAATATCATATCAGGCCTGATTTGACAGGACCCGTCCCGAAAGGACTTTGATAACCGTGCTTGGTTCTGCTCCTTTCTTATAAGTCAACTGGAGTTCCGAAAACATCCACAGTACTTGCAAGAAAAAGGATAATCGCACTAATTCCCACTCATGCCTTCACTTCTCGATTAGCCCCCATCTTCGTGTCATGTCCTGTAGTATCAATAAAAACGTCAAAGGTGTGAGTGGACAAAAGTAAAAATTTATAAATACATTTGAGGAAAATCATTCTTACCTTCCAGTTTCGCAAATATGCATGCATATCATTACACACGAGTAACATTGTGAAATCAAATAAAATATAAAGAGTGGATGTGACGACCCGGAAATTCGAAAAGGAAAATTGGGAAAAAATGGAAAGAAATGATGATTTTACCCTTGGTTATGGGGGTTGAAAGTTGACATTTTGTTCGGGATGCCTTTTGGACTTTTGTCCATGACAGTTGGATAGGTCTCGTGACGCTGAGTCCGTAGACAGGCGGCATGCGTCAACCGGAGTTCGAATGGAAAAGTTATGGGTCTCGAACGGCGAGGGGCATTATGGTCATTTTGTTGGTAAAGGGCAAAAAGGTAATTTTGAGTTGGGATGTGATGAGTCGACCATCTTAGTGAGTCATTGGATTCATTAAGTGACATCTGTCACTTTATAATTGAGATTGGTGGCAAAAGGATATGTGTGTGCGGTGGTGAAGTGAGAAAGGAAAAACAAAAACCCATGTATATGTGTGTTTTGAGAGAAAACATAGCAGTTTGATTAACTAATACCCACACCATCATCCGAATAAATTTGATTCAATCAATTGAGAGTAATTGAGAGAGGGAGAACAGAGAATTAAACGAGGAAGAAGGGAGGTGAAATCGTGAAAGAAAACCCAAACTCGAAACTTAGATATTCGAATTGATCAAACTTGAATTTGGGATTAAAGCTCACAATTAACCTTGGATTAAGCTTCTGGAGCTCAAGGCGAGTCGAAACTAATCAAGAACGAAGAGAATTGACATCGTTTTGGCCTAGAATAGACCTGACGGATAACTGGGAAATTGAAGGTTGAGTCGTGTAATTGGAGGGATTGAAGGGTGCAATTGGAATTGGAAACCAGTTTATAAGAGTACCACGAAGCTTTTGGATGGATCAATTGAAGAAAAACAAGTGGAATTGATGAACTTCGCACAATGAACAGTACGCGGATATTCTTCGAAAAGTCGAGATCGAATGGAAGAATTGAGGTAAGATTTCATGTAATTGAGATTACAGAACTATACTTAGACCTAAAACGATACTATTGGCTTGATTAATTATGGAAATCAACTGAGAATTGATAGGGATTGAATCGGGTTGCTTAGCGGGTTGCAGGATCCATTTATCAGTCAAATGGGTGAAGACGGTAACTGTAGCAGTTACTGTAGCTGGCTCGTAGGCTTTACGCGCAGCCGCTTGCGGCGATGCGTGGAGGCGTGTGAGCGGGAATCTCGAGTTGAGGTCAACATGACTTTTGTTCCATTTAATGTAACGAACATTTTGACGTTGATTTCGAGTCGATCAGACACCGTTTTGATATTGTTTCAAGGGTCTGAAGGCTTATGTTACGTTTTTAATTTGTAATTAATTCCTGGAAAATTATGGGAAATTAATATGATATTCATTGAGGTATTAGTGACCCTTAATGATGATTTTGGACAGGATTCATGATTCCTAGAAATTTTTGGAAATTATGGAAAAGCATGCAGCTCGGAAAGCGAGCGATATAGACGGTGTGTGAGTGGACGTTTGTTTTATAAACTGTTATGCATGCCTAGTTAAATGTTTTACATGATTGATTGCCTGATTTGGTTTGCAATGATGTCATGGTGATTTGGCATGATTAATTGTGATTATTGATTATTTTAATCAGTCTTTTGGACACGTTTTACGAGGAATGTGCAAATTATGTTTTTAGCTAGGCCCGAAGTCAAAAAAGGATATTTTGACTTAGTTGGTGCGTCAAGGTTGATTTCGGGATTATTTTAATGAGATTTTACAGATTTACGTGCAAATGACATTTTGGGCTTGAGACCCAATTGGATAAATATTTTGACTTGAATTTGGAGTCAAATGTGAATATATGATTGAATTGATGGTTTTGGATGTATGTTCAGTGACTCCGGATGTGTAATTCCCGGAGGGACTGAATGCGTGATTCCCGGTGAGGCTGAATGTGTAATTCCCAATAGACGTGGATATGTAATTCCCAGAGGAACCTCGGATGTGTAATTCCCGAGTTGGCCTACACGTAGTGCGGATGTGATTGTGTGATTGATTATGCACTTGTGAGTAGTGTTGTTTGATGTTGATTTCGATTTTGATGCTTTGCGTACTGGTAATGAGTACAGGTTTTGGTCTTTGTGGCTAGTTTAGTGTTTTCATGTGATTTGGCTGGAAAGCTGGTGATTGTTATTCATATGTTTTACCCTACTCATGCATGGTTTGATAAACTGGACGGGAAAATGGTCTATTTGAAATGTATTTTCAAAGAATATTAATTTTGTTCACTCACACCTTTTCTGTTTTATGACCCTCCATGCCATGGCACGACGTTCGGGGCTGACCGAGAGGTAGAGGTATGCGCGGAAATCAGTGCAGTTATCCCAAGTCTGACAGGTACTGAGGGGTAGTTTCGAGACTTCAGTTGACTTGTCAGACGGGAGCAGGATCGGGCGCGGTTATCAAAGTCTAGTTGGGACGGATCCTGTTAGTGGACCAATAAAATCATAACATGTTTCAAGATTTTCATGGCCCACGATTTCCCAACTCATGTCCACCAATTAAATCACGATATGAAATATCTGGACACAAATATCGATAAATCAAACTACTCGATTTCAGAGCATTCACATATATCAGAATCCGAGTCTTGAAACAACCGAGTCTTTAAACTCAATATCATATCAGGCCTGATTTGGCAGGACCCGTCCGACTTTGATAACCGTGCCTGATTCTGCTCCCATCTTACAAGTCAACTGGAGTTCCGTAAACACGCACAGTACTTGCAAGACAAAGGAAAATCACACTGATTCCCACTCATGCCTCCACCTCTCGATCAGCTCCGATCTTCGTACCCCAGCCCGGAGGGTCAATAAAAACATTAAAGGTGTGAGCGGACAAAAATAAATATTTATAAATACATTTGAAGAAAATCATTCTTACCCTCTAGTTTCGCAAACATGCATGCTTATCATAACACATGAGTAATATTGTGAAATGAAATCAAATATAAAGAGTGGATTGATAAAATCATAACATTTTCAAGACATTCGTGGCCCACGATTTCCCAACGCATGTCCACCAATTAAATCACGATATGAAATATCTAAACACAAATATCGATAAATTAAACTACTTGATTTTAGAGCATTCCCATATATCAGAATCCTAGTATTTAAACTAGCGAGTATTTAAACTCATTATCATATCAGGCTTGATTTGATAGGACCCATTCCAAAAAGACTCTGATAACCGTGCTAGGTCTTGCCCTCGTCTTACAAGTCAACTAAAGTTCCGAAAACACCCTCAATACTTGCCAAACAAGGGATAATCGCACTGATTCTCACTCATGCCTCCACCTCTCGATCAACCTCTATCTTCATGTCATGACTTGGAAGGTTAATAAAAACATCATAGGTGTGAGTGGACAAAAATAAATATTTATAAATGCATTTGAGGAAAATCATTTTTACCCTCCAGTTTCGCAAACATGCATACATATCACAACACATGAGTAACATTGTGAAATTAAACAAAATATATAGAGTGGACCGATAAAATCATAACATGTTTCAAGACTTCCATAGCCCACAATTTCCCAACTCATGTCCTCCAATTAAATCATGGTATGAAATCTCTAGACAAAAATATCGATAAATCAAACTGCTGGATTTCAGAGCATTCACATATATCAGAATCCGAGTCTTTAAACTCCCAATTCTTTAAACTCAGTATCATATCAGGCCTGATTTGACAGGACCCATCCCGAAAAGACTTGAATAACCGTGTCTGGTCCTGTTCCCGTCTTATAAGTCAACTTGTGTTTCAAAAACACCCTTAGTACTTGCTAGATAAGGAATAATCGCACTGATTCCCACGCATGCCTCCACCTCTCGATCAGCCCTGATCTTCTTTCCATGGCCTGGAGGGTCAATAAAAACGTCAAAGGTGTCAGTGGACAAAAATAAATATTTATAAATACATTTGAGGAAAATCATTCTTACCCTCTAGTTTCGCAAACATGCATGCATATCACAACACATGAGTAGTATTGTGAAATCAAATCAAATATAAAGAGTGGACCGATAAAATCATAACATGTTTCAAGACTTCCATGGCCCACGATTTCCGAACTCATGTCCACCAATTAAATCATGATATGAAATATATGGACACAAATATCGATAAATCAAACTGCTGGATTTCAGAGTATTCACATATATCAGAATCCGAGTCTTTAAACTATCGACTCATTAAATTCATATCATATCAGGCCTGATTTGACAGGACTAGTCCCGAAAGGACTTTGATAACTGTGTCTGGTACTGCTCCCGTCTTATAAGTCAACTGGAGTTCCAAAAACACCCTCAGTACTTGCCAAACAAGGGATAATCGTACTGATTCCCACTTATGCCTCCACCTCTCGATCAGCCCTGATCTTCGTGCAACGATCTGGAGCGTCAATCAAAATATGAAATTTGTGAGTAGAGAAAAATAAACATTTATAAATACATTTGAGGAAATTTATTCTTACCCTCCAGTTTCACAAACATGCATGCATATCACAACACATGAGTAATATTGTGAAATCAAATCAAATATAAAGAATGGACCGATAAAATCATAACATGTTTCAAGACTTCCATGACCTAAAATTTCCTAACTCATGTCCACTAATTAAATCATGATATGAAATATCTGGACACAAATATCGATAAATAAAACTGCTGGATTTCAGAACATTCACATATATCATAATCTAAGTCTTTAAACTCCCGAGTATTTAAACTCCCGAGTCTTTAAACTCAATATCATATTAGGCCTCACAGATTAACGAGTCCTTAATCTCCTGAGTCTTTAAACTCAATATCATATTAGGCCTCCTGGGTCAACGAGTCCTTAAACTCCCAAGTCTTTATATCACAGTCAATGAATCCAGCAATTTCATTTTAAAGCCATTTAAGTCTCAAATCAAGTCAACAAATTTCAAAAGGGCCTATGCCCGGGATATAATTTCATCAAATCACTTTTCACCAAGCCATCATAAAAACAGAGTTCAAAATCATTTCACAAATTCAGGATTTGATCGAATCGTTGTAAATTAATAATCAAACAGTTTCAAATCACAATCTTTTTTAAAAGTGCACAAAGACCAACAATTTGAGTCAAAAGTATTTCTAATGGGGTCTCAATACCCAAAACATCATTTCAAAACTCCGAAAACCATCAATTCAATCATGTACTCACATTTGACTCCAAATCCAAGTCAAAACCATTATCCAATTGGGTCTCAAGCCCAAAATACAATTTTCACGTAATTCCGTAGAATCATCCATAAACTGATAATTAAATCCACAAAATCATCAAGAAATGATATCAATTCATCATTCAAATCATTTCAACTCAAATCATACAATAAAGTATTTAAAACATTTATGCATGCATCATAGTTATAAAACAAAAGTCCATTCACACACCATCCAAGCTGCTCGTTTCCGAGCTGTACGTTTTTCCGTAATTTCCAGGAATCGCAAATCCTATCAACAATCATTATCAAGGGTCACTAACACCCCAAATAATAAACTCTCAATCTCTCTAAATCTCATGAATGGTTGATATGAAGATCAATTCCCAATTGATCTGGGTTCGCTTTCAATTTTTTGTTCTTAGTTTTCAATTCCCTTCAAACCCGAATTCAAATGAAACATGAATACATAACATACACATAACCCTTCACGCGTTGCCATTAAATTATTTTTCACTGTGACATATGTCGCCAATCTGTAAAACATGTTGACTCAGCAAAATCCAACCAAATGACCATTTTTCCCTTTCTTGCATAATTACCAAAATACTCCTGACCTTCGTAGACCTGTAACTTTATCATGCGATCTCCAATTTTGACGTGTCGTCTGTCTACGGACCTAGCGTCTCGAGATATATGCAACAATCCTAAAAAAATGTGCAAAAAGTAATCCGATCAAAAAGTCAACTTTTGACCGCTTAAATTAGGGGGAAAATCGTCATTTCTTCTAAAATTTCCAAAATTCCCTTTTTCAAATTTTCGGATCGTCACACGAACGCTCTCAGCATCATCCATCACCAGAAAACTGTTGCTGGGCAAGTAAACTGGCCTCTACTCGCGCAGCTGCATCAGTTAGCTCCCTTAGTGTAGCATAGGATCCTATCGTCACAATGGCATGGATCTCACCTTGCAGGCCAAGCTCAAACCTGCGGCACTTGCCGACCTCGAAACTCACAAATACAGAAGGAAAGTGGGATAGTGTCTGGAAACTCTGCTCGTACTCTACCACTAACATGCTCCCCTGCTGGAGCTGTAAGAACTCGGTCTCCCTGGCATCATGGAATGAGCGAAGGTAGTACTAATCCAGGAAACGCTCTAGAAATATCTCCCAAGCCACAGTCCGGACATCCCAACCTGACATCTCGAGTGTGTACCACCATTGGTATGCGCCATCGTCCAACAAAAATGTAGCCAGCAAGACTCGATCCGCTGGAGGACATCGCATAACAGTGAAGATCAGCTCGATGCAAGTGATCCACTGGTGGGCTTCCTCAGGATCTGCCCCACCACTAAATGTAGTAGCCACCAGGTGTTAGGTTTGCTCAATACTAGCACTCTCTACGTCTCTAGCGAGATCATCATCAGCCCGTACACGGGGCTCTCATCTCGAAGGCATGTTTATCTGTTAAGAGGCATAAATTAGTACGACATCTTAAGCATGTACATTAACATGCTACCCTAATGCTCTGATGCCAATCTAACACGGCCCGTCTCAATCCCCCTGGATTATTGTGGGATGTGTCCTGTTCCCGTCTGACAATCAAACTCAAAATACCGAAAATGATCCTTAAGTTTTAAAAGAAACAGTTCAACCACTACATTGTCAGATAAGAGATAAGTATCTATACATAATCGAGCATACATGTTAGTACAATAAAGTACCAAATCCTACCCCCAAAAGGTATTCTGGTGCGCAACGGTACTGTTTATGTCTCAGCCTCAGTATTAGCCCCTACCTTAGTGTCACAGCCTGAAGGGTCAATAAAACAGTCAAAGTGTGGGTGGACAAAAATAAGTATTTTTGAAATACAATTTAAGAACAATAACATTTTCCCCTCCGTTTTATAAACATGTATGCATTTAAATCAGATCGTATGAAAGTAATTCAAATTATATATATATCTGGACACACCTATCAGTAAAACAAAATACAACCAATCCTCGACATCTGCAATGTCTATAAGAAGTAACTGTCACGATTTCCAAAGCTACGTGTGCAACTCGGGGTCTCATCTCCGAGTACATCCCTATGATCAACGACGTCCAGGGTGATATCATAATGGAGTGCCTCCCCAGGACCTACCGTGTCTGGAGTGATATCAAAATCTCGCAGTCTTGAGCCTGAGCTTGAGCCTTTCCTCGGAGCTACTCATCCTAAGTAGTGCACCGTGACTACTCTAGGATCCTCGACGTCTGGAGGAGACAATCCAACTCACACAAGATGGTATATGTGGAACAGTAACCAAATTCAGTTGAAAATCATATTAAAACCATTTTTGCCTCAAACCGGGGAAAACACTATTTAATTGGGCCTATGCCCGAGACGTAACTTTCACAAGCCTTTTCCACAAAACCATCTGAAAACAGTGTCCAGAACTCAATTCATAAACCCATATTTATTCAAATCACTCACACCAAATCGTTATGAAAATCACATTTAAATTATCGTCTTTCCTTCAAATTCCCGTTTCACTCCAAACCTAAGTCAAACCGTTATTCAATTGGGTCTCAAGCCCAAAACATTGTTTTCACGTAAATCCGTAAAATGTTTCATAACCGATGATTAAATCCACAACATCATCAAATAACGATATCAAATCATTTCAACTTAAATCATATAATAAGGCATTTAAAACAGTTATGCATGCATTTCAGTTATAAAACAAAAGTCCACTCACGCTCGGTCCATGCTACACGCTTAATATCCGCGCCGTAATCTCATCAAAGGTAATCCAAAGACTCTGGGTTTTTCCAAATCACACCTGAGGGTCACTAATGTTCTATACAAGTCTATACATTAAACCCTCACAAAGCCCGATACCGGAAACGCATCCCGAACACGCTTTCCGAGGCTAAAAACCCTAAATAACCTATCAAATGCTCTCTGATCAACCTAAAACCACCACCATTGGATTCATATCATCGAAACCTTTCGGATAAGACCGGTTTGACATCAAAATTCAGGTCCACGTGCCCCCACGCGCTGGTCAAAGTTGGGTGAATGCTGGTCGTCGCTCGTCAACGGCGGTCCACGACGGTCAATGTTGGTTAGTGCTGACGGCAGCCTAACATCTGACAGGTCTGACAACCTCTGGAAGCTTGCCACATGGCACCATCCCACTGGTCCACTTGGTCTGATAATGGTGATGTGGACCTGCCACTTCAGCTGCCACGTAGGCTTGACAGATCCTGACACCCTACCACATGGCACTCCCTCACTGGTCCATGTGGTTTGACATGGCTGACGTTCTCGTGCCACGTCCCTCTGACACCTTCTAACAAGTTGTCATCTCGTACCAACCTACAGGTCCATATGGTCTGACATATATGACGTGGACATGACACATCAGCTGCTAACTGGGCCTGACAGCTTGCCACGTGGCATCACCTGATTCTCCACATGGACTGACAATGATGACATGGACTGCCACATCATCACCTTCAAACTTCAGACAGGTCGACCCGTATCTCTGTAATGGGTCGTTTGACCCGTGACCCTGACCTAGCTAGAACTCAACCGTCTGGCGTTTTCCCCTATTTTTCTTCCTACATGCTCGTATACTTCTCATAAAGGGATCTATGAGTTCAAAAACAGAAAATAAAGGCCGAAATTGCCTGTTTGAACTTGTTGTAATTCGGCCAAACTTCAAACTTGATTCCCAGGTGATTCCAACACCCTTCTTTCACGATAATGGTTCATGTGGGCTCGTACAAACCTAAATAATCAATCCCAATCATCCAAACAGCCTAACAACTCGTCCAAATCCAATTTCACAATTTTGACCCAAGTAGGGTTTCGAGTTTACCTCGGTTCTGCGTTCCTCAAGCTATTCCGCCGTGCTTAGCCGTCCTCACCATCGTCATAGGTCTCTCTTCCACTGTCCCAATCTCTCTGAAGCAATAAGGATGAATGTTTGATGGTTTGTGTGGGTTGGGTTTGGGTTTCGGGTAACAAAGAATGAAGAAGATGGTGTGCATGAATTTGGGGCCTTGGGCCAATAGGATGAGTGACACTTGTCACTCATCCATTGATCCATTCAAGATATTTTGGACCAATTAAAATCTGCCAACTGTACTCGTCTCGTAAAACATGAATAGTATGTAATTTCTTCCCTAACCCGTAACTTTCCCGTTCGATGTTCGATTTCGACGTGCCGTTTGTCTACAGACTCGTGACATCTCGATCTACGTAATGGGTCTTGGTTAAAGTCCAAATAATCTCTTGGGTCAAAAGTCAACATTTTCCCTTTCTATGAGCAAAATGGTCATTTTACATTTAATTTCCGAATTCAAATTTTCTAAAAGTTCGAGTTGTTACATTTTGTCAAAAAATAGTTTGAGTTATTTAAATATTCTAAAAAAATAAAAACATAAAAATTATATACGTGATGGTTATGATTTTACTTAATAAATATTTAACTACATAATCAATGAATATAAATAACTATGGTTATAATATAATATCGTTATGGAAAAAAATGCCTAAGTTAACAACTCGATGTTTTTCACCCATGCTTAGTTCGATCTACGTAATGGGTCTTGGTTAAAGTCCAAATAATCTCCCGGTATTTGTGGCAAACTACATCTCTTCTCAGTTATCATGTAGTTTGCCACAAATAACTGAATTAAAGTTGTGCTTTCAAATATTTCATTACTTACCCTTAGCTTTCTATTTTATTTCTATTAGAACCTTACATTAAGTATTCCGTGAAAAATCTGTTAAGTGATGATGTGTCAAATATGAAACTCACTTGTTAAGCTTATGTGGAAGTTGGGTGGTGCCACATGGATAAAAAATAAAAATAAAACTCTTAATTTTTTTAAACATTTAAGAGAAACTTTCAATTAGATAACTAGCATATAATTAAAGAAATAAAATATTTTTTAAAGAAGGGTCTTCCTCTTCACACTTTCTCGGCTGTCTTCCAACCACCAAGAACAACAAAAATTCTTCCCATTTCTCCCACTCCACTGTTCTTCATCCTTTGTCTTATTCCCCAAAACTCCTAAACCTAAACCATGATCATGTGGCCTCACTATTTTCCTTTCGTTGTCATTATAATCCTCGTAACTTTTAACGAAACTCAACAAAACTTACAAAATTGAAATTCAAATGAAAGATAGGGTGGGTTTGGTATGTGGACGTTCAATTAGGAAATGGGTTTGGGCTGGTTAGATCAAGGAGTTGGGGAAGGTAGAGGCCGTTTCTCAACAAGGTGGGCAGGTGAGGCTAGGTTATAAGGCCCTGACTAGAGGTCTAGGCTAGAGAGATGGCACGTGTGATTCCGTAGAAGGGAAAGGATTGAAGTTTGAACAGATTGAAATCATTGAATTCCAAGAGGAAAGAATAGAGTTTGAGCACGTAGAAGGTCTAGCTGTTTGGATATGGTCGAAATTTTGGGGTATGAATAAAGAGTAATATTATTATCACACATTGAATTGATCACATTTAATGACACATTTAATGTGCCAATTAATGAACAATGTTAAATAAATAGAAATTGGTTGATATGTCTCATTTAGGGAGAATTATTTCAAAGATTTCTCCTTAAAAAGTCCATATAAGTTAAACCCTATTTTTATATATTCATAACAATGGCCAAATTTTATATACAAAGGACAAAAAGCATATCCCCATCATAGTCCCATCATTTCATTTGTTAATAATTGAAACAAACATCTGTGAAGAGCTCATGACCAAAATTGTGACGACCCAAAAATTCGAAAATGGTAATTCCAAGAATAATTGACATTTTTGCCCCTATTTTATGTGGACAAAAGTTGATTTTTTGTTTAGTTTACTTTTTGGACTTTCCGTGAAGACGATTGTGTAGATCTCGAAGTCCTGAGTCTATAAACAGGCAGTACGTCGAAATTGAAGTTCCGACTGATTTGTTATGGTTTAAATGATGAGGGGTATTTTCATAATTTTGGCCATTTAGGGCATTTTGGTCCTTTTGCAGTTTTGATGAGTCATCATAGTGGTGACTCACCCTACTCATTGGGTGGCACATGTCACTTGTTGGCTAGGGATTAGTGGCATTGAACCACTTGTTGGGTGGTTTATACTGTTTGTTGCAATCGTGTGTGTGTGTGTGTTTGTGTATGTTGTGCTTAGCTTGGAACCCAAAAACCAAACCCAACCCATCAACATCAAACTCCACTTAAGAATCAAGAGGAGACAGAAAGGAATTAAGAGGAAAATGAATGAAGAAAGAAGGAAGAAGACGGAAGGACCTAGATTTGAGAAACTCTGATGACCCGAGAACCCAAACCCGAACCCTCCATGAATCCTTGAATTAGTATTTCTATTTTTGAACTTGAGAACTTGGAATTGAGGTCAATTCTGTGATCTTCGGTCCCTGATGAGTAAGACTAAGTTGTTAACGCGTGGAATTGGTTGCAGGAATCCTATGTTTGAAGGATTGAACATGGGCCAAAAATCAAGGTTTCATATTGGGATGTAGTGGTAAGTTCTTCGTGTTTCGAACCAATATAACTGTTTTCGGACATCAAGAGACTTGATTGGATGAAATAATTACGAAGTTTGGCACCCATCCGACCATAGGGTCCAACCAACTATCGATCATAACTAGCGTCAAACACGCTATCCTCTCGAGTCCTAAGCCGACATGCATCTCACCACACACTGCGTATCGGGCAACGCCTCACCCAGTCACTCGTGATCTCGCCACTAACTACGCCACGTACTATCATACTAGCACCCTATAGTCCAGGTTGATGACAGGCTATTCCGCATCGAGACATCACATCCATAGCAACATCGCAACACACTAATCGACGAACCAACTGCTCTGGAAGCCATAACCTCGCGCCGAGCGCACAAACCTCGCTCTGATACTAATTTGACACGACCCATCCCCCAATCCCTCTTGGATTAAGGGATGTGCCATGCTCCGGTCTAACCCACGTGCAACACGGAGGCCAAACACCCGTCTAACCTCCATGTAACACATAAGCCAGACAAGGGATTTCAAGTCAGCGCTCCAAAATTAACTTCCGGCTTCCCAGAGTGCGTAGAAACCATTGTGGGTCGCGTATGTGATGTCTCTATCTCACTAATAATAGCCCGCTCCGCATCAACCTGAAGGGCATCGAAAAACAGAAAAGACTGTGAGTGCACAAAAAGAAATAATAAGGTCAAAAAACATTTTATAAGAAAAGGCATTTATGCCCTCCATGTAAGACCAATGTATGCATTCGAAGACCATTCCATTTTCAAGATACGAAAACCGTTTATGAAAACTAGAAAGCATTTCCTTTTCTCAAATCATGGGCCTTAGCCCAAAAATACAAAGCAAAACTAAAGTATGGGAACTCAGCCCAAACATCTGAAAACCATATGAAAACCATCATTAGCAATCCCAAGCACACATCAAAACACATTTCATCCAATCGAACCTGCTGGATCGCAACGAGTCTTTAAACTCAATATCAATCCGAATCTTTAAAATCAACAGGCCTTCTCAGGTAATCATTGAGTCTTTAAACTCCGAGTCTTTAAACTCAAGAACAGGCCTCGGGGGAAATCAATAACCGAGTCTTTAAACTCACGAGTCTTTAAACTCAAATCACATATAGGACCCTCCCCGGTCACATCAATCGCCGAGTCTTTAAACCCAAAACCAGATCCAGAAAATCCAATTTAAAATCCATTTTATCAAATCCAAATCCATAAATCCATTTCCAAATCCGAATCCGAAATCGTCATTCCGAATCAATCTGAACTAGAATCATCATTCCGAATCCAAATCCAGAATTTCACTTTATCACTTTTAAATCCAAAACCGAAATCATATTTAATAACCAAAATCATGCTATCAAATCCAATATCAAAACAAAGCATAAAAGCATAATCACAAAATACGTATAAATACGAAAATTATCTCGCAATACGTGCAAAACATAAATCACATATATCATAATCAGAATCATAGAAATCACTATAGAAATCATATAAAATATTTATGCATGCATCTTAAGTTAGAAAATAAAATCCACTCACAGACCGTCCAAATCGCTCACTTTCCGAGCTGCACGCTTTTCTGTAAGTTTCAGTACTTTCTAGGAATCCCGAATCCTGTCCAAAATTATCATTAAGGTTCACTTATGCCGCCACAATAGCATATGAAAATTCCCCAAATTATTCGGGAAGTAAATACGAATTTAAAACGAAACATAATCTTTCAGACCCTCGAAACTATATCGAAATGATGTCCGATCGACTCGAAACCAATGCCAAAATGTTTGTTATATCAAAAGGAGCAAGTTTCATGTTGACCTCACCTTGGGAGGAGTTACCACGGGCCCTCACGCGCCGCCATAAGTGGCTGCGCATGAAAGCCACGTGCCTGGCACTCTTCATGTCTTCCTCGCCTGTTAGTTTGTTAAATGGGTCTTGCAACCTTCGACATAACTCGATTCAATCCCTCGAAGGAATTCGACCAAACCTCGAAATTTCAAGGTATGTTCATCATCTGATCCTTCCCATTTTCATGGATTCCTTCAAATTGATTCATTCAGAAGCTTCGCAGGATCCATCCAAATGTGTTTGCAATCTCAATTGCGGCCTTAGTTCTCGCCAACCATTCTAACTCAATCTCGAAAAATTGAGAGGTTTAAGGGTTCCATTCTTGGGCTTTCATCCATCAGTTCTCTTCGTGTTTAAGTCAATTCCGTTCGTAAGCACCTCAAGAAACTTAATCCAAGCTAAATTTTGGTAATGGACTTCCACAGTTTCAACTTCGAATTCTCCATGTTCTTCAAAAGTTTTGAATGGTGTTTCGGGTTTGGGTTCATCCATCACTCATGCCCTCTCAGTTCTCTTCTCTAGTTCTTCAGATTTTGCTCTCTTACCCTCTCTGGGGTTATTGTTGTAGATTAGGGTCGATCAAACACACTTTATGATTAACATGGATTATAGGACTTTTTAGTTGTTTAACTATTAGTCGATTCAAGTGCCACTAATTGCCTCATTAAAGTGACATATGTCACTGAATAAACTAAGAGAGTCTTTAGGCATGGTTGAATCAGCCAATTCTAGCCCAATTTACCATTTTGCCCTTGCCTTAACAAATGACCAAAATGCCCCTCATGGTTCTAGATCCGTAACTTCCATATTCGAATTCCAATTTTGACATGCTGCCTGTCTACGGACTCATGACGTCCCAAACTACGTCACAGTCTTTGGCTAAAGTCCGTCTGAACGCTCGAACTAAAAGTCGACAATTTGCCCATTCAAGGGCAAAACGGTCATTTCACACTGTCCGTCCGAAATCACCGAACGAATCACTGATTAATCTCACTAATCCTTCATTAATCGCTAATATAATCCCAATTTTTGAGACGGGTCGTTACAGTGGGCACCACTTGCAGCCACTTCTGGTAGAGCATGGGGACGCGTGGATGGGATTTTTGAGGTACAGTCGATGGGAGGACACCATTTTGGTATAGTTTTGTGTGTGTGAAGCGTTGTGTGTACGTTTTTAATATGTATTTGAATCCCGTAAAATGAGGGATTGTATTGTGAGGTTATTTGGGGATGATAATGACCCTTGATAATGGTTTTCGTTACGATTGGTGATTCCTGGAATTTACAGTGGAGCGTACAGCTTGGAAACGAACCACATGGACGGTGTGTGAGTGAACTTTTGTTTTATATACTATTATGCATTCATAGTAAATGTTTTACATGATTTACTTCAATGATTTGAGTTACGATTTGAGATGATTACTTGATGATTTTATGGACTTATTTATCGTTTTATGGACACGGTGTTACTGATTTTCGTGAAAACGGTATTTTGGGCTTGAGACCTTGTTGAAAATGGTTTTGACTTTGTTTTAAATCAAAATTTGTTTTGAAACTAATGTTTTGGGTTCATGTTTAGTGCCACGGATGTGTAATTCCCGGGAAGTCTGGATGTGTAATTCCCAGGAAGACTTTGGATGTGTAATTCCCAAAGTGCCCTCAGATGCATAATTCCTGATGTTTGAGTATTGGATTGTGTTTAATATTGATTTTATGTCCAGATGTTTTATGATGATTATTTGAAATGGATTTTGGGAAATGTGGGCCATGGGCTTTGATATATGTTATGATTGTGGGTCCCACGATTTGTGATGTGGTATGGATTAGTTGTTGATTGTGGATATTAGTACGTGCCCGGATGATGCGAGTGCAGTTCTTAGACGTGACTTGGATGTTGCGTGGGTGCAGTTCCCTAGTATGGATACGTCTAGATGTTGCGCGTGTGCAGTTCCCGGACATGGATCAGATGTTGTGCGAGTTCAGCTCCCGAGCAGGTCTATGCGTAGTGTCGATGTGATTGTGTGATTGATTGTGATATTGTGATTGATGTCTGAGTACTTATGATTAGTACTGGTGCGATCATTGATAATTGATTTGAGTATTGTTGATTGGTTGTCATTGATGCTGATGGTTGTGTCCAAATGGTTTCTATGTGATTTGACTCAAGAGCTGATTGCTCATATTTTACTCTATACATGCATTTTTTTAAGCAGGAGGGTAAAGAGTTCGTTTTTAAAATGTATTTTCAAATGATATTATTTTTTCCACTCACACCTGTGATGTTTTGATGACCCTACAAGTGGTGGCACAAAGATCGGAGCTGATCGCGGTGGAGGCATGAGTGAGAATCAGTACAGCTAACTCTTGTCGGATAAGTGCTAAGGGTGTTTTCAGAACTTTAGTTGACTTGTCAGACGGGAGCAAGACCAGACGCAGATATCAAAGCATTTTTGGGACGAGTCCTATCAAAAACTCACAAAAGAAAACAGTTATTCGTGAAGAGCTCGGGACCAAAACCCACATTAGCAAGCCTTTATGCCTTAGAAACCTAGACGGAACTAAGGGAGAGGCCGTGATCTTGGACTTATCATTGGTAATCAAGGAAAAGGGGATGCAAACGCAATAGGAGCTAAACCCATATAGGTGACGCGATAATGAGTCGGGGAACCCAAAACTGAATCCTAGAAGGTGAAGCGATCTTGGGCTGAAGAGGGAACCATTGAACTTCACTAGTGATTAAAGGTGGAATACAAGCTAAGGACCTCAACCTTGAGTCTGCTTACCCACCAATAACGGTTAGATAATTCCCATTTTTCACCTATTGTTAGGTTTGGTTAGAGTGTATTAGGGTTGCTATAATTATAAAAGTGAATTGAATATTGAAACCGAAATTACTTGAAACATTTTTATTTTACATTATTTGAAAGAATGAATGCCTATTTGTTCCTCCAAATTGAGGTTAGTGTAATGGGTATTTGAAATTTAAAAAGATTGAGACTGTTCCAAAAGCTTTATTGGTTCATGAAACGGAGGCATTCAAACCAGCCACATCTGGAATTCTTGCTTGGTTTCATTATGGAATTAGTTTGGTGGTGTTACTGTATGTTTTGTCCCAAGTTGAGGTTTAATTAATTCAATTTAGGTGAATTTCACTATGTCAGAGTACTTACTAGTCTAAGTGGTTATTGCACATCTTGACGCATGCAAGATTTATTTTGGGCATTGCACATCTAAGTGGTTACATATGTGATGCAATATAGCCAAGTTTTCTTTCTCGTTCTACATCATATGTTGTTGAATTTTGTGATCAAGACATGTAATTTGGAAGAATAGCAAAATAGGTTTTCTGAAAACACGAAAAGGATCAAATCTTGTGCACATGTTTATCATCTATTGATGTTCAAGTATCATTATTTTCTGTGTTCAAGAAAATAGGTTCTCGGAGCACACGAAGATAGTGTGTATAATGCAATTTTTCCTTGTGGTAGATGATATATAAGACACAGAATTTTTCGTGTTCTATTTGTTGCTTGTGAAATCAATGGGACTAAAACTGATTAAGGTTAATGTTTATGATTGGATAGATGGCCTCTTATTGGTATAATTTTTGAGTTAATTGGACATATTTTGAGTATGTTTCTGAATATTCAAGATAATATGTTTATATTAACAAAATAAATTCCAATTAAAACTACAAAATTTGGGGAAAATGAACTTAAAATTAATGTGGGTAATAGTGGTCTTAAATTAAGGAATTACAATGAATGGGGATTATGGGAGAAACATGGGTATGAATATATAAGAAGTTTATACATGAATAGACTTTATTTAAGATGTTATGTATATTATTATGACATTATGATGATGATGAATGCATGAATATATGATTATGGGCATGTGATAAGATTTGTGTAATAACATGATGATACTACGGTAGATTCTTCTCCTTGATGAGTTTAGTGGGTTGGACGTGGGAGGTAACCCGCAAGGGATGAATCCTATTTGGTTAACATATCAAATGAGAATAAGAACAAAAAGAAATAGGAAAAATCATTTATTTGACAAGAGCTTGTCAGATAGAAGTAGGACTAAGAGCAGTTTCCAAGGTGATTGTAAGGACGTGTCATGTCAACCTGGTATCAGAGCATAGGTTATTGAATATTCTATTTCTAAGATATGAATTCTGTATTTAGTTCATGTTAAATATAAGATGTATGTGACAATGATTTCAACTTTATTTTAATTGATAATTGATGATTTTTTGGGAATTTTAAAATTGATTTTGAGTACACCTTTAGCGAGAATTTATGAAATTGTGTAACTTTAGATTTCAAATAGAAAATTGGCTTTTAAGATGAGATATATGTTGAAATAATTTATGACTGCAAAATGCATACTTGATGATTTTGTTGAAATTATTGGCAGTTTGTCATGCACGTTTTATGAAGTTTCACTTAAAGTTTGTTTTAGGTTTAGACACAAAATTTGAAAAAAAAAATGGATTTGAACTTAAGGAATTAATATTTGTTATCAATATATGTTTCACGATATTTGTGCATTGTTGCGTTATGGTCAGGTCTCCTCAGATGGCTGGTTGACGCTCAAATGTTGTGTGCCTGAGCGGATTGTGGACAGTCTCAAACGTCGAGTTAAGGCTCCTTTCCCGAGACTGGTATTGTGATAACGACTCAAACGTCGAGTTAAGGCTTCTTTCCTGAGTCAGTTGTAGTTGGTCTCAGATGTTGGGCTAAGCCCTTTTTCTGAGATTGATATTGTAATAACAACTCAGACGTACAGAAGGTCGGTTTTCACTAAGACGTCGAGCTGGGCTCCTTTCCCGAGCGGTCTGCCTCTCGGTACTGTAGAGACAACTAGACATCGAGTTGGGTTCCTTTCCCGGGGGAATATTAGTCTAGATGAAATTTTGGTACTGCTTTCGTATTTGACTCAGATGGTGTTTGTGGTAATGTCCTACGCGTAGTGTCGTTATGTAATGTTGTTGGTATTTAAGATCTCATATGGATGAGCTTGGTTATGGACAAGTGGGATATAAGTGATTTTCAATATTATGGTGTTCCTGAATATTACTCGAAAGATGCATTGAGTTAGGTTGTTTATTTGAATTAGTTAAGACCATACAGGATCCCATAATTGCTTATTATTTAAATGGAGTGCGATTTAGTGAGAAAAAGAAATCAGAAGGTTGAATTAATTTTTGAGCAACTCAGTTGTCCAATTTAAGTATGGAAATAAAACTGGTTGGTAATAAAATTTCAAGGAATTTTTTTTAAGGGGGGTAAGTTGTAACAACCCGGAAATTTGAAAAAATAAAAATGACGATTTTGACCTTAAAGGTCAAAAGTTGACTTTTTGATGGGAACTCCTTGTGAACGTTTCGGGTGGACTGTTGCGTAGGTCTTGAACTCTTGAATACTGCGATATGCCAAAAACGGAGTTCGGATAAACACAATTTGAGTCAACATAGTACATGGTTAATTTGGTAATTTTTGGAGAAAAGAGTATTTTAGTCATTTCTAGAGAGCTCTAGGATTGTCTAAAAGATTCTTGAATTTCCCTCCCACAATCACTTCCGCAGACTTTTATAAGTATAAATTTTGTGTGTGTGTGTGTGTGGGGGAAGGGGGGGGGGGGTGGTGGCCAACTCGGTGGAGGGTGGCTGAAAATGGAGAAAAAAGAAAGCAAGAAGAAAAACATAACAAGAGAAAGGAAAGAGAAGCTAGAGAAGGAAAGAAAAAGAAAGAAGAAGAGAGTTACTAAGGGAGGTAGTGTATGTGAGGTGTGAGGTGAACTGAAGAGGTGGGAAGAACTAGACCTAAAAGCCGTATAGCATAAATATGACTCGAGAATGTGCATCGTTTCGAGGCTGTTGGCTTGGAACCAAGGACCATGGTGAGTTAGGTAAGCCATGTGATCATTTTAAGTTAGAAAAGTTAAGGGTTGGATGCAGAAAGGCTCAAGGACAGACTCTGAAACCTTGGTCGAAAAATGAAGGTGTGTGTTTTTAAATTCTAGCATTAATTACTTAATTTAGAAGTCACATATAGGTTTCTAGGATTGTGAAGACTAGATTTGGAATAGAAAACATGAGAAACGGATGTGAATTTTTTTATTTAGAATCGGGTCACGGTCATGGGTTGGGTAACCCGAATAGCAGATAAACGTGTAATGTTCGGAGGTAGACAACGACACTATAGCAGCACATGGCCACCATATGCAAAGAGCTTTTGCCCGTATGTGGGGCCTCGGTGATTCTTAGTGGTGCAATCAACATGAAAGTTGTTTGTCTTGAAATTCTGAATTTATTGGTATAATATTTGAGTTAATTGCGTGTCATTTTCAGGATAATCTTTTTATATTAACAAAATAAATTCCAATTAAAATTACCAGATTTGGGAAAAATGAACTTAAGATTATTGTGGGTAATAGTGGTCTCAAATTAAGGAATGGGGATTATGGAAGAAACATGGGTATGAATGTATAAGAAATATATACATGAATATACTTTATTTAAGATGTTATATATATTATTGTGACATTACGATGATGATGAATGCATGAATATATGATTATGGGCATGTGATATTATTTGTGTAATATATGATGATACTATGGTGTAAGATATGATGATATGCTATGAAGTGATATTACATGATAATAATATGAGGTCGGGTTAAACACTTGACTATGATTTTATTAGAATATTAAAAAATTTATAATCAAAATTGTGATATATGGCAAACTTATGGAGGTAATGAAAGAAAAGAATTTTATTTAGTAGATTCTTCTCCTGGACGAATTTAGTGGGTTGGACGTGGGAGGTAACCCGTAAGGGATGGATCCTATTTAGTTAACATATCAAATGAGAACAAGAACAAAAAGAAATAGAAAAAATCGTTTGTCTGATAAGAGCTTGTCAGATTGGAGCAGGATGGAGCGCAGTTTCCAATGTGATTTTAAGGATGGGTCCTTTCAATAAGCAACCCAGAACATCACCTGTCTGGGAAACTCTCCTAGCTTTGGATACTTGGGAAACAATCACTCTGAGCATCAGCCATCTTGGAAACACCCCTAGCTTCAGCCGCCTAGGAACACAACAACCCTCAAGCTTCGGTCATCTGGAAAACACCCTAGCTTCTACCGCTGGGAACTCATTACGACAACAGTGAAAACTGCCCATGGATTAAATCCAAACCTTTCTTTAAAAACAAATCCTTGACTTAAAACTAAATCAAAACACTTTCGAAACCGAGTATGAGCCCAAAATATAGTTCCCGCAATTCCATAAATATTTGTGTCTAAAACTAAATAAAATATCCATAAAATCATCCCACAATGAATTTAAATCATCGCAACTCAATTCATGCAATAAAATATTTAAAATATTTAACTATGCATGCATTACAGTTATAAACAATTGTCCACTCACACACCACCTATACAGTTCGATTTCGAGCCATAGATTCCTCAGTATACTTCTTATACATTCATACCCATGTTTCTTCCATAATCCATATTCATTGTAATTCTTTAATTTAAGACCAGTATTGCCCATATTAATTTTGAGTTCATTTTTTCCAAATTTTGTAGTTTTAATTGGAATTTATTTTGTTAATATAAACACAAACTATCTTGAATATTCATAAATATACTCAAAAGACGTCCAATTAACTCAAAATTTATACCAATAAATTCATAATTTCAAGACAAACAACTTTTATGTTGATTGCACCACCAGGAATTGCCGCACGCGCCCTCATGCTCCAGCAAAAGCTCTCTGCGTGTGGTGGCCACATGCTGCTACAGTATTGTCTACCTCCAGACGAAACCCGTTTGTCTGCTATTCAGGTTGCTCGACCCGCGACCTTGACTCGGTTCTAAACAAAGATTTTCACGTCCGTTTCTCACGTTTTCTATACCAAATCCAGTCTTCACAATCCCAAAAACCTATATGTGACTTCTAAATCAAGTAACTAATGCTAGAATTTAATAACACATACCTTCATGTTTCGGCCAAGGTTTCAGAGTCTGTCCTTGAGCCTTCCTGCATCCAACCCTCAACGTTTCTACCTTCAATTGATCACATAGGATTACCTAACTCACCATGGTCCTTGGTTCCAATCCAATAGCCTCGAAACGATCTGCACCTTCTCGAGTCATATTAAGGATATACAGCTTTTGGGTCTGGTATTTCCCACCTCTTCAATTCACCTCACATACATTACCTCCCTCAATAACTCTCTTCTTCTTTCTTTTTCTTTCTTTCTCTAGCTTCCTTTTCCTTTCTTCTGTTATGTTTTTCTTCATGCTTTCCTTTTTCTCCATTTCCTTATTTTCGGCCACCCTCCACTGAGTTCCCCCACCCTCCCCCTCATTTTCTTCCTACACACACACACACACAAAATTTATACTTACGAAGGTCGGTGGAAGTGATTGTGGCAGGGAAATTCAAGAACCTTTTAGACAATCCTAAAGCTCTATATAAATGACTAAAATACCATTTTGTCCAAAAATTACCAAAATACCCATGTACTCTGTTGACCCAAAATGTTATTCGAACTCCGTTTTCGGCATACCGCATGTGTGCGTATTCAAGAGTTCAAAACCTACGCAATGGTCCACCTGAAACATTCACAAGGAGTCCCGGTCAAAAAATCAACTTTTGACCTTTAGGGACAAAACTTCATTTTTATTTTCTCAAATTTCGGGGTCGTTACAACTTACCCCCTATAAAAAAATTTCCTTGAAATTTTATTACCAACCAGTCTTATTTCCATACTTAAATTAGACAACTGAGTTGCTCAAAAATTAATTCAACCTTCCAATTTCTTTTGCGACTCCATTTAAACAATAGGCAATTTTGGGATCCTGTATAGTCTTAAATAAATCAAATAAACAACCTAACTCTATGCATCTTTCGAGTCATATTCGGGAACACCATAATACTAAAGCTCACTTATATCCCACCAGTCCATAACCAAACTCATCCAGATGAGATCTCAAATACCAACAACATTAACAATGGCACTACCCGTAGGACATTACCACAAACACCATCTGAGTTAAATATGAAAACAGTACCAAAACATCATCTAGACTAATATTCCCCCGAGAAAGGAACCCAACTCAACGTCCTGTTATCTCTGCACTACTGGTAGGCAGACTGCTCGGGAAAGGAGCCCAGCTCGACGTCCGAGTGAAAACCAACCTGCTTGACGTCTGAGTTGTAATTACAATATCAATCTCAGAAAAGCGGTTAAGCCCGACGTTTGAGACCAAGCACTACCGATTCAGGAAATGAGCCTTAGCTCGACGTCTGATTCGTTATCACAATACTAGTCTCGGGAAAAGAGACTTAGCTCGACGTCTAAGACTATCCACAATCCGCTCAAGCATACAACATTTGAGCGTTAACCAGCCAACTAAGGAGACCTGGCCATAAACGCAAAAATGCACAAATATCACAAAACATATATTGATAACAAATATTAATTTCTTAAGCTCATATTCACTTTGTTTTCACAATTTGGGTATAAACCTAAAACAAACTTTAAGCAAAACTTCGGAAAACGTGCATGACTAACCGCCAATAATTTCAACAAAATCATCAAGTAAGCATTTGACAGTCATAAACTATTTCAACATATATCTCATCTTAAAAGCCAATTTTCTATTTGAAATCCGAAGTTAAGCCTAACACAATTTCATAAATTCTCATTATAAGTGTACTCAAAATCAATTTAAAAATTCCAAAAAAATCATCAATTATCAGTTAAAATAAAGTTCAAATCATTGTCACATACATCTTATATTTAACATGAACTATACACAAAATTCATATCTTAGAAACAGAATATTCAATAACATATGCTTTGATACCAAGTTGACATGACACGTCCTTAAAATCACCTTGGAAACTGCTCTCAGTTTTACTTCTGTCTGATAAGCTCTTGTCAAATAAGGGATTTTTCCTATTTCATTTTGTTCTTGTTCTCATTTGATATGTTAACTAAACAGGATCCATTCTTTGCAGGTTACCTCCCATGTTCAACTCACTAAACCCGTCAAGGAGAAGAAACTACAAATTAATTTTTTATTCCTTTCATTACCTCCATAAGTTTGCCATTTATCACAATTTTGATTATAAATTTATTAATATTCTAATAAAATAATAGTCAAGTATTTAACCTTATCTCATATTATTATCATGTAATATCACTTCATAGCATACCATCATATCTTACACCATAGTATCATCATATTATTACACAAATATTATCACATGCCTATCATATATTCATGCATTCATCATCATCATCATAATGTCACAATAATATACATAACATCTTAGATAAAGTCAATTCATGTATATACTTCATATACATTCATACCCATGTTTCTTCCAGAATCCTCATTCATTGTAATTCCTTAATTTAAGACCATTATTACCCATATTAATTTTAAGTTCATTTTCCCCAAATTTTGTAGTTTTAATTGGAATTTATTTTGTTAATACAAACACATTATCTTGAATAGTTAGAAACATACTCAAAAGACATCGATTTAACTCAAAAAATATACCAATAAATTCATAATTTCAAGAAAAACAATTTTAATGTTGATCGCACCACCAGGACCCGCCGCACACGCCCCTATGTGCCAGTGAAAGCTCTCTGCATGTGGTGGCCACACGCTGCTACAGTATCGTCGTCTACCACCAGATGCGACCCGTTCTGCTATTCGGGTCGCCCTATCTGCGACCTTGACTCGCTTCTAAACCATGATTTTCACGTCCGTTTCTCACGTTTTCTATACCAAATCCAGTCTTCACAATCCTATAAACTTATATGTTACTTCTAAATCAAGTAACTAATGCTAGATTTAAAAACACATATCTTCATGTTTCAACCAAGGTTTCAGAGTCTGTCCTTGAGCCTTCCAGCATCCAACCCTCAACTTTTTTGCCTTAAAACGATCACAAGGGCTTACCTAACTCACCATGGTTCTTGATTCCAAGCCAACAACCTCGAAATGATTTGCACCTTCTTGGATCATATTTAGGCTATACGTGATAGGACCTTCCCCGTAATCCCCCTCGATTAACATGGGAGGACATGCTCACTACAAGAAAATATGCCCTGCCTGTCTAAAGTTTGTGTGGCGCATCTTGATTCACCGGTAAAGGGGTCTTAGCCCAGCGGATGATGAGAGGATCGCCAGGAAATTGATAAGTCCTCAAATAAGTATTATTTTATATTATTTTATACCCTTTATACTTGAATTTTAATATTAAAATAATAAATAATTAGATAAAATAATTTATTTTGTGATATTTTTGTTTAAATAAATAAAACTTGTAATTTGGAGTATTTTGGCGAAAGAATCGTCCCAATCAGAATTATAACGAAGAAATTATGGACGAAATTCGGTTGAATTAGTTAAATTAATTTTAATATTTAAAATTCTTTTTTCAGGCTCAAAGGAACCCAGTCCAGATTCAAAATTCCTGCCCAATTTAATTGATTCAAGTCCAGCAACTCGCAGGCCCAAGCCCAGCACGGCCCAGTCCACGTCAGTCCTTCCTCAATCTCATCAGACCGGTCGATCGGCGCTAGCCAAGGCGCCTTCCTTCCGTTCGGCGCGCGCGTCCTGAATTACCTGCCCTCCCTCAGCGCGCGTGCGCTGACTTGCCGTATACCAGCTCTGCTGCAGCTTGCCGATTTCCACCTAACTTGTCATTCACCTGCCACCGAATTCAGAGTCCCCTTTTCAGCAGTAGCTCACCAAACCTTCAACTGCTCCATTTGCAGCAGTTTTTCAGTCCTTTTTCTGAATTTCTAGCACCAAACCATCCCTAAAATCATCATTGTTCATCATTTCATTTTTCTTTATTTTTATTGTAATTTATTTTATTTTATTTTATTTTTGGTAGCTTTTCCCCCCTATAAATAGGGATTCAATTCTTGTAACAAGGGTCTCCAATTGTCCCATTTTGTTTCTCTTTTTAGTTTAGGTTCTATTATTTCTCTCTAGTTTTTCTCTTCTTTTAGTTCATCTTCTTTATTTTTGTTCTTTATTTTTGGGGACCATTTTAACTTCTTATAGATTTTCTTATTAATTAGCTTTCTTTTAATTCTTGTTCTTAATTTATGTTATTTCTTAATTTCATTTCTTCTTTACTTTGTTCTTGTGATTTTTCTTTGAGATCTCTTAAACACATTTTTATGCTTTCCTTAAGAAATACCTAGGCCGAGTATTTTTGAAATAATTCTAGAATTTAAGTCCGAATGCTTATGTTTTATCCTCCATCTTCATAAGGTTCCAGGCGCTGTTCGGTGTTCCTTATGAATAACATTCCATTGTTTCCATCCACTTTCGGAATCACAAGCTGTTCATGGGTTCCGAAAGTGTAACTTTCTTTCCTTTACTTAAATTCTTGTTATTGTTTCGGTTTACTTATAATTCAATATATGTGTTGGTATTTTCTTTCTACCATTTGTAAATGTGAATACAATCTTCATGTGTTTTACTTTTTGAATTTCATTTACTCCATATGTTTTAGCGCTTAACTTTCAATTTAACGCTAAGTGTTTATACCGTTGTTCGGTGCACTTAGAATAGAGTTGAAGAGATTTAAATGTTTGACGGACATTGAAATCAATAACGTAAGGTGAATCGTAGTATAAGTGTTTATGACCGTTGTTCGGTGCATTTATAATATTGAAAAATGTATGCATGTAATTAAGATAATGAAGGTAGAATTTCGAGATTGGTTCAATATGAGCAAAATGTTAGAGTGTTGGTAAAAATATGTGTTTGAAGAAAGTTCACTGGTGCAAAGGTTAAAGTAGAAGTAGAATTAAGTTCTTAATTTTTTTTACTTGTTTTCTTTATTCTATGATTACAATCTTTCAACCCCCCCATTTAATTCTTTATTCTTTTATTCTTTTATTCTTTATTTCATTAATTCATTAATTCTTTTATTCTTTAATTCTTAATTATTTAATTATTTAATTATTTAATTCTTTAATTCTTTAATTCTTTAATTCTTTATTCTTTGATTATTCATTATTGATTATTCTTTTTAACTAACATATTATTAATGCTCCCTAATTTCCCCGGTTAAGAACGATCCCTATTTACCAATACTACAACTACACAAAAAGGGTTTAAATTGCATAACACCCGAATTATGTATTTAATTTAATGCGTAGTTTGGACGTTACTAGCAAACTTTGAGCGGGAACGCGGGTTCTCCTGGCGGGTAAAGGGAGGGCGTTTGCCCGGCGGGTGGTCAACCTCCACCGGGCCAGCTATTAGTAACGGCGAAACATATTCGCTGGGCCAAGTGTTTACGGCGGCCGCAGTGGGAAAAAGATTGTCGCGAAGACTTGTTGGTACCTATTTTTCGCCCAGCAGGGTTATTAAAGTTGGCCTGGCGACCCATGCGCCGGGCAAAAGTGTAATCAACATTTAGTGCTCGGATTCATTTCTTCATCTTCTTCCTCATTCCTCATCAATTCTCTCATTCCTCATTAACTCTCTCATTATTCTCTCTCTCATTTATTCTCACAACCTCTACATAATATCATCATCATTTCATCATCATTTCATCATTATTTCATCATCACTACTTCACCTAAGGTAAAAATGATTTTATTGATTTTGTTTTTTGTATTTGTGATTTTAATATTTATTAGAAGCTAATATAATTTTTTGTTTTAGGTAATTTTTGGTTAATTTGAAGGATTACTTAAAAAGGTATGTGTAGCATTACTTCTCAATGTAATTTTTGTTCAAAAACTTGTATTTAATTATGTTTGAAAATTGTGATAAATTGTGAAAAATACTTAGAAATCTGAATATTATTGTGTTAGGGAATTGTGGTTTATCCATTAATGCGAAGCTAACCAACCCGATTAACTTTGTATATTGAAATTCGATAGAAAACCTTATACCCGTTTGAGAGTCAGTGAATCAGATTGATTGACTGGCTCTTGAATTGTCTATTTATCGGGACAGTTTGGGAGTGCACAACTATGTGTTGTATAGTTTGGTGGCTATGTGGTTAGGTTTGGATCTTGGGAAATTTGGTTTATATCCCCTTACTGTTCTATGAATGCATACTAGATATTAGAAATATCTATGTCGTGTATTTGGAGAATTGTAGGGTGATGCTGCCGAAACTTCCCTCGGTCTAAACTCCGCCTCGTAGGTCACAAACTATACAACACAGAACGTGCACTCTCGAATGGGAAAAAGATTGTCGCGAAGACTTTATGGTACCTATTTTTCGCCCAGCGGGGTTATTAAAGTTGGCCTGGCGGCCCATGCGCCGGGCAAAAGTGTAATCAACATTTAGTGCAGATCGGATTCATTTCTTCATCTTCTTCCTCATTCCTCATTAATTCTCTCATTCCTCATTAACTCTCTCATTATTCTCTCTCTCATTTATTCTCACAACCTCTACATAATATCATCATCATTTCATCATCATTTCATCATTATTTCATCATCACTACTTCACCTAAGGTAAAAATGATTTTATTGATTTTGTTTTTTGTATTTGTGATTTTAATATTTATTAGAAGCTAATATAATGTTTTGTTTTAGGTAATTTGTGGTTAATTTGAAGGATTACTTAAAAAGGTATGTGTAGCATTACTTCTTAATGTAATTTTTGTTCAAAAACTTGTATTTAATTATGTTTGAAAATTGTGATAAATTGTGAAAAATACTTAGAAATCTGAATATTATTGTGTTAGGGAATTGTGGTTTATCCATTAATGCGAAGCTAACCAACCCGATTAACTTTGTATATTGAAATTCGATAGAAAACCTTATACCCGTTTAAGAGTCAGTGAATCAGATTGATTGACTGGCTCTTGAATTGTCTATTTATCGGGACAGTTTGGGAGTGCACAACTATGTGTTGTATAGTTTGGTGGCTATGTGGTTAGGTTTGGATCTTGTGAAATTTGGTTTATATCCCCTTACTGTTCTATGAATGCATACTAGATATTAGTTTGAAATATCTATGTCGTGTATTTGGAGAATTGTAGGGTGATGCTGCCGAAATTTCCCTCGGTCTAAACTCCACCTCGTAGGTCACAAACTATACAACACAGAACGTGCACTCTCGAATAGGATAGGGCCAAACCACCGGAGGCATAAGGAGACGAGCGGGTTTATAGGAGGGGATAGAGTCTCAAATATTATAATTATCTACTTACATTGATTCTATTTTGTGGAAGCAGGCACAATGGATAGAGACTGGATGTAAATATTGGATAGATCTTCTGATCAGTATTTGGATGGGATTGACAGCTTCATCACTTTTGCACGTACTCACTATAATGATGCAAGGCGCATATTATGTCCGTGTCGTAAATGTAACAACTATTGTTGAATGTCGCTAAGTGATGTTCATTTGCATCTGGGACGGAACAGGATCATAAATAACTACATTAATTGGATTTATCATGGGAAACCGAATGTTTCTGCATCAACATCTTCAGTTCACGGGAACCCTCGTGATGATAATCGGTATGATAATGGTCAATTTGTTGAGATATTAACCAATATATTCCTCCCTGCATCTGATGATATGTATGAGGATGCCCCTAGGTCTCAACCCGAAGAGTTAGATCTCCATTACGAAACGTTATTGAAAGACGCTTAGCGCGGATTATACTCTGGTTGTAAATCCTTTTTGGTTCTAGGGGCAGTTGTGGAGTTGATGCACATGAAAGTTGAGTATAATCAAACGAACAAGCATTTTGATCACATGATGGACATCATCACCCGAATGCTCCCTGAAGATAACAGTCTCCCTAAAGATCATTATAACTCAAAAATGCTTTTGAAGGATCTTGTTTTAGGGTATGTGAAGATTCACGCATGTACAAACAACTGTGTATTGTTTTACGATGAATTCGAGCATCTCAACAAATGTCCTGTGTACAATGAGCCTAGGTTTCGAACGAATAAGATTCGGAATAAGGTGTTGCGCTATTTTCCACTGAAACCAAGACTACAAAGATTCTTCATGTCTGCTCACACATCTCATGATATGAGATGACATAGAGATGAATGCACTGATGACGTTTCACTAAGTCATCCGGCTGGTGGAGATGTACAGAAGGAATTTGATAAGATGTATCCTGATTTTGCATCAAAGCCAAGAAATGTCAGATTAGGACTTGCTACTGACAGGTTTAATCCTTTTGGAAGTTTTGCAAGGCCCTATAGCACTTGGCCGGTAGTTTTAGTTCCATATAACTTGCCACCTTGGAGATGCATGAAAAAAGAATTCACAATTCTTAGTACGTTAATACCGGGGCCCAAATCACCGAGTAATTCAATCGACGTTTATTTGCGACCATTAATTGATGAGCTTGTGGATTTATGAGAAAATGATGTTCGAACCTATGACAAGTTTAGTGGAGAAATGTTCACGCTACGCGCGGCTGTAATGTGGACAATTAATGACTTTCCTGCTTATGGGATGCTCGCGGGATGGAGCACCAAGGGTTATCTTGCTTGTCTGACATGTGGACCAGACACAACATCCTTTTGGCACGCATTTAACATATGTTATCTGGGTGCGAGACAATTTTTACCCTGGGATCATCGATGGCGTATGCAGTCTGACTCATTTGATGGTAAAACTGAGTTACAAACACCACTAAGAGAGAGGTCCAGCAAAGAGATACTGGACATCTTAAACAGTATTCCCACATTCATCACAAAAGGCCCAAAACCTGCCAAACCAGAAAGCTGGACGAAAAAAAAAGTATATTTTTTTGGTTGCCGTATTGGTCGAAATTGAAAATCAGGCACATCACGGATCCCATGCATATTGAGAAGAATGTTGCCAAGAGTCTTGTCGGAACAATTTCACCTATTGAGGGGAAGTCAAAAGACACCAAAAAAACTCGTCTGGGTATGCAAGAGATGGGCATTCGGCCACATTTGTGGCCAAAAGTAGTGAATGGTAAATATAGCATGGCTTATCCAAATTATACATTTACGCCAAAAATAAGAAAAAATTTCTTAAGTGGTTGCAAAGTGTGAAATTTCCCGATGGTTATGTAGGAAACATCTCCCGAAATATTAGCACTGATGGCAACACCCTATTTGGCATGAAAAGTCACGACTACCATGTTTTATTACAACGACTCATTCCTATTGGCATTCGACCTTATTTGCAGCCTAAAGTTGTTGAGACGATAGGTTATTTGTCTCAATTTTTCCAGATACTCTATGCCAAGTCACTAGCGAAGGTGGACCTCGAAGCAATTAAAGAGGACATTGTCTATATTAGGTATCGACTTGAGCAAATATTTCCACCAGCATTCTTTAATGTAATGGTTCACCTACTAATACATCTTCTAGATGAGGCAATCTTAGCCAGCCCAATTCAATTTCGTTGGATGTACCTAATCGAAGGGTATAAACTATTCCTAATACTGTGACTATGTCCTTAATAAACTGTTTATATTTTGAATCACCTTGTTTATATCGTTGCAGAATGTTGGGTAGCTACAGGCGGTACGTCTGCAACAAAACACGTCCTGAAGGCTCTATAGCGGAGGCATATATTGCAAAAGAGTCACTTACATTTTGCGCGTTGTACCCTCGAAATGTTGAAACTTCTTTCAACAGGGCCCCGCGAAATGACGATGGTGGTCAACATTAAGAGTCTCTATCAGTATTTTCCCAACCCGCAAAACCATTCGGGACTGGTCCAATCTCAGAGCCTTTTACTGATAGCGACATGGAAGTGGTGCATTGGTTCATATTGAACAATTGTGACGAAGTTTGGCCTTTCCACGAAGAGCACGAGGCATTGATGAAGCCCCAATATCCTTCTAATTGGGAGGAAATGGACAAACAATTGTTTCCACTTTGGTTTTCCAAACATTTAAGTCAAATATTGTATCAAATTAATTTTAAGTGAAACAGTGTAACAGTGTGTGTTTTCCTTTCAGATGTCACAGTTGAAAGATAGTGGGGTATTCGTTCCGGGGGATGGATTAAATGCTGATACGGGGTTTTACGGTAAATTATTAAGTGTGGTGAATGTATTTTATGTGGACCGGCAGATTTTAGTCTTGTTCAAGTGTCATTGGTTTGATACGGACCCATGTATCCCGAGAAGGATCATCAAATATCATTTATATACCTCTGTCAACACAAACATTTGGTGGTTTGAGAGTGATCCATACATCATCGCTAGTACAGCGAAACAAGTCTTCTACGTTGATGATCCAAAAGCTGGTGCTGGTTGGAAAGTAGTTGAGACGGTGAAACATAGAAACATTTGGGACTTGAAGGACCGACACCATGAAGATGGTGGAGAAACGGAAAATGACGATTTTGTTTATCAGGAGGATTCGTTAGCACCCACCATAAACGTAGAAGGAGTTCGAGCCGACGACCTCACCCCGCCAGTTGCGATTGATGGTATTTTTATTGATCTCGGTACCTTAGAACCTTTTGAAAGTGATGCTGAGGAAACGAGTAGTCTGCATAGCTCAGATGATGAGAGTGATTGGGAGGGGGATAGTGAAATCGACATTGGTTAATCGTTGTCTATAAATCATAAGTATGAAATTTATATAAATTACATTGTTGCTTAGTAAATTACATTGATTTATGGTATTTTTACAAGTTATTTTTAATTAATTAATTATATAGGTTTACATTTAGTCTAGTATATATCTTCATATGTAATAAATGTTAATTATACATATGTTAATTATACTATAGTTATTCAACTCAAGTATAGTTATTGGAAAATTTTAAATTTTATTTTATATACAAGGGCTTGCCCAGCGCACATCCGCCGGGCGAAGTTTGTTTGCATGGCGCATCAAGTGGATTCGTCGTGGAAGACCCTCTTGTATAATTTTTTCCCATTGTTTTTTCTTGGGGTTTTGTTTTTGAAATTGAACTTATTAATTAATTATATAGATTTACATTTTGTCTAGTACATATATCTTCATATGTAATGTATGTTAATTATACTATAATTATTCACCTCAAGAATAGTTGTTGGGAACTTTTAAATTTTATTTTATATACAAGGGTTTGCCCGGTGCACATCCGCTGGGCGAGGTTGGTTTTCCCGGTGCATCAAGTGGATTCGCCGTGCAAGACCCCCTTGTATAATTTTTTTCCCATTTTTTTTTTTGGTTTTTGTTTTTGAAATTTTACTTATTAATTTCTTATATATATTTATTTATTAATTAATCATATAGGTTTACTCATTTTCTCTATTTTTTGTTCATAGTTTGAGTGATCCAAACGTCGCCATTTTTTATAGGCGAGGTCTGGACACACCCTATCACAAACTAAACGGTTGAATTTCTCAAATTCACACGTTACCATATCGAGTGAACCCAAAAACGAAGATTAGTATTGAAACTTCCTTGAAAAGTTCCAAGCGTTAATGACTTGGATGGTTTTAGTATCTTCTCCATTTTATATTCATGGTTCGAGTGATCCAACCGTCCACATTAATTAGGATGACTTGGAGATCATGTCCGTAAAATTTCACAGACCTTCGACGTCCCGAGAATAGGTTACGGTGCGAAATGAATCGACGGTAACAAATTGTCGGTCGTTAATCCGAGGCCTTTAAGCCCTCCAAACGTCGCCATTTCTGACAAGCGAGGTCTACACACCCTATCACAAACTGAACGGTTGGATTTCTCAAATTCACTCGTTGCCATTTCGATCGAACTCAAAAATGAAGATTTATTGAGCACCTGGCCCGGCAGATTATGTATATCTGCCGGGCAAGGTTATTTTTCGCGAAAATTCAAAAATTCCGCCAAAAATTTCGCGAAACTTTGAAACTGCCACCCAAAGGGGCCTGGCGCATCATTAAAGCTTGCCCAGCAAAGCCATGGGCTGGGCAAAGTCCACCACTCACTTAGAACAAACGCAACCTTCCCTTTCCTTCTACCTCTCTTCATTTCGTAAAACCAGTCCGCCGCACCCCTCTGCAAAGCTCTCTGAACTCCCTTCTCTCACTCCTTTAATCGATCATTTATCTCTCTCTCAATCAATCTCACCCATTCACTCATCTTCATCTCTCACTCACCCCTAACCCTATCACAAAAAACCCTAAACCTTGAACCCAAACACCCACAACCCAAACCCCCAATTCGGACCACCCTCGAGCTCCTCTCACTCTCAATCTTTCTCTCTCGAGCTACACTCATTGTAAGCCCTCACTTTCAATTTTTCCTTTTTTTTTAAATTTTATTAGTTTTTTGGTAATTTATAATATTGGATTGTTTTTTGGATTAATTATAAGATTGTTTATTGGATTTGAATGTTTGGATTGGTTTATTACTTATTTGTATAGAATGTTTATTAGAATGTTCACTTGGGCTTGTTTATAGGATTGTATAGAATGTTTTGGAATTTGTTGAATATTTGGTAATTTTCATAAATTATTGCAAAATTATTTATTTGTTATTTATTGGAATGTATTGGTTTACTATTGGAATGTATTGGTTAATTATTTAGTTTGGAAATTATCGGAGTTTTGCTAACTTTTGGAATTTATTGAAAATTATTTAATTAGTTAACTATTGAAATTTATTGGACGTTTAGGAAATTATCAATTTTTTTCATAATTTTTGGAATTTATTGAAAATTATTTAATTAGTTAACTATCGGAAATTATCGATTTTGTGGAATTTTTTGGACATTATTGAATTTTTTTAATATTTAATTATTGGAATATAATTGAAATTAAAATATTATTTGGGAAATTAGGGTATTTTTTTGAAATTTTCAGACGCCATTGAATATTAGTACATTTGATAATTATTTGACATAATTATATATTTTTGAAAATTATCGATTTTTTTCAAATTTTTAGACAATATTGAAAGTTAGTATATTTGATAATTGTTTGAAATAATTATATATTTTTGGATGAAAATATTGGAAATTATTGATTTATTGGATTGTTGGAAAAAAATTGGGAATTATTGAATTAGTAGATTTTTGGAATTTATTGGAAATTATTGAATTGTTGAAAAATAGTGGAAATTATTTCATTTTTGGATATGTTTGGAAATTGTTGAATTTTGATACTTTTGGAAAATATTGCATTATTAATATTTTTTAAAATGTTTGAAAATTATTAGTAATTTTTGGAAATTATCGATTTTTTGTAATTTTTGGGAATTATTGAAAATTCATTAATTAGTTAATTATTGCATTATTTTCCATTTTTTGGAAATTATTAGAAATTAGTGGATTAATGCATATTTTTGGATATTATTAGAAATTGTAAGAAATTATCTGATTAATTGGTTATTTGTTTATTTATTTAATTATTTCAATATTAATAATTTTTCATTACTGTTGTATTTGCATATGTCGTTACGTAAATTTATCACTTCGCGAGGTCGTCATAATACGCCCGCAGAGCAGCCATCTCCAACACCAGTGCCTTCCCTGACGGAGCAGCCATCTCTGGTACTGCCATCCTAGACGGAGAATCCATCTCTAGGATTAGTTCTTCCTCCGACAGAGCATTCATCACCTTCTACTGGACCATCATTAACATATCAGCTAGGATCTTCCTCAGAACATCCGCGAGTCATTCTTGACGATCGGGTGATATCAGGGCCTCGATCAGCGAGACGTCGCATCAGCTCGAAACGAGGGCAACCTCGTATTGCTCCTGAGGCCACTGGAGTTACCGCTGTAGAGGGAGGCGATGCATATATCCCATCGGGTAAGACCCCTTATCTTATTGAATTTAAAACTTGTATATATTTTACATACCATTATGTACTAATGTTAATCTAATTTTTAGGGAGTACCATAAAGGTGCGGGGCATTAGCAAGGGTTTAAAGTCCCAGCAGATCTGCACGTCGACAGAAGCGAAGATCCAGGTAGTGGGTTGCACGACTTTCCGCACTGTACCCCAACGTGCATACTCTGCTGGTGCGGGAAATGGGGACAATAATTTGCACCAGATCGAAGATGATGGCTGACACCTTCAGAGAACAAGCCCCCGCGGAGCTCGTCATTTGTTGGTCTGGCTTACGGGTATGAAATTTTTTATTAGTTTTTATTATTTTTTTAAAATTTTTAATGGTTTAACATACTTTAATATTGGATTGCAGATTAACTTCGAATGGGATAAGACCAACGCCGCTCTAATGGAATATATGAACTTCCATTGGCAGAAGCGGTATTCTAACTGTAAGTTCGAGCTCCATGCCTACTACAAGCATTGAAGCTCGCATGCTCTAGCCTTGGCAAATCCTCCTGAGGAGATGATAGGGGACAAGTTGGTGGGGTGGGAGTGGTTATGTGAGCAATGGACCAGCAATCAATTTAGAGTAAGTTTATTTTTTCTATATTTATTTAATATTAATTTACGTACTTCCGTATTAGTAATACTTGTTTTCCTAATGTGCAAGTAAAATCAAAGGCTAACAAGGCGAATCGGGCAGAGAAGAAATTTGAGTACCACGGGGGATCGCGCCCATTGTTGGCCCGACATGAGGCACGGCGTGCGGCTGGGTCCCTATTCCTGAAGGTAGAAGCCTGGGGGGAGGTTTATGTTGGACAAGGGAATAAGGCAGCTGACGCTATTCACGTAAGTTCAATATTTGCAGTTATTAAATATTTTATTATTTTTAATTACGTAATTTTGTAATTATTACTTTATTCAAGTTTGTAGGCCGCCATGGTGTAGGATGTGCAACAGACTCAGGAACAGTTGACCCAGCAACAACCTGAGGTCCCGCTGCAAGACCAACTACGGGATCCCGGGACGTCGATTAGCATCCTAGAGCCCCATCTTGGCCGACCACCCGGGAAAGTTCTCATGGGCGCCAGAGCGGGGCTCTTTCGAGACGTCTCGAGCCGATCCTCGAGTTCGTCTCGGGGAGTTAATCCCGAGGAGATCACTCAGCTGGGGGGCAACTTGGAGGCCCTTCAAGTGAAAAATACGTAGCTTAAGACTGGCCATGCACGCCTCGAGGCCCAACAGGAAATTATGCAGGCACAGCTTGCAATGTGCTCTCCCGGTAGGCTAATATAACTCGGGAACTAACGGAGTCCCAGCCTCGACGTCCGAGTGCGGACCGGCTCAAGGACTAAAGGAATCCCAAACTCGACGTTTAAGCCACGGTCCTAGTCTCAGTAACTAACGGAGCCCTATGCTCGACGTTTGAGACAAGCCTTGGGAATGAAGGAGCCCAACTCGACATCCGAGACTATACAGCACAATATCGGTCTCGGGAAAGACGGAGCCCATTTCGACTTTAGAGATTGTCTCAAGGAGGGTCGGTAATCACATCACATCATATTAGAGTCACATCATCACAATCATCACACATCATCTCAACGTCACAATCATCATGATTACCGAGGAACCACATGTCTATATCAATAACAATTCAAACCATAATTTCATATCTCGGTCATAAGCCCAAAACCACAGTTCAATCAAACCTCAAACCCAATTTCCTCGCAAATCGTGTCAAATTGCAATATCCGTAATATCATCGAAATTCATATAAAATCATGAAAATTCACGTTTAAAATACCACCAAGAAAATAATATTTTAAATCATGTAAAATCATATAAAATGTATGCATATGATTTAAGAAAACGAAAGTCCACTCACACATACCGCCGCTTGCTCTAAACACAAGATGTAAGCTAATCCGAAGCCTCCGGGATGTATGGGCCTGTCAAAGTCATATATGAGGGTCACTAACAATTCCATATAAGTCCATACAATAAATCCTCACAAACTCCGGAACCGAAAATGCGTCTCGAGGAGAAAAGCCTCCAAAACACCAATAAAATGATCTCTGATCAACCTGAAACTACCACCATTGGATTCAGGATGTCGAAAGTCTTCTGACAAGATCGATTTGACCTTGAAATTTGTTCCCACTCTCCCATATGCGCCGATCAAAGTTTGGTAAATGCTGACGTTAACTGCTAACGTCATCCTAACAACCTGACATTTGACAGCTGCCATGTGGCACTCCCTAACTAGTGACACTGTCACCCTATGACATGTGCCACATGTCACATGTTGAAGTCATCCTGCCACGTCAGCACTAACAGGTCCTGACGACTCGCCACGTGGCACCAACCACACTTGGCGATGTAGCCTAATAGTGATGACGTGGATTTCCACGTCATCGTCTCCTACCTCTCGCGGGTTAACCCGCGACTCTGCAACCGGGCCACTCGATCCAAATCATGACCCGACTCGTTCTCTATCAAAACTCGACCAAACCTCACCATTCTTTCTATAATCTACTTGTCTTTCCCCTAGAAATCGATCTCTGGCCTTAAAATTAAGAAACCATACCTGAACCTCCTGGTCAAGCTTGAACCTTCACGGTCGTCCTTCGAGTTTACAACCAAGGCGATTCCAGCGTCCAAACTCTTCCATTTTTTACCCTACAAGCTCATATGAGCTCGAAGAACACGTACATGGCCTTAATTTTGAGTTCTAAACGTCCAAAATTGAAAACCTAACAATCCACGCTTATGGGATCACGAGTTTACCTATTTCACTTGGTTTTCGAATAGCCTACATGGCTCCGCCATCTACCACCGTCTATCTGGCCTCTCAGAGCTTTTCAGCCTCACTCTCTCTACCTCACGCAAAAGTCAGATTGATGAGGATGATGAAATGGCGGGGTGGGTTTCAGGTAAGTACAAACAAGAGAGAGATGTTGTAAAGGTATGGACCATAGGATGAGTGACACTTGTCACTCATCCTATGGACCAGCTTAGATATTTTTGGGTCCCACAAACAACAAATTAAAAACAACCCTTCTCGTAAAACATGCAATCGTAAAATCTGATTAGATTGTCCGTGACCTGTAAAATCACTGTATAATGTCCAAAATCGACGTGTCGCATGTCTATGTAATCAAAATCTCTTGATCCACGTAATAGACCTCGATCCACGTGCAAATAACCTCTCGGGTCAAAAGTCAACATTTTTCACCCTTCTAGGGGTAAAATTGTCATTTTACGTCGACTAATCCCAATTATTCTCGTTAATCTCCTGGTAATCCAGTGATTACGGGTTGGGTCGTTACAATCTACCCCCTTAAAGAATTTAGTCCCCGAAATTCACACTGGCTTGAGTCCAAAATTGTGGAAATCCAATACCGCCTCCAACTCGAGGCTCCTATGTGCAAGTCCACGTCCAAAGTCCATCCATAGTACACATACCGAATCAACGTTACCCAACGTTAACGACAATCCACGGTCCATGTCGAAATCAGCTCAGCCTCAATAACCGTACCAGACAAGGTTGAGGTGCAGGACGTAACCATCCTAGATGTGGTGGACACCCCTATGACGAAGATCAAGGTTACCATCGTTCGTGTGGCTGTGGTAATCATGTTCGGGGTCCACGTGGTGGGAATCGTGCTCCTTCAGGTCCGCGAGCTCGAAATGAGAGGAACTCTGGTCCGGCCCGTCGCCACCAGAATCAGAACCAGCATAACTTATGTTATAAATGTGGAGGATGCGATCACTGGTCCCGCACCTGTCGTGCATCAGCCCAAGTTATTGCAGAGCACCATGTGGAACGTGGTAATCGAAAGGCTAACTTTGATGCAAGACCAGTCCCCGCTGATACCACTTTTTCCATTGCTGATTTCCAAACTGCGGCTGGACATGATAAGGATTGAGATCTTTTCCTAGTCATTGATATGATTGACTCTTGCACCGTTTTCTTTATGGATGTTATTTTTATTATGTTTGGATAATTTTTGGTGTTTTCTGTTTACATTGAACTCATTTATGTTATCTGCTCAAATATTATTTATTCCAATCCATTTATTTAATTTCATAAATGTGATTCTTGATTATTTCAGTTACATTGATGGTTAGGCATGTCAAGTAGTGAAGTTTGTTGTCAAGCCCACAGTGCTACCACGCACACTATCCCCTGTGATAGGATATTTTTACAAACTTAATACCTAACCACACCCCTATGAAAACTATATATGGCCAATCAAATTTGATTGAAGGCTCCAGTAGAGTCCACTTTATGTTGTCCAATGGTACTATATTTACCATTGAATAAGCCTTATACTTTCCAAGTTCCAGAAGAACGTTATTGAGTTTTAAGGATATTCGAGCTAATGGTTATCATGTCGAAACAAAAAAAGGAAATAATGTGGAATATCTTTGCATATCCTCCAATTTGTATGGCCATAAGCGTACATTAGAGAAATTGAAATGCTTCAAGAGTGGACTTTACAGGACCACTATTAGAACCATCGAGGCAAATCACATGGCTAGCCAGAAGCTACCTAACCCTAGCAACTACTTATTATGGCATGACCGCTTAGGACACCCAAGTCAAGGTAAGATGTTTCATATCCTCAATACATCACACGGGCATCCACTTACAAATAAGGACCTTGTGTTCAGTGAAACACTATGCTAAGCTTGCTCAATGGGAAAATTGAACACTAGACCATTATATGCAAAGATAAGTAAAGAATCTATCCCTTTCTTGTACAGAATACAAGGGGATATTTGTGGACCTATCCAACCACCATGCAGACCATTTAAATTTTTCATGGTAATGGTTGATTCATTGACAAGGGGGTCACAGGTGACACTATTGTCCACATGCAATGCTGTGTTTGCTAAACTCCTTGTCCAAATCATTAAATTACGGGTCCATCATTCGGATTATCCTATAAAGTCCATTAGACTTGATAATGTCGGCGAGTTTACTTCAAAATCTTTTGATGATTATTGCATGTCCCTTGGGATTGATGTTGAACATCCAGTTGCACATGTTTACACCCAGAATGGTATCGCGGAAGCATTCATTACACGATTACAAATGATTGCACGAACTTTGGTTATGCGCACCAAGCTCCCAATTTCTACATGGGGTTATGCAATTTTGCATCCAACTATGTTGGTCTGGTTGAGGCCCACTTCCACCCAACCCTATTCCGCGTTACGGCTGGTAACTGGGTACGAACCTGATGTTTCACACTTATACATTTTTGGGTGTGTAGTTTACGTGTTAATTGCGCCTCCACAACGTAATAAAATGGGACCTCAACGCCGAAGGGGCATATATGTCGGCTATGATTTCCCCTCCATTATACGCTATTTAGAGCCCTTGACAGGCGATCTCCTTAGCACTCGATTTGCGAGTTGTCACTTCGATTAGACAGTCTTCATGCCGTTATTTTCACGACCCAATCCATCTAGCACAATATTGTTCGCTTTGGGCCCCCGCCACAACGTAATAAAATGGGACCTCAACGCTGAAGGGGCATATATGTCGGCTATAATTTCCCCTCCATTATACGCTATTTAGAGCCCTTGACAGGCGATCTCCTTACCACTCGATTTGCGAGTTGTCACTTCAATTAGACAATCTTCCTGCCGTTATTGTCACGACCCAACCCATCTAGCACAATATTGTTCGCTTTGGGCCCAGCCTTCACCGTTTTGTTTCCAGGAGCTCACGTGCAACTTCCCAGTGGGTCACCTATCTTGGGATTGCACCAGCCTCAACTCGCTTAACTTTGGAGTTCCCAAGTAATCCAAAGCCAGTGAGCTCCTAAAAGGCCTTGTGTTAGATAGATACGTACACACACATATAAGGCACTTCACCTTTCCCTTCCCAAGCGATGTGGGATTGTTCACCAATCTTGTCTTTCCAAACTCATGGGTCTTACTCACCGTTCTTGCTTCCAAGACCGAGTTTTACAATCCACCCCCTTTGGGGCCCAGCGTTCTCGCGGGCACACTTCCAGTTGGGGTCCAGCTCTGATACCATTCTGTCACGACTTGACCCATCTAGAACAATATTGTCCGCTTTGGGCCCATCCCTCTAGGTTTTTTTTTTCGGGAGCTAACGTGCAACTTCCCAATGGGTCACCCCTCCTGGGATTGCACCAGCCTCAACTCGCTTCACTTTGGAGTTCCTAAGAAATCCATAGCTAGTGAGCTCCCAAAAGGCCTTGTGTTAGATAGATACATGACCACACATATAAGGCACTTCACCTTTCCCTCTCCGACCGATGTGGAATTGTTCACGGATCTTGCCTTTCCAAGCTCACGGGTCTTACTCACTATTCTTGCTTCCAAGATCGGGTCTTACAGTTATGGGGAGATAAGAACGTCAACGTTCCTGAAGAACGACGTGAATTGACTTGGAACGTCTCCACTATGTCTCATCTTGATCCTCGAACCGCACAAAGTGAGAATGAAGTTCGGAGAATTCTAGGTCTATAGAGTATAGCTAATAATATGACAGATGCTTTTTTTTTATCTAGCTAAAGTGACGAGATCACATATACCTGCTACAACTGTGCCTCCAAGGATAGACGTCCTTGTAGGATGTGTCATCCCAGATGGACGGGTCGTCCCAGATGGACGAAGTATAGCCATGGCGGCTAACTAGTCATATGTCCATGCCCAGAAGCGAGGTTGACCAATAGGTTCGAAGGATTCTCATCCCCGGAAGAGGAAAAATTTGGTACAATTGAATCCTTTGGATATCACAATATCATCTGATCCATCTCATGAGATAATTCTGGATTATGGGTCTGTCTTAGAAAAGACGATATTGGGGGACGCTCCAACGTCTGAACCCACTCTAGAAAATAGAGAGATCTCGGTAAACTATGCATGCTTAAATGAGCTATGGAATCAGAATGATATTATCATCGATGATATATTTGTATTCACGGTAGCTATTGAAATAATAACTAGTGATGATATCGAACCTCGCTCCGTTGATGAATGCCAACGTAGAGAAGACTAGCTAAAATGGAAAGAAGCAATCTAGGTCGAACTTGATTCCTTGAAAAAAGAAAGGTGTTTGGACATGTAGCTCCCACAACTCCCCATGTTAAACCTGTAGGCTTTAAATGGGTATTTATAAGGAAGTGTAATGAGAAAAAATGAGATTGTGAGATACAAAGCTCGTCTAGTGGCGCAAGGATTTTCTCAACACCCCGAGATTGATTACGAGGAGACGTATTCTCCCGTAATAGACATTATAATGTTCCGCTACCTTACCAATTTGGTAGTTTCCGAAAAACTGAGTATGCAGCTTTTGGATGTGGTCACATTTTATCTCTATGGGATCTATATATATATATATATATATATATATATGAAAGTTCTTGAAGGAATTAATATATCTAATGCAATTAGTTCCAGACCACGGAACACGCTCTCTATTCATTTAAGGCGTTCACTTTATGGATTGAAACAATCCGAACAGATGTGGTATAACCGTCTAAGTGAATATATGATCAGACTAGGATATGTGAATAATGAATCATGCCCATGCGTGTTTATTAAGAAAACAAGTTTCGGGTTTGCTATAGTGGTAGTTTATGTTGATGATATGAATCTGATTGGTACCCTTAAAGAGATCAAAGAAACTGCTAAGCACTTGAAGTTAGAATTCGAAATGAAGAATCTTGGGTGAACACACTTCTATCTCGGCCTAGAGCTCGAGCACCGTGCAGATGGAATTTTGGTCCATCAATCGAATTACATCCAGAAGATGTTGAGACGCTTTAATGAGGATAAAGCGAAACCTTCAAGCACGCCCATGATCGTCTGAAGTTTAGACCCTATGAAGGATCCATGTTGTCCTGCAGATGATACCGAGGAGATATTGACACCAGAAGTGCCATATCTAAGTGCAATAGGCGTATTATTGTACTTGGCTCAATGCACCAGACCGAACATTTCATTCGCTGTGAACTTGCTAGCTAGATTTAGCTCTACGCCAACAGACCGCAACTAGAATGGCATAAAAAACATCTTATGATACCTTAGAAATACAACGCATATGGGCTTGTTATATCCATATGCATCGAGGAATGAATCAAACCCCCTTGGTCCTTGGAATGATGCACGCCTTGTTGAGTATGTTAACACATGTTACCTATCTGACCCACACAAGACGTGTTCCTAATCTGTTTATGTCTTTACCATTGGGAACACATCAATATCTTGGAGGTCTACGAAACAGACTCTTGTTGCTATGTCTTCAAATCATGCAGAGATTCTAGCTCTTCACGAAGCAGTTCATGAATCCATATGGCTAAGAGCCATTACAGGGCATATTAGAAATACTTGTGGACTACATTCTACCTATAATGAACTAATAGATATCTACGAAGACTGTCTACATCGATCAAATGAAAACCAATTTCATTAAGCGAGACAACACCAAGCATATTGCACCAAAGTTCTTCTTTAACCAACAACATCAAGAACATCAGAAGATTGAGATCCAAGTCAATACGGTCTCAAGATAATCATGCAGACCTGTTCACCAAGTCATTACCAAATGTCACATTTCAGCAGCATGTGAGAGATATTGGTTTATGTAGATTAACTGATATACCTAATCTGTAGTTTTCAAGGGGGGTCAAGATCATGGGGAGTATCCTGAAGTATACCAAGTATCCGGAAGTACACTGAGTATCCCGAAGTATACTCACATGATCATCGTGTACTCTTTTTTCCTACGACCAGGGTTATTTTGTCCCATTGGGTTTTGTTACCTGGTTAGGTTTTAATGATGCACATTTTGGTATGATCACCTCGCTAAAAATGCATCACGAAGATCCCATGATAAGACTCATATGCATTTGCTCATATTTTCCCTTCGGCCATGAGTTTTTCTCACTGGATTTACCAGACAAGGTTTTGGTGAAGTAACACTACTATCTACTCGTATTTCGGAACAGACGACATCAACTACCTCAGAAGATTCTTATGCGATCACTACGCGTGTTGCACTCATTTTCTTTCGACCAGGGTTATTTTTATCCCATAGGGTTTTTGTTAGCTGGCAAGGTTTTAACATGGCAACATATAAGTGTGTAACCAAGCAACACCATTACATGAAATATCTAAGGGGGAGTATTGTAAATAATTCTAGGGTTGTGTCTATTCATATAAAGGGTACCATGAGTAGTATAGTTTTTCTGTATTAATTATTTATCTCTTCTTATATAAGGGATCAATTACCTTTTGTAAAGAGATTATTCTATACAAAACGTATTATTTACTCATACTAAGAATCCAGAGAACGTTTTTCATCTCTCCCACACATTTCTTCTGCAAACCTATCAATCTAAATCCTTCCCAACAGAGATTTATTTATTTTTTTTACCTACGCATTAAGAATTTTTTTTATTACTATTTTTTAATCCACGGAGGACTTTAATTGAAAGTGAAAGAAAATATAAAGAGTGGGTGTAAAGCAAGATTTGAAAGCACAATATAACTATTATTTATAGCAAATTACTAGAATTTTTGTGATCTCTTTTGCTCCGATTGTGACTTTTGGCAAAGACATCTTCACGATGTCACTAATTCTGTTTTGAAAATCTTCTGTTTACGACTGATTCGTTTCTTCTCAAAATGTCAAAAGTATCGTAATACATGCTTCCATCAAGACGAACTAAGGGTGCAATTAATTCATCCATGAATATTCTATTGATATGATGAACCGCAGTTATTTCTTTAAAGTTTCAAACCTTGAATAAAAGAATTCTCCAAAAATGAAAGCCCGAACAGCTGTACCACCACAGGATCATTCTTAAAGGTGCAAACAAGCAATGCAATTTACAATTATTTTGACACCACAAATTCACAAACAGAACATCAAAGACAGCCGAATATAAAATCACAACCAAGACGCAATCCACGTCAAGACACGCATACAGGAGATTGTTGTGTTCAGTATAGATTAATAGCTTTTATTCTTACAAGTATTTGATCAGCAAAAATACCACAGCAACCAGTACCACAATCCCGATGACAGATAAAAGCATGTACATGCAGGAGCAACCACCCTTTGTGCGCTTGTTCAAAACTGCCAAGTTCTTCTGCACTCTCTGTTTCAACAACAATGGATAGACAAAATTATAAGTGATTAAGATTTCCCCACAATAAAACAGAAATCATATTCCAGTTTAACTTCAGATAATGTCCACAGCATGATACATGGTATACCTTACAAAGCCATATTATGCTCGAACAGCCTTGTCAGCAAACACCAATATATTGGAATCAAATGCATATTATTCTATTTCGTCTACAAACATGTATGCAGTCTACTAAATTGGAGTTACAAACTCAGATACCACAAGAGTTGCAGGAAAATAGTGAAGCTTAGTTATATATGTTGGCAAATGAAGTGAATAGTTTCTTCTCTTACCAGTCATCTCTCTTAAGCATTCTCTTTCCTTTCCCCCTTCATTTTGAGTCAACCGATAGCATAACAAATGCAAATGCCATCACAAACAGCATAAAGAAATGCGGCTAGACTCAAACATCACAACTAAAGTACTGCATTGAATTATTCAGAGCTTGGAGTTTTTTACCCGATGAAACGCAATAATCAAATTGAGTACATTTATAGCGTCCTCTATACAATTTAATGACAAATGTTATCGCTGAAGATGGTTCAACTTAATAGCCCCGGTTTCTAGTAAAGAATCTAGTTTTTCCAAAATTAAAATCTTTATTGGTAAACATCTCGCTTGAGAACTATCCAAACCCTACGCCAAATTTTCTGAGCTAAAACCCTCATTTTAGAATTATAAAACCATTGGCCGCCAAGCATAAGGAAAGAAAAAATGTATCACTTGAATCCCTTACTTTCTAATTTCTTTGAATCAAATGTATGCATTATACAATTCTCCCCATAAAATTTAAACAATTTTCAATATTATAGCATATACCAGGGTAAGTAAGAGAATGTACATTGAACAATTCCAAAGAATTTTTAGTAGCATACTTTTCTTAATTTCTCAATAACATCTACTATTTTCCCCCTGTAGGAGTAACTATTATTATAACTAATGGAAATTAACTGTGGCCCACATATCACCACGCATTTCCAAACCACAAGAAATTTCCACCCAAGACATGCTTTTATCAAGGTACAGAATAGTCGCTTGCCAAAAAAGGCAACCAAACCATTTGAAGATGAGTTAGAACATTACCCGCAGCCGAGAGTCGGTAACGTCCACATGTTGATCCAAGTCATCCTGCACAATGGGCGAGAAAGAATAATACTTAAAGAACAGAATAAACTTTTGATAAATAAGCATTCCTTTCTTGATGGAAGATTCAAAGACAAAAAGATTCGAGTGGAAGAACATACAATAAGTCTAGTGTGTAGGTCAAGTTCCTCATTGACTGCCAACGCAATATGTTTTGTGCTTACTACAGTCTCCTCCAATTTCTCAAGCCCCTCATCTTGCTCTTTTTCAAAGGCATAGCAAGTCAAGATCCATATTTTGAAAACCAAATCATGTGGAGAAGATTAAAGAAAAAAATAAGTTCAAATCTGAATAAGGAACTAACCTTTTATAATTTGTCGTTGGAGGCCAACAAGGCCGTAGTTGTCCAGGCCAGCTGTTCTTCCCATATCATCAGCTTTATTTATTTCTGGCCCAAGCAAGCTATCTCGGTTGGCAGAATGTGATGTTAATGTTGAAGCCATTTGGAGCACTTTCGATCTTATATTTCCTATCATATCCTTCCGACGATTCATCTCTTTCTCTGATCTGAGTATCACAATAGGTACAATAAAAAACATTAATATGACAATAGCCAGAAGTCATTTTTGAATTGCAAAGAACTAAACAATAACTGGGCTAGATCAGCATTTGATGAATTTCTATCCTAAACAGGGATCACATAAGATACCAACTCACAGAACTTATGGGATTCATAATTCACACAACTTTGACAAACAGAAGCTTAAAATGAAACAGAGAGTTGACAAAATTGGTAAGCATGTTATTTCTCAATGGAAGGTTGTTTTCTACATTAAATGAAGGAATCCACGATGGCTTACATGGGCTGCTTTCCAGGGAGCTTTGATAAAAGGGACTGTAAGCTATCGAGCCTAGTCCCTAATATTGTAATCTTCCTCCGTATAGCAGACACATAACGCTGAGTCTCTGGTCCTGATGCAGGCAACATACTCCTTTCTGATATCATAGCATTGATATCATCAGCAAGTTTTGTAGCTTCATTATATTCCTTCATCCATGAATCCGAAGAAGATGCCATTGAACTGAAATGATAGGGAAGACTAACTTATCATTAGCATACCCAGGGATAGTTTATATACATGTGCGCAGAACACCTTTACAAATATCTGGACATTGTATAAGATAATGAAACGAATGACAGGGAACATAGAACAGTAGATATAAGAGTAGATGGAAGAACCATCTAGAATAGCACCATGTAATGATATTTCGTCTTTCTAGTTAGCAAGAAGTTTTTGCCCAAGACCTGCACCCACCCACCCTATCCTTAACCATAAGCTAAAAGCCCCAAGGATTTCCTTAGTATGTGTAACATAGCGTGAGCAGACTTTGTATGTGCGATAAATGCTTGACTATACTTAACTCCCATACAAATCAACAGCTCCTCTTGGTGATCCTCCAGCTAATTCCAAATTAATTTAAACCCATTAAAACAAAAGCATTGTCAACCAGCTATAAATTCAGGCCAGACTACTAGGTAATTTTATTAAAAGAAAACTGCTGTGTCAACCAACTGCAAACTACAAAATTTCGCCAAAAAATGCATGAGATTCCACTGCCATACTTAGGAGCCACACTCATAAGATCTCTATATATATGTATGCCAAAAATCAATAGTTCCACTATCTTCTAGAATTTGATCGTAGATGCCCTATAAAGGACTCTATGCACCTATCAGCTCATATAACCCGGAAAAGTCAAGGAATGCCTATAAAGTACATTGCATCAGCTCAACATAAAAAGCTTTCTTGTGTCTTTCATTCCCACATGGAACGCCACCTGCCTCTCAATTCGCCTAATTCTAAGTAAGTTCAGAGAACTACATGAAGATTATTTCTCCAGTTTTGCTCTAACGAGAGAAACAAAGACTAAAAGAGATTCTAAAAGCCAAAATCCTTTAATCAAGCTCTTTGCGTATTCAAATTAACAAACTCCAAATTCAAGCTAAGAAAAACAATTTGAACCAATTCAAGTAGATTTAAATCCAAAGCAACTCATACCCAGCTAAATCATACATAAAATTGATCAAAATCCATAATTTCAAACATATTCCGAACTAATTAAAAAGGAAAAACAAACCTAAAAGATCCAAAATAATCCATAAATCGCCAAAAGGGAAAAAAATGATCGACTCTGAAACCTGATCACATTTTTTATCTCAAACCGAAGGGCATAAAGATTCAAATAGAGATGATCGTAATGTGATGGGTGTAGAATTACCTGATTTAGGGGTTGCGAGTCGCGTCAGAAAAGAGATGAGATTGGAGATGAGGAGACAGTTTAACTATTGGAAATTGATTGATTAATGAAAGGGTTTTAAGGGGAGGCTCCGACGCCGTACGGCACAACCAATAGAGGGCAGTCTTTGTCCGACGCCGACGTGGTATATATAACACACGGCTATATAAAAAGTTGGGAAGGCCGGATGCCGTCCAAGCGTGTCGTCTTTATCGTCGTCGAATCCGAAGCTGAGTCTTTTTTTTTTTTGGGTCCATCCCAAGCCAAGTCTTCTCCTCTTCTCTATCAGTTCAATAATTGTTTAATATTCTATTTTTTTGGGTCAAAATAATTTGTTTTAGATTGAAAGCCCACAAAAGATAGCCTTGAACATATCCAATACCCTCACCATTTCTGCCTTTCTCATTTTACTGGACACAATTTCTGCCTCTCTCTTTTTACTGGACACAATTTCTGCCTTTCATTTGTATTGCGGAAATACTAACAGAAATATTTGAAAAAACAAAAAGAAAGAAATTATTTTTGGCTTGCAGTAATAATTTTTTTGAACTCATTTTTACTCTCTATTTTCTTCTTCTTTTACTCTTTATTTCGATTTATTCAATTTATTCAATTTTATCTGATTTAAATTCTACTTAACTCGGTTTAAGGTTTGTTGTATCTCACATTTTTCTTTTGCAAACTAATTTTAGCACTTCACTTTTCTCCTCAAGCATTCCCTCTCTTTTTCAAGTAGATATCATTAGGTATCTCCACACTTTAAGGGTGGGCCTAATCCATGATCGAGGTGCCTCTAGCCACAAAATGCTCCCAATGAATTTTGAACTCATGTCGATTAGGCATCAATAGATTCGCTCTCTAAAGATGTCAATTTGCTAACTGCACCACACCTTGTGGTTTGCATTCCTTCTCGTTATTCTATAGTCACATTGTGCTAACTAAATCAAGATCAATGAAAAAAGACAAGTGGAGTTGTACACATAGAGAAAAGTGGAGTGTAAAAATTACTTTCCTTTTCTTATTGCTGCATTTGCAATATGATAAACAGGTGTGCTAGCTAGTCTTTTATAATATACAAGAAAATGTTTTTTTTCTTCAACTAAAGTTTTTTTACTCAAAATGCACCTTGAATTTAAACTTTAATCTCAAAATGGACTATGTTGATACCATATTGGACCAGACTCATTGGGCCATATACCTAAAAGCTCAAATACCAAACATGGGTCAAACCCACACAACGTACACAACCCTAACACCAGGTCAAACACAGGATGATACATGGACGCATCTTCACCCTTAATCTACATGCCACGTGTCAACATTACGATCGAGGTGCATTTATACCACATTGGAACTATAAAAAATGACTACCTCACTCACTCATACAAAAGGGGGTTCATATTTCCCAATAAAGGTAACTAATACTTACTATTCCTAATTACTCTGTCAAATTTACCGTTTACTGTTTCTCTATTCAATAAAATTACTAACTTGATCGTCGAAGAGCTTTAAGCCGGCACTACACCGGTGCTTATACCTAACAAAAGACCCATTACTCTTCTTAACCCATAGGTTATGAGGAGGAATACCTATCACGCGGTGATTGAACGAGGAGTAATTCTAAGTTGGAACATTTCGTGCTTTAACAATTTGGCACCATATGTGGGAAGTATGACTAAGTCTACCCATTCTCCACCAAGCCAAGCACACACTCGTCCGACAACAATCATGCTAGGCGACCAGAACTTCGGCGAAATTACACCTGGATGCCAGTCACTCGACGAACGATACAACAAGGTGAAGTCGCAGAGCCACTCGCCTTCAAGCTCTAGCGGGACTGCAAATCGGATCATTCTACCCGCGACCTGACTCGACTTTATTTCTCTCAATTTTAAGTATTTTTCATCCCTTCAACGTCCAATGCACTCGCAAAAAACCCAGTAGAAGTTCTAAAACCTCAAATCATACATATCTTACCTTGGATTCACGATGATCGATCTTCATCTCACGGGCTAACTCAGACTTGCGTCTGAGTCTGTTCCTGCCTGTAAAACTCCATTCCTTCTAGCTTAGAACGATCTTAGGGACTCCATGAAGATGTTAGATCATCTATCTCCGAGCTCCAGAGTTCAGGGGTGAGTTTTTGAATATAACAGTACATGGCAACCTTACAGGTTTCTCAATTTTCTCCTACTCCATTTCCTTTCTCCTTTCTCTTTCTTTTTTCTCTGTTCCTAGATGAATTTCTCCCCCTTTTCTCCCCTAGTTGCTCAAGGTTCACCTCACCATCTCTCTTGTTCCATTTTTCTGTTTTTTGTTTCCTTTTCCAGTCACTCCACATCAAAGCCATAAGCCAATACACACACATCGATATATAGAGAAAAAAAAGTCGGTTAATGAGGCTTAGAAAGGGAAAATACTAGATCCTTTTAGAAACATGTCAACATCCAAAAATATCTCCCCAAAAAATGACCAAAATACCCTAGGTGCCCAAATGACCAAAATGCCCTTGATCACTTTTTGACTCGTATCAACTCATACGATCTCTGATTTCGACATGATGCTTGTCTATGGATTCAAAATTCAGAGACCTTCACAGCAGTCTTCTCCGAATACCTAAAAGGTGTACATATCAAAAAGTCGCATATTTGACTTTATAGGGACAAAATTGTCTTTTTACCTCATTTTTCCCAAATTCACTTTCCTTTGAAATTTCGGGCTGTTAAACAGACCAGTCGGCGGACTCCAACTAAGCTGAGTTGTAACAACCCGACCTTTTAAGAAAATGTAATTTCGGAAAATTAGGAAAATTAAATGTGAAATGACCATTTTACCCCTGAAAAAGGGAAAAATATTGACTTTTGACTTGAGAGACTATTTGGACTTTGGCCAAGATCCATTACGTAGATCGAGATGTCACAAGTCCGTAGAACACATCGAAATCGAACGTCGAACGGGAAAGTTACGGGTCACGGAAGAAATTACGTACTATGCATATTTTACTAGACGTGTACAGTGGCATATATTAATTGGTCAAAATATCCCAACTTGGACCAATGGATAAGTTGTAACGACCCGACTCGAGTATCGGAATTAAATATTAATTAATTGTGATTAAGAATGACTAATCTGGGATTAGTTGAGTGAAATCGGATGAAATAAGCAAAATGACCATTTTGCCCCTAAGCGTGGGTAAAATGTTGGCTTTTTGATCGGGCAGTCAAACAGACTTTGACTGATGATCGTGACGTAGTTCATGGCGTCATGAGTTCATAGACAGGTGGCACGTTCGATTCCGACATTCAAGGAAGAAGTTATGACGTTCGGAAGTCGAGGGGTATTTTGGTAATTTGGTTGAAAATGGGCCAAATATTGACTTTTGACCTGGGAGGTCCAATGGACGAGGGCCAAGGACCGTTACGTAGTGATCAGTGTTGGGGGACGAACCAGGATTTCGATTAAAATATTATTAAATTAATGAATAGTGATCAGTGTTGGTGGACACTTGGATGAGTGACAAGTGTCACTCATCCCTTGTTGTGAGACCCTAAATCTGGATCTAAATCTGGATCATGTTCCACTAATTAATTAAATATGATCTAATGTCTCCACTAAGAAATTAAATAGGATTTAATCCCTCCTTTTAATCTCAGCCATCCATCTAAACCCCCAGATTTCATCTACACCGTTGATCTCATTTCCAAGATTGAATCTGCACCCTCCATCCCTCTCATCTGGTCCATCATCTCTCTCTCTCTCATTCTGTTATATTTCCTACCCGAAACACACACACACACGACTCATTCGAACAAACACACCAGCTCATCACCTATCTCCTCTGTGTTTTTGTGTGAGGGACTGAGTTGGTGAGGGCTGAGAGACGACGGGAGGCGGCAAGAACGACGGCTGCGATCACGGTGGTTCACGGCAGGTGAGTTAACCCGAGAGCTAGTTATGTCCAAGTTTTGAAAGTCGACCTTTAGTTGAGTTTTGAGCTCATTCTTGATTCTTATGAGACCTAGGGACATAAACAGACCCAGTGGACGTGAATTCGAAGCTTGAAGTTGTCTGGATCGACGGGGAGAAGGCTCGAAAATTCTGGGCTTCGAGTTTGAGTTTAGAGGTATGAATCCAAACATGTTTTCTTGTTTTTGAGTTGATAAATTTCTTAGTTGGACTTAGACGATCATGTAGGTGGAAACCCCGTAGAAAATAGTTGAGGAATGACTGAGAACCGGTCGGGTCGGTTCAGCGGTTCGGCTGAACCGATTCGAACCAGTGAACCCGGTTCACCAGAGGAAGACGATGACACTGTTCACCGCGCGTGGGCTTCACGCGCAGCCCCTTTGGGCGGCGCGTGAGGGCGCGTGGAGGGTATTTTGGGGAAACTTCCAACATGACTTTTAATCTATTCGATGTAACGAACATTTTGGGATTGGTTTCATGTCGATCGAACACCGTTTCGATATTGTTCAGGACGTCCGAAGGTTTTAAATCAAGTTTAAAAATATTTAAAAATTTGGGGAAATAACGGGACATTAATAGGAGGTTAATGAAGAGGTTAGTGACCCTATAATGTAATTTGGACAGGTTTGGAAGTCCCGGTGATAGTGGTGTGGCCCGGGAAGGCCTATGGCGCGCGTATATCGAGGCGCACCGTTGGACGATCTGTGAGTGGACTTTGGTTTTATAAATCATATGCATGCTTAGCTGTGTTATATGTTTTATATACGTGATTTCCATGATGGTGATTGTGATTATTGATTTTGGGTACGTTACACGTATTTCGAGATGTCTTCGGTATTACACGTATATCGAGGTAACGGTTTTACTGTGGTTTTATGTGCTTGTGGTTTCATGAATAATGTGATGAAATGGTTTTGAACTTGGAAAGATGAACTCAGGTATGAAGCCCAATTTTTTTGGAAATCTCGGACTTGGAGTCCATTTGAGTTATGTAATCGGGTCGGGGGCTCAGTTACTTGATGAAATCGGGCCAGGGGCCCAGTTGTTTACGAAATCGGGCTGAGACCTATTTGAGTTATATTATCCGGCCAGGGGCCCAGTTGATTTACGAAATCGGGCCAGGGGCCCAGTTGATTTATGAATTTGGGCCGTGGGCCTAGTGATTTACAGAATCGGGCATGAGGCCCAGTTGGGTTATAAATGTGATTTCGGGTCTGGGACCCTATGTTTTATAAACGTGATTCGGGTCGGGGACCCTAAATGGAATTGTGATGTTTTATGGAGATTCGGGCAGGGCCCATTGAAATGTTGTGAGATGATTTGATAAAACTGTTTTCCATATACCACCTTGATACGAGGATATGTGATGGTCTCCTCCAGGTGTCTAGGACACTGGGAAGTCACGGTGCATTTCCTGCGAGGGGTCATTGTACGGAGCTACCGGACCGTATAGTGACTCAGGAGCATGATTGCTATGATTAGACGTCTGGGATGTCAGACATCTGGGATGTCAGAGATATGGACCCGGAGAGACCCCGGGCAGCACTCGTTACTTATTATACCGTGAGATATGACGTCTGGGACGTCAAGCGTCTGGGACGCTAGGCATCTGGGATGCCGGAGATGGTAATGTGGTAAATATGGACTATTGAATCTATGAAATGGTTTTCGGTTGGATTTATGTGTATGGAATTGGGCGGTGGCCCACTTGGTTTTGTATTTACGGATTTGGTATCCTACTGTTTTGGACTGAGTTCCTACACTTGTTTTGAGTTACGGTTTTGGGCTAAGGCCCTAATGGCTTGGTTAAATAAATGTTTTGATTACTGGCTTTCGAGGCATGCATACGTGTTATTGGAGGGCATAAATGTCTTTATGAAATATGTTTATGAACTTGTTTATTTTTGTCCACTCACAACTTTGGTTGTTTTTAATGCCCTTCAGGTTGATTACGGATGCGACTACAGCAAAGACTGGGACATCGCATAGCTCCTCCATCGATCCTTGCGCACTCTGGAAGCCCCGTTTGGGCAGTGGCAACAGGTTATCCCTTGTCTGACACTTCGTGTCACACGGGAGCATGACACATTCCACGGTAATCCCAGGGGGATTGGGATGGGTCGTGTCATAAGTGACAAGTGTCACTCATCCCATTAGCTCAACTACCCAAATACATGCACATCATCTTCATCTTTATTTTCTTCCTTCATCTTCACCTGAAACCCAAAATCCAACCCACATAAACACCATACTTCACCCTTGTACTTGAAAGTGAATAAGAGAGTGAAGAGGGACCAGAGACGACAGTGGACGATGGCTGATGTAATGACCCGTCCCGAATTTCGGGATTATATTAGTGACTAATCAAGGATTAGTGAAGTTAATCAGTGATTAGTTGAGCAAAATCGGACGAACGATGAAAAATGACCGTTTTATCCTTGGTCATGGGCAAAATGTTGACTTTTGACCCGGGAGGTTCGATGGTCGAGGGTCGAGGACCGTTATGTAGATCGGGTCGATACAAATCCATAAACCGGCGGCACGCCGAAATTGGACGTCGGATGGGAAAGTTATGGTTCACGGAAGTTCGATTGCACTATGCACGTATTACGAGGTGGGGATGATGTGGCAATTTCTGATTGGGTAAATATTTAGGTAAGACCCATGGATGAGTGACAAGTGTCACTCATCCCATTGGTGACTTCCCCAAAAAGTGGATCTAGTTTAATTAAATAATAATATCCTAGATTATTTTATAATTAATCATACCCATCTCTCATCCTAACCCTCCATCTCATCTAATCTCTCAATCCTGACCATCCATATCTTCTTTCTCTCTCTCACCTGATCACCAACCATCATCTTCTTTCTTTTCATTTCCTAAACCCGAGCACCCTCTCATTCCCTCTAAAACAAACAACACACACCCGAGACACCATAACCCCACCACCACATCTCATCTTCATATACCATTGTGATTGACTGAGAGGGAGTAACCTAAGGGATAGGTCGACTTGACAGTGACGGCGGGCCACGGCGGGGAAAACCTGAAACCATAAGTAAATGGATTTGAATTTTGAACTTTGGGTTTTAAGGGGCCTTGGTCGATTTTAATGATTGGGTTGGCCTTCTGGAGATCGTAGGAATCGTTTGGGATTGAAAATGGAAGCTGGGACGGTCGAAGACAACAGCAGCAGAGAGTTGCAGGCGGCCGGTTCGTCCATGGTTTATCAAGGTATGTTTTAGGTCTGTTTTTAGGCTTTTGAAGTCGTGAATAGATGGATAAAGTTGAGACATAGAGTTTAGGATTGAAAGGAACAAGAATGGACCAAAAATGAGGGGTTTATAACGTGGAACCGAGACCGCCGGTTCAGTTGGACCGAACCGGTCTGAACCAGTCTGGATAGAGATAGGGGAAGATGAATAGTGCTAGGCGTGTGGGCTCACGCACAGCCCCTTTGGGCAGCGCGTGGGGGTGCGTGTAGCATCTTTTGGGGATGACTTCAATATGTGAAATACTCTATTCGATGTAACAAACATTTTGGGACTGGTTTCGTGTCGATCGGATACCGTCTCGATATTGTTCGGGACATCCGAAGGTTTAGGATCGAGTTTAAAAATAGTTAGAAATTTGGAAAAATTACGGGGCTTCAATGAGAGGTTAATAAGGTAGTTAGTAACACTCTAGATTGATTTGGATACGTTTGGGAGTCCCGGTGACGGTGATTAGCTCGGGGAGACTTACGACACGTAAATCGAGGCGGCAGCTTAGGACGATCTGTGAGTGGACCTTGATTTTTAAACTGTGATGCATGCATAAATGTTTTATATGTTTTATGGATATGATTCTATGATGTTGATATGGATGATTGTGATTTATATGGTTTCACACATTTCGAGGCGATTTACGTGCTTGCACATAAATCGAGATTTACGCTTTTACACTGATTTTCTGTGCTTAGAATTTTGGTAATGATTTCATGAAATGGTTTTGGATTTGAAAAGGTAAACTCGGGTCGAGACCCATTTGTTTCGGAAACCCTCGGACTCGAAGTCCATTTAATTACATTTTTGGGCTAGAGGCCCAAATCGATTTCGGATTTGAAAGTATGGAATTGGGCACGAGACCCATTTAATTTACGAACTCTAGGACTTGAAGTCCATTTGATTTAACGAGGCATCGGTCCGAAGGCCCAGTTAATTTACGTATCGGGATCGAGGCCCAGTTGGTTTACGAATCGGACTCGGAGCCTAGTTAACTTACATATCGGGCACAAGACCCATTTGGTTTACGAAATCGGGCACGAGGCCCAGTTGGTTTATGAATTCGGGCCTAGGGCCTAGTTATGGTTTAGAATTGTGATTTCGGGTCAGGGACCCATAAATGGATTTCTGGTTCATGACGGTTTATGGGGACCGGGCATGAACCCTTGAAAGGTTTTGAGGATGTTTTCAAATGGTTTTTCTTATACCATCCTTTATTTATTGATTGTCTCCTCCGGGGAGAGTCATTGGCCTGGGTGGACTCCGGAGTAGTCACGGAGCACTGACTGAGTGGAGTCGCCCCCGTTGGGTTCCTTACTCTCATAAAGGCTGTGGATTATAACCCTCAGGGAGAGTCATTGATCTACGGACATTCACCTGGGTAGACCCTGGGGAGACTTGGGATTTGAGACCCCGGGTAGCACGCTTGTAGCTCTAGATACCATGACAGGATTGGCTATATGATATTGATGAACATGATTTCTTAGTTTTGTGAAATTGTGTTTTATGAATAATAAATGGATTTGGGCTGAGTTCCCACATATGTTTACTTGTTATGGATTTCTGTAAATGGTTTTGGGTAGGGGTCCGTGTGACTTGAATTTACGGAACTTGGGGTTGAGACCCTAAATATGGTTGTTTAAACATATTTGGTTTGATAAATGATTTTCCTATGCATACATGCTTTTTAGTGAAGGGCATAAAGGTCTTTTATGAAATATGTTTTATAAACTCTTTTATTTTCGTCCACTCACAGTCTTTTCTGTTTTCAATGCCCTTCAAGTTGATTACGGTGCGGACTGTAGCAGAGACCGAGACATCACACTCCTCCACCAGATCCTAGCGTACTCTGGAAGCCAGTCAGGCTAAAGGTTCAAATTTTCCCTTGTCTGACACTCCGTGTCAGACGGGATCAGGATCGTCCCTCGTTAATCCCGGGGTAATTGGGACGGGTCCTGACAACTGAGCACGGCGGAGCCACCTGAGGAACCCACGGATCAGGTAAACCCGAAACCAAGTATGGGTCAAAATATCGAAATCGATTTAGATGGGTTGTTGGATGATTTTAATGATTAGAAATGGTTCCTTGGGACTATACGAACTCATAGGAACCACGATCGTGAAAGGAGGTTGTTGGGATCACCTGGAAATCAAGCTTGAAGTTTTAGTCAAATTTCATCAAGCTCAAACATGTAATTTCAGCCTTTGTTTCTTGGTTTTAAGCCCATAGATCCCTTCTTGGAATGATTACGAGCTTGTAGGCAGAAAACTGGAATGAAAAGATTAAGAAATGAAGGAGATATGGCCAGGTCAAGGTCGCGGGTCAAACAATCCGTTACAGTCAAACAGGTCGACCCAGCTAGTGGTTGAAGGTGATGATGTGGCATTCCATGTCATCATTGTTAATCCACATGAAAAATCAGGTGATGCCACGTGTTAGCAATCAGGCCCAGTTAGTAGCTGACACGTTAGAGGGTGTTGGAGTGATGTGGTAGATGATGTGGCGGTCTATGTTAGCCATGTCAGACCACGTGGACTAATGAGGGAGTGCCATGTGGCAGGGTGTCAAGATCTATCAAGCTGACATGGCAGCTCCAGTCAGCATTTGTCAGACCACGTGGACCAATGGGGTAGTGCCACGTGGCAGGCTGCCAGAGGTGTCAGACTTGTCAGCTGTTAACCAGCATTAACCACCGTGGACCATCGTTGACTGGCGACAACCAGCATTGATCAAACTTTGACTGGTGCATGTGGGCGCGTGGACATGAATTTTGAGGTTAAATCAGTCATGTTCTAAAGGTTTCGAAGATCTGAATCCAATGGAGGTGGTTTCAGATCGATCGGAGACCGTTTGATATGTCATTTGGGGGTTTTTAGCCTCGTGAAGAGTGTTCGGGATGCATTTCCAGTGTCGGGCTTTATAAGGGTTTAATGTATGGACTTGTATAGAACTTTAGTGACCCTCGGATGTGATTTGGACAGGCCCGAAGACTTTGGATTTACTTCGGTGAGATTACAGCCCGGATATTGAGTGCGCATCGTGGATCGTGTAATGATCCGTCCCGAATTCCGGGATTAGGTTAGTAACTAATCATGATTAGTGGGGTTAGTCGGTGATTAGTTGGGTGAAATCGGACGAACGATGCAAAATGACCATTTTGCCCCTAGTCGTGGATAAAACGTTGACTTTTAATTTGGGTGGTCAAATGGACTGTGATCGATGATCGTGACGTAGTTTGGGACGTTACGAGTTCATAGATAGGTGGCACGTTCGATTCCGACGTTTGAGGTGAAAGTTATGACGTTCGAAAGTTAAGGGGCATTTTGATAATTTTGGTTAAATGGGGAAAAATGTTGACTTTTTGACCGGGAGGCCCGATGGCCAAGGGCAGAGGACCGTTCCGTAGATCGGGAGGACACAAATCCATAGACAGGCGGCACGCTGAAATCGGACTTCGAACGGGAAAGTTATGGGTCACAGAAGTTCGATTTCACTATGCGCGCATTACGAGGTGAGGACACGTGGCTTATTCTGATTGGGTCAGACATTTTAAGTGGGACATGTGGACCAATAACCTGAAAATGTGGACCTATGTCTTGATTGGTGAGATTGGATTTAAATATTAGGATTTTAATTAATTGTTAATTCTCACTTAACTCACCTTTTGATATGGGCCCTTCATCTGACTTAAACTCTCAATCAGCACCGTCCATCTCATCCCTCCTCATCTGAACAGATTCAACCATCTCTGTTATATCCTAACCCGATACCTCATTTTCTTTTCCCCCCATACAAACACACATATCCCTCACCTCACCATCCTTGTTGTGGGTGCACAACCATGAGAATGACTGAGTTGGTGAGAAACGACGGGAGGCGGCGAGGAAACGGCGGCGACCACGGTGGTTCACGGCAAAGGTGAGTAACCCGAGAGCTCAGTTATGTTCAAGTTTTGGAAGTCGAGCTTTAACTGTAGTTTTGAACTCCTATTTAGTTCTAATGGGACATAGGGACAGAAACAGACCCAGTGGATGTGAATTCGAAGCTTGAAGGGGCATGGATCGACGGGGAAGTTAATCAAAAATTCTGGGTTTCGGATTTGAGTTCAGAGGTATGAATCCGAACGAGATTTCTTATTTTTGATTCCCTATTAAGCTTAGTTGGACTTAGACGATCATGTGGGTGGAAACCCCATCGAAAATGGTTGGATATTAACTGAGAACCGGTCGGGTAGGTTCAGCGGTTCGGCTGAACCGGTTCAAACCAGTGAACCGGGTCCAACGCGAGGTTGACGATGAATAGTGCCTGACGCGTGGGTTTCACGTGCAGGGGGTTCAACCGGTGCGTGGGGGCGCGTGTAAGGTCTTTTGGGAAACTTTCAACACGTGAAATAATCTATTCGATGTAACGAACATTTTGGGACTGGTTTCGTGTCGATCGGACACCGTCTCGACAATGTTCGGGGCATCGGGAGGTTTCAGATCAAGTTTAAAATAGTTAAAAATTCGGGAAAATTACGAGACTTGAATATGAGGTTAATGAAGAGGTTAGTTACGCTCTAGTTTGCTTTGGACAGGTTTGGGAGTCCCGGTGATAGCGACGAGGCCCGGGAAGGCCTATGACACGCGTATCGAGGCGCATCGTAGGACTGTCTGTGAGTGGACATTGGTTTTTTAAATTTTATGCATGCATAACTATTTTATATGGATTATGATTGTGATTATATGTTGTTGATTTGGATATTGGTGAATTATATGGTTTCACGCATTTCGAGGCGATTTACGTGCTTGCACGTAAATCGAGGTTTTTCCGGTTTTACACTGATTTTCCATACTTATGGCTTTGGATATGATTTCATGAAATGGTTTTGAAATTGGAAAGATAAACTCGGGCATGAGGCCCAATTGTTTTGGAAACCTCGGACTTGGAGTCCAATTGAGTTACGTAATCGAGCTGGGGGCCCAATTGCTTTATGAAACGAGTCAAGGGCCCAGTTATTTACGAAATTGGGCTAAGACCCAATTGAGTTATATAATCGGGCCAGGGGCCCAGTTGATTTACGAAATCGGGCCGTGGGCCCAGTTGATTTACAAAATCGGGCATGAGGCCCAGTTGGTTATAAATGTGACTTAAGGTTGGGGACCCTAAGTGGATTTGAATAAATGGTTTTGGATTTGATAAATCAGATGTTTGGACTTGTGATGGTTTTATGGAAATTCCGGGCAGGGCCCTTGAGATGTTTCAAATGATTGATAAACTGTTTTCCATAAACCATCTTGATACGAGGATATGTGATGGTCTCCTCCAGGTGTCTGAGACACTAGGTAAGTCACGGTGCATTGCCTGCGAGGGGTCATTATACGGAGCTACCGGACCGTATGATGACTCAGGAGCAGTATTGCTATGATTAGACGTCTGGGACGTCAGACATCTGGGATGTCAGAGATATTGACCCGGTGAGACCCCGGGTAGCACGCGTTGCTTTATACCATGAGATATGACGTCTGGGACGTCGAGCGTCTGGGACGCTAGGCATCTGGGATGTCCAGGATGGTTTAAGCATGTTTTTCCTGGAAATGGTATTTATGGTTATGGTTTTGGGCGATGGCCCACTTGGAATTGGAATTGGTATTCTGGATGTCGGATTTATATAATATATGTTTGGTTTTCGGTATTCATGGTTTTGGGTAGAGACCCACATGATTTGGTTTTACGGTTTCTGGGCTCATGCCCTAATGGTTGTTTTTAGTAAATAGTTTACCTACTGGTTTTCGATGCATGCATATGTTTTAATGAAGGGAATAAATATCTTTGTGAAATGTGTTTTATGAACTTATTTATTTTCGTCCACTCACAACCTTTGTTGTTTTTAATACCCTTCAAGTTGATCACGGATGCGACAGCAGTAGAGACTGGGACATTGCATACCTCCTCCATCGATCCTTGCGCACTATGGAAGCTCGTTGGGGCAGTGGCTTTAGGTTATCCCTTGTCTGACACTTGGTGTCAAACGGGAGCATGAAACATCCCACCGTAATCCCGGGGGGGATTGGGATGGGTCGTGTCAGATCGAGCTTGAATGGACTTTTGTTTTATAACTGAAATGCATGTATAACTGTTTTGAATGCTTTATTATATGATTTAAGTTGAAATGCTTTGATATCATTATTTGATGATGTTGTGGATTTAATCATCGGTTTATGAAAAGTTTTACGGAATTACGTGAAAATGATGTTTGGGACTTGAGACCCGATTAAATAACGATTTGACTTAGATTTAGAGTCAAACGAGAATTTGAAAGAAATACTGTATTTAAATGGATTTGAATGACGATCTGGCATGATCGGTTTGGATAAATTGGGATTTATAAATGAGTTTTGGACATTGTTTTCTAATGGTTTTGTGGAAAAGACTTGTGAAAGTTATGTCTTGAGCATTGGCCCAATTGAACATGTTTTGACTTGGTTTGAGATATAAACGGTTTTAAAATGATTTTCTACCGGATTTGGTTACTGTTCTACATAAACCATCTTTTGTGAGTTGGATAGTGTCCTCCAGACGTCAAGGATCCTAAAGTAGTCACGGTGCACTGCCTGAGATGAGTAGCTCTGAGGAGAGGCTCAGTCTCAGGAGCGAGATTATGATATCAGCCCGGACGTGGTAGATCTAGGGAAGGCACTCCATTATGATACCACCCCGGACGTCGTTGAGTTGGATCATGCGGAGGTACTCGGAGATGAGACCCCGAGTTGCCCGCTTAGCATTGGAAATCGTGATAGTAACTGGTTATATACATTGCGGATGTCGAGGATTGATTATATTGTGTTTTTATGATGTGTGTGTTCAGATATATATATAATTCGAATTACCTTCATACGATTTGATTTAAATGCATGCATGTTTATAAAACGGAGGGAAAAATGTTTTGTTTTTAAATCGTATTTCAAAAATTTTTTTTTTATCCAATCACACTTTTACTGTTTTATTGACCCTTAAAGACTCGTCTCGAATATTAGGATTTAATATTAATTAATTATGGATTTAGTATGACTAATTGGGGATTAGTTGAGAGAATTCGGACGGACGGTGTAAAATAACCGTTTTGCCCCTGAAATTGGGTAAACTGTTGACTTTTGATTAGGGCAGTCAAACGTACGAAGGCCGAGGATCTTTACGTAGATCTGGACGTTACGAGTACATAGACAAGCGGCACGTCAAAATTGGACGTCGAATGGAGAAGTTATGGTCACGGAGTGAAATCGAGAATTTACGTCTCGGGATTCGAATTAAATATTATTTAAAACCTGATTGGCTAATATTTTTGTGGGGCCATGGGTGGCTTTCCTTAAATTATGGATCTATGTAGATTGGCCATTTAATTAATTAATTAATTAAATTCACACACACTCATCTCACAATCCTAACCGTCCATCTCACTCAACCCTCTCATCCTCACCGTCTATTCCTCTCATCTGATCATTATCATCAAACTTCATCTTTCTTCCCTGCAAACCTGTGCACCCTCTTCATTTCGCACAAACACAATAATCACTACCTGCACATCTCATTGTGGCCAACTGGGGGAGACTGTGCTTGTGATACTAGAACCGAAGACGACACGACGGTGGCAGACTGAACATGGCGGGGCTACGACGGTGAAGGTGAGAAAACTCAAACCCGAGAACCCGTTTGAACCCATTTTTGGAACTTCGATATTTAACGTCTAAGGATCGATTTGGATAACCCTAGGGTGTTGCTAGAACTCATACGAGTCGAATAAGATCTGTTTTGTGGACCATCGTGGACGGTGGCCGGCAAACGGCGAAAGGTAAACTTTGTGATTCAAAAATGGCACTTTTGATTCTAGTGATTGTTGAGTGATGCTAATGACTGGAAATGGTTTCTGAGGGTCAAATGAATCGTTTGGGCTTGGAATCAAGGTGAATAGTGGCCGGAGTTGGGAGTAGTCGACGGAGGAGATTGGCTAGTTTGATCGACAACCAGGAAGGTACATTCTCAACCTGGTTTTATGATTTTGAGCTTGTAGATCCAACCTAGGCAATGAAACAAAGGTATAGGATTTAAATGTACTGAAAAAGATGGAGGAATAAGGGTTAACTGGCCTCCCCAATCGGGTTGAACCGGACTTGCAGAGGACCGGCCTGAACCCGGTTCGACGCGAGGACATGGATGACCGTCTCTGGCTCGTGGCTTCACGTGCAGTCGCTTGCGACGGCGCATGGGAGCGCATGGGACAGAATTTGGTGATGTCATCAACATGTAATTTAATCCTTTCGATGTAACGAACATTTTGGGACAAGTTTCGAGTCGATCGGACATCGATTTGATATAGTTCAGGTTATCTGAAGGTTTAGGATCGAGTTTAAATACGTTTAAAAATTCGGGAAAATTATGGGGCTTTAGTGAAAGGTTAATGAGGTAGTTAGTAACCATCTAGTATGGTTTGGATAGGTTTGGAAGTCCCAGTGATAGTGTTGTGGCTCGGAAGAGCGTATGGCAAGCGTATCGAGGCGACAACGTAGGACGGTCTGTGAGTGGACATTTTTTACTAAACTGTAATGCATGCATAACTATTTTATATGTTTTACATATGTGAATTTTATGCTGATGATTGTGGTATTGATGGTTTACATATTTGCACGTATTTCGAGATGTTTTTCGTACTTGCACGTATATCGAGGTTTATGGTTTTAATAATGGTTCAATGAAATGATTTTGAAATTGGAAATATGGAATCGGGCTTGAGACCCATTTGGTTTACGAACTATCGGACTTGGAGTCCATTTGATTGAATGAGGCATCGGGCTAGGGGCCCGGTTGGTTTACGAAATCAGGCATGAGGCTCAGTTGTGTTTTATGAATGTGATTTCGACTCAGGGACCCATAAATGGATTTCAATAAATGGTTTTGGATTTGAGAAATCGGATTTGTGGATTACGATGTTTTATGGAAATCCTGGGCGTAGGCCCATTTGAACGGTTTGAGATGATTTATGAAATGTTTTCCATATACCATCCTTATATCTACGGATTGTCTCCTCCAGTTGTCTAGGACGCTAGAGTAGTCACGAAGCATTACTTGCGAGGAGTCACTGCACGGAGTGACCAGATCGTATAGTGACTCAGAAGTAGGATTACTAGACGTCTGGGACGTTAGACATATGGGATGTCAGAGATTGACTCGGGTTGAGACCCCGGGTAGCACGCGTAGCTTGGACCGTGACATGACGTCTGAGGCGTCAGGCGTCTGGGACGCTCGGCATCTGGAATGCCGAGGATTGGTACATAATGGTATTTGATGGTATTGTGATTTATGAATTTACTGGATTATGTATTTGGATTTCGGATTTATTGGATTTATGATTTGGTTTTCGGTGTTAAAGGATTTGGGAAGGGACCCACATGGTTTGGATTTACGGTTTTGGGCTAAGTTCTCTATTACTTGGATTTATGGTTTTGGGCTAAGGCCCTAATGATTTAATTAAGTTAAATGGTTTGATTATTGGTTTTCGAATGCATGCATACTTATTAGTGAAGGGCATAAATGTCTTTTATGAAATGTGTTTTATGAACTTATTGATTTTCATCCACTCACAGTTTTTAATGGTTTTAATACCCTTCAGGTTGATCAAGGATGCGGGCTGTAGCAGAGACTAGAACATCGCACTCCTCCACCGATCCTGGCGCGTTCTAGAAGCCCTGGTCATGTTGAGGATTTTAGTTATCCCTTTTCTGACAGTTCGTGTTAGACGGGAGCATGGCACATCCCGCGATAATTCTGAGGGGATTGGGATGGGTCGTGTCAAGTGGTATCAGAGCACGGTTTGCTCTTGTGGTACACGCAGGTCGAGGATGTGATGTCTCTATGGGCTGTAGTTCATTATCAACCTGATAGTTAGGATGCCCGTATGATAGTTAGTGGAAATGAATCGTTGATAGTTTTGGTTCGATAGTCGATGCCTATGTGTGCCATAATTATGTCTTGGTTTGGCAGTGTGGGATCCTATTGAGGGACAAACATAATAGTGCTTTAAAGTTTTGACCGTGGGACGGTTATGTCGGGTTCGTCTATCACGATATTGTAGGATTGGATATGACGATAGTGTGGAGTTTTGACCATTAGATGGTCCGGTTATGTTGAGTTAGATAGTGGTGCTACTGAGAGCAGCCGGGTTTCTCGAGCCCTAGTTGTGATTGATGGTTTTGAGAATATGAGTACAATGGAGTTAGTAGATGATCTTTGGGGGGGGGGGAGCCCTAGTGTATGGTGCATGGTTCGGAAATGTGAGACGGTGAATGGTTTGACTTTGGCGACTTTTCAGAGTCGAGACCGTTGGTCGGTCATGTTATGTCAGCTTTGGTGGCGGTACTGCACTCTTCAGCCGAAGTTGTGATAATCAATTAGGCCTAGTTGGTTGTCGTGCTACCTTAGTTTGTGATGGATAGTTTGGTGCAGCTGAGGTCGGGGATAACCTAGTCGATGACACTGGTTGAGTCGAGTTGAGACTAGTTAAAGATTGGTTAGAGATTGGTGGGACAGGTTACCAGGGTGTGATACTTGTCGATGGAGTCTCGGAGTGGGGATAGAGAGTAGTGAGTACTGGCGGTTGATTATGGCTGGATGCGGAGTATCGATAGCAATGTCTAGTGGTTGGGTTAGCACGGGTTGTGGCAAGCACTATTATCGAGAGTGGTTGTAGTTGTGGTTGTTGTGAATCGGGTGATATTCAGGGAACGTTCATTTTCTTTTATGAGTTGTCAGGGTGATTGTACCCAAAGTTATGGGGTACGAGGGAGGTAGAGTTCCTTTAACCTAAGCAGAGGTATGAGGTCGTTGCTCGATATGAGCAAAGATCCTGGGTTGTCTGATTCGCACACTGTGTACCAGTGATTGTGATGATGATGGGCCACGAGTTGGGATGTGACTCTGTCGTGATGAGCATACGTTCGGTATTTGAGATTCGGTAGTGGATGAGTTGGACTGGACGAGATCCAGCAGTGGTTGAGATGTGTTGGGACTCTAACCCAACCGTGAGTGTGATAACTGATGTGATTGAAATGATTAAGTGGTAACGGAATGAAACTGTATGAACAAATAGGTGAGTTGGGGTACCAAGTTAGCTTGGTATAGACACGTGGTTGTTGCACGAGTGAGTTGGTTTCATCATGGTTGGAACTTCATAATCGAGAGAGGTTGTGATTGAGGCGACGAGAGGAGTGCTTGATTCAACATTGGTGATGGGTATTCCGAAGTCATTGAGTGTGACTTCTCATGTTCCGCGCATGGCAGATGATGGTTGTTGTCACCAGTATGTTGATCTTGTATTGGTTGGTGGACCCGTGTTTTGTTTTGGGTCATCAGATAGAGTTTGGCATTTCTAAGTTAGTGAAGGAGTTTTCTCGTTTTCTACTGGGTGGCAGACGATGTTGGGTTACGTGGTGTGGTGAATGTAGTGGGTTTGTACTTGCACTCGCGAGGGATGAATTTTGATGTCATTGTCTTGGATCATCCTTGATTTTCCTAGGTGGAATGACCAGGGATCGATATGAGGTAATTGGAGAGCACCCACAGTCTCGACGTGTCTCGTCGTTGACTGATCTATTTAGAGGTGAAAGTGGTTGAGAAGAGATTTGATAGTATACGGATTCAATAAGGGTGTAAGACCCTATGACCTGAAATCTGGTCGTTAGCAGAGTGAGAACATGTGTGGATCCTGTGTAGATCGGGATCGTGATGTTGAGGATATAAGGCATTGTGGCAATTGAGAATCATCATGTTAATGATCGGGTGATGTTGTGATGGATATGGATCGTGATCTTGATGATCAGGTTAGGTGGTGGATCAGGATGGCATGGATCGTGATGTCGTGTCGTGCTGGAAAACTTCGCCTTGCTGATTATGCTAAGCTAGGAGCAGATGAGAATCATTTTGTGAAACAGTTGAAGAATCTTTTGGAATAGTTAGTGAGATGATAAGATAGGAGTTGGATATGGGAATGTTGGGTCGACTTCTTTTCGAAGTTAATCCGGTATGAGACGTAGTTGAATGAATTGTGGTGTATACGATTTGTCTTTGATATTTGGCTATGGGGATGATGGGACTGATTTTCTTTCGAGGTTAATCCCGTATGATATACTAATAGAATGAGTGGGTATCCGACGAGGTCAGATTGGTCAGTCTTGGATATGTGAATGATGGGATTGACTTCCTTTCAAAGTCAATCGAATATGGTATGGTAATCGAATGAGCAGGTAACCGATAGGTTCAGAGTTGGTGCGTCTTGGTAGACGTGGGTGAGATTGGATGCTCGTTTGGGATGAATAGGTACGCCTTGGTGGGCGTGGGTCGGATTAGTAACTGTTGGATTATGTGATCAGGAGTAGACATTCTGATGCTGGTCAGGTGACCATGGGACTCGTGTTGGATGATGAGTTGGAGTATTTGATCTGTCTAGTACTGGACTGGACAGATGGACTCCAGGATTGAGGTGTGATTTGCTACGAGCTATGTAGTGGGCTGGTTGGTGGATGGATGTACGTACAGGGTACGTTGTGCGAGGACCGATACTAAACAGGCCGGAGTGGTGTCTGATGACGGTATATAGGATGTACCAGTGGTATGTGGATGAACATGTTGGTAGTCGGCTTAGTTCCGATATCATTGGATTGGTTGAGGACGTGAACTGGACATTGAATATTGTGCGCTGGGCTACAGTGATTATGATGAGTTCAGTGATTGTATGAGTAGGTGCTCAGAGCCGTGGATGGCTACTGGAACCCTAGAGTTAGGATGTGTTATCAGTACTGGGCAGGTATTCGATAGGGTCCAGTTACACACAGGTGGAGTGAGATGTTGGTATACGTATACTCAGGTTGAGTGAGTTGTTGGTTAGTGTAACCACGGGTTGCTTTTCCTGTAGCGGTTTCTCTGTGACTATCACTAATGGCAACATGGATTTATGAGGAAATTTTGGTACGAGATACCTTGGTGTGACTCTAGAGTGAGTCAGGGTGTGTCGGTAACTCGAATTGTGACCATGGGGCTGTGAGTGCCCACTAAGTGCAACCTTATGGGACGTGTGATGTTAACGTGGTGAAAATTTAGGAAATGCGGAGAAATTGTGAGATTTGTTAACTCTCGGTGTGAGAGAGATGCCGGATTGATTTGCGACTGGAAAAGTGGCGATAGTTTGGCTAGATGTGTCAGTGTGGATTGATGAGGGAGATTTGGTGACTCCCAGTGGGAGCAGATGTCGGGTGGTATAACCTTAGAATGTGTGATCATTGTCACTCGACGTGGTCGGGTGTAGTCGATGCGACGTGGTCAGGTGTAGTCGATGCGACGTGAATATTAGTGGAATGTCTGGGTGCAAACAAGTTTTGTTCTGGTTGGTGGTGGTACACGCGTACACATGGTGTGAGGCTGAACTTGCTTTCCACGAGGTGGATATGGAATCAGGATAGTTGGAATTTTGAGGAAAAAATTATTTAAAGGGGGAAAGTTGTAACGACCCGTCCCGAATATCAGGATTTGATATTAATTAATTATAGATTTAGTATGACTAATCGGGGATTAGTTGAGAGAATTCGGACGAAAGGTGTAAAATGATCATTTTGACTTTTGACTAGGGGAGTCAAACGTATGATGACTAAAGACCGTTACGTAGATCGGGACGTTACGAGTACGTAGACAGACGAAACGTCAAAATTGGACGTCGAACAGAGAAATTATGGTCACAGGAGTGAAATCGAGAACTTACGTCTCGGGATTCGAATTAAATATTATTTAAAACCTGATTGGCTGATATTTGTGTAGGGCCCTTGGACGAGTGACACGTGTCACTCATCCCATGGGTGGCTTTCCTTGAATTATGGATCTATGTCCATTAGCCATTTAATTAATTAATTAATTAAATTCACACACACTCATCTCACAATCGTAAGCATCCATCTCACTCAGCCCTTTCATCCTCACCGTCTATTCCTCTCATCTGATCATTATCATCAAACTTCATCTTTCTTCCCTGCAAACCTGTGCTCCATCTTCATTTCGTACAAACACAATAACCACTACCTGAACATCTCATTATGGCCAACTGGGGGAGACTGTTATTGTGAGACTAGAGCCGAAGACGACACGACGGCGGTGGACTGAACATGGCGGGGCTACGACGGTGAAGGTGAGAAACTCAAACCTGAGAACCTGTTTGAACCCATTTTTGGAACTTCAATATTTAACATCTAAGGATCGATTTGGATGACCCTAGGGTGTTGCTAGAACTCATACGAGTGGAATGGGATCAGTTTCGTGGATCTTCGTGGACGGTGGCCAGCAAACGGCGAAAGGTAAGCTTTGTGATTCTAAAAAGGCACTTTCGATTCTAGTGATTGTTGAGTGATGCAAATGACTGGAAATGGTTTCTGAGGGTCAAATGAATCGTTTGGGCTTGGAATCCAGGTGAACGGTGGCCAGAACTGGGAGCAGTCGATGAAGGAGATTGGTTGGTTTGATCGACGACCAGGAAGATACATTATCGACCTGGTTTTATGATTTTGGGCTTGTATATCGAACCTAGGCAATGAAACAAAGGCATAGGATTTAAATGGACTGAAAAAGATGGAGGAATAAGGGTGAACCGACCTCACCTGTCCGGTTGAACCGGATTTGCAGAGGACCAGCCTGAACCCGATTCGACGCGCGGACAGGGATGATCGTTGCTAGCGCGTGGGCTTCACGTGCAGTCTCTTGCGATGGCGCGTGGGGGCACGTGGGATAGAATTTGGTGATGTCATCAACATGTAATTTTATCCTTTCGATGTAACGAACATTTTGGGACAAGTTTTGAGTCGATTGGGCATCATTTCGATATAGTTCGGGTTGTCCGAAACAACCCGAAGGTTTAGGATCGAGTTTAAATACATTTCAAAATTTGAAAAAATTACGGGGCATTAATGAGAAGTTCATGAGGTAGTTAGTAACCCTCTAGTATGGTTTGGATAGGTTTGGAAGTCTCGGTGATAGTGATGTGGCTCGAAAGGGCGTCTGACACGCGTATTGAGGACGTTCTATGAGTGGACATTGTTTTCTAAATAGTGATGCATGCATAACTGTTTTATATGTTTTACATATGTGATTTCTATGATGATGATTGTGGTATTGGTGGTTTACATATTTGCACGTATTTCGAGATGTTTTCCGTACTTGCACGTATATTGAGGTTTATGGTTTTAATAATGTTTCAATGGAATGATTTTTGGAATTGGAAATATGGAATTGGGCTTAAGACCCATTTGGTTTACGAACTATCGGACTTGAAGACCATTTGATTAAATGAAGCATCGGGCCATGGGCCCAATTAGTTTACGGGGACCCATCAATGGATTTGGATAAATGGTTTTGGATTTGAGAAATCGGATTTGTGGATTACGATGGTTTTATGGAAATCTTGGGCGTAGGCCCATTTGAACGGTTTGAGATGATTTATGAAATGTTTTCCATATACCATCCTTATATCTATGGATTTTCTCCTCCAGTCGTCTGGGACGCTAGAGTAGTCAAGGTGCATTGCATGCGAGGGGTCACTGCACAAAGCGACCGGACCGTATAGTGACTCAGGAGCAGGATTGCTAGACATCTGGGACGTCAAACATCTGGGATGTCAGATATTGACTCGGGTTGAGACCCCGGGTAGCACGCGTAGCTTGGACCGTGACATGAAGTCTGGGACGTCAGGCGTCTGGGACGCCAAGCATCTGGGATGTCGAGAATTGGTATATAACGGTATTTGATGGTATTGTGATTTATGAATTTATTGGATTATGTATTTGGATTTCGGATTTATTGGATTTATGATTTGGTTTAGGATTTGGGCAGGGACCCACATGGTTTGGATTTACGGTTTTGGGTTGAGTTCCCACTTACTTGGATTTATGGTTATGGGCTAAGGCCCTAATGATTTAATTAAGTTAAATGGTTTGATTTTTGGTTTTCGAATACATGCATACTTTTTAGTGAAGGGCATAAATGTCTTTTATGAAATTTGTTTTATGAACTTACTGATTTTCGTCCACTCACAGCTTTTAATGGTTTTAATGTCTTTCAGGTTGATCATGGATGAGAGCTGTAGCAGAGACTGGGACATCGCATTCCTCCACCGATCCTGGCGAGCTCTGGAAGCCCCGGTCGGGCTGAGATTTTTAGTTATCCCTTATCGGACTCGTGTCAGACGGGAGCATGGCACATCCCGCGATAATTCCAGGGGGATTGGGATGGGTAGTGTTACTCTAGGCCGTGACACAGAGGTAGGGGCTGATATTGAGGCTGAGGCATAGCTAGCACCGTTGCGCACTTGAATTCCCTTTGGGGTAGGTTTTGGTACTTTTATTGTACTAACATATATGCTCGGTTATGTATATAGATACTTATCCCTTGTCTAACAATATGGTAGCTGAACTCTATTTACTTTTAAACCCATAAAAGGTCTTTTCGGAATTTTGAGTATAATTGTCAGACGGGAGCAGGGCACATCCCACGATAATCCCATGGGGGATCGGGATAGGTTTGGTCAGCTTGGTATCAGAGCATTAGGAGAGCGGTATGTACATTGTACATTAACATGCTTAATATGTTGTACTAATTTATACCTCTTAATAGATAAACATGCCTCCGAGACGAAAACCTCGTGCACAGTCTGATGACGGTCACACTAGAGATTTAGAGAATGCTAGCATTGAGAGAGCCCAACACCTGGGTGCTACTACATTTAGTGGTGGGATCGATTCTGAGGAAGCCCACCAATAGATTACTCGGATCAAGCAGATCTTTGTGGTTATGCGATGCCCTCTAGAGGATCAAGTTTTTCGAGCTACCTTCTTATTGGACGGTGACGCTTATCAGTAATGGTACACACTTGAGATGTCCGATTGGGATGTCCGGACAATGACATAAGAGATCTTTCGAGAGTGTTTTCTGGATCAGTACTACTCTCGCTCATTTCATGATGCTAGGGAGGCTGAGTTCTTATAGCTCCGACAGGGGAGCATGTTAATGGCAAAGTATGAGCAGCGTTTCCAGATACTATCCCAATTTGCTTCTACATTTCTGAGTTCCAAGGCTGATAACTACCGCAGGTTCGAGCTTGGCCTGTGAGGTGAGATCTGTACCATTATAACGGCAAGATCCTATGCAATACTGAGGGAACTGACTGATGCGGCTGTGCGAGTAAGGCCAGTTTGCTGGCTCGACAACAGTTTTTCGGTGATGAACGACGTCGAAAGCGTTCGTATTTTGGGCCTTCGAGCTAGAGGGCCCTAAAGGGAGGCTGTTTTAGTAAAGTATCATCATCATTGGGTAGTGGTCGGTTTGTCATATGTGGTGGTATGCAGAGATTTGGATTCAGATCACAATAGACTCCCCAGTCGAGCGGTACATCAATAGGGTCTACGTGCAGACCAAGGGTTTTGGCTTGTTACATATTCGGAGAGCCTGGCCACTTCAGGATGTAGTGCGACGGATGTCCGGCGGTAGTGGAATTGGTCGAGGTGCAGCAGGGCAGGACTCGAGTACAGCCACGACTCAGATGCGTCAAGTGACCTAGGATTTGGTGGAGCTAGAGGTGGATTCTGAGGATCACGAGGACGTGGTCGATCATCTGGACCACAGGCTCGAGTGTTTGTGGTTACCCAGCAGGAGGCCAAAGTAGCCCCAATAGTGGTGACAAGTACACTCACTATCCTAGATCATGTTGTACGAATTTTGATAGGCTCTGGAGCCACTCATTCATTTATATCGCGGAGTTGTGCATTGTTAGTGGATAGAGAGGTGTCGGCACTTGATTGTGATATGGGTGTGGGTACACCAACCAGGGATGTATACATTGTGAATCAAGCGTTGAGAAACTATCCTGTGAGGATAGAAGATATTGATTTGGTTGCTAATTTGATACTTCTAGATTTACATGACTTCGATGTCATACGTTGGATAGACTGGTTGTCGGAACATCATACTGTTATCGACTGTCTCAATAAGAGGGTGATAATCTAGAGTCCGGATTTACCTAAGGTGACTTTCCAGGGAGATCAGAGAATGTTGCCATCTGGAGTGATTTCAGCCCTTACAACTGACAGACTATTGAGGAAAGGCTGTCAAGGCTACTTGGATCATGTCATGAATATATGGGCTACACTCGAGAGAGCATAGGACATACCTCTGGTGGGGGAATTCCCAGATGTATTCCTAGAGGACTACCACCGCGCACACAGATCGAGTTCACCATCGAGCTTCTTCCAGGTACGCGACCAATATCTCAGACAGCATACCGTATGGCACCAACTGAGCTAATGGAACTGAAGGTTCAGTTACAAGATCTGGTAGATATGCGATTTATTCAACCAAGTGCATCGCCTTGGGGAGCTTCGGTGTTGTTTTTAAGGAAAAAAGATGGTTTCCTGCGACTACGTATAGATTACCGGCAACTCAACAAAGTAACAATAAGGAATAAGTATCCTCTACCCAGGATTGATGATCTGTTCAACCAGTTGAGAGGGGCCAAGTATTTTTCGAAGATTGACCTTTGATCTGGATACCATCAGCTGAGGATTGTTGAGGGAATGTTTCGAAGATTGCTCTCCGAACAAGATATGGCCATTATGAGTTTCTGGTGATACCATTCGGTTTGACAAATGCACCAGCTGCATTTATGGATCTGATGAATCGAGTATTTTGGTCATACCTGGATCAGTTTGTGATTGTGTTCATCGAAAACATCCTGGCATATTCGACGAGTTCCAAGGCACGCGAGAAACATTTGAGGTTGGTACTAAACAGATTGAGGAAGAAACAACTGTATGCCAACCTGAGTAAATGTCAATTTTGGTTTAACAATATAGGCTTCTTGGGGCATGTAATTTCAGCTGAGGGGATTAGTGTGGACCTCCAGGAAACAGAATCCGTGACCAATTGGGAGCAACCGAAGACTGTTATTGAGGTCCGAAGTTTCGTATGGTTAGTTGGATACTATAAATGCTTTGTAGAGAGTTTCTCTACTACAACTGCTCTATTAACCCTTTTGACTAGGAAAGGAGCTAAGTTCGTTTGGAATTAACACTGCGAACGAAGTTTCCAGGAATTGAAGAGACAACTGACTTCTGTGCCAGTGTTAGCTCTTCTAGATGACAATTGGTGGGGGGGGGGGGGGGGTGGGTATGAGGTATGCAGTGATGCATCGTTGCAAGGATTAGGTTGCGTGTTAATGCAACACAAGAGAGTTATTGACTATACCTCTCAACAGTTAAAGCCACATAAGTCGAACTACCCTACCCACGATTTAGAGTTAGCAGCAGTGGTACATGCGCTAAAGATTTGGAGACATTACCTGTACGGGGAGACATGCAGGATTTTCACAGACCATCAGAGCTTGAAGCATCTTTTTAATCAGAATGGACTAAATTTGAGAAAGAAGCGATGGATGGAGCTGATCAAGGACTATGATTGCACGATCGAGTATCATCCCGGGAAGGCAAATGTAGTAGCAGACGCTTTGAGCTGGAAGTCTACGGGTTCTGTAGCTCATCTGAAGTTGATTTATCTACCCTTGTTAGTGGAACTCCGAAGAGCTGGAGTCATACTTGGAGTGGATGACGAGGGAGCTTTGTTGGCCAATTTCCATGTGAGACCTATCTTGATTGACCGGATTATTGAGGCTCAACTTCAAGATCTCACTTTGTGTGTTCTGAAGATAGAAGTAGAAGCAGGTGACCAGCAGGATTTCACTATTAGAAGTGATGGAGCTTTACTAAAACAAGGTCGTTTATGTGTGCATGCAAATGTAGAATTGAGGACATAAATACTTGAGGAGGCCCACAGTTCAGCATATGCGATACATCCAGAAGGAACGAAGATGTATCGTATGCTTAAGGATCACTACTGGTGGGCAGGGATGAAAAAAGAGATTGTAGAGTATGTTGGTAGATGCTTGACTTGCCAACAGGTAAAGGCTGAACGATAGAGACCGTATGGAGCTTTATAGCCACTTTTGATCCCTGAGTGGAAATAGGATCACATAAACATGGACTTCGTATTCAAATTGCCTAAGACACGAAGCAGTTTTGATGGGGTCTGGGCGATTGTAGACAAACATACGAAGTCTGCTCATTTCTTACCGGTGCGCGAGAACTTCAAATAAGAACGGTTTGCTCGGTTGTTTATTGACGAGATCATCAGGTTGCATGGGACGCTAGAATCGATAGTGTCGGATCGAGATCCACTGTTTACATCGAGATTTTGGCGAACTTTGAAGAGAGCCCTTCGTATGAGGCTACACTTCAGCACTACCTTTCATCCTCAGACAGATGGACAATCTGGGAGGACTATTTAGACTCTGGAGGATATACTGAGAGCCTGTGTACTACAGTTTCAAGACTCTTAGGATGCGCTCCTACCATTGATGGAGTTTCCCTACAACAACAGTTATCAGTCGAGTATTAGGATGACTCCATTTGAGGCACTATATGGACGACAGTGCAGGATGCCGATATGTTGGACTGAGGTAAGCGAGAAGGTGGTATTGACGCCAGATTTCATGAATATGACATAGGAAAAGGTCCGAATTATCAAAGAAAGGCTGAAGTCGGCACATGATCGTTAGAAAAGCTACTTCGTTCGTCGGATTAGAGCCCTAGAGTTTGCAGTGAGAGACTAGGTTTTTCTGAAGTTGTCCCCTTGGAAAGATATTGTACGATTTGGTAGACGTGGGAAGTTGAGTCCCCGTTACCCCCAGAGCTTGCGAGAGTGCATGACGTGTTCCATGTTTCAATGCTTCGTAAGTACGTGCGTGAGGAATCGCATGTTCTGGAAGAACAACCGTTGGAACTCAGGACGGATTTGAGCTTCGAGGAACAATCAGTATAGATTCTGGATTAGAAGGAGAAAATGTTGCGGAACAAGACTACTCCACTGGTGAAAGAATTGTGGAGGAACTACAACGTGGAAGAGGCCACGTGGGAGCCCGAAGCCCTAATGAGGAACAATATCCACATTTGTTTGAATGAATTTTAAAGACAAAATTTTTGTAAGGTGGGTAGATTTTAACAACTTGAAACCGAACTTTTAAGAAAAATTAATTTCGGAAAATTCGGAAAATTAAATGTGAAATGACCATTTTGCCCCTAAAAAGGGAAAATGTTGAGTTCGTAGACAGGCGACACGTCGAAATCGAACATCAAACGAGAAAGTTACAGGTCACGAAAGAAATTACGTACTATACACGTTTTACGAGACGAGTACAGTGGCAGATATTAATTGGTCAAAATATCCCAACTTGGACCAATGGATGAGTGACAAGTGTCACTCACTCATCCCATTAGCCCAACTACCCAAATACGTGCACCTCATCTTCATCTTCATTTCCTTCCTTCATCCTTCACCCGAAACCTAAAATCCAACCCACACAACCACCGTACTTCACTCTTGTGCTTGAGAGAGATTGAGAGAGTGAAGAAGGACCAGAGACGACAGTGGACGAGGGCTGAGCATGGCAGAGCCACTTGAGGAAACCACAGATCAGGTAAACCAGGAACCAAGAATGGGTCAAAATTTCAAATTCGATTTAGATGGGTTGTTGGACGATTTTAATGATTAGTAATGGTTCCTTGGGTCTGTACGAACACATAGGAACCACCATCGTAAAATGAGGTTACTAGGATCACCTGGAAATCAAGCTTGAAGTTTGGCCAAATTGCATCAAGCTTGAACAGGTAATTTCAGCCTTTGTTTCTTGATTTTAAGCCCATAGATCCCTTCCTAGAATGATTATGAGAATGTAGGAAGAAAAATAGAGTGAAAAGGTTGAGAAATGAAGGAGATATGGCCAGGTTAGTGACAGGACCCACCCCGATTATCGCCCCGATAACCGAGAAGAGCCCTGCTCCCGTCTGACAATCGAACAAAAACAACCAAAATAACCAGAATAATTACACCACATACATTGTCAGACTAGGGAGAACGTACGATACAACCAACTGTACAACAAGTCAACAGTATCACAGAGCATAGTTACAAAACAAGATAAGGATAAAACCCTACTCTGTGAGCTAACTACACCGCAACGGGAAACTTTATGCCTCTGCCTCTGCCTCGGCGTTAGCCCCCAAAACTTGTACCACGACCTGGAGGGTATTAAAACAGAAAAATGTGAGTGGAATAAAACAAATGGGTATGGAAAACAGTTTTAATGAAATCAGGGTTCACCCTCCATTTTCAAAACACGCATGCATAACTACGTATCCGAAAACACTTATATGAACCGTATGGAAACCGTACAGAAGATAACTATAAAATCATGTAAAACTGAATGTAACATCAACGGATAAAATCTACTGGATCTATCCGAGTCTTTAAACTCATGTATCAGGCCTTCCCGGGATATCAACGAGTCTTTAAACTCAAAACACAATCAATAGGCCTCGGGGGACATCACAGTAACCGAGTTTTTAAACTCAACAGATCTCAATCAAGGGCCCTCCCCCGTCATCAATTAACCGGGTCTTTAAACCCAAAACCAGATCCAGCAATAGTACCGGTTCTTTAAACCCAAAACCATATGTAATTCACAGTAAGTCCAGAATTCATCAGAATTCAAATTCCAAAACCAATCTGAAATCACATTTTATCGAAATAGGACTTATGTCCGAATTCCACGTTCAAATCACAAATCATACTCACAAATCATAATCAAAACATCATTAAAACGTGATACGCACAAATCATATAAAATCACTTATCAAGCCATCATCAAAGCATAGGAGAAACCATAGTCTCGAAATACGTAAAATGCGATAAATCACATCGAAAAAGTGCAATCACGTAAAGCAGGAATGTCATAATTATAAACATAAAATCAATATAGAAATATAAAACAAGTGAGTAAAAATAGTTATGCATGCTCAGTTAGAAATCAAAAGTCCACTCATGAAGTTCGAACGCGTCAATCGCGTCCCGTACGCTCCTTGGCTGCCTCAGGAATGTTCTGGCCTGTCAAAGATCACAATTTGGGTCAAAAATACTTTCATTAAGCTTACATTAATTTCCCCAATTTTTCGGGATTTTTCAAAGTAATTAAATTAAAATCCTAAACCTTCGAACACTCAAAACTATCTTGAAACGACGTCGGATTGACTTGAAACTTGTTTCAAAATGTTCGTTACATTGAAAGGATAAAATCACATGTTGACGTTGACCGGAAATACTGCCTCATGCGCCCTCATGCGCCACCCAAAGTGGTTGCGCGTGAAAGCCACGTGCCCTGCACAGTAATGCTACAGTGTCGTCTCTTTCACCCGACTCTCTGCTAAACGGGTCACGAACCCACGACACGACCCGGTTCAAACTCCTTCAATTCCAACTTATTTCTTTCAATTATTCCACCGAAATCCTTCCATTCTATCTTAATTTAAGTTCTCCATCATTAATTACACACATCAGGCTCTTAATCCAACATTTCTCTAATGATCAAACAAACGGTTTTAAATTTCGAATCTCACTCAAATCGATTTAGTTTTCCAATTAATTGATACAGAAGCATCTTAAGACTTAAATGAACATTCTACAATAATCAATTGCACAAATCCTTACCTGTAGGTAGTCGTACTCAACCTCGAATTGTTCCAGAAATTGGAACTTCTGTTCTTGGCCAAAACATGATCAAACTCCTTCGATTTTTGTGTGGTTGAAGTCAAAATGAGTCCAGAAAACTATTTTTAATTTCTATTTGGCTACTCTCAACTCACAAATTAAACTTCGAATTTTCCCTCCATTTTCTCAATTTTCACGATTTTGGCTTCTTCTCCTCTCTGATTCTAGGTTTTCCTCTCAAACTCGATCTCTCAATTCACTCTAACTTCTCTGTTTTCTCTCAGTCCCTGACAACAGTGTTTGAAGCTCCCTGTCTCTCACTGTCTCTGTTTTTCACACTTGACCCAAAACAAATACAAAATAGCATAGTGCTCTGCTCTACAACTAGCACAACCAACACATGTGCTTCCACTCAGCCCAACCAGCCACTAATCCATCCTTTCTTAGTGACAATTGTCACTTAATTAGTTAAAAAAAACTCAGTTAACAATCCACTACGGCTGATTTCAGATTTCACCATCCAAATTACCATTTTACCCTTCCTTTACACAATTACCAAAATGCCTTTCCTCGTTCTAGATTCATAACTTATTCGTCTGAGGTCCGATTTCAGCGTGCCGCCTGTCTACGGACTCAGGGAATCGAGACCTACCTAATGGTCCTTGAAGTTCGTGAAAAATACGTATCAAGCAAAAAGTCAACTTTGACCTCACTATTTACAAGGATAAAAACGTCATTTCATACATTATTTTACAAATTTACATTCTTTGAGTTTCCCAGCCGTTACACTTAGGGTCGTGGGTCAAACAACCCATCACAGTCAAACGGGTCAACCGGGCTAGTGGTTGAAGGTGATGATGTGGTAGTCCACGTCATCGTTGTTAATCCACGTGGCAAATCAGGTGATGCCACGTGGCAGGCTGTCAGGCCCAATTAGCAGTTGGCATGTCAGGTCCAATTAGCAGCTGACGTGTCAAGTCCATGTCAGCCATGTTAGACCACATGTACTAGTAGGGTGGTGCCACGTGGCAACCTGTCAGAGACGTGACGGTCTACGTTAGCCATGTCTGACCATATGGACCAATGAGGTGGTGCCACGTGGTAGGGTGTTAGGGTCTGACAGGCTTACGTGGTTGTTGACATGGCAGACCCAGTCAGAATTGTCAGACCACGTAGATCAATGGGGGTGGTGCCACATGGTAGGCTGTTAGAGGTGCCAGGCTGACGTTAGCATGATGTCAGTCGTGGACCGTCGTTGATCGTCGTGGAACGTTGTTGATCGTCGTGGACCGTTGTTGACCAGCAACAACTAACATTGATCGAATTTCGAGGTTAAACCGACCATGTAGAAAAGGTTTTGAAGATCTGAATCCAATGGTGGTGGTTTCAGGTCGATCGGAGACCGGTTGATAAGTCATTTAGGGGTTTTTAGCCTCGGGATGCGTTTCCGGTGTCGGGCTTTGTGAGGGTTTAATGTATGGACTTTTATAGAACTTTAGTGACCCTCAGATGTGATTTGGACAGGTATGGAGACTTTGGATTAGCTTCGGTGAGATTAAAACGCAAATATTAAGCGCGCAGCGTGGACCGAGTTTGAGTGGACTTTTGTTTTATAACTAAAATGCATGCATAACTGTTTTGAATGCTTTATTATATGATTTAAGTTGAAATGCTTTGATATCGTTATTTGATGATGTTGTGGATTTAATCGTCGGTTTATGAAAGGTTTTACGGAATTACGTGAAAATGATGTTTTGGACTTGAGACCCGATTGAATAACGATTTGACTTAGATTGAGAATCAAACGGGAATTTGAAAGAAAGACTGTATTTAAATGGATTTGAATGGAGATCTGACATGATCGGTTTCGATAAATCGGGACTTATAAATGAGTTCTGGACACTGTTTTATAATGGTTTTGTGGAAAAGACTTGTGAAAGTTATGTCTCGGGCATTGGCCGATTGAACAATGGTTTGACTCAGTTTGAGACATAAACAGTTTTAAAATGATTTTTTACTAGATTTGGTTACTGTTCCACATATACCATCTTGTGTGAGTTGGATAATGTCCTCTAGACGTCGAGGATCTTAGAGTAGTCACGGTGTACTGTCTGGGATGAGTAGCTCCGAGGAGAGGCTCAGAGTCAGAAGTGCGTGATTATGATATCACCCCGGACGTGGTAAATCCGAGGAAGGCACTCCATTATGATATCACCCTAGACATTGTTGAGTTGGATCCTAGGGAGGTACTCGGAGATGAGACCCTGAGTTGCACGCGTAGCATTGGAAAATCGTGATAGTTACTGGTTATAGACATCGTGGATGTCGAGGATTGGTTATATTGTGTTTTTATGATGTGTGTGTCCATATATATATATATATAATTCAAATTACCTTCATACGATTTGATTTAAATGCATGCATGTTTATAAAATGGAGGGGAAAATGTTATTATTCTTAAATCGTATTTCGAAAATGTTTATTTTTGTCCACTCACATTTTAACCGTTTTATTGACCTTCCAGGTCGTGACACAAAGGCAGGGGCTGATACTGAGGCTAAGGCATAGTTAGTACCGTTGCGCACCTGAATATCCTTTGGGGGTAGGTTTTGGTAATTTTATTGTACTGATATATATGCTTGGTTATGTATATAGATACTTATCCCTCGTCTGAGAATGTGGTAGTTGAACTCTGTTTACTTTTAAACCCATAAAGGGTCTTTTCGGTATTTTGAGTATGATTGTCAGGCAGGAGTAGGGCACATCCTACAATAATCCCATGGGGATCGGGATGGGTCCTATCATGAGTACCATGACACTCACACTACATGGACTGACACAATCATCACAGACTTACTTCTCGACAAACACACTAAGAGGTGTGAAGAAAACAAGCAAGCACTATCCACAACTAGAGGCCGAGAATGTAACGCTGGTTGGCCTACCACACAGACACCGACCACTGAACACTTCCAAACATAAGCACACGCGCTACTCGATGTCCTCTTTCGATCGAGGGACTTGGGGGACGACTACATGTATACTTCCCACTAATCCTAGAAAAGTAAGACAAGTCCTCAATCGATAAATTCCACCTTGGTTACAAATTTTGGGGACTTCTGTTGACACCATACTGGACTAGACTCATTGGGCCATATACCTAAAAGCCCAAATACTGAACATGGGCAAAACCCACACAACCTAGACAACCCTAGCATCGGGTCATCACACGGGATGACACATGGACACATCTCCACCCTCGATCTACATGCCACGTGCCCGCACTACGATCGAGGTGCATTTATCCCACATCGAAACTATAAAAAACGACTACCTCATTCACCCATACAAAATGGGTGCACATTTTCCAACAAGGTAACTAATACTCATTATTCACTATTACTTCGTCAAATTTATCATTTACTATTTTCTCTTTTGAACAAAGTTACTAACTTGATTGTCGAAGAGTTTTAGGCCGATACCACACTGGTGCTCATCCCTAACGGAAGACCCACTATGCTTTTTAATCCACATGTGGTAAAGAGGAACACGTATCACGCGGTAATTGGACGAAGAGTAATCATAAGTTGGAACATTTCGTGCTTCAACAGATGATAAAATCGATTTTGTCGCAAAATGCCCCCTCAAAGTCCCTCTTTGTTTCAAAGTTGCAAATTTTCTGTCATGTATTCTAATTTGATGTTAAATTCAAGAGGAAAATGGCCACTTTGTTTAACTAAGATAATTAAAAGCTGAGGAATCTTCTTATATCCTACCAAAATTCTCCAGCACCCCTACCAAAATCATCGTAGTAGTAGTTGCTTATATTCTGAAACTTCTGTTTCTGCAGACATTGGAAATAGTGGCAGAGAACCCAGAAAAATACAGAGTTGTGGCACAACCCAGTGGGTTCTTTATTTCCTCTCTCTTAAACATTTTTCTTGAAAGAAAAAGCACTTTAAATAATCAACACCAGATATCAGTTTTATATAAGATATATATGTTTTCGAGTTCAATTCTGTCAGCTATATATAATATTTGTACTGGCCTATTGAAGATTCAGGATATAAGCTTTCATTAATGAACACCGGATTTTACTGGATTTATTTCTTACATGGATAGTTTAGGGATTGTTGATCTCTTTGTTTTTTTTTTTTATACGTAATTAGGATTTCGACGATTTCTCACTCCATTGCTGATAGGGATTGGCCTGTTGAGAAGTTAAAGTTGCTGATGCTCTCAAGCATCCGAAGGAATATGGGAAAGAGGATCGTTGATACTGCTACCCTTTTCAATAATGTTTGCTATCAGTTCAAATTCGTGTGCATATTGAAAGAGTTCATATCGAAAGCACTCTACTCTATTCCAATCTTTTTCTAGTATATGCTATTGAAGTTCTGAGTTACCAGCGGTTAGGCACCAGGTTCTTTGCACTTTTTGACAGAGTCTAGAGAAGTCATTGAAGCTCATTACTTGTCCGGAGCCGAATATGATAATATTGAGGTTGCGACCTTACTTCTTCCTTTCTTTTTTTAACTCACTAAGAGATTAAAGTTGAAGGATATGGAAGATTGAGGAAGGTCTCGGAGGATGTGGGAGATGGAGGTTAGAGTCGAGGAAGATGGAAAAGAAAACAGTGTCATCCGAAAGTTTGGATTCTTAGTTGTACAAACTGACCATTTTACCCTTGAATTTAAAAGCAAGCTAGGATACTTTAACAGGAAAGGAACAACTTGAAGTGGAAAGGGGATTTCAAGGCATTGAGACAAAATCGTATTCAAGATCCACTGAGAATAAAACTAAAATTGTTGACTAGGGTGTAGAACACCCAGCCTAAGGAAGGGCTCCACTCTAATCTCTTATCATAGTGAAAAATAACATCACTGCTACAATACTTCTGGCAATGTAATTTTTGAGCCCAAGTTATGAAGTGGGATGATGTTTATTTAGCAGCAAACGAAAGGCCCCAATTCTGCACCTCAAAATATTGGCTTATTTGGAAGATCTGTTGTCTTAATGGAAAATGGAAAAACATGCATTATTTAAACTACAAACAAGCAGTAATGAGTAATCAACCCAGGAATCATAGGAAAGCGCAGGCGATCTAAAGAAAGCGCAGGCGATCATCTAAAGAAAGCGCAGGCGATCATCTAAAGAAAGCGCAGGCGATCATAGTTATTTTCCCATGAATGTACATTTATTTCATTTCACCGTCAATTGTCAGGCTTTAAGTGACTCCCCCACTTTAACAAGTTCTTCGAGTGCCTTTGAGATCTGTGGCTCTGTCAAACCTTCCAAACGAACTCCCCTTTCAACGCCCATGTCTGTTTTATAAACAAAGGTCATGAGATGGAGAAATGATGTAACGTTCAAGTCAACAGAATAGAACTAAAGAGCCGACAAAAGGACTCACATTTTTTGAATAAATGTACACTAATGATTAGCAATATCAGACCATGGCTACATACTGGAAAATTGTGTTGAAGTAGATACACCTAATTCTGAACAGAGAATGTTGTTTCATGCCCATACTTAGTACATTGCTGGTAATCCTTACCCAAAACAACTAGGGTGAAATGACGCAGACTTGGGTCCTTTTTAAAAGGTATTTGAAACAGGTTTCTGTTTTAGTTTTTATTGAATTGACTTTTCTTTACAGCAGTGCCCTATTTATACAAAGGTTTTAACAGAGTCCTAACTAGGTATATACAAGTAGAGTCCTAACTAGGTATGTAGTGGTAGAGACTAACTAGGAAAGGAATACAATAGGAAGGAATCAAGAATGATTCCTGTAGAGATCTGATTTGCCGAATCAGGGAGAAGAAGTCTCAATCTCCTGTGATTCGGCAGGGTCCTTAATACGCCCCCGCAAGATGGTGGAGTCATCAGCGACACCAATCTTGGAACGTAGGAGCTGAAAACGCGGCCGGGGCAGCGGCTTGGTAAGAGCATCAGCTATTTGATCATCCGTCGTGACATGAGAGACCTGGAGGAGACCACGAGTGACACGATCACAAACGAAGTGGAAGTCGATGTCGACATGCTTCATGCGTGAGTGAAGAACGGGATTGGCACAGTAGAAGGTGGTGCCAATGTTGTCGCAGGAAATGGTTGGTGGAGCAGCAACTGAGAGACCAAGTTCCCGGAGGAGAGATTGAACCCAAAGCAGCTCAGCAGTGGTGGAGGCCACAGCACGATATTCGGCCTCAGTGGAGGACCTAGAAACGGCCTTCTGTTTCCGGGAACTCCAGGAGATGAGATTGGCCCAAAAATAAACCAGGTAAGCAGTAGTGGATTTGCGGTCTGAGGGATCTCCTGCCCAATCGGCATCTGAAAAGGCATGGAGGTTATGGGAGTGAGAAATAGCATGGAGACGGGCGGAAGACCTGGAGTGAAGCTGGAGGCCATAGAACATGGTGCCCTTGAGATAGCGCAGGACGCGTTTGAGGGCCTGCCAATGAGTGTCCGTGGGGGCATGCATGAACTGGGAGAGCTTGTTGACAGCAAAGGAGAAATCTGGGCGGGTGAGATTGAGGTATTGAAGGCTGCCAATCAGCTTTCTGAACAGCGTGGCGTCAGCAGAGGGAGAGCCATCAGTAAGAGTGAGTGTTGGAGAGACCGCAAGGGGGGTGGCTACTGGTTTTGCACCGTCCATGCGGGCTGTGGTGAGCAGGTCACGGACATATTTGTGCTGCGAGAGAGAAACAGTCCAGTGGGGGTGGGAAGGACTTCCACCCCAAGAAAGTAATGGAGGTCCCCCAGGTCTTTGACAGAAAATCTGGCAGCCAAGGTGTTGATGAAGTTGGTGATAAGGGAGGAACTGTTGCCTGTCACAATGAGATCATCGACATATACCAGAAAATACAGAACATGGTTACCTTGGCGTAGGATGAACAAGGAGGCATCCGAGAGGGCAGGGGTAAACCCTTGAGGAAGGAGGAAGGTATGCAGCTCGTTGTACCAGGCACGGGGGGCTTGTTTAAGACCATACAGAGCTTTCTGGAGTTTGCACACATGGGTGGGTTTATCAGGATCAGAAAAGCCTGTTGGTTGGGCCATGTAAACATCTTCCGTAAGGGTGCCATGGAGGAAGGCATTGTTGACATCAAGCTGCCGGAGGGGCCAACCTTGAGTCACAGCAAGGTGGAGGACAAGTCGAATGGTTGTGGGCTTGACCACCGGGCTGAAAGTGTCCAGAAAATCCACACCTGGTCTTTGATGGTACCCTTTGGCCACTAGACGGGCTTTAAACCTGTCAACCTCACCTGTAGGGGTTCGTTTGATACGAAAAACCCACTTGTTGCCGACCACATTCTGGTTGGGGCTGGAAGGAACCAGGTCCCATGTGCCATTGCGAATGAGGGCATTTAGTTCATCGGACATGGCCTGCCTCCAGGCAGGGTCCTTCAGGGCTTGAGAAATGCATGTTGGCTCAACCAGAGAAGGGAGAGGGTGAGAGGTGGCAGTGAGGGCATAACGGGGTACAGGTCTGATGGTGCCAGTCTGGGTCCGGGTAAGCATAGGATGTGTATGTTGGGATCGAGGAGGTGGTGGAGGAGGGTGGGAGGAGGCGGGGGGGGCGAGGGCGCCGGCTGTAGGTGAGGAGAGGAGCATGGGAGCTGTCACTGAGAGTGGCAGCAGAGGAAGGTGCGGTGGGGCCAGGTTCTGGTGGTGCAGGGGGAGCAGAGGTGGGCGGGAGACCAGGAGTGTGCAGAACCGCAGCAGGGGGCGGGGCTGCCTCTAGGCAGAGTAGAGAAGGTGCAGTGAGAAGGTCCTCGGGAGGAGAATCAGCAGGTACAGCCGGTGGGGCAGATGTGGCAGTCGAGACAGGAACATAGGAAACAGGGGGACGAGTGGCAAGCCAAGAATCAGTGAGGTCAGGGGTGACTAGGGGGCTGTGAGGAGTGACAGAAGAACCAGGGAAGGTAGACTCATCAAACTGGACATGACGGGAGACAGAGTTTGTGAGTGGAGGGGTCAAGACACAAGTAAGCACTTTGGTTAAGAGAATAGCCAAGAAAGACACAAGGAGTGGACCGTGGTTAAAGTTTGTTCTGGGTGTAAGGACGAAGCCAGGGGAAGCAAAGACAACCAAAGGTGCGCAAACGGGTGTAGTTGGGTGGTAGTTGAAAGAGGAGAGTGTATGGGCACGTATTTTGGAGATTGGGAGTGGGAAGCCGATTGATGAGGTAGACGGCTGCCCGAAAAGCATAGGACCAGTAGGATAAGGGAAGGGAGGCCTGATGGAGGAGGGTGAGACCAGTTTCAACGATGTGACGATGTCGCCGTTCAGCAACACCGTTATGTTGAGGTGTGTGGGGTGGAGTGAGGAGGTGGTTTATGCCGTGGGTGGCAAGAAAAGGCTTTAGTTTGATGAACTCACCACCGCCATCAGTATAAAGGGAAGTGATGGGGTGCTGGAAATATTTTTCAACCAAAGTTTTGAAGTCCTGAAAAGTGGAGAAAACATCTGATTTTCTGCGTAATGGATACAGCCAGGTATATTTAGTGAAATGATCAACAAAAATGACATAGTAGGAAAAACCATCAACGGATGGGTAAGGAGCAGGACCCCAAACATCGCTGTAAAGTAATTGTAAGGGACGAGAGGATTGAAGAGAGGAAACGCCAAATGGAAGGCGGTGACTTTTATTACATAAACAGGAAGTACAAACTGACTCAAGATGTTTAGGAGACACAGAAATGGAAGACTGACTAAGGACACTTTGAAGAACTTTTGAGCTGGGATGGCCCAAACGACGATGCCACAAACTAGGAGAGACCACCACACCCACCAGAGCTTGAGGCCGTTGAAGGGAGGAAGAGGACCACTCATAGACACCATTCCTACTCGGGCCTTGAAGGAGAACCGCCCCCGTGCTGAGATCCTTCACATGGAAACAGGTGGGAAACAGTTCAATAGATGTGTTATTTTGGTGATTAAACTGTGAGATGGAAATCAGATTATTGGTCATGGAAGGAGCACAAAGAACATGGTTAAGAGTAAAGGAAGATGTAGTGGGTGTGGGTAAGGAGACAGAACCGGTGTGGGAGATACCAAGTCCCAAACCATTACCTATGATTATCTCGTCCGGGCCACTGTACTGCTGAGCATCAGAGAGGTTGTGAGGGTGACCAGTGACATGGTGGGAGGCACTAGAGTCCAGTAGCCAGGTTGGGGAGGGGGCCTGGACGGTAGAGTTGGGGAGGGGGCCTGGACGGTAGAGTTGGCCACGGGAGGACTGTGGGAAGGGGACTGAAGCTGTGGACAGCGTTTGGCGCTGTGACCCTGAGTTCCACACCACTGGTAGAAGCCACGGTAGCCAGTGGGAGGATTGGAGGAACGGTGGTTGTTGCCCGAGTGATTGGAGGAGGAGTTCCGAGGGCCAGAGGGGCGAGGTGCACCGTGAGGGGGTGGTTGAGAACGGCCATAGTTAGAGGGATAACGGCGAGCATGTTGAGTGACCTGAGCTGTGATGACCGAGGTTGGTGGGGAGCTGTCTCGCTTGAGGGCTTCTTCATGCTGAACAAGCATATCATTCAGGTTCTCAAAGGACACAGTTGTGTCCCTGGACCGGACAGCAGCAGTGATGTCCTTAAATTGGGATCCCACCCCGTTGAGAACATAAAGAAGGAGATCGTCATTAGCAAGGGGAGTGTCAATGGCAGCAAGTTCGTCAGAGATAAGACGAACCTCCAGCAAGTAATCTGAGACAGGGAGGTCACCACGGCGAAGGAGATGAAGCCGCTCCTTAAGGCCGAGAACACGGCCACGGGCCTTACTGGCATAGATGTGGGCAAGACGCTGCCACGCAGCAGCAGAGGTAGAGGCAGCAGCAATAAGGGTTATGACCTGGGGAGAGACGGAGGCCAGGATGCCGTGGAGGAGGAGTTGGTCCTGGCGCAGCCAGAAGGCACGCTGTGCAGGCTCAGTTTCAGGGGGGCAGGGATGAGATCCATCCACAAACCCCATAAGATCATACCCACGGAGGAGAGCATGAAATTGGGCACGCCAAGGGAAGTAATTAGTGGTAGTGAGCTTAACAGGAAGCTGGGCGGCGGCATTGATGGTAATTAGGGTGGGCGGAAGGGTGGGGTCGACGGCGGGTGGTGGGGGTGGTGGGGGTGGTGGGAGCCGAGGCAGGATTTGGTGGGGCGGCCATGGAAACTGAGGATTCGGGAATTAGGGTTTGGAGTTTTACTCGGTGGAGCTTGGAGGCTCTGATACCATAAAAGGTATTTGAAACAGGTTTCTGTTTTAGTTTTTATTGAATTGACTTTTCTTTACAGCAGTGCCCTATTTATACAAAGGTTTTAACAGAGTCCTAACTAGGTATATACAAGTAGAGTCCTAACTAGGTATGTAGTGGTAGAGACTAACTAGGAAAGGAATGCAATAGGAAGGAATCAAGAATGATTCCTGTAGAGATCTGATTTGCCGAATCAGGGAGAAGAAGTCTCAATCTCCTGTGATTCGACAGGGTCCTTAATACTTTTATCTCTAAGTAGCAAGTTGCGATATTAGCATAAAATATTAATATCAGGCTATGCAACTGCATAACATGTACAATAATAGAAAGTAAAGCCTTGAACTTCTAAGGGGATTTCTTACAAAGAATACATAGCTAAAAAAAAAAAAAAAAATCCTAAAAATCAATTTCTGAATGTTAGGTAGAACCTTAAGCTATCATAGTTTTCATCCAAAAACTACATTTTCCATTGCCAGAAATCACGCTACTCTAAGTTTCTAATCGGCTAAACAACTTTTTTCTCTCTCCTGATCTCTGGTGGCATTTTCAACTTCAAACAGATGACTAAATTTGGTAACACCATTTGAAACATTAGTAGAAAATAGTATAAACTCATAAGAAAAGAGGATACATCTATCTTGTCATATATTAATTAATTATTGCTTTAGTAGACCTTACACCTTTAAAACTTTAGGTCAGGTGATTACTTATTTTAACAGTTATGAATACTCATAATTATTATAGGGCTCTAAATACACAGTTTCATTCATACATATGAAAACAAGCACATGACTAGTATATATTGAAGCATGTTCCTATATCAATTGTCATGGTTCCAGGTCTAGCAAGAACAGGTGAAAACTCATGTTACCCACTAAACTTAAAAACAATGGTAAATAGTTTTAGGCAATTGATTCCAAAATGTTCAATGCACTTGGTGGAGCAATGCACATTGTTGCATCTCCTTTCTGTTATTTATTATCTTTCACAACAATGGGTAACTTCGTATAATTAATCTTTTAATTGAAAAACGTAACATAGATCTAGCTATAAGAAAGGGCATTAACCCAAGTCTACGATGAAAATATCTTGAAGTGTAAGTAGATATAAAAATCTCAAATTCCTTTTTAATTAGCTCCTAAAGAACTAAAAATGAAAGGGCTGGTGTGAAAATTGATACTGCTTTTGTGCTTGGCTTATAGTTTTGCTTAGCAAAAGAGATAGAGGAAAAATATATGGAAGATGGAGGAAGGATGATGAGATATGAGAGTGTTGAGAAGAAATAAGATAGAATACATAAAACTAAAATAAATAATTGAAATTGCTTTTGGTTTTTATTTTATTTTTTCAATCATCCCAAATCATTTTTCCTAAATCTTTCAAATCTACCATCTCATTCTCATCTCATGTTCTTCGCATCCCATATACAATTTCTTCTCAGTCCCAGATATTATCCATCTTTCCTCGGTTCTCACTGGTCTCTCATTTCCCTTCTCTATGTTTAACCAGAATTACAAACCAACCTAGAGATCGTTACCAAAGGGCCCTAAAACTACCAGACTCGGCCATGGGAGAGTATCTTATGGACGAACAAATAGAATGGACCAAAACACCACGAACGAACATGGTTGTCATATGTCAAGGAAATGTACCCAGGATTGATATCACCTTAATCAAGGATGAAACAAAATAGAATTCAAGCATTTCAAATGCCAAAAATCATTAAGTATTCTAAAAAAAAAAAAAAAGAGGAAAGAAGTAAATGTACATTTATAACCCCTTAAACCAATGATGACACATAAGTTTTGCTTGAATTCAAGTATTTGAGATTCCAAAATAATTTAGAAATGTTAAGAGAACACTAATAATCATAATAATAAAACCCATGTAAATGGAAATTAGAAGGAAAGAAAGGTGGGAATACCATATCTAGCCCATAGCTGAGGCTCAATCCCCCTGCACTCACGAATCAAGATGGGCAATTTTGGGTTCAAGGTCTTGAGATCCTTGTAATGCTTCTCCACAAATGTTCTTAAAATACAGACAAAGGTTAATCCCTTTTATCGATGTTAGAAGTAATTAAGATGGAATTATAAAAAAATCAAAAGACCTGGTGGTGGCGCTTGAAGGGGATGACTGGCAGAGTAAAACCCTAAGCTCCTTTAAGTTCTGAGACAGTTTTCCTCTCCATGCCATTTTCTTGGACTTTCGGGCCTCAGAGACACACACTCTCTCCTCTCTTTGCGTGAGCTCAACAATGAAGAAGAAGATTCAGATGACTTGTTCCATGGCCTTTCATTCGCTTTGGTGACTTTTGGGTCGAACGACATGTCGTAATAAGTGTTTTAAAAAAGAGGTGGGGCATTTTAGCAATAATATAATTGGGCATGGGTGAAAATGAGAAAAAACAAAAACCTGGAGAGTTGGACTGCTAGAGCGAGCCAGTCCACAGCAGAAAGAGTGTGGAGGTGAAAGACAGATGTCGTGGAGAGCGAGGGATTCACAGATTCACAATCTCTGTTTGAGAGAGTGAAAGGGAAAGGGAAAGGGAGAGAAGAGGGGCTTGGTATTGGTGGTGGTTTAGGTCTGGGGGGAGAAGAGGGGTAGGGTTGAGAGAGAAAGTAGGGAGAGAGAGATGTCAGACCTAGACCGGCAAATAGAGCAGCTGAAGAAGTGCGAGCCTCTCAAAGAGTCGGAGGTCAAGGCTCTTTGCCTCAAAGCCATGGAAATCCTCGTCGAAGAGAGCAACGTACAGAGGGTCGATGCTCCTGTCACTGTACACTCTCTCCCTTATATATAATTATTGCAAAATTCATTGATTTAATGTTCAATCAACTCATAATTTTTTTTTTTTTTGGGGGGGGGGGGGGGGGGGGGGGGGGGGGTGGGGTGGGGTGGTGTGTGTTTGATTTTACTTTGGTTGTCTTTATTTTTGGGGTTGTATTTGTTTCAGACAAGTGGGTTTTTTCTTTGTTTTTCATTATTTTCTGAAGTTTGAACTGGTGTTCGGTATTCTAGAAAATAGGCAAATCATTTTCAATTGGGTTTTCTTTTCTTAACTCGAATAATCAAATGGTTGAAGTGGCGAAATTTGGAATATATATATATATATATATATATATATCACTAATGGAATTTGGAAATACCATTTGTTTTGGTGTAGTGTTGATAATTTACATTTATTTCTTAATGGCATAGGAATGCTTTTTAAGCTGAACTTATATGTTTTTTATTTTTAATGCAATGAGCAGCCCTATGTTTGCAGTAATTCTCGGTTATTATTTTTTATTGTGAACTAGTTGGAGCCTTTAGTCTTCCGCACAAGATTAGCAGGGCAGTAGAGCTAATCAAATCATTTATATTCAGTGAGGATAGGGTGCTTTGAAATATGTAGTTCAAATTCTGGATCTTGCAGGCTTCAGGCTAACCATTTATTGTTGTTACCGTTTGTTTTGTTGAATAGATATGCGGTGACATTCATGGGCAGTTTTATGACATGAAAGAGCTTTTCAAAGTGGGAGGTGATTGCCCTAAGACTAACTACTTGTTTCTTGGAGATTTTGTTGACAGAGGATTCTATTCTGTTGAGACATTTCTACTCCTGCTTGCCTTGAAGGTGATAGACTTATATATTTCTCTGCTTTGCCTGATTTGCTGAGCAGCTAGAAATGCTTTACTTTTCTATCATTAATTTTTTTAATCTGTATTGCATCTGAAGTTCAACTGTTGTTTCTATTGCTTGAAAACATAACCCTCCATTTGTAGATCATATGATCTGTTTTTTGGGTATATTGGTGTTTGTTAATAGATTTTTTGGAACACCCCTATTAATCGTCCTGGATTTAGATTACACCCCCTGCCTTGGAAACCACAAAGTGACACAGTAGCTACGGCTTGGTTAGAGATTAAGTGAACTTGTTTGGAATCCCAAGATGTAGGTCACTGGCCAGTGCATGCTAGTGCAAGAATAAAAAAATTAAAAAGATAAGATAAAACTAACTGAATAAGTGAAAGTGCAAGTACAAGAATTAATGTCAAATTTTATTAAGACTATTGATTTGGGTCAAGTGTTGATAAGAGTCTGTTTATTTGGGTCTGAGGAAGATACAATGTCTTAAGTTTTTAACTATCCTTGTTCAGTTAGGTGTTCTACTTGAAGCCTACAAATAAGGTCGTCTCTTAGTTTACAAGAAAACAAATCACTTACCTCTTCCCCTATCCCTCATCCTGCTCCCGCCAAATAATTATAATTTAATTTGGAGTAGTCTTATTGTTTATCTTTTTAAGTTGTTATAAAGTTGAGAGATTTTTGGAACCATTTTCCTTTTAATTCATTAGGTTTAGGGTATGTGGCCACCTTAACTTCCCAGTTTTCACCGGAGGATTTTTTGTTTTTGGGGATAAGTAAGTAATTATATTCCAAGAAAAACAACCTGGGGAACCAGGAACACAGAGTCAGAAGCCCAACACCAATTACAGGTGAATTAATCTAAGTAAAGCAGCTGGAGCACTCAAAATGGAAGACATAAACTGAACCATACACAAACGATTCCTAATTAAATTTACAATAGACTGAAAAATAAGAAGGGGGGGGGGGGGGGGGGGGGGGGGGGGGAGGGTGGGGTGGAGGGGGGGGGGGGGAGGGTGGGGTGGAGGGGGGGGGGGGGGGGGGGGGGGGGGGGAGGGTGGGGTGGAGGGGGTGGGGATGGTGAGGGGGGAGGAAGAGGAGGGATTTTAACCATGATATAACATTGTGCATTTATTCTCATTTTGATCAAAGTCTTTGATGTTTTATTCATTACTTACTTTGTTTTCTTAAACAATAATTCTACTTCAGGTTAGATATCCAGATCGGATAACACTTATTAGAGGAAACCACGAGAGTCGACAGATCACGCAGGTTAAGTTTCTTTTACTGGTGCTTATTTTTAGTACTAGCCAATCAGAATATTTACTGAGTTATCCTTTCTAGACAGGTGTATGGATTCTATGATGAGTGCTTACGGAAGTACGGATCTGTCAATGTTTGGAGATATTGCACTGATGTATTTGATTACCTAAGGTTTGCCCTTTTCTAGCACATAAAAGCTGCCTGTTGAAGGTTAGGCGGCTGCAAATATTACATTGAAAGTTAGTTTCATAGTGGGTAATGAGTAGGTTTCTAGTACTAGATAAGCACCTTTTGGAGTAGTGTGATTTGGATTTGATACTAAGGCTAAAATGTTGTTTAAACTAGTACAAATTTACAATGCATGTGTGCTAGGATTTGAATTTGAAAAAATGAAGGAAGCAAATGGATTTCGAATAGCTTTGTTCATATATTCATCTCAAATTCCTTCCATTAGTACTACACCTTGCTAACATCTAGTTATTTCCAATCCATTCAATCTAGTGTTTTTAAGTTTTTATTAACTTTAGCCTTATTACCAAATCCAAATCCAAATCAAAATCCAAATCCTAACAAAACACATGGTGCCTTATTTTCATACACAATGGAAGATGGTATAGGACTAGGGATTTGGATTTGAATTTGATAAAACTGCTAAATTTGTTGTTTAAAATATTACATGCTTGTATGCCAGGATTTGAAAATAAGAAGAACAGTGGAGAAAGCAAATGGTTTCAATTGACTTTGTGCATATAGTCATTTCAAATACCTTTCATTAACACTACATTTATTTCAAATACATTTAATCTGGTATCTTTTAGTTTTTGTTGCAAATTTAGCCTTATTTTGAAATCCAAATCCAGATCCCTCTTAAAATGAACGGAGCCTAAAAGTGTGCCCCTAGGCTTGGCACAGGTAGCCCTCGGTGGGATGGGATTGATAGATCTTGGGTTTCATCCATACCTATTGAAAGGAAGTAAATAATATATAAATTTTAAATTTTATCCCAATTGGATGATAGCATTTTTTGTCTTTAATACTGTTGGCACGTCTAGACCTTGTTTCAAAATTGCCATGTTAAATACTTGAAAGGATATGAGAATTAGACTTTTTAAAATAAGTTCATGTGGGACAGAACGGGGAATAGAGAATGCTAACTTATCAGAAGCAAAAATACAGAAAACACGATAAACTAAAAGATAGGTTTTGCAATCTCTCCGGGGGCTTACCCGAAATTGGATAAGTTCTACTGATAACACACCAGTAAATTTCTAGGAATCACTCCTAGAGTTCTAGGATTCATATTAAGATATCCTTAGGCCTTCAGAAAAAGCTAACTAAACTTTAGGCCTCTGCCTCTAATGAAAAAAACCTAAATAATTAATATATTAAGACCGTAGGCATCTAAAGACCAATACGTCCTTAGCAACTCTGCATTATTAATGCGTCAACTTTCTCAAATTCTTGTCAGCTGTTAAATGCCCCATCTCTCTCACGGTAACTTTCTATTTAGCACCACCCATCCGCCCACCCTCAATTTAGTTGGTTTCCTGGTTCTTAAGTTTTTCTGTGGGTCCTAAGTTTAATAGCAAGTACTACCTTTTCTTAAAACTATATTCGTTATGCCCGCTATTAGTTACTTTAAGTTCATCTTTGTCAAAACTTCTTCTAACAGTGCCCAAAACTCTGGTATATTAAGTTGTTTATTCTTTGCGGCTCTCAAGTTCAGTCGTGGTTTAATGCAGCCTATCAGCTCTCATCGAGAATAAGATTTTCAGCGTTCATGGTGGTCTCTCTCCTGCCATTTCAACTCTGGATCAGGTTTGAGAACCCATCTTGAGTTCTTATCATTACTATGTTGTTTGTGTTCAATTATTTTTTAATCTCCAATTCTTTATATACTAGCCAACTAATGCATTCTGTTTGGCAGATACGAACAATAGATCGGAAGCAAGAGGTACCTCATGATGGGGGCATGTGTGACCTACTATGGTCAGATCCTGAAGATATTGTGGATGGTTGGGGTTTGAGTCCTCGTGGTGCTGGTTTCCTCTTTGGTGGTAGTGTTGTTACTTCATTTAATCATGCAAACAATATTGATTATATCTGTCGTGCCCATCAGTTGGTAATGGAAGGCTATAAGTGGATGTTTAATAACCAGATAGTCACTGTCTGGTCAGCGCCAAATTACTGTTACAGGTAAGTCATCTATAATTAACTCTCCTGCCTTTTTGTTAAGTTTTAAGGTTTATCAACTTAAAATGGGTCTTTTGCAGATGTGGTAACGTAGCTGCAATTCTTGAGTTGGATGAGAATCTTAATAAGCAGTTTCGTGTGTTTGACGCGGCCCCACAGGTTAGTCCATAAAATTAGCCCCGCAGTTTCTTGTAAAAGGTGGGATACTTTAGTTTAATTTGGGCAGCAGCATGAAATTTTGTTCGGGTTGTCTAATTCTGTGTTAGTGAACAAATGCACTGGTGCTTTAACTGGACGATTCTACTTGATATGATTGGGAATAAAATTGGGAAAGGCAGACTATGAATTGTTTATATGGAAATAATTAAAATCAAGTATGCTGGGTGTTTTTATTTTTATCTTTTGAACTCTTACCATACCTGTCACATAAAATAGTTGTCCCCTTTCAGACGTAACTGTTCTTGTTTCAGTTCCCTTATATTTTACACTGAAAAAATAAAATGCAGGAATCAAGAGGCACCCCAGCCAAGAAACCTGCCCCGGACTACTTTCTATGAGATGGATAAAGTTGTCCAGTTATTCTCCAAGGGGCTAATTATGAACAGCCTGTACAGACTCAAGGTGGATGGAGATTAGTCTCGCATGGAACAGAGTGAGCGTCTTGTGATCAGCGCTTCCAATGAGCAGCAAGAGTTGTACTTTTTTGTTCATCACCAGTCTGGATTGTTCGGTTTGCTTTTCTTGTATTCCCCCTGCTGCTTCTACCATTACATGTAAGAGTAGTGTGCATTGCCTAGCTTGTCATGAGAACTATGGAATAGTTTTGCTTGTGATTGTCGGAGCAAGAGAGACAAAGGGTTCCCTTAGAGAGGGAGGCTTTTTTGCTTCTATCCATGGGACCCCAATAGAAGAATTGGATTGAATTGAAATAACTTTAGTAACTATGGGTGAACATTTATTTTTGTCCTTCTGGGCAATAAAAGCTGTGTGATTGATTATCTTTGTTCCTTAAATTGCCAATGGTATTTTAGGCATAATCCATAATGAATTTTCAAATAGATCAGATGTAGTTAGTGAATCTTTTTTCTAAATTATATGGAAATCGTGGGGATAATGCATATTGAATTTAGTTTCAATTGTATGAAAACTGCATGGGATAATTGTTGATGAATTTTGTATGCAATATTCTGGTTTGTTAAACTAATGAAATGAGAGGGTATATTTAGGTCACATCTTTTCTAAGATTCTGCTGATATTGGTCATGTTTATGTTTGGGTTGTAAACAGATCTTTTCTTTTTTTTGGTAATCGAAGGAACATAAAGAAACACAGAACCTAGCTAGGCCACCGCACGAGAGCAGCTGACACCAGCAACATCGTCTGTCAGGAGCCAGAGCACCCCCTCCGGCGAGCCTATAACATTGTTAATCCCAAAGCAACGTTTTCGCCCATTGATGCAAGCCAGTCTTTAACCATATTGCATTCACGAAACACATGGGCTACTACAAACCTCCAACACACTAGCTCCACCCGACAAACATGCACTAGAGTAGCAAGCGAATGTACGTCAGCATACCTACCCTCTAGAAGCTGCACTGCGATTGCTAAGTTAGACTCAAAAACCACCTTCTTATGACTCCAGAGCCAACATCCTATGGCCTTTCTCCCAAGCATTCCACAGCCCATGGAAAATACCCTATAGTTCAGACTCAGGTACTTGACTATGCTAACTTGACAACAAATCCTCCTAGCCATTCTTCATGCTCATCCCGCAGCACCTTCGACTAAGATATTGCCCTCACCAGATGAGCCGAGTCACTAAGCATCTCCATATCCCAAAGCCTTGCTCTGCATAGTCTGAGACCGTCCTCTACTATGTATCATCAGAAAGACCCACCACATAATCAGAAAGAAGCCCACAATTACAATAATCATCCTGCTAAAAATTAGTCGTCCTATCATCCCCTAACCAGACCAGAATACCATCACGAAGAATGACTGCCCCCGCATAAATCGCATGCCAGGGGGAAGAAGCAGTGGGTCTGTAAGGATGCTACTCCTGAAGGAGGTTCTGGACCTCCTTATGAAGGTACTCGGTGACCAACCCAAAGGCAATTCGGGGTATTAATCGTGTGCCAACCAAATTTAGCTAGAAGCGCCAAGTTCATGTCCGCGGCTTGATTGATTCCAAGCCCCCCTTTATGTTTAGACTGGAAAACATGGTCCTAATTAATAATATGAACCTTACGAGCCCCTTCAGCGCTTCCTTAGAGAACATTCTGATTAGTTCGATCAACCTCCTTGCAAATGCTCATCGGAAGCTTAGCAGTTTGCATTGTTACATTGGAATAGAGGCCATCACAAACTGGATAAAGGTCACCCTCCTCGCTATGTTCAAACACTTACTCTTCCAAGCGATCATCTTCTGCTCAACTCTCTCCACCACACTTTAGTAGGTACGTCACTCATTTATGCACTAAAGGGATCCCCAGATATCTCCCAAGATCCGTGGTGAGCTGCCACTGATTTCTCTCCATCTATCTCTTGGGAATATTAGGAAAGCAAAAAACTCGTGATTTCTCATAACTAATAGCTTGGCCAGAAGAAGCGCAAAACATATCCAGACAGCGCTTAAGAAGTTTAGTTTGTTTGGTGGAGGTTTCAACAAAGAGGATAAGACCATTAGCAAACAGAGATGGGAAATCTTTGAGCCAGATTGGGAAGGACGCACTGCATGCCACTTGTTCGTCTCCACCTCTCTATAAATTATATGTGTAAGCTTTTAAATGCTGAGATCAAACAAATAGGGGGAAAGAAGATCCCCTTACTTCAACCCCTTCACCGATCGAAAAGCCTCAGTGACCTCACCATTAATGATCACATCACATGGGAAGAAACTGTTGAAACACACATCATTAATAGAACAACCACATACTCCGGTAACCCAACCTCCTTTAGATTGACCTCTAGAAAATCTCAGTTCATCCAATCATTGGCCTATGTTAGGTCAACTTTCCAAGCTAAATACCCTTTTCCGACCTTTAGCTCTATAAAACTTGGAAACAGCTCCTAGCCAATGATGATGCTATTCGTGATTTACCTCCCCAGATTAAAAATTGCCCGGTTTGGGCTGATCATATGATGTAGGATGAGCCTCAACCTTCCCACCAAAATCTTAAATAGTAAATCTTGTTATATAAGATAGTCGGCCTCATTTGCCTCATCATTTTCGGATTTTCCACTTTCGGAACCAGGGTGATCAAGGTAGAATTCAAAGCCTCAGGAACGCCACACATATTCCAACAATTCTAACTGATGGTAAACATCATATGTTTTACCTCATCCACCCCTACTGACGCCGTCAAAGCTTGATAAAGCTCAGAATCCATGCTCGGAAAACCCCTTGAACGGTCCACCATCCCAGCAGGCACCTGATCAGCAGCAAATAAATTCTTGAAAAATAACAGATATATGTTTCATACCTGTAATCTGAGACACCCAGTTTCGGGCATCATCCTTTAACCTAATAAGCTTATTCCTCTCCTTCTGATAATGGTAACAATGTGAATTTTTTTTTTGTGTTTCTGTCTCCTCCTTGAGCCATTGAACACGAAACTTTTGCTGCCTCACAACCTCTTCCTAGTCTAGTGCCGAAGCATACTCTGCTTGCAGCTCAAGCTTTAGCACCTCAAGATATTTCGTGGGATAAACTGCCATCGCTTTTTGGACCTTAACCAAATGCGCCAGCACCTGTCGTTTTTAGGTTTCCATATCACCAAACACATTTCCTATCCCACTGTTTCAAAGCCTCCATTAACTAGTGCTGCTTAATAAGAAGCCCAGCACCACTATCCCAATTCGCGGTAATAAACCGGTGAAAGTGGTTATGCTTCAACCACATCGCCTCAAACCGGAATGGGCGAAACGTAGAGTTACCACCGCTCAATAGGATTTAAACCCAACATCAGCGGAAAATGACCGGACTTTGCTTGGGCCATGTGTCTAATTCAAGCCTCAAGAATTAGAGTCGCCTCTCATCACACAGCCCCCCAATCATGGTGCATAATGACTTTGGCACTCCATCCCTAGTTATTTGACCAAGTAAACCTAGCTCAATATATCCCATATCAACTAGTCCAGAACGGTCTACCCAATCACAGATACTCCCTCTTCTGAACAAGAATATCCCTCGGCGACTCTGATTCTCGCTTGCTCGAAGCACCTAATTGAAATCACCCATAAGAAATGCTGAGAGTTCATGCATACTGTTCACCTCCTCCAAATGCCCTCACAGGGTGCTTCACTAGAGTGTATCTGGACTCGCATAAACCATAGAACACAACCATTATTCCTGCCCTCCCAGCACCTACACAATGGTCGTGAGAGCCTAGAGATGGCAAACCACAATAGACAACACAATTTTTGAAGCATCTCATAGAACACATATCCCTCCCAAGAACCCAACTGTCTAAACCAAATCAAAATTCGGAAAGCCCAAAGAGCTGATCACTGATCTAGCTCGAACACCACTAATTTGGGGCTCCACCATGACACAGATACTAACATCATGTGCCCGATAATGATTCCTCACAACACGTTGAAGAACCTTCCTACCAGCCCCTCTAACTTTCCAAGACAAACTATTTATTAACTTAAAATAAAGCAGAGGAGAGGGAAGTTACCTGAAATTTAATGCGTGGGGGAAATCCCTCTCAACGTCAAGGAATGTACTGCCAGCATCCATAGCCTCCAAGTGATCAACCTCACAACTATCAGTCTCCACTGCCAAACCTTCCTTCCCCATTCCCTCACTCTTCATGGCATGTCCCAGCTCACCATTGTTACCATTATCAGGTGGTTTCTCTCCACGTGGCCACTAGAAATGATCCAGCTTGAGCCTCACTTCTGGATTCTAGCCTCATGCCCACATTTTTCAATGTCTTCTTAAAGTTCGAGGTGCCGTAGTGCCACTCACGCTACGGCTAACATGACAGACTATAGGCCGATTACATTTCCCGAACCCAAAGATCCAAGGGTTGCCAATAGTTTCTAGCGATTGAATCGAGAAAGAGATCGTCACTTCCTCTAGGAACCTTCTTTGACTGTCCTACCCTGCGCTTTTTATTACTACTCCTTATTTGCTCACCAACATCACCACCTTTATCTTGTTTCTTACTCACACATAGCCTCTCAAATTCACTCTAAATCCAAACACATGATCCCTCCCGGATGCAGGGGTCCTACTTGTAACCTCGTCCATATCCCTCTCTAATACGTCAAGAGCTTTGAACCTCGTACCCTTAGCCTGATGTGGAGGGACCCCATATGGCATTTGTCCCTCATCCTTGTTTACTACTAGTGTTGCACCGAAACGTCCTTGGGCTCTGGTATCGCGTTTCGGATACCGATACGCGTCCGATACGCTCGGATATGTTTGGATACGGTATCGATATTTGGATACGATTTGGATACGTGCATTTCATAATTGGATATGTCATTCTGTAATTTTGATTGATACACGAGGGCATAAATGTCAAAACAAAGTAAAATAAAATTTGGAAATCAGATCCAGCCACTCACCCTCGTCTCTCCCTCCCTCGCCATCAACTCTGTGCAGTGACTGGTGACCCTCTCGCCACGCCCCTCGCCTCTCCCTCGCCCTTACTCTTCCTCGCCATCGCCTGTGTGTGTTAACTGTTAATGGATGGTCTATGCGGGTGGCTGCTCTTTGACGAAAAAACGCCATGAATTGAACCTCGCCCTCGTCTGTAATTTCACTCTCTCTCTGTCTTTCATGATTTCAGCTTGTTGTTTGGATTTCTGTATTGGCTATCTCTCTGTCTTTCATGATTTCAGCTTGTTATTCCAGGTAGAAATTTAATTTTAATTTTGGGTTTTCTGTTGCTTGTTGATTTCAGTCTTCTTGGATGTTGGTATTCAATTTCTGCTTCTATGTTTTCGATTTGAGTGTTTATGCTAATTTTGGGGTCAGTATCTCAGTTAAATTTCTATGTTGTTTTAATTTTTAGTTAGTGTTTTGTAGATTGTTGCGAATCTATAGTGCGACCATTCTGTTAATGTTGTATGGATAGCCGTCGTTCGCGTTGGAGAAATCTATAGTGCGACCTCTGAAGGTCACCTTTTTAGAGGTTTGTAGTCATGGGGTTTTTTAACATAATTAATCCTGATAAGCTCCAGTGAAATCATCATCTTATTCATGGTTGATAAGCTCTTAGAAGCATGGTATCTTCCATTGTATTCTCATGAAACTATATTTGACGATTCTCTTTTGAACTACTTCCAAAATTTCTTGACTTATACAGTGTGCAAGTTGCCTAATATATATTAATTTGGATAGGCAAAAGAGTTTTCACCTGTTCTCAGCAATAAGTTGTGCAGACTATGTTTATGAATATTCAATTATGCAGACTATTTTTATGAATATTTAAGTTATGCAGACTATGTTTTTACAACTTGTTGTTTAGAAAGATGGCTGACAACACAAATGCTCCTCCAGTTAGTTCTAGTGCTAGTGTCAATAACCCTAGTAATAATTTTAGTGATAAAGCTCCTTTGTGGCAATTTGTGAGAAGATTAAGAAAACTAACTAGGGAGGAGGATGTTGGAAGTGACATTGTACTTTCTGCAAGTTGAACTTTAAAGGGTCGTATACTAGAGAGAAGTATCATCTACTAAGAGAGGGAAATCCAGTGGGGAATTGCACATTGCACAAAGGTGAATTCACAAGCATATGCTCTGATGACAAAGGTAGTGAAAGACTGCAAGGAGTGACAAACAAGTGCAGCTCCTAGGCAAGTTCCTTTGCCATCATCTTCAAGAGACCAAGTGAGGTCTTCGACCGGTTGTTACGGGATGACTTTTTCTACTTCTTGTGACCCGAAGAAGAGAAAAGTAGGGTCTGGTCCTCTTCAAAAAGCTTTCAACAATGAAGCTAGAGCACAATGCGATGAGGAGGTTGCAAGGATGTTTTATACTGGTGGTTTGTCTTTCAATCTTGCAAGAAATCCACAATTATCAAGAGTCTTATAAGCGTACATCTACTCTTCCAGGCTGTGTACCACCAGGATATAATAAATTAAGGACTACTCTTCTAGCAAGTGAAAAGAAAAATATTAAGCATCATTTGGAGCCGATTAAGAAGATTTAGCCTTCAAAGGGTGTGAGCTTATGTAGTGATGGTTGGTTGGATCCGCAAAGAAGGCCTATAATCAATGTGATAGCAACTAATCAAAGTGGTGTGATGATGCTAAGATCAATAAATTGCTGAGGGTGAATTCAACGATCATAAGTTGGTTGCAAGCTTGATCATAGAGTCTATTAAGGGAAGTCGGGTATCAAAATGTGGTGCAAGTTGTCACCGACAATGCTCCTGTATGTTCAAAGGCCGATAAGCTAATGGAAACCAAATACCCTACCATATTTTGGACATCGTTGTTTAGTTCATACATTAAATCTTGTTGTCAAGAATATATGTGCACCTATAACCCCCTTCACCACATAATGATGCAAGTCGAGATGTGTATGATGCATGTTCTTGGACCCATGCATGTTTCTGATGATGTTGTGTTTATTAGAAACTTTATTATGAATCATGGGTATGAGATTGGTGATGTTTTCAGAGCATTGTGACTTGAGGTTACTTTGGATTGCGCCTACAAGGTTTGCATCAACAATTGTGATGATGTTGAGATTTAAAAAAATCAAGAATGGTTTGCAACAAATGGTGATTAGTCCGAAATGGGAGGATTATAGAGCAGACGATTATCATAAGGCAGGGCTTGTGAAAGTAAAGCTACTAGATGATCGATTTTAGGATGACATTGATTATATCCTTTCCTTCACTAGTCCCATTTATGAGATGATTAGAAAAGCTAACACTGATAAGCCTTGTCTTCATTTGGTGTATGAATGGTGGGATAACATGATAGAGAAAATCAAGAAGGCTATTTACCAAAAAAAAGAAAGCAACCATTTGAAAGTACAAAGTTTTGGGAGGCTATGGAATTAGTATTGGTAGCACGTTTGGACCAAGAGCTACACATCCTTACATTGCTTGGCACATTCTTTGAATCCTAAGTATAACATCTAGTCAATTCATTTTGGTACTTTTTTTATTATGGAATTCCTTATTTTTTTTTTTATCTTGTTTAGGTATTACAGCTCTGAGTGGCTTGTAGAAAACAACAATCGAGTTGCTCCCAATAATGATCTTGAGATTTCTGCAGAAAGGAAAGTTTGTATTGGTCGGTATTTTTACCGATCCTGAAGACCGAAGAAAAATCACAATTGAGTTTGGTGATATTTTCAATCGTACGAATGGTCATAATGATGCAGTGCTATGAGTGATAGGTATCATTTGGACCCTATAACTTGGTGGTCGGTCCATAGAGCAAGTGTTCCAACTTTCCAACACTTAGCGTATAAGCTGCTTAGGCAACCTTCTTCTTCCTCATGTTGTGAAAAGAATTGGAGAGTACTTACAGTTTCATTCATTCTTTGGCTAGGAGCAAGATAACACCACAAACGGCAGAAGATTTGGTTTTTGTTCATACTAATCTTCGTCTTTTTGTCTAGGAGACATGCAAGTTACAATGAAGGTGTGACATAACAATGAGATGTTGGTAGTGATGAAATGGATTCTATGGATGTAGCTAATGTTGGGAGACTTGAGATTGCCCAACTTTCTCTTGATGAGCCCGATTTGAAAGCCGTTATCTTTGACTGTTGATGAAGTGGAAGATGAACACAATGAGGAGTTTGATGTGGAAGATGACTAAAGATCTTTATATGAAGTTGTTATAGGATAAACTGAATTTTCTTGCTTGTTGTTAACTATATTCGAATTTTAATATATTATTTATTTATTGTATCCTTCTCGTATCGCATCCTTTGATTTTTTGATTTTTGACGTATCAGAGTATCGTATCTTCGTATCCGTATCCGTTTCGGTGCAACATAGGTTTACTATCACATAGACCCTGGTGCTTATGGTGGACCTTAGGGCCCTGAACCATATTCACATCCCAAAACTCCAGCCGAATATTAGCAGTCTTCCCCATATCAAGCTTTCCACAATGATTGTCCTTACTTTGTCCCACATAAGTCTCAAGGATAATAGTTCCCATTATCTCGTCCTCACTGTTATTCTCATCCTTAACAGGGTCTTTCTCCCCTCCAAACAGTGACCCCAATTGTACCCCTCACATGTCTGTAGTAAAAGCAGATATCAAGAAGGTTTTCATACTCGACCCATACAGACTTCACTTCCACATGCACAAAGAGTTTCAATGACTTGGTAAGATCCATCTCCACATAAACTCTTGCAAACTTACCCTGAGGTTAGTTGATTGTATGCACATCCCACTTATATATCGTGCCTAGCAACATACTGATAAGTTTAACAGTTTCTTCAGTGAAATTGACACACCCCAACCGGAAAGTCCACTTAGGGCACGAAGGTCGAGGCGTGCTAGACGACATCTAGACGATAAGGTCTAGCTGACGAAAGTCATTTGAGTTTAAACGACGCATTTTGGGGAGGGTCGGGTGAAACTTAACCAATGTATACCAATCACATTTCACCCAACAACGGAAGCTTAGAGAATGGACAAAATTTGATGATCATAGACCTACACATTACCTGCCATTATCCGATTATTTCGTCAACTTCACTCCAAGCTCAGTAGTAAGTGTTAGAGTAATAGCTGAGCCTCCTCGAAGTACGTGCGCACCAACGAGACTTGAGAGGTTTAAAAATACAAGGAGTGAGTGGACCCAATATTATTTTAGTGAAAACCTTTAATAATAAATAAGCTTGAACCCCTCGTTTTATTTGAAATCCAAAAATAGTCATAACAAAAATTACACGTAATACGAGAAATGATAATTACGATCATTTAATAATAATTTAAAATAATTTAAATAATATGACCAGATGAGCTGTAACACCCTGAATATTTGAGAAATGAAAATGACCATCTTGCCCCTGGAAGTTAAAAGTTGACTTTTAACCTAAAAGTAAAAGGGTTGACTTTTTGACCGGGACCTTATTTACATAATTCGAGAAGACCGTTACGAGGGTCTCGGCCTCTCGAGTTCATAAACAGACAGCGTACCAAAAGTAGAGTTTGAATAGTTTCGATATAGGTCTAAAACGGTTATGGGTTTTTGGAAATTATGTGTGAAGGGTAATTTAGTAAATTCACATTTTGAGCATGTGAATCATATGTAAAGGGTGCCAATTGTCTAGAGGGATCTAGTCCTTTCCTTCCTTTTCTCCCCACCAACATAACAACTATTATATATTAGTGATGTGTGCATTTGTGAAGAGTAGCTCGATGGGCATAGGCCGAAGGCCATGAAAGGCTATAAAGCACCCATCGTTAGGGAAAGAAGAAGTGAGGCAGGGAGAGAGAAAAGGACATGAGAAGAGAAATGAGGTGATGAAATAGAAAGAGAAGATGAGGGGGAGCTCTGGGTGAACCTAGAAGTTCAAACTCGTGAAGTATAAGTACGGCGGTGATTCATCAACGGCGTCGAGACCCTCAAATGCTGGTCTGGGGGACTTGGACAGTTAGTAAGGACCATAAGGACACTCAGAGGCTAAGATAACGATGTGGGAAGGCCTGAAGAGGCTGCTATATGTGTGGGTAACCGTGGCAGAAATTCCACAAACTCGAAGTACATGTTTGAGGTACGTTTTCTAGCATGTTATTCCATGGATCCATTCCTTAGTTTTATTAGATCAACTTTGATGTAAGTGACGTTGAAATTGGATGTAAAATTACCAAAAATATCATCTGGTCGGGTCGTCGGGTCGGACGACCCGAAAACCAAGCTAATCAGGCGTAGAAGACAGTCTACAGTGCCTAGGCACGTGGCTTTCACCGTCAACCGTTAAGGGCGGCGCGTACAGGTGCGCACAACCTCTGATGGCTAGCCAGTCAACATGAATTATTTTTATTTTATTTTTTTGAGTTATATGATATAATTTCTGAAATTATTGGACATCGTTTGGCCATAGTTCCTTATAATTGTTGTATTTTGTTATAATTTAATTCTTTAATAATTTCCTAATTATGATAAAGGTAAGATATTAGTTGTTATGGTATTAACTTGTTATGGATTCAATACGTGAATTCACATAAATTAAAGGGTAAGGTGTGATAAGTGAAATTAGCATGATCAGAGGACTTACAATAGTTTAAAGGACTTAAACCTAGATAATTAGGTATGCTAATATTTTGTCATATAAAACAGGGTTAGATTAGTAATTCCACCACTTGTCGGGGAGTGGATCGGATGTGGGCGGAAACCCCACAAGGTGGAATTAAGTTGGTCTAGTTAATAATAGAGGATTTGACATATAAATTGTAAAATCCCTTGGCTGACAAGAATTGTCAGACAGGAACAGGTCCTGTCCCATTTACGTGGAATTAAAGACGGGTCCTGTCAACTTGGTATCAGAGTGAGGTTATTGATTATGTGTTTTAAATGTTTTTCTATATCTTTTTGATGATGTTGAGTGCTTGGATGAATATTGTCTTGATCACAATTTTAAGAATACTTCTATGAGTTTAATGGACATTATGTCAAGTATACCATTAATTTGATAAGTTGATTTTATAAATTTAACGTGGGTTATTACACGTTTCACGAGATTGTTGTTGGATTATGGATGGTCTTACAAAAGTTATTTGATAATACATTTTACGAAGTTTGTGATTGGATTGTGGACCTGATTAATGATGTTGAGTATATAATGATAATGATGACATACAAAATTGAATTGTGGAATTGATTCGTGGAACTAAAATGTGTTAAGAATATGTGATGAATGATCATGTGATTGTGAATGGGTGTATGTTGTTTGGTATGGTATTCTTCTGTTTTGGACAGGTGGTGGACGGTCTCGAGATGTCGAGGTAATGCTTTGTAATTCTCGACAGCAGTATTGTGATGTGTGGTCTTGATAACGCCCAAACTACGCATTAAATTTAAACACGTAATTTGAGTATTATGCAATTTAAACCCTTTTTGTGTCATTTTAGTATTGGTAAATAGGGATCGTTCTTAGCCGGGGAAATTAGGGAATATTAATAATATGTTAGTGACGAAAGAATAATGAATAATCAAAAAATAAAATAATTAATGAATTAATAAATAAAGGAATAAATAATAAATTAATTAAAGAATAAATGAATTAGAAAATAAAAGAATAAGGAATTAAATGGGGTTTTTTAGGGATTGTAATCATACAAATACAAGTAAAAACATATATAAAACTAATTCTAATTCTACTTTAACATATGTACAAGTGACCTTCTTAAAACACACATCTTACAAACACTCTAGTAATTGCAAATATTAAAAAAATCACGAAATTTTACCTTAATCATCTCAATTACCTTCATACATTTTTCAATATCATAAATGCACCAACAGCGGCCGACACTTACAATATGATTTATCTTTAGTTTTGACTAAATGCGTCGACATCGATCAACATTAAGTCTCTTCAATTTTACTCTAAATGCACCGATAACGGATTAAACACTTAAACATGAAATTGAAGTATGAAGCACTAAAATGTATAAAATAACTAAGATTCATAAAGTCAGACACATGGAGATTGTATTTAACACTTACAAGTATTAGCAAGAAAATACAACAAATATGTTAAATTATAATTAAAACCAATAACAAAAATAAGGGTTGAAGTAAATGGAGAGCAATTGTTACACTTTCAAGGTGGATGAAAACAATGGATTGTTATTCACACGGTTCTTCGACAGCGGACGGAACCTTGCTGAAGATGGAGGAAATAAAACACGGGAAAAATGGACTCAAACTCTAAACTTTGTATTGGAAGTCTTTTGCCATAGTTTCATTTAAGGAAGACTCAAATGTGTGCCTCAAAGAAGTGTTCATAAACAAGTTAAATGAACCCCTATTTACAGGAAAAAAATCAAATTAAACTCTAAAAAATAAAATAAAAATTACAATAAATAATTCAAAAGTGAAGTGATGAGATTGGCTGATTTTTGGGGAAAAGAAGTTTGAAAAATCAACCAAAATGGTTGAAAAATCAGCAAATAAGGCTGCTGAAGTGACTCGACGGCGATCTGCTGGAAAAAAGCAGCAGATCTCGGCAGCTGTAGTCTGGGAAAGAGGGGGTACCTAGGTGGCTGTCGGCTGGTCAGAGGATCATAGGTCGGTGCCTGACGCATTGAATGAGGATGGCTGGTCAGCGCACACGTGCTGGGGGAAAACATAGCGCTTCGGGACGCATTCGCCGAACCAACAGCCAAGCTTCAGCAAGCGCCTGTCGACACTTCGGTTGGGCTGGATGATCGAATTTGGGCTGGACAGGTTTTTGGGCAGGATTTCTGGCCTTCAGCAGCATCCCACCGAAATTCAAAGTAATTTTCGGTGACCTCCCTTCTTTTAGTCATATCTTTTACGTTAAAACTCTGATTGGGATGATTCTTCTTCCAAAATGCTCAGAATTCCATATTTCATATATTTCTGCAAAATCCCGCAAAATATATTATTTTCTGCAATTGTTTATTATTTTAATATTAAAAGTTAAGTATAAAGGGTATAAAATAATATAAAATAATGTTTAATTGAAGACTTATCAAATATCCCCACACTTAAACTTTGCTAGTCCCTAGCAAATACTAAAATTAAACTACGAATTCAAAACAAGTAAACCCTTAACCAATTGTCTCAATACTTTATTAGTATAATCATGGCATGAAAGATTTTGACTTAAACCATTTAAGCATATGGAATTTAAGAATTAATACATGATAACAAAATATTTTAACAAGTAAGATAATGAGTAAATATGGTGAAATGGATCTTAACATGAATAAAACAAGTATGAATCAACTCACAAGGATATGTACTCAAAAATTCACTCAAATTGTAAGGGTTTGTGTTTGCACTCAAAGTATGTGAGAAAAGATGCTCATAATATAGAAATGAAGTACTTTTGTAAAATCTCAAACAAACACCTCAAGATAAAAATTAAACATACTTGCACAAATGAACCAGAACCCTAAGCTTACTTAAGTGATTGACTCAACTAATCAAAATTTACCATCTTAAGGATCATAAGGTCTTTATAAAGGTTGTAATGGGGCTAAGTTTAGAGGTAAGGAATATATAGAACAAGTGGTGCTCAAATTCGTTCCAAGACTCAGTAGACTCCCAAAACATAACTTCCCGACCTTAGTGCAATGATATCATGAATTCATCTCTTCAAACATAGGCCAAATTTCAACATATTGGGCCTCATAATCATTCGGATTCGGATTTACAAATGTAAAGGACTTAACTCAAATATTACATAATCAAACCTTATTACCTTGATAGAGACTCAAATAATTTTTTTTCTTCTCTTTTTATTATATATATATATATATATCAAGGTAATAACATGTGTCAATAATACAACAATATTTGAGTAAGTAAATCCACATAATACACATAAAAATCTTCAAAACATCATCATTTTTTTCTTCACACTATCTTTATGTCTTCAACCGAGTCCTTGGAACAAGGTTGAAAGATGTCTATACTAAGCTCAAGTGTTTAGATAATCATGGTGATGAAAGAAAGGTTTAATGTGGGCTCAAAGGAGTTAAAACTAAGGGGGTCACAACTTGTGCGCACAAAATAGGGAACATGGATGTTTGAATTTTTTGTGTTAACCCTAATGCCTTAATCATATCCAAAATTAGAGAGTTTATTGACTAAAAGCTTTGAAAATCACATAGAATAAGTTCTAGTACTCTAGAGTTCATTAAGATCTATTACAAGTAGTTATGAGGCATATGTATATCAATTTAAATAAAGAACTTATTAATCACTCATCAAAGATGTATATAAGGTTCTAAAGCTCACATAAGGTTCAAATGATTCATACTTATCTTAACATGCTTGTTTATGTACCAATTTATATGCATTATCTACAAGTTATAACACTTAATCACAAAGTGTTAACAAAAAAATTCAAGTTGTAGTGATCATCTTTATATCCATAACATACTTATTTCCCTTCATTATTATCATTGACAGGCTAAGGGGAAACTTAAGACTCGTAAAAACACTAAAAAAACGAAAAGACTCGAGAAAGCCAAAAACAAATTAAATTATTTTTTATTTTTATTTTTATTTTTTTATTTTAATTTTTTATTAAATTTTTTAATTTTTTTTTCCGGGAAAACTTTATAAAACAATTTAATTGCACAAATAAAAATTGTAAACCATTCCCACACACTTAAATTCTACATTTTCCTCAATGTAAGCAATTAGAAAGTAATTGAACATATAATTAATGTAACGGCCCGGAACGTTGAAAAAAGGGCATAAATTCAGAAACTTTTTGTGTAAAAAATGACATTTTTACCCTTGTGAATAGTGTGGTCAAAGTTGACTTTTTACATGACATGTGTTTTTCACGTAATTCAAGGATCATTAGGTAGGTCTCGATTCCCTGAGTCCGTTGACAAGCGGCACGCTGAAATCAGACTTCGGATGAATAAGTTACGACTCTAGAACGATGAAGGGCATTTTGGTAATTAGGTTAAGGAGGGCAAAATGGTAATTTGGACGGCAGAAGATTAATCAGCTAATGTGAGGTGTCTTTAACTATCTAAGTGACACATATAATTAGGAAAGGCTGAAGAGTGGCATGTCGGCCGTGGGTGAGTGTTTTACACAGAATAGGTGTTTGTGTGTGAAGTGTAACAACAAAACAGAGGTTGAATTGATGATGTTCGAATTGATAAAGATCATACTACCATGAGGGACTGAGAAAACAGAGACACTGGAGAGCGAGAAAGACAAAATCGTGAAAATTGGACAATTTGGGTGAGAATTTGAATTCAATTTGTGAGCTTGGGGGATTCAAATTGAGATTAGAAATAGCTTTCTGAGACCATTTCGAATCAAACCACATTAAAATCGAAGACGTTCGACCTTGTTTCGATCGAGAACCGAAGCTCCAGTTCCTTGAAAAATCGAGTTTGAGTTCGAGTGCTTAGAGGTAAGAAATTGTGCAATTCATTTCGAATCGATGTTCATTATGATCCTAGGTTCCTTCCTGTGTGAATTAATTGGACAAACAAATGGGAATTGGGTGAGATTGAAGTTGAAACCCGTTTGAACATCCATTGGGGGAATTGATGGATTCAAGCTCTGATTAATGTAATTACTGAAACAGAACTTAAATTGAGATAGAGTAGATGGAATCCGGTGAGGAATTGAAGGAATTAAGGTTGAATTGAGGGAGAACAAACCGGGTCATGTCGCAGGTTCATAACCAGTTTAGCAGAGAAACGGGTGAAAGAGGTGACGCTGTAGCAGTTACTGTGCATGCGCGTGGCTTTCATGAGCAGCCCCTTTGGGCAGTGCATGAGGCCGTGTCTCCGGTCAAGGTAAACATGTGATTTTATCCTTTTAACGTAACAAACATTTTGGGACAAGTTTCGAGTCGATCAGACACCGTTTCGGGGTAGTTTGAGTGTTCGAAGGTTTAGGGTTTAGTTTAGTTAGATATAAAAAACCCGAAAAATTAGGGAAATTAATGTGAGCTTAAATGAAGTGTTTGTGGCCCAAACTTATGATGTTTGACAGGCTAGAACATTCCTGAGGCATCCGGGGAGCGTGTAGGACACGATTGACGCGTTCGGACTTAGTGAGTGAACTTTTGTTTTCTAACCGAGCATGCATAACTGTTTTTACATACTTATTATATGTTTTCAATATTTGATTTTTCTTACTATTATGGTATTCATGATTACATGAGTACACATATTTCATGGTGGTTTATTGCATTTACACGTATTTCGAGAATATGGTTTCTGCTATGCATTTGATGGATGATTTATACTGTTTATACGTATTCTGTTTTGATAATTATTTGTGGATATGATTTTGGAATTTGAAAGCGAATTTGGGCTTGAGTCCCATTTCGATTAAATATGACTTCGGATTTCAGTTCTGAGATAATTTATGGGTTTGGATTCGGGATTTCAAAGGAAGATTTCGGATTCGGATTCGGAAATGGATTTATGGATTTGGATATGATAAAATGGTTTTAATTGGATTTACTGGATCTGTTATTGGGTTTAAAGACCCGGATATGATATGTGACGGAGGCGGGCCTAGATATGTGATATTGAGTTTAAAAACTCGGGAGTTTAAAGAGTCGGATATTGTGATTTTCCCCAGAGGCCTATTGAGTTTAAAGACTCAGGAGTTTAAAGACTCGGATTATTGATAAGGCCTGATTGATTTTAAAGACTCGGATAGATCCAGCAGGTTCGATCCGTTGATTTTATATTTGGATTTACATGATTTCATATCATGATTGTTTTCTATAACTATTTTCTTATCTTCCATATCGTTGTTTTCAGATACTGGGTTATGCATGCGTGTTTTGAAAAAGGAGGGTGAACCCTGATTTTCTTTAAAACTGTTTTCATAACTATTATATTTAGTTCACTCACAAATTTAATGTTTTTAACACCCTCTAGGTCGTGGTGCAAGTTTTGGGGCTAACGCCGAGGTAGAGACATAGGCATAAAGTTTCCTGTTGAGCGTATAGTTAGCTCACAGAGTAGGCTTTTGTTTTTATCTTGTACTGTTAGTTATGCTCTGTGATACTGTTGACTTATTGTACAATGTAATGGAATGCAAGTTCTCCTTGGTCTGGCAATGTGTGTGTGTTGTTATTATGGGTATTTTAGTACTTTTCACGCTCAATTATCAGACAGGAGCAGGATCCTGTCCAATTATCGGGATGGGTCCTGTCAATTAAAGTAAGGAAGATGATTTATGAAAACGAAGTAAGAAAAACATGAAATAAAAAAAAAGTAAAAGAGAGTGAAGGGTTGAAAGAAAGCAAATCTGCATTGATGACTCCTTTACAAATCGGGAACACATTGGGTTGCCTCCCAACAAGCGTTTGAAGTTTAACGTCCATCAAACCTAGACCAAGTGCTTAGCTCATATGATGTGAGATGGTAGCATTCTTTCTAACTCCACAACGTGTTCTCTAATTGCCTTGATGTAAGGCTTAAATTTGTGGCCATTGACCTTGAACTCTTTTCCCGTTTCAATGTTTTTAATCTATATGGCTCCATGGGCAAACACATTAGTAACAACAAAAGGACCTACCCATCTGGAAAATAATTTACTTGGAAAGAGTCTAAGCCGGGAGTTGAACAATAAAACTTTATGGCCAATGTCAAACGTTTTACTCTTGATCTGTTTGTCATGAAATGCCTTAGTCTTCTCCTTGTAGATCAGAGTGTTTTCGAATGCACCATTTCTGATTTCCTTAAGCTCACTCAGTTGGAGCTTTCGATGCAACCCGACATCATCTAGCTTGATGTTGAAAGTCTTGACATTCCACCATGCTTTGTGCTCTAGTTCCACCGAAAGGTGGCATGCTTTGCCATAGACCAACCTATAGGGTGACATCCCTAGAGGAGTTTTGTAGGCCGTCCTGTATGCCCAAAGTGCATCATCCAACCATTGGCTCCAATCCTTACGACCAGGGCCCGCAGTTCTCTCTAAAATCTTCTTGATCTCTCTATTACTGACTTCAACCATTCCACTCGTTTGAGGATGGTAAGGTGTAGAGACTCTGTGAGTGACACCGTACCGTTTCATTAAGGCTTCAATGGTCTTGTTGCAAAAATGACTTCCATCATCACTTATTAGGACCCGTGGGATCCCAAACCTGAAAATAATGTTAGTTCTGAGCAAATCTGCAACAGTTTTAGAGTCATTAGTCCTAGTGGCCTTAGCTTCCACCCATTTTGATACATAATCAACATCAAGTAAGATATAGAGATAGCCATTAGATTTAGGAAATGGACCCATAAAATTGATACCTCAAACATCAAACATTTCAACAGTTAAAACATAATGTTGTGCCATTTTTTCCCTTCGTCCTAAGTTACCAGATCTTTGACATTTATCACATGCTAAACAAAATGAATGTGCATCTTTAAACAGTGTGGGCCAATATAATCCAGATTCTAAAATTTTAAGTGCAGTTTTTCTAGATCCAAAGTGACCTCCACAAGCATGGTTATGGAAAAATTCTAGGACTGACCTATGTTCCATATCAGGGACACATCTCCTAATTAGTAAATTTGCACAATGTTTCCAGAAATAAAGTTCATCCCAAACATAGTACCTAGCATGCTTCTTGAGTTTATCTTTCTGTGCACAAGTGAGAGTGGTAGGTAACTGCTTGGTGACTAAGTAATTGACAATATAAGCATACCAAGGAGTACTTACCTCTATTCCAAAGAGTTGTTCATCTGGAAACATCTCTTGAATCGCCACAGGGTCTCGTTCATGTACCATGCGGCTCAAGTGGTCAGCTACCACGTTTTCTACACCTTTCTTGTCCCTAATCTCGATGTCAAATTCTTGAAGAAGAATAATCCATCGGATTAGCCTTGGTTTAGCTTCCTTCTTAGCTAGGAGATACTTCAGTGTTGGATGATCAGTGTAAATAATTACTTTAGTTCGAAGTAAATAAGAACTAAACTTATCTAAAGCAAACACAACAGCAAGCAACTCCTTCTCAGTAGTGGTGTAGTTCATTTGGGCATCATTCAAAGTTTTGGATGCATAGTATATGGCGCAGGGCTTCTTGTCTCGCCTTTGTCCAAGCACGACACCAACTGTATAATTAGAGGCATCACACATTAGTTCAAAGGGTACGAACCAATCCGAGGCACAAAGAATAGGAGCAGTGCTTATCAAAAGCTTCCTGACAATCATCATCAAAGACAAAGGGTGTCTCTTTCTGAAGCAATCGGCACAAAGGTCTTGCAATGTGGGAAAAGTCCTTGATAAATCTTCTATAGAAGCCAGTGTGACCAAGAAATGAACGAATCTCTCTCACAGAAGTGGGAGAGGGTAAGTGGCGCACAATATCAACTTTAGATTTATCAACTTCGATTCCTCTCTCAGAGACAATATGACCTAAGACTATCCCTTCTCTAACCATGAAATGACATTTTTCCAAGTTAAGCACTAGATTAGTTTCAACACATCTTTGTACGATAAGTTCTAGGTGGTCTAAACATGCGTCAAAACTATTCCCAAAGACACTGAAATCGTCCATAAATACTTCAATTATTTTTTGACATATTCAGAGAAAGTAGAAAACATGCATCTTTGGAACGTACCTGGGGCATTGCATAAATCGAAGGGCATTTTTCGATAGGCAAAAGTGCCAAAAGGAAAAGTGAAAGTCATTTTTTCTTGATCAGTTTGAGCAATACAGATTTGATTGTACGCGGAATATCCATCAAGAAAACAGTAATAAGAGTGACTGGCTAACCTTTCAAGCATTTGATCGATGAAGGGAAAAGGGAAGTGGTCCTTCCTGGTTGCTTTTTTAAGGCACCGATATTCTATGCATACCTTCTATCCGGTCACTGTTCTCTGGGGTACAAGCTCACCTTCACTGTTCTCAACAACTGTGACTCCGGTTTTCTTCGGAACTACTTGGACTGGTGAGACCCATTTCTGTTTGAAATTGGGTAGATGACACCACAGTCCAAGAGTTTGATTACCTCTTTCTTCACGCCATCCATCATCGGAGGATGGATGCGACTTTGAGCTTCACGAGAGGGTTTTGCATCATCTTCCAACATGATTCGATGCACAAAGGTTGTAGGGCTAATTCCCTTGATGTCTAACAAAGTCCATCCAATGGTTGTCTTATACTTCGTCAAAGCACGTATCAATATTTCTTCATGTGATTCAGTTAGTGCAGAAGACATTATGACGAGCAAAGTGTCATTAGGTCCGAGATAGGCGTACTTCAGGTGGTCAGGTATAACCTTAAGCTCGAGAATAGGGGCCTAAACTACTGAAGGAAAAGTTTCATCAGTACTAACTGAAAGTGACAAAGGTGTATGAGGATTTACCATTCTAGGTACCTCATTGAGGGCCATGACTTCTTCCCAAATTTGAGGATCTAGTTCATAGTCCTTGTCTTCAACCAAGGCGTCCCCTAGTTGAGCTAGGCCTACTCCTTTCTGAATTACCATATTGAGTGTGTCTTCTCGAATTGATTCAAGATGTTTTTTGCAAAAGAAGTGCACACATCAAAAGAAAAAGTAGTTTGAGTAGTGAAACTAGGGTACCTCATGGCATAAAAAAATGTTGAAGCATATTTCCTCTCCATCGACTTCCATAGTTAGTGTGTCATTGAAGACATCAATCTTTGTTTTGGCAGTTCGCATGAATGGTCATCCCAATAACATCAATGGAGCTTAATTCGTAGGAGAATCCTCCATGTCTAGGACATAAAAATCCGCAGGGAAAATGAGCTGGTTAACCTACACAAGAACATCTTCAACGTATCCCTTAGGATACACGTTAGAACGATAAGCTAATTGAATGATAACATCATCATGCTTCAATTTACCTAAACCTAGGGCAACATATAAAGAATATGGCATAACATTAATGGATGCACCTAAGTCAAGCAAGACTTTATCAAAAGATTTGTTACCAATCATGCAGGGAACAAAAAAAATCCCCGGATCCTTCAACTTTAGGGATAGCCAACGTTTGATTACAGCAGAAACTGTTTCACTCACCATCACAACCTCCTTCTCCCTCGTTTGGAGCCTTAGAGCGCACAACTCTTTCAAAACTTTGTATATTTCAGCACTTGCTTGATGCACTCGATCCAGGGCATGTTGATTTGCACCCTTTTGAAGATTTCCAAGATTTCCTCATCGGATTCATCCTTCTTAGATTTGGAAAGCCTACTTGGAAATGGTGCATGCACAAACGGGGAATTAGTAACAACTGAACTTAAAGGTATAGGGTCGTTACCTTGTGTGTGGGTAGGTTAAACTAGTGGTTGTGCGGTGGTGGTCTTAGTTGCCACCTTATGCTTTTCAGCCTCAGAAACGGCTGGATCTGACTCTATTTCACCGAGCACTTTACCACTTCGAGTGATAATCGCATTGGCCTCAAGTCTTGCATTCAGGTTGGGTGTAGGTTGAGGTGGAAGCATCCCATTAGCTTGGATCTTACCCATGAAGACCACGACCTTGCCCACTTGGTCCTTGAGATCAGCGATGTCTTTTTACTAATTTTTCTGACCTGTGCCAAGAGCCTGAGTCGACGCCAATAGTGTTTGCTGCCCTTGGGAAAGAGCAGCCAGTATTTTATCATAATTAGGATTAGAAGATGAAGCTATGTGATTATTTGCATGATTATGAGAAAAGTTAGAAAATGGAACTGAGGGCCTTGGTTGTCATGTGGGTATTTGGAAATGCTAAGGGTTTAGGACATTGTTCGGATCTCTCCAACTGTAACCTTGGATCCTTGGTGCTCCTTGAAAGTCTCCAATGGCATGTGCCATTTCAGTTCCGGGGTCTTCCTCCCTTGAAGTGTAGGGGCATTGGTTCTCAAGATGGCCTTGAGAGCATATTGGACAAACCGGGGCTACCTGCTTCTTTAGTTCCAACACATTCGAAAGCATAGGGTTTTTTTTATCTAACTTAGAATCATTTATAACATGGGAACTTACCTCATGTACCTTTCTTGGAATAGGCTTGGCACATTCGTATTGTACATCATTGAGTGCACGGCTTTCAAGTAGTGCACAACCGTCTACTAAACTCTGAGCTAAGAAACTTCCGTTAGTTGCAGCATCAAGTAGTCCTCTATCCTAACCTTTAAGTCCTTCATAGAAGTAGGTTAAGAGATAGCCTTCAGTGATCCCGTGAGTCGGGCATGAAGCATAAAATTCCTTAAACCTTTCATAGTACTGGCTGAAGTTCTCATCATGCTCTTTTTGCTTGATTCCAGTGATCTCTTTTCTTAAAACCGTAATCTTTGAGGCAGGAAAGTACTTGGTAAGAAATTTCTGAACCAACTTCTCCCAAGAGTCAATATGATTGGGTGGGAGATCCAAAAGCCATACAAGTTCTATATCTTCCAAGGACAACGGGAAAGCTTTCAGCTTCATGATTTCCAAGTCCGCATCATCGGGACACATACTACCAATAATGAATTGGAACTTCGTTAAGTGTTTGTGTGGATCTTCGTTTCTGATTCCATGGAACTTGGGTAGCTGATGAAGGACTCCACTCTTAAGCTCAATATCTTTCTTGTTGGTTTTAGGCTAGGGATACTGGATGCAGAAATTTGTAGTGCCATTTGTGTTTGCAAATGTCTGCTCCCGGATACTCAGATTTCTTGCCATGACTAATGGTGTTTTGAAAGTCTATTCCTCGTCTGAATTACTCTTCTCACTTATGGACTCACCGAGTATTGGGGATGGAGGTCCGGATGAGCCGGTTTGCTTAAGTGCGTCTCTGAATGTTGCGTTGCTTGGTGAGATGTCAAGTTGCTTTCTCAACCGATCAGGCTGAGATTGATGAGCGCGCATTCATAAGTACGTACCTATATAAAAACAAAACACTAAGTTAGAAGGCAAGTATACATAAGTAAGTAGCTAGTGACAGTTAATTAAAACAAGATAGTTGTTACAAAAGTTAGGGTTAGTGTTAGGAATATACGTTAAGGAAATCACAATTAGCAAGAAAATGTGAGGTGTAATGACCCGTTCCAGAGTTCGGGATTAGATTAGTAATTAATGACGGATTAGTAAAGTTAATCGGTGATTAATAGGTGATTTCGGACAGACGGTATGAAATGACAATTTTGCCCCTAGAATGGGAAAAATGTTGACTTTTAGTTCGGGCGATCAAACGAACTTTAGCCGATGCCTGTGACGTAGTTAGGGACGTCACGAGTCTGTAGACAGGCAGCACGTCCAATTTCGAAGTTCGAGGAAAAAGTTATGAGGTTCGTAAGTCGAAGGGCATTTTGGTAATTTTTTATGTAAGGGTATTTTGGTCCTTTTGGTTGCCTAGAGATTTGTGCCAATGAGCAGATGACACTTGGCTGCCTTGGTATGGTTGCCTAATCAAATAGGGACACTTGTCCCATCTCTGTATGGTTGTAGAACCTTGTAAGCCACCTCACATTTGTTGAAATCGGTTGCACGGGTTTGCGAGAAACAGAGTGTGTGCGTGTGATCGTGAGAACCCAACCCCATACAACCCCTCCTACCTTGATGATTACCGATGGTTGGTGAAGGGGACTGAGAGAAGACGGTAAGGAGGCCGTGGTGGCTTGGTCATGACGGCCGCCGGTGACAGTGGCCCGGGAACCATGGAAAACAGAGTACGGCGAGAGGGTGTGAACTCAAATCATTCAAATCTCCTGTAAGCCTCATCATTTGCCTATGGTTTGTGAAGGGAAGACGGAGAGGGAGTTGATTTGATGATGGTGGTGGCTACGGAAAGTCACGACGGCGGCGGTAGGGTAAGTTTGTCGTGGAAATTTCAATTGGATTCAAAAATGGTAATCTTAGTTTCAAACGTTAATAATCAAATTAATTTATTGGATGAGGTTTTGGAGGTATGAAGGGAACGATTGAGCTTGGAAGCAAGGAAAACGATGGCTGGGAACATAGAAACTGGACGCTGGAAGTTGGTTCGATCGTACTTCGATTTGGAAGGTAAATTATAGTGCTTAAGTTAGTGTTTTGATCACGTAGATTCATAGGAGAGGATTGAACGAACCTAATGGTGGAAAAAGGAGTGAAAACGGACTAATTTTGAATAGAAAACTGCCCTCACCGGTTCGACTGGACTGGGCTGAATCGAACCGGTCTGGACCCAGTTCGGCGGGACGTTGAAGATGACTGTGCTGAGGCACGTGAGGCCCACGCGTAGCCCCTTTGGGAGGTGTGTGTGGGTGTCTTGTACGTCTTTTGAGGAAGGTTTCAACACGACTTTTAATGTAATCGATGTAATGAACATTTTGGGACTGGTTTCGAGTCGATCGGACATCGTTTCGATAGGTTTCGGGATGTCCAAAGGTTTAAAGGCTAGTTTAAAAATAGTTTAAAATTTGGGAAAATTACGGGGCTTTAGTAGAAGCTTTATGAAGTGGTTAGTGACCTTAGAATGTGATATGGACAAGTTCGGGAAGTCCGGTGATAGTGGAATAGCCGGGAACGGCGTATTGCATGCATATCGAGAAGACAACGGGAATGGTCTTTGAGTGGACTTTACATTCTAAATCATGATGCTTGCATAAATGGTTTTATACGTTTTCTATATGTGATTCCTATGTTTATGCTTATGATCTTTATGATTTCCGTTTTGCACGTATTTCGAGATATTTTACGTAATTGCACATTTTACGAGATTCTGTCTTGAGTTGTGATTTAATATGATTTCGATGATTTCATTGGGATATGATTTGATTTCAAGGATTTATAAATGGATTTCAGACAGTGCTTTGGGGCATGAGGCCCCGTTTCTAATGATTTCGGTTTTCATATGATTTCGGGATTTGAATCGAGATTTCCAATGATGATTTTGTATTTGGTTTTGGGCTTGAGTTCCTATGATTTTCACTTGGTTTTGGGTTTAAAGACCTGTTGCTATTGGATTGTTATTGCTGGATCTAGTTTTGGGTTTAAAGACCCGATTGATTGATGACGGGGGAGGGCCCTTGATTGATCTGTTTTGAGTTTAAAGACTCGGATATGTTTTGAGTTTAAAGACTAGGTTATTGTGATATCCCCCAAGGCCTGTTGAATGTGTTTTGAGTTTAAAAACTCGTTGATATCCCGGGAAAGCCTGATGAACATGTGTTTTGAGTTTAAAGACTCGGTGCTTGAGATCCAGTAGATTGTTTGACTTGATTTTCTATTGTTTTTTCTTGTGGTTTTCAGATGTTTTGGGTAGTGGCCCGGATGTTTTGGATATGTGGATTTTTGGGCTGAGTTCCCGTACCTTCATGTTGATTTATGGTTTTGGGCTGAGGCCCTGGATTTGAGAAACAGACTTGAGTAACGAAATGATTTCTGGTTTTTCATAAACGATTCTATTATTTTGGAAATGAAATGGTTTTAAGAAATGGTTTTCAAATGCATGCATTAGTTTTACGTGGAAGGTATAAATGTCTGTTCTTATAAATGTTTTTCTGAACTTATTATTTAGTTTTTGTCCACTCATAGTCTTTTATGTTTTTCGATACCCTCCAAGTTGACGCGGTGTGGGTTGTTGAGAGAGAGAGAGAGACAGAGACATCACACACGTGATCCACGGTGATTCTGCGTACTCTGGTTAACTGAGGCTGGTTTTCGGACCGTAGACCCATGTATCCCTTGTCTAGCCTGTGTGTTCCACGGAGGTTGAACGGGTGTTTAGCCTTCATGTCACATGCAGGTTAGACGGGAGCATGACTTACTCCTTAATCCCGGGGGATTAGGGGTAGGTCGTGTCATGAGGTATAAATAAGTATGACTGCATAAATTTAAGCTGGAATTAACATATACACAAGAAGAGATAATATGCGTATGAGAGTATAGATTGCATAAAGTATCACATAAATGGAAGCCATAATTAACAAAAACTCACGGTAATGGCAAGAAAGTGCACAAGTTCCAAATGCATCTAAATTAATGCAACACAAAAGTATCCACATGAAGAATGGTGTGAATGCATAAGAGAGAAATTATTAGAACCTGCACAAGATATAAGAGTTACGTGACAATTCATGAAAGAATGGCCTGCACCTTCGATCTTACTTCCCTAGATTCACTTAGTCTAGAGGGGCCGGTGATGAAATCCTAGCATCATGAAATCTCAGGGAGGGTATGCAAACTAGTAATGCAATAAGTAGAGATTTAGAGTGTCATGAATATCTTTCCCCTTCCGCTTCTCATAGTACTTTCCTGGGCGTACGTCCTGCGCGTAATGATAACCACTATTTCACCATTCAACGTTAATCATGGCCAGTTGAGATAGATGTAACGCGAGAAGCAAAGATAATTTCGAGAACACCCCGAGGCTTAAACTCCATTGGTGTTCCCTTTTGTTAATCCAAAACTTGGCACGAGTCATAACTCTTCTAGACACCATGATCAACCGAATGACAATTTAGTGAATTACCAAACCCCAAGTGTTTACGAACTCCACCCCAACCTCATGTCCATAGATTCGAGTCTATGGTGTGTGGTGATGAAATCCACACATCATGAAGGGTTAAGGAGAAAGTAAATAAAAGGGGCACTACTTGTTCCCGAAAGTAAGATTTTGAAGAAAAAAGGGGCCCTGAGATTTATGTAACTCTAAAACATTTAATAGGAAATAATATTTACATTTTAGGAAATTCAAAGATATATAAAGTTCCAATTTTTTTTTTACAATAACAAATAAATAATAAATAGAAAATAATAATAGAATAAAATGTACAAGCATAATATACAATTCATGAACTAATATAATATGAAAAGTATAAAACATAAAAGTTATGAACAAAAATGTATATACAAGTATGAACAATATAAATCAAGTATGTAAAATTATAAACAAAGTATGAACAAGTAACATAAGAGTTTGAATTTACATAAACTAATATAAAAATAAAAATTATGAACAAGCATAAAAATGAAAAATATGAACAAGTATAATAATTATGAACAAGCATGAAAAAAAAAACAATTAACATAAATACAACATTTTTATGCTACACAAAAGAAAATGTATGAACATTTTTATGTATAGGCAATTATAAACAAGTAGGAACATTTATAAACATAGTAAATATGAATATTTACTATATATACACTTACACTTTATCAAATCAAGTATGCACAATTATAAACAAATTAAATCAAGCTTGATATATATATATATATATATATATATATTATTCCGAATTTATTTATAATTTATTTATTTATTTATTTTTATTTATTTAGAGTTTAACAAAAAAATAAATAAACAAATAAATAAAAATAAAGTAATTGTGAACAAGTAATATAAATGTAACACTATGAAAGTAAACAAATAAAATATGAACACATAAAATATGAACAAGTAAAAAAATATAAACAAGTAATATGGAATCAAGTGTACAAATAAATAAAATGTTAAGAATATGTACACTTTATTCACAAATATGAACATTTCACAAATAAACAATTTTATACATACTAACACATTCAGAATGATTTTTAATTTTTCCGGCAACGGCGCCAAAATGTGATAGCGCCCAAACTACACATTAAATTTAAACACGTAATTTGAGTATTATGCAATTTAAATCCTTTTTGTGTCATTTTAGTATTGGTAAATAGGGATCGTTCTTATCCGGGGAGATTAGGGAATATTAATAATATGTTAGTGAGAAAGAATAATGAATAATCAAATAATAAAATAATTAATGAATTAATGAATAAAGGAATAAATAATAAATTAGTTAAAGAATAAATGAATTAGAAAATAAAAGAATAAAAGAATAAAGAATTAAGAATTAAATGGGAGGTTTTGAGGGATTGTAATCATACAAATACAAGTAAAAACATATATAAAATTAATTCTAATTCTACTTTAACCTATGTATAAGTGACTTTCTTAAAACACACATCTTACCAACACTCTAGTAAGAAAATATTAAAACAATCACGAAATTTTACCTTAATCATCTCAATTACCTTCATACATTTTTCAATATCATAAATGTACCGACAGCGGCCGACACTTACAATATGATTTACCTTTAGTTTTTGATCAAATACGCCGACAACGATCAACATTAAGTCTCTTCAATTTTACTCTAAGTGCACCGACAACGGATTAAACATTTAACATGAAATTGAAGTATGAAGCACTAAAATGTATAAAATAACTAAGATTCATAAAGTAAAACACATGAGGATTGTATTTAACACTTACAAGTATTAGTAAGAAAATACCACGCATATGTAAAACTATAATTAAAACCAATAACAAAAATAAGAGTTTAAGTAAATTGAGAGCAATTGTTACACTTTCAAGGTGGATGAAAACAATGGATTGTTATTCACACGGTTCTCCGACGGCGGACAGAACCTTGTGAAGATGGAGGAAATAAAGCACGGGAAAAATGGACACAAACTCTAAACTTTGTATTGGAAATATTTTGCCATAGTTTCTCTTAAGGAAGGCTCAAATGTGTGCCTCAAAGAAGTGTCCCTAAACAAGTGAAATGAACCCCTATTTATAGGGGAAAAAATCAAATTAAACTCTAAAAAATAAAATACAAATAAATAAAAATTACAATAAATAATTCAAAAGTGAAATGATGAGATTGGTTGATTTTTGGAGAAAGGAAGTTTGAAAAATAAGCCAAAATGGTTGAAAAATTAGCAAATAAGGCTGTTGAAGTGACTCAGCGGCGATCTGCTGGAAAAAGCAGCAGATCTCGGCGGCTGTAGGCTGGGAAAGAAGGGGTAGCTCAGTGGAAAAAGCAGCAGATCTCAGGACGCGCGCGCCGAACCGACAACCAAGCTTCAGCAGGTGCCTGTCGACACTACGGTTAGGCTGGACGCGCGAATTTGGGCCGGACTTCGTAGGTGGGCTGGGCTTCGCAAGATTTTGGGCAGGATTTCTGGGCTTCAGCAGCATTCCACCGAAATTCAAAGTAATTTTCGGTGGCCTCCATTCTTTTAGTCATATCTTTTTCGCTAAAACTCCGATTATGATGATTCTTCAATCAAAATGTTCAGAATTCCATGTTTTATTTATTTATGCAAAAATCCCACAAATATATTATTTTCTCCAATTGTTTATTATTTTAATATTAAAAGTTAAGTATAAAGGGTATAACATAATATAAAATAATGTTTAATTGAAGACCTATCAGGTCTCGAACGTTGAGGTAATGCTCCATAATTTTTGAGACTCGTAAAAAGTCTTGGACGTCAAGCTGGGCTCCGTCTTTCCTTAGACTTGTCTAAGACGTCGAGCCTAGGGCTCCGTAATTCCTGAGACTAGGACCGTGACTTGGATATCGAGCAGGGCTCCGTAATTCTTGAGCTGGTCTACACTCGGACGTCGAGTCTGGGACTCCATAATTCCCGAGTGATTTATCTACCGGTAGAAGAAATGTAACCCCAGCGGGAAACTTTGAGATAATGTGTGACGTATGATAACTCGGACGTCGAGCTTGGGGCTCCGGTTCCCGAGTAATTATGTGGTATGCTTATCAATAAGTGAACTTGTGATATGATGATCGATGTGGTACACATGTATTGAAAACGTGTTAGCTGTATGTGAGTCTGTAGTGTGCCTGCTTATGGGGCAGAGGTTTAGTGATTGATATTTTGCATCAAGGATTGGCAATTATGACATGTGTGGTTTTGTGTGATACTAGATATGGTTCGATTATGAGGCGTTGATGTGAGATTCTTATTATCTATCATGAAGATTGGTGTGTGGGTTCTATGTTACTTCTGTGGCGATTAGTGTCTCAGTTATCGTAACCTCTTATGTTTGTTGAATTTTGGTTAGGTGACATGAGATTATGTGATAAGATGGGAAAATTTATGTTGGAAATTTGATACTTGTTTGGTTACGGTTTGGCCTACCGGTAATACCATTATAGGATGTGAGTTGTGAATTATAAGATACATGTTAAAGTAATATGGTTGGTAGAATAGAAACCAAATGATTGATATGGAGTTTGAAAAGGTTAGTCATATGAATTGTTGTGCTAAATATATGATGGTTTCACGTTTTGAGGAATATAAAATGATTACCTATGTGATTTTGATGATGTCTGATAATATGATGCTATAATTGTAAAGTGACCAATAGTGGTATATGATGTTGATAATGATTAGGCTATGTTATGATGAAGTACTTGGATAAATTTTATGACGATAGTAATCAAGTTTTGTTTCAGGTTCAGGCCCAAAGTTTGATCCCGGGTATAGTTTGGTTGAGGTATGATATAAGTACGCGGTTTCCGATAGTTGTATATATGGAATACGAAAGTAGTTTTCTAGAGGATAGGCTGATATGTGTGCTTTTATGTACAGATAAAGGGAAATCACGGAGATCGACCACATAATAAGTAACTTGAAAATAGAAACCGATGTAATTGTTAAGTTCAATAAACGAGTTCCAAATAGAGTTATTAAGTGAGATATTAAGATGATAAAAAAGATTTCATAAGGACAATAGTAAATTCTGTGAATTGATACTCGATATCATTAGCAATCTCATAATATTAATTGAAAGATTAGTTATGCAGGGAAGTTATGATAACTAGAAGATGGAAGAGTAAAACTAGGATCATTTGGAAAGATTGAAACCCTACTAATTATATAACAACGAAATCTAGAGGCTTGTACATATTTGTGAGAAAGTATTGATTACCAATTAGAAGGCTTGTACAAGGCTTGCACGTATTCGTGATCTATGAAATGTTGTGATTAAGTTTGTGAGTAGACATTTATTCCGTTTAAACTTATTTTTATTGGCCTTTTACGTTCTTTCGTGATGTCTGAGTGGTTGAAACCTTTTTATGGCTTCTAGTGATCGATTGAATGTTAAAAGTAATATTTTAATAGCACATTTTGCGAGAAAATCGATTACCTTTGATTATGAAAGTAAGATTGAACCTTTTCTAAAATTTTCAGGACGAAATTTTTTTAAGGGGGAGGGATTGTAACATCCCGAACATTCAAGAAAATAAAATGACCATCTTGCCCCTGGAAGTCAAAAGTTGACTTTTAACCTAAAAGTCAAAGCGTTAACTTTTTGACCTAAAAGTCAAAGCATTGACTTTTTGACCAGGACCTTGGTTATGTAATTCGATAAGAGCATTATGAAGGTTTCGACCTCTCGAGTTCATAGACAGGCAACATACCAAAATTGGAGTTCAAATAGTTTCGGTATAGGTCTAAAATGATTAAGGGTATTTTGGCACATTTTGAGGATGTGAATCATATGTAAAGGGTGCTAAGTGTCTAGAGGGCTCTGGTCCTTTCCTTCCTTTAATCTTCACCGACATAACAACAACTACATATTAGTGATGAGTGTGTTTGTGAAGAGTAGCTAGGTGGGTATAGGTCGAAGGCCAAGAAAGGTTGTGAAGCATCCATTATTAGGGAAAGAAGAAGTGAGGAAGGGAGAGAGAATAGGACATGAGAAGAGAAAGGAGGTAATGAAATAGAAATACGAGACGAGGAGGAGCTCTGGGTGAACCCAGAAGTTCAAACCCTTGAATTATAAGTACAGTCGTGATTCATCAAAGGCGTCGAGACCCTCAAATGCTGGAATGGGGGACTTGGACAGTTAGTAAGGACCTTAGGGACACTCAGAGGCTGAGATAACGATGTGGGGAGGCCTGGAAAGGCTGCTGTATGTGTGGGCAACCATGTCCGAAATACCACAAACTCGATGTAACGCCCTGGAAATTAGAAAAACGGAAAATAACTATTTTGCCCCCTGAATTGGGCGAACGGTTGACTTTTGGTTGGATTGGTCAAACAGACTTTGACCGATGACTGTGACGTAATTCGGGACGTCACGAGTTCATAGACAGGTGGCACGCCCGATTCCGACATGCGAGGAGAAAGTTATGATGTTCGGAAGTTTAAGGGTAATTTGGTAAATTGGTTAAAAGAGGCCATTTCTTGACTTTTTGATCGGGACCGTGTTTGGACTTTCTGTAAGTACCGTTGGATAGGTCTCGAGATTCTGAATCCGTAGACAAGCGGCATGCGTCAATCTGGGTTCGGATGAAAATTGAAGAATTTGAATGGAAATTGGAAGGAATCCATCAGGGTCATCTCGCGGGCCAACCGGACCCGTTTATCAGTAGAACGGGTCGAGAAGATGAACAGTGGTTGTTCATGTAGCAGGCGCGTGGTACCCACGCGCAGCCACTCAAGGTGGCGCGTGGGGGCGCTTGAATGGGAATCTCGAGGATAGTTCAACATGACTTTTGTCCTATTTAATGTAACGAACATTTTGGCACTGATTTCGAGGAAATCGGACACCGTTTCGATATTGTTTCGAGGGTCCAAAGGTTTATATGACGTTTAAAATACATATTTAAATCCTAGAAAATTGGGGAAAATTATATGAGGTATATTGAGATGTTAGTAACCCTCGATAATGATTTTGGATAGGAATGGTGACTTCCGAAATTTACGGAAAAACGTGCAGCTCGAAAAGCGAGCTCTATGGACGGTGTGTGAGTGGACTTTTGTTTTCTACCCTGAATGCATGCATATATGTTTTAAATGCTTTATGATATGATTTGACATGATTTGGTATGATTGATGTTTCGATATGATGATTTTTGGATTTTGGTAATATTATTTTATAAGATTTTGGGAACGATTTTCGAGAAAATTGTGAAACTGCTGTTTTGGGCGAAGGCCCGGGATTTTTTGATTGGTTTTTACTCAGATTATGAGTCGGGAAATTGATTTGGTAAAATTGTAATGTCTTTGGATATATTTTATGGATTTATGTGAAATTAGCAACTGAGGTTTCGATTGCACGGATTTGCGTAAAAATGATATTTTGGGCTTGAGACCCAATTGGATAGTGTTTTTTACTCGGATTTGGAGTCACATGTGAATATGATGAAATTGATGATTTTGATTTATAAAGTGAATTTTGGACACTGTTTTTATGATGGATTTGTGGAACGTGCTTTGTGAAAGCTATGTTTCGGGCAGAGGCCCTGTTGAAATGTTTTTGATTTGATGTGATCACTGTTCCACATATACCATCCTATGTGATTTGATAGTCTCCTCCAGACGTCGTAGATCTTGGAGTAGTCATGATCCACTGCTTGGAGATGAGTAGCTCCGAGGGAGGCTCAGTCTCAGGATTGTGAGTTTATGATGATACCCTCCAGACGTCGTAGATCCTGGAGAGGATATCACCCCAGACGTCGTAGATCCTGGGGAGGTACTCGGACATGAGACACCCAGTTTGCACGCGTTGCATTGATATCGTGACGGGTAATTTGGATATTGAGATTGGATATTGAGGATTGGTGGTATTGATGATTTATTGATATTTGTGTCTAGATACTTTATATCGTGCACTGATTTGATGAACATGAGTTTTACGGACCATGGGAAAACATGTTTTGATTTTATCGGTCCACTGTTCATACTTGATTGATTTCACACTATGACTCATTTTTTATGATATGCATGCATGTTTGTGAAACTGGAGGGTAAGAATGTAATTTGATAAATGTATTTCTAAAACTTTGTTTTATCCACTCACACCTTTTTTGTTTTATAGACCCTCCAGGTCATGGCGCGTTGATCGAGGCTGATCGGGAGGTGGAGGTATGAGTGGGTACAAGTACGGTTATCCCTTGTTTGGAAAGTACTGAGGGAAATTAAGGAACTTCAGTTGACTTGTCAGACGGGAGCAGGACCGGGCAGGGTTATCTTTGTCCTTCGGGGACGGGTCCTGTCAAATTGGTATCAGAGCACTAGGTTGTTGAATTTGTTGCCACGTCATGCCTCCGAAACGTAAGCCTCGTTCGCGACCTGGTAGTGAGACGGGTATACGAGGGTATATGAGACCTCGTGATTGATCGTGAAATGAGATTGACCCATGATTGGGGGTCAGATGATAATCAGTGTACACTGTGAACTACTAACTGTTAAACACAGAATTGTGTGGGTCCCGAGAATGAGCGAACCCCGAGGCTAGAAAGGTAGCACAATTGGGCAAGTTGGACCCGGGATGAGATTATTCTCAGTGAATTCCTTAAGTGGAACGTGGAATTTATGAGTTTAGAATATGATGGGATATCCCTTAGGCCTTAGAGGTCGTATCAGATGTGATTCACCAGTGGAATTTGCTCGATGATCGGGTATGCCAATGATGGCATGGAGGATTGTTATAAGTTTGGACTCAAAAGGATTCAAGGTCGGACTCGAGAGGAGTCGAGACAGGAAATGGGACTCAAAGTGTGTCAGGATTAGGACTTGGGATGAGTCATGGTAATGTATCAGGGCTCGGTATGAGCCGTAAAGATTGAAAAATAACTATGATTTTTGACACGGCCGACCCTTGCTTGGGGAATGTTTGGCACCCGGGATGCCAAGGATTAAGATAAACCTTCGGTGGGCCATAAATTTACGGATTTTTATTGTTTAACCCTGTTTATTGGACTTATGGACTTGGATGGGTCGTGTCGCTTTCACTTAATGATTGGAAGTTCGGGCAGAGACCCGTAATACACAGAGAATTGGACTAAGGAGATGGTACAGTGTAGTGGGACGCCAGTTGGGTCCACTGGATGAGAAAATGTTAAGGTTAATTGTTGTTCATGATTCTGAGTTGTCCGGTCACATGATAAAGAAATGGTATATCAATTGACAAAGTGATAGAGGCACCAGTTGGGGTGCAATGGAGCAGGGACTGGCCCCTGCATTGATTGTTGTTGTGATTGGCGGGGGAAAAGTTGGTAGGCCCGTGATGGACCGTAGGGGGCGTGGTCGGATTGGGACCACATGCCCGAGGATTGCAGTCACATGGCAGGAGGCCTGAGTAGCCTCTTAAATGGTGATACGGATATGAGTTTAACCATGACGTATGTATTCAGTAGGTCTCGGGCTATCCACTCTTCCATATTTTGAGATTGTACATTGGACGGATATAGACATGTCCGTGATTGGTTAAGTTATGGAAGTCGGTAAGCCGACTAGAGCTACGGATGTGATACCTCTGTTGATGTTTAGGTGGTACCCTTGGTAAGGTACTTATATATGGTGAAATTTGTGAGACCTAAGGGGGGTAGACCTATCGAAGTGAGGCTACCCAGGATGACAGGTGTTATTCGCCTAGTGGCTGACTTGGGGCTTTCCTGGACTTGGACAATTTGGACGTAATCCATTTTGAATACAATCCTTGGGATGGATTGATTGATGACTTAGGAGACCTCTATCGCGTATGTCGATTTGAGAGTGATATATGGAGTCCAGGATTACCAGAGATTGTATTTCAGGGAAACTCGAGGATGTTACCCTCTAGAATGATATTGAACCTCGCAATCGATGGACTGTTGGTATGAGGTAATCAAAGTTTGCTGGGTAGATGTGTGGCATATGTGATTAGTGTATGAGATGCCTAGTAATGGCTGATGATGTACATATTTTGGAATATGTTTCCTGAGATTTTTGCCAGGATGAGAGATCGGGTTTATGATGATGATCCTTTCGAGTATACGAGTTGTTTCTCGAACACTTTGGTATGTGGCACCTATGCAGTCATAAGAACTGAAGGTGCCAACGCAGAATGTGATAGACGCGAGTTCATTTGGCCGAGTGTCGTTGTGGGGAACCCAGTGGTGTTAAAGCAGAAAAAAGGATGATGGTCCGAGCTTATATGTTGATTATAGACAACTTAATAAAGTAACGGTATGGGATAAGTATCCCTTATCATGAGTTAATGATTTGGGGTTCTATGGGAAATATGTGATTATTGAGCCCATGGAGAGAGGCTAACATGGTGATGATTAACAGTCATGAGTAAAAGAGAAAAATATGCTACTCGGATTTGATATGGCTAAAGTTAGCCAATGGTGATGCCTTTGGATGGGCAAATGGACCGGTTATGTTTGTGAGATGATGAGTCAGGTATTTTTACCATATTTGGATGGTGTATGGTACCAATGGAAACTGTCAGGGGAAAATATGCGTTGTTTTGAGATTGGATAAATATCACAGAGGATTGTAGAGGGGTTCTCTACAATGTTTTGCCAGTTATGGTGATTGACCCGGAAGGAGGTCAGAGTTATTGGAAATGAAAACTGAAATGGAATGATGACTAGCGGAGAAACAGTGACTTATGTTCGATGTGACCCTTTCTGCATAGTGATGTCACTATGAGATTTGGGATTTGGTGGGGTGTGTTTCGGTGGCATAGGGCTGGGATTGCCGATGCTAGCTGAACCCTCAGGAGTTTTACTTTCCTTGCATGATGTGAGATCGATCATAGGGACTCATGGATTAGGTATGCAGAGGTCCTACCTCTGGGAAGGAATGTATAAGTACTGTATTGACCATCCAGAGTAAACACGATTGATAAACAGAAAAGCTTAATGTGTGACGCAGCGATGGTCAAGATGCATTGCGATTATGATCGCATTGTCATATCAGGTATCATTCCTGGGACGGCTAATAAGATAGCCGATCGAGAATTGACATGGTTGATAACGTAAGGATAGGTGAAATCCTGTTAGTGATGGAACTCCATAGGATTGGAGTGGTACATGATATTCGATTATTTGGATTATTGGGGTCTAACTGCAGGATCATACTTGGTGTATGACGTTGGATGGAGTCGAGGTTACAGAATGGATATGATTTGTGATATCATATGAGTGATTGTACAGTTATTGGCAGGAAGTAGGCATTAGTAAGACCTGTAATGATAAACAATAGAAGGAAAGGTGTAATTCATGAGATTGAGTGACCTTGGAAAATGGGTATGTAAGGATTGACGTAATGAGGTTATTGGCCTGGTGGCATATGTGTGGTGATTTAACGAGAACTGAATGGATAAGGTTGGTTATGACTTATATCCGGTTGAACCAGAAGGGTATGTGATTGATTCTGTTTCTAGTTCACATACATACGCAATTGATTATGGATATGACTATCATGGTCCTACTGATTGGAATTTCGAGGACGAAATGCTTTAAGGGGGTAGGTTGTAACGCCCCGGAAATTCGAAAAATAGAAAATCACGATTTTGCCCCTGGAATTGGGCGAACGGTTGACTTTTGGTTCGAGTGGTCAAACGAACTTTGACCGATGAATGTGACGTAATTCAGGACGTCGCGAGTTCATAAACAGGTGGTACGCCCGATTCCGACATGCGAGGAGAAAGTTATGATGTTTGAAAGTTTAAGGGTAATTTGGTAAATTGGTTAAAAGGGACCATTTTTTGACCTTTTGATTGGGACCGTGTTCTCGAGACGCTGAATCCGTAGACAGGCAGCATGCGTCAATCTGGGTTCGGATGAAAAAGTTATGGGCTTAAGAAAGTGAAGGGCAATTTGGTAATTTGTCAAAGAGGGGTAAAATGGTAATTTGACTGGGTTTTGATTATTTGTACTGCTGTGATGGCTGATTCAGCCAATTTGGTGGGTCGGTTAACCCCTTGAGTGACATCTGTCACAATTAGATATGGATTAGTGGCCTAAAACAGTGTTTGAGAATTGGATATTTATGTGTTCAATTAAACAAACCGTGTGTGTGTGCTTGTGAAGAAAAAAACATAGCAGTGTGCTCAATCTCCCTGCCCGATCAACTGGTTAGAGAAATAATGAAAGAGAAATTGAGAGGAAGAACAGAACAAGTTGTAGAAGAATTGGGGAGGGAAAAAAATTGCGAATGAAACCCAGGAATCCGAGACCCAAACCCTTCGAATTTCCAAATTGATCAAAAAATTGAATTCGAAACTTTGAGCCATAAACACTGAAATTAACCTTGGATTGAGTCTCCTGAGCTCAAGACGAGCTGAACCCAATCAAATTCGACAAAAATTGATGCTGTCTTGGCTCTGAACAGACTTAGTGACAGAAATGGAATTCAAAGATTGAGTCGTGCAATTGAAAGGTTAGAAGGAAGAAATTGATTTCGAAATCATCCTTAGAATGGGTCTACGATGCTGTGTGACTAATTAATTGAAGGATTGGCTGATGATTTGAGGAACTCAGATGATGAACAGACCTTAAACTCTTGAAGCTTGATCGAATGACTTCAAGGTAAGAAATCCCAAAATTGAATGTACAGACCTTTAATTAAGGTTGAACCGATATTGTTAATTGATTCAATTGAAAAATTTGAATGGAAATTGGCAGGAATCCAGCCGGGTCATCTCGCGGGCCAACCGAACCCGTTTATCAGTCGAACAGGTCAAGAAGATGAACAGTGGCTGTTCCTGTAGCAGGCGCGTGGCACCCACGCACAGCCACTCACGGCCGCGCGTGGGGGCGCGTGAGTGGGAATCTCGAGGTGAGTTCAATATGACTTTTGTCCTATTTAATGTAACGAACATTTTGGCACTGGTTTCGAGGAAATCGGACACTGTTTTGATATTGTTTCGAGGGTCCGAAGGTTTATATGACGTTTAAAATACGTATTTAAATCCTAGAAAATTGGGGGAAATTATATGAGGTATATCGAGATGTTAGTAACCCTCGATAATGATTTTGGACAGGAATGGTGACTTCCGGAATTTACGAAAAAACGTGTAGCTCGAAAAGAGAGCGATATGGACGGTGTGTGAGTGGACTTTTGTTTTCTACCCTGAATGCATGCATATATGTTTTAAATGCTTTATGATATGATTTGACATGATTTGGTATGATTGATGTTTCGATATGATGATTTTCGGATTTTAGGAATATTATTTTATATGATTTTGGGCACAATTTTCGTGAAAACTGGGAAACTGCTGTTTTGGGCGAAGGCCCGGGATTTGTGATTGGTTTTGACTCAGATTATGAGTCAGAAAATTGATTTGGTAAAATTGTAATGTCTTTGGATATATTTTATGGATTTATGTGAAATTGGCAACTGAGGTTGCGATTGCACGGATTTGCGTGAAAATGATATTTTGGGCTTGAGACCCAATTGGATAATGTTTTTTACTCGGATTTGGAGTCACATGTGAATATGATGAAATTGTTGATTTTGATTTATAAAGTGAATTTTGGACACTGTTTTTATGATGGATTTGTGGAACGTGCTTTGTCGAAGCTATGTTTCGGGCAGAGGCCCTGTTGAAATGTTTTTGATTTGATGTGATCACTGTTCCACATATACCATCCTCTGTGATTTGATAGTCTCCTCCAGACGTCGTAGATCTTGGAGTAGTCACGATCCACTGCCTGGAGATGAGTAGCTCCGAGGGAGGCTCAGTCTCAGGAGTGTGAGTTTATGATGATACCCTCCAGACATCGTAGATCCTGGAGAGGATATCACCCCAGACGTCGTAGATCCTGGGGAGGTACTCGGACATGAGACACCCGAGTTTGCACGCGTTGCATTGATATCGTGACGGGTTATTTGGATATTCAGATTGGATATTGAGGATTGGTGGTATTGATGATTTATTGATATTTGTGTCCAGATACTTTATATCGTGCACTGATTTGATGAACATGAGTTTTACGGACCATAGGAAAACATGTTTTGATTTTATCGGTCCACTGTTCATACTTGATTGATTTCACACTATGACTCATGTTTTATGATATGCATGCATGTTTGTGAAACTGGAGGGTAAGAATGTATTTTGATAAATGTATTTCTAAAACTTTGTTTTATCCACTCACACCTTTTCTGTTTTATTGACCCTCCAGGTCGTGGCACGTTGATCAAGGCTGATCGGGAGGTGGAGGTATGAGTAGGTACAGGTACGGTTATCCCTTGTTTGGCAAGTACTGAAGAAAATTTCGGAACTTCAGTTGACTTGTCAGACGAATGCAGGACCAAACAGGGTGATCTATGTCCTTCTGGGACGGGTCCTGTCACTCGAAGTACGTGTTTGAGGTACTTTTTCTAGCATGTTATTCCATGGATCCATTCCTTAGTTCGATTAGATCAACTTTAATGTAAGGAACTTTAATTGGATGTAAAATTACGAAAATATTATTGGGTCTGGTCGTTGGGTCGTGCAACCCAAAAACCAAGCTAATCGGACGTAGAAGAAAGTCTACAATGCCTAGGCGCGTGGTTTTCACGCGTAACCACCAAGAGAGACGCATACAGGTGCGTGCGGCCTCCGATGGCCGGGCGGTCAACATGAATTATTTTAATTTTATTTTTTTGAGTTTTATGATATAATTTTTGAAATTATTGTACATCGTTTGGCCATAGTTCCGAATAATTGTTGTATTTTGTTATAATTTACATATTCTTTTATAATTTCCTAATTATGATAAATGGTAAGATATTAGTTCTTACGATATTAACTTGTTATGGGTTGAATACGTGAATTCACATAAATTAAACGGTAATGTGTGATAAGTGGAATTAGCTTGATTAGAGGACTTACAATAATTTAAAGGACTTAACCTATATAATTAGGTATGTTAATATTTTGTCATATAAAACAGGGTTACATTAGTAATTTCACCACTTGTCATGGAGTGGGTCGGACGTGGGCGGAAACCCCGCAAGGTGGAATTAAGTTGGTCTAGTTAATAAGAGAGGGTTTGACATAGAAATTGTATAATCCCTTGTTTGACAAGGATTGTCATACGGGAGGAGGTCCAATCCCACTTACTTGGAATTAGGGGGACGGGTCCTATCATGAGGCATGTAGAAACCATAAAACACGTGACAATGTCAACCCACATCAAAATTCCTCTTGAGTTGCAATTCATAACTAGGTGTCTTGCTTGCGTACCTCGACCACATGAAGGACTGGGTGCAATGCATCGTCAACTCGAGTCCTCTAGAGCTCAAGGATAGGACTGACACTTTTTAACTAGTATAACGAGAAGCGTAGGTGAACGATCACGTGGAGGACTAGTCTGCGGCCTACAGATGGGCATTTGATACCTCCTATGTGGGTCCTAACACTATATCATTAATGCTCCGAGGACTAATATGGAATGCAACATGTGACTCGATAACCTATGACTATGCATAACCATTATAACATAGTATACCAGAATAACCGAGTAAGCATCGTAATCCAATCATCACGATCAAATGCCACAATTAACACATAATAAGACATGCATGCTCAACAACTATCATAAGTGTAAACATCGTAAAACGTGCGAATATAATCATTATAAAATCAGTTTTAGGGAAGGGGTCCACACACTCTTGTCAGGGAGTCGGATCACCCGACTAATCAAGCTAATCACGTGCTTCTAACTGGTCCAACCCTATGAAGACCATTTGTAAGATCTGTGTCTTGGGAAGAACGGTGAGCAATCCCACATCACTCGAGGAGGGAAAGGTGAAGTGTCTTATATTTGTGGGTACGTATCTATCTAGCACGAGGCCTTTTGAGAGCTCACTAGCATTGGATTCCTTTGGAACTCCAAGTTAAGCGAGATTGGGCTGGAGCAATCTCATGATGGGTGACTCTTTGGGAAGTTGTGTGTGAGTTCCCAAAAACAAAGTCGTGAGGGTTAGATCTAAAGCGAACAATATCGTGCTAGACAAGTCGAGTCGTGATAGAATGGTATCAGAGCTGGACTCCGACTGGTAGTGTGCCAGCGAGGACGCTGGGCTCCAAGGGGGGTGGATTGTAAGACTAGTGTCTTAGGAAGAACGGTGAGTAATCCTACATCACTCGGGGAGGGAAAGGTGAAGTGCCTTATATTTGTGGGCACGCATCTATCTAGCACGAGGCATTTTAGGAGATCACTAGCATTGGATTCCTTTGGAACTCCAAAGTTAAGTGAGATTGGGCTGAGCAATCCTATTATGGGTGACTCATTAGGAAGTTGCATGTGATTTCCTAGAAACAAAGCCATGAGGGTTAGGTCCAAAGCAAACAATATCATGCTAGAAAAGTCGGGTCGTGACATATTTGACAGGTCTCGTCGCAAAAGTACCTTGATAACCGTGTCTAGTCCTACTCCCGTCTAACAAGTCAACTGAAATTTCGAAAACACCCTCAACACTTGCCAAACAAGGGATAGCCGAATTGATTCCCATTCATGCCTCCGTCTCTCGATTAGCCCCGATCTTCATGCCACAACTTGGAAGATTATCAAAACATCAAAAGTGTGAGTGGACATAAATAACATCATTTGAAAATACATTTCAAAACTAATTCTTTACCCTCTAGTTATAAAACATTCATGCATAGAGTAAAACATGACCAACTAGATTTCAAATCATATCACATAGAAAATCGTGGGGTCAACAATTCATCAAGGCTCGTGGCCCACAGTTTTTCAAAATTCGTTTCATCAAATCATGTAAAACATGTGGACATAACCATCAATAGAAAACCACTCACAACAACCATCAACAATAGTACTAGTCACCAGTACTCAAATATCAATCACAACAATCAAACAGCGCTACTCACAGGCGCATAGACATCACTCATAATGTCACAGTAATCAACAGCACTACTCACAAGTGCATAGACATCACCCACATATCACATCAGCACTACTCACAAATGCACAATCAATACTCAAATCTCAGGAATTGTGTATCTAAGGGCACTTTGGGAATTACACATCCGAGGTCTTTCCGGGAATTACACATCCGGGACTTTCTAGGAATTACACATATGGAGCGTTTAGGGAATTATGCATCTGAGCTCTCTCGAGAATTACACATCTGATGTTTTCCAAGGCATTACACATCCAAAGTGTCTCGGGAATTACACATCTGAGCTCTCCCGGAGATTACACATTCAGGCTCTAAACATAAACCCAAAATATTAGTCTCAAAATAATCATTGACTTAAAACCAAGTCAAAACCATTTCCAACAGGGTCTCAAGTCCAAAACATCATTTCCAACATGGTCTCAAGCCCAAAACATCATTTCATAAATCCAAAAACCCTCAATTCAATCATGTATTCACATTTGACTCTAAATCCAAGTCAAAACCATTTCTCAAACAGGGTTTGAGCCCAAGATACCATTTTCACGCAAATTTGTAAAATCGTTTAGAAACCAACGATTAAATCTACCAAATTATCAAGTAATGACATCAAATCATCAAATCATTGCAACTCAAATCATGCAAGAAATCATATAAAACATTTAAATATGCATACATACTAGTTTATAAAAAAAAAAACGTCCCTCACCCACCATCCATGCGGTTTGATTCTGAGCCGTACACTCCATAGTAATTTCCAAGAATCACCAATCCTGTCAAAAACCACTATCGAGGTTCATTAACATCCCCAATAACCTCACAATACAATACCTTAATTTACAAAGTTCAAATACGTATTTAAAACGTACACAAACGCTTCAGACACACTAAACTATACTAAAACGGTGTCTGATCGACTTGAAACCTGTGCCAAAATGTTCGTCGATTACATTGAAATCCTTGTTGACCGTACCTCCAAAACTCCTGGAATGCGCCCCCACGCGCTTACTACAGTGACCTTCTTCAACCTTCAGTCAGCCTAACTTGGGTCAAAGATCCTCATTTCTTCACCAATTCAGACATTCCAAACATCAAATTGAAGCTACTCGTTCCCAGAAAAATATCTATAATGTGAAATTCAAGGAAAACTTACTCAAAGTTGGTGACTAATATCAATGAGTTTCGACCAAATTCCAATCCTTCAATCCAACACTTCTTGTGTCCAATTTCACACTTTGACAACTCAATCTTGCTCGTTAAGAACCAAAAAACACAACAATAGCCTCAACTTTACATTCTTAGGTTCAAAAACGAAAATTCGAATCAAGAACCCATAACATGAAATTTGGGTTTCTGGGTTTTCTTTCGGGTCTCGGTTCTTTCATCTATCTTTTTCTCCTTCTTTCGTCTCTTTATTCCTTTATTTCATCTCAAATCCTCAATGTCTTTCCAAGTTCTATCCAATATTTGGTATGATCGAACCCCATGTTTTTGGTTTTGGTTTGTTCCTATTTTCCTTCTCAGCCGAAACTGTAACAACACACACATATACACTTGATAACACACACACACACACACACACACACACACACACACACACACACACACACGTGGTGCCACTAATCCTAGCCAAATCATGACAGGTGTCACCAGTCCATAAAACCTGTGGTGAGTCATTAAAGCAACTAAAAAAACTAAATTGCCCTTTAAACACAAATTATCAAAATGCCCCTGGCCTTCCTAAACCCGTAACTAGCTCATCTGAATTCCGATTTTCACATGCCACCTGTCTATGGACTCAGGACTTTGAGACCTATACAACGGTCTTCACGAAAAATCCAAAATGTATCCTTACCTAAAGTCAACATTTGACTGCTTAACATAGGGGTAAAGTTGACATGACCCATCCTAATCCCCCTGGGATTAACGTGGGATCTGTCATGCTCCCGTCTGACTCAAAGTGTCAGACAAGGGATAATACGTACCTCAGTCCATACGGGCACCCAGAGCGCGCCAGAATCGGTGGAGGAATGCGATGTCTCGGTCTCTTCTGTAGCCCGCGTCCGTGATCAACCCGAAGGGCATTAAAATCATTTACAAGTTATGAGTGGACAAAAATCAATAAGTTCATAAAACACATTTCATAAGGACATTTATGCCCTTCACTAGAAAGTATGCATGCATCAAAATTCAGTAATTCAAAACATTTACTCAAATAAGCCATTAGGGCCTTAGCCTAAAAACCGTAACTCAAAACCTAGTGTGGGAACTCAGCCCAAAACTGTATAATACCATAATCCGTAAATCCAAAACCAAGCGGGCCATTGCCCAAATACAAAACCACAAATCCACAAATACCGAAATATCATTTCATGAATCCAATAATCCATATTTACCACATAACCATCCTCGGCATCCCAGATGCCTAGCATCCCAAACGCTTGACTTCCCAGACGTCATATCTCACTGTAATAAGAAACGCGTGCTACCCGGGGTCTATCCGGGTCAATATCTCTGACATCCTAGATGTCTGACGTCTCAGACGTCTAATCATAGCATTCCTGCTCCTGAGTCACTATATGGTCCGGTAGCTTCGTATAATGACCCCTCGCAAGTAATGCACCGTGACTTCCTCAGTGTCCCAGACACCTGGAGGAGACCATCACATATCCTCGTATCAAGATGGTATATGGAAAATAGTTTTACAAAGTCATTTCAAAACATCGCAATGGGCCTTGCCCGAAATCTCCATAAAACATCACAAATCCATATAGGGTCCCCGACCCGAAATCACGTTTATAAAACATAGGGTCCCAGACCCGAAATCACATTTATAAAACTTAACTAGGCCTCATGCCCAATTTTGCAAACCACTGGGCCCCCGGCCCGATCACAAGACTCAAAAGGGTCTCAGCCCGATTTCGTAAACCAACTGGGCCCCTGGCCCGATCATATAATTCAAATGGGTCTCATGCCCGAGTTCATCTTTCCAAAGCCAAAACCATTCATGTAACGACCCATCCGGAATATCGGGACTTAATAATATTTAATTATGATTTACTAATCTGGGATTAGTTGAGTGATTTCGGACGAATTGTGCAAAATGACTGTTTTGCCCCTGGGCGTGGGCAAAACGTTGACTTTTAATTCGGATGGTCAAATGGACTTTGACCGATGACCGTGACGTAGTTCGGGACGTCACGAGTTCATAGACAGGTGGCACGTTCGATTCCGATGTCCGTGGGGAAAGTTATGATGTACGGAAGTTCAAGGGCATTTTCGTAATTTGGACGAAACAAGGGGAAATGTTGACTTTTTGACTGGGATGTCCGATGGCCGAGGGCCAAGGACCATTATGTAGAGCAGGTCGATACAAATCCATAGACAAGCAGCACGCCGAAATCGGACTTCGTACGATGAAGTTATGGTCTGAATCGTGAAATCGGGGAAGTTACGTCTCGGTAACTGTGTTGATTATTTTATTCTGAAATGGTTGTTGGAGGGCACTTGGATGAGTGACAAGTGTCACTCATCCGACGGCTAGATTGGATCTTGTTCCACTAATCATAATTTATATGCTAAAGTTCCCACTATAGAATTATTTAGGAATTAAATCTCTGCTTAAATCTGAGCCATCCATCTCACTCCCCAGATTGCATCACAGCCGTCCATCTCATCTCTCCCTTCTATTTCTGATCATTCCTCCCTCCCTCACCCGTGAACAAGCAAAACAGAGATTGGATTATGGCCATTGTCAATATTCCTTCCAAAATTGATTGCACATATGGAATTTGAGTGTTTTGGGGAAGGTATTGGCAGAGGGAAGGCACGGGCAGTTGATTGTGTGAGGGAGACAGAGAATTCGGAAATTTGATTTTTGGGAGGAAATTTCGAAATGGTAATTATGAGCGGTGAGGATCGAAATTGATGATTCAATTCGACTTCTGGGATCAAAACGATCAGCTTTGCAGCAAGAACGAAGAGAAACCATGTCAGATTGAGGAAGAACTGAGCTTCCATGGCAGCTCAAAATCGAGCTTGGGTTCAATGGGTTAGAGGTAAGTAATTCTCAAATTGATCTTGTAGAAATGTCCCTTACACTCTCACGATGCTAACTGAATGAATTAATTTGGAAACCAGGGACGATATCGTGAGACCCAAATTGAAAACCCGTCGAGGATCGATCGTGAGTCGTGGAGATATATACCCTAATTTGTGTAATTCGATTTACAGAACTTAAATGGTGATTGATTACAAGGGATCAGTTGAAAGATTGGATTAAATTGATTTCGAATTGGGTGAGTTTGAACCGGGTCAGATCGCGGGTAATCAGACCCGTTTACCAGTCATTCGGGTGAAGGTGGTGACTGTAGCAGTCACTTTAGCAGGCGCGTGGCTTTCACGCGCAGCCACTCATGGCGGCGCGTGACGGCGCGTGGGCACAAATCTCGAGGTGAGGTCAACATGACTTTTATCCTATATAATGTAACGAACATTTTAGCGTTGGTTTCGTGTCGATCGGATCTCGTTTCGACATTGTTCGGGATGTCCGAAGGTTTTAAATCCAGTTTAAAAATACTTAAAAATTCGGGAAAATTACGGGACTTGAATAGGATGTTAATGATGAGGTTAGTAATCCTCTAATGTGATTTGAACAGGATTGGGAGTCCCGGTGATAGTGGTGTGGCCCGGGAGGGCCTATGGCACGCGTATCGAGGCGCTCGGTTAAACGGTCTGTGAGTGGACATTGGTTTTATAAATTCGATGCATGCATAACTGTTTCATGATTGTTATAATTGTGATTAAATGATTTATTTTGGATATCGGTGAATTTAAAATGATTTCACGTATTTCGAGGTGAATTACGTATTTGCACGTAAACCGAGGTTTTCTGGATTTGCACCGATTTCCATAAATGGGGTTGGATATGATTTCATGAAACGGTTACGAACTTGAATAAAGTAAAATCGGGCCAGGGGCCCAGTTGAACTATGAAATCGGGCCAGGGGCCCAGTTAACTTGTGGATCGGGCCAGGGGCCCAGTTAACTTGTGAAATTGGGCCAGGGGCCCAGTTGATTTCTACATGTGATTGCGGGTCGGGGACCCTAAAATGGAATTGAATAAATGTTTTCTGGTTTACATTTTATATATGTTCACATGCTGGAATCAATAAATGGTTTTGATGATATTTCGGTTATGGCACGTTTCGCGGTATTTGGGCATGAGACCCGTTTGATGAAACATAACGATCGGTTCGGATTTTACCTATGTATACATATATGTTTTGCATGTGGATATCAATAAAATGTATTTGGTACTGCACTGTATAGATCCTTCCATATTATATTGTCTCCTCCGGATGAGGTACCCGGGAGAGGTCACGGACGTCTAGTACGTCCAGCGTCTATGACGCTAAGCATCGGGGATGCTGTACCCGAACGGGGTTCGGGGATTGCACTCGGAAATTGAGACCCGAGTGGCACGCGTAGCCTTGTGATTGTGACCTTATTGACGTCAGGGACGTCAGACATCAGGGATGTCGGATTGGAGTGTATGGTGCAGTGGCTAAAATTATGGTTATGGTTTATATTATATGCCTTATGGTTCATATTACTGGATTTATGAAATAACTCTTGGATTGACTTTTGGAATTTGAAACTATGCTTTGGTTTCCGGGCTAAGGCCCTAATGGTTATTTCTGAATAAATATGTGAAAAGTGGTTTATGGTGCATGCATATGCTTTTACTGGGGGGCATAAATGTCTTATAAATGTTTTTAACAGACTTGTTTATTTTCGTCCACTCACAGCTTTTGTTTTAATGCCCTTCAGGTTGATTCCGGATGCTACTGCAGCAGAGACTGGGACATCATACACCTCCTCCATCGATCCTTACGCACTCTGGAAGCCCGGTTGGGCATTGACAACAGGTTATCCCTTGTCTGACACCTCTTGTCAGACGGGAGCATGACACATTCCATGGTAATCCCGGGGGGATTGGGATGGGTCGTGTCAAGTGGTATCAGAGCAGGTTTTGCTCTTTTGTGCGCGAAGGTCGAGGGTGTGATGTCTCTTTGGGCTGCATTTCCGTTGTCAACCTGATAGATAGTTTTGGGTTTGAATGGTGGATTGGATGTGTTTGGCCCGATACGCCATGCCTTGATGCGATTCAACCCAAGTGGGGTTGTATACGATTTACTGGTAATGTGAGACCGTCGGTTCGGTCACGTGATGATGGATTGTTGTGCTACTGGGCACAGCTAGGTTTAGGGAACCCCATTTGAATAATGTATTGGAAATATGAAACTCAGTTGAGTAATGGTTTAAATTATGGAGCCTGGTAGTGTTGGCTAGTGTACGGGGTGTTGGTGCATCGGAGTTAGCCGATGACCTTCGTGGTGGAACCCACGATGGAACCCACGTTGAGTTGACGATTAGATTGGATTGGACGTCTATACGATGTCAGGACCGCGGGGTCGGTCAGGTTGTGGATTTTACTGCAGAAGGCAGTTGGGTTCGGTGGAACCTTAGGGTGTGATTTTGGAACCCTAATTTATAATTGATGGACTGGAAAAGTGAACTTAAATGAGAACTTGTGCTGCGACGAGCGTCTGAGGTCGTGGATGACCATGTGGATGACTCTAGTGAGTCTTATGGGTTTCGATCTACGGATGCGGTTATGAGATATAATGTGGATTTCCGTGTGGGATCGAATGGTAGTGTGATGTGTGGATACGGATCTTGACAAGCGATGACTGTTGGTCTACAGTTGTGTCGAGATAACTGGCTATCGAGGGTATTTAGTGTGGTTTTGACACTTGGGGATTAGGGGATGTTCAGGGAACGTCCATTATCCTGATGTGCCAGTGGGCAAATTGGAGGTACCCATAGTCGTGGAGTACGAGTGGTGTTACGGGATCGTCGTTCGGAATGAACGGAGATCCAGGGTAAGAACTTTGCACACAGTGTGCTAGCATGGATGTTCGTGTGCTAGTGTGGATGTTCGTGTGCTATGTATGGATGTTGGTATGTTGGTACTTTTATGCCAATACTAGTATGGATGCCAGTGTGCTGATACTAGTGTTGATGATGGTGCGTTGGTACTGGTACTAGCACTGGTGCTGGTGTCAGTGATTGTGATGACGATGAGCCACGAGTTGGGGTGTGACTCTATCATGACGGACATATGATCGGTATCTGCGACTCAGTGGTGGTTGAGTCTTGGACTGGATGGAATCCAGTGGAGGCTGTGTCGTGTTGGGATAAGTCCTAACAGATATATGATGACAAGTGATGAATGGATCAAAAGGTATGATTGAAAATTTGGGGAATCTAGGGATGATGTTCCTTATGTCATGAGAATTGGTGGATTTGGGGAGTTGTTGTCAACTCCGAGATTAGTATGTTGGTATACTTCTTATATCCCCTGAGAGTACAAGGAAATTATTGAAATTGGAAAAGTCGAGGAAAACCATTCGTGGTATTGATGTGAGATTTTGTGATTGTGAATCACTTGGAACCTGAGGATTGAACCTGTAAAGGTTGAGATGTGAGACGAAGGCAGTATGGTATGCACATCCAAGCAAGTTGTGGATATTCCGTTCGGAATCGGGGTGTGTGCGTACATGATTATTGACGGACGTGAGGTCCGAGGAATGAATTGATTTTGGACACGTGGTGGTCCAAGTGAGGTATGGACGTGGGCAGTCCAGTGGTTGGACTTGACATCTCACTGGGAGCATGTCTGTTTCCAACACGGTTGGAACTCCCGATTCGGGGAAAGTTGTGATTGGGGGAAACGAGAGGAGTGCTCGTTTCCGCATCGGTGATTGGTATTTCGAAGTCATTGGAGTTGACTTCTTATTTCCTGCCGTGGCAGATGATGATTGTTGCTACCAGTACGTTGAGCGTGTATTGGTGGGTGGACCCATGTTTGGCTTGGGGTCATTGGACACAAGAAGTTGTGTATGATTTTGGACTTGGTGGTGAAATGCGAGGTCATCTTTCCACCAAGGGAAATTTGACGAATGATTCATTGAGGGTGTAAGACCCTACGATCAGCTTTCAGATGGATTGTTAGCTATGTGAGCATGTGTGGATCCTAGGTGGATCTGATTTGTGATGTTGTCGACTTTGGTCGATGTGACGATCTAGGATCGTGATGTTACTTGTCGGATGACGTAGTGATGGATCTGGGTCGTGATCGTGATGATCCAGATTGGATGAGAGTTTATCACTCTTACCTTGGTATGTGAGTCATAAATGACGGGACGGAACTTCTTTTCGGACTGGAGTCCATATGGTTTGTTACTTGGTTGAGTAGGTTTCCGATATGGTCGGATTTTGTCAACCTTTGACGTATGGATATTGGGATTGGCTTCCCTATGAAGTCAATCGAGTGTTTTGAGCAGGCAACCAATAGGTTCGGTTATGTTACGTCTTGGTGAACGTAAACGAGATTTTGGGTTTTGGAATCGAATTTCTGGGTGACGATTCAGGATTCGATTGCGAAGCTCGAAAATGGATTGCCGGATTTGGGTGCGGAATGATTATTCCAATGCTAGCTTACGGAATAATGATTTCGGATTCGGATTTGGACATGGAATAAAATTATGATGTCTGGGTTTAGATTCGGGATTTCTTACGAAATTGCGGATTCGGATTCGGAATTGGAACTAGATGATGGGTGGAGTTCGTTTTGTCTCATGTTGGTTTGGGCAAAGGTACTTCATTATTAGAACGTGTTTTGCTATGACCTAGGTGGTTATAGGCAGATTGATGGATTGACGTACGTACAGGGTACGTTGTACGAGGATTGATGCTGGTTAGGCTGAATGGTGCCTAATGGCGGTACCTGGGATGTACCCGTGGTGTGTGATTAAACGTGTTGGTAATCGGCTTGGTTCCGATATCATTGGTTTGGCTGTGTTGTGGACTGGACATTGGATACTGTGCGCTGTGCAGAGTGATTTTATCGGGTTCAGTGATTGTATGAGCAGGTGCTCTTAGCCATGGTTGGCTAGTGGAACCTAGTTTTGAGATGTGTGTTCACTGCTGGGCTGGTATTCAATGTGTTCCAGTTACACCACTTGATTGTGTAAGTTGACGGTATACGTACACTCAGGATGAGTGAGTTGGTAGTCTGAGTAACCACGAGTAGCCTTGTGTGACTTGATCACACCGTGATTTCCCAGCGTCTTGGTTCGCTGAGGGAGTCGGCGATTATGGACATTGAGATTGATTTGTGTCGCAGGATTGGGGTTGCCCTACGAATTGAGATCATGTGGTTGATCTTACGCTACATCGAGAGTGATGTAGTACGTAGTGTTGTCACTAACTGGCAGATGGTTGGGGCTTTACTAGGGTGGTAAAGCTTAGTGGTGACAGTTTGACTGATGATGTCAGCATGGACTGACGAGTGGGATTTGGTGACTCCCAGGGGGAGTAGACGTCATGTGTATTGGCAATGGAAAGGAACCATCTAGCTGAAGGAGTCAGCTTAATGGTTAAGCGATTTTATCGCGGATCAGGTGATCAATTCCACTCGAGATGGTCGAGTGTTGTTGTTATGACGTATGACTATGATGGGATGTCTGGGTACAGACGAGGCTGGTGTTGTCCCAGCAAGTGGGTGTACAGGTGTACACATGGTATGTGGTCGAAATGTTTTCCACGAGGTGGTTGTGGAATAAGGATGTTGGTAATTTCGAGGACGAAATTCTTTAAGGAGGGAAGTTTGTAACAACCCGTCCCGAATATCGGGATTTAATAATATTTAATTATGATTTACTAATCTCGGATTAGTTGAGTGATTTCGGACGAATTGTGCAAAATGACCGTTTTGCCCCTGGGCGTGGGTAAAACGTTGACTTTTAATTCGGATGGTCAAATGGACTTTGACCGATGACCGTGACGTAGTTCGGGACGTCACGAGTTCATAGACTGGTGGCACGTTCGATTCCGATGTCCGTGGGGAAAGTTATGATGTACGAAAGTTCATGGGCATTTTCGTAATTTCGACGAAACAAGGGGAAATGTTGACTTTTTGACCGGGATGTTCGATGGCCGAGGGCCAAGGACCATTATGTAGAGCAGGTCGATACGAATCCATTGACAGGCGGCACGCCGAAATCGGACTTCGTACGAGGAAGTTATGGTCTGAATCGTGAAATCGGGGAAGTTACGTCTCGGTAACTGTGTTGATTATTTTATTCTGAAATGGTTGTTGGAGGGCACTTGGATGAGTGACAAGTGTCACTCATCCGACGGCTAGATTGGATCTTGTTCCACTAATCATAATTTATATGCTAAAGTTCCCACTATAGAATTATTTAGGAATTAAATCTCTGCTTAAATCTGAGCCATCCATCTCACTCCCCAGATTGCATCACAGCCGTCCATCTCATCTCTCCCTTCTATTTCTGATCATTCCTCCCTCCCTCACCCGTGAACAAGCAAAACAGAGATTGGATTATGGCCATTGTCAATATTCCTTCCAAAATTGATTGCACATATGGAATTTGAGTGTTTTGGGGAAGGTATTGGCTGAGGGAAGGCACGGGCAGTTGATTGTGTGAGGGAGACAGAGAATTCGGAAATTTGATTTTTGGGAGGAAATTTCGAAATGGTAATTATGAGCGGTGAGGATCGAAATTGATGATTCAATTCGACTACTGGGATCAAAACGATCAGCTTTGCAGCAAGAACGAAGAGAAACCATGTCGGATTGAGGAAGAACTGAGCTTCCATGGCAGCTCAAAATCGAGCTTGGGTTCAATGGGTTAGAGGTAAGTAATTCTCAAATTGATCTTGTAGAAATGTCCCTTACACTCTCACGATGCTAACTGAATGAATTAATTTGGAAACCAGGGACGATATCGTGAAACCCGAATTGAAAACCCGTCGAGGATCGATCGTGAGTCGTGGAGATATATACCCTAATTTGTGTAATTCGATTTACAGAACTTAAATGGTGATTGATTACAAGGGATCAGTTGAAAGATTGGATTAAATTGATGTCGAATTGGGTGAGTTTGAACCGGGTCAGATCGCGGGTAATCAGACCCGTTTACCAGTCATTCGGGTGAAGGTGGTGACTGTAGCAGTCACTGTAGCAGGCGCGTGGCTTTCACGCGCAGCCACTCACGGCGGCGCATGATGGCGCGTGGGCACGAATCTCGAGGTGAGGTCAACATGACTTTTATCCTATATAATGTAACGAACATTTTAGCGTTGGTTTCGTGTCGATCGGATCCCGTTTCGACATTGTTCGGGATGTCCGAAGGTTTTAAATCCAGTTTAAAAATACTTAAAAATTCGGGAAAATTACGGGACTTGAATAGGATGTTAATGATGAGGTTAGTAATCCTCTAATGTGATTTGAACAAGATTGGGAGTCCCGGTGATAGTGGTGTGGCCCGGGAGGGCCTATGGCACGCGTATCGAGGCGCTCGGTTAAACGGTCTGTGAGTGGACATTGGTTTTATAAATTCGATGCATGCATAACTGTTTCATGATTGTTATAATTGTGATTAAATGATTTATTTTGGATATCGGTGAATTTAAAATGATTTCACGTATTTCGAGGTGAATTACGTATTTGCACGTAAACCGAGGTTTTCTGGATTTGCACCGATTTCCATAAATGGGGTTGGATATGATTTCATGAAACGGTTACGAACTTGAATAAAGTAAAATCGGGCCAGGGGCCCAGTTGAACTATGAAATCGGGCCAGGGGCCCAGTTAACTTGTGGATCGGGCTAGGGGCCCAGTTAACTTGTGAAATTGGGTCAGGGGCCCAGTTGATTTCTACATGTGATTGCGGGTCGGGGACCCTAAAATGGAATTAAATAAATGTTTTCTGGTTTACATTTTATATATGTTCACATGCTGGAATCAATAAATGGTTTTGATGATATTTCGGTTATGGCACGTTTCACGGTATTTGGGCATGAGACCCGTTTGATGAAACATAACGATCGGTTCGGATTTTACCTATGTATACATATATGTTTTGCATGTGGATATCAATAAAATGTATTTGGTACTGCACTGTATAGATCCTTCCATATTATATTGTCTCCTTCGGATGAGGTACCCCGGAGAGGTCACGGACGTCTAGTACGTCCAGCGTCTATGACGCTAAGCATCGGGGATGCTGTACCCGAACGGGGTTCGGGGATTGAACTCGGAAATTGAGACCCGAGTGGCACGCGTAGCCTTGTGATTGTGACTTTATTGACGTCATGGACGTCAGACATCAGAGATATCGGATTGGAGTGTATGGTGCAGTGGCTAAAATTATGGTTATGGTTTATATTATATGCCTTATGGTTCATATTACTGGATTTATGAAATAACTCTTGGATTGACTTTTGGAATTTGAAACTATGCTTTGGTTTCCGGGCTAAGGCCCTAATGGTTATTTCTGAATAAATATGTGAAAAGTGGTTTATGGTGCATGCATATGCTTTTACTGGGGGGCATAAATGTCTTATAAATGTTTTTAACAGACTTGTTTATTTTCGTCCACTCACAGCTTTTGTTTTAATGCCCTTCAGATTGATTCCGAATGCTACTGCAGCAGAGACTGGGACATCATACACCTCCTCCATCGATCTTTACGCACTCTGGAAGCCCGGTTGGGCAATGGCAACAGGTTATCCCTTGTCTGACACCTCTTGTCAGACGGGAGCATGACACATTCCATGGTAATCCCGGGGGGATTGGGATGGGTCGTGTCAATCCATGCCATAGAACCATTATTAAACTAACAATCACATAGCCATAGCATAAACTCGTAAATCTCGAAATACATATAAATACGGCATAACCTCGAAATACGTGCAATCACATAAACCACCAGTGCCACAATCATCATCATAGAAATCACGTATGTAAAACATATAAAATAGTTATGCATGCATCACAGTTTAGAAAACGAAGTCCACTCACAGACCGTCATACGCTGCCGCCTCGATTTGCATGCCATAAGCCTCTCTGGGCTAATCCGACCCCTCTGGGTCATCCATACCTGTCCAAATCATACCCAAAGGTTACTACTAACTTATACAAGTCCATATTAAGAACCCTAAACTTTCCTGAAAAAGTCAACGTGTCCTGGACACGATTCCTGAGGTGAAAACTCTCGATTTGACCAAGCTAACGATCTCCGATCGACTAGAAACCACCACCATTGAATCTGGATCGTCGAAACCTTTAAAATGACACTGGGCCCACCTCAAACTTCTAACCCACGCGCCCCACGTTCCTACTCAACGTAAAAGTCAACTTTAAAAAAGTCAACGAGTCAAAGTCAATTGGTCAAAAGTCAATGGTCAAAGTCAGCGAGTCAACTCGCTGGTCAACGAGCCTACTCGCTGGCGACTGAGTCAACTCGCCGGAGACTCTTCGGAATTTCCCGTCGGAAAACTCCATTGATGCCCCAAACTTCAAACTTCGATGTCTCACTCATTTCTCAACCAAATTCGACGTTCTACCTATGTAAATCCATCTACTCGAGCCAAGGATTCCAAATATAAATCCAGAAATTGCAGAAAGTACCTTGATTTTAAGTTATGGCCATTCAAAGTTTCGGCCAGAATTCCGATCATCATTCTGGCCACCTCCGACGTCCAAATCCGTCCCAAATTGCACCTACAAGCTCGTGAAAGCTCAAAGAACTTCATCCTAAGCTTAGAATCGATCAACACCATCAAAATCAAAAAACCCAAAATTTGAATCCCACGGTTTACCTTCCAAAATTCCGGTCACCATGCACGACGGTCCTTGTCGTGGCCACCATCGGGTTCGTCTCAACATCCTCTCCAACTTCATTCATGGGTCATAAGCAATGGATGATTATTGAGAGGTGTTTGTGTAGGATTGAGGTATACGGTTTTGAAGAAAATAAATGAAGAAGATGAAGATCGTTGTCTGGGAGGGAAGAGAGAGAAATAAGAGAGAATTTATTAAATAATATAAAATATACTTTTTAATACTTAATTAGTCTCCCCAATTAAAACAAGATCCCCTTTTTAGGGAAAGCCACCAATGGGATGAGTGACACTTGTCACTCATCCAAGGGCCCCACATAAATATCTGCCAACCAATTAGATTTAATTATTATTTTAATCGAATCCCGAGACGTAAGTTCCCGATTTCGATCCCGTGACCATAACTTTTTTGTTCGACGTCCGATTTCGACGTGCCGCCTATCTACGAATTCGTGACGTCTCGATTTACGTCACAGTCATCGGTCCTCGTACATTTGTCTTTCTGAGCCAAAAATCAACATTTTGCCCAAGACTAGGGGCAAAACGGTCATTTTACACCGTCCGTCCGATTTCGCTTTACTAATCACCGATTAATCTCACTAATCCTCCATTTGTCACTAATATAATCCTAGAATTTGGGACGGGTCGTTACAAAAGACGTCCATTTCCTTTTCAAATTTTCGGAATTAACATCTTCGAATTTTCTGGTCGTCACAATCTACCCCCCTTAAGGAATTTCTTCCTCGAAATTCGGACGTATCTCTCCAACAACCATGGATATTAATCCTGCATCAGTACCTCGGGCTCCCACCCAAACCCATCGTTCGATATGTGAAACCGTAATCATAATTCAACTTTCCCCGCTCTTCCCGAGCCCTAATACAATACGATGATCCATCTCGAGCCCCAACCAAAATCCTGATTTCTTCTGAGTCCAAATCTAATATTCACAATCCATGCCACCATCGGCATGCCTGATCACCCAGTAAAACACCGTCGAGTGTATTACATTCTATAGAGGATCTCCCATTATACATAAAAATTTCAAAAACTCGCTCTAACCGAGGGACTCACTGGAGTATCTAATCTAGATCCAATTCGCCCATCCATACTACCATTTTAGCCTCTGGGCTCATTCACTATCCATACCCACACAAGTCCTCCTTTATCATAGCGTAGTTTCCAACGTCCGACCCCAAATTCCAAGGTCCATTCCATCCCAAAGTCTATATGGGGATCTAATATACCCTCGTATATTCATCTCAATACCAGGCCGTGCACAGGGCTCGCGTCTTGGAGGCATGACATGAACAACAAAATCAGTACCACACTACTTTAATACCAATTTGACAAGACTCGTCCCAAAAGTACATTGATAACCGTGTCTGGTCTTGCTCCCGTTTAACAAGTCAACCGATGTTCCGAAAATACCCTCAGCTATTGCCAGACAAAGGATAGCTGTATTGATTCCCACTCATACCTCCACCTCTCGATCAGCCCCAATCTTCGTGTCATGACCTGGAAGGTCATCAAAACATCAAAAGTGTGAGTGGACAGAAATAACATTGTTTGAAAATACATTTCAAAATGAATTCTTTACCCTCTAATTATAAAATATGCTTGCATAGAGTAAAACATGACCAACCGGATTTCAAATCATATCACATAGAAAATCGTGGGACGCAAAATTCATCAAGGCTTATGCCCCACATTTTTCCAAAATCCGTTTCATCAAATCATGTAAAATATCTAGACATAACCATCAACATCAAACCACTCACAACGACCATCAACAATAGTACTAGTCACCAGTACTCAAATATCAATCACAACAATCAAACAACACTACTCACAAGTGCATAGACATCAGTCACAATGTCACAGTAATCAACAACACTACTCACAAGTGCATAGACATCACCCACATATCACATCAGCATTACTCACAAGGGCATAATCAATAGTCAAATCTTAGGAACAATGCATCTGACGGCACTTTGGGGATTACACCTACGAGGCCTTTTTGGGAATTACACATTCGGAGCTTTCTGGGAATTACACAATTGGAGTGTTTCGGGAGTTACGCAACCAAGCTCTCTCAAGAATTACACATCCGATGTTTTCTCGGGAATTACACATCCGAGATCTCCCAAGTATTACACATCCGAGCTCTGAGCATAAACCAAAAGCGTTAGTCTTAAAACAATCCTTGTCTTAAAACCAAGTCAAAACCATTTCCAATAGGGTCTCAAGCCCAAAACATAATTTCCAACAGGGTCTCAAGCCTAAAACATCATTTCATAAATCCGAAAACCATCAATTCAATTATATACTCACATTTTACTCTAAATCCAAGTTAAGACCATTTCTCAAACAGGGTCCGAGCCCAAGATACCATTTTCACGTAAATTTGAAAATTATTTAGAAACCAACGATTAAATCCACCAAATCATCAAGTAATGACATCAAATCAACATTTAAATCATTACAACTCAAATCATGCAATAAATCATATAAAACATTTAACTATGCATGCATATCAATTTATAAAAACAAACCTCCACTCACACATCATGTCAGGACCCGTCCCTAATCCCCCGGGATTAACATGGGACACGCCTGATCCCGTCTGACACGAAGTGTCAGACAAAGGAAAATTACATCTCTAGCCCTCGCCGGGGCTATCAGAGTGCGTCAGGATCATAGGAGGAGGGGAGTGATATCTCGTCTCTGCTACAGCCCGCATCCGCGATCAACCTGAAGGGCATTAAAACACGAAAACTGTGAGTGGACAAAAATAATATTTTATTAAAACATTTTCTCATAAAGACAATTATGCCCTTCATAAATACATACGCATGCATTCGAAAACTGTTTATCAAACATTCATAAAAAAAACCACTTGAAAACATTCTCAAAACCTTTCAAGGGTTCATGCCCAGCCCCATAAACCTTCATGAAGCATAAATCCAATTGGGTCCCCAACCCAAAATCACAACTCAAAAACCATAAACCATTACATGTGGGAACTCAGCCCAAATCAACGTACGTGGGTCTCAGCCCAAAACCATTCTCAGTGAAATACCAAAACAACGAATACGGGGTCTCGCCCCAAACCACTTTCCGAATCATAAAACATGGAACACAGGGCCTCCGCCCTCAAATCACTTTTCCATAAATCTCATACGTATCGAAATATGTATAACCCATTGGCACTTCTGAGAGAAGATGCCCTCTCAGGGCACACAGCCCCTAGGGAACACATCCCCGATATAGTCACGATGACATCATATTTATCTAGTGTGCACACTACTTGGGGTCTCACTCCGAGTCTTCTCCCAAGAATCTCCATCTGGGAGGCTCAATCTCTGGATCTAGTTCGAGCTCTCTCTCTCTGGATCTAGTCCACATAACTCTCCGGAATCTGGTCCGGGACCACATCATATCTCGTAACCTCCACTCCTGCAACGGGATCCCTATAGGGATACCCACTCTGGTCTATGGATCGTGACTCTCCAGGTCGACGTCTGGAGGAGACCATATAATCATATGGAGGGTTCATATTCATTTTCAAATCTCTTTCTTTCTTTCTCAAAACACTTTTCAACTGGGTCTCATACCCGATTCATCTCAACGGGATTCCTCAAATCCGATTCAAATCACTTTTACAGGCCTCGGCCTAAATCCACAGTTCAACATGGTCTCATGCCCGAATTCTCATTTCATAAATCAAACTGGGACTCAAGCCTAATATCACAAACAAACTGGACCCTCGGTCCGATCGTATGGCTCAAATGGACCCTAGGTCCGATTCCTCGTTAAATCAAATGGACTCCAAGTCCGAGAGTTCGTAAATAAATTGGGTCTCATGCTCGAGTTCATGTTTTCAAATCCAAAATCTGTTTATTAAACGCTCGTTGAAAACCTAGAACGTATAAGCATCGTATAAAACAGAAAATCTCGAAATACGTACAAATACGTAAATCCTAGGCTACCACAAACAAATGCACTCATGGCATCAAAAAACATATATTAAAACACTTATAAAACATTTATGCATGCATCGAATTCGAAAGAAGGGTCCACTCACAGACCGTCCGAAGTTATACCTCGATATACGTCCCAAAATGTCCTCCCGGGCCAATTGTCGCCTCTGGGATTCCCGAACCTGTCCAAAATAATTTAGAGGTTACTAACTACTTATATAACCCCTCACTAAAGCCCCGTAATTTTCTGGAATTTCTAACTATTTTTAAACACGAACCTAAACCTTCGGACGTCTTGAACTATATCGAAACGATGTCCGATTGACATGAAACCAGTCCCAAAATGTTCTTTACATCGAATAGATGAAATTACATGTTGGAACCACCCCCAAAGGATGGCTCACGCGCCCATACACGCCCCTAGAAGGGACTGCACGTGGGCTTCACATGCCCTGCACAGTTCCTTCTTCCTCCTTTGCGACGACAGGTTTGAACCAGCCGGTCGGGTTCTCTGGTTTTCCTTGGCCGGCGTGACCGGTCCAACTCTCCTCCTCCCTCCTTTTTCGTCCAATCCTCTCCTTTTCGATTCCATTCTTCCTAATTTCCTATTTCCTACCATTTCCAATCATCAAAACAAATCAAAACCTCCTAAAACCCATGGTTCCAAAACTTGGTTCACGGTCCAATTTTCCATTCTTCTTCCCACGGCTCCTCAGCCATCCAACCACCCCTAAAACTGTCTTAAAACCTTCCTAGTGACCCTCTAAACCTTATCCCAACATCCAAAACAAACCAAAACGTCAAAATCGAATTAAAATGGGATTTGGGCCTTACTGGGAAACATGTTCGGGTTCAAGGCCGCCGTCCGCGGCGGCGTCATTCCTGGCCAGCCACCAGCATCCACAAGTCCTCTCAACCCTCTCTGGTCTTCACGAGCATGATCAAGTGGGGATGGGTTGGATTGGTTTGGGTTCATAGTGGGTGAGATCGGGTGGGTTTGGAAATGGTAAGAAATGATCGATGAAGGTAATATGCATGAAGGAAAGGGGATGACCAGTGGATGGGTGACACTTGTCACTCATCCATTGGTCCACTAACAAATATCTGGACCCCACTTAATTCCAAAAGTTCCTCGTCTCGTGAAACGTGCATTAGTACTTTCGTACTTCCGTGAACCGTAACTTCTCCGTCGAACGTCCGAATTCGACGTGCCGCCTGTCTACGAATTTGTATCGTCCTTATCTACATAAAGATTCTCGGCCCTGGGCCATCGGACCTCTCAGGTCAAACGTCAACCGTTTGCCCTTTTTCAACTTAATTACCAAAATGCCCTCGAACTTCCGAACATCATAACTTCTTCCCCGAATGTCGGAATCAAGCGTGCCACCTGTCTATGAACTCGTGACGTCACGAACTACATCACGGTCATCCGCCAAAGTCCATTAGACCGCCTGAACGAAAAGTCAACGATTCACCCATTATAGGGGCAAAATCGTCATTTCGCCCGAACGTCCGCTAATCCTCGTCTAATCTTCGATTAGCCTCGCTAATCCGTGATTAATTTTTAATTAATCTCGCTAATTCGGGACGGGTTGTCACAAACTTCCCCCCTTAAGGAATTTCGTCCTCCAAATTCAAATCGACCCGATTACATAACCAAACTGTGGAATCCAACCTTGTTCCTCGAATCGGATCGCTGCACCCACAAGAGAATACTCGTGCAGCAGTACACGTCCAACACACATACTGTACTCAACGGTACCGTCCTCGGTACGTACCATCATCAGAGCCTCCAAAGCTCCAATTCATTTTCGATAACTACACGTCTGCTCGTGTATCTCACTCGAGACGACAAATCGGCACTCGTCGATCTCGTATGTCACTCACTTTGATAGGTCAGCAATACTAGACTCACATCCAAACGGATTTTCAGTCTGACATTCTGACACGTTCCATCTAACAGTCATCGGGCTGAAAACGCATCCCTGTTAAGGGCTATCATAGCCAAGCTGGCATCCTGCTCAGCATCCGATCAGACAACATCTAAAGATCCTGCCATCACAATGGCATGAATCCCGTCTCGCAGTTCATCCTCAGACCTAAGCCCGTACTAACTCTAATGTCTATACTGAATCTCCTTAGAGCCCCATCAAATCCATACCTATCTGAACTTGTTGGATACCGATCAATCCATTATCACGATATGTCACGATTTCAAGACCAGCTGAAAACTCCCGGCTCCACTGCGCTTCACTGCTCTACTCTGATCTCGACTCGCTCTCGAGCCCTCACAACGTATCTCGCATCACTCAGCGATCTCCGCTGACATCTAGACTGAGGTGAGTCTCCAAACTGTCACTATCGGATCTAATCCGATCGCCACTCATGTCCATCTAGGACTATAACCAACCTACATCATACTCAAACTCTCGGGCACTCTCAACCCGACGCATCGATTGATCACGGTCAATCCCATCGTCCAATGTGCACAACACACCGGTGCACCCACATCACACCAACATCGTGGTGTCACCCGACCTACTCAAGGACTGCACTCTGGCAACGTCCAACCACAAACTATTGTCCGCATTCCAATCATGGTCCGGACCCCAACAGTCAGTCACCAACCGAACATCAGTCCAACACCTCGGACACTCACTCGTCACATCCCGTGATGTTAAACACCATCTACTCGTCAAGTCAAACACAATTGACCCACAGCCTAGGTGTTCGGTTCTTACACCCTCTTGAACTCCTAGCTGTCACAACACTCCTCGTCGTCCTACCTAGGGACGAATCCAAGAGACGCCAAGGTGATGACATCAAAGTTCGTCCTATGTCATCCTCCGGCACTCAGTACTATCTACTAAAGAAACACGCTTAGTGACCTCGGAGTATCCATCTCCGATGCAGAATCAAGTACTCCTCTCATCGTCTCAATCGCAACTTATCTTGATTTCGATGTTCCAATCACGTTGGAAACATGTGTCCTTTCCAAATACTGGGCTCACTCATCACCCGAACATTCTCACGTCCTCTAGGCAAACAAGTTCCATGTCCTCAACTCACGAGGTATGGTCAACCATGGTCAACCAAAACCAATTCGTAATGGACTCTCAAGTCCACAGCTCAACTGGACACAATCCACGCGTCCGTGAATACCGTTATGTAGGTTCACTCATTCTGAGTGGAATTCACGCTACTCAAGGTTAAACCTTGCATACTATATACTGATGTGCATAGATGACCTCCAACACTCACATCTCGTACCTTAATTAACCTCACATCTCGTACCTTAATTAACCTGATCCAACTCTGACTCACAGAATTGGTCAGAATCTATTGACCTCGGTCGGTAGGCTAAACAGATCGCAACGTCTATCGTGATCTGAAGCCAAATCTCTGGGTACTACCAAATCTGACAAACCGACCCATACGTCATAAGACGTCACTTACGTCATCCATTCGTACCTGGATCTCACGTTTCACTTCAAAAATTACGACTTCTGAGTACACCCTTGCGACTCAATCTCGCAGAATTGAGGGAACTAGTCTCCATTACTGGGGAAACTGATCTCCGTCAGAGGGGAAACTGGTCTCCATCACTGAGGAAACTGGTCTCCATCACTGGGAAACTGGTCTCCATCACTGAGGAAACTCGTCTCCATCACTGGGAAACTAGTCTCCATCACTGAGGAAACTGATCTCCATCATTGGGGAAACTGGTCTTCATACCAAGTACTCCCGTACCTCGCACTGAGCCACTCGGGATCCTCTCTGTTCCACTTATAACAACCACCTTCACTAGAGCATGGCAAGTGTGCCAACACCTAATGTCAACATTTCATTCTGCGATCGAACTCAGCAATCAACGAGTCAAATCCAGAATCACTGCTCATACTGTGTGTCACTCACGCACCTCGTATCACCGTCACGGTTGACGAATCCTAACGTCACAATAGTCACGGCAACCTGAGTCTATCCAACTCGATAAGACTCGATCACGTCCATCGATAGCAGCATCTGTCACAACCTCGTGCAGACCAAACTCACAAACACTTTGCTATCGAGACTCCAAAACCATGCGGTAGTCGACAGCCAGTACCAATCGTTCCACACGCAACATCTACCGATCGGTCCACCTCTGGATCTGATAACAAGTACCACACTCTTGGTAACTTGTCCAATCTATCACCTCCTAGGGTTATCACAAACCCGGCTACCCACTGCAGCCCAACCCTCCTGAGCAATCCATCGTTCTTGACTCCGAAGATTCGTCATACTCCAATACTTGTACCAAACCAGCCAATAACTACGCTCTGAGGATCTCGTCCTCTCGTAACTTTACGACTCTTAGCCGCTGGCCTCCACAAGAACTGGCCATACTCCGTGTCCAATAATGCACAAGCACTACGTGCGCAATCACATCCTATCGCGCCACACCACAACTACTCTGGCGTCTCCTACCAGTCGACATCCTGGCACAACACACCACAACTCCTCTGGCAACTCTTGCCAGATACCATCCTTCCAGGATTCGACACACCTAAACATGGCAACTCATGCCAAATAGAATCACACGTTCCTATTTCCAACCTTTGTAAGTGTAGTCGTACAGAGTCATCGTATAGTGGGCAACCCTGACCTCTGACCACCACTAGTATTAATCTGTACATCCTCTATCTGACACGACAGTAGGGTCACGACTCTCAAGCCTTCATACTGCCTCTACGGATCCACTAGGTCCTACTCACCAGTGACACTACGGCACTAAGCCGTTAGATTCCCACAAACACTGATCCTTCTCGGGATCAACTATCTTGAAACACGTGGCACTCCATGCCAATCGAACCTCAAACTATCGCACTACGTGCCAAACACCATCTAACTAAGGTTCGATTCTACCAAATCCTCGTACTAATGCCCTAACTACCAGGTTGATGACAGGCTGTTAAGACTTCAGATACATCACATCCTCGACCTACGCGTACTCCACGAGCAAAACATGCTCTGATACCACTTTGTCAGGACCCGTCCCTAATCCCCCGGGATTAACATGGGACATGTATGATCCCGTCTAACACGAAGTGTCAGACCAGGGAAAATTCCATCTCTAGCCCTCGTCGGGGCTATCAAAGTGCGTCAGGATCGTAGAAGGAGGGGAGTGATGTCTCGTCCCTGCTACAGCCCGCATCCGCGATCAACCTGAAGGGCATTAAAAAATGAAAACTGTGAGTGGACAAAAATAATATTTTATTAAAACACTTTCTCATAAATACAATTATGCCCTTCTTAAATACATACGCTTGCAGTTGAAAACCGTTTAGCAAACATTCAAAAAAAACCACTTGAAAACATTCTCAAAACCTTTTAAGGGTTCAAGCCCCGCCCCATAAACCGTCATGACCCATAAATCTAATTGGGCCCCCAACCCGAAATCACAACTCAAAAACCATAAACCATTACATGTGGGAACTCAGCCCAAATCAACGTACGTGGGTCTCAACCCAAAACCATTCTCAGTGAAATACTAAAACAACGAATACAGAGTCTTGCCCCAAACCAGTTTCTGAATCATAAAACATGGAACACAGGGCCTCTTCCCTCAAATCACGTTTCCATAAATCTCATATGTATCGACATACGTATAACCCATCCACGGAACTTCCGAGAAGATGCCCTCTCGGGGCACACAGGCCCTGGGGAACACATCCCCGATATAGTCACGATGACATCATATCTATCTAGTGTGCACACTACTCGGGGTCTCACTCCGAGTCTTCTCCCAGGAATCTCCATCTGGGAGGCTCAATCTCTAGATCTAGTCCGATCTCTCTCTCTCTGGATCTAGTCCACATAACTCTCCGGAATCTGGTCCGGGACCATATCATATCTCGTAACCTCCACTCCTGGAACGGGATCCCTATGGGGATACCCACTCTGGTCTGTGGATCGTGACTCTCTAAGTTGACGTCTGGAGGAGACCATAAAATCATATGGAGGATTCATATTCATTTTCAAATCTCTTTCTTTCTTTCTCAAAACACTTTTCAACTGGGTCTCACACCCAATTCATGTCAACGGGATTCCTCGAATCCGATTCAAATCACTTTCACAGGCCTCGGCCTAAATCCACAGTTCAACAGGGTCTCATGCCTGAATTCTCATTTCATAAATCGAACTACGACTCAAGCCCGATATCACAAACCAACTGGACCCTTGGTCCGATCGTATGGCTCAAATGGACCCTAGGTCCGATTCCTCGTCAAATCAAATGGACTCTAAGTCCGAGAGTTTGTAAATCAATTAGGTCTCATGCCCGATTTCATGTTTTCAAATCCAAAATCCGTTTATTAAACGCTCGTTGAAAACCTAGAACGTATAAGCATCGTATAAAATCGAAAATCTCGAAATACGTGCAAATACGTAAATCCTAGGCTACCACAAACAAATACACTCATGGCATCACAAAACAAATATTAAAACACTTATAAAACATTTATGCATGCATCGAATTCGAAAGAAGGGTCCACTCACAGACCGTGCGAAGTTGCGCCTCGATACGCATGCCAAAACGTCCTCACAGGCCAATTGTCGCCTCCGGGATTCCTGAACCTGTCCAAAATAATTTAGAGGTTACTAACTACTTATATAACCCCTCACTAAAGCCCCGTAATTTTCTGGAATTTCTAACTATTTTTAAACACCAACCTAAACCTTTGGATGTCCCCTACTATATCGAAACGATGTCCGATTGACACGAAACCAGTCCCAAAATATTCGTTACATCGAATAGATGAAATTACATGTTGAAACCACCCCCAAAGGACGGCTCACGCGCCCGCACGCACCCCTAGAAGGGACTACGCGTGGGCCTCACGCGCCCTGCACAGTTCCTTCTTCCTCCTTTGCGACGACCGGTCTGAATCGGCCGGTCCGGTTCTCTGGTTTTCCTGGATCGACGTGACCGGTCCAGCTCTCCTCCTCCTTCCTTTTTCATCCAATCCTCTCCTTTTCGATTCCATTCTTCCTAATTTCCTATTTCCTACCATTTCCAATCATCAAAACAAATCAAAACCTCCTAAAACCCATGGTTGTAAAACTTGGTTCACGGTCCAATTTTCCATTCTTCTTCCCACAGCTCCTCAGTTGTCCAACCACCCCTAAAACTGTCTTAAAACCTTCCTAGTGACCCTCTAAACCTTATCCCAACATCCTAAACAAACCATCACATCAAAATCGAATTAAAATGGGATTTGGGCCTTACCGGGAAACATGTTCGGGTTCAAGGCCGCCGTCCACGGCGGCGTCATTCCTGGCCGGCCCCCAGCATCCACAAGTCCTCTCAACCCTCTCTGGTCTTCACGGGCATGATCAAGTGGGGATGGGTTGGATTGGTTTGGGTTCAGAGTGGGTAAGATCGGGTGGGTTTGGAAATGGAAAGAAATGATCGATGAAGGTAATATGCATGAAGGAAAAGGGATGGCCAGTGGATGGGTGACACTTATCACTCATCCATTGGTCCACTAACAAATATCTGGGCCCCACTTAATTCCAAAAGTTCCTCGTCTCGTAAAATGTGCAATAGTATTTTCGTACTTCCGTGAACCGTAACTTCTCCGTCGAACGTCTGAATTCGACGTGCCGCCTGTCTATGGATTCGTATCGTCCTTATCTACGTAACGGTCCTCGGCCCTGGGCCATCGGACCTCTCAGGTCAAAAGTCAACTGTTTGCCCTTTTCAACTAAATTACCAAAATGCCCTCGAACTTCCAAACATCATAACTTCTTCCCCGAATGTCGGAATCGAGCATGCCACCTGTCTATGAACTCATGACATCACGAACTACATCACGGTTATCCGCCAAAGTTCATTTGACTGCCTGAACGAAAAGTCAACGATTCACCCATTCTATGGGCAAAATCGTCATTTCGCCTGAATGTCCGCTAATCCTCGTCTAATCTCCGATTAGCCTCGCTAATCCGTGATTAATTTTTAATTAATCCCGCTAATTGGGGACGGGTCATCACACATCATCCGTTCCAAGCCATACGCTCCTCCGTAATTTTCAGGAATCAGCAATCCTATCAAAAACCACTATAGAGGGTCATTAACATCCCCAATAACCTCACAATACAATCCCCTAATTTATGAAATTCAAATATATATTTAAAACATACAAAAATGCTTCAGACACGTAAAACTATACCAAAACAGTGTCCGATCGACTCAAAACATGTGCCAAAATGTTCGTTACATTGATTACATTGAAAATCGTGTTGATCGTACCACCAAAACTCCTAGAACACGCCCCTATGCGCCACCTGAAGTGGTTGCGTGTGGTCCCCACGCGCCTACTACAGTGACCTTCTTCAACCTTCAGTCGGGTCTGCAACTCAGACCCAACTCGCGACCTTACCCGCTTCAAAGTTCTTCATTTTTGCACAAATTTAGACACTCCAAACATCAAATTGAAGCAACTTGTTCCCAGAAAAGGATCTGTAAAGTCAAATTCATGGAAAACTTACTCAAAGATGGTGGTTGACATCAATGAGTCTCGGCCAAATCCCAATCCTTCAATCCAACAATTCCCGTGTCCAATTCCACACTTTGACAACTCAATCTTGCTCGTTAAGGACAGAATAACGCAACACTAGCCTCATTATTATGTTCTCAGTTTCAAAAATTAAAATTCGAATCAAGAACCCATAATTATGAATTCCGGTTTCTAAAATTTAACAATTCACAACTGAAAACACCCAAAACTTGAAAACTTTCCCAAAAAGTCAAGTTACCCCAAACGAAAAGGATTGTTCCTAAAAATAGAAGTTAAGACTCAATGATTCCAAAATTCTTTTCCAAAAAACGTTCATTTATAAAGGAGTAGATGAGTCTCAATTTTTTCTAAATTACGAGATCACGTAAATTTTCGGAAGAGGATGAAGAAAAACCGTAAGGTAAAAATTTAGTACGTGAGATGTGGCACAAATGTAAAAACATGAAATTGAGTTAAGGAACTTAAAAGCATTTACTAAATCCGTTGGGAGATGAAATTCATCAAAATTGAATTATCCTCAATAGTCAAAAGCAGTCACTGAAAGCATTTCCAAAATTGTCAATACAAAATTAAGTAAAACTAAAGAAGATGGGGGCGTGACCCTCAGTTGTAAATATGTGTGATTTAGTAAGATAGAAAACCAACAAGTCGGATGAATGTAAATGGCATCAAGATGTATCACATCACAATATGTGGTATAATCTCAACATTGGTATTTCATTGAGTAAACCCAAGTTATGTGAAAAGAAAAATGTCACTAGGTGAAATTCACACTAGAAGGTAAGCATCGCTAGTAATCCCAGTAGTAAAACAAAAGTAATGGTAGTAAGGCCAAGTCATTTGTAGAACATCTGTTAACCCGTTTAAAACATATGAAGGATTAATGACCCAGTTTTATAAACGTTTCACAAAATAGAGGCGTAACAAGCAATAAACATTTGGACCAAGGAATTGAAAAGTTTCCCAGGTTCATACTACGAGAGTTTGGGTCATACAACCATGAAACGGTGATAGGATTTCCAATCTAATGGCACAACAACCACAAACCCTAAAGCACGAATGAGTGTTCATTTCAGAAGTTTGCTTCCCAAACTACTAGGAGATCCTCAATAAGAAACCCACCATGAGTTACATGATCTCAATCTCAATGTAAAAGTTTCTCGGACACTAAAAATGAAAGAAGTTTGGCCTTCAAGGTATCACAAAAAATGAAAGATATTCCTCATAATAGCCTTCTAGAATCCTATAGAGGACAACTTTACAAGTCGATGCTCCTGTAGCCGTTTTCGAAGACTTCAGTTAACAAGGTTAACCGAGAACCCAAGATGATACAATATATTTTGCCACAAGGAAAACCGTTAAACGAGTTCGTCGATTAATCGATAATTTAACACAGTCATCATCAAATAACTCGTTCCCACCACCCGTATAAGTTCTAAGCTCATAAGCACCACTCGAATGCGAAATTTGACTGAAGACAATCTTACTAAACTCATAACTATGGGCGATAAAAACTAAGTCGAACTCTAAGTTCAAATCGTAAATGAACTACAACTAATGTCAAACGGCGTAACAAACTATTCAAGGAATGGCTCTGACACCGGATATCAGATCGTATGATCACCAAGCATCTGAAAACTAATGACACGTCCTAAAACCATGTTTTGATACCAAATTGACACAATCCGACCCAAAAAGTTCACTTATGGCACGAAGGTCGAGGCGTGCTGGCTGACATATGGACGATGACGTCCATATGATGAAATCCATTTGAGTTTAAACGACGCTTTTTGGGGAGGTCGGGTGAAACCTAACCAGTGCATACTGATCACATTTCACCCAACAGTGAAATCTTAGAGCATGGACAAAATTTGATGATCATACACTACACATTACCTGCCATTACCCAATTATTTCGTCAACTTCACTCCAAGCTTGGGAGTGAGCGTTAGAACAATAGCTGAGTCTTCTCGAAGTACGTGCACACCAATGAGATCTAAGGAGTTTAAAAAATACAAGGGTAAGTGGACAAAATGTTATTTCAGTGAAAACCTCTAACAATAAATAAGCTTTAATCACTTGTTTTATTTGAAATCCCAAAACAGTCATAACAAAACTTGCACATAATACGAGAAATTGTAATAATGATCATTTAATAATAATTTAAATAATATGACCAGATGAGCATTGAAAAAACCATAAATACATCACAATGTCAACCCATATCAAAATTTCTCTTGAGTCGCAAATCATAACGAGATGTCTTGCTCCTGTACCTCGACCACATGAAGGACTGGGTGCAATGCACAATCATCTCGAGTCCCCTAAATCTCGAGGACATGACTGACACTTTTTAACTAGTCTAGCAAGAAGCGCATGCGAACAATCACGTGGAAAACTGGTCTGCGACCTATAGACAGGTACTAAACACCAGCGACTCCTAAGTGGGTCCTAACACTATTTCATCAAAGCCCAGGGGACTAATGTACAGTGCAACACGTGACTTGATAATGTACAACTATGGATAACCATTATATCATAGTATACCAGAATAACCGAGTAAGCTTCGTAAACCAATCATCACGATCAAATACCACAATTAACACATAACAAGACATGCATGCTTAACAATTATCATAATTGCAAACATCGAAAAACATGCAAGTATAATCGTTATAAAATCTGTTTTAGGGAAAAGGGTCCACTCTCTCTAGTCGGGGAGTAGGATCACCCAAAAAATAAAGCTAATTACGTACTCCCAACCGATCCAACCTTACGAAGACCATTCACCAAGGTCAAAGTCAACTCAACATTCATTCTAATTATCAAACCCTTTAAGGGGTAGCCCAAAACGGACTTAGAATCACCTAATATGGACTTAAATAGGTTCTAAATTGTTCAATATCCCAGAAAGCAGCGCCCTCACGCTGTTGGGAACCGAAAAACAGTGCCTATATGCTGTAGAGAATCAAAAATCAACTCTACACACCTTATTGGAGTTAGAAAACTACTTTAAACCATTTAAAACAACTTGAATATATGCGCACGTGAAGTCGTGGGCCGAAAAAGGCTCCATGCCCAGCCACTCGCTGGCAGAGGAACGAAAAACCCTCCCACACGCTGCCACACATCGATAGGGGGGCCTCATGCGCTAGCCACGCGCCCCCATATGTACCCATGCGCCCCCACTCGCATGTCACTCTCCTCTGCACGTGTTGCTACAGTGATACACGTACCACATGTGAGCTACACACGTGTGGGAATATTCCCTATAATATTCCCAAAATATTCCACTAATTGACAGCTATAATGCCATTAGTTTCTCACGGAATATGCTAACTTCGTTAGCATATTTTGTTAGAACATAACGCTATCAGTTACTGTTTGACGCCTGGTTCAGTTACTGGAAACTCGCCCAGAATGATGACCGAACTGCCACTCACGCATGTCAGAGACCACGATTAAACCCCCAAAATCAACTGTGCTACCACTAATTGAATCGAAAACATATGATGAATTGTTTTGGGTCAACAATCTACCTTAAACCACGAGCAAGTCGTCGTTGTCTCTCGGTTTCCCCAAAAACTAACGAAGTTCCTAATAGCCCTTAATCACCCCCAAACGCTGCATGCAAAACCAGGGTTAGAATTGCTGTAGAAAAGGGGTTTTAGAAGGATTTAGGTTGGTTGAAAGGCTAATTATTTTTCCCAGATTCTAAAGACCCTAGCGATTTCCGACCGCCGTCGTCGTCGCCTCAATTTTAACATGCAATTAGCTCGTTAGAATGCTCTCAATGTAAGGATTGTAATGGTCTAACTTTGAGGGTTCAATGTTACCTAAAAAGTCATCAAGTACGTCGGGTCGAAGTCGGGTCGTCACGGTTCTGAGTTGGGTCATCATCTTCGTCGTCAATTCTCACCTTGAAATGAATAATGCAAGGTCAGTGGGGATCCATACAAGTTAGGGAAGGTGAAACAAGCACTCAAAACAGGTTGGTTTACCTTGAACAAGCCTTGGAGCTTCTCAGGTTGGTCTCAAATCACTGGTCACGGTGGCTGTTAGCATTGCAAGTAGGTAGAGCCAGCATCCCCTCATTGAGATGCAGGTATTGGCCATGGTCTGAGCATCTAGATAGGTCAAAGACAGTGTCGCAAGAGTTGAGGTGCTCAGTTTTTCTCTGTTTCTCGGTGTCCACGAGGGGCCTAACTGAGTTTCTGGGGGAGGAGATGATTGGTTGCTATGGTTGAACGACCACTACTCGTCTCGTGGTGTAGTGGTAGCACACCGGTTCTCTCTATAATTTTTTATTGGGAAGATAGTGAAGAAGACGAGCGTGTGTGCGTATTCCATGAAGGATAGAAAAAGGTGAATTAGAGAAAATATGGGTCACTCAAATAACCCAACTTGAGCCTAGGTCTAATGGGCCTAAGATAGTTTTCTCTTAAATGAATTTCTCAATTGGGCCCTTAAAAAATGGGCTTGAGCTAACTAAAAGGGCACCAAGACTCCTAACTGAAATTCCCATGCCTTAGGCCTCTAGATCAATTTGCTCTAGTTGAGTTTAATGGAAACCTTGGGCTAATGTCTCTATGGTTTGGGTCTCACAATAAGGAAATAGTATGACTGTAATAACCCAAATCTCGAGAAAATGAAAAATTAGGAAAAACTAGGTAAAAAGACGAGTTTACCCTTGAAAAAGTCAATATGGACCTCTTTTGAGAATCCTAAGAAGGCCATTATGAAGGTCTCAACATCTTGAGTTTGTAGAAAGGTGACATGCCAAAATCAGAGATTAGGTGAAGTAGTTATGGGTCAAAAAGGTGAAGGGCAAAATAGTAGTTTTGCCACAAAGGGCATTTTGGTCCTTTTGTAAGGGTCTAGAGAATCCTAGAAAATTCTAAAAATTTCACCCCCCAACCTACCTTTATCCTTATCTATATATTTATGTACTGAGATGTACGGGAAAAGAGGGAAAAATGGGTTTATGTTGGGTTCGGTGGGTGTGCACCGAAGGTATGAAAAATGGTGAACCTTGGAGGAGATGAGGAAGTTGAAGCCAGAAAAGGGAAAAGAAATAACCAGGGATGAGAGTCAATGAATTAAAGGAGAAAAACTACCCAAATACTGTGAAGAAAGAGAGAGAAAACAAAGACCAGGGAAGTTGGACCTGTGAGGTATTCTCCAAGTTTTTGGTTTTGGACCACGAAACATAGAATTAGTTGTTCTATTAGCTTTCAGGAGTTCGTACGGTGTTATAGGCATGGAAACCACTGGTATTGGATGTGGAAAAGGCAATGGTCAACTCATAGACTCCCTGGTCGTGAAGCTTGGAAGCTCGAACTATAGATTTGAGGAATTGATGTTCACGGATTTTACAGAACGACGTGCAAGTTGGTTCGATCGTGTAAACGATACGGGTGAGTGGACATTTTATTTTATTAAAATATTATCCATGCATATTTATGAGTTTTAAATGTACTATGTGTTTTGGTGATAATTGGTTGATTGGAAATTTTATAGGATTTCGGTGGTTTTATGAATATTTTATTGCGCATTTTTCGAGGATTTACATAAAATTCCATTTGGATTCCGATTCCAACGCGGTTTTGGGATTTGGTATGAAATGTGATTGTTAGGTCATATTTTATGCATGTTTTATCCATTATTTAATACCATTTTACTTATGTTTTGTTAATAATTAGTTTTATGCAATTAGAGAAAATAATATATTTTGTGAGAAATGTGTAGATCAAATAGAGTTTGGAATTACGAGAATTTGAGCGAAAGAATCACCTAAATAGGAGTTATAACGAAAAAGTTATGAAAGAAAGAAGATTGCATAAGAAATTCAGTAACCATCTACCGAAATAAGCAACCAGGAATCCTTTGCACGTTACTGTAGCATAGACACCAATTCGGTACGCGCCTACCAAATGCTCTATTTTGTTCTTGGCACGCTCTTGCTAAAGTGCTTCTTCCTAATTTAGTGTGCTACCATCGAAACCTATCTCAGAAGGCTTGTGCCTTTGGCCAAGGTCTGACCGAGGAATTTGACCACCGAAAATTGCTCCTGAAGCTTTAATTCCGAGTTTTTGTATAATTTTGGGATAATTCCAACTTCTTTTCACACCTAATCTCCATATTGTATAAAGATTTTAGTCTTATTTCCTTTTGTATTTTTATTCTCAATTCCTTTACTTGTAGGAAAGGTTTTTAATTAGATTTCTTAATTATTTAGAAAGTTATTTCCTTATAGAATTTAATTGTAAAACTTCTATTTGCAGGATGATTAATTATTCTCTTATAAATAGAGGTACTAGAGTTTATGAAAATGAGTTTTTTGGAGGTTCAAAGTTTTTAGTTTACATTCAGAAATAAAAAGAGTGAAATATTTTTTTCTTTTATTTTATAATTTCTTGTATTTTGTAGTTTCTTTTTAGGTTAGGGCTTTTGGAAGCCCTAGCCATGTTAGTTTATAATTAGATTTTTGTCTGTTGATTATGGTTGTTATGTATGCCTGGATTTTTTGGATTACTGCGCTTCATGAACTCAATTTACGCTTATAAATTTGATCACCTTGTTTGTGTATAATTGTCGATGGAATTGATTTACAGATCACCTCGATGTTTGTGTATCATCCTGCAATTTGTAACATCACGTTTAGGAGGAGGACTCTTATTCGTAATCTAAACTCATGACTCCCTAGGATTGCACATCACTTTTCTAAGGATAGTGTAGTGTCATTAAATCTTCTTCATGTTTCATTCATTATCACGCACTATCTGTAATAGTTGTTTAAGGGCGGGCACATCACGCTTAAACATGCAATCTAAGAGAAGATAATTTGTGTGGGGTGAACCTTAGCTAAACCCCTGCACAGACACTTAATTCAAATATATGCATATCAATCTAGTCAACGAAATCTAAGGAGAACTATAATTGGTTAGTGGTGGATAGAGTGTCTTAACCTATTTATTTTTATTGTTTGTTTTATTTTTTCTTTTTAATAATCTTTAAAACCCTCCATGTGTGGGTGTGTTTGTGTTTTATTTTAATTTTAATAAATGTCTAAGTTGATTAATTAATCTAAGCAATAATGTGGATTAACGTTAAGATAAGTCCTTGTGGGATTCGACCCTTACTTATTTGTTATACTATCTTCACGATTTGTGCACTTGCAAGGTTAAACTGAATAGAATAGATTTCATATTTATTTAGGTTGTCTATTTTATCCAACAAGTTTTTGGTCCTGTTGCCGGGGACTTTATTGTTTGTTTGTTTTAGGTACGCGCTTATTGGGAGTCAACCCAAACCGGTTAGATCTATCGTTTCCTTTTTGTTCTTCTTATTTTTGTTTGATGTCATGCCTCAACTTTACTCTTTTCATTTAATCTTTACTTTATCACATTGAGGACAATGTTCAGTTTAGGTTTGTGGGTATGGGCTTTCATTTAAAAATTAGAAATACATTTGGAAAGGGGATTTTTTACAAGTAAAACACACACACAAAAATTAAAATAAATCTTTTTTTCTCTTTTATTTTTTATTTAATTTTGTGAAAAAAAATAATTCAAAAATTCAAAAAAAAATTACAAAAAATCAAAAATTTTAAAAAAATTATTTCTTTTATTAAATTCATTGTTTTTTGCTTATTAATAAGAGTGTATATGTTAAGTTGATCTAATGCTTTATTAAGGTTATGCCATATTTAATTTGTATTATAATTATGCACTTCACAATGCCATACTTTATGTGATTAAGTAGAAAAGATGAGTATGTTTAAATGTTTTTAGAAAGTTAGTAGAGACAACTCGGGAGTTTTTTAGCCTATTGCAATTTTTGAGAGGGATTTATTTTATTTTTACTCTTAAACACTCTTCGATTTTTGTTCATAACGATTGATCTCATTATCATTATTTGCATTGATTATTAAATAACTAACATTTTATGTAGGTGCTATTAAATTCTAAGGTTAATTTACCATAAGAGATGATGTAGGCTATGCATGTTTTAACCCTGATTAAGCATTTATCCTACCCTTTGTGTGCTCCATTAACCAACTTTGAAGCCAAACACTCTAACTTTTTCTTTCATCACCTAAATCATAATCCCCCTAAATACTTGCCCTATGTTTTGGTCATGCCACATAACTTAGGTTTGTGCTAAGGTTGCTCAAAATTGAAGATCATGAAAGAAATAATTTTATCCAAGTTCGATAATGGTGTCAGCTTTAAAAGGCAATTTAGTTCAATTCCAACTTTAAAAAAAAAGGAAGAAAAAAAGAAAAGAGTTTTGAACATTGAAGGAAAATATTTTTGCGTTAAAAAAAAAGGTTTAAACGTTGTTCAGAACATAATTTTTGCGTTCAAAGAAAAAAAAAGAAAAAAAAAGGGAAAAAATGTTGGAATTAAGCTAAAATGACAGGACCCATCCCAATCCACCCCCCCCCCCCCCCCCCCCCCTCTTCGGGATTACCGTGGGATGTGTCATGCTCCCATCTGACACGAAGTGTCAGACAAGGGATAACCGGAAGCCGCTGCCCCGACGGCGTCCAGAGTGCGCAAGGATCGATGGAGGAGACATGCAATGTCCCAATCTCTGCTGCAGTCGCATCCGTGATCAACCTAAAGGGCATTAAAAACAATAAAGGCTGTGAGTGGACGAGAATAAACAAGTTCATAAAATACATTTCACAAGGATATTTATGCCCTTCATTAAAACGTATGCATGCATCAAAAACCAGTAAGTAAACTATATACTAAAACAACCATTAGGGCCTTAGAGCAGAAACCGTAAAACCAAATCATGTGGGTCTCTACCCAAAGCCATGAATACCGAAAACCAACATATATTATTTAAATCTGACATCCAGAATACCAATTTCAAATTTCCAAGTGGGCCATTGCCCAAAACCATAACCATAAATACTATTTCTAGGAAAACATGTTTAAACCATCATGGGCATCCCAGATGCCTAGCGTCCCAGACGCTCGACGTCCCAGACGTCATAACTCACGATATAATAATAAACAACGCGTGCTACCCTGTAACAACCCATCCCGAGAATTGGGATTAGTAGAGTGATTAAGGTGTGATTAGTAAGGTTAATCAGGGGTTAGTTGGTCCCGATGGGGTCACTAGTGGAGAATGACGATTTTGCCCCTGTTTCGGGCAAAAATGTTGACTTTTATTTCGGGTGGTCAATTGGGGATTGACCAGTGACCAGGACGTAGTTTAGGACGTCATGAACCCGTAGACATGTGGTATGTTTGATTCCGACATCCGAGGAGGAAGTTGTGATGTTCGGAAGGTCGAGGGTATTATCGTAATTTTGGTAAAATAGGGGGAAAAGTTGACTTTTTGTATAATCGAGTTTTGGTAGGTTGACCTAGGATGGCTAGATAGTTCTTGTCGTCCTGAGTTCGATGACAGGCGGCACGTGTTCATCGGACTTACGAGGCGAGAGTTACGGGTCTAGGAAGTTTCGATAAAACCGTAAAAATGTGTTAAACAGAAGGGTATTTTAGTCTTTTTGGGTTTATGGGGATTTGTGCAGAGAGAAAGGAATGGACGGCTGGGGTTTAACCAAGTGGGATAAAGATTGAACGGATGGTGACACATGGCAAAGGGCTAGAGGATTCTGGTGGAATCCTGTGTGTTCACAGCCCAATTAGTTGGGTGGAACCGTGCATACCCGTGTTTGTTCTTCGACAAACACAGAGAAACAGAGTGTGAGAATTGAGGAGAATTGATCGATCTGGGTGCAAGGGTGAGTGATTAGCGAGTTGTGAGAGTGACAGTGAGGCAGGGCGGAGCTGGTGGTCGTGATTTGGCGGTGCAATCGTGCACGGCGGAGCTGCACTCGAAGGTGAGATTCCTGTGCTCTGTTTTCCCGTGGAAATTCAATTTGAAAGTCGTGAGTCTAGGTTTGGAGTCGAAGTGATTGGAGGTCAGGGTTATGTTCAGGGAGGTCCTAGGAATGATTTGTGGTGGTCGCCGTGACGGGGGTGTCCACGGCGGAGCTCAGTCGCAGAGGGGTGCTCTGTTGCTCTGTTTCGGCCGTGAGCTTCGAACTCAAAGTCGACGAGTTTGGGGCTGAGTCGAAGGTAAAGGAGGTGTGGTCTAGGTTCAGTGAAGCCTTAGGGATCGTCTGGTGTTGCCACCGTGACGGGAGGTGACCGGAGTAGCCGGATCGTGAAACAGGGGTCTGAGGGCCGTCTGGTTCAAGCTTCAGTCGTGAAGCTGGGAGTTGAATCGAACCAGGAGAGTGAGGGGAATGGATTCGTGGGGTCTGGACGAAGCTGTAGGAGAAGAGAGGGAGTGACTTGGTGGCCGGACGGCAGAGAATGCCTCTCGCCGGTTCAGCCTGCGACGGCCTGTTCAGCACAGGTTGAAGGTGGTACTGTAGCTGGCGCGTGGGGCCACGCGCAGCCACTTTGGGCGGCGCGTGGGGGCGCGTGCGGCGGCGTATGGAGGAACGATCAACTTGACTTTTGGTCTAGGAGTTGTGTTGAGTTCAATGGAGTTGGTTTCGAGTCAATCGGAAGTCGTTTGAGTGTAGTTCCGCGAGGGTGAAGGTTTAGGGTCCCGGGGTTCTAGGTCTTCGGTTCGGGGATTTTTGAGGAAATTTAGGAGAATGTTTGTAGACGTATTAGTGACGTAATTTGACGGTGTTTGACAGGATCGGGATTACCCGAGGAAGCCGAGGAACGGGCTGGACGTTCGGGACGCGAGTAGGGCTCAGTACTGTGAGTGGACCCCTTTCTTTAAACTCGAGCATGCATAACTGTTTTCTATAACTGTTTTATGGTTTGATTATATATGTTTTGGTTGGTTTTACATTATTACACGTTTTACGAGGAATAGTTGGTTTCTGAAATTGATGCTATGGTTTTGGGATTCCAAATGTTAAGTGGTTTTCAATGATTATAAAGGGATTTTGGAACGTGATTATAAAGTGGATTCCGGATTTGGGTTCGGAATGACGGTTCTGGCTGCCGGAAGGGCATCGGACCAGTGATTTCGGATTCGGGTTTGGATGTGGATTGGTGAATGGTTTTCAAATGATTTTGGGATTGGATTTGCTGGATCTGGATATTGGGTTTAAAGACCCGGATATATGTGACGGGGGACCGGCCGGATTGGGTTTAAAGACCCGGATTGAGTTTAAAGACTCGGGAGTTTAAAGACTCGGATATATTGATTTCCCCCGTAGGCCTTTGAGTTTAAAGACTCGGGAGTTTAAAGACTCGGATATGATTAAGGCCTGGATTGAGTTTAAAGACTCGGGAGTTTAAAGACTCGGATAGGTCCAGCAGGTTCGATCGGGAAATGAGGATTTGATACGGTTTTTGATACTCATGCTATGGTTTCTTAAGATATTTTATAGTGTTTCTGTTTCTTATGATGTTTTATAACGATTATTTTATAACTGTGTTCATAACTGTTGGTTATGCATGTGGTTTCAAAACAGAGGGTTAAACTCGGTTTTCTTATAAAATGGTTTTGAACTTTTTGTACTTTCTGATCCACTCACACTTTTGTTTTAAATTGCCCTCCAGGTTGTGGAGCTAGCGCGGGGTCTTGACGTCGAGGCAGTGTCCAAGGCATAGAAGTGACGTGAGGGATCCTAGAAGAGTTTAAAGGCTTCTGTGTGCGTGTACTTTATTAGTTTTTATTTTCCTTGTAATTTAGTGCTATACTCTGTAAACGATAAGGTTGGGATATTTTGTATTTACTCCTGCGTCTGACTGGGTTCGAGTGAGTTTTACTTGAGTTTTGTGTCGGGGAGTCAGACGGGAGCGGGATTTACCTCGGGTTTCGGGGTGAAACCGGGGTGGGTCCTGACAATTGGTATCAGAGCATAGGTTGTCGGGTTTGTGGGGTTTGTTAGTCTGTGCGGTTGTGTTTTAGTTTCTTAACTACTTCTATGCCTCTTTCAGCGTGCGGTTGACGATGCCTCCGAGACGTAGACCCTCTCCACAACCTGAAGAAGTAGCCAGAGAAACGGAGAGTGCCACGATTGAGCGAGCCCAGCGGCTCGGGGCTACTACGTTTAGTGGTGGGGCTGATCCTGAGGAAGCCCAGAGGTGGATTACCCGACTTGAGCGGATTTTTGCGGTGATGCATTGTCCGCCGGAGGAGCGAGTGTTGCTGGCTACCTTTTTACTAGATGGTGCAGCTTATGAGTGGTGGTATACTCTTGAGTTGTCCGGTTGGGATGTCCATAGTGTGACCTGGGAGACGTTCAGGGAACGGTTTCTGGAGCAGTATTATCCTCGTTCTTTCCGGGATGCCAAGGAGGCGGAGTTTCTGCAGCTCCAGCAGGGGAATATGACCGTGGCAGAGTATGAACGGAAGTTCCAGATGTTGTCTCGGTTTGCTCCTGCTTTTGTGGCCACTGAAGCCGAGAAGTGCCGAAGGTTTGAGCTGGGTTTGCGCGGTGAGATTCGAGCCGTAGTGACGGCTGGATCTTTTGCTACCCTCCGAGACTTGTCGGATGCTGCGGTGCGAGTTGAGGCTAGTTTGCCGGTGCGACGCCGGGAACCATCGATTCCTGGAGCTTCGAGCCAGCGGACACCGAAAAGAGGTAATTTCGGTGGATCGTCCTCGTCGGGCGATGATCGTTTTGGTAGGCCTGGCAGTTTCCAGAGTTCAGGATTTTGGGGTTACCGAGCACCGCCGACTCCGCAAGCGAGTGCGACGTCGGTAGCGTCTACGGGGAGACCGAGCAGTGGACCAGGCTGGAATGTGTGTTTCTACTGTGGGGAGCGAGGTCATTTCCGACGTGAGTGTCCACTGTTGCCACAGGAAGGTGGTGTAGGCAGAGGAGTAGCGGAGTCCGGACAGAGTACAGCGTCAGGGACAGCGGGCACTAGAGGAGGTGGTGGCACAGCCACGAGTAGTTCGAGGGGACGTGGTAGAGCGTCGGGATCTCAGGCCCGGGTGTTATCGATGACTCAGCAGGAGGATCAGTCGATACCAGATGTGGGGACAGGTACTTGTTTCACTTTTGGTTGTTCTGTTGGTTTGGTTGTTGGATTTCGGGGTAGAGTCTAGGAGTTTTCCTAGAGGACTTGGAGTGTACAGTAAGTTCCGTAGCAGGTTGACGGGAAGTAGAGGAAAGGAGTGACTATAACTGATCGATCTGAGACTATTGAAGAAGAGAACCCACAAGCTAGTGTTTGCCTTTAGGACTTTGTAGCTTTCTTCTGATAGTGGTCGATTGTTGGGTTAGTAGTCGAGTTGGTTCGGGCAGGTAGGGTGGTTGTATACGAGGATGTACTCTATGACTTCTGTCGGGTATTGTGAAATGAGGTATTTTATAATACCTTTGTTTTCTGTTCATAGAGTTTCCCTTGCGTACACCATGCAGTTATTACATAGCTAGGGTTGGCTGTGGTAACAGCAGTTGGGGATGGAGTGAAATACCCAAGGTGGAGATGATAGACAGGAAACTCAGGAGAGGTTGTTCCTTACCGGGTAGGAGACCCTAGGTGTTGGGAACTAGCTGTGGAATTTCGGGGTCGAAATTCTTTTTAGGTGGGTAGATTGTAACAACCCGTCCCGAGAATTGGGATTAGTAGAGTGATTAAGGTGTGATTAGTAAGGTTAATCAGGGGTTAGTTGGTCCCGATGGGGTCACTAGTGGAGAATGACGATTTTGCCCCTGTTTCGGGCAAAAATGTTGACTTTTATTTCGGGTGGTCAATTGGGGATTGACCAGTGACCAGGACGTAGTTTAGGACGTCATGAACCCGTAGACATGTGGTATGTTTGATTCCGACATCCGAGGAGGAAGTTGTGATGTTCGGAAGGTCGAGGGTATTATCGTAATTTTGGTAAAATAGGGGGAAAAGTTGACTTTTTGTATAATCGAGTTTTGGTAGGTTGACCTAGGATGGCTAGATAGTTCTTGTCGTCCTGAGTTCGATGACAGGCGGCACGTGTTCATCGGACTTATGAGGCGAGAGTTACGGGTCTAGGAAGTTTCGATAAAACCGTAAAAATGTGTTAAACAGAAGGGTATTTTAGTCTTTTTGGGTTTATGGGGATTTGTGCAGAGAGAAAGGAATGGACGGCTGGGGTTTAACCAAGTGGGATAAAGATTGAACGGATGGTGACACATGGCAAAGGGCTAGAGGATTCTGGTGGAATCCTGTGTGTTCACAGCCCAATTAGTTGGGTGGAACCGTGCATACCCGTGTTTGTTCTTCGACAAACACAGAGAAACAGAGTGTGAGAATTGAGGAGAATTGATCGATCTGGGTGCAAGGGTGAGTGATTAGCGAGTTGTGAGAGTGACAGTGAGGCAGGGCGGAGCTGGTGGTCGTGATTTGGCGGTGCAATCGTGCACGGCGGAGCTGCACTCGAAGGTGAGATTCCTGTGCTCTGTTTTCCCGTGGAAATTCAATTTGAAAGTCGTGAGTCTAGGTTTGGAGTCGAAGTGATTGGAGGTCAGGGTTATGTTCAGGGAGGTCCTAGGAATGATTTGTGGTGGTCGCCGTGACGGGGGTGTCCACGGCGGAGCTCAGTCGCAGAGGGGTGCTCTGTTGCTCTGTTTCGGCCGTGAGCTTCGAACTCAAAGTCGACGAGTTTGGGGCTGAGTCGAAGGTAAAGGAGGTGTGGTCTAGGTTCAGTGAAGCCTTAGGGATCGTCTGGTGTTGCCACCGTGACGGGAGGTGACCGGAGTAGCCGGATCGTGAAACAGGGGTCTGAGGGCCGTCTGGTTCAAGCTTCAGTCGTGAAGCTGGGAGTTGAATCGAACCAGGAGAGTGAGGGGAATGGATTCGTGGGGTCTGGACGAAGCTGTAGGAGAAGAGAGGGAGTGACTTGGTGGCCGGACGGCAGAGAATGCCTCTCGCCGGTTCAGCCTGCGACGGCCTGTTCAGCACAGGTTGAAGGTGGTACTGTAGCTGGCGCGTGGGGCCACGCGCAGCCACTTTGGGCGGCGCGTGGGGGCGCGTGCGGCGGCGTATGGAGGAACGATCAACTTGACTTTTGGTCTAGGAGTTGTGTTGAGTTCAATGGAGTTGGTTTCGAGTCAATCGGAAGTCGTTTGAGTGTAGTTCCGCGAGGGTGAAGGTTTAGGGTCCCGGGGTTCTAGGTCTTCGGTTCGGGGATTTTTGAGGAAATTTAGGAGAATGTTTGTAGACGTATTAGTGACGTAATTTGACGGTGTTTGACAGGATCGGGATTACCCGAGGAAGCCGAGGAACGGGCTGGACGTTCGGGACGCGAGTAGGGCTCAGTACTGTGAGTGGACCCCTTTCTTTAAACTCGAGCATGCATAACTGTTTTCTATAACTGTTTTATGGTTTGATTATATATGTTTTGGTTGGTTTTACATTATTACACGTTTTACGAGGAATAGTTGGTTTCTGAAATTGATGCTATGGTTTTGGGATTCCAAATGTTAAGTGGTTTTCAATGATTATAAAGGGATTTTGGAACGTGATTATAAAGTGGATTCCGGATTTGGGTTCGGAATGACGGTTCTGGCTGCCGGAAGGGCATCGGACCAGTGATTTCGGATTCGGGTTTGGATGTGGATTGGTGAATGGTTTTCAAATGATTTTGGGATTGGATTTGCTGGATCTGGATATTGGGTTTAAAGACCCGGATATATGTGACGGGGGACCGGCCGGATTGGGTTTAAAGACCCGGATTGAGTTTAAAGACTCGGGAGTTTAAAGACTCGGATATATTGATTTCCCCCGTAGGCCTTTGAGTTTAAAGACTCGGGAGTTTAAAGACTCGGATATGATTAAGGCCTGGATTGAGTTTAAAGACTCGGGAGTTTAAAGACTCGGATAGGTAATGCAGGTTCGATCGGGAAATGAGGATTTGATACGGTTTTTGATACTCATGCTATGGTTTCTTAAGATATTTTATAGTGTTTCTGTTTCTTATGATGTTTTATAACGATTATTTTATAACTGTGTTCATAACTGTTGGTTATGCATGTGGTTTCAAAACAGAGGGTTAAACTCGGTTTTCTTATAAAATGGTTTTGAACTTTTTGTACTTTCTGATCCACTCACACTTTTGTTTTAAATTGCCCTCCAGGTTGTGGAGCTAGCGCGGGGTCTTGACGTCGAGGCAGTGTCCAAGGCATAGAAGTGACGTGAGGGATCCTAGAAGAGTTTAAAGGCTTCTGTGTGCGTGTACTTTATTAGTTTTTATTTTCCTTGTAATTTAGTGCTATACTCTGTAAACGATAAGGTTGGGATATTTTGTATTTACTCCTGCGTCTGACTGGGTTCGAGTGAGTTTTACTTGAGTTTTGTGTCGGGGAGTCAGACGGGAGCGGGATTTACCTCGGGTTTCGGGGTGAAACCGGGGTGGGTCCTGACAATTGGTATCAGAGCATAGGTTGTCGGGTTTGTGGGGTTTGTTAGTCTGTGCGGTTGTGTTTTAGTTTCTTAACTACTTCTATGCCTCTTTCAGCGTGCGGTTGACGATGCCTCCGAGACGTAGACCCTCTCCACAACCTGAAGAAGTAGCCAGAGAAACGGAGAGTGCCACGATTGAGCGAGCCCAGCGGCTCGGGGCTACTACGTTTAGTGGTGGGGCTGATCCTGAGGAAGCCCAGAGGTGGATTACCCGACTTGAGCGGATTTTTGCGGTGATGCATTGTCCGCCGGAGGAGCGAGTGTTGCTGGCTACCTTTTTACTAGATGGTGCAGCTTATGAGTGGTGGTATACTCTTGAGTTGTCCGGTTGGGATGTCCATAGTGTGACCTGGGAGACGTTCAGGGAACGGTTTCTGGAGCAGTATTATCCTCGTTCTTTCCGGGATGCCAAGGAGGCGGAGTTTCTGCAGCTCCAGCAGGGGAATATGACCGTGGCAGAGTATGAACGGAAGTTCCAGATGTTGTCTCGGTTTGCTCCTGCTTTTGTGGCCACTGAAGCCGAGAAGTGCCGAAGGTTTGAGCTGGGTTTGCGCGGTGAGATTCGAGCCGTAGTGACGGCTGGATCTTTTGCTACCCTCCGAGACTTGTCGGATGCTGCGGTGCGAGTTGAGGCTAGTTTGCCGGTGCGACGCCGGGAACCATCGATTCCTGGAGCTTCGAGCCAGCGGACACCGAAAAGAGGTAATTTCGGTGGATCGTCCTCGTCGGGCGATGATCGTTTTGGTAGGCCTGGCAGTTTCCAGAGTTCAGGATTTTGGGGTTACCGAGCACCGCCGACTCCGCAAGCGAGTGCGACGTCGGTAGCGTCTACGGGGAGACCGAGCAGTGGACCAGGCTGGAATGTGTGTTTCTACTGTGGGGAGCGAGGTCATTTCCGACGTGAGTGTCCACTGTTGCCACAGGAAGGTGGTGTAGGCAGAGGAGTAGCGGAGTCCGGACAGAGTACAGCGTCAGGGACAACGGGCACTAGAGGAGGTGGTGGCACAGCCACGAGTAGTTCGAGGGGACGTGGTAGAGCGTCGGGATCTCAGGCCCGGGTGTTATCGATGACTCAGCAGGAGGATCAGTCGATACCAGATGTGGGGACAGGTACTTGTTTCACTTTTGGTTGTTCTGTTGGTTTGGTTGTTGGATTTCGGGGTAGAGTCTAGGAGTTTTCCTAGAGGACTTGGAGTGTACAGTAAGTTCCGTAGCAGGTTGACGGGAAGTAGAGGAAAGGAGTGACTATAACTGATCGATCTGAGACTATTGAAGAAGAGAACCCACAAGCTAGTGTTTGCCTTTAGGACTTTGTAGCTTTCTTCTGATAGTGGTCGATTGTTGGGTTAGTAGTCGAGTTGGTTCGGGCAGGTAGGGTGGTTGTATACGAGGATGTACTCTATGACTTCTGTCGGGTATTATGAAATGAGGTATTTTATAATACCTTTGTTTTCTGTTCATAGAGTTTCCCTTGCGTACACCATGCAGTTATTACATAGCTAGGGTTGGCTGTGGTAACAGCAGTTGGGGATGGAGTGAAATACCCAAGGTGGAGATGATAGACAGGAAACTCAGGAGAGGTTGTTCCTTACCGGGTAGGAGACCCTAGGTGTTGGGAACTAGCTGTGGAATTTCGGGGTCGAAATTCTTTTTAGGTGGGTAGATTGTAACAACCCGTCCCGAGAATTGGGATTAGTAGAGTGATTAAGGTGTGATTAGTAAGGTTAATCAGGGGTTAGTTGGTCCCGATGGGGTCACTAGTGGAGAATGACGATTTTGCCCCTGTTTCGGGCAAAAATGTTGACTTTTATTTCGGGTGGTCAATTGGGGATTGACCAGTGACCAGGACGTAGTTTAGGACGTCATGAACCCGTAGACATGTGGTATGTTTGATTCCGACATCCGAGGAGGAAGTTGTGATGTTCGGAAGGTCGAGGGTATTATCGTAATTTTGGTAAAATAGGGGGAAAAGTTGACTTTTTGTATAATCGAGTTTTGGTAGGTTGACCTAGGATGGCTAGATAGTTCTTGTCGTCCTGAGTTCGATGACAGGCGGCACGTGTTCATCGGACTTACGAGGCGAGAGTTACGGGTCTAGGAAGTTTCGATAAAACCGTAAAAATGTGTTAAACAGAAGGGTATTTTAGTCTTTTTGGGTTTATGGGGATTTGTGCAGAGAGAAAGGAATGGACGGCTGGGGTTTAACCAAGTGGGATAAAGATTGAACGGATGGTGACACATGGCAAAGGGCTAGAGGATTCTGGTGGAATCCTGTGTGTTCACAGCCCAATTAGTTGGGTGGAACCGTGCATACCCGTGTTTGTTCTTCGACAAACACAGAGAAACAGAGTGTGAGAATTGAGGAGAATTGATCGATCTGGGTGCAAGGGTGAGTGATTAGCGAGTTGTGAGAGTGACAGTGAGGCAGGGCGGAGCTGGTGGTCGTGATTTGGCGGTGCAATCGTGCACGGCGGAGCTGCACTCGAAGGTGAGATTCCTGTGCTCTGTTTTCCCGTGGAAATTCAATTTGAAAGTCGTGAGTCTAGGTTTGGAGTCGAAGTGATTGGAGGTCAGGGTTATGTTCAGGGAGGTCCTAGGAATGATTTGTGGTGGTCGCCGTGACGGGGGTGTCCACGGCGGAGCTCAGTCGCAGAGGGGTGCTCTGTTGCTCTGTTTCGGCCGTGAGCTTCGAACTCAAAGTCGACGAGTTTGGGGCTGAGTCGAAGGTAAAGGAGGTGTGGTCTAGGTTCAGTGAAGCCTTAGGGATCGTCTGGTGTTGCCACCGTGACGGGAGGTGACCGGAGTAGCCGGATCGTGAAACAGGGGTCTGAGGGCCGTCTGGTTCAAGCTTCAGTCGTGAAGCTGGGAGTTGAATCGAACCAGGAGAGTGAGGGGAATGGATTCGTGGGGTCTGGACGAAGCTGTAGGAGAAGAGAGGGAGTGACTTGGTGGCCGGACGGCAGAGAATGCCTCTCGCCGGTTCAGCCTGCGACGGCCTGTTCAGCACAGGTTGAAGGTGGTACTGTAGCTGGCGCGTGGGGCCACGCGCAGCCACTTTGGGCGGCGCGTGGGGGCGCGTGCGGCGGCGTATGGAGGAACGATCAACTTGACTTTTGGTCTAGGAGTTGTGTTGAGTTCAATGGAGTTGGTTTCGAGTCAATCGGAAGTCGTTTGAGTGTAGTTCCGCGAGGGTGAAGGTTTAGGGTCCCGGGGTTCTAGGTCTTCGGTTCGGGGATTTTTGAGGAAATTTAGGAGAATGTTTGTAGACGTATTAGTGACGTAATTTGACGGTGTTTGACAGGATCGGGATTACCCGAGGAAGCCGAGGAACGGGCTGGACGTTCGGGACGCGAGTAGGGCTCAGTACTGTGAGTGGACCCCTTTCTTTAAACTCGAGCATGCATAACTGTTTTCTATAACTGTTTTATGGTTTGATTATATATGTTTTGGTTGGTTTTACATTATTACACGTTTTACGAGGAATAGTTGGTTTCTGAAATTGATGCTATGGTTTTGGGATTCCAAATGTTAAGTGGTTTTCAATGATTATAAAGGGATTTTGGAACGTGATTATAAAGTGGATTCCGGATTTGGGTTCGGAATGACGGTTCTGGCTGCCGGAAGGGCATCGGACCAGTGATTTCGGATTCGGGTTTGGATGTGGATTGGTGAATGGTTTTCAAATGATTTTGGGATTGGATTTGCTGGATCTGGATATTGGGTTTAAAGACCCGGATATATGTGACGGGGGACCGGCCGGATTGGGTTTAAAGACCCGGATTGAGTTTAAAGACTCGGGAGTTTAAAGACTCGGATATATTGATTTCCCCCGTAGGCCTTTGAGTTTAAAGACTCGGGAGTTTAAAGACTCGGATATGATTAAGGCCTGGATTGAGTTTAAAGACTCGGGAGTTTAAAGACTCGGATAGGTCCAGCAGGTTCGATCGGGAAATGAGGATTTGATACGGTTTTTGATACTCATGCTATGGTTTCTTAAGATATTTTATAGTGTTTCTGTTTCTTATGATGTTTTATAACGATTATTTTATAACTGTGTTCATAACTGTTGGTTATGCATGTGGTTTCAAAACAGAGGGTTAAACTCGGTTTTCTTATAAAATGGTTTTGAACTTTTTGTACTTTCTGATCCACTCACACTTTTGTTTTAAATTGCCCTCCAGGTTGTGGAGCTAGCGCGGGGTCTTGACGTCGAGGCAGTGTCCAAGGCATAGAAGTGACGTGAGGGATCCTAGAAGAGTTTAAAGGCTTCTGTGTGCGTGTACTTTATTAGTTTTTATTTTCCTTGTAATTTAGTGCTATACTCTGTAAACGATAAGGTTGGGATATTTTGTATTTACTCCTGCGTCTGACTGGGTTCGAGTGAGTTTTACTTGAGTTTTGTGTCGGGGAGTCAGACGGGAGCGGGATTTACCTCGGGTTTCGGGGTGAAACCGGGGTGGGTCCTGACAATTGGTATCAGAGCATAGGTTGTCGGGTTTGTGGGGTTTGTTAGTCTGTGCGGTTGTGTTTTAGTTTCTTAACTACTTCTATGCCTCTTTCAGCGTGCGGTTGACGATGCCTCCGAGACGTAGACCCTCTCCACAACCTGAAGAAGTAGCCAGAGAAACGGAGAGTGCCACGATTGAGCGAGCCCAGCGGCTCGGGGCTACTACGTTTAGTGGTGGGGCTGATCCTGAGGAAGCCCAGAGGTGGATTACCCGACTTGAGCGGATTTTTGCGGTGATGCATTGTCCGCCGGAGGAGCGAGTGTTGCTGGCTACCTTTTTACTAGATGGTGCAGCTTATGAGTGGTGGTATACTCTTGAGTTGTCCGGTTGGGATGTCCATAGTGTGACCTGGGAGACGTTCAGGGAACGGTTTCTGGAGCAGTATTATCCTCGTTCTTTCCGGGATGCCAAGGAGGCGGAGTTTCTGCAGCTCCAGCAGGGGAATATGACCGTGGCAGAGTATGAACGGAAGTTCCAGATGTTGTCTCGGTTTGCTCCTGCTTTTGTGGCCACTGAAGCCGAGAAGTGCCGAAGGTTTGAGCTGGGTTTGCGCGGTGAGATTCGAGCCGTAGTGACGGCTGGATCTTTTGCTACCCTCCGAGACTTGTCGGATGCTGCGGTGCGAGTTGAGGCTAGTTTGCCGGTGCGACGCCGGGAACCATCGATTCCTGGAGCTTCGAGCCAGCGGACACCGAAAAGAGGTAATTTCGGTGGATCGTCCTCGTCGGGCGATGATCGTTTTGGTAGGCCTGGCAGTTTCCAGAGTTCAGGATTTTGGGGTTACCGAGCACCGCCGACTCCGCAAGCGAGTGCGACGTCGGTAGCGTCTACGGGGAGACCGAGCAGTGGACCAGGCTGGAATGTGTGTTTCTACTGTGGGGAGCGAGGTCATTTCCGACGTGAGTGTCCACTGTTGCCACAGGAAGGTGGTGTAGGCAGAGGAGTAGCGGAGTCCGGACAGAGTACAGCGTCAGGGACAGCGGGCACTAGAGGAGGTGGTGGCACAGCCACGAGTAGTTCGAGGGGACGTGGTAGAGCGTCGGGATCTCAGGCCCGGGTGTTATCGATGACTCAGCAGGAGGATCAGTCGATACCAGATGTGGGGACAGGTACTTGTTTCACTTTTGGTTGTTCTGTTGGTTTGGTTGTTGGATTTCGGGGTAGAGTCTAGGAGTTTTCCTAGAGGACTTGGAGTGTACAGTAAGTTCCGTAGCAGGTTGACGGGAAGTAGAGGAAAGGAGTGACTATAACTGATCGATCTGAGACTATTGAAGAAGAGAACCCACAAGCTAGTGTTTGCCTTTAGGACTTTGTAGCTTTCTTCTGATAGTGGTCGATTGTTGGGTTAGTAGTCGAGTTGGTTCGGGCAGGTAGGGTGGTTGTATACGAGGATGTACTCTATGACTTCTGTCGGGTATTGTGAAATGAGGTATTTTATAATACCTTTGTTTTCTGTTCATAGAGTTTCCCTTGCGTACACCATGCAGTTATTACATAGCTAGGGTTGGCTGTGGTAACAGCAGTTGGGGATGGAGTGAAATACCCAAGGTGGAGATGATAGACAGGAAACTCAGGAGAGGTTGTTCCTTACCGGGTAGGAGACCCTAGGTGTTGGGAACTAGCTGTGGAATTTCGGGGTCGAAATTCTTTTTAGGTGGGTAGATTGTAACAACCCGTCCCGAGAATTGGGATTAGTAGAGTGATTAAGGTGTGATTAGTAAGGTTAATCAGGGGTTAGTTGGTCCCGATGGGGTCACTAGTGGAGAATGACGATTTTGCCCCTGTTTCGGGCAAAAATGTTGACTTTTATTTCGGGTGGTCAATTGGGGAATGACCAGTGACCAGGACGTAGTTTAGGACGTCATGAACCCGTAGACATGTGGTATGTTTGATTCCGACATCCGAGGAGGAAGTTGTGATGTTCGGAAGGTCGAGGGTATTATCGTAATTTTGGTAAAATAGGGGGAAAAGTTGACTTTTTGTATAATCGAGTTTTGGTAGGTTGACCTAGGATGGCTAGATAGTTCTTGTCGTCCTGAGTTCGATGACAGGCGGCACGTGTTCATCGGACTTACGAGGCGAGAGTTACGGGTCTAGGAAGTTTCGGTAAAACCGTAAAGATGTGTTAAACAGAAGGGTATTTTAGTCTTTTTGGGTTTATGGGGATTTGTGCAGAGAGAAAGGAATGGACGGCTGGGGTTTAACCAAGTGGGATAAAGATTGAACGGATGGTGACACATGGCAAAGGGCTAGAGGATTCTGGTGGAATCCTGTGTGTTCACAGCCCAATTAGTTGGGTGGAACCGTGCATACCCGTGTTTGTTCTTCGACAAACACAGAGAAACAGAGTGTGAGAATTGAGGAGAATTGATCGATCTGGGTGCAAGGGTGAGTGATTAGCGATTGTGAGAGTGACAGTGAGGCAGGGCGGAGCTGGTGGTCGTGATTTGGCGGTGCAATCGTGCACGGCGGAGCTGCACTCGAAGGTGAGATTCCTGTGCTCTGTTTTCCCGTGGAAATTCAATTTGAAAGTCGTGAGTCTAGGTTTAGAGTCGAAGTGATTGGAGGTCAGGGTTATGTTCAGGGAGGTCCTAGGAATGATTTGTGGTGGTCGCCGTGACGGGGGTGTCCACGGCGGAGCTCAGTCGCAGAGGGGTGCTCTGTTGCTCTGTTTCGGCCGTGAGCTTCGAACTCAAAGTCGACGAGTTTGGGGCTGAGTCGAAGGTAAAGGAGGTGTGGTCTAGGTTCAGTGAAGCCTTAGGGATCTTCTGGTGTTGCCACCGTGACGGGAGGTGACCGGAGTAGCCGGATCGTGAAACAGGGGTCTGAGGGCCGTCTGGTTCAAGCTTCAGTCGTGAAGGTGGGAGTTGAATCGAACCAGGAGAGTGAGGGGAATGGATTCGTGGGGTCTGGACGAAGCTGTAGGAGAAGAGAGGGAGTGACTTGGTGGCCGGACGGCAGAGAATGCCTCTCGCCGGTTCAGCCTGCGACGGCCTGTTCAGCACAGGTTGAAGGTGGTACTGTAGCTGGCGCGTGGGGCCACGCGCAGCCACTTTGGGCGGCGCGTGGGGCCACGCGCAGCCACTTTGGGCGGCGCGTGGGGGCACGTGCGGCGGCGTATGGAGGAACGATCAACTTGACTTTTGGTCTAGGAGTTGTGTTGAGTTCAATGGAGTTGGTTTCGAGTCAATCGGAAGTCGTTTGAGTGTAGTTCCGCGAGGGTGAAGGTTTAGGGTCCCGGGGTTCTAGGTCTTCGGTTCGGGGATTTTTGAGGAAATTTAGGAGAATGTTTGTAGACGTATTAGTGACGTAATTTGACGGTGTTTGACAGGATCGGGATTACCCGAGGAAGCCGAGGAACGGGCTGGACGTTCGGGACGCGAGTAGGGCTCAGTACTGTGAGTGGACCCCTTTCTTTAAACTCGAGCATGCATAACTGTTTTCTATAACTGTTTTATGGTTTGATTATATATGTTTTGGTTGGTTTTACATTATTACACGTTTTACGAGGAATAGTTGGTTTCTGAAATTGATGCTATGGTTTTGGGATTCCAAATGTTAAGTGGTTTTCAATGATTATAAAGGGATTTTGGAACGTGATTATAAAGTGGATTCCGGATTTGGGTTCGGAATGACGGTTCTGGCTGCCGGAAGGGCATCGGACCAGTGATTTCGGATTCGGGTTTGGATGTGGATTGGTGAATGGTTTTCAAATGATTTTGGGATTGGATTTGCTGGATCTGGATATTGGGTTTAAAGACCCGGATATATGTGACGGGGGACCGGCCGGATTGGGTTTAAAGACCCGGATTGAGTTTAAAGACTCGGGAGTTTAAAGACTCGGATATATTGATTTCCCCCGTAGGCCTTTGAGTTTAAAGACTCGGGAGTTTAAAGACTCGGATATGATTAAGGCCTGGATTGAGTTTAAAGACTCGGGAGTTTAAAGACTCGGATAGGTCCAGCAGGTTCGATCGGGAAATGAGGATTTGATACGGTTTTTGATACTCATGCTATGGTTTCTTAAGATATTTTATAGTGTTTCTGTTTCTTATGATGTTTTATAACGATTATTTTATAACTGTGTTCATAACTGTTGGTTATGCATGTGGTTTCAAAACAGAGGGTTAAACTCGGTTTTCTTATAAAATGGTTTTGAACTTTTTGTACTTTCTGATCCACTCACACTTTTGTTTTAAATTGCCCTCCAGGTTGTGGAGCTAGCGCGGGGTCTTGACGTCGAGGCAGTGTCCAAGGCATAGAAGTGACGTGAGGGATCCTAGAAGAGTTTAAAGGCTTCTGTGTGCGTGTACTTTATTAGTTTTTATTTTCCTTGTAATTTAGTGCTATACTCTGTAAACGATAAGGTTGGGATATTTTGTATTTACTCCTGCGTCTGACTGGGTTCGAGTGAGTTTTACTTGAGTTTTGTGTCGGGGAGTCAGACGGGAGCGGGATTTACCTCGGGTTTCGGGGTGAAACCGGGGTGGGTCCTGACAATTGGTATCAGAGCATAGGTTGTCGGGTTTGTGGGGTTTGTTAGTCTGTGCGGTTGTGTTTTAGTTTCTTAACTACTTCTATGCCTCTTTCAGCGTGCGGTTGACGATGCCTCCGAGACGTAGACCCTCTCCACAACCTGAAGAAGTAGCCAGAGAAACGGAGAGTGCCACGATTGAGCGAGCCCAGCGGCTCGGGGCTACTACGTTTAGTGGTGGGGCTGATCCTGAGGAAGCCCAGAGGTGGATTACCCGACTTGAGCGGATTTTTGCGGTGATGCATTGTCCGCCGGAGGAGCGAGTGTTGCTGGCTACCTTTTTACTAGATGGTGCAGCTTATGAGTGGTGGTATACTCTTGAGTTGTCCGGTTGGGATGTCCATAGTGTGACCTGGGAGACGTTCAGGGAACGGTTTCTGGAGCAGTATTATCCTCGTTCTTTCCGGGATGCCAAGGAGGCGGAGTTTCTGCAGCTCCAGCAGGGGAATATGACCGTGGCAGAGTATGAACGGAAGTTCCAGATGTTGTCTCGGTTTGCTCCTGCTTTTGTGGCCACTGAAGCCGAGAAGTGCCGAAGGTTTGAGCTGGGTTTGCGCGGTGAGATTCGAGCCGTAGTGACGGCTGGATCTTTTGCTACCCTCCGAGACTTGTCGGATGCTGCGGTGCGAGTTGAGGCTAGTTTGCCGGTGCGACGCCGGGAACCATCGATTCCTGGAGCTTCGAGCCAGCGGACACCGAAAAGAGGTAATTTCGGTGGATCGTCCTCGTCGGGCGATGATCGTTTTGGTAGGCCTGGCAGTTTCCAGAGTTCAGGATTTTGGGGTTACCGAGCACCGCCGACTCCGCAAGCGAGTGCGACGTCGGTAGCGTCTACGGGGAGACCGAGCAGTGGACCAGGCTGGAATGTGTGTTTCTACTGTGGGGAGCGAGGTCATTTCCGACGTGAGTGTCCACTGTTGCCACAGGAAGGTGGTGTAGGCAGAGGAGTAGCGGAGTCCGGACAGAGTACAGCGTCAGGGACAACGGGCACTAGAGGAGGTGGTGGCACAGCCACGAGTAGTTCGAGGGGACGTGGTAGAGCGTCGGGATCTCAGGCCCGGGTGTTATCGATGACTCAGCAGGAGGATCAGTCGATACCAGATGTGGGGACAGGTACTTGTTTCACTTTTGGTTGTTCTGTTGGTTTGGTTGTTGGATTTCGGGGTAGAGTCTAGGAGTTTTCCTAGAGGACTTGGAGTGTACAGTAAGTTCCGTAGCAGGTTGACGGGAAGTAGAGGAAAGGAGTGACTATAACTGATCGATCTGAGACTATTGAAGAAGAGAACCCACAAGCTAGTGTTTGCCTTTAGGACTTTGTAGCTTTCTTCTGATAGTGGTCGATTGTTGGGTTAGTAGTCGAGTTGGTTCGGGCAGGTAGGGTGGTTGTATACGAGGATGTACTCTATGACTTCTGTCGGGTATTGTGAAATGAGGTATTTTATAATACCTTTGTTTTCTGTTCATAGAGTTTCCCTTGCGTACACCATGCAGTTATTACATAGCTAGGGTTGGCTGTGGTAACAGCAGTTGGGGATGGAGTGAAATACCCAAGGTGGAGATGATAGACAGGAAACTCAGGAGAGGTTGTTCCTTACCGGGTAGGAGACCCTAGGTGTTGGGAACTAGCTGTGGAATTTCGGGGTCGAAATTCTTTTTAGGTGGGTAGATTGTAACAACCCGTCCCGAGAATTTGGATTAGTAGAGTGATTAAGGTGTGATTAGTAAGGTTAATCAGGGGTTAGTTGGTCCCGATGGGGTCACTAGTGGAGAATGACGATTTTGCCCCTGTTTCGGGCAAAAATGTTGACTTTTATTTCGGGTGGTCAATTGGGGATTGACCAGTGACCAGGACGTAGTTTAGGACGTCATGAACCCGTAGACATGTGGTATGTTTGATTCCGACATCCGAGGAGGAAGTTGTGATGTTCGGAAGGTCGAGGGTATTATCGTAATTTTGGTAAAATAGGGGGAAAAGTTGACTTTTTGTATAATCGAGTTTTGGTAGGTTGACCTAGGATGGCTAGATAGTTCTTGTCGTCCTGAGTTCGATGACAGGCGGCACGTGTTCATCGGACTTACGAGGCGAGAGTTACGGGTCTAGGAAGTTTCGGTAAAACCGTAAAGATGTGTTAAACAGAAGGGTATTTTAGTCTTTTTGGGTTTATGGGGATTTGTGCAGAGAGAAAGGAATGGACGGCTGGGGTTTAACCAAGTGGGATAAAGATTGAACGGATGGTGACACATGGCAAAGGGCTAGAGGATTCTGGTGGAATCCTGTGTGTTCACAGCCCAATTAGTTGGGTGGAACCGTGCATACCCGTGTTTGTTCTTCGACAAACACAGAGAAACAGAGTGTGAGAATTGAGGAGAATTGATCGATCTGGGTGCAAGGGTGAGTGATTAGCGATTGTGAGAGTGACAGTGAGGCAGGGCGGAGCTGGTGGTCGTGATTTGGCGGTGCAATCGTGCACGGCGGAGCTGCACTCGAAGGTGAGATTCCTGTGCTCTGTTTTCCCGTGGAAATTCAATTTGAAAGTCGTGAGTCTAGGTTTAGAGTCGAAGTGATTGGAGGTCAGGGTTATGTTCAGGGAGGTCCTAGGAATGATTTGTGGTGGTCGCCGTGACGGGGGTGTCCACGGCGGAGCTCAGTCGCAGAGGGGTGCTCTGTTGCTCTGTTTCGGCCGTGAGCTTCGAACTCAAAGTCGACGAGTTTGGGGCTGAGTCGAAGGTAAAGGAGGTGTGGTCTAGGTTCAGTGAAGCCTTAGGGATCTTCTGGTGTTGCCACCGTGACGGGAGGTGACCGGAGTAGCCGGATCGTGAAACAGGGGTCTGAGGGCCGTCTGGTTCAAGCTTCAGTCGTGAAGGTGGGAGTTGAATCGAACCAGGAGAGTGAGGGGAATGGATTCGTGGGGTCTGGACGAAGCTGTAGGAGAAGAGAGGGAGTGACTTGGTGGCCGGACGGCAGAGAATGCCTCTCGCCGGTTCAGCCTGCGACGGCCTGTTCAGCACAGGTTGAAGGTGGTACTGTAGCTGGCGCGTGGGGCCACGCGCAGCCACTTTGGGCGGCGCGTGGGGCCACGCGCAGCCACTTTGGGCGGCGCGTGGGGGCACGTGCGGCGGCGTATGGAGGAACGATCAACTTGACTTTTGGTCTAGGAGTTGTGTTGAGTTCAATGGAGTTGGTTTCGAGTCAATCGGAAGTCGTTTGAGTGTAGTTCCGCGAGGGTGAAGGTTTAGGGTCCCGGGGTTCTAGGTCTTCGGTTCGGGGATTTTTGAGGAAATTTAGGAGAATGTTTGTAGACGTATTAGTGACGTAATTTGACGGTGTTTGACAGGATCGGGATTACCCGAGGAAGCCGAGGAACGGGCTGGACGTTCGGGACGCGAGTAGGGCTCAGTACTGTGAGTGGACCCCTTTCTTTAAACTCGAGCATGCATAACTGTTTTCTATAACTGTTTTATGGTTTGATTATATATGTTTTGGTTGGTTTTACATTATTACACGTTTTACGAGGAATAGTTGGTTTCTGAAATTGATGCTATGGTTTTGGGATTCCAAATGTTAAGTGGTTTTCAATGATTATAAAGGGATTTTGGAACGTGATTATAAAGTGGATTCCGGATTTGGGTTCGGAATGACGGTTCTGGCTGCCGGAAGGGCATCGGACCAGTGATTTCGGATTCGGGTTTGGATGTGGATTGGTGAATGGTTTTCAAATGATTTTGGGATTGGATTTGCTGGATCTGGATATTGGGTTTAAAGACCCGGATATATGTGACGGGGGACCGGCCGGATTGGGTTTAAAGACCCGAATTGAGTTTAAAGACTCGGGAGTTTAAAGACTCGGATATATTGATTTCCCCCGTAGGCCTTTGAGTTTAAAGACTCGGGAGTTTAAAGACTCGGATATGATTAAGGCCTGGATTGAGTTTAAAGACTCGGGAGTTTAAAGACTCGGATAGGTCCAGCAGGTTCGATCGGGAAATGAGGATTTGATACGGTTTTTGATACTCATGCTATGGTTTCTTAAGATATTTTATAGTGTTTCTGTTTCTTATGATGTTTTATAACGATTATTTTATAACTGTGTTCATAACTGTTGGTTATGCATGTGGTTTCAAAACAGAGGGTTAAACTCGGTTTTCTTATAAAATGGTTTTGAACTTTTTGTACTTTCTGATCCACTCACACTTTTGTTTTAAATTGCCCTCCAGGTTGTGGAGCTAGCGCGGGGTCTTGACGTCGAGGCAGTGTCCAAGGCATAGAAGTGACGTGAGGGATCCTAGAAGAGTTTAAAGGCTTCTGTGTGCGTGTACTTTATTAGTTTTTATTTTCCTTGTAATTTAGTGCTATACTCTGTAAACGATAAGGTTGGGATATTTTGTATTTACTCCTGCGTCTGACTGGGTTCGAGTGAGTTTTACTTGAGTTTTGTGTCGGGGAGTCAGACGGGAGCGGGATTTACCTCGGGTTTCGGGGTGAAACCGGGGTGGGTCCTGACATACCCGGGGTCTCTTCGGGTCAATATCTATGACATCCCAGATGTCTGATGTCCCAGACGTCCAATCATAGCAATCCTGCTCCTAAGTCACTATACGGTCTGGTAGCTCCGTACAATGACCCCTCGCAGGCAATGCACCGTGACTTCCCCAGTGTCCTAGACACCTGGAAGAGACCATCACATATCCTCGTATCAAGATGGTTTATGGAAAAACAGTTTATCAATCATTTCAAACATCTCAAGGGCTCTGCCCGGAATTTCCATAAAACCATCACAAGTCCAAATATCTGATTTATCAAATCCCAAATCGTTTATTTAAATTCATTTAGGGTCCACGACCCTAAATCACATTTATAACCAACTGGGCCTCATGCCCGATTTCGTAAAGCAATTGGGCCCTCAGCCCAATTACGTAACTCAATTGGACTCCAAGTCCGAGGCTTCCAAAACAATTGGGCCTCATGCCCAAGTTTATCCTTCCATTTTCAAAACCTTTTCATGAAATCATATCCAAAACCATAAGTATGGAAAATCAGTGTAACACCGGAAAAACCTCGATTTACGTGCAAGCACGTAAATCGCCTCGAAATGCGTGAAACCATATAATTCACCAATATCCAAATCACACATCATATAATCACAATCATAATCAATATAAAACAGTTATGCATGCATAGAATTTATAAAATCAAAGTCCACTCACAGACCGTTCTACGATGCGCCTCAATACGCATGTCATAGGCCTTCACGGGTCTCGTCACTATCACAGGGACTTCCAAACCTGTCCAAATCACATTAGAAGGTCACTAACCTCTTCATTAACCTCCTATCAAAGTCTCGTAATTTTTAACTATTTTTAAGATCGATTTAAAACCTTCGGACGTCCCGAACAATATCGAAACGGTGTCCGATCGACACGAAACCAATCCCAAAATGTTTGTTACATCGAATAGATTAAAAGTCATGCTGGAAGTTTCCCCAAAACACCCCTCACGCGCGTGCCGTTTGAACCCCCTGCGCGTGAAACCCACGCGCCGGGTACTGTTCATCGTCAAGCTCTGGTGAACCAGGTTCACTGGTTCGAACCGGTTCAGCCGAACCGCTGAACCGACCCGGCTGGTTCTCAGTTATTCTGCGACTGTTTTCAGTGATTTTAATTCCCACAAGGTCGTCTAATTACCTAGGTTCGATTCCCAACTTCCAAATCAAAAAATGAGATTAAAACGTCACTTGTTGGAGGGAAAACAGTGACTGGTTTCTGCAACAGTCGTGCTTGCACGATCCCAGCCACCTCTCGTCTTGGTTTTGCACTCACTAGGTTCCTGGGACCTTCAGAAACAACTACTCATTATCAAAATTGAAAAAAAAAAAAACCATTAAACCTCACGCTGCCATTTTTTAACCGTAACATGTCCTATCGGGTTCTCACTCACCTTGCCGTCCTGAGCTCAGTCGTGGCCACCACCATGGTCCCCTTGACTTCAGGGGCTCCATCCAATCCTCCAGTGCGATCCATAGCCCACCAAAAACAATCTTTCAAATTTGAATTTTTTAGAACTCCTCTGTTTTTCTTTTCGCCGCCGTCGTCCTCCAAACTTCCACCGTCATTTCACTGTCCTCAGCCTCACACAGAGGTTTGATTGAGTTCTCCCGTGTCTCAGCGTCTCTACTTCTCACTCAGTCGAATTAATCACAAAATGGTGCTCTTCTTAAACACTCAGGAGAATAAACAAGGCTGCTCGGTTCTTCATGGTCCCAGGGCACGCCTGTGTAACGCCCCGAAAAATCCAAAAATTGTAAAATATTAAAATAATGTGAAAATGACGTTTTTACCCCTGGAAGGACATGGCTAAAAGTTGACTTTTTGTTTGGAATACTTTTGGCATATTTTTCGAGGACCGTTGTGTAGGTCTCGGAACGCTGAATCCGTAGACAGGTGGCACGTCGAAAACGGAGTTCGTATGAAAAAGTTATGGGTCTGGGAAGTTCAAGGGCAAAATGGTCATTTGTGCTGAAAGGGTAAAATGGTAATTATCTGTAAGGGTTTTAATTAAACGGTGAATAGGATTTCTATTAGATGATTCAAGTGCTGATTCAATTCACTTTAAGTCAGCTAATGACACCTGCCATGTTCAAAAGCTTATTAGTGGCACTTGGGTGCCTTTGTGTCCAATTAATTACATTAATTAATCTGTTGTATAATTATCATATGGTTTGTATTCGACTAAGAACAGAGAACACAAAACCCCTTCCTTGAATCAATTCTCAGTCAATCAAAGAACCAGTGCAGCAATTAAGTAAGTGATTAGGGTTAGTTTGGAGAGAAAAACCGAAACAGAAACCACGAAACTTCAAATCGAATGGGATTGGGAATACCCGAAACAACCATTGAAGGACATAAATTCGATTTTGATTTTTAAGACGATTTTCGATCGCAATTGAAGTGATATTAAGCTTTCTAGGAGCTAAACGTATCAGACCAAATCGATTGGGAAGGAAATTGGTGGAGAAATTGGGACGAACAGACCCTGCAACTGTTTCGGAAAATCGAGCTTGAGTTTAGTGACTTAGAGGTAATAACTTATGAAATTGATCTCGAATTCGTGTTTATAATAGTCCTATGATGCTTCTGGTATGAACAATTGAAGGAAACAGGTGATTTTTGGGATAGGACCCGAATCCAAACCCGACGGGTGTTCATCTTGAGTCGAGACGTTCTAAGGCTTATTTGATTAAATTGAACCTATAGACTTGTAAATTAGATTGAACTGACATTAATGAATGAAAGAACGGAAGAAATTGAGTTGGAATTGAAGGAAAGCGAGTCGGGTCTGATCGCGGGTTGCAGACCCGTTTATCAGAGAAACGGGCGAGGAAGGTGCACTATAGCAGGCACTGTTCACGGCGCGTGGCTGTACCGCGCAGCCGCTTGCGGCGACGCGTGAGCAAGGATGAAAATATCGATATCGACGGATATATCGCTCGCCGAATTTACGGATATCTCGCCCCAAATATCGATATCGATATCGATATCGTTTACGGTCAACAAAAATGACGGAAATTGGGTCCAAATGACGGAAATTTGGAATGAAACTTTGGCAAACACTTAAGTACCCAATAATGGTTATATAGGACTAATAAAAATTATAAAATGACTTTGATATGATAAATATATGATGAATCATATGATGGAATATAGATCTGCCGACCACTAAAGTATAAAATCTTAAAGATAAACTTAAATTAAAACATAATTTCATTGATAATATTGCATTAACAATATTGTACACATTTAACTTGATCAAAAACAAGTAGAGTGTCGACCAGCTTGAAAATTAGATTGGTCTTGAATCTCTTGATCTACCAAGACACAAAAGTTTTGCCAACTGATGCTATTTGACCAAAAGGAAATGTATTGTTGGACATAGTATTCGTATATCTCCTTTGAATGGCCTACTTTTCCTCCATAGATAGGGTAGTTCGGATTTACCCAACTAACTTCTCCATAATCTTCATGTGACATTTGAGGGAGATGGTTGTCTAACAGGGGGTGACGATATGGACCATAAGCATATGGATCATTTGAGTTGTTACTAGGATCGGTGCCTAAACTCATTGACTCAAAACTAATTGCCATGGAATCCTCAGAAGATGGGTTTCCATAACCTTCATATATGTTTCGTGTCCGAGTGTAATCTTTTCCGACACCACCGATTCCTACTCCTCCTTCTCTACACCCATGATCATAATCTTGTGTGGCATGAGTGAAATCCGCCTCTTCAGTAAATGGGCTCAAGGGTGCATATGTATCGGTTACATGTTCATTTCCCCCGTCATCATCCCCTCCGTCATCCTTGTCTTCATCGTTTGTCTCAACATCATCTCCTCCATCATCATCATCATCATCATCATCATCATCATCTGGAGATTTATTTTGATGAAGTCCCTTACTAGTAGCATCAGCTCGTAAGTCACGTCTACCGGTAGAACCAAGCATTGATCTTTCCCATGAAGACATTGTCCGCTCACTTCCTACGTCCTCACTCCCCACTTCTTCAGATAGCACTCTATCGACATTAACACCGTGTTCACTAGCAAGATGTGCTACTCGAGGGTCAGGCCTTCCACTATCATCATCCAAGTGAGCTGGCATAATCCATGCTTGAAGTGGATCAGCCTCATTACCTTCCACATGTTGACCTGCAATTTCCAACAGGTCAACGTAGTCTTCTTCCACAACTTTACCGGCTTCGGCTTCTTCATCTCTTAACTTGAGTTTCATGTTGTAATAACAGAAAACAAGTTGTTCTAACTTAGAATATGCGAGACGATTTCGTTGCTTTGTATGAATTAAAGCAAATGTACTCCAATTTCTCTCACATGCCGAAGATGATGCCGTTTGTGATAATATACGAACAACAATTTGTTGCAAGCTGGGAGAAGCTTGGCCATATAGTTCCCACCACTCAGCTGTCAATATCAAGTTTAATGTAAGAGGCATTATAAAGTGCTAAGTCATAGAATATCAAGTTAAATGCAAGTAATATACCTGGGGGCATTTTCGTTCGTGATTGTACAGCCATAGGTGAACGAAATGTTTTCCGACCATCTCTAAAGTTGATCAACTACATTAAGGCTGATGTTAATATAATGCCATAGATGTACAGATTCGAAATAACTCATCAAGATTCAAAATAACTCATCAAGATTCATATATGGTAGTGAACTTACGTCTACTCCAAAATTTTGTAAACCCACTTGTCCATTTGGATTCAGTTTGAGGAATACTTGTTGAACTGATTGGACAAGGAAGGAGTCATGCCCAATACCTGCTTGATATTGATATCGGGGATTCAAGTAATAAGCTGCAAATCATGAATGAACTTTGCTTAGTAAACAACAATAAAATAAAATATTAACAAGTTCAATAAGATAGAAATATACCAGCAGCATGTAAAGGATGTACTAATGTTTTTTCCCATCGCTCCTGTATGATTTTAAGGACCCACTTCTTCCCTTTAAGACGGGTTATCTTTTCTTTCATTCGATTGAACATATCATACAGGATTGGCATGGTTGGGACTACCTCTGTATCAACAATTCGGAGGATGCAATATAATGGTTCATATATTGATTGCATCATCTCCAAGGACTCCCAGAATCTTTGGTCGAGGATATGAGCCTCAACCCTCTTGCCTTCCACTTTCCTACTCAATGGGCTACCATGCCATTGATCACTGGTAAACAACCTTCTAAGGCCAACTTTATGTTTAACTATACTGTTTATACAAATATAGTTGGTTGCGAACCGAGTTGCACCAGGCCGAACCAAGTCTCCTTGACAAAATTCATGCATCTGAGCAAGTAACCATAGATGATTATAGATGTAGTTAGTTACCTGCCTAGCATTTTTTATGATGAGCGCCATTGTCTCATTCTTCCCAATATCTTCAAATATTAGGTCGATACAATGGGCTGCACAAGGAGTCCAATAGAGCGGATAAGTCTTCATCAGTTCTTTTCCAGCCTTTTTGAAGTTCGACCCATTATCAGTAACGATCTGTACAACATTTTGTACTCCAACCTCCTGAACAACTTCCTTCAACAAATTTCCTATGTACACATAGTCTTTATGAAATTTGGAAGAATCAACTGACCTGAGAAATACAGTTGAACCCTTACTATATACCATGAAGTTAATTATGGATAACTTCGTTGGACCGGTCCAACCATCGCACATTATGGTACATCCATAAGTTTCCCAGTGTCGCTTTTGTTGCTCCACATACGCCGTCATTTCTTCATACTCCATAGGAAGATATTTATTTTTCACTTCATATGGAGAAGGAGTGGACACGCCTTCACCTGCAAATCAAAACATAAGTTAGCATTTAATGCTATTTCATAAGCTAAATAAACATGTATCATAAATAAATAAATTTATTAAATACCTGCTCGTTGGGCTTCAATGATCATATTCTTAAAATGATGAGAGTTGGCTTTATTTGGAGCCACGCCTTCATATATAAAAAATTTGCTTATGTATCGACCCAACTTCTCTTTCGTCCCTTTCCACATCGATTTTACAGTCTTCTGTTGACTTCGTGCGGTTTTGTAGAGTTTTGGTTCGGGAGGAATTGAAAATGGATCACGCAAACTTTGTGATCGACGCATCTGTTGCGGTGGTTGACGACTGCTACTGCCTCCTTGAGCACCACGCATAGACCCAACTCCATAATTGTCGACACTTCGTCGTGCCTCATCTCTCGATGCATTTACAGCAAAGCGATATGCTGCTCTCTCAGATCTATGCACATCTGGTGGATAAGCGAATCCATCATCATCCTCTTCATCATCACTATCGTTAATCTGAATGCTCTGTTGAGTGTCTAGTGGATCTCCTCTCAAGCCAGCTCGTATATTCTCCCCAATCATATTCTTAGTCTGTTTAGCAGTATCTTTACTTTTGATCCATGCTCTGACCTCATCCCTAATAGCTTTAGGTACGTCTTTGCATTTTTGAACATTTTTTTTCGGATCAAAACCTGCTAAATGAAACTTTAATCGCGTTATGCCTCCACTCTGAAACTGATGTTGACAAAACGAACAAATGGCACCGTTTTTATTTCCAGGAATTGCAATGGCATATTTCCATGCTGGGTCAACTCGTCCAGGTCTTAGGCGGCTATCACTTGCACTTCCACTAGCCATTTTATGAAATCTAAGATACATGAAAAATACTTAGAATTTGATAATGACAATTAATAATAATAAAAACACAAATAATAATAAAATTATTTCAATTAGAACATATATTCTAAGTTAAAAATTAAGGAGCAAAAACACATATATTCATAATTTTAATATATATTCTAAAATAAAACATATATTAAAAATTAAAACAAATATTACAAAATATATGAATTACCTCATATTTTATATTAAAATATACATTACTAAAACATATTTTTAGTAATAAATGATCAATTTATTATTAATAAATGATTACCAAATATATTACCAAATATATGAATTAAGCCATATTATTTGCATGAAAAATACTTAGAATTTGATAATGACAATTAATAATAATAAAAACACAAATAATAATAAAATTATTTCAATTAGAACATATATTCTAAGTTAAAAATTAAGGAGAAAAAACACATATATTCATAATTTTAATATATATTCTAAAATAAAACATATATTAAAAATTAAAACAAATATTACAAAATATATGAATTACCTCATATTTTATATTAAAATATACATTACTAAAACATATTTTTAGTAATAAATGATCAATTTATTATTCATAAATGATTACCAAATATATTACCAAATATATGAATTAAACCATATTATTTGCATGAAAAATACTTAGAATTTGATAATGACAATTAATAATAGTCAAAACACAAATAATAATAAAATTATTTCAATTAGAACATATATTCCAAGTTAAAAATTAAGGAGCAAAAACACATATATTCATAATTTTAATATATATTCTAAAATAAAACATATATTAAAAATTAAAACAAATATTACCAAATATAAGAATTACCTCATATTTTATATTAAAATATACATTACTAAAACATATTTTTAGTAATAAATGATCAACTTATTATTAATAAATGATTACCAAATATATTAACAAATATATGAATTAAACAATATTTTATATTAGCACATACATTACTAAAACATATTTTACTAATAAATGATAAATTTATTTTTAATAAATGATTACCAAATATATTTCCAAATATTACCAAATATTACCAAATATATGAATTAAACCATATTATTAACCTAATAATAAATTTTGAATTTTGTTAAAAAAAACGTTTATGGCATATTGTTTACCTAATACCAAATATATGAATTTGACAATATTTATGATATAATTTAAATAATTATTTATTTGACAAATATTTATACCAAATAATAAATGATATATGTAATTAAAAATGATATTTATACCAAATAATTATTTATTTGACAAATATTTATACCCAAATAATTATTTAAATAAAAATTTGACAAATAATTAAATAATATGTAATTAAAAAAAAATTAAAGAAATGAAATGAAACGAAACGATGTCGTTTCGTTCCATTTCTTATTTACTCAACGAATGCTCTCCGCTCTCAGACTCTCAGTCTGTCTCGAAGCGTCTCGAAGTCGCGAGGAACTTTGGGGAAATCGATCGATCGATCGTGAGGGTGAGGGTCGTGAGTGAGGGTGAGGGGCGGCGTGAGGGTGAGGGTGAGGGGCGACGTGAGGGCCGACTTCGATGGTTGTTCGAGCGATGGACGACGGGACGAGACGAGACAAGACCAGAGGTGGTTCGTTCGAGGGAGGTTCGACCGTTCGAGTGAGGTGAGTCGACCGGGCTGGTGAGGGCAGACGGCGCGAGCGACGGAGATGCAGACGAGCGGTGGTTCAAGCATAGGTGGTTCGACCGATTTCGGCCGGCGAGCGAAGAAATAGGGCTGCAGACGGCGTTGACAGATCAGGGGTGGGCTGGGCTCGCTCGGTTCGAGCTTTTCTTCGGTTGCCCCCCTCCCCCCCGCCCCATTTATGCTTCGGATTTGCGAAGGCTACTGGTGAGTCCGTGAAGAAAAAATTTTGTTTTTTCCCCAATCCTGTTCGTCCGTGACAATAAATGATTTCTTTTTGAAATTGAATTGAAATTTGGTTGTTTGTTTGTGAATCTTTCTGTTCAATCCGTGAGTTTGATTGTTTGAATTGAAATTTGCTTGGTTGGTTGTCGCTTGTCGGGAAATTCTGAAATTATCGACCGAAATCGCCGATATGTGTCGATATTGGACGGTTTCGTCGATAATGGGGGAAGATAGGGTTTCACCCCGCCGTTAGCTGCCGGACGCCGGAAATCCCGATATATCGACCGATATATCGGCGATTCCGGCGAAATTTCAATCCGTGCGCGTGAGGGCGCGTGGCCGGGAATTTGAGGAAGGGTCCAACAACAATTTTGGTACTCTCGATGATACGGACCTATTAGCGTTGATTTCGGGTCAATCGGATATGAACTGAGAGTAGTTTTGTGTACCCGAAGCGTATAGGTTACGTTTAAAATAATATTATTTTATTCCGACGATTAGAAAATTCGTACAGGGGATTATGTGATAAGCTAGTAATATTATATTACTTGTTTGACAGGCCCGAATACTTTCAGGACGTCGGAAGAATACGAACAGCTCGAAACGGAACAATCTGGACGGTGTGTGAGTGGACTTTTGTTTTCTACCCTGAATGCATGCATATATATTTTAAATGCTTTATAATATGATTTGCAATGATTTGGTATGATTGATACTTCGATATGATGATTTCTGGATTTTTGGGAATATTATATTACTTTATATGCTTTTGGGCACGAATTTCGAGAAAATTGTGAAACTAATATTTCGAGCTAAGGATCGGGGTTTGAACTTGATTTTGACTCGGATTATGAGTCTGGTGTTGGATTTGCTGGATTTATGTCATAAATAAGATTGTGATTGCGCAGGTTTGCGTGGATTAGTTTATGGAATTGAGAAAAGTGTTTTTGGGCTTAAAGCCCAGTTCAAAAATGGTTTTGATATTACATGCAACTGTTTTCACTGGTTTTCGTGATGATGATATATGAGGGCTTTCGGTGTGGAATATGTTTCCCCCCGAAATGGACCCTGGAGATAACGCTCGCCTCCGGGATGAAAGTGTTTACCCCGGAGAGGTCACGTAGCACGGTATGTTGTCGTGCAGCCAAATGGAGGCTCGACTCAGACCAGATGTACTGGATTATATGGAGGTCAGTCAGTGATATGTTCATGAAGACCTGGATTGCTGGCTGGTGATGTGTTCACAGCAGCGGATGCTCGGGATTTGAGCGGTCCTTGAGCCTATTGATTTGCACGCGTTGCAGGGATAACGTGACTCTATATTGGACCTGGATTCTATGTTTTATTGATGTTTGAGATTTATATTCATATCTTAATTATTTGATTTCTGATTTATGATATCCATGCATGTTTGTGAAAACTGGAGGGTAAGACTATTTTTTGATAAATGTATTTCTAAACTTGATTTTTGTCCACTCACACCTTTGATGTTTTATTAGCCCTCCAGGCCAGTGCACAGGTACTGAGGCTAATATCGAGGCTGAGGAATAAACGGACCATTGCGTACTCAGACACTTTGCAGCGTAGGATTTTGCTCCCCACATGTAAATATTTCCTATGCTCTGTAAACCTGTTGACTAGGTCAACGGTCTCGGAATACTGAACTATCCCTTGTCTGACAATGTTATCGTTTATATGTGTTATATGTATATATTTGAAACTACTTTTGGTACTTTCGAGTTATTTTCAGACGCGATCAGGATCTGTCACGGTTATCGAGAGATAATCGGGATGGGTCTTGTCAGCCTGCCTCCCATTCAAAGCACAGACCAGCACCTGTGCCCTGCCTAACCATTCAAAATCCCACTTAACACACTCACACACTCTGATTAAGGACGATTAAACAATTACCCACTCTTTTTTCAATTCAAAATATACTCAGCAACATACACGGCTGTTTCAATCTGCAGCCACCAAATTACCATTTTACCCTCATTTTGACAAATTACCAATATGCCCCTCACGTATCTAGAACCGTAACTTGGTTATTCGAACTCTGATTGATGCGTGCCTCCTGTCTACGGACTTAGGGCATTGAGACCTTCCTAACGGTCCTTGGCCCTCGGCCATCGGACCCCCCGGTCAAAAAGTCAACATTTTCCCCCTTTTCATCCAAATTACGAAAATGCCCTTGGACTTCCGAACGTCATAACTTTCACCTCGAACGTCCGAATCGAACGTGCCACCTGTCTATGAACTCGTGACGTCCCAAACTACGTCACGGTCATTGGTCAAAGTCCATTTGACCGCCCGAATTAAAAGTCAACGTTTTACCCACGACTAGGGGCAAAACGGTCATTTTGCACCTTTCATCCGATTTCGCCCAACTAATCACCGATTAACCCTGCTAATTATGATTAGTTACTAATCTAACCCCGGATTCCAGGACTGGTCGTTACATAAAAACATGTTATTGATTCAAATTCAGAATTATAAGTATAATCACGATTGTTAAAACCGTGTGAAGGTGCTTGGAAGTGATTAAAGTTCAAGAAAAGTTCAAGTCATGATACTTCATGCCTTCTTATCATGCCTTGGTACAACCTAAGTTCTTTGAAATCCATATCTTTTGTTCTTTAACCATAAACCTAGCCCCATTACAACCTTTGAAGACCTAACAGATCTTATGGGAAATTATGCTTGGAGTTGAGGTATGTATCTACGTTCTTAATTTTCAATTCCTTTCATGAGATCTATTTTCAGAAAATTAACTGTTCTTTCATTGAATATTCATATGTGATTATATTTGATTTCCTTACATAAATTCATCACATATGCTTGATTGAGTGTAAGCCTAGGATTCTTGTGTGAAAAATGAGAGTTGCCTAGTGAGGATTAAAGTCGAGGCGAAATCTTTCTAAAACATTTGAATATGGTTATCTTTAAACTTATTTACTTGAAGTTTTGGCATTCACATTTACACATGATACATATTTTTGTTTATGGCATCTCTTTAATTTCGCAAAGCATGATAGACTTATATTGGTCCTTATTAATTTGCTAAAAAGTTGTGTTTTTAATGTTTTTAGTTGTTAAGTAAAACGTTTGTGGGTATCGGGCTGCTATAACCCTCAAGAGACAAAACTCCTCCTATTATTTGAACTTAGGGGTTTAAATGTTCTATCTTAATTAAAATTGAGCCTTTTCTGTTTTTAATTTTAAATTTTTGTGTTTTGCTCGAGGACTAGCAAAATATAGGTTTGGGGGTCTTTGTTAGGTCATATTTTATGCAACTTTTATCCATGATTTAATACCCTTTTACTTATGTTTTGTTAATAATTAGTTCTACGCAATTGAAGAAAATAATATATTTTGTGAGAAATATGTAGATCAAATAGAGCTTGCAATTACGAGAATTTGAGCGAAAGAACTACCTAAATCGGAGTTATAACGAAGAAGTTATGAAGGAAATAAGATTGCACAGGAAATTCGGTAACCATCTACCGAAATAAGCAACCAGGAATCCTTTGCGCATTACTATAGCAAGACTCCAATTCGGTACACACCTACCGAATGATCTATTCTGATCTGGCGCGCGCTTGCTTAACTGCTTCTTCCTAATTCGGTGCGCTTCCACTGAAACGTATTTGAGAAGGCTTACACCTTTGACCAAGGTTTGACCGAGGAATTTGACCACCTATTTCCGTGGTTAACCACCAAAAATTGCTCATGAAGCTTTAATTCCTATTTTTTGTCTAATTTTGGGATAATTCCAACTTCCTTTCACACCTAATCTTCATAATGTATAAGGATTTTAGTCTTATTTCCTTTTGTATTCTTATTTTCAATTCTTTTATTTGTAGGAAAGATTTTTAATTAGATTTCTTAATTATTTAGAAAGCCTTTTCCTTATAGAATTTAATTGTAAAACTTCTATTTGTAGGAGGATTAATTATTCTCTTATAAATAGAGGTATTAGGGTTTATGTAAAGTAGTTTTTTGGAGGTTTGGAGTTTTTAGTTTACATTTAGAAATAAAAAGAGCGAACTACTTTTGTTTTTTATTTTATAATTTCTTTGATGTTGTAGTTTCTTTTTAGGTTAGGGTTTTTTGAAGCCCTAGCCATGTTAGTTCATAATTAGATTTATGGCAGTTGATTATGGTTGTTATGTATGCATGAATTTATTATATTACTGCGCTTCATGAACTCAATTTACGCTTATAAGTTTGATCACCTTGTTTGTGTATAATTGTCGATGTAATTGCCTGACGGATCACCTTGATGTTTGTGTATCACTTTCTAATTTGTAGAATCACGTTTAAGAGGGGGACTCTTATTCGTAATCTAAACGCATGACCCCCAAGGATTGCACATAACTTTTCTAGGGATAGTGTAGTGTCATTAAATCTTTTTCATGTTTCATGCATTATCACGCACCATCGGTAATAGTTGTTTAAGGGTGGGCACATCATGCTTAAACATGCAATCTAAGAGAATATAATATGTGTGGGGTGAGCCTTAGCTGGACCCTTACACGGGCACTTAATTCAGATACATGCATATCAATCTAATCAACAAAATCTAAGGAAAACTATAATTGGTTAGTGGTGGATAGAGTGTCTTAACCTATTTATTTTTATTATTTTTTTTTATATTAATTGTTTTATTTTTTATTTTTAATAATCTTTAAAACCCCTTTCATGTGTGCGTGTGTTTGTATTTTATTTTAATGTTAATAAATGTCTGAGTTGATTAATTAATCTAAACAATAATGTGGATTAAACGTTAAAACAAGTCCTTGTGGGATTCGACCCTTACTTATTTATTATACTATCTTCAAGATATGTGCAATTGCAACGTTAAACAGAATAGAATAGATTTCATATTTATTTATGTTGTCTATTTTAGCCGCAATTTATGTAGTATAGTGGTAAGTATTCCCACCTGTCACGCGAGTGACTCGGGTTCGATCCCCGACAACGACGCCAAAAACTTGTTGGATAAAATAGACAACATAAATAAATATGAAATCTATCTTATTCAATTTAACCTTGCAAGTGCACACTAACCACGCACACAAGGACTTGTCTTAACGTTTAATCCACATTATTATTTAGATTAATTAATCAACTCAGACATTTATTAACATTAAAATAAAACACAAACATACGCACACATGGGGGGTTTTTAAAGATTATTAAAAAAATAACAAATAAAACAATTAATATAAAACAAATAATAAAAATAAACAAGTTAAGACACTCTATCCATCACTAACCAATTATTGTTGCTAATAAGATTTCCTTGACCTAATTACTATGCATATTTCTGAATTAAGCGCATGTGCATGGATCTCGCTAAGGCTCACCCCACACCTATTATCTTCTCTTAGGTTGCATGTTTAAGTATGATGTACCCGCTCTTAAACAACTATTACAGATGGTGTGTGATAATGCATAAAACATGAAGAAGATTTAATGACACTACACTATCTCTAGAAAAATGATTTGCAATCCTAGGGAGTCATAAGTTTAGATTACAAATAAGAGTTCCCCTCTTAAACGTGATGCTACAAATTTGCAGGGTGATACACAAACATCGAGGTGATCCGTCAAGTAATTACATCGACAATTATACACAAACAAGATGATCAAACTTATAAGCGTAAATTGAGTTCATGAAGCGCAGTAATCCAACAAATCCATGCATACATAACAACCATAATCAACAGCTAGAAATCTAATTATGAACTAACATGGCTAGGGCTTCAAAAAGCCTTAACCTAAAAAGAAACTACAAAATAAAAGAAATTATAAAATAAAAGACAAAATTATTTCGCTCTTTTTATTTCTCAATGTAAACTAAAAACTTTGAACCTCCAATAAACTCCTTTTCATAAACCCTAATACATCTATTTATAAGAGAATAATTAATCCTCCTACAAATAGAAGTTTTACAATTAAATTCTATAAGGAAAATGCTTCCTAAATAATTAAGAAATCTAATTAAAAACTTTTTCTACAAATAAAGGAATTGAAAATAAGAATAGAAAAGGAAATATGACTAAAATCCTTATACAATATTCTACAGTAACACACTAAGGATTCCTGGTTGCTTATTTCGGTAGATGGTTACCAAATTTCCTGTGCAATCTCATTTCCTTCATAACTTCTTCGTTATATCTCTGATTTAGGTGATTCTTTCTCTCAAATTCTCATAATTCCAAGCTCTATTTGATCTACACATTTCTCAAAAAATATATTATTTTCTCCAATTGTACATAACTAATTATTAACAAAACATAAGTAAAACGGTATTAAATCATGGATAAAACATGCATAAAATATGACCCAACAGTAATTTAGAAAATTATAACGTTGGTATGTGGAGATTTCTATATGATTTTGGATAGTTTTTAAGAAGCCTTTAATGGCTTATTTTGGATGGTCTTTCTCCAATTGTTGACTTTTTGTTGTAGACATCATTTGAGAATTCCGAGAAGACCATTGAGTAGGTCTCGAGATCCTGAATTCATAGACAGACGGCACGCCAAAATCGGAGGTCGTATAAGTTTGTTGTGGGTAAACAATGTGTAAGGGTATTTTGGTAATTTGTGTTTGAAGGGTAATTTGGTAATTTCCTAAATTGGACATGTGAATCATGTGTACTATCTAGAAGTTTTTTTAACTTCTTCATACTCTCCCACTGACTTTCTTTAAGTATATATATATATATGTGTAGAGGTGTGGTTGTAGGGGAAAACTTCAGGGGAGAATGGCCGAAGCCATGCAAGGAATCCACCCAAGAGAAATCCCGGAAAACAAGAGAGAAGAGAGACATGGAAGAGAGGGAAGAATAAAAAGAAGGAAGAGAAGAATGTTCTAGTGGAATTAAGGCAGTTTGAAGACCTTCCAAACTGAAAGCTACAAGAAGTCGTAGAACCATGTAATGGGTCGTGGGGTGTCGAAGAACATTGAGGCTTGATGGTCGCTGTTTGAGGGTCCTAAGGTGCTATACAAGCTCCCAAAATCGTTCTAGGGTTGAAAAGATGAATGTTGGATTGTAGGACGGCTACAGAATTGCGTAGCACTTCATATCCAAGACGCCGTTAAATTGGGACGAGGTGTTCAAGGTAAATTTTCTTCCTTTACTCAACATGGATCTTCTTCTGGGTATAAATAGAACATATTGAACGAAGAAAAGGTTGAAAAGTGCTAGAAATGGAGGAATTAGAACTGGGTCGAGTCGCCATGTGCACAGACCCACGGGTGGACCCGACCAAGCTTGAGGACAACTATTGTAGCAGAAGCGTGGGGCGCGTGAGGGCAAATTTCGAGGTGACGTCAACGCGAAAATTTCTCCTTATAATTTTCTGAGTTTTTTGAAATAATTTCAAGATTAATTAGACTCTATTTGGTTATAGTTTGAGCTTCCAAAGTGTTATGTTTATTAAACTTAATTAATTTATACTATGGGTAATTAAAGAATAATTGTGCTATTTAAGCTTAAGTGATAAGTGATTTAACAGGATAATTTCTAAATTTTAATAATGAATCTGTGTCATACAATAAATAGTTTATTAAGTACTTTCTTTAAAAAAAATTGGTAACTAGGATCATTGTTGTGTGATGTATATTTTGTGATGAGTCTAGAATATGATAAAGCTATAATGGTGTCAATTTTGGGAAAACATAATATTCTTAAAGTTAACTTGATAACAACAATACTTACATGCATGGTCAATTTAGTTAAGCTCGAGTTCAAAGGTAAAGTTTCTATCACGTGATGGGGTTAGTGGGTCAGATGTGGGCGGTAACCCTATATGGATGGATTAGGTTGGTTAACTAATTGATGGCAAGGTGCAGTTAAAGCTAGTATTATCCCTTGTCTGACGCATGTTGTTAGACCGGAGCAGTACTGGTCCGGTTTTCCTTAAATATAGAACGAGTCTTGTCATATGAAGTGTAGTCGGGTCGGTGTGAGTGGGGCCAATGTGTTTCTAGTGATCGGGCTACGTCGGGGGAGGTGTCTCTCGGTGCCTGACCCCCTAGTGTGGGTGTGACCTCACCATTCATGTTGTCTTACATGTTGTCTCGATGGCAAGGAAAAGTGGTGCTCGGCTCGGTAGAGTGAGGGGAAAGCTTAGTCAGGATTCCCACGGATGATGCCAATCTATTTATGTACAAATGTGTCAACTTAGGATGCAAATTCTGTTCTGCCACATATCCTTGGACTAACCTTTCAAAAGAAAATAATTGGTCGTCGGTCAGAGGTAGGCATCGGTGGGGTACCAGCATAAAGGTACTCTGATGCCCAAGTTAGTGATGAGTCTGTGTGTAAAGAGTGAATGATGAATAGTAATTTGTAAAGTATGTGTGAATAGTAAGTGCTTAATTACCTTTATGGGGAAAAGTGACCCATTTTGTATGGGTGTAAGGGTAACAATAAATATGGAAGAATGAGCATTCATTTTGAGGATGACACATGCCCTGATGATGGACGAAGGAGGTCGATCTGTCCACGTGTTAGTGCTGATAAGCCCTTGCTAGGGTTTGTTTATTAGTGTGGGCTTAGACCCCTTGAGCTTCACAAGAGTGTGATGGGCTAGAGGTATTTGGTTCAAATGAGTCTGAGCTAATATGATATCAACACTATGTAATACTCTTGTAGTTAGAACATATCTATTTTTACATCAAGATATATTAAATTTAATGAGTTACCAAATTAAATTTAGCATACTAAATGCAGTCTTAACGTGTTTGAATAAGATTAAACATAAAAAAAATTATATAATAATCCGACTATTTTGAGGGAATTGAATTCTATAATATTTGATTGGATAATATGTCTACTCCCTATAATCCTATACTATAAATCGGGCATCGGCCTAACTCTTTAGAAAAGTTCGTCCCGATACCTCCCACTACACAAAAAGTAGAATTACTACTAGAACAGTAGAGATAAATCCTTGAGCATGAAACTGAAAGAATGAAGCAAATGCTCCGTTGGAATTGGTAAGAGCACCAGATATAGTCTAGAATTAGAGTAAAGGTAGTTGCGGTGACTATGGTGCTGGCTCCTTCAAAGCAGGCTTACTCTTCTCACTTCTCAAACAATCTACTAATTGCCACCTCATTTGCTTCTCGACTAACTTTTTTTCTTTAGACAATTCGACTCATGTATTTCCTTGATGCTCATGAGCGTGATAATCATTTTTTATACTGGCATGTAAGGAAGAAAGGTTAGTTTTTCCAGTTTTGTTAAAGGAAGTGGAGCAGCATTACAAACGTGAACATCGTCTGTAGTGGTGACAACGTTCTGAGCTCTTCCCGAGCTAAGACTCCGACACTAGTCACCAATGAAGACCAAAGTAGTTTCTAGATATCAACTAGGAAATTTTTTTAGGTATAGTTATGGGATCTCAGAATGGGATGGAATGTCGTTGTTGTTTGACATTTTTTTTTGGTACAGTGGCGTTCAGAGCCCAAAATAGAAACAAGGAACTAGAGGGGCACAAACCTCTCAGAATCTCCGCAAAGCAGATAAAAAGACAGAATACTGTTGTTAGCAGTGAGAGGAATCTCAAGAATGTGGAAACCAATGTTCAAATTATGGCCCAAATTGATTAGGAAATCAACATCACGATTCTTTTCACAATAGATGTGCTTCAGCTCATAATACCAATCGTGACACAAAAGATCTTTACTATCACTAAACAAGTTCAGGAGAGGATGATAGGGATAAACAGGTCTAAGAATAAGGAAGACAACATCCTTGGAATCACTCTCAACCTCCACAGGTCTAATTCCAGCCTCGAAAGTGATCTTTAACCCTATACGCAGCCTAAATAATTCAGCTTACATGATATTAGCATGGCCCGGTTTAGCAGCAAAACCTTTAACCCATTCTAATTAAACAGAAACATCAAGACTGAAAAATGCTTCTTTAATTAAGCCTAGTTTCTGCAGCAACGATATTAAAAGCTAGGTATGAATAAAATACAACTATCAATTGAAAAGAAAATAAAAAGTTCAAGGGGTTAGGCACATATATAACTGTATATTTTAAGGTAAACAACTAGGTACTAAAGTGTGATTTAATTGCTCTGTTTTTTATTACCATATTCTTTGCTCCAGCAATTTTACTTTTTTTTATCATTATTTCTTGTATGTGCATCAATCCAAAATAATCAACCAATCAAAAAGGTCAAATTATATGCATTGATACTAATAAATAAAGGGATTTGTGGCTAGAGGTGGATACTATTTGAATAAATGTGAATATCACGTAAATTCAAATTCAAATCTAAATCGTTAAAATTTTAAAAGTTCGATATGATTTGGATTTTTCAAAAAGTAGAATTAAAACCATTACAATCCAAATTGATATTAGTTTGGACACGTTACGTATAAATGTTCTTCTGATTTGTTCATTAAAAAGACTCCTCCAAACATAATTTTTTTTTAGTTTCAAAATTCTAATCAAAATTTTATTTATTCACAACAAAATTTCATTCATTCACATGAATATTTCACTTATACATATTAATAAATTAAAATTTTCATATTTTAACATCAAATATGCAAGTTATATTTAAACAAAAATTAAATTTGAAAGTAACACAAAATGTGTAAGCATTCATGCCCAATTTAGTATTGCTTTTTTTCCCCTTAAAAATCAAATTTATTTGAAAGTGAAGACATACAATAGTATTTGATAAAAATAAAAAATAAATCCTTTTGTTTTAAGATAGAGTTTTTACAACAATTTTTGAAAGAAATATGCATATTGTTTTTTAAAGCTGCTTTTATAAAAATAAAAAAACATTTAATGAATAGCTACTTATTTCAAAAGTACAACAAAAATAACTTTTCAAGAAATTACAACAAAAGCACAGTAATTCCAAACTAGCACTAAATGAGGTAGGGTATGTGACGCTTATTTTCATGAACATATTAATCTTAATGATTCAATTTGGATTTTAACGATTTTTAAAATGAAAATTCAAAACATAATCGTTACTAATAGAACGATTTAAATTTTCAAACCGTTTAACTTTTATTTGGTTAAATCCAAATTTCGAAATGCCAACAACGATTTTAATATCTTGATCATTAAAATGTATCATGATTATTGATGGAGTTATCGTTTCAATCCTCTTATATTAAATTCATATGAAGCTGCCTATGCACATAAGCCACCTTTGTTAACTTGTTATGTACTGAAAAAAGCCAAAAAGAAAAATGCAAAATATTTGTTATGGTTCACCATTGAAGAAATCTCAAGCATCCTATAGAGGTTTCTTGAAGAGGAAACAAACGCACCCCAAACCCGCCAACTCTTCCGACTCTCAGAACCGGACCGACAGGTGGACTGTGGGCCATTCACATAGACCTCCCTGCATGTCTAACTCGCCTCTTGGGCCCTACAAAGCCCAAAACCAATAAAACGCATATAATTACACATTTACACGTCTTTGCCAAGTCTTTCTCCGACCTCCCGACTACAAGAGACGTTTCTCCGGCGCATGTCGCGGAAAGCAACTAGAGGCTGGTGGCTCACCGTACCTTACATTTTCAGCCATCGAGTCGTCGGATCCAATTGACCCGTTTCAAAACTTGTGTCGTTTCTAGGTAGAGCTAGAGATGTGGGTCTTCTACCTGATCTCTTTGCCTCTGACCTTGGGCATGGTCCTCGTTACGCTCAAGTACTTTGCTGGCCCAGAGGTCCCTCGCTATGTTATGCTCACCGTCGGGTACACTTGGTTTTGTTCTCTCTCAATCATCGTCATTGTGCCCGCTGACATCTGGACGGTACTTTTGCGTTTGCAATTTCAACCATCTTTTTCCGTTTCATTCAGTTTATTGTTTTTTGAATTTGATTCGAATTAGGGTTTTGATATTTCTGAATTTAGAATTTTTTTTTTACCCAACTGCATTGTTGAGAAAATTTTGCGACTTTTTTACTTCTAGCGGGACATTTTCTCTGCAGTTCAGCTGTGCTCACCTGACATTCTTCTCGGGTTTGTTTTAATTTGTTTTTATATGCTAATTTGAATAAATTTATATTTCCGATTTGGGTAGCTGGTTTAATTTCAGCTAAAAACCTTCTTTATTGGATAGCAGAAAGTAACCTAATTATAACATTGAAACCATGTGCTACTCCATTTATATGGGCAAATAAAGAATACTAGTTTCATTGAAAGGAAACATCATTTCCACTAATTGACATAGCAATTGCGCGGTTTTCAGCTATGGGACTATCTATGATATTTATTTGCTGGTTCAAGTTGTTTCTTGATAAGCGGCTGTACTGCATAAATTATTTTCTGATTTTCTATTGCATGTGCAGACGATAAATCATATTGAGAATGGAGGAATCTCTTTCTTCTGGAGCTGGTCTTATTGGAGTACATTTCTGCTAACTTGGTACGCAACCTGGAAATTCATCCTCTTTAATTTCCCCTTCTAGACTTGTATATAACTCAGTCGCTGAACTTCACTTTATTATGCCATCTGACTGTCATCACCCTCTCTATTGAGTTTGGTGGTTGATGTTACTGCAAGGAATCTTATTTTGAACCATTGAATTCTGTATAATGCAATATAATTTTTTTTTCTATCTCGTCTGACTGTTTTCTTACTTTCTTAGAAGATATCTTTATATGTTGATTTTATTTTAACGGAACTTTTTAAGTGTTAATGCTGTGTCTTTTTAAATTTTTTAGCTTTGCAATCATAATGATTATCTGCCCTTTCAATTTTTGTTTGATTGGATAAATAATTACTTGATGCATATATAAATTGGTTTACTGCTAACTTGCAGTTTTGCTCATATTTCTAAGTTATCTCTAAGCAGGACTCTGGTGCCCCTTATTCAGGGTTTTGAAGATGCTGGAGACTTCACTGTGACAGAGAGATTGAAGACTAGTGTACATGTTAACTTAGTTTTCTATCTAATTTTGGGATTTATTGGCCTTATTGGACTCATTCTTCTCATCTCGATGCGCAAGAAGTGGTTTGTTCCTCCTCTTTCAAAGATAATTTATATTGTTGTAGCTATTAGGTTCTTCTTAGGATTTGCTTCTAGGAGTCCAGTGATGCCAATGAAATTGTTATTATTTCAAATGGCCCTGCCTCCCCATATTGTGATTGGTCTAAATTATTGCTCCACCTATCTGCTTTGTATTCTGATAGAATTTTATTAGTACCTTTGTGTTGCATTGTTGATCATTAACAGGATGCTGCACCATAAGACAATTAGATGTGGTACGAGTTTAATGTAAGAAGACAAGTTGGAGTAACACATTCAAGACATGTCTCTCTGTGTTTGCAAGGGTTTTACTTCCTAGCCTTTCACATGTGTGAAAACTTTTTAGAGTTGGAATTTCATGCTAATATTTGTATTTGTGCTTATGGTTCCCAGCTTCATGCTCGGATTCTACCAATTTTGTAATGAACAAAACAATAGGGGAAGAAGTTCCAAGATTAGACATAATCTTCTTGTGTAACTTTTCTTCTTTACCAAAAACCTATGAAATAATCATTTCTTGGTACAATAAATTACAAAAATGAATCCCATAGCGAAAAGAATCAGTAGGTGGTGAAATTAGATGGAAAAAGTTATTAATTATGGACATCTAGATGCCAAACATGATATGTTGATAGCAGTCTAATATTCTTCTTTCCCAGTAAGCAATGAAATAATAATTTCTTGGTACAACAAATTGTTCAAATGAATCATATAAGAGAACTAGAATCAGTAAGTGTAAAATTAGATTTCAGAAAGTTATCTATTATGTATTGGTACCACCCCAACAGGGGATCTTTCTTTTACTTTAACATGGCTATTTGAGCTATTTTATTCATTCCTCATTTTTTTTCCATACTTCATGTCTTAATTAATAGGGGTGGAGGCGTTCTAGGTTTTGCCATGGGCTGCTCGAATACTTTTGGACTTGTTACAGGTGCATTTCTTCTTGGATTTGGTTTGAGTGAAATCCCAAAGGGACTTTGGAAGAATTCAGATTGGACTATCCGCCAAAAAGTTCTTTCTCATAAAATTGCAAAAATGGCTGTAAAACTTGATGATGCCCATCAAGAACTTTCAAATGCTATTGTGGTAAGTTTTCTCTTTTAGCCTGCAATTTAGATATCCATGTTTTCTTTTGTTCTCTGTTTCGTAGTTAGCAAATTTAGTCATTTCTTTGTTTTATCTTGCTGAATTGTGGTAGTCTTCTCTTTCAATCTCCGGCTTAATTGTTTTTTTTCTTTCTTTCTATATTCGTTGTTTTTATCAAAACTTATTTGTTTCTGCATTAGGTCGCCCAAGCAACATCCACTCAGATGTCCAAGCGTGATCCTTTGAGACCCTACATGGATATAATAGACAATATGTTGACTCAAATGGTATTTTTGTACTTCTGAAAAGCTTAAAAGAAAATATGGATCTTCTGTATGTAATGGCCCAATGGCTTTTTGTAATATTTTGATTGTTATCTTGTACCAGTTCAGGGAAGATCCATCCTTCAAACCACAAGGTGGCCGATTAGGTGAGAATGACATGGACTATGATACTGATGAAAAATCAATGGCAACGCTTAGGCGTCATCTTCGAGGAGCCCGGGAAGAGTATTACCGGTATAAAAGGTAAACTTCATTAGAATACATTGTCTTTATGTTCGTCGTCTGCATTCTATTCACTGAAACTGTTTTGAATTTACTTTTGCCTAGGTCAATGTTTATTTGGGATGTACTTTCGTTTGAATCATATATCATTTTATTTCAGCCCTTGCAAATAAGTCTAATCAATCAGGATATTGATAATAGAAAGAAATTTTCTGTTTCTCTGATTTATTCTTTTTATTTTTGGTTTGCTTGAATTTTTTCCATGCTGAATTTTTTCTTATAATATATAAATTGGGAATCACCTGAAGGTTTGCTTACTGTTTCTGTTGGATTTACGTTCATGTAAGTCTATTCATGTTCTTTTTTTTTTTTAATCGAGAGTCTATTCATGTTCATGTAACCAAATTAAGGGCCAGTTTGGTATTGCTGTGCTTTTCTGAAAAGTTGCTTCAGCTGTGATTTTTTGAAAAGTTATATTTTTTTGTTCTTTCATAATAAATAGCTGTACACTAAAATAATTTTGGTAAAAGAAGCTTTTAAAAGCAACCTGCAGGTTTCTTTTAAAATTTGTTGTCAAAACTCCGTTGTTTTAAAAAAAAAACAATATTTCTCATTTTGACCAAACACTTTTGTACTGCTTGACTTTCAAATAAAGCAGCTTTTTAAGGGAAAAAAATGCAATACCAAACAGGGGCTAAGAATGCTAATTACTGGTAATTTCTAGACTGATTAGTGTTTATTGTCACAATTGAACGAATATATTTCTCATAATAATTTTGGGGGATTCAAATTTTTTAATATGAATTTTGGATCCACCTGGGCCTACTATTGTCACCCTTGACATTCAGTATTTTTCTGTGTTTATAATCATAATGGACAGGTCCGTTGTATCTAAAATTTAACATTAGTTTTGCAGTGAGTACATGACCTATGTATTAGAGGCTCTTGAACTTGAAGATACTATAAAAAATTATGAACGCCGCAGTTCTACTGGATGGTATTCTTCTGATCCAGCTATTCTCCATGTTTATTCCTTTCGTTACCTGAATTTGTGTGTTTATTACGAATATATGTTGCTTAAAGTGAGGGATCCCCATTTTTATGCAGAGAGAGAGAGAGAGAGAGAGAGAGAGAGATGTTCTCTTTCTAAACAGCAACAAGAAACCATATCATATGGTTTAGAGTAACAATCATATAACATAAATTTCAGACTGTTTGGAAGAAAACACCTCTCTCGTGACTATTTATCAAGGAAAAACAAAAGGTTTATGTTTGCTTTCTAACTACATGCTACTGTTTCAGGAAATATATTTCAAGCTTCAGACCTGCTCGAACTAGTAGCATAGGATCTCTTGTTGATACGATAGGTAACATTCAGATCTATAAAACTCACCTCTGCTTTAAATTGAGTACTTGGTACTGCTCTATTATGAATGCCAGATTGTTTTTTCTTTCTCATTTTGCATGAAGGGGCTTGTATATGCTCTCACTGAAAGGAAAATATCCTTGTTATATTGACCCTTTATTTTTCTTCTCTTGTATTCAAGAAAACATTCTAGATAAACATGCAATGAGAATGCATGAGCCTCATTTATCTATTTTTATTTTTTTGCTATACATCCTTTTCACTATTATATATGGCTTCTTAAAACTCAATTTTAATTATTGGCATTGAAACTCCAAGTTAATTGTAGCTTGATTTTGTTTGAAGATCAGCTCTAAACTGAAGTCAGAGTTCATTCTTATTCTTTCAGAATTCTTTTGGCGCTGCATACTAAGAAAAGAAGTGGAAAAACTTTTGGCTATCATACTTGGTGTCATTTCGGCTGCTATTCTTTTAGCAGAGGCGACTCTACTTCCTCGAGTTGATCTATCTCTCTTTTCGATTCTCATCAATTCTGTTGGAAACCAAGAGGTTCTTGTGCAGGTGGGTTATATTGTTTTAGTAAGTTGCAGTCTTTATGTTTGCAATTGGTGTCCAAGAAAATGTTCCTTCAGTTTTTGAAGGTTGATATTTCTCACCCAGGTTTATTGCTGATGCATGAATTTTTTTGTAATGGAAAGTTTAAACAAAGCTAATTGCATGGGCATTTTGATCTTTTTCAGTAACAAGTGTCCTCTCTCCTTATTTGAAGGCTTACCTTATTTTCATTACTGTACTGGTTGCTGATGTAAATTTGTTGACTCACCTTTTCCCAGGTATTTGCCTTTGTTCCGTTGATGTATATGTGTATCTGCACATATTACTCCTTGTTCAAAATTGGTATGTTGATGTTTTACTCATTAACACCCAAGCAAACAAGCTCAGTCAACTTGCTTATGATATGCTCGTGAGTTTTGATCTTAACTATGGTTCTAAGACTTGAAGATTATCCATCTCAAATTTGATAAACAGTATGCTCATGTTCCATGTCCATTATGTCTTCCAGAATGGTCGCTCGTTATGCTCCTCCAGTTTCATACAACTTCCTCAATCTCATTCGTCTTGGAGAACATAAAACTATATTTGAAAAGGTATTTCTCTCGTCCATCTCATCTGTCCTTCTTTTCCTGCGTTATGCCTTATCCTTAGCTGAAAGAAAAACGGAATGCAGTCCTTTGACTGCTTTCTATTTAAAGTTACACTGATTTCTTATCACTGAAGCCAATTTAAGATCTTCTCATATTTTGTGCGATTCTAGTATAATTAGCTATTCTTGGGGAACTGTAACAAAAAAAAAATCATGAAACAAACAAACAAATAAACAAAAAACCTTCGGCAGGATGCAGGTTTGGTCCTCTTACGAGCTTAATGGATTTTTTTTTCAATGAAGTTAAATCATTTTTCTTTGCTTTGGCTTCTTGTGTCTTCAAAACACTTTCTGTTTGATGTAATATAGATTCCTCCTAGATTGTAGATATTTGAAAGAAAAAAATGGTTATTCATCTTTAAAATTAACAATAATGTTGTTTGCTGGTGTAGTTTTTTGTTGGGCTCTTATACAATCCAATATCATTGTTTGCCTGCCTTGGTTTTGGCTTGTACGTTTAATTGTAGAACTTGCCTCCTCTTTTTAGGTAATAATTGACTGCTCTAGCCATTTTTTAATCGTGATTGTCTTATTGCAGCGAATGGGAAACATTGATGAAGCGGTCCCTTTCTTTGGGAGTGATTTTAACAGAATCTATCCACTGATCATGGTTGTGTACACCCTGTTGGTCGCTTGCAACGTTTTTGACCGCATAATAAACTTTTTTGGGAGCTGGAAGCGATTTAAGTTTCAATCAGAGATTGATGATATGGATGGTTTTGATCCATCTGGATTAATTATCTTACAAAAGGGTAAGCATATTCCAAGACCTGCTTTTTGCTAGAAGGCATAAACGACTACTATTCACATGGCATGGACCATCTGTGAATACCAAAAGTCATATTTTTTTTCTATCTCTTTGGTCATTGATTTTGCAACCACCGCTTCCTTAACGCTTGTACAGAAACATAAAGTAATGTGCTTGAAGTGTTAATACTATCTCTTTGGTCATTGATTTCACAACCACAGCTTTTTTAACGCTTGTACAGGAACATAAAGAACTGTGCTTGAAGTGTTAATTTACTTGTCCCTGTTTTCTCAGAACGAACTTGGATTGAACAAGGTCTCAAAGTTGGTGAACATGTTATCCCCTTAGCCAGGAATTTCAACGACTCAGATGTTGAGACCGGCAACAACATGGTACACTAATTATGTACACCGTACATGCTGCCTGGAATTACTACTACTCTCCTAATTTGCAAGTTCTTGTTTAGTGTTTGTTTGATCTTTTTTTTTTTCATGCTTTATTGGTATAATTGGATATTGGTCATTCCTAACATAAACAGTGCAATTTTCAGGATAGGAATCTTGTTGAATTGAAAGCAGCAACCAGTCTAAGCATTGAAGGGGCAAACGGGACTCCCTCGAAATCTTCGAAAGAAGAATCATGTAGGTATAATTCTAGCAAAGAAGCAATTAGCAACAAGTATGCTGCCATTCGAGAACAGGGCAGGCAATCATCTTTCCTCAAGAATCCGGTAGAGAAGAATATTGCTGTTGCCAAGGTCTCGTTGCTTGATGGAGGCAGCTCTAACACTAACACCACAGCTGCAGGGTTACCTGCTGGCTTGTCCTCGCGGTGGGAATCAATGAAAAACGGTTTTCAAACTTTCAAGTCAAACATAGCAACCAAAAAGTTCACTCCCTTGCACCAAGTTCAAGATGCAGTAGACCTCACTCATGATTCTTCAAATGAGTCCCTCGATGACATATTTCAGAGATTGAAACGGCCATCTCAAGAGCATGTGAGTTACGTTGATGAGGATGGAGATATGATGGAAGGGAAGTTTGGTCTTCATAACAGATAATATTCATAATCTGTTATAGCGTTTTAGAATTGGGAGACATGTTGCCGTACAATGTATAGGTCCTGTGGTGAGGGCTGTATATAGGGGTGGGTACAAATTCGTTAAAACCGCTAATTGATCCGTTTCAAATCGTTATTTATCTAACGATTTACGGATAAAAGTAACGGTTTGAGAATTCAAATCGTTCCGTTATTAACGGTTTGGATTTGTCGTTAAATTCAAATCAAACCGTTAAGGAATATATTAATTTTTATTAATATTTAAATTTATTATTAATACAAAGTAAAAATAATAAAAATAAAATGATATTTAGATATACTCATATAAGTATATATATATATATATATATATATTTATTTATATAAGAGTATAATAAAATATTATTAAATAGTTTGTGTATTTGATAAATTTTAGTATGATGATAATATTTGTAATTCAATACTTAGTAAGTTTAATATGTAAAATTTTGAATATTGAGTATTAATTTTTTTTTTTGTATTGTTATTTTTTTTATATCCTTATTTTTTTTATTCCTTAACGGTTTTAAACTGTTTCGATCCAAACCGAATCATAACGGTTTGGATTGAAATAGGTTTATTTCTAATTTTAGAAAATTCAAATCGTATCGAACCGTTAAGATTTCAACGGTTTGGATTTGGATATTGTCAATATTTGTATTGACTCATACTGTGCCCACTCCTAGTTGTATATGTGCTTGCTTGCTTGCTACGATTTTGACCGCAAAGATTAGTCAGATTAGTCCAGCCTCTCGAAGAAGATTTTGCGATACTGAAATTGAAACTACATATGCTTTGGTCCTAAGACTCGGACAATTTGACAGGAAAGATAGGAACATTGGCAATGACCTGTAAAAAAAAATTGTAAATAGTTGGAGAATCTTGTATTTGAATTTATATGTGTAATTGTTATAGTTTTGTTTCTCCAATGTGAATCTTTGAACTGATCTTAATATTTTAGCAGATCATCATCGTATCCTCCCTTTTGCAGTCTTTTCTTTTCTGTTGGGGAATGTCCGTATCTTTTCAAATATTAAAAGATGTCGATTTATTTTAGACAAATAAATTACAAAGATCCCAATTTAAAGATAACATAAAATATGAGATTTAACATTATTTTCTTTGAATTTTAGTCAAACAAGCAAGTTCTATAAAAATAAGTAAAATTTTGTACAAGAGATTAGCATTGCATATTCGACTATACAAACTTGCCCTTTGAAAAGAAAATAGAACAACATACATTTAGGAGTGAACCAGGTGTAGTTTAATATGAATATTGACAATATTCATATTCAATCTGTTAAAATTTTAATAACTCGATATAATTTGGATTTTTTAAAATTAGAAATAAAACAGTTTCGATTTAAACCGTTATTAACGGTTCGGCTTGGATCGAAACGTTTGAAACCGTTTACGTTAGGACGTTGTGGTACGGGGCACACAATTATAACTGAAGTAGAAATAAGAAATTTGAAAAGAAAAAAATAATGAACACCAAAATTTTATATGGAAAACTCCCAAACAATTAAGAGAGAAACTACGGGCAAATTGTAGAAGAATTTAACTATTGCAAAAGAATTACAACAGTCTCTGTCAAATAAGGAGAGCACAATTGACAATACCTCTCTTATAATAGGAGAAAACACTCTCTCTAATAAAAAGAAAGACAATATTTAGGAGAAACCTAACTTTTTTCTCTCCAAAAACTCTTTTCCAGACAAAATAGGATCTTTGCCTTCTTGGATGATTTTATGAAGCCAAAACCATGTATATATAGAGAAAGAAAGGCGATGGAGGATGACGGTGAAGTGTGTGAATTCAAGTTGTAAAAGAGATGGAGTGTATCAGTTCAAATTGTAGAAGGAAGTGGAGTGTATGAATTCAGGTTGTACACTTCTTGATATAAGTTGTCTTTCTTTTCGAAGAACAATTCTCCACCATCTTAAAGACTTAATATAGAAGCAAGATTGCTTCTTATCCTTTTGATCCACAAAAGTGACTTTACTGCTGTAAAGACCCGTCCCGGAATTCGGGATTAGATTACGGACTAATCATGATTAGCAGGGTTAATCGGTGATTAGCTGGGCGAACTCGGACGAACGGTGCAAAATGACCGTTTTGCCCCTGGTCGTGGGCAAAACGTTGACTTTTTATTCGGACGGTCAAATGGACTTTGACCAATGCTCGTGACGTAGTTTGGGACGTCACGAGTTCATAGACAGGTGGCACGTTCGATTTCGATGTTCGTGGTGAAAGTTATGTTGTGCGGAAGTTCAAGGGCACTTTCGTAATTTGGTCGGAATAAGGGGAAATGTTGACTTTTTGATCGGGTGGTCTGATGGCCGAGGACCGAGGACCGTTAGGAAGGTCTCGATGCCCTGAGTTCGTAGACAGGCGGCACGCATCAATCGGAGTCCGTATGACCGAGTTATGGGTCTGGATGCGTGAGGGGCATTTTGGTAATTCTCTGCACAAGGGCAGAATGGTAATTTCACGGGGGCTGTTTGAATGTTATTGTAGCACCGTGAATGGGGAAACACGATCAGTGCACTGGGGCATTGTTTAAGCTTGGAATTGAGTAGTGGGCTGTCTCAGTGGGGATTAAACTATGTATCCTGAGACAATTGAGGTTGGGACTGAAGCCATGGACAGGCACGGGAAGCATTTTTCAATTCCTTGGTTTCTCTGTTGCGGGAAGCAGTTTCACTGTGGCAGCTGACGGTCTCCCACGAGTTGCCGTCCATTTCGATCGACTAACAGAGTGCCTCTGAGATGAGGAGTCCATTTGGTTTCAGTTGGAAGCTGAGAGATTGGGAGAACGGTGAGGGAACCCGTTTCTGAAAATTGGAGGGAAAATTGGTTTTCAATTTTTGGGGTGATTTGGGCTGAACTGAGGGCCGTATTAGACTACTGAGTACACTACGAACTCAACCACGAAGGAATTGGGGGGAGTCGATCGCTGTCTGTCCAGGAACCCAGGTTCCAGATTCTGGAAAATCGCAGAGCTGTGGACGATCACTTCCAGGTAATGTCGTGTCCAATTGATCTTGCATTTCAGTTCCTTCTAGGCCTAGAATCCTTACTGTGAAGCTAATTTGAGTTTGATTGAGAAAACACAGAGTTTGGGTGATCGACCCGTTTGGGTGATCACGGGTCGTGGGGCTAATTTTGGGACTTTCTTGGTGAATCAGGGACATGGAACTTTGATTAGATAGTTGAAGAATGTTTTAGAATCAAAAACGGAAGGAATCGAGGTCGAATTGATGGCTATCTAATCGGGTTAGAATCGCGGGTATCAGACCCGAATTACAGAGAAACGGGCGAGGACGGTGACTGTAGCAGTCACTGTAGCTGGCGCGTGGGTTTCACGCGCAGCCACTCACGGCGGCGCGTGACGGCGCGTGGGCACGAATTCCGAGGTACGGTCAACACGAATTTTATCCTATACATTATCACGAACATTTTAGCGTTGGTTCCGTGTCATTCGGATCCCGTTCGGATGTTGTTCGGGATGTCCGAAGGTTTTAAGTCGGGTTTAAAAATACTTAAAATTCGGAGAAAATTACGGGACTTGAATAGGATGTTATTGGGGAAGTTAGTAACCCTCTAATGTGTTATGAACAGGTTCGGGAGTCCTGGTGTTAGTGACGAGGCCCGGGCAGGCCGGTGGCACGCGTATCGAGGAGCTCGGTAAATCGGTCTGTGAGTGGACATTGTTTTTGATAAATCCTATGCATGCATAACTGTTTCATGATTGTTGTAACTGCTTTTATATGCTTTGATTTGGATATCGGTGAATTTATGTGATTTCACGCATTTCGAGGCGATTTACGAGTTTGCGCGTAAATCGAGATTTTCCAGATTTGCACTGATTTCCATGATTGTGGTTCGGATATGATTTTATGAAACAGTTACGGGTTTGACAAAGTAAAATCGGGCCAGGGGCCCAGTTAATTTATATAAGTGAATTCGGGCCAGGGGCCCAGTTGTTTTATATATGTGATTCCGGGATGCTTTTCGGAAAACGGATTGTGAAGGATCCTGATTGATTGTGTCTTATAAATAGTTCGGGTATAAAGACCCGGGTGCCATTGCTGGAGCACATTTGAGTTTAAAGACTCGGTTAACTGATGACGGGGGCGGGCCCGGAAAATTGGGTTTAAAGACCCGGATTGAGTTTAAAGACTCGTGAGTTTAATGACTCAGTTATTGTGATACCCCCGAGGCCTATTGACTACGTTTTGAGTTTAAAGACTCGTTGATATCCCGGGAAGGCCTGTTTATGCGCATGGTTTTGAGTTTAAAGACTCGGGCGCACTTAATCCAGCAAACGTGTGTGACTACAGTTTTTCACTGAATTTGGGCAGTGACCCGGATGAACCGGATTTGATGAGTTCTGGGATTGAGTTCCCGTGTTTAAGATTTGTTTATGAAGTATTGTTGCTTTCTGATCGTTTGAAATGTGTTGGGGCAGTGGCCCGGTTTATGAGACTTGATGAACTGGTGTTATGATGGGTTTCCGGATTTGATTGATGATTTCGGGCTAAGGCCCTAATAGCTATTTCTAATAAATGTTTGATTACCGGTTTTTGATGCATGCATACGTTTTTACTGAGGGGCATAAATGTCTTGTAAAATGTTTTTAATGAACTTGTTTATTTTCGTCCACTCACAGCTTTCGGTTTTTCATGCCCTTCAGGTTGATCTCGGATGCGACTGCAGCAGGGGACCGGGACATTGCATGCCTCCTCCATCGATCCTGGCGTACTCTGGATGCCCGTAGGGGCAGTGGCGTTGGGTTATCCCTTGTTTGACACTTCGTGTCAGACGGGAGCACGTCACATCCTGTGGTAATCCCGGGGGGATTGGGATGGGTCGTGTCAACTGCCACATATCTCCCATTTAAAGTCACTTTTGTAATCCTTTTATCCTTTCTACATTTGTCATCTTCATGTTGCTTACATTTCTGCTAGGCCAATAGAGGATCGAAACTAAGTAAATTTGTCATTGTTAGTTGGCTTTGTTACATATCAGCTAGGTTGTCTTTAGTATGAATTTTATGTATATCCACACTTCCTTCTTCCACCGTCTCACGAACAAGTGATAATGAACTCGTATGTGTTTTGTCTTCGAATGAAATGTTGGATTTTTTGTCGAATGCAAAATGCTCTGACTATCACAAAATAGAGTAATCTTCTCTTGTTTGTGTCTGAACTTCTCCAATAGCATTTGCAACCATATTGCCTCTTTGCTAGCTTATGTAGCTGCGATATATTTTGTCTCCGTCGTAGAAATAGCCACGTTGGACTCTATTTTGAAACCTAGCTTACAGCTTCTCCAGCAAGAGTAAACACATAACCTGAGGTGGACTTGCTCTTATCAAGATCACTTGCATAATCTGAATCAACATAACCTCTGATAGTATAGTCTGATCCATCATAACATAATGCAACATTTGAGGTACCCTTGAGATATCTTAGGTTCCTCTTCGCTGTACTCCACTGCTCTTTACCAGGATTCGCCATGTATCGACTAACCACTCCCACTGCTTGTACAATACATGGTCTTGTGTAAACCATAATGAATATTAATCGGAAGAGGGGTAGGAATGGAGTTACAACCTTGCAAGTTGAAGCGCCACAATATTTTCTTCAAATAAATTTTCTGAGAAAGCCATATCTTCCTATTATCTCTATCTTTGTATATTTGCATCCCTAGAATCTTGTTTGCTGGTCCCAAGTCCTTCATTTCAAACTCCCTAGCCAATTGTGCCTTTAAGTATGTAATGCAATCTTTGTTAGGGCCTGATACCAACATGTCTTCAACATACAACAACAGAATAATAAAATTACCATCACCAAATCTCTTGTAGTAAACACAAGGATCTGAACTATTTCTGTTGTATCCAAGGATCATGATGAAGGAATCAAATCTCTTATACCAACATCTCGACCCCCGTTTGAGACCGTGTAGAGATTTGTTCAACCTGCAAACCAAGTTCTCTTTTCCTTTTACTTCAAAACCTTCTATTTGGAGCATGTAAATCTCTTCTTCAAGTTTTCCATGAAGAAATTTTGTTTTCACGTCTAACTGCTCTAAGTACAAGTCAAATGTAGCACACATCGCCCAGACTACTCGAACTGTTGTGAGTTGTACAACAAGAGAGAATATTTCATTGAAGTCTATGCCTTCTTTCTGAGCGAATCCTTTTACCACCAATCTAGCACGATACCGCTCCACTTGGTCATTACCATCTCATTTGATCTTGTAAACCCATTTGTTTTCGATCTGCTTCCTTCCTTGTGGTAGTGGAACAAGATTCCATGTTTTGTTTTTATGGAGAGCTTCAATTTCTTCTTGCATTGCTGCCATCCATAGAGAAGTTTCTTGGCTTTTTGTAGCCTCATGGAATGTTGACGGCTCTTTATCCTTTGTTAGTAGACAGTATGTGAAATTTCCCTCCATGATGTACTGTGAGTGCAAAGTTGGTTCTCTTTTCTCCCAAGTTGATCGTCGAACTTATGGAGTTGCAAATTCAGCTTGCTCTTGTTCTTCGGGCTTTGGTGCTACTTTAGGAGAATATGGAATTTCTTGTTCTTATCTTTCTTCAACATGAACTGTAGTAATCTCTGGTTTCTCTTTTGAAGTATTATCATTTCTTTCCCTTGTACCTTATCTTCTATTAATATCACATCTTTGATGATTATCACCTTGCGGGCAGTGGGATCCCACAGCTGGTACCTTTTAACTCCATCAACATACCTTAAGAAAATGAATTTTCTGAATTTTGGATCCAGCTTTGATGTTTTTTGGGCGTTGTACATAATGTAAACATGACTTTTGAATGTATGTAAGTGAGAATAATCAGCTGGCTTACCAGTCCACATCTTCATCAGCATTTTCAGATCAATTACGATTGATGGTGACCGATTGATCACATAACAGACAGGTTTGACATCTTCTGCCGAGAAAAACTTGGCCACCTCCACAGTTCTCAACATCGCTCTTATTCGTTCTAACAAGGTTCTGTTCATCCGCTCTGCTACTCCATTTTGTTATGGAGTGTATGCCAATGTGAGCTGTTTTTTGATACCTTCTCATTGACAGAAGTTATCAAATTCATCACTAGTATATTCTCCTCTGTTGTCTGTCCCCAAAAACTTCATCTTTTTCTCAGATTCAAGCTCAACCTGCGCTTTGAATATTTTGAAAACTGGAATACCTCTGCCTTAATTTTTATTGGATGCACCTAACATCTTCTGGAGTAATCATTAACAAAAGAAACAAAGTATTTTGCTCACCTAGGGACAAAACTGGTGCTTGCCAAATATCAGAATGGATTAGTTCTAAGATAGCTTTGTTTCTCGCATTAGAACTACTGAACTTTAATATGTGATGCTTAATAATAACACAATGCTCACAAAGGGGTAATGATACCTTTTTTAGCCATGGAAGAAGCTTTTGTTTGGCAAGAATCTTCAAACCTCGTTACGACATGTGGCTAAGCTTATGGCGCCACATCATTGTTAATTCTTTTGCTGAACTTCATAATATAGTGGATGTTTTTCCTTCTTGTCGTATTTCTCCTTTAAGAATGTACAAATTTGCAGCTATCTTTTCCGATTTCACCATTACAAGCGCGCCTTTAACTAATTCATGATCCCATATTGAATATGGGTTTTACACCCACTATTATCTTATTGTCCTAAAGACAATAGATTTTTTTTTATTCCTTTTACATTTTGTACCTCCTAGATGGTACGAACAGTACCATCAAACATCTTCAATTTGATCGTACCAATACCAGCAATCTCCAAGGTATGATCGACTCCCATGAACACAGATCCTCTTGAGATAGGTTCATATTGATGGAATCATTCTCTCCGGGGAGTCATATGCCATGTCGCTCTTGAGAACATAAGCCATACATCAGCTAATCTTCTTCTGCCTTCAGTAGTAATTGTTGCCTCACTATATAAAACTTCACTATCATTTGAGGTGCTTGCTACACAACCCTTAGCTTTTGATGACTCAGGACCCTTTCCATTGGATTCTTCTTTCTTCTTGAGATGCAAACACTCTCTTTTGTAATGCCATTTACTGTCATAGTGATGACACTTGACATTTTTCTTACTTCTGGATTTTGATCTACTCTGATTTTGAATCCCACTGGGGCCACGTTCTGTTGATCTTCCTCTCGTTATTGTTAATGTTTCAGCTTGATGTGAGCTTCATGATCTATCTTTTTTTTCTCTTGTAAAGACTTTCTTCTTTCAAGAACTGCAACTGCAATATCATCGAAGACTCAAACTTCAATGTTGTTGGTTAAGTTGATGATGAGTTGATTATACGAATCAGGTAAACTTTGAAGTAGAATTTCAGCACGTTCACCTGTCTTAATGTTATGCCCCATTGCTGTGAGCTATGAAAATAATGTGTTAAGGGTGTTGATGTGGTCAGCCACCATATTTGACTCCATCATAAAGTTTTGTTCTCAAGAATTTTTTGTTGTGTAGTGATTTGGCCTCGTACAATTTTGTTAGAGTATCCTATATCTCTTTTTCTGTTTTTTTTTCTCCGCCACACTTGACAATACTACATCGGATAGTGCTAGGTGCAGATTAGAAATAGCATTGCCATGCATCTCGTTCCACTTGCCGTCATCAGTGATCTCGTTGGGCCTTTCTCCAATTACCACCAAGCAGTTATCCTTCCTCAAAACTGCTTTTATTCTCATTTTCCAAAATGAGAAATTATTCACATTGAACTTCTCTATTTCGTACTTCGTCACCATTATTGAAGATGCCTCATTTCCACTAATTGGATGTAACCGTAGCAAAAAAACCAACTATAAACCTGGCGCTCTAATACCACTATTAGGACGTTGTGGTATGGGGCACACAATTACAACTGAAGTAGAAATGAGAAATTTGTGAAGGAAAAAATAATGAACACTAAGATTTTACGTGGAAAACTCCCAAAAAATTTAAGAGAAAAACCATGGAAAAATTGTAAAAAGATTTCACTATCACAAACAAATTATAACAGTTTCTCTCTCAAATAAGGAGAGCACAATTGACAATACCCTCTCTAATAATAGGGAGAAAATACACTCTCCCTTATAAAAAAAAAGACAATATTTAGGTGAAACTTTACTTTTTTCACTCCAAAAACTTCTTTATAGGATCTTTGCCTTCTTGAATTGGGATGATTTTATGAAGCCAAGGCCATGTATATATATAGAGAAGAAAAGGCGGTGGAGGATGACAGTGAAGTGTGTGAATTCAAGTTGTACAAGGAGGTGCAGTGTATAAATTCAAGTTGTACAAGAAAGTGGAGTGTATGAATTTAAGTTGTACACTTCTTTATATGAGTTGTCTTGGTTTTCAAATAAAAATTCTCAACCATCTTAAAGACTTAATATAGAAGTAAGATTGCTTCTTATTCTTTTGGTCCACAAAAGCCGCTTTACCGCCACAGTTTAGGCATAAAAAATAGCAAAGATATTCAAAATAAAAATTAAAGATATAAACAATAGAATAATCAATACTCAAAATTTTATATATTAAGTTTGCGGAGCATTAGATTGCAAACAATACCAATATATTAAGATTTATCAAACAAATATTATAACTTAATAATATTTTAGTATACTTTTATCTGGGTATACATATATTTACTTGGATATATCTAAATATATCAAACAAAAATTAATATATTTATTTAATAATTCAGGTTGAATTTAACAGAATTAATTGGATACTATTCGTATTTATGACCAAAATACTATCCATATTTATGACCAAAAAATATAAAAAATGTCATGCATGTGGTAAAAAAGTGCAGCTGCCGCTTTGAAGTCAAAGTGTCAAATTCTCATCACGAGTTGTGAATGCATGTCGAATGTCGAATGTCGAATGTCGAATGTCGAATGTCGATGTAGCGTGGGCATAACAAATAGGTAACAAAGTCAACTAGGATTCTAAATCAGTTTTACAAATAATATTATTCACTTGGCAAAATTTCTATCAACCCTTATAGTTTGTTATTCTTATTACGTTTGTTATTCTTATTACGTTCACTTACAATGTTAATATAAATGATGCCTTTTTATTTTAAATAATATTTACATTTTATTCTTATTCTATCAATGAGATGCTCCTTTATACAATATTTTTATGTATCAAATTATATGTATACATATACTATAATCAGAATAATTTAACTCCTAGATCATCATTTCAAAATTATTTATGTAAAAAAAATTCAATAAAATTTGAGTTATATATATATATATATCAATTAAATCGACGGTTTATCACGAGAATTTTAAATGTTACATTACTGTTGATTTGTTTGATATACATGAATGACTAAATGATCTATAATTTTATTAATTTTCTAAGAAGAATATCTTGAAATTTTGTTGATTAAGATATACGCGTGAAAACAATTATATAATAAATTGTAAGGGAAATAAGAGGAGGCAGCATTGAGTGTGATGCGAGTATTATCTTTTTTTTTTTTTTTAACAACCATGATTCACTTTCATAAGAAAATGGCAAATTGAAAATGATAGGAAAGTAATTATACTAGCAAAAACAATTTACATGATCTAACCTAATTCGAAGAGATCATACATACATATATATATATATATACATACATATATATATATATATATATACATATATATATATATATATCCCTTGTTACGAATCATCCACTCTTATCTAGGAATTATATACATATACTAAAACGCGGTCAGTTTAGAGAACAGTCCAATTCCTATTTTACCCTTATGTTTTTTGTTTTAATTTGTTTTGAATAGTGAACTGCCATTTTTACCCTTTTATACCTATACTAAAACTCTTAGTCATTTTACTGTTTAATAAACAATAAATAAGTAGTGAATTTTCCGCTTTACCCCTTTTTTTTGTTCTTCTCCACCGAATCAGTTTTTCTCCTCTTCTCTTCACGCCCTTTGTTACAGAAAGCACAGAGCAACCCAGAGCATCCATGTCATAGGTCTCGATGTTTCCTATTCCATAGATCACCATGTTCATCTTGAACTCAGAGCTCAAAACCCTAAGGAAGCAATTCTTAATTTTGTGACATAGTCTCCTCAGATCTTTCTCGCGTTTTCTTTTTATTTTTCAATCCTAGCAACGCTCTCAAGCTGTTGCTTCTTCTCCTTCTCCTTCTTTTTCTTCTACTCCAGTTTTCCTTTAATTTGTCTTTGGCTTTGAATATTTATTATCAATCATTCATTCCAATTTATTTGAAAATTTGTTCGGATTGGCTGACTTCTTTGATGGGTGTGTTGTTGACATTTTCAGAGATTGTTCACTGTTGAAGAATTGGCTTTGTACAATGGAACTGATCCAAGTTTGCCTATCTTCTTGGGAATTCTCAGGTAACCTCTCGATTCCTTTTCATTTAGATTATGTATTGAGTAATAGAATCGATTTCAAGCACCAAAGAATATGTAGGATTTGTGTGGCGGGTATTAGAAATAGAAGTTGAAAATAGCATGGAAGTTTGACTTTTTTCAATCAAGGAGATATCTTTATTGATTTGATTGATACTTAATCGCTATGTAAGCATATTTTGTGATCAAAGAAACTAATCCATATTTTGTGATCAGATCGGTTTTTGATGTGACGAAAGGAAAATCTCACTATGGTGAGGGTGGGGGTTACATTCATTTTTATGGAAGGTTTGTTCTATTTCGAAATCGTGTTTAATGTTCTTATGATTCATATTTTTTTGAAATACTCATGAAGTTCACTAAAACAGGAAACCAAACAAAAAATCTCTGAGACCCACAATTTCCTTCTTCGGCCTTCGGAAGAATCGACCTGCAAAAATCAAAAGAAATAGCTTAAATGGGCTTTCGTTTTTGGTGGATTTCTTCTTTGCGTGCGCCGTCGAGAAGAGACAACCGTCCACTCTCCACTCTTCATTGTTAAAATTGAAGCCAACAACATGCAATAGGTAAGCTTCTGTTTTCTTGATGGAGTTCTCAATTTATTTGAGATTGATTATATGCGCTCATTTTAAAACTTGCCTACTGCGTTTTTGCAACGTTTGAAGAAGAAATTGTTGGGTTTTAGAGAAGCTTTTAGGTAAGCTTTGTTTCTCAATTTATTTGAAATTGGAGTTAAATTAGTGAATAATTGGTTTGTTAACTGATTTTAATATATTTATTGTTGCTTTCGTTCAAGATTTGAAGGTGTGGTTGGGGAATCAATCACCAGTTTTAATTTCGACTGTTTTAACTGAATAAAAGAAGCGTTTTGTCATCATACCTCATCTATACATAACTGGTGTCTCATGTGCACATTCCAACTTACATATGTCTGCTCTCCCATGTTTTTATTAGTAATGACAATTAGATACAAATTAATCATGGATGATTGACTCCGATTCTTTAGTTGTTGTTGGTTAAGGGTATGCCAAGGAACCATCTCAAACCACGGCTTGCATTTTTGTTTAATGAGCATTAGGAGTTTGGGTCACCAATTTGGCAGCAATCATGCATAAACACAAACAAAGCGCTGATGGCTACTAAAAACGCTGATGGCTACTTAAAGTGACAAGTATGGCCAATGGTATCACTTTTGCTAAATTTAAACATTTGGAGTGCAAAATTCAACCGTGATACCTTTCACAATTCCCAATGGTTGGTGTCTCTTATTGTACATATGCTGATTTGGTTGCATTAAATAGGGAATCAAATGGTTACAGTTCTCTGTTCAAACTTCCATACCAGTAAAATGGTTACTAAATTTGATTGGCCATATGAAACCCATTTTCAATTCAACAATTTCCATAATCCTTCATCACATTCTTTTGGTATGTGTGCTTATGGTTTTGCATTTTGTATTTTCAGTTTTGAGTACTTTTTCTACCGCCAAATTCAATTCAAATCAGTCGCTTACAATTCATTTCAACTTATATGTTTTTCAATAATACTTCAATTGAACTCCATTTACCATTACTTTTTGGAACCACATACCCTATAACCTGATATGCTTACAAGTTGCAATAGAATATGTATGTATGTATATGTGATTGCCTATTTGATTATTTGATTAATATTTGTACATGTTTCATCTGTAAAAATTTAGAAATATATATCTAACCCCATAGTTTATTCAATTTGCCAGTCAATAAATTTGTTGCGTTATTCTTACATATTTTAATTTTGTAGGCTACCCGCAGCATCGCGCGGGCACAAATGCTAGTTTTCACTAAAAAAAACAGCATGCATATTCATGCAACATGAATTCATCCGCAGGAATTGATCTAGAAAGTAGATAAGTTAATTATTTTTTTCTTTCTGTTTTTAGAAATAGATCAGTGAATTAATCACTCAAGAGCCAATTAAACAAATAACTCTGTATACTTGGTAGGATTAATCCATTTCTGAAATTAATGGTGATGTATAGATGATCCTGGTGTTCCTGCTCAAAATATTTTTCTCGTTTTAGGAGTTGAGTGTCTCGAGGCAACTCTCAATGGGCCTTCGCGCGGAACCTGGTCTACGAAGAGAGGGGGCGAACCACTCACGGGGATTTTTTTTTTTTGCGGTAGATGATATAGAGATGCTGGATTGGTCTGAGTGTAATGAGCTTTGAGTTACGGTTGATTACTAGAGAGCGGACCAGGAAGCTAATGAACTTTTCGACTCAGAATGCAGGCGTGCCACAAGTAGAAGACTGCTACTAGTTAGTGTAAATGAGTTCCATTTTCGGCCCAAAAACCTTTCTTCTGATCAATACGATTGTGAGGCAGGCGAGATAAGGCTTTGCCTGCGCTGTTCTTTTCTACACCTCTTTTGAGGACTTAATATTTGCTTCTAACGATGACAAATGTCAGAAGGTTATTTCACCATGATATTCATGTTGGCGACCTTGTTATTTTAATAGTTAAGTGGACAATGGTCCTAGTATAGTTAAGTGGACAATGGTCCTAGTTTTTCCCAAGTCGAGATTAAAGTATTCTAACCAACGCACAAAGATGGTATCCCGACTTGGGGAGTCGTGAACCACATTAGGTTGGTATCTTCCAATTACCAATCACTTCGTGAGAAAATCAGGTTTTTTATGGAGATGGAAATGAGAGTATAAATACGGTAATTTAAAAGTACTGGAATTGAATAACAACTTAAATTACAAGTACAGAGAGTAAATTATTTGCTTCGCATTTCAAGCTCGTATCAAGCAGGAAATTTCAGAAATCATCAACTGAAATGATTATCAGTCGGAAATTATGCTATGAGATGGCAGAGCATTCAAATATGATGTTTAGATCGTCAAGAGGAGGTTTGAATTCCTCACTGGTCATGCCATGAATTGGCAGTTAGAATGACTTTCCCGTACAAGGGGTAGTCATAATGGTTTTCCGTCGAGCAGTAGCTGAAAACTGTCCTTGAGCCGGTAGTCAGAATAATTGTCCGTGAATCGATAGTCAATAATATCAACCCTTATGACAGTGAATGGTCAAAAAGAAGGTTGATCTTCCGCGAACATAGCTGAAAGCCCATGAATTGGTTAGTCGGAATTAAGGCAACCCTTATGACCCTTGATGGTCAGAAAGATGGCTTGCGCACAGAAATGTAGACAACCATTGTGACACTACTTGTTAAAAATGCCTCGAAGGGGTGAGGAGAAAAACTGCATCTTGATTTTCTAGGTCGAATGAGGCAGTTTTTTCCACAAAGGCGAGCTGTTTTAACGACGAAACCTTGGTTTAATGTGTTCTTAGGTTTAAAAATTGATGAAGATCAATTTACTGAGTTTGATTGGTTGATTCATTGTCCTTTGAGAAGCTGAGTTGCTTTCCTTTTATAGGTGGTGGAGAGTTCTCAACTTACCAAGTTGGGTCTCGTGTACGTCCCAATTCGCTGTATTCTCTGCCGGGATACTTCCCGTGCTTCTATTTTCGTTGTTTGTGTCAGCACCACCCAAACTTGCATTTTCTCTACGCTCAAGACTTGTTTGGGATGGGATTTAGACGATTTTGGGCCTTTAATTCGTTTGAGTCATTAACTTAACACCAGGGGAATTATTTAGGGTAGTCGCTCTCAACGTTCACCTGAGAAACCTCCAGGCTCCCCCGATGTACCAATGGAAACCTTACCCGTGGACAAACCTGGATCCTACATGGAAGCATCTTTTCCCCTCTCTAGGTCATCAAAACCATGAACATCCTTGGAAACAATGAGATCAAAGAATGCAACAGATGTACCTAGATGAACTTTAGAGCAACAGTAATTATCATTTGGTGAGTCTTTCCACTCTTTCCATCACACCTGATCTTGGTCTTCTGCGTTCAACACTATGTTTCTGGAACAGCGGTACAAACATGTTCGATTTACAAGTTGGACCCAAGACGCCGACCCTCATGGATATGGCGGTGTTGTTCAGTTTATCTTCTTCAGGGGACATGGCCGACTTTAATCTTTCCTTTTTGGCCAACATGAATGAGGATCATGGACCTCATGTCATCAGGCTGCCTCTAGACGTTCCTTTAGTGCATCTTCTTTCTCAGTTCCTGTCTGTCTTCTACCCGTTTGACGGGAGCGGGAAGCTTAGAGCTGGTGGTGAATTTGAAAACATTGGGTTACTATGATCTTACCTAGTGTCTATCTTCGAGAAAATTCAGCTCTACCATCTGTGGTTGGACTGGTTCGTGTTTCCTAGCACCATAAGGAGTTCGTCGATGGAATGAGTTCGTCAATGGATTGGGTCCTATTGGCTGGGCCCCATAGCTCTAGCCCACATGTATAGTGTTATGCTTTCCTTAGTTCTTTATTCCTCGAAGTTGGTCCCTATGAATGGCCCTCTCTGGATGGTCCAAGTGTGGCTGAATTGGGTATTTCCTCAGTTCCAGAGTCAAGCAATCGAATTCACTAATGACGTGCTCCCAAATCAGTTACTGATGCCCCTACCTCCTTTTTTCCCTTTCTACGAGAAATTACCTATCTTACTTTTGCACTTTGTTTTCTCGTTCCCGGGAACATTAGGAAGCTAGTGTGATTAGGAGGTTTTCTCTATTTGTCAGCCGATCCCATCTGTGGAAGGATCCAAGCTTAAGACTTCAAGAGCTATGTCCTGGCCCGGGACTTCTTAAAAGATTATGGTAAGACTAACAGGTTGTCCCTTGACTTCGAGGTGTATCAAGCCAACTACTGCGCTCGCTGGCTAGTTTTTTTCTAGGCTGTTTCTGCACCATATGTGTGAGGTACAAACGTAGGGACATTATTTCGCCTTGGGGCTTTCGACCAGCAGCTAACACTAATTACTCGGGACTTCTTATCCAATGTACCGTTTACTTTTTCGGTTACCATGGACGCGTTCTATGGGTGTACGGCTGCTTTTGACTCGTGGTGGACTTCTTATTTTATGGACAACTTCAACTTTACTCCTAAGGGGGTGTAGACCCGGTAATTCTTGATATTGGAACGTGCCATAAGTTTTGATCCAATTATTTCGACCTTGGTTGAACATAGGAAGTCGGAAAGCAACATTCCCCCCGTTATCCTTTTTGTTCGTTTACTCCTTCGTATGTTGATCTATACCTTCTAATCTGCTCGCCTGCACAGTTGTATTGGATGAAGAATGGTTGTTAGAGATCTTGTCCGATAATTTCCCTTGATGGATAGAAAATGATCCATATGATCCCCCTATCTTTGATCGTTTGATGAGCTTGGGAGGTCGATATCCCCCCAATATTCCTTCACCGGTAGCATCTTCCTTGGTGATTGTGTTCCTTGGCCCTCCAGAGTTTCTATCTACTCAACCTTCGAGCAGTGTTGTTCTAGATGCACCCTCGGTATTCTTTGTTGTTTTCTGAATTTCACAATTCTTGCCCCACAGTTCTGACTCAATTCTTTTCCGCAGGCTGGCTTCCTTTAGATCACTCTGATTCTAATTCGGTGTTTTTGGCTTTTCTGGCTTCTCGTATTGCACAGTTGTAAAATCCAGGTTTCTCTGAGCTTGAAGCTGCTAGAAATGTGATTAGATCCTTTGTGGCTAGAGACGATTACTCTGATGTGGGGGAGCTGGTTTGAGCGGTGGAAATCCTCTCCCAATCATCATCTACGGCATGTGTGCCTCCCTCCTGATCATGTCACTTCGCAAGAATTTTCGAAGGTTTCTTCTCTCATGCCCCTTTTAACTAATGTACCAACACATGATGAGTTAGATGACATTCGACAAGGTTACCTCATTGCTCATGATGAATTTGTTCGTATAGGAAGTGCATACATGGATACACTCTAGGAGGTGGAGCTTCTTTGTGCCCAACTTACTGAGGCTGAAGGTATATGTGCGTGGCTTGGGTAACAATATGAATCTGCCAAGTGTTGCAGGGAGGTCGCCCGGGATAATTTTCAAAGGAAGGAGAAACGGGCCCATAAAGCTTCCATTGAAGAGGCAACCCTCTCCTTCAACATTAGAATGCAGAAAGTAGGCCTCCAAGTCATGCTTGGCGGGGTGCTGGATCGGTGACCTTTGGCTTTGTGGGCCTTTACCCCCATTTTTGTTGAGTAATGGGCCACCCGTTTTGATCTTTTGGTGGTATAGTTTCGCAGTTTTGAAATCGCCTTTGAAATGCACAAAAGTCACATCCTTTCTGATTCTCCCTTTAATTCTCATTATTCTTCACGTTTCCTGAGGTTAACTCCCAACCAAATCTTTTGGCTATAAATACCGACACATCCCTTTCCTCACATATTCTTGTAGATAAGACCATGCGAGTTGGTCAAAGATGTCCCATAATTCTCATGATTCTGATACTACCTCCAAGGGCCATGATCTGGTCGTCTCTCTGCGAGAGCAGATTGTCATGGCTTGCACCCGGAAGATGGCACTAACATCTAGGCTGAAGATGGTTCAGGACGCATGGGTCCAGTGTTGTGCTAATTTCACCGATCATGGTTATGAGGTTACGCTCGAGATGGGCCGCATAAGGAGGAGAAAAAGGGAGCTCTGAAGAAGGATTGCTAGTCTTCAGCAGCAGGAGAAAGAGGTTGCCCGTGACCGAGATGAGGTCGTGCACCCAACACTCGTGGAAGGCCTCATTCGTTTGGCCCCACCTTGATTTTTTTTTCTTTTTTTTTGTACTTGATATCTAATAAAATCTTACTTTTTGCAAGTTTCTATCTTTTGTCCATACTTCCATCGATATATTGTGGCGCATGCAAATGCTTATAAGTTGGTACTTCGTATGTAAACTCTCTTGTCTTCAAAAATGTCTCTCCTAGAGAATGATACGAGTAACGTTCCGCTTCTTCATTACCATATGTTGGTTGAGTGTCTACATATTCAATCCCAGGACCAGCCGCATGCTATCATTAATCTGAGGCGGGAACTCCACACATGTCGTGCTTTGGAAGAAGCAGAACTAACCTTTCACTTGGAGAAACAATCATCTATTGATCTCGAGATTATTTCCTTCTGTGAAAAGGACAGTACTACTAGAGAGGCGTTGTTGCAGCTAGACGGAGAGGTTGTCGCTATGAAAGTTAAGGGAGAACAGCTCAGGGATGATGTTTCTTTTCATGATGCTTTGGGCTAGCAGCTGTGGATGGCCATCTACTGTGATGGATTTGATCAGGGTTTTGTTGATTATACAGTTGAGAAGCTTCATCCAATGGCTCAGATCTAGCGATTTCTTTTTTCTATAATTTGAAAATGTTATATCTCCGATGTATCCTTATCTCTTTTCTATAATAATAATTTCTATCTTTTCACCGCCTTTCTTCGCCTACTGTGTCCTGACCCTACAGGTTTTTACTATTTCATAGAGGCCATGTGTCTTTTTGAGATAATTTAATTTTACATCTAGTTAAAAACAAGGGTTGACATAAGTCACGCCAGTTGGCCTATAAAATCCATTTATCTTCATGCAAACTTAACATCCCTATTTTCAAACTCTAAACATGGCTTCCACTAATAGTCCCGCGAATGCACAACCAAACTCTTCGACTACTAATGCTACCTAAAACCTCTTGATTTTCTTTGAGAATCAGACTATCAATCTCTACCGTTTGGTAGAAACCCAGTCGACGGAGATTCGACACCTATAAGATTGGGTACATGCCTATCAATTGAACAAGCAAAATAATATTCAGTTCTCTGCTGTTTCCTTGTTGTCCTTCCAAAAGAAGGTCCAATCCCTTGAAGGTTTGATAGGTCCTTAAATAAGCATTATTTTATATTATTTTATACCATTTATACTTGAGTTTTAATATTAAAATAATAAATAATTAGATAAAATAATATATTTTGTGATATTTTTGTAGAATTAAATAAAGTTTGAAATTTGGAGAATTTTGGCGAAAGAATAGTCTTGATCGGAATTATAACGAATAAATTATGGACGAGTTTAGATGAAATTATATATTTTAATTATTATTATTATTTCTTTTCCTACAGCCTGCCAGTTGCAAGCCCAAGTCCATTAGCCAGAAATCCAAACCCATTTCTGTTTCAGCCCGCTTTCAGGCGCAACAGCTCATTTCCTGCAGCCCATCGCGCGACCAAGCAACTCGCAGGCCCAAATCCTCCGCGTCACAGCCCAACGTCCCTCGGAGTGCGCCTGCTGAAGCCCTCGCCATTCCCTAGGCGTGCGTGTCCCAAAACGGACGCACAGCTCAACAGGCGTGCGCTGCTCTCACCTGCTCCTCCTGGCAGCAGTCCACCAACTCCACACACTCTCTGTTAGTAGTTCATGGCCGAATTCAGAGACTGAATTTCAGCTGCTCTCTGCTGATCCCATTTCCTGCAATCAACTGCTCCATTTTCCAGCTACTTTTCTGAATTTCCATCACCAAACCAGCCCTAAAATCATCATTTTCCATCATTGTTCATCATTTCATTATTTTATTTTAATTTTGTATTTTTATTTGAATATTTATGGCTCCCTCTATAAATAGGGAGGCCATTTCACTTGTTTAGGGTCCCCAATAGTCCCCATTTTGGCTATCTTTTTAGTAGTTTAGGTTCTTTTTATTTTTCTCTCTTTCACTCTTCATTTAAATTAATCTTTTTTTTTATTGTTGAGGATCATTTTAACTTCTTGTAGATTTTTTTTTATTAATTAGCTTTCTTTTAATTTTTGTTCTTAATTTATGTTATTTCTTAATTTCATTTCTTCTTTACTTTGTTCTTGTGATTTTTCTTTGAGATCTATTAAACACATTTTTATATTTTCCTTAAGAAATACCTAGGCCGAGTATTTCTGAAATAATTCTAGAGTTTAAGTCTGAATTCTTATGTTTTATCCTCCATCTTCATAAGGTTGCAGCCGCTGTTCGGTGTTCCTTATGAATAACATTCCATTGTTTTCATCCACTTTCAGAATCACAAGCTGTTCTTGGGTTCCGAAAGTGTAACTTTATTCCATTTACTTAAATTCTTGTTATTGTTTCGGTTTACTTAAAATTCAATATACGTGTTGGTATTTTCTTTCTAACATTTGTAAGAGTGCAATCTCCATGTGTTTTATTTTTTGAATTTCTTTTACTTCATATGTTTTAGTGCTTAAACTTCAATTCCACGCTAAGTGTTTATGACCGCTGTTCGATGCACTTAGTAGAAAATTGAAGAGATTTAATGTTTGACTGCCGTTCGGCGCATTAATTCACAAACTTAAGGTGAATCATATTATAGATAATAATTCGTTGTTCAGTGCATTTATAATATGAAAAATGTATGCATGTATTTGAGATGATTTGACAGGACCCGCCCCGATCCCACAGGGACCACAAGGGGACGTGCCCTGCTCCCGTCTGACACCCAAAAATTCATACCAATTTTAGCCTCAAAAACATCAAATGCATAAATAACCAAATTAAAGTTATACATCAAATCCGAGTTAAACAGATGTCAGACAAGGGATGCAATCCAAACGACAAGTTGCGAGCACGACTCTAACATAAACCTGCGGGTACACCACCCAACAGGGGTTCAGGTACGCAGAAGTGGATCTATGCCTCAGCCTCAGGTTCCTCCTCTACCTCATTAGCACGACCTGGAGGGGTTACCAAAACAATAAGGGTGAGTGGACCGAAACTCAAGTTTATAAAATCATTTGATAAGTAAAACATATAATTTACCCCTCCGTTTTCCAAACATGCATGCCACCGAATTTAAAACCATCAATCATATAATATAAACCATAAGGCATATAATATTACCATAAACATAATTTTAGCCACTGCACTATACACTCCAATCCCGACATCCCCGATGTCTGACGTCCCTGACGTCCAATAAGGTCACAATCACAAGGCTACGCATGCCACTCGGGTCTCAACTCCGAGTTCAATCCCCGAACCCTGTTCGGTTATAGCATCCCCGATGCTTAGCGTCATAGACGCTGGATGTTCTATACGTCCGTGACCACTCCGGGGTACCTCATCCGGAGGAGACAATATAATATGGAAGGATCTATACAGTGCAGTACCAAATACATTTTATTGATATCCACATGCAAAACATATATGTATACATAGGTAAAATCTGAACCGATCGTTACGTTTCATCAAACGGGTCTCATGCCCAAATACCGTGAAACGTGCCATAACCGAAATTCCAATATCATCAAAACCATTTATGGATTCCAGCATGTGAACATATAAGTAAATCAGAAAACATTTAAGCATGCAAGGGTTTAATGAAATCGGGTCCACTCACAGTACGATCCCGTGGTGAAACTGTGCGTACGAACTTGTACTGGGATTATCGTACAATTCCTGTTAGTCCAAATCATACGTAAGGGTCACAACAAGTCTTAAACATTTATCCAAATAACTCGAAACAGAAACCGGCTCGGGGAAACCGTCCAACACGTTTCCCGAGGCAACCGGCCCTAAACTGACCCATCAAAACTATCCCAGATCAACATGGTTAATTCACCAAAAATGTTTAGAATGATGAGAGGAACAAAAGTCATGTTGATCGTGATCGGAGATAAGGTCCAACGCGCCCTCACGCGCCGCCCAAAGTGACTGCGCGTGAAAGTCACGCGCCTGACACTGTAGCTACAGTGTCAGCACCTTCACCCGTTTGTCTGCAATACGGGCCTGCCACCCGCGGCTTGACCCGGTTGAATACCCATAAATTCTTACTCGATTTCGATCCCATTTGATCCTAACATGTTAAATAACTATCCAATTTAGGTTCTGTGACAAAAATCAACCTCGACACATCCCCAAACGACCTATCGACCCGTGATCAACCAATCGGGTCAATCACCAGAAATTCCTGGTTTCTAATTCAAACTTCAATTCACTTCACAGGCAGCTCAATAGGATAAAAACGAACTAATATGAACGATCAATTGGGTCTGAGAGTACCTGAAGGTTGTCGTCCCAAGCTCTGCGATTTCCCTGAAAACAGCAGTCACCGTCCCAGCTCACCCGTGGCTGATGGCCTTCGATTTCGATGTGGTTGAGTTTCAAATACTCCCAGAAGACTAAACCAGGCCTTGGTTTGGTCCAACAGTCACCAGAAATCAAAACCCGATTTTCCTTCCAATTTTGCCCGAAATGGTTTCTCTGGTTTTCTTCATCAATTCTCAGTTTTCTTAATGGCAGAGTGATGCTCACACATGTTCTAATCAGTTTTAAATAACCTCAGCTGTCCCAGAGGCTCGTGGGAGTCCAATTTGTCCACTGAAAAATGTTCCCCGAAAAGCTTCGAACTTGAATTAACAATGGGTCCGTGCAAGGTGGATGCAACAGACCACGTTCTAAAGCATCAGACACTCCCATCTTTCCAGCACACAATTGCATAAACAATTGCACATTTGAACCACCGCACATGGTGGTGCCGCCCATGTCCCCCCGTGGTTGCTACAGTAACCAGGGGCGAAATGACAAAAATGCCCCTGGTTCAATAATTATCATAATGCCCTTCACATTCTAGACCCGTAACTCAGCCATACGAAGTCCGATTTCGGCGTGCTGCCTGTCTACGGACTCAGGGTATCGAGACCTACCTAACGGTCCTTGAGTCATGTGAAAATTAGTTGCCAAACGAAAAGTCAACATTTTCGCCCGTGAAGTCCAACTTACGGTAATGCTCATGAACTTCCGATAGCCATAACTTTTACCCAGATCGTCCGAATTGGACGTGCCACCTATCTATGGACTCGTGACGTCCCGAACTACGTCACGGTCACTGGTCAAAGTCCATTTGACCCACTAATCAAAAAGTCAACAATTTGGCCATACCATTCACAAGGGTAAAAACGTCAATTCAAATATTAAATTACAATATTAAAATCCTCGAATTTCCGGGGTGTTACATGATTAAGATAGGATTTCGTGATTGGTTCAATATGAGCATGTTGTTAGAATATTGGTAAAAATATGTGTTTGAAGAAAGTTCACTGGTACAAAAGTTAAAGTAGAAGTAGAATTAAGTTCTTAATTATTTTTTACTTATTTTCTTTATTCTATGATTACAATCTTTTCAAATCCCCCATTTAATTCTTTATTCTTTTATTTTTTATTTCATTAATTCATTAATTCTCTTATTCATTAATTCTTTTATTCTTTTATTCTTTTATTCATTTATTCTTTAATTCTTTATTATTTAATTATCTAATTATTTAGTTCATTATTTTTTGATTATTGATTATTCTTTTTAACTAACATATTATTAATGTTCTCTAATTTCTCCGGTTAAGAACGATCCCTATTTACCAATACTACATCTACACAAAAAGGGTTTAAATTGCATAATACTCGAATTACGTATTTAATTTAATGCGTAGTTTTGACATTATCAAGGTTATTACCAAAAAGGATGTATGGAACCTTAGCAGGCTATGGCGACGGGTACATAGCCCATGTCACTAGTCGTCCTTATCCCGATAGTTGTTCTAAGGAGAAAATGATCGTGGAGATGGAGAAAAGGGCTCGCTTTAATGTAACTATGGGTTCCTCCCGCTAGACAGTGAAACTGAGAAACCATCCTTCCTTTTGGTAGCCATTATGTGGCTCTTATTATAGCTCCTTAGGGTGGATCTTGTCTGATGTTTGTAACGTTTCCTTGGAATAAATTTGCTTTAGAAGTAAACAAATCTTCTTCTGACTTTAACCAATTACCCCACTCTCGGAATCCCAGAGTATGGGGTAGTATTATTTTCATATGAATGTCGTTGGTAAGATTTTTGTCTATTACACCATTGTCATCTCTCAAGTACTAGGACCCTTTCCCATTTACCTTGTGAACTATAAACAGTCCTTGCCAAGTTGGGCTCCATTTTCCCATTCTGAGGACGGAGGTTCCTGATGGTGATAATGTTTTCCACACGAGATCTCCTTTCCTGAAATGATTTTCATTTTACACTCTTGTTGTATGCTCTTGCAACCGTCACTTTGTTAGCCATGATCTTGTTCAATTCGTTCTTTCTTTTCTAATCCAACTCCTCTAACTCATAACACATGGCCTGTGTGTACTCTTCAGTGCTCCAATCATATTGGTGTCGTGGTCGTAATAAGTTAATGTTCATTCGACTGGGAGCATCAAATCTCGACCATAAACGAGGTCGACCGGGGATGTCCCGATCACCTCGTGCTTCGACGTTCGGTATGATAAGGTCTTGACTGGTCAAACTTGATTGAGAATTGAGCCTCAAATTCTTGCAGTACCCTTGACACGAACGATGTCCCACGATTAGTGACAATAGTCTCAGGTATCCTGAACATACTTAGGATTCCGTCTTTAAGAAATTTTATCAACTCGAAAGTGGTAATCTGTTTGAGAGCCTTGGCTTCTACCCATTTGGTGAAGTAATCTGTGGCAACCACAATGTAGCAATGTCTCTCTGAGGATTCTGGATATATCTTTTCGATGAAGTCAATTTCCCATCCTCAGAATGGCCATGGTTTGACCACCGGGTTGAGAGGTACTGTGGGCAGATGCTACATAGGGACGTGTCTTTGGCATGTCTTGCACCTCTAGCATATGCATAGCAATCCGATTGGATATCCGGCCGAAAGTAACCATGTCAAAGTATAAGCCACTTCATTTTTGGTCCTTCCTGATGTGCCCCACATATTCTTTTGTGGACTTCTCCCATCATTACCATTGCCTAATTTGGGCCAACACAACGTGAAAAAGTTCTATCATATTTTTTTCTTGACGAGGTCAGGTCCCCACATGGTATAATGGTTTGCCTTGTTCTGAAAACTCCTGTCTTCGCTGTATGGGTATTCTAAATACATGATGAACAAGGTTTTCCAATCGTCAGGTTCGGATTCGATGTCCATGACCTCCAGTTTGGCGTCCCTCTCTAGGATGGAAGGTAAGGAACTTTTCTCTACTTTGATTCTTTTCTCGGATCGCCCTTCTTGAAACAGAACTCTGGATCCTACTTGGGTCATTTTGTTGGCTGCAAAATTTTCCTCCTGGGGTATGTGTTCGATATTTGGGTTGATGAATTTGGATGACAATGACGTCACCGCGGAGTAATAGTTAGCTAAGCATTAGTTTCGAAAAGTGTGAGCCCCTATTATCTGATTAACTACTAACTCGGAATCTCCATAGATCTTGACCTGTCGTACTCCTATCTTGATTAGTATCTCCATTCCGATGATTAGTGCCTCATACTCTGCTTGGTTGTTCGTTATATGCTTCCAATCCAGTTTGAATGAAAACAGGTGGGAAATACCTTCGGAATCGATCAAACAAACCCCAGCCCCAGTTGATCGATCAAACAAACGCCTTGGAATTGATCAAACATCCAATATCTGAGTTCAAAATCCAATATGTGCCCCAGGGAAGGATTGGAAATTGCAATTCCAAGGCAATATTGCCAACATGCCAACCCATGGGTTTGGCTCTTTTCCGATGTCGACGCCCGGGTATTCTGCTAGAAAATTAGCGATGGCCTGACCCTTTACTGCTTTTGGGGCACATATTGGATGTTGAACTCAGATAGGGCTAAGGTCCATTTTCCAATCCTTCCCCTCAAAATGGGTCGTGATAGCATATACTTGAGTAAGTCAGTTTGGACGATGATTCAGATGGTGAAAGGTAACATGTAATGCCTCAATTTGATAATCTTGAGGTACAATTTCAGTCACAACTTTTCCACTGTCGTATACCTTTCTTTAACCTCTGTTAAGGTCCTACTCATGTAGTAGATTTCTTGCTCTTTATCCTCCTTAGTGTCCTAGGCTAACAAGTTTCCCACGGTATTTGGCGATGCTGAAATGTACAATTTCAATGGTCTTCCTGCTTTGAGTGACATTAGCACTAGAGGTCTGGACAAATAGTCTTTGAGTTTTTCAAAAGTGACTTAATGTTTCTCCTCCCACTTAAACTCTTCCTTATCCTTGAATTTTACTAATGAGGAAAATGCTTGGAATTTTCTTGACAAGTTGGTTGTGAATCGTCTGAGAAAGTTGACCGTTTTGAGCAGGCCCTAAAGTTGCTTCTTACTTTTTGGAGGAGGTGAGTCCATGATTTCCTTGGCCTTGTTCTTGTCTACCTCGATTCCTTGTTGATGAACCAAGAAAACTAGGAAGTTTCCTACTTGAACCCCACAAACACACAATTCTTGGGATTCATTTTCAACCGATGTTGTCTCATTTTTAGGAAAGCTTTTCAAAGATCCTTGATGGGCTTTTCTTTTCCTTGGCATTTTACCATGACATTTTCGACGTAAACTTCCAGATTTTTCCCGATCATTTCATGAAAAATGTCGTTCATTGCGTGTTGATAAGTAGCTCCAGCATTCTTCAACCCAAAAGGCAAACCACATACTCAAATGCCCCCAAGTGTATGGAACACCTGAATGCGGTTTTGTCGATGTCTTCTTCTGCCAAAAGGATCTGGTTGTATCCTCCATTACCATCATAAAAGACAAAAATTGATTCTGAGATGCGCCTTCGATCAACACATCCTCCATGGGCATTGGGTATTCAGCCTTCAGTGTTGCCTCATTCAGGTTGCAGTAATCGACGCATATTCTGACATGTTTGGTCTTCACCTTGATCATTGGTACTATGTTGGACACCTATTCTGCATACTTGACTTTCCGTATGAACCCTGATTTAAGGAGTTTATCAATCTCCTCTTTAACTTTGAGCTCCGTTTCTACTGACATTCTCTTCCTAGGTTGGTAGACTGTTTTATATCCTTCCTTGATAGGTGGCTGGTGTTCGACCAACTTTTTGTCAAGGCATGACATCTCTGTGTAATACCCCTCTGTGTAATACCATGCAAAACAATCACTAAACTCTTTAAGCTGATCGATCATTTCTTCCATCATAGTCTTCTCTAATATTTCACTTATGTAGGTTGGTGGAGGATCTTCCTCGGTCCCTAAATTGATTTCTTCTAAGGGGTCTTGGGTTTCAGGTGGTGGTTTATCTACTTCTAAGGACTAGAACTTTATTACTTCCCGCTGGATGTCATCCTCATCATCTTCTTAACTCTGCCATGTGGATGGCGGAGTCTTCCGTTTCATGCCTATGGGGCACTCGGTTATTACCAACTGATACCTTGTGGTAAGTAGCAACAACATTCCTTTGTTCCTCCCAGTATACCTGAAATCTTTCCTTTATAGACCTGATTGCTTCTTCTCGGTCTATTTCCTTCCTAGGTCCACTATCCATTCAAAAATCCCTACTCTAGGAATGCGTACCCTATTCTTCCTGGGCTAGGAACCTGTTTTTGGACCATTCGTGGGCTGTCACCTTGTTAGGCCAACCGTTATGGCCTTTTCTGGTAAGTGTAATGTTACCCATCTCAGGATTGTAGAAACCAGCCTCAGTTGCTCTAAGGTTGGCCATAAATGGCCTTGCTTCTGCCTTGATAATTTCCCAAGACCCTCCCTTAGGGGTGGCGTCGTCGGGATTTCATATGGCGATCTATTTATGTAGGGTAGAGGGGACACACGTACTTTTGTGAATCCAATCTCTTTTGAGTAAACGTTGTAAGCTGCAGTGATTTCCACTACAAAGACAGGCAACATCAACTTCTTGGACCCTATCGTGATTTCTAGGGGTAGAAAGCCATGGGTCTTAGTGATAGTTCCACTGAAGTTGGACATTATGGCTGAAGTTAGCAATCAATCTTGTAGTGTCCTATTCAATCTTTTCAATATTTTTATGGGTAGGGCGTTGATGGAGGCTTTTCCATCTATCATCATTTTGTCAATCGGGACCTCTTCCAGGTGAGCCGTGATGAAGATAGGTCGTAGATGATCCGTCATTTCTTTGGTCGGAATGACAAACAATGATTTCTTTTGACAAGAAAAAACCTTCAAAATGATGTTGGGATCTTCCCCTATTGGAATCTGAATCATTGCTCGGGAAGGTTCACAGTTAGAAATGTCTCCGCTCATCTAGTTTACTTGCTGATATACGGCTGATAGGTGCTTTGGTAGGACCACCACGACATAAATCTTGACTTGAGGCACTTGCTCTTCGTCAAACAAAGAAACCACTTCCATAACCTCATGTAGGTCCTCTCCAATTTACTTCGTTTCTTCTCTAGTAAATTCCTGACCATTACTCTGCCATTTGGGTCCTCCACTGCTCTCGCTTGCTTGATTTCTAAGTCTCCTCACGGAATGTTCCGAACATAAGTTTCTTCCTAATTGTGGAAGAAGCTTCTAAGTTGGTGTTGGGGTCACTAGCTTCCTTTCCCTCCTTGTTTATGTTAGGGGGGCTATTTAGTTCCCTCCTTGTTATTGGGGGTGTATCTAGGTCCTTGGAAGCCTCTGCCCCTAAGCCCTTCTTGCTACGAAGATATGCTCTGTACTGCCTATGAATTCTCCTTTTGGAAGTCCTTTCTAATTCCTTGGTTGGATTCCCATTCTTACCTGCCTTGTACCATTTTTCCTCCTGGATTGTGGCTTTAAAGAGCCTAGCCGTTTCACTGGGCGTAGAGGAAGCTGGTTGTTTGTTTTGCTAATCACCTTGCCCCCTAGTATGTTGACTACACTTTTGGTTTTCCCTAGTCTCCCTTGGTCTCTGTCTTAGAGTTCTGAGGAACCTTACTCCTAGGGGTAGGTGAGCCGTGTTTTTGTTTAGGTACGTCCAAGGGGGAGCTATCCTGACATGTTCCTTTGTATTCTAACCTCACCCCATACCTTGGGATGAGGTTGTCGGGACATATTTTGTCCTACATCCGGTACACAACATTTCCTTGTCTTCATCATTAGCGGGTATTGACTTGGCTTTGCCATCTCGTGGCTATTCCCCTTTCGCTGGCTTAGTCACTTTTGGAGACCACTGGAGGTTAACCATGTTAGATGTTGTCGGGAATGAGTCGGTTTCCACCCTTAATGGTGCTTTAGCTATCGACACCAGCATAATGTGTCCTTGATTTATCCTGAACTAGACGCAGTTGGTTGTGCCATGATGCAATGATACATTCCATTTGCCGAATTGTCATGACCCGACCTTCTCCTATAGGATATTGTCCACTTTGGACCCAACCCTCACAGTTTTGTTCTCAGGAGCTCACGTGTAACTTCCCAGTAGGTCACCCATCCTAGGATTGCACTAGCCCAATCTCGCTTAACTTTGGAGTTTCAACCAAACTCAAAGCCAGTGAGCTTCAAAAAGTCTTCTATTGGATAGATGCACGCCTACACATATAAGACGCATCCCTCAGACTTTCCCGGGGGATGTGGGATTACTAGCCATGCCTCCATGGCATTGGTTCTCATAATCCACCCCCCTTGGGACCTAGCGTTCTCCTGGCACACTCAATTATGGTTGGGGTTGGGCTCTGATACCAAATTGTCACTAGCCGACCCATCTAGTACGATATTGTCTGCTTTGGGCCCAACCATCATGGTTTTGTTCCAGAAAGCTCACGTGAAACTTCCAAATAGGTCACCCATCTTGGGATTGCCCAAGCCCAAACTCGCTTAACTTTGTAGTTCCCAAGGAATCCAAAGCCAGTGAGCTCCCAAAAGGCCTTATGACAGGACCCGCCCCCAATCCCCCGAGATTAAGGGCTAAATCCTGCTCCTGCCTAACTTACGTATGACACGAAGGCTAAACCGACGTCCAACCTCCATGTGACACGTAAGTCGGACAAAGGATTCTCGATTCGACCGTCCAACAGCATCTGGACTTCCCAAAGTGCACATAATCTACTGTGGATCGTACGTGTGATGTCTCCATCTCTCTCGACCAACAGCCCGCACCGCAACAACCTGGAGGGCATCGAAAACATGAAAAGACTGTGAGTGGACAAAAATAAAGTATAAGTTTATGAAACAGTTTATAGAAAAGTACATTTATACCCGCCATGCAAAAACCAATGCATGCATATCAAGTCGTGTCATGAATTCATTCCATATTTAAAACATCAACGAAAACCATTATCGAAAACCCGAATCAATTTCGTCATTCAAATCTAGGCCTCAGCCTCAAGTCACAATTCAATCTCAAGGTACAGGAACTCAGTCCCAAAACTCATCAAATCCAATTCATCCGGGCCACTGCCCAAAACATCTGAAAACTAGTGAAAAACATCAATCATGCGAGTTTTCTGGATCTCAAGTGCGCCCGAGTCTTTAAACTCAAAACCATGCACAATAATCAGGCCTTCCCGGGATATTAACGAGTCTTTAAACTCAAAACACAATCACAGGCCTCGGGGGGTATCACAATCACCGAGTCTTTAAACTCAAAACATATACCGAGTCTTTAAACACAAAACACATCAATCCAGGGCCCTCCCCCCATCAATCAACCGAGTCTTTAAACTCAAAATCAGATCCAGTGGTTTTTCTTTTCTTTTTCCGGGTCTTTAAACCCAAAACCATTTTTTCAAGCAACAATAAAAACCATAGAAAATCCTCATCCGAATTTGCAACAATGATTCCGTAAGCTAGCATCCGGAACCATCATCGTGAACCCAAATCCAGACATTCCCTTTCAAGCTTCAAAACCAAATCCGAAATCTCATTTTCGAAATCCAGTTTCAAAACTAAAAGTTCGTTTATCGAAATCTCAGAAACAGGGCTCCGAGCCTGAAATCACTTTCGTGAAATCCATTCCAAATCCTTGAAATCAAACCATATTTCAAATCCCGAAATCAAATCATTAAAACCATGATCAAACCACAAGATCATTCGAAATCTCGTAAAACGTGAAATTTCATAAATATCTCGAAAATCGTGCAAAATCGTAAACCATCAAGATCATAAATCAAATCATAGAATCACGTATAGAAAACATATAAAAACATATATGCATGCATCATAAGTTAAAAAGCAAAGTCCACTCACAGACCATTAGTGTCATCGCCTCGATACACGTGCACTTATGCTTTCCCCGCCAATCCACTATTACCGGCTATCCCGAACCTGTCCAAATCCCATAATAAAGTTACTAACTACTTCAATAAGCTTCTACTAAGTCCCCGTATTTTTAACTATTTTTAATCGAGCCCTAAAATTTTCGGACATCCTGAAACCTATCGAGACGATGTCCGATTGACACGAAACCAATCCCAAAATGTTTGTTACATCAAATACTTTAAAAGTCGTGTTGGAATCTTTCTCAAAAGACGTGTCACGCACCCCCACGCCCCTCCCAAAGGGGCTGCACGTGGGCCTCACGCGCTGCTACAGTGTCGTCTCCTTCCTTGAGACAGACCCGGTTCAGACCAGCCGATTCAACTGGACCGACGTACCCGGTTTCCGTCCATTTCTTGGTTCAATTTCATCCCTTTTAATCCTGTTAGTTTCATCCAATGATTCCCTTTCTTCCTATGATTTCAAAACACAATTATACAGGTTGTAGCTTAGCATCAAGCTCGAAGAACAGACCTCCTCAGTCCCACCGTCGTATCCTCAAGGCGCCGGCCACCTGGAGCCGTGGTTTCCAGTCCATACTTCTTCTTTGACCTCCATAAACCTCGTTCAAACAAACAATTGGGTTAACAATCACTAAAACGGACTTTGCCATTTTTGAATCCAAAAACGACTTCGACGGGTTCTTCACTTATCGTCCCCATTTTGCTTCAAATTCAAGTCCAAGGAGCTTGTCTCATCACCCTTTCCATTTTCTATTTACAGACTTAGGCTGTTGATGAGGATTTGAGGATATTTTATTCACGGCTACACGTCCTCCTCTGTTTCTCAGAATTTGAAAACTCCCACCGTCCTCGACGGCTTCAGGGCCACTCCACCACATTTTTCGCCTTCCCTCATCGTACTTACTACCACTAGGATATCAAATGGGCATGGGTTCACGATGACTCACTCAGTGCAATCTAATTCTTTGTTTTTCTATTTTGTTCCTCTGTTTTCCACAGCCCTCTAGAGCAAGGACAAGTGTCCCAATTCTACTGGGCACAAGTTCTCAGTCAGCCACATGTCCAAACATAGCTGGTCACAGCCAAAAAGACCAAATTGCCCTTGCCCTTGAAATTTACCATTTTTCCCATCGTACCTTTAGGCCCATAACTAATTTATCCGAAGTCCGATGATAATGTGCCGCCTGTCTTTGTACTCAGGACATCGAGACCTTCCTAATGGTCCCTGAATTTTGTGAAAATTCCTTGTCGTTTGAAACGTCAACAATTTGCCCATTTTCTCCAAATTACCGAATTTCCCTTGAACTTCCGAACGTCATAATTTTTTCCTCGAATTTCGGAATCGGACGTGCCACCTGTCTATGAACTCGTGACGTCCCAAACTACGTCACGGTCATCGGTCAAAGTCCATTTGACCATCCAAACAAAAGTCAACATTTTTGCCCATTCTAGGGGCAAAACCGTCATTTCGCATCGTCCGTCCAAAATCATCCAACTAATTACTGATTAACCTCACTAATCCGTCATTAATCACTAATCTAATCCTGATTCCTGGAACGGGTCGTAACACCTTATGTTGGATAGATACGTACGCAAACATATAAGACACTTCACCTTTCCCTCCCCGAGCGATGTGGGATTGTTCACCGTTCTTCCCTAGACACGGGTCTTACAATCCATCCCCCCTTAGGGGCCAGCATCCTCACTGGCACACTTCGAGTCGGGGTCCACCTCTGATACCATTCTATCACGACCCGACCCCTCAAGCACGATATTGTTCGTTTTGGGCCGAGCTCTCATAGTTTTGTTCCTGATAGCTCACGTACAACTTCCCAGTAGGTCACCCATCTTGGGATTGCACCTGCCCATACTCGCTTAAATTTGTAGTTTCCAAGGAATCCAAAACTAGTGAGCTCCTAAAAGGCCTCATGTTTGATAGATACGTGCCCACACATATAAGACACTTCACATTTCCCTCCCTAAGCGATGTGAGATTGTTCACCGTTCTTCCCTAGACATGGGTCTTATACAAATTTCTTTCCTTTAAGATCATCCAGTTTAGGCCACTCACGTGTTGGGATCTGGTCTGATCACCTTCGCCCTGTCCAGCTCATCATAGATTTCTTCGGATTTAGTAAGGTCGAAAGACTATGATCCAAATACCGGTGTCTTGTTTATGAACATGCTACCACTTGGCATGTGTAGCTTCTACTCACGAGCATGTTTCACTAATAACTTGAGGGTTACTGGCCCATTTCCTGGTGTTTGGATTTTGGCAGTAGCTATTTCCATCTCCTACTTCTCTTCTAGAACGTTGGACTCTTCCTTGAGTCCCTGGCGTTCTAATTGGTGCACAGGTATTTTATTCTTGTAAAATGGCAGAGTTTTGGAGTTATGCCTCTGCCGCTGCTCTTCATCTAACAATCTTTCAAGCTTGGTGGTCGATACCACTATTTCCTGAAGATAAAAAAAAGTAGAATCATCGAACTTCATCTTGAGAGAAAACCTTAAAGCTCATTGTGTAATAGCCACCAGCTGAGCATTACTGATAGGGAACCTGCATTTCATCTTCATCCTTTTGAACATGGCAATAAAGTCCTCTGTTATCTCATGTTCACCTTGTTTAAGGGCCATTAAGTCACTAATAGTTACTTCAGGCTCTACCCTGTAGAGCTCCTCATGGAACTTAGCCTCCATTTTTCCCCAAGTGTGAATGGAAGAATCTGACAACGAAGTGTACAAGGAGAAAGCATCCCCAAATAGAGAACTGCTGAATAATCGGAATTTAAGGTATGGATTGTCTTCTACTGCCACACATTGGGACGAAAACCTCCCAATGTGTTCCAAGGACGATGTGTTGTCATCTTCGTTAAAGAGCATGAATGTTGGTGGCTTAAAATCCCTAGGGAAAGGATTGTCTTGGACTACATAAGCAGGATATGGATTTCCGTAGGTCGGGACATTGATCCTCCGAGGAGGTGCTGGTTGACTTGTTACTAGACGCCTTAGTTCGTTCATTTCCTTCATGAGGGTCTGATGCTCGGTAGTCTGAGGTGGTCTGCCATTATGGGGAAACTCTTCGTCTGATCCTGCTTCATTAGGATTTGGTTTCCTCCAGATGCCCAGTATATTTATGTTCTTTGGAGGGTTTGGAGGTTTGTTTTCTCCTTGGCCACTGAGTGGTTAGTCCTTAGAAAACAAGCCTACGTCAAAGAATGGAAATCTTTGTGGAGCTCTGCTTGTACTTAGAATCTCGGAACCAGTTTTTCCTATGATGGGTGTTCCCGATTCGAGGGGTCCTTTTTCCTCTGTCTGGTATCAAAGTTCCCACTACTAGAACATTAGTGTTCCTTCATGAAGCTATGTTTCGATCAGAAAGCTCTTGAATGTGCCGATTCAGAGCTTTGATTTGTGAGCTAATATGAGCTAGGATATCCTTGACGAGCCACACGAGCTCTTCTTTTCGCATACTTGAGTCAAAAACTTCCACTGCAACTTCTTCCTGTTGAGGCTCCATACCAGCTTGTGTGGCAAGTAACTTAGGAACACTTTTTTGGAGCATTCCTCACAAATCTTCCCATATCGTTTCGCCATCACTAAGGAGACCCGCGCTTGGGCATGCACTGTGAAGAGTTCCACTGGGCATGCCTGATTATGTTCCAGTATAAAATATTTTGCTCAGTTTATGAGTTGAGTGTCCCGAGGCAGCCCTCGCTGGGCCTTCGCACGAAACCTGGTCTGTGGAGAGAGGGGCGGACCACTCTTCAGGATCTCATTTTGTAATGGATGATGTAGAGATGCTGGATTAATTTGAGTGTAATGGGCTTTGAGCTACTGTAGATCCATAGATGGGCGGACCAGGAAGCTAATGGGTTTTTTTTTTCCTAGAATGCATGCGTGCCACTAGTAGAAGACTGCTACTAGTCATTGTAAACGAGTTTCATTTTCGCCCTTAGAACCTTTCTTCCGATCAATGCGATTGTGAGGTAGGCGTACAAGACTTCTTCTGCGCTGTTCTTTTCTATACCTCTTTCGAGGACTTCATATTTTTTTCTAGCGATGACCAATGTCAAAAGGTTACTTTGCTATGATATTCATGTTGATGACGTTGTTATTTCAGTAGTTAAGTGGACAATGGTCCTAGCTTTTTCCAATTCAAGATCATAGTATTTGGACCAAAGCAAAAAGATGGTATCCCAACTTAGTGAGCCGTGAACCACGTTTGGCTGGTATCTTCCAATTACCAATCACTTCGTGAGAAAATTTGGTTTTGTATGGCGATGGAAATGAGAGTACGAATACAATAATGTAAAAGTACTGGAATTAAATAACAACTGAAATTACAAGTACAAAGAGTAAACTATTTGCTTTGCATTTTAATCCCTTATCAAACAGGAAATTCCGAAAATCATCAACTGAAATGAATATTAGTCGGAAATCATACCATGAGATTACAGAGGATTCAAATATGACGTTAGATCATCAAAAGGAGGTTCGAATTCCTCACTGGTCATGCCATGAGTTGGCAGTCGGAATGACTTTTACGTACAAGCGGTAGTCATAATGGCTTTTCGTTGAGCGGTGGCCACAAATTTTCTGTAGCCGGTAGTTAGAATGACTGTCCGTGAACTAGTAGTCAATAATATCAACCCTTATGACACTGAATGGTCAGAAAGAAGATTGATCTTCCGCGAACCTTAGTCGAAAGCCCATGAATTGGTCAGTCGGAGTGAGGGCAACCCTTATGACCCTTTTTTGGTCAGAAAGAGGGCTTGTGCAAGGAATTGTAGTCAACCATTATGACACTGCTAGTCAGAAAGACGGTTAGACAGTTGCGTAAATGCCTCAAAGGGGTGAGGAGAGAAGCTGCATCTTGATTTTTTAAGTCGAAAGAGGCCGTTTTTGCTACAAAAGCGAGTTGTTTTAAACCATGAAATCTTGGTTAAAGGTGTTCATAGGTTAAAAAATGAATGGAGATCAATTTGCTAAATTTGATTAGTTGATTCGCTATCCGTTGAGAAGCTGGGCTGCTTTCCTTTTATAAGTAGTGAGGGGTTCTCAACTTGCCAAGTTGGGTCTTGTGTGAGTTCCAATTCGCCGTTTTTCTCTGTTAGGATACTCCCCATGTTCAATTTTCTTTGTTTGTGTCAACACTATTTAAACTTGCTTTTTCTCCCCACTCAAGACCAGCTTGTGCTGGGCTTCAGTTGGTTTTGGGCCTTTAATTCCCTTGAACCGTTAACTTGAGCCCCTGGGGAATTATTTCGAGTGTAAAACTCAATGTGGAACACAAGAAGTTCTCATCATAAGACGAAAAATATGGTCAAGCGAGCAAGGACATATAACCATTGATTGAATTCATAATCAAATTACAAATCTCACATCATCACTATTCTAATTAATGCAGAAAAACAATATATATATATTTATAATATAAATTTGTTCATGATTATTTATCTTAGACTAGTCTTTGAATGCTTGAAAACGTCCTTGGTCCGGAGCAGCATTGACCAAAACCCTCTTTTCTTCTTGCCGCCGCCGCTCATCTTCCCCAAATGATCTCCAAAATGATGAGTATAAGAAGTACTTCCCTTGGAAACCACCGCAACTGACCTGCTCTTCTTCATAGCCCCGCCATGATCATCATAACTGCCGACACCTACACCGGCAGCAGTACTACTACTAGCAGTTCTACATCTAATCATGTAAGAAATGGAACCCTTCGCGTTGACTTCGGAAGCAGTACGGTGATGAGGCAGACGAGGGCGCTGGTGGGTTTGAACGGTAGGAGAGTCGGGAGCGGAGGAGGAATCGGAGAAGCGGTGGTGAGAGGAAGAGGAAGAAGAAAAGCCAAAGGGTTGGATGAGGGTGTGGTTGGAGAGGGAATAGATAGTTGATGAGGAGGCGTAGAGTTGAGAGAGCCTTTCACTGAGGCACATTGAACACACACCTTCTGAAGGCATTGCTTTTGCTTTTGTTTGACTCTTCATCATCTCGTGTTCATGTGGTGGATATTGGTGTTTCTTGCACCCTCTCTCGGATTCTGGCCAACCCATCTATGATTGAGTATTGATGATTCTCTTGGAAACTTAATTTGACGACCGGCGAATGAATTTGATCTTGAAATATAATGAACTGTATGCAGAGATTATCTATAAGGGAGAGAGAGAGAGGATTGGCTTGCGTTTGTCGTTACTTCTAATTGGTTTGTTTATATGAAGACAAGACACACGCACGTAGTATTTTCCCACGAAGGTGTGCCTACTTTGTCTTACTAGCTCCACTTTTCATCGGACCTCATTTCTCCAATCAACCATACCACAGCCCACACGTGTGGAAACTATATTCATTAATTTAATGACACGTTTTTTCATAGTACAAAGGTCAAACGCAAGATTAGATATTGAGTCAAAATCGTAAAAATATGACAAACCTACAATATTGTTTTGAGATGATCAACGCTAAGACAACTCTCAAAATAGTCTGTAGACTTACTGTGATTTCATAATTTTGCTCATAATTAACTCAACAAATTTTTCATAAAATTCATAAGGTAATTCGTCTATTTTGGTAGAGTTTCGTCAGCACTTTCTCCTTCTTTCCTTCAAAATTTCACACACCTGTTCTTACATTTTGGTAAAGTATCCGTACAAAAAGCACATTTTAAAATAACAACTTATATGCTAGCGACTAAAATTGAAGTATCTAGGATTGTTCATGGGCAACATTTTTACACTTTGGGGTATCTTCAAAATTACGAAATGTCTAAAAATTATACTAAAATGGATAATGCCTGCATTATATCCTATGAAGGAACTCATTGTTTCACTTATTTATTTATTTATAGAGTTATTTTGTACATATAATATAGGCAAAACCATTTGAAACTTAAATCATCGTTTTAAAATCACTTATGCAAAAAGTCAATCAATTTAGAGATAATATAATAATTCATATATAACACTCAAATAAACAGTTAATTATGAAGATTTTAATTGCTACCGATAATATAATGCTATTGATTTTTTTATATATAGATATGAATGAATATACAATATCCAACCTTATTATTGACTTTTCGTAGCGTTAATATTAAAGGATGATTTATAAAATAAGTAGTTCCGATTAAAATTTATGTATATGGATAATTTGATAAATTGAAATAATGAAATGAGAAGACAATATAAAGTGAGATACAAACATTTTCGTATTCCAATATTTCTAAAAGTTTTGTTTACTTTCTAAATTGGTATGAGTACTAAAATTTCAATGGTTTTCTTGAATAGAATTGAAAGAAAAATTCCTTCTTTTCTTTTTCTTTCCTGGTGATAGAACTGGAATAACCAATGGGAAGTTCAATAATGAATTATTGTTGTTGTGGCGGTGGTCGATGCATGTGGGAACAAGTGGGAGGAATAGAAATTGGACTTTGAAAAACTAAATGGACGGGTGCGATGGGAATGGATATAAAAACGTGGGGCCTATCCATCAGCTGGATGGGCGGTGTTCAAGTACTTAATACTGACTCCCATGGATCACGGAATGGAATACGAGTGATGAATAGTGAATAGTGAATAGTGAATAGTGAATAGTGAATAGAATAGAATAGAAGACTACGTGCCGTGTGTGGCTGCAGCGCTTACGTGGGTAAGGGAAAGGGAAACCCCAATGAGAAGAAAATGGAAGGCGTGTTTATCATGGGACGGCGGTGCACGTGAACAGAATACATATTCGCTTCACTCACGCCACGTAGCGAATGCCAGAGGCGTTACTGCACAATCGTCTCGGTTTGCTCAACAACAAAACGCATACGTATGCTGTTTACTAATAGTTGTGGGAGAGAATAATATAAGAATTAATTATAAATAAACTGTGATATATATAAATTAGTGATTTATTAGATTTTTTAATATTAATTTTTATCTTTTTAATTTAAGAATACTATTATGGGTATTACCTAAAATTCTACTTTTTATATTCTATTGCATGTAGTATTTGACGTGACAATTTTATATCATAATTTTTTTTATTACTTATCTCAATAAAAAAAATAGTAAAAAAAAATCAAACATTAAAAATTAAAAGTATTAATAGAAAATAAATAAACCAAAACAAAAATTTACATATTGTAATCCTAAAAATTTCAGCCTACATCAAATTGAGTCATTCCCCAAAAAATATGAACTCTAAGAATTGCATTTAATATCAAATCATCTCCTTTAATAACATAAACCTTAGCATTTCAAAGGTCATTTCTCCTTACTTGATGACCGGAAGCCAAGGTGAATAGACCTTTTAAACGGAGTAGATCTTGAGAATGTTTAAGTGATATTGATGATCATGATTTTCGGTCTTCAAAGGTAAAAAATAACGGTTGAATTTTGGGATTTATGTTTTTGGGAAACGAGATGATTTGATGTAGAATGAAATTCTTAGTTTATCCTTTTTTGGGAAGAAGACAATTTGACAAAGATTAAAATTAATAGAATTTATGAAACAAATATTTTTGGCTTTATTTATTTTCAAATTTAGGAATATTTTTGTTTTTATCTTGAGATATGTTATTATAAAGGGATGAAGTGGAATTGCCAAGTTGTAAATTACATGTGGTTGGATACAAAAAGTGAGATTTTGGATATACCCATAGCATTATTCTTAATTTAATTGTAGTTTTATTTCTTAATACCCTTTATACTGTTTTAATTGACTACTTGCATAGTATATCTTTTTTTTTTCAGGAGTCTATTTATCATATGTCATTTCAGATTTTAAATATTTGATTTTGATTTTTAATTTTAATATATATTTTGGTAAGATAACTATTCCAAATAATTTTTCTAAGATTTTCTTCTTATGTGTCATTTTAATCATATGAAGTTCTTATACATTATCTGATATTTTTGCAAGATTACAGTCAAACATATATTTTATCTATCTTGAAATAAATTATAGTCATACATGTAGAAATAAAGGTGTATAGGTAAATTAATGATTTTTATTACAAAAGGTGAATTAATTATTATCGGCCTATTATGTAACATTCTATTCTATATTACTCCACCATTCTATTTCTATAATTTTTACACTTTCAATTTTATTTGATCTACCAAGAATAAGAATATTTACAAACAAATAAATTCGAAAGTGTAAGTATCTAAGAAGGTACATTGAGTATAATATGGAAACTCGTCCATACTCACTGAAATGTACCCTTTCACCTTCCTAAACAACCACTCCAATTCACTAAATGAATAAAATAATTATAAATAACTTAAATGACATGCTTGTAATTTCTTTAAAATCAACGAACTAAAACAAAGGACACTGATTAAACAACAGTAAAAAAAATTACAGGGTTCTATATTTGCCATTCTTATTTATTGTAGTAGACTAACTTGGATTCTAATAAAAGACCTATTTATAATTACCTCGTAATATAAAGTGCCACGCCGCCATAAGGCAGAATTCATTTATGGCTACTATTTCTGCTAAACAACCGCCGCATTAGTTCAACCAATTCGGGAATTAAGAGTTCAAAGAATTACCACCAAATCAAAGAGTTTCTTTAGTAAGTGGGATTGAATTGGATAATTTCTTAAATTTAATATATTTTGAAAAGGTGCCTTAAATTCCTTAAATAATATCTCTAAAAAATAAAATTGAAAAGATAAAAAAAAAAAGTCAAATGGCACTTTTGGTGGCACGTGGGGGCGCATGCGAGCCTATCCTGAGGTGAGCTAAACACTTGTTTTTATGTTTTCGATGTTACAAATCTAATGACGCATGCTTCGAGTCGATCGAACATTGTTTTGGTGTAGTTCCGAGTGTCCGAAGTGTTATGCGTAGGTTTTAAGTAATATTTTAATCCCAACAAATTAGGGGATTTAAATGTAAGATTATTTGGAATATTAGTTACCTTTAGTGATGATTTATGTCAGGAAATACATTTTTCAAAATTTAAGGAAGAGTGTACAGCTTGGAATTCAACTATGAGGCCAATGTGCGAGTGTACTTTCTTTCTATAAATTATTATGCATGCATAGTTAAATATTTTAATTTCATTATTGTGTGGTTTATGTTGCAATGATATAAATATGATTTCTAAATGATTATTCGATGATTTTCTGGATTTATTAACTGATTTTGGACACGGTTTTATGGTATTTTGTTGAAATTGTGTTTTGGGCTTAGGCATGGGTTGGAATGTGTTTTGACTTCGCATTTAAGTCTACAATATGTGTTAAATGAGTTGTGTGGTTTGTGAATCAGTTTCCACATAAATTAACCTCGTATGATACTAGTACGGCCCAGATGGTTTGTGAGTGTCGTTTCGTAACATGGCACGGATGGTGCGTGAGTGCATTTCCCGGGAGATATTATTACAGCTAGGATGGTGCTACATGCAGTACCCAGACAGGTCTAAATGACGTGTTAGTGCAGTTTCCAGACTTGACCCGGATGGTGATACGTACCGTTCCCGAGTCAGCCTACTCGTAGTGCAATTGTTCATTGTCACTTGTGTTGGAGTTTAAGGATTGGTTGTGCCTCGTTATGAGGATTGTGTAATCCAATCCATGGATTATACCCACTGTTGTTGTGATGAGATCCCAAACGGTCGAACGTAAGGTCATTTTCCTAGACGGTCGTAGCTTGGTGTAGTTGTATCGAGCTTTCCCAGATAATAGTTATTAGTCTAGTATCGGAATGGCTCCATGCAAGGCACTATATCGGTGAAAGTGCAGGACACCCCACTGTTGGACTGAGGTAGGTTAAAGGAAACTATTGACGCCTTAAGTTATGGATATAACAGAAGAAAAGATCAGAATCATCAAAAAGGACTAAAAGCCGAACAGGACCATTATAAAAGTTATGATGATTGCCCGATCCAGGACCTCGAGTTTGAGGAAAGAAATTGGGTCTTCTTAAATTGCCCCCTTGAAAGGGTATTATACGGTTAGGTAGACGCGAGAAGATAAGTCCCCACTATGTTGGATCATATAAGATTACTGAGTAAATAGGCCTAGTTGCCGGCAGATTGGCATTACCTGTAAGACCCGTGTCCTGGAGGGAACGGTGAACAATCCCACATTCCTGCGAGGGGGAATGGTCTGGGAGAGGATGATGGTGTGCCTTAAAGGTGTAGGCACACACATATCTAGTACTAGGCCTTTTGGGAGCCCAAGTGGCTTTGGGGGGGGATTGGAACCCCAAAGTTAAGCGAGTTGAGGCTGGTACAATTCCATGATGGGTGACCCCCTAGGAATTTGCACCATGTGCTCCCGAAAACAAAACCGTGAAGGCGAGGCCCAAAGCGGACAATATGGTGCTAGATGAGTCGGGTCTTGACCGAGGAGGGTCGGGTCCTGATAATTTGGTATCAGAGCCAGACCCCGACCGGGAAGTGTTCCAGGGAGGACGCTGGGCCCTAAGGGGGGTGGATTGTAAGACCCGTGACCTGGAGAGAACGGTGAACAATCCCACATTCATGCGAAGGGGAATGGTCCCGGAGAGGATGATGGTGTGCCTTAAAGGTGTAGGCACACACATATCTAGCACTAGGCCTTTTGGGAGCTCAAGTGGCTTTAGGGGGGATTGGAACTCCAAAGTTAAGTGAGTTGAGGCTGGTGCAATTCCATGATGGGTGACCCCCTGGGAAGTTGCACCATGTGCTCCCGAAAACAAAACCGTGAGGGCGAGAACCAAAGCGAACAATATGGTATTAGATGTGTCGGGTCCTGACCGAGGAGGGTCGGGTCCTGATATTACCCCCAGAACTCTCTCAGGTTTAGGATGTGTTTCATGTTTCCATGCTTAGAAAGTACTACCCTGATGAGTCACATGTATTGAAACAGAAACTTATTAAGCTTCGAGAAAATTTGAGTTTTGAGGGGCAAGTTGTACAGATTTTGGACCGAAAGGATAAAGTATTGCAAAGAAAAACTACTCCCCTGGTAAAATTTTTGTGTAGGAATCACAACGTTGAGGAGGCCACGTGGGAACCCAAGGCACCGATACGGGCACAGTATCCACACTTTTTTGATTGAATTTTGAGGATGAAATGTTTTAAGAAGGGTATATTACATCAGCCCGAAATATCTGAATAAGTAATTTCAGAAATTTTTTTAGTAAATTGACTTTTAACCTTAATGGTATTAAAGTAGGCTTTTTACTCGGATTATTATTTGGACTTTTCATGAATACCATTGCATAGGTATAAGAGTTCTGAGTCTGTAGATAGACGACATGTTGGAATCAGAGGCCGGATAAACTTATTACGGGTCTAGGCTTGTCAAGGGAATTTTGGGTCTAGGCTGGAAGATAACTGCAATTCTGAAAAAAAAACAAAAATTGCACCTGTAATCCCTAGGATATTCGAGGCATCCAAGCTTTGAAACAAGGTTCCTATTAGTTTTTCCAAGGTCCCATAATTTCAAAACATCTAGAAACAAAAAGTTTCGTACGTGGGAAGGCTTGGAAATAGAGGAAGACACAAACTTGGAGATCAAGGTACATTTTTCTGCATTTTTTAGATCATAGAAGTTCTCTTAGGATTAAATAGATTAAGATAGTGGGTTGAAGAGATGAAAACGGAAGAGGAAAACTGGGTTTCGAGTCGGGTCTGGCCGCCGGCCTTAGGTCCTACGAGCTGGTCGCGGGTCGACCTGATGCGAGGTTAGGGATGTACCTACGCTGGTGTGTGAGGCCCTTGTGCATGGAGCATCTGGTGGAGTGTGGGGCGCGTACTACCATGTCTCGAGATATGGGCAACACATTTTGTATGCTTTTAATGTTACAAATATTTTAGCACAAATTTCAAGTCAATTGGACATCGTCTCAGGGTAATTTTGGGTGTCTGAAGCTTATGCTTAGGTTTTAAAAATTCGTATTCAAATTCCGGGAATGAGAAATTGTATTTTGAGGTTACATGAGACTTTTGTGGCATGAGATTATGATTTTTAACAGGCGACATAGCCCTCGGGGTTGGAGAAGAATGTTTGGTTTGAGATTAAACTTCGAATAAAGACTGTGAGTGGACTTTTATTTTAAATAAATTATTATAGATGAAATATTTTAATTGCTTTATTATATGATATAAGTTGCAATGGCTCGATTATAAAATTTGAAAATAATTATTTGATGATTTTTGGGAAATATTGTGAGGTTTTGAACATGTATTTTATGGTGTTTTGTGCAATGAAGTTTTGGGCTTAGGCCAAGATTTTGAAGTGTTTGATTGGGTTTGAAGGTATTGATATGTATTATATGTGTGTTTCTCTCGATTTTTGTGAACTCTTTGTTCACGAGCAATTATCCTCTGATATCTGATTAGTTCTCAAACGTCTGCAGCTCTACTCCCTGAGATTGGTGACTGGATTATGTCTCAGAAGTCCATAGCTCGGTTCTATTTTCCCGAGTCTTCACTCAGATGTCTAGAGTTCAGCACTATTTTTCCGAGGGATTTTTCCTTTCGGTTGTGTGGATACGATATGGTGACTTGTATTCGAGCATCGAGGATTAGTTAGTCGGTTGATTTACTGGTACTAGTTGACTGTATGGGTTATTGATGCTTGTGTCCATATATTTTCGTATTGCTTGGTGTGATTTCTTGATATTGGATTAGTATCATTTTTGGTTTGATTTACTGTTATTAGATAGGTTGGTTTCATTTACTTTTTCAATATTATGTCCAAGTGATCTTATATGTTTTAATAGTCATCTATTTTAGGAAATGTGGGTCATATAATGTTTACAATTTTTTATGATTGTTGTGGTTCCACGGTCTCTAATTTGTTTGATATTTGAAATTCGGTTGTTCGCTTGTTACGTTTTATTCTATGACTGCATGTTTTATAAAAACGGAGGGTACATGTTGGTTTTCCTTGAAAACTGTGTTTTAAACTTTTATTTTTGTCCATTCACACTTTTTTCGTGGTTTTGATGACGCTCTAAGGAGGTTGCACGGAAATAAAGGCTAATCGAGAGACAGAAGCATGAACAGTAAATAAATGTGAGTATCAATTTTCTGACAAGTATTGAGAGTAATTTTAGTTTTTTGGATTGTTGTTGGATGGGAGCAGGTTCAGACGTAGTTATCAAATTTTTTTAGGATCGGGTCCAGTTAACTTAGTATCAAAGACGAGTATACGAGCCCATGATAAACTTAAGGCTAGAATGAACCCTGGATTATTGGGTCAGATATTGGTTACTGTGCTCCAGTATAGGAGGAACTCTATGGGTTTGGATAGTGTTTAAGGCTTGAGACTAAGGTCATAATGTTTATGATCAAGTTGGACCCAAATATGATAGATGTCAGGACCCACCCCGGTTTCACCCCGAAACCCGAGGTAAATCCCGCTCCCGTCTGACTCCCCTACACAACACCCAAGTAAAACTAACTTAAACCTAGACAGACGCAGGAGTAATTACACAATATTCCAACCTTATCGTTTACAGAGCATAGCACTAAATTACAAGGAAAATAAAAACCGATAAATTACACGCACACAGAAGCCTTTAAACTCTTCTAGGACCCCTCACGTCACTTCTATGCCTCGGACACTGCCTCGACGTTAAGACCCCGCACTAGCTCCACAACCTGGAGGGCAATTTAAAACAGAAAATGTGAGTGGACCAGAAAGTACAAAAGTTCAAAAACCATTTTATAAGAAAACCGAGTTTAACCCTCCGTTTTGAAACCACATGCATAACCAACAGTTATGAACACATTTATAAAATAATCATTATAAAACATCATAAGAAACAGAAACACTATAAAATATCATAAGAAACCATAACATGAGTATCAGAAAACTGTATCATAAACCATGAACATTAACTCATAAATTTCCCGATCAAACCTGCTGGACCTATCCGAGTCTTTAAACTCCCGAGTCTTTAAACTCAATCCAGGCCTTAATCATATCCGAGTCTCTAAACTCCCGAGTCTTTAAACTCAAGGCCTACGGGGGAAAATCAATATATCCGAGTCTTTAAACTCCCGAGTCTTTAAACTCAATCCGGGTCTTTAAACCCAATCCGGCCGGTCCCCCGTTACATATATCCGGGTCTTTAAACCCAATAACCAGATCCAGCAAATCCAATCCCAAAACCATTTCAAAACCATTTACCAAATCCTCATCCAAACCCGAATCCGAAATCACTGGTTCGATGCTCTCCCGGCATCCAGAACCGTCATTCCGAACCCAAATCCGGAATCCACTTTTCAACTTTAATCGAATCCAAATATCAATTTCTATTTCAAAACCAAAACCTTGATTCTCAAAATCATGTTCCAAAATCCCTTTATAATCCATGAAATCATTTATCCCTTGAAATCCCGAAAACCATTTCTTCATTTGCCAAAATTACCCTTTTTCGTAAAACGTACCAAAACCGTCTTTTTCTCGAAAAACGTGTAAACACAGAAAACCATCATAACATATTCAATAACCATCTATTCATAAGTAAAACCATGAAATACATTTATAAAAACAGTTATGCATGATCGAGTTTAAGGAAAGGGTCCACTCACAGTACTGAGCCCTACTCGCGTCCCGAACGTCCAGCCCGTTCCTCGGCTTCCTCGGGAGATCCCGATCCTGTCAATCACCGTCAAATTACGTCACTAACACGTCTACGAAGGTTTACCTAAATTCCCTAAAAAAATCCCCGAATCGAAAACCTAGAACCCGGGACCCTAAACCTTCTCCCTCGCGGAACTACACTCAAACGATTTCCGATTGATCCGAAACCAACTCCATTGAACTCACCACAACTCCTAGACCAAAAGTCAAGTTGATCGTTTCTCCATACGCCGCCGCACGCGCCCCCACGCGCCGCCCAAAGTGGCTGCGCGTGGCCCTCACGCGCCTAGCTACAGTACCATCATCATCCTCCCGCACTGTGCTGAACCAGCCGCCGTGGCTTGGACCGGCGAGAAGCGTTCTCCGCCGTCCGGCCACCATTGCACTCCCTTTCTTCTCCTGCAGCTTCGTCCAGACACCACGAATCCATTCCCCTCACTCTCCTGGTTCGATTCGACTCCCAGCTTCACGACTGAAGCTTGAACCAGACGGCCCTCAGACCCCTGTTTCACGATCCGGCTACTCCGGTCACCTCCCGTCACGGTGGCAACACCAGACGATCCCTAAGGCTTCACTGAACCTAGACCACACCTCCTTTACCTTCGACTCAGCCCCAAACTCGTCGACTTTGAGTTCGAAGCTCACGGCCGAAACAGAGCAACAGAGCACCCCTCTGCGACTGAGCTCCGCCGTGGACACCCCCGTCACGGCGACCACCACAAATCATTCCTAGGACTTCCCTGAACATAACCCTGACCTCCAATCACTTCGACTCTAAGCCTAGACTCACGACTTTCAAATTGAATTTCCACGGGAAAACAGAGCACAGGAATCTCACCTTCGATTGCAGCTCCGCCGTGCCGCCGTGCACGATTGCACCGCCAAATCACGACCACCAGCTCCGCCCTGCCTCACTGTCACTCTCACAACTCGCTAATCACTCACCCTTGCACCCAGATCGATCAATTCTCCTCAATTCTCACACTCTGTTTCTCTGTGTTTGTCGAAGAACAAACACGGGGATGCACGGTTCCACCCAAATAATTGGGCTGTGAACACACAGGATTCCACCAGAACCCTCTAGCCCTTTGCCATGTGTCACAATCCACTCCACACACTCCCACATGGCCTAATCCCAGCCGTCCATTCCTTTCCTCTGTGCACAAATCCCAATGTGCCACAATGACCAAATTTAGCCAAAACTTCCTAGACCCGTAACTCTCGCCCCGTAAGTCCGATGAAGACGTGCCGCCTGTCATCGAACTCAGGACGACGGAATCTATCTAACCATCCTAGGCCAACCTACCAAAACTCGATTATTCAAAAAGTCAACTTTTCCCCCTATTTTACCAAAATTACGATAATACCCTCGACCTTCCGAACATCACAACTTCCTCCTCGGATGTCGGAATCAAACATACCACATGTCTACGGGTTCATGACGTCCTAAATTACGTCCTGGTCCCTGGTCAATACCCAATTGACCACCCGAAATAAAAGTCAACATTTTTGCCCGAATCAGGGGCAAAATCGTCATTCTCCACTAGTGACCCTATCGGGACCATCTAACCCCTGATTAGCCTTACTAATCACACCTTAATCACTCTACTAATCCCTATTCTCGGGACGGGTTATTACAATAGATGAATGATTTCCTCGGTTTAAGTGAGTATTTAAGGTTTCGAAGTAACCAAAAGATGCTCTATCAGATCTAATGCAAGTAACAACGTTTTTTCTTAATGACTAAGCATGCTATGGTGGCATGGATTACGAATATCAGAATAGGACTTGAATATGAGTGAGGATATTATATTAGGACTCATACATGAGTCAGGATATTGAACTAGGACTCGGGAGGAGTTGGAAATGGAAACTTAGACTTGAAAAGGAGTCGGAAGGTGGAAATGTTGGTTACAGTTTGAATATCGAATGAGGGTTCGGGGAGGAAGTCAAGATATTGTTTCGGGCTTGATAATTCCAGTTGTTAAGGAAGACAAGTGGTGACGATTTGAATTGGTCCTACAAAATGAAATTAGGGCCGTTGTGACTGTAGGATCCTTCACCACCCTTAGAAAGCCATCAGATGCTGCCATCAATGTAACGACGAGCTTGCCGATGTGGCAGTAGGGCATGAGTTCTGGTCAACGTCGTGAACGCCCTTACACTGGAATTATGAGTCAGAGGGCCCCGAAGAGGGGTGGTGCCAACTTCAAATTTTCTAGTAGTTATCATACAGGGTTTAGGATATGTATTGATGCATCATAAAAAGGTTATTACTTACGGATTTGGAGCTAGCGACAGTGGTGCACAAGTAAAAGATTTAGAGACGCTACCTTTATGGAAAGATGTACAAGATTTATATGAACTATAAGAGTTTGAAGCATATTTTCACCCAGAAGGACCTATACCTAACTGAGGTGGTTGGAATTGGTTAAGGACTATGATTGCATTATCGAGTATCATCTAGGGAAAGCCAATATGGTGGCTGATTCCTTAAGCAGGAAGTCTATAGATTCAATAGCTCATATGCATATAGTATACTTAACACTAATTCTAAAACTCTGAAGGATGGGAGTTAGGCTTGGGATTGATGACCAAGGAGCACTCTTAGCCAGCCTTCATGTGAGGCATGTCCTCATTGATCGGATTATTGAAGCTTAGTTCTAAGACCATACCTTGTTTATCGTTAGGATGGAAGTGGAAGCAAGAGACCTGTTGGATTATACACTTAGTGATGATGAAGCTCTATAGAAAGAGAGTCATTAATGTGTACCTGGAGATGAGGAATTGAAAAAGGAGATTCTTGAGGAGGCCTACAATTCAGCTTATGTGATGTAACCTGAAGAAACCAAGATGTATTGTGCTCTCCGAGAACATTATTGGTAGGCTAGCATGAAACGAAAGATAGCAGAGTTTGTATAAAATCTGTCTTAGGAAGAACAGTGAGCAATCCCACATCACTCGAGTAGGGAAAGGTGAAGTGTCTTATATGTGTGAGCACATATCTTTTTAGCACGAAGCCTTTCAGGAGCTCACTGGTGGCTAGAACTCCAAAGTTAAGCGAGATTGGGATAGTACAATCCTAAGATGGATGACCTACTCGGAAGTTATGCTTGAGTTCCTAGAAAAAAAACCTGTGAGGGCATGGCCCAAAACGGACAATATCATGCTAAGAGAGACGGGTCGTGATAGAATGGTATCAGAATTGGACCCCAACTGAAAGTGCGACAACATGGACGCTAGACCCATGGTGGGTGGATTGTAAGACCCATGTCTTTGGAAGAACGGTGAGCAATCTCGAATTGCTCGGGGAGGGAAAGGTGAAGTACCTTATACTTGTGGGCATATATCTTCCTAGTACAAGGCCTTTTGGGAGGTCACTAGCTTTGGGTTTGTTGGAACTCCCAAGTTAAGTAAGATTAGGTTGGTGCAATCCCATGATGTGTGACCTACTAGGAAGTTGCACGTGAGTTCCCAGAAACAAAACTGTGAGGGCATGACCCAAAACGAACAATATCGTGTTGGGAAAGACATGTCGTGACTGTTTGTAGGTAGATATTTGATATGCTAGCATGTAAAAGCTGAGAGATAAAAACCATATGGAGCATTACAGTCGCTTTCGATTCTAGAGTGGAAATAAGATTACTTAACAATGGGCTTCGCGTTTAAACTTCCAAGGAAACGAAAAGGATATGCTGGGGTTTGAGTGATCGTGGATAGACTTACAAAATTAGCCCATTTGTTACTGGTAAGAGAGGACTTTTGCATGGAACAGTATGCTAATTTTTTCATTGGTGAGATTATTTGACTACACAGGCCCCGGAGTCAATCATGTCCGATCGAGATCTGAGGTTTATATCTAAATTCTAGCAAGGTTTACATAGATTTTTTGGAAAGAAGTTGCATTTCAGCATTGGTTTTCACCCTTAGACGGATGGTTAGTCTGAAAGGACTATTCATGACAGGACCCATCTCGATACCGCCTTGACATTCGTGAAGGGTCCTGCTCCCGTTTGACAACAAACTCAAAATACCAAAAGTAACCTTATAAATAAAAAAGTACTACACGAAAAACATTGTTAGACCAGGGATAACTAATAATACAGAACCGTTGACACAAAAGTTTAACTAGTCAACAGTATTACAGAGCATAGGTGACTGTAAAGATAGGGTATCAAAATCCTACTTTGTAAAGTGTCTAAGTGCGCAACGGTATATTTATGCCACTTTCTCGGTATCAGCCCTCGTACCTTTAGAATGACCTGGAGGGTTAATAAAACATCAAATGTGTGAGTGGACAAAAATAAACATTTATAAATACATTTGAGGAAAATTAATCTTACCCTTCAGTTTAGAAAGCATGCATGCATATCATAAAACACGAGTAATCAAGTATAAATAGTGGACAAATAAAATTATAACATGTTTTGAAATTCCAATGGCCCATAATTTCCCGACTCATGTTCACAAATCAAATCACGATATGAAATATTTGGACGCAAATATAAAAAATGTTGGGTTTCAGAGTAATCACATGTCAGAATCCGAGTCTTTAAACTCAATATCATATCAGGCCTCATGGGTTAATGAGTCCTTAAACTTCGTAGTGTTTAAACTCAATATCATATCAAGCCTCCTACATTAACGAGTCTTTAAACTCCCGAGTCTTTAAAATCAATATCACATTCATCGAATCCAGCAATTTCATTTTAAAACCATTTAAGTCTCAAATCAAGTCAACACATTTCAACCAGCCTATGTGTAACGACCCGTCCCTAGAGCCGGGATTAGTGAAGTAATTAGTGACGGATTAACTAGGTTAAGCGGTAATAAGATGGTTACTGTTGGACTGTAGTGCGAAATGACGATTTTGCCCCTGGAATGGGCAAATTGTTGACTTATAGTTTGGGCGGTCAATTGGGCATTGACCGATGACCGTGACGTAGTTCGGGACGTCATGAGTCCATAGACAAGTGGCATGCCCGATTTCGACATCCGAGGTGGAAGATATGATGTTCAGAAGGTTGAGGGCATTTTCGTAATTTGGTTGAAAGCGGGGAAAAAGTTTACTTTTTGAATGACAAGGTTTCTTCACGCAAACCGAGGACTGTTAGGTAGGTCTCGATCTCCTGATTACAACGACAGGCGGCAGGTGTCGATTGGAAGTCGGATGGTTAAGTTACGGGTCTAGGAACTCGAGGGGAAAAATGGTAATTTGTGCAGCAAGGGGCATTCTGGACATTTCCTGCATTGAGATTAGTGCCCAATCAGCAATAGACACCTGGTTGTTTTTGGTTGGAGTGACCACCAGGTGTTGGACACCTGGCCAGGTCTGGATGGTTGTGGAACAAATGGACCGCCATACATGTTTTGAAATAAAGGGTTGCATGGATTGTTTGGGAGAAAAACAGGGGATGGGGTGGTATGGTAGTGTGAAGGGATTGTTTAACCGGAATATTGAATAGTTTTATGACATGAATTTGATATGCATGCATTGGTTTTTGAAACGGAGGGTATAAATGTCATTGTTTTATGAAATGTTTTTGAACTTATACTTTATTTTTGTTCACTCACAGTCTTTTCGTGTTTCAATACCCTCCAGGTTGTTGTGGCGCGGGCTGTCGGTCGAGAGAGACGGAGACATCACACGTACGATCCACAGTAGACGCTGCGCACTCTGGGAGGTTCGGAAGCTTTTGGACGGTAGGATCGAACATCCCTTGTCCGACTTACGTGTTACATGGAGGTTGGACGTTCGTTTAACTTGCGTGTTATACATAAGTTAGACGGGAACAGGGTTTAGCCCTTAATCCTGGGGGATTAGGGGTGAGCCCTGACACTATGCCCGGGATATAGTTTTCACAAAGCGGTTTCCACCAATTCGTTATAAACCAGTGTTCAGAACTCATTTTATAAATCTGAAAACCATCAATTCCATCATGTATTCACAATTGACTCCAAATCCAAATCAAAGCATTACCCATTTGGGTCTCAAGCCCAAAATACCATTTTCACATAATTTCGTAAAATCATCCATAAACCGATAATTAAATCCAAAAAATCATCAAGCAATGATATCAATTCATCATTCAAATCATTTCAACTCAAATCATACGATATAAAATTTAAAACATTTATGAATTCTACACAGATATAAAATAAAAGTCCACTCACACACCGTCCAAACTACTCAATCTCGAGCTGTTTGCTCCTCATGAGTCTCAAGAATATTCTGGTGTGTCAAACATAACAATTTAAGGTCACTAGTGTAACGACCCGTCCCGGGAGTCGGGATTAGCTTAGTGATTAGTGACGGATTAGCTAGGTTAATCGGTGATTAGTTGGTTACTTTCAGACATTTGGCTTAGAATGACGATTTTGCCCCTAGACTGGGCAAAATGTTGACGTTTAGTTTGGATGGTCAATTGGGCATCGATCGATGACCGTGACGTAGTTCGGGACGTCACGAATCCGTAGACAGGTGGCACGCCCGATTCCGAAATCCGAGGAGGAAGTTATGATGTTCGGAAGGTTGAGACATTACCGTAATTTGGTTAACAAGAGGGAAAATGTTGACTTTTTAAACGACAAGGTTTCTACATGTAAACCGAGGACTGTTAGGTAGATCTCGACGTCTTGAGTACAACGACAGGCGGTACGTCTTCATCGGACATCGGACCAGTGAGATACGAGTCTAGGAAGCGAAGAGTAAATCGTAATTTGGACGCATAGGAGTATTTTGGTCTTTTTGAACCTTGGGAAGTGTGACAATCAGATGAGGACAGGTGTACAGCGTTTATTGGATATTTTTGGATGGGACCACCAGGTGTTTGACACCTGGCCATATTCCAATGGCTTCTAGCCACTTTCACCGTTCATTTTAAATTGAATGGGTCGGTTAGCTGTGCTTTTGAGAAAACAGAGACTGAGATAGAGATGAGAGATCGATCGATTTCAGGGAGTGTGTGAGGCCTTGTGCTTTAATGAGTGTGAGCAGAGAAAAGTGAGATGCTGGTGAGTGTTCTGGGAGAGTGTTGAGAGCATAGGGGACTTAGGGACCGTGAGAAATTTCAGAAAACAGAGAAGAGTCAGGGTGGTGGTGATGTCGTGTTTCGATCAAACCATTCAAGTTTGGAGTTGTGGGAGTGTTCAGAGGACGGAGGAGAGACTTTAGACTGGCTGACCCACGGCAGAGCTCACGGTGGTGAGCTGTGACACGGGTAAGCTCTGGTTCCTCTGTTTTCTAGTTTCGGTTTGAATGAAAAGTCGTGGATGTTGGACGATTAGTGACTCGATTTCTTGGTCCTAACAGTCTTAGGAGGTGTCTATTGAGCTCAGGGATTCAAACTCGTGGCTGGAAGGACGGCGGTTGGCCGGAATCGGAAAACTGGATTATTCTCGGCTTTTGTTCGAACTTTGGAATGTGAGATTTCGACCCTAATTTCGTGTGTTCTTTAATGGAATCGATTATTTAGAGTAGGACGAAACTATTGGGATCAAAAGGATCAAAAACGGACTGGATTTGAGGGAGAACCAGCCACGCCAGTTCGGTTCGACCGGACCGGTCTGAACCGGCTGGACAGAGGTTGAAGATGACCCTGTAGCAGGCGCGTGAAGCCCACACGCAGCCCCTTTGGGCGGCGCGTGAGGGCGCGTGAGGGCGCGTGGGGCAGGTTCTGGGGAAGTGTCCGACATGGTTTTTACTCTAATCGATGTAACGAACATTTTAGGACAAGTTTCGAGACGATCGGACATTGTCTCGGGGTAGTTTTAAGTGTTCGATGGTTTAAGGTTTCGTTTAAATACGTTTAAAATTTCAGAAAAATTAGAGACAATAGGGTAAGCTTAAATGAAGTGATTGTGACCCGGATTGGTGACTTTTGACAGGTCGGGAAATCCCTGAGGCAACCGAGGAACGTACGAGACGCGAGTGACGTGCCCGGGAACACTGAGTGGACTCTTTCTTTCTAACCGAGCATGCATAACTATTTTTATCTACTTGTTTTATGGTTTAATTATGATTTCATGATTATTGATTATTTTATGTCTGTTTTACGTACTTGCACGCTTTTCGAGAAATTTACGTATTCGGCATGTTTTACAAGATATGCTTTGTTTATGACTCTGATGCCATGCTTTTGGGACTTAAGCTGGTTTTCAATGATTGAACGAGTTTTGGAACATGATTTGATAATCAAGGTTTTCGGTTTTAGAATCGGATTTTGGAAATCGAGATTTGATTTTAAAGCTTGAAAAAGGGATTTCGGATTTGGGTTCGGAATGACGGTTCTGAACGCCGGAATGGCTTCGGGATAGTGATTTCGAATTCGGGTTTGGATATGGATTTAGAAATGGTTTCCAAATGGTTTTGGATTGGATTTGCTGGATCTGGTTATTGGGTTTAAAGACTCGGATTATGATGTGACGGGGGACGGGCCCGAATTGGGTTTAAAGACCCGGATTGAGTTTAAAGATTTGGGAGTTTAAAGACTCGGATATTGATATTTCCCCTGTAGGCCTGTTGAGTTTAAAGACTCGGATTATATTGAGGCCTGGTTGAGTTTAAAGACTCGGATTATATTGAGGCCTGGTTGAGTTTAAAGACTCGGATAGATCCAACAGGTTTGATCGGATGATGATATTGGTATTTCATGCTTTTAATGATAATTTTTTCATAATGATCATCATACTGTTTGTATCGTTGTTCTTGCTACTGGGTTATGCATGCATGTTTTTAAAACGGAGGGCAAAATCCTGGTTTGTTTATTAAACGGTTTTTGAAACTATTATTTATTTTTAGTCCACTCACACTTTTCTGGTTTTAACTGCCCTTCAGGTCATGGTGCTAGCGCTGGGGCTGACATTGAGGAAGAGGCAGAGGCATAGAGTTATCCCGGGGTTTTACCGGAGTTTCCGTTACGAACTTTTCCGTTGTGCGTGTAGTCAGTAGGATTCCTATTTTTACCTTTTTTTGTACTATGCTCTATATGACTGTTGGCACGTTGGATTTTAAATTCTCCCTGGTCTGGCAATGTAACTTGTGAGGTTTTGTGAGGGTCGTTTGGTCTTTTACTTGTGGTTGTCTGACAGGAGCAGGGTTCACCTTGGTTATCGGGGTGATAATCGGGGTGGGTCCTGTCAACTAGGCCGTTATAGAACCTCGTATAACAATCCCCTAAATTTCGGGATTTAATAACAATATTTAAATGCTAACTACACACTTCATACACCCAAAACTATCCAAAAACGGCGTCTGATTGCCTCGAAACATGTGCCAATAGATTCGAAATGTCAAAAACATTAAAAAGTGTGTTGAACACTTCCGTAGAAAGTCATGCACGCGCCCCCACACGTAGCTTGAATAGACTGCGCGTGAAACCATGCACCGAACACTGTTCATCGTCCCGACCCAGATGTCTGCAAACGTGTCACCCGAACCCGGACCCAGATGTCTGCAAATGAAAAGTCAACTTTTGACCACAACATTTACAAGGGAAAAAATGTTATTTTACATTCCAATTTTCGATTTTACAATATTTAAATTTCTGGGTCGTTACAATTCAGATCTTGGAGGACATGATGAGGGCTTGCGTACTGCATCTCCACAAAAATTGGGTTACCTATCTAACACTGATGGAGTCTGCTTATAATAACAGTTATTAGGGTAGTATCAGAATGGCTCCATACAAAACACTATATGGGCAACCGTGCAAAACACTCCTTTGTTGGATTGAGGTAGATGAAAGATAAATGTTGATGCCTGAGGTTATGGATATAACAAAAGAAAATATCATAATCATCAGAAAAAGACTAAAAGCTGCTCAGGACGATAAGAAAAGCTATGTTGATCGTTGGACAAGAGACATGAGTTTGAGGTAACAGATCGGGCCTTCTTGAACAATCTCTTTGGAAGGGAATTATGCGGTTTGACAGACACAGGAATATGAGTCTTCGCTATATTGGGCCATATGAGATTGCTGACAGGATAGGTATAGTAGCTTATAGATTGGCATTACCCCCAGAACTTTCTCGTGTTCACGATGTGTTTCATATTCCCATGCTCAAGAAGTACTTACCTAATGAGTCACATGTATTGGAACAACAACATATTAAGCTTCAAGAGGATTTGAGTTTTAAGGAGCAACCTGTACAGATTTTGGACCTAAAGGACAAAGTATTGCACTAGAAACAGTTCCCCTGGTGAAAGTTTTGGGGAGGAATCACAACGTGGAAGAGGCCACATGGGAGCCCGAGGCACTAATATGGGCACAGTATCCACACTAATTTTGTTGAATTTCGAGGACAAATTTTTTTAAGAGGGGTATTAAAGTTGACTTTTTAATCAAATTGTTGTTTGAATTTTTCGTGAGTATCATTACGTAGGTCTCGGAGTCTTGATTCTGTAGACAGGTGGCACGTCAGAATCGGAGACCGAATAGACTTGTTACAATTCTAGGTTTATCAAGGGTATATTTTTCACGACCCGACCTCCCTAGCACGATATTGTTCGCTTTAGGCCCAGCCCTCAAAGTTTTATTTCTTGGAACACACATGGAACTTCCCAGTAAGTCACCCATATTGGGATTGCTCCAATCCAATCTCGCTTAACTTTGGAGTTCCCAAGGAATCCAAAGCTAGTGAGCTCCCAAAAGGCCTCGCAAAGGTCAGAGTTGTGCAGCAACCTACTTTACCCAATGTTATCTTGTCCGTTACTGGGCCCGGAGTCCAAATCCCCTACCTGCATGGTTCTGCTCTCGGAGTCCAACTCTCCTGCTTCCAAGAAGCCTCACCTAAGTCCAACCCGAGTCCCTCTTCCTAGCACAATATTGTCCCCTTGAGCACCGTTGGTCCTACTAGTCCCTCCCACAGAGTTTTGTTCCTGGGAGCTCACGTGCAACTTCCCAGTGGGACACCCATCATAGCATTGCTCCAGCCTAATCTCGCTTAACTTTGGATTTCCCAAGGAATTCAAATCTAGTAAGCTCCCAAAAGGCCTTGTGCTAGATAGATATGTACCCACACATATATGACACTTCACCTTTCCCTCCCCGAGCGATGTGGGATTATTCACCGGTCTTGCGTCCCAAGCTCACAAGTCTTGCTCACCAGTCTTGCTTTCCAAGCTCACATGTCTTTCTCACCGATCTTACTTTCCAAGCTCACAATTCTTACAATTTTGGTAATTTAGAATTAAGGGGTATTTTGGTAATCTTGAAAGTAACATATTTTGATTATCTTTCCAAGATGGTGACAGGTATCCCCATATATTGGCCATGTATGCACCGACTTAGGCATTATGTAAGTGGGCTAGGTGGTGAATATATGCATGTGTTTGTGCTAAGTTTTAGTACGTATGAGTTGGTTTTGAGTTTTATATGAATAAACCAACCACCTGAGAACCAGCAAGAGAAGGGAGGAACCAGAAACAACCAAAGAGAGAGGTAAAGGAAAAAAAGGGAGAGAAAAAAAAAGAAAGAGAGAGGAAGAAGTTAACCACAATTCCAAAAAATTTTAAATTGTACTCGGTGAGCCCTATGCCATTTGAGGCATCCAAAATTTGAAACAAGGTTCCTATTAGCTTTTTCGTGGTCCCAGGATTTCAAAACATCGATAAATAGGAAGTTTAGTACACGCAAAGGCTTGGAAACAGGGGACAATATTTTGGCCAAAAATTGAATTTGGGATTACAGATCAAGGTACGTTTTTCTATGTAAAAGTTCACCTAGGATTGACTAGATGAAGATAAACGGTTGATGGGATGAAAATGGATGAAAAAATTTGGGTTTCGAGTCGGGCCAAGCTGTCTGGGTCTGGTTCTGCGCACATACCCAATGGTCGACCCAGCACGATGTTAGGGATGATGATGTGCTGGCGCATGAGGCCCGTGAGCAAGAAGCTACTAGTGGCGCATGTGGGTGTGTGCCATTGTATCTTGAGATGCGGTCAACACATTTTTCGATGCTTTTGAAGTTACGAACATTTTTCGCGCTGGTTTCGAGTGTATCGAGACTCTGGACAATTTTAGGTGTTTGAAGCGTATGTTTAGGTTTTAAAAATTTGTACTTAAATCCCGAGAACTAGGAATTGTAGTATGAGGTTACATGAGACTTTAGTGACCCGAGATTATGATTTTTGATAGGTGACACAGCCCCCGAAGCCAGAGAAGAACGTTTGGTTCAAGATTAAACTGCATATAAAGACTGTGAGTGGACTTTTATTTTAAATAAATTATTACTAATACATCCCGTATCGAAAACATGAATTGAAAATTTGGAAATTTACCATCTTACCCCCATATGTCCAATTCAGATTTTATATGGTCTTTTGGGCTCGATAATTTTACTTGATTGGGTCTTTTGGATTGTTGTTTTGGAGGCTAAAACCCACAACCCAAAGTTATATAAAAACAAATTGGTCTTATTAATTCTTAGTTGAACTCCAAACCCATAGGTTTAGTACCAGGCCCATATGCAACAATCCCCCTTAGTTGACCTCCAAATGTCAGGACCCGCCCCTGATCCCTTCTGACACGGAGTGTCAGACAAAGGAAATTTTCAACCTTTGTCCTCCCGGGCTATCAGAATACATTTTATAAAGACCTTTATACCCCTCACTAAAAAGCATGCATGCACAGTAAAACCATTTATCCAATCACATATGTTTAAACAACCATAATCATACAGGCTCCTGCCCAAACCATTTACAGAAAACCATAACATAGTAAACATATGTGGGATCTCAGCCCAAATCCATTTATCATCATAAAACATAATTTCTCAAACCAATTGAAATCATGTTTATCCATTATATTTCATATCACATAACCTGTCACGGTATAATAGAGCTACGCGCGTGCTAACCGGGGTCTCAAACCCAAGTCTTTCCAGGGTCCACCCAGGTCAATGTCCGTAGATCAATGACCCTCCCTGGAGGTAACGAACGATGCCCATCCTGAGAATAAGGAACCCAACTGGGGGGCGACTCCACTCAGTCAGTGCTCCGTGACTACTCCGGGGTCCACCCAGGCCAACGACCCTCCCCGGAGGAGACAATCATATATAAAGGATGACATATGAAAAACCCTTGAAATCATTCTTTAAACCATTCAAGGATTCATGCCCGGCCCCCATAAGCCGTCATGAACCATAAAATCATTTCCAAGGGTTCATACCGGTTCCTATAAACCGTCATGATATCCATTTCAAGAGTTCATGCCGGTTCCCATAAACCGTCATGAACCATAAAAACCATTTGTAACACATAGCTGGGCCCTAGGCCCGTATCCACATACAAACTGGACCTCCGGTCCGAATTGTAAACCAACTTGGCCTCGCGCCCGATTTAGTTAACTTAATGGACCCCGTGCCCAATTTAGGAAACTAAATGGGCCTCGTGCCCGATATCGTACACCAACTAGGCCTCCAGCCCGATGCCTTGTTAAATCAAATGGACCTCAAGTCCGAGAGTTCGTAAATCAAATGGGTTTCGAACCCGAGTTTACCTTTTCAAATCCAAAACCATTTCATGAAATCATATCCAAAACCATAAGTACAGAAAATCAGTGCAAAATTGGAAAACCTCGATTTACGTGCAAGCACGTAAATCGCCTCGTAAAGCGTTAAACCATATAATTCACAACCATCCAAATCATCATCATATAATAACATTCATAATCCATATAAAACAATTATGCATGCATCACAGTTTAGAAATCAAGGTCCACTCACAGACCGTCCGAAGCCGCGCCTCGATACGCATGCCATAAGCGTCTCCCAGGTCAATCACCGTCACCGGGACTCCCGAACCTGTCCAAATCGTAATAGAAGGTTACTAACTACTTATTAACCTTCCATTGAAGCCCCGTAATTTTCCCGAATTTTTAACTATTTTAAATCTCGAACCTAAACCTTCTGATGCACCGAACATTATCGAGACGGTGTCCGATCGACACGAAACCAGTCCCAAAATGTTCGTTACATCGAATAGAAGATTTCGTGTGTTGAACACTTCCCCAGATTCCCCACCACGTGCTGCCACGCGCCGCCCAAAGGGCCCTGCGCGTGGGCTCACGCGCCAGTGTACTGTAGACCTTCTTCAACTTGTGGCCAGTTCAGACCAGCCGATTCGGTCCTGTTCTGCAACTGGACCGGCGTGACCGGTCCAAGGTCCTACAATCCTCATTTTTCGTCTGTTTTCTTCTAATCGAATCCCTAAATTCTTATTTTCAAGTTTTCAATCCATTCCTATGAAGAAAACTAACTAAAACACCCAAAATCCCAACAGTTTGATTCCTTCCTCACGGTCCACATTTTCAAACACCTCCCCACAGCTTCTAGGCCCGCACTACCACCCAAAACCATCTTAAAAACTTCCTAACAACCTAATGACCATTCCCTAATCAACCAAAACTAACCATAACATTAAAATCGAAATTAAATGTGTTTTGGGTCTAACCGGGTTACCTGTTTCGGGTTTAGTCTCAGCCGCCCACAGTGGTGCCGTCCTGGCCGGCCACCAGCATCCAAACGTCCTCCCATCACTCCCTGGTCCTCACAGCTGATCATGGGTTAAGGGTTTGGATTGTTTTGAATGGTTGGGTGAGATCGGGTAGTGTTTGGGTTTTAAATGTAGAAGGATGATCGATGAAGATGATATGCATGAAGGAATAAGGATGGCCTGTGGATGGGTGACACTTGTCACTCATCCATTGGGCAGAAGCTAAATATCTGGGGCCCACTAGAATCCAAATGACATACGTCTCATAAAACGTGCAATAGTGCCCCGAAACTTCCGTGAACCTTGACTTCGCCGTCGAATGTCCGAATTCAACGTGCCACCTGTCTACGGATTCGTATCGTCCCGATCTACGTAACGGTCCTTGGCCCTCGGTCAGCGGACATCCTAGTCCAAAAGTCAAAATTTTTCCACTTTTAACAATAATTACCAAAATGCCCTTAAATTTCTGAACGTCATAACTTCTTCCTCGAATGTCGGAATTGAACGTGCCACCTGTCTATGAACTCGTGACGTCCTGAACTACGCTACGGTCATCGGTCAAAGTCTATTTGAAGGCCAGAATGAAAAGTCAACATTTTACCCATGATTAGGGGCAAAACGGTCATTTTGCATCGTTCGTCCGATTTCACCTAACCAATCACCGATTAACCTCACTAATCATGATTAGTCACTAATATAATCCTGGAATTCGGGATGGGTCGTTACAACCTTCCCTCCTTATTTAATTTCGTCCTCGAAATTCCAACCGTTCTTCCCTCCTTAATTAGTTCCGTTCTCGAAATTTCAACTATTCTGATTCCACATCCACCTCGTGGAAATAATTCAATCTTGCACACGTGTACACTAGTACACCCACTAGTCAACACAAAACTTGTCTGCACCCAGACGTACCACTAATACTCACGTCGTATCGACTACATTCAACCACGTCGAATGGCTGTAATCGCAAGTTCCGCACTGATACCACTTGTCAGTATCAGACTAGCCTGAGTATCCTATGAGCTAACCACTGGTCAAATCTACCAGCTCATCGACACAACCAACTTGACAGTTCCTTTCTCAATCTCAATCTATCCTGCTATCTGCTCCCACATGGAGTCACCAAATCTCACTCAACGATCCACGCTGACACATCCGACAAACTGTCACCACTTGACAGTCGCCAGTCGAAAACTGACACTATACTCCCTCGTGGTTACACTAACCACCAACTCACTCAACCTAAGTATACAATCACCAATATCTAACTCGACCTGTGTGTAACTAGACCCATCAGGAATACCATGACCCAATGCACAATATCCAATGTCCAGTTCACGACCTCAACTGATCCAATGGTATCGGAACTAAGCCGACTACCAGCACGGTCATCGGCCAAAGTCTATTTGAAGGCCAGAATGAAAAGTCAACATTTTACCCACGATTAGGGGCAAAACGGTCATTTAGCATCGTTCGTCCGATTTCACATAACTAATCACCGATTAACCTCACTAATCATGATTAGTCACTAATCTAATCTTGGAATTCGGGATGGGTCGTTACAACCTTCCCTCCTTAATTAATTTCGTCCTCGAAATTCCAACCGTTCTTCCCTCCTTAATTAGTTCCGTTCTCGAAATTCCAACTATTCTGATTCCACATCCACCTCGTGGAAATAATTCAATCTTGCACACGTGCACACTAGTACACCCACTAGTCAACACAAAACTTGTCTGCACCCAGACGTACCACTAATACTCACGTCGTATCGACTACATTCAACCACGTCGAATGGCTGTAATCGCAGGTTCCACACTGATACCACTTGTCAGTATCAGACTAGCCTGAGTATCCTATGAGCTAACCACTGGTCAAATCTACCAGCTCATCGACACAACCAACTTGACAGTTCCTTTCTCAATCTCAATCTATCCTGCTATCTGCTCCCACATGGAGTCACCAAATCTCACTCAACGATCCACGCTGACACATCCGACAAACTGTCACCACTTGACAGTCGCCAGTCGAAAACTGACACTATACTCCCTCGTGGTTACACTAACCACCAACTCACTCAACCTAAGTATACAATCACCAATATCTAACTCGACCTGTGTGTAACTAGACCCATCAGGAATACCATGACCCAATGCACAATATCCAATGTCCAGTTCACGACCTCAACTGATCCAATGGTATCGGAACTAAGCCAACTACCAGCACGTTCACCAACGTACTACCGGTATAACCTATATACCGTCACCAGACACCATAAATATGCCCGGTATCGTACCTTGAACAACGTACAAGGTACGTACATCTATCCATCAATCAGACTACAACCACAACAACAACAACGACGAAAACACGACGACCACAACCTAGGTCGTAGCCAAAACACGTTTCAATTTTGGAGTCGATCTGTTCAATCCAGTATTTGATAGATTACAACTCCGACCCATTATCCATTTTCAAATCTGAATCCGAAATCATCATTCCGTAAGCTAGCATTAGGAATGACCATTCCGAACCCAAATCCATAAATCCACTTTCAAGTTCCAAAATCGAATCCCGAATTGTCATCCAAAAATCCATTTTCAAAACCCGAAATCTCGTTCTCGTTTACTGAGACACACCAATTCGGAACCTATCGGTTACCTGCTCAACCGATTACCACAATACAATCGATTGACTTCATAGGGAAGCCAATCCCAACATACGTACATCTAAGGTTGACCAAATCCGACCTCGCCAGACATTTACTTGGGCGTAATATATCGTACGGGATTCACTTCGAAAAGAAGTTCAGTCCCAACATCCTCAACTCAAACATCCAAGTAAGAGCGATAAACTCTCCACCTATATGGATCATCAAGATAACAATCCAAATCCATCACTACGTCAACCGACCATAGACGTCATGATCAAGGATCGTCACGACGCCCAAAGTCCTCAACATCAAAATCTCGATCCATATCGTGGTCCTAGATCGTCACAATACCCTATATCCTCAACAACACGATCCTGATCCATAACACGATCCTAATTTCCTAACATTACAATCTCGATCAACCTAGGATCCCCACAAGCTCACTCAGCTAACAATCCACCTGGAATTCGATCATAGGGTATTACACCCTCCTAAATCCTTCGTCAATCACATAACTCCTTAACCAATTTCCACATCTAAACAGGCTAGTCAACGACGAGACACGTCGAGACTGTGGGTTCTCACTGATTACCTCGTATCGATCCTTATCATTCCACCGAGGAAAAACCAAGGATGATCCAATACGATAACATCAAAAACTCATCCTAAGATGATATTTGTTCTGCGTGTTGAGTAGAGCAGGTTCGACATTTTTCATGTTGAAATTGGATGAGATTTGAAGAAAGTTGACCTCGCCAGAAACTGGGATTTTTCCAGTGAAAACCCCATAATAATTCGGCCACTGACGACGACAGCAATGGCGGTAATTCAGTCGTTGTCTCCAATGTACCTCAAGTGATAGTTGGTCAATGGTCCATGCAATTAGTCAAAATTAGTCAAACATTAGTTCTAAAGGCCAACTAACGGAATATTCCAGGAGAATATTTTCTCGGGAATATTCTAGGGAATAATTCAGGGAATATGCCAGAAAGGGTGGGCTTATTTTGGGTGGTTTTCGAGTCGTTTAAGTATGTTTTAAGTCCATTTAATGTCAATTTAGTCTTGTTTAGACATTGTAACTGAGATTCATTGTAGCTTTACTAGAAATTCATAGAGTAACCATATGAACGAATTCATTTAAGATTATGACGAGCTTAAGGTTACATAGTTGGACACGTCAAGGGATTTTAACTCCCCAACTGGTTTGTGAGTGGACCCTCTTCACCAAACTTGTGTTTATATTGATATTTACTTGCACGTTTTATAATGTCTATGGTGATTATTTCTTCAGAATACTTGATCGGCTAATTTCATTACATATTTTACCTTGATCGACCATTTTGTGATTGATTATTTGGTGGTTTTATTCTTGTATGTTGCAAGCTAGTGTGTGGTATTACTTAACCATGAGTTCATGAATCCGAATGGTAAGTTAACTGTTGCATATGCATATCTAGTCGACTTTCATGGATGACATTGTGCATATGAGTCCCCTAGGCTTTATCGATTTTGAGATGTTAGAACTCACTCTAGGAGTCACGGGTATCTAGTACCTGTCTGTAAGTCACATACCATGTAACGACCCGTCCCAAATTCCTATATTAGATTAGTGACTAATCACGATTAATGAGGTTAATCGGTGATTAGTAGAGCGAAATCGGACGAACGGTGCGAAATGACCGTTTTGCCCATGATCGTGGCAAAACGTTGACTTTTCAATCGGGCGGTCAAATGGACTTTGACCAATGACCGTGACATAGTTCGTGATGCCACGAGTTCATAGACAGGTGGCACGTTCAATTCCGACGTTCGAGGAAGAAGTTATGACGTGCGGAAGTTTAGGGGTATTTTGGTAATTTTAGTTAAAAAGGGCCAAATAGTTGACTTTTTGACCGAGATGTCCGATAGCCGAGGGACGAAGACCATTACATAGGTAAGGACGATACGAATCCATAGGCAGGTGGCACACTGAAATCGGACTTCGAACGGCAGAGTTATGGGTCACGGAAGTTCGATTTCACTATGCACGAACTTCGAGACGGGGACGATTTGACGAAATCTGATTTGGGCAAATATTTTGGTGGGTCCCATGGAAGTGTCACTCATCCTATTGGCTAACTCCCCCAAATTGTGGATCTAATAATAAAATAATATTATTTAATTAATTTTTTAATCAAATCTTAACAACCATTAATCCTAACCATCCATTACCAATTAACCTTTAAATCCACCCCCTCCATCCCATCTCCCTCTCATCAGCCATCACTCTTCTTTGTTCATCCTCAAACCCGAACCCCATAACCCATAATCCTCCATTTTCTTCATTTTCTTCAAAAACCCAAAACACACACACACACCATCACCATTCATTGCTTGTGCGAGCTGAACATGACCGTGAGGTGGTGGAAAGAAGTTGGGGATGGCAGGCCACGACCAGCCACGACGGAGGACACGGCGGGGAGAGAGAACCCGTGGGTGAGTTTTCTTTCAAAATTTGAAAATTGATTTTTGTTGTGTTTTAATCAAATCTAGGGATTGGGAAATGTTCCTAGAGGTCTTAGGGTTCTTTTAGGATTGTTTTCGAAGGCTTAGATGGCCTGTAACGGCCGTGAACGGCGGAGGTAGTCACGGCCGCCATTGATGAACTTGGAAGGTATAGTTTTTGAGGGTGTTCTTAGTTTTTAGGGCCATAGAACTCTAGGTTAGGGAGAGACGAAGAGAATGGACAAACGGGAACGGTTTTGGTGGCCGGACGGGGGAGAACCGGCCGGGTCAAGCCGCGGGTCACGGCGACCCGGTTACTGGTATTCGGGTCGACCCGCGGGAGGACAGAGATGACAGGTGACGTCATCCTGCTGACGTCAGCATGTCAGGGATGACGTCAGAATTGTCAGATCTGACAATGTCAGCTGACATGTCAGAAAATGGGCCAATAGGAGTGCGACACGTGTCACATGTCAGTGCACAGTCAGCACTGACATGTCAGTGACTTGGCCCAATCAGGGGCTGACACGTGTCACTAACATGGACCAGTGCCGTGATGACACTTGGCACATGTCAGACGGCCACGTGGCACTGACAGAGCAGTGACCTGGACTAATGGGAGCTTGACACGTGGCACCTATCAGAGTCTGACATGTCAGACCTGACAGCTGTCAGATGACGTCATGCTGACGTCAGCAGGTACTGTAGCTGGCGCGTGAAGCCCACGCGCAGCCACTTCAGGCGGCGCGTGTGGGCGCGTGGGGGAGAATTTGGGGATGTGTTCAACATGTGAAATCTTCTATTCGATGTAACGAACATTTTGGGACTGGTTTCATGTCAATCGGACACCGTCTCGATATGCTTCGGGGCATCGGAAGGTTTAGGATCGACTTTAAAAATAGTTAGAAAATCGGGAAAATTACGGGGCTTTGGTAGGAAGTTAATTAAGTAGTTAGTAACCTTCTATTAAAATTTGGACAGGTTTGGGAGTCTCAGTGACGGTGATCGGCTCGGGGAGCCGTATGGCACGCAAATCGAGGCGGCAGCTCGGACGGTCTGTGAGTGGACCTTGTTTTCTAAATTGGTGCATGCATAAATGTTATTATATGTTTTAATTTCTTGTTTGATGATGCCATGGGTGCATTTGTATGTGGTTACGTATAAGCACGTATTTCGAGGTTTCGGCCTTATACAATGCTTATACGGGTCTGTATTTCTTTATTGATTTAAATGAACTGGATTTGGATTTCAAAAGGATAAACTCGGGTATGAGACCCATTTGGTTTTGTATCGGGCATATGACCTCAGATTTCGGGCACGGTGCCCAGCTGATGTCCTATGTTCGGGCAGGAGACCCAGTCACTTTACGGTTTTGATTTCAGGTCCGGGAACCTTAAATGGATTTCCAGGTTCATGACGGTTTATGGGAACCGACATGTTACCTGGTTATGTTATTACGGTACATGACGGTTTATGGGAACCGGCATGTTACCTTGGTTATGGATATTATGGATCATGACGGTTCAGGGGAACCGGTCATGAATGTTTATGTTATGTATATATATGTTCATTTACCTTCCTTTACATGTTCTACTATCTCCTCCGGGGAGGGTCGTTGGCCTGGGTGGACCCCGGAGTAGTCACGGAGCTCCGACTGAGTGGAGTCACCCCCCAGTTGGGTTCCTTACTCTCAGGAAGGCTATGATTACTATTACCTCGGGTAGGGTCAGTGGTCTACATACATTGATCTTGACTTTGAGAAGACTCGGATTGAGACCTGGGTAGCACGCGCGTAGCTTTGGAAACTGTGACAGGATTGGTTGTGTGAATTATATGTATATATGATATATTATGTGTGTTTACGCAGGTTTTGGGAAATGGCCCGTATGGTTGGTTCTTTATGGTTTGGGGCCAGGTTCCTTATGGATTGGGGCAGTGGCTCGTATGGTCGTTTTCATTGTGGTCCTTTCAACCTTGGTTTATGTCTGCTTTGGGCTTAGTCCCATATATGGTTTCTTGGGTTAAATGGTTTTCGAATGCATGCATGTTTTTTAGTGGAGGGTACAAATGTCTTCTTCTGAAATGTTTTATAAACTCTTTATTTTTGTCCACTCACAGTTTTTAATGTTTTGACTGCCCTTCAGGTTAACAGCGGATGTGGACTGTAGCAGAGACCGAGATATCACATGCCCCCTCCGGTTCCTGGCGTACTAGGCAACATGTGGTGATGGTGCTAGGCACCCAGCTTTCACGTGGTCGTGGTACGGGAGCAAAGATACCCAGTATTTATCATGAGAGTATGACTAGGCGACTCATGAGTAAGAGTTTTGTGGGTTGACATGAGATATGCATCTCCTAGCATGATACATTTGATGATTATTATATTATTATTATTATTCGTACTCCATGCAAGACAAAAATTGTTGTTTGAGTTTACTAAAACCTAAGGTTTAAAACTTATTTTACTAGTTATGATTTTACACTGAATTGAATTGATGAGTCCACTCATCCTTTGTTATTTGAACTCCTCATGTCTCGTTGGTATTTCACGTACTTCGAGGAGGTCGACTATTTGCGTTGGCATTCATTCCTGGGGTTAGAGTGACATGGTGGAAATCAGGTAATACAGGTAGTCTCAAAATTGTATGATCATCATTAGTCCATGCTTTATACTACCGCTGTTGCAGTGAAAGGTAATCGGATTTTTACTGGCTATGTGTCACTCGACCTCTCAAAAACGAAGCATTTTAATTATTTGGCTTTTGTCATTTGGGCATCACCGTCTAGATACCAGCTAACATGCCTTGATCTTGGAGCTCTAGTAGACTTTCTAGATCAGAGTGTGTCAATTATGCATTCATATTTAAATATTTTAAAAGCTTTATTATATGATATACGTTGCAGTGGCTCGATTATAAAATTTCTAAATGATTCTTTGATGATTTTTGGGAATTATTGACTAATTTTGCACACGTATTTTACAGTGTTTTGTGCAATGATATGTATTATATGTGTGTTTCTCTAGATTTTTTTGAATTGCTTATTCACAAAAAACCATCCCCGAATATCATATTAGTTCTTTGACTTCCGAAGTACAACTCTATTTTTCTGAGAATAATGATTGGATTGTGACTTAGAAGTCCAGAGCTTGACTCTGATTTCCTGATATTGGCTTAGTATCGGTTTTGGTTTGATTTATTGTTGTTAGATTGGTTCGTTTCATTTACTTTAGTGATATTGTGTCCAAGTGATTTTATATGTTTTAATGATCATGGATTTTAGGAAATTTGGGCCACGAACTATTTAATGTGTTTTATGATTGCTATGGTCACAAGGTCTCCGATTTGTTTGATATTTGAAACTCGATTGTTTTCTTGTTTTATTCTATGCAAGCATGTTTTATAAAACGAGAGGGTAAATGTTGGTTTTTCTCGAAAAGTGTGTTTCAAACATATATTTTTTACCACTCATATTTTTCGTAGTTTTGGTAACCCTCCACGGTTGTTGCACAGAAATCGGGGCTAATCGAGAGACGGAGGTATGGACAGTAAGGTGGTGTAAGTATCCCATGTCTAACAAGTATTGAGGGAAATTTCAGAATTTTGGATCATTTGTCAGGCAGGAGTAGAATCAGGCGGAGTTATCAAAGTGTTTTAGGAGCAGATCCTATGCATTACCCTTGTCTGACAAGAGTTGAGGGTAGTTTCTTTATTTTCAATCATTTTATAAACAAGAGCACGACCAGGATTATCAAATTATTTTAGGAGCGGGTCCTGCCGACTTGGTATCAGAGTAAGGTTGGTACTTATTTGTCAATGACAATGCCATGCCCCTAAGATGCGAGCCTCGTGCACCGCCTGGTGAAGAGATGTATACGTGAGGAATATGCTAGATTTGAAGTTAAATTTAGGAAACCGCCGAGTTGGGGAACCCGAAACTAGGAAACCGAGTCAAGGCAGCTGGAGGAAGGGGATTTGAGGGAGCTTTTGGTTGCACGTGATATGCCACCCTATCTCGAGGTGCAATAAATACATGTTTCAATGTTTTCGATGGTACAAATCTATTGGCGTAGGTTTCCAGTCGATCAGATATGATTTTGGTGTAGTTCCGAGCATCCAAAGTGTTGCATAGGTTTTAGGTCATTACGGGATTTATATGTAAGATGATTTGGGACATTAGTGACCTTAATGGTGATTTATGACAAATGATATATTTTCTAGAATTTACAGAAGAGCGTATAGCTCGAAATTCAACTACGAGGAGGGTATATGAGTGGACTTTCTTTCTATAAATTACTATGCATGCATCGGTAAAAGTTTTAATTGCTTTATTGTATGGTTTATGGTGCAATGATTTGAATATGATTGCTAAATGATTATTCGATGATTTTCTAGATTTATTTGCTAAATGATTATTCGATGATTTTCTAGATTTATTAACTTATTTTGGACACAATTTTACGGTATTTGTGTTTTGGGCTTAGGCCCAGGTTGGAATTTGTTTTGACTTGGTATTTATGTCTATGATATGTGTTAAATGAGTTGTGTGGTTTGTGAATTGGTGTCTACAAAAATTATCCTCGTATGATACTAGTACGGTCTGATGGTGTACAAATACAGTTACTAAACATGACCTGGATGGTGCATGAGTGCAACTCCCGTCGGATATTATTACAGTCTGAATGGTGCTACGTGTAATTCTTAGATGTGTACGGATGGTGAGTTAGTGCAATTTTCAGAATTAACTCGGATAGTGCTATGTACAATTTCCTAGTCAGGTCACGTGTAGTGTGACAGGACCCATCCCAATCCACCCGGGATTAACATGGAATATGCCCTGCTCCCGTCCAACAAGGGGTGTTAGACAAGGGATAACCAAGAATCACTGCCCAAACGGGGCATCCAGAGTGCGCAAGGATCGATGGAGGAGGTATGCAATGTCCCAGTCTCTGCTGCAATCGCATCCGTGATCAACCTGAAGGGCATTAAAACCAAAAGCTGTGAGTGGACAAAAACCAGTAAGTTCATCAAATACATTTATAAGACATTTATGCCCTCCAATAAAAACGTATGCATGCCACAAAAACCAGTAACCAAAACGTTTGCTCAACCGAGCCCTTAGGGCCTTAGCCCAAAAACCGTTAACCAAAAACCAAGTGTGGGAACTCAGCCCAAAACCGTGGAATACCACCACCATACATATACGACCATGTGGGTCACCACCCACTACCATAAATGAACATTAATTCATTAAAATCACACAATCATAAATCCACCCGGAAAGCCATTTCATTAAATCGTATTTTACCATTACCATCACCAGCATCCCTGATGCTAGACGTCCCTGACGTCATGTCTCACGGTTTCATAAGCTACGCGTGCTGCCCGGGGTCTCTCCGGGTCCATATATCTGACATCCCTGATGTCTGACGTCCCTGACGTCAATCATAGCAATCCTGCTCCTGAGTCATCATACGGTCCGGCTGCTCCGTATGGTGACCCTTCACAGGCAATGCACCGTGACTTCCCCAGTGTCCCAGACATCTGGAGGAGACCATCATATATCCTTGTATCCAGATGGTATATGGAAAACAGTTTTATTAAATCCTTTTATCACATTATTACCATTGGGCCCTGCCCGAAATTTCCATAAAACCACATAATTCCATTTAGGGTCCTTGACCCAAAATCACCATTATAAAATATAGGGTCCCTGACCCAAAATCACATTTATTATCCAATTGGGCCTCATGCCCGATTTTATAAACCACTGGGCCCACGGCCCGATGTGTAAACCAACTGGGCCCGCAGCCCGACTTATAAACCCACTGGGCCCACGGCCCGAATTCGTAAATCAACTGGGCCCCTGGCCCGATAACATAACTCAAATGGGTCTCAGCCCGATTTCATACCAACTGGGCCCCTGGCCCGATTTCATTAACCAACTGGGCCCCCGGCCCGATATTCAAATGGACTCCAAGTCCGAAATTTCCAACATAATTGGGCCTCAAGCCCGAGTTCATATTTCCAATTTCAAAACCATTTTATCATATTATTTATTTAACCACAAGCACACAAAACCACAAATAAACCGTTAATCCCGATATACGTGAAATACGGAAAACACCTCGAAATACGTGCAACATAACCAAAATCAATGCTCACAAATACCATCATAGAAATCATGTATATAAACCATATAACACATTTAAGCATGCATAGGATTTATAAAACCAAAGTCCACTCACAGACCGTTTTAACCGTGTGCCTCGATATGCGTGCCACCGGCCCTCCCGGGCCACACCACTATCACCGGGACTCCCAATCCTGTCCAAATCACATTAGAGGGTCACTAACCTCATTATTAACATCCTATCAAAGTCCCGTAATTTTCCCGAATTTTTACTTATTTTTAAACTTGATTTAAAACCTTCGGACATCCCGAACACTATCGAGACGGTGTCCGATCGACACGAAACCAATTCCAAAATGTCCGTTACATCGAATAGATTAAAAGTCATGTTGGAAGTTTCCCCAAAATACCCTTCACGCGCCCCCACGCGCCAGGTCAACACTCAGGTCAACATTGATGACGTCATGCTACAGTAACCGGGTTCTGAAACCGGGTCTGTAACCGGGTCGCCGTCGACCCGCGGCTTGACCCGATCACAGATCGAGTTCCAGACCACCATTTTTGATGCGGTTTGATCCTATGGACTCGTCATAACCTCCTCTACGGTTCTGTGACATCCAAACTCATTTTTAGGTGGATTAAACTACCTGAAAACTGACGGGAAAAGCGGCTGAGAACTCAGGTCATCCTCTCCGGCGACTCGTCGAGATTCCGGCCGTGGTTCATGGTCCAAAATGGTCGTCTAGGTTCCTAGGACATGTCTAAAAAACAAACAAACAATATCAACGTCAAAAACGGACGTTTCGAAGCAGGGAAGTAAATCGGGTCTTCACGGTTTTTCAGACTTACCGCCGCCGTGGCGCCGCCGTGGCCCGTCCAGTCGTGGTCTGAGTCGTCCTAAGGTTCCAGTTTACCAATCCCTGCGTTTGTTCGAGCCCAGATATGAAGGTTTGGATGGTTGGACAATTTTGGGCCGATCGGGTTCCTCTCGGGTCTGGGTGGTTTCCGGCCGTGCAGGGCGGCCGTGGTGGTGGTGGCCGTCGTCTGGAGGTGGCTGGGGTCTGTCTGGACGTGTCTGGTGCATGGGTTGAGGCTGAGATGTGGTGGTGTTTGTTCTTGGAAGGAAACCGTGCTCACGGTTTTGAGAGAAAATGAAAGTGAGAGGAATGTGTTCTGAGGGTTTAAGAAATAAAGGAAGATGAGATCAAGGGCTGGGATTCAAGCTGTGGTTTGAATGGATGGTGAGGATTTGAGGGGAGGAAAAGATTAATTAATGTAAATGGCCAGCAAGGATCCCTGAATTAGGGAAGGAAGGAGATGATGACATGTGTCATTCATCAAGGATCCCTGAATTGGGTAAAGTAATCAGATTTTATTATTATATTATTATTTTATTCCGAGTCTCGGTTAATCGCGTTTTACGTCCTTGACCATAACTTCGTCATCGGATCTCCGATTTCGGCATGCCGCCCGTCGTTGGATTCGTATCGACGAGACCTACGTAACGGTCCTTGGCCCTCGCCCATCGGACCTCCCGATCAAAAAGTCAACATTTGGCCCCTAACAAGCCAAATTACCAAAATACCCCTCAACTTCCGAACACCATAACTTTCTCTACGGATGTCGGAATCGAACGTGCCACCTGTCTATGAACTCGTGACGTCCCGAACTACGTCACGGTCATCGGTCAAAGTCCATTTGACCGCCCGAACAAAAAGTCAACATTTTGCCCACGACCAGGGGCAAAACGGTCATTTTGCACAATTTGTCCGATTCCGCCCTACTAACCACCGTTCAACCTCGCCAATCAAGATTAGTGACTAATCTAATCCCGGAATTCGGGACGGGTCGTTACATAGTGCATTTGTTCATTGTGACTGGTATTGGAGTTTAAGGATTGGTTGTGATCAGATTCGCCCTTAAAACACTTTGACAAATGTGCCTAATCTTATTCCCACCTAACAAATAATCCTGCAGTACCAAGATTACCCTCGACTCTCGTCAGACAAGAGATACTCGTACTACTATACTATTCATGCCTCCGCTTCTCGATACCTCCCGATTTTCGTGCCATAGTCTGCAGGGTCATCAAAAACATGAAAATTGTGATTGGACATAAATAAACCTTTTAAAAACACTTTAATTGAGAAAACTAATATCTACGTTCCAGTTTTTTTTTAAAAAACCACGCATGCATAGAATTTGAATTTCATATAAAACAAACCATAGACTGTGGGAGCCCAACCATCATAAAACACTATTAAGGATAGGTATTGGATTGGTTAGTTGATTATTATTGGATTAGATGGTCCAATTTACGAGTATTGATTGACTGGTTTGACTTATTGATATTGGATTGATTTATTTATTTTAATTTCAATTATTTATTTTTATCCACTCACACTTTTTATATTTTTTATGACCCTTCATGTCGTTGCATGGAAAGTGGGATTGATCGAGAGGTGAAGGCATGTGCAATGGATTGATACAAATATCTCTTGTTTAATAAGAGTTAAGGTTAATTTTGGTATTTTGAATCGTTTGTCAAACAAGAACAAAATCAAACACAATTATTAATGTGTTTTAGAAGTAAGTCTTGTGATCTATAAATCTATAAAAATATATAAAAATATAACTGCCCTATAGTTACATAATTTTATAAATGCTAACCTCAGGCGTCAATATTGCTAGCTGGCTAGTGGTAGTAAGTCACTGCTTGATTGATGGAGAATTTTTTATGCCATTCGCCAAGTGCCAACCAAATAACCAGCAACACAAACAAACATTTTACAATTTAAAAAAAAAATTAATTTCTTTTAATATGAGATATGACATGATATAAAGTATAGATATTTATCTCTTACAGTTATATTAACAAAAAACCACACATAATCATTAGATTATTATTATTTGAAGTACAACACTCACTTTATCATATTATTTGTAATATTTGATGTGACATTCTATTTATTAAAAAATACATTATTAAATTTTAAAAATAATATATATATAAAATAATTTAATTTATTGAAATAATATCTCAAATGTATCACCAAATAGTTCAATTGATACAATCAGTTAAATTTATCCACATACCTTTTCTCTAATCATTAATATCATATTAAATTATAATTATTCTGAAAATAGTCTCGAAATCACATTAACATTTTGCGTTAACATATTATGAAAAGTTGGAAATAATTATTCTTTTATGACTATTTAATATTCAATATTGAAAAAAGATTTGAGTTATACTATGCCACACCCAAAATTCTTCAATCATTTTCTAAAAAATATATATTTTTTAAATCAAATCCAAATGTAAATTCTTCAATCATTTTAAAAAAAATAATATATTAAATCAAATCCAAATGTTTTGCAAATTTGCGACCCATAAGATTTAGTCGCATCTTTTAGAAATGTTAGTTTATTTAGGCTAGGTTCCTCTCTTCCATGAGAGCTTCATTTCTTCCATGAGGGCCTCTGCATCCTTGGATGCTTCCTACTCTACGTCTGCCATGGAACTTATTCAAAAAGACCAGGAAAAACAACCTACAGTTATCATCATTCATGATTGCCACCAACAATTGCATCTTCACATCCACATTCTGATACTGCTACAGCAGACTAGAGGCTACATCTCTGAAGGGACCTTCCTATCTCACCCTCCTCTTTGTGCCAATCTTGCTGGTGTCTGCGAAAAGGAATCCACCAGAGTAACTACACAACCTACCATTTTTCTTAAGCAGCACAATCCAGTGAGTCAAGCTGCAGAGAAAAGAAATAATGGAAGCCTACAAACAATATCTACTCACAACAGCAATTCAGCACTACTCTTGCAGAATTTCAGCTGCCCATCAGAGGGGAACCTCCCATGTTAACCAACAATTAACGATAATCCTGCTGCATCAATTGGTACTGGGAAGCAATCACTACAAGCATTTTACTTCGGACAAATAGCAACCTTCGAGTGATCACTTCTACATGGGGACTAAAAAACATTGGAAAATGAATCCTACGAGCTCTAAAGGTACAACCTTAAAATTGACAGGAATAACATTAATAGAAAGTACCCAAAGCAGTTGGGAAGCCTTGAAGGCCACAAACCAGATATCATTTCCATGATGAAGAAAGACAAATTTGCCTTCTATAAATCAACATACAAGAATACGGTGTTAACTCAACAATCTGCCCAATTAAGAAGAAAGCAAAGATCCCCCCTCCAAAACCCCCATTTGCAAGGTACACCTTCCCTTGGATTATCAGTATTTCTATTATTCATCAACCATCAGCAGGAAAGTTTTTTGGGCACAGAATGACTCAAGTAACAGCGGAGGAACTCACCATCAAATTAGAAGGATCCTTGGGAGTTTCTGACTTGCAGAGTGGAACAAAATTGGTAGGAAGGATCATTGCAAACAGAGCCCCCAACAGAAATGCTACGAAGAAGATTCTATCAAAGGCCTGGGAAAGTTGGGGCGATGCTCAAATTACCTATATCAAAGACACTACCTTCACAGTGATGGTTCAGGATGAAGCAATGGAAAAAATGATCATCGATGGAGGACCCTAGTTTGTTATGGTTTTCTGCCTATCCCTTCAACGATGGTATGAAAATCATTCGATTGAAGAACTGCCCTTATACCTGGTTACCTTCTAGGTTCAAGGCCATGGAGTCCCGAAATCTCTCACAGTGGAAAACGCAAGGAAGGTGGGAGCTTGCATCGGTAAGGCGGTGGATGTCGAGGAGCCCTGGAGTTGTGGTCCAAGAGGCATTCTTCGAGTCGGAGTGTAGATTGACTCAACCTTCCCTCTCCCGCTCTGGTTTTGGCTCACGTGCAACTTCCCAGTGGGACACCCATCATAGTATTGCTCCAACCTAATCTCGCTTAAATTTGGATTTCCCAAGGAATCCAAATCTAGTAAGCTCCCAAAAGGCCTTGTGCTAGATAGATATATACCCACACATATATGACACTTCACCTTTCCCTCCCCGAGCGATGTGAGTTTATTCACCGGTCTTGCTTCCCAAGCTCACAAGTCTTGCTAACCAGTCTTGCTTTCCAAGCTCACAGGTCTTTCTCACCGATCTTACTTTCCAAGCTCACAATTCTTACAATTTTGGTAATTTAGAATTAAGGGGTATTTTGGTAATCTTGAAAGTAACATATTTTGATTATCTTTCCAAGATGGTCACAAGTATCCCCATATATTGGCCATGTATGCACCGACTTAGTCATTATGTAGGTGGGCTAGGTGGTGAATATATGCATGTGTTTGTGCTAAGTTTTAGTACGTATGAGTTGATTTTGAGTTTTATATGAATAAACCAACCACCTGAGAACCAGCAAGAGAAGGGAGGAACCAGAAACAACCAAAGAGAGAGGTAAAGGAAAAAAAGGGAGAGAAAAAAAAAAGAAAGAGAGAGGAAGAAGTTAACCACAATTCCAAAAAAATTTAAATTGCACTCGGTGAGCCCTATGCCATTTGAGGCATCCAAAATTCGAAACAAGGTTCCTACTAGCTTTTTCGTGGTCCCAGGATTTCAAAACATCGATAAATAGGAAGTTTGGTACACGGGAAGGCTTGGAAACAGGGGACAATATTTTGGCCAAAAATTGAATTTCGGATTATTGATCCAGGTACGTTTTTCTACGTTTTTGAGGCCATAGAAGTTCACCTAGGATTGACTAGATGAAGATAAATGGTTGATGGGATGAAAATGGATGAGAAAATTTGGGTTTCGAGTCGGGCCAAGCCGTCGGGGTCTGGTTCTGCGCACATGCCCATTGGTCGGCCCATCGCGATGTTAGGGATGATGATGTGCTGGCACATGAGGCCCGTGAGCAAGAAGCTACTAGTGGCGCATGTGGGTGTGTGCCATTGTATCTTGAGATATGGTCAACACATTTTTTGATGCTTTTGATGTTACGAACATTTTCGCACTGGTTTCGAGTCTATCGGGTCTCTAGACAATTTTAGGTGTTTGAAGCGTATGTTTAGGTTTTAAAAATTTGTATTTAAATGCTGAGAACTAGGAATTGTAGTGTGAGGTTACATGAGACTTTAGTGACCCGAGATTATGATTTTTGACAGGTGACACAGCCCCCGAAGCCAGAGAAGAACGTTTGGTTCGAGATTAAACTGCATATAAAGACTGTGAGTGGACTTTTATTTTAAATAAATTATTACTAATACATCCCGTATCGAAAGCATGAATTGAAAATTTGGAAATTTACCATCTTACCCCCATATGTCCAATTCAGATTTTATATGGTCTTTTGGGCTCGATAATTTTACTTGATTGGGTCTTCTGGATTGTTGTTTTGGAGGCCGAAACCCACAACCCAAAGTTATATAAAACCAAATTGGTCTTATTAATTCTTAGTTGAACTCGAAACCCATAGGTTTACTACCAGGCCCATATGCAACAATCCCCCTTAGTTGAACTCCAAACCCCTAGGTAATCAGTCCTAATTGGAGGCCCAAGTGATACCCCATTTAGTCACTAACTTAGCTTGTATTAATCACACATCTAATCTCTCTTCCCAGAAACTTCCTCCCTATTCCTTCATCATCTCCACCAAGGCTTTTTTGCATAATGACCACTGAGAACACCTTTATCACCACACCTACGTGAAGGTTGATGTGATGCCCTCCCAACCACCGCTCTGTGAGCCCACCACGAGGTGTACTTGGCCATGCACGAACCTCCACCGTTGACCAACCCCGAGAAGAAAGAAACGGCGAGAAACCATGACAATCTTCGCGCCCTTTAAACCTTTGCCAAAAACCGAGACGTCAAACCACTATCCACGTTGGCGCCTCAATGATATGAATACGCTTCTCTCGGCTCCCATTGTCAACCTCCACCATGATAGAAACTTTCGGTTCAAACTCGATTTGGACCTGCGAATGATCCGGTTGGTGTGAGAATGAACAAGGCTCGATCGAAACCCAGTGGCTATTTGAATTGCTTCCTTAGGTTGCATAATCCCTTGCTGACCCTTTTCATATTGATTTCAAGGCAAGTACGGTGGCGGAAGCAACCGCCAGAAATTTTAGAGTCGCTAGAAAACTCAGTTCCCACGGCGGTTTAGGTAGGGTTCTTCACTCAGAGATTAAGTAATCCCACTCATTTCGTTGAATCGAATCTAACCTCATTTTGCTTTTGACTTTCGTGACCACTTGAGCGTTGGTCGAGCATCCTCGAGAATCAGGAGCTATACAAAGGCCGAGACTTCCAGCCCTCTTTCCAATTTTTTTAGGTAGTATCTTTGATCGTCTAAGCTGATATTTGTTCTGCGTGTTGAGTAGAGCAGGTTCGACATTTTTCACGTTGAAATTGGATGAGATTTGAAGAAAGTTGACCTCGCCAGAAACTGGGATTTTTCCAGTGAAAACCCCATAATTCAGCCATCGACGACGGCAGCAACGGCGGTAATTCAGTCGTTGTCTCCAGTGTACCTCAAGTGATAGTTGGTCAATGGTCCATGCAATTAGTCAAAATTAGTCAACCATTAGTTTTAAAGGCCAACTAACGGAATATTTCAGGAGAATATTTTCTAAGGAATATTCTAGAGAATAATTCAGGGAATATGCCAGAAAAGATGGCCGTATTTTGGGACGTTTTCGAGTCGTTTAAGTATGTTTTAAGTCCATTTAATGTCAATTTAGTCTTGTTTAGACAATGTAACTGAGATTCATTGTAGCTTTACTAGAAATTCATAGAGTAACCATATGAACGAATTCATTTAGGATTATGACGAGCTTAAGGTTACATAGTTGGACACGTCAAGGGATTTTAACTCCCCAACTGATTTGTGAGTGGACCCCCTTCACCAAACTTGTTTTTATATTGATATTTACTTGCACGTTTTGTGATGTCTATGGTGATTATTTCTTGAGAATACTAGATCGGCTAATTTCATGACATATTTTACCTTGATCGACCATTTTGTGATTGATTATTTGGTGGTTTTATTCTTGTATGTTGCAAGCTAGTGTGTGATATTACTTAACCATGAGTTCATGAATCTGAATGGTAAGTTAACTGTTGCATATTCATATCTAGTCGACTTTCATGGATGACATTGATGCTTCCTACTCTACGTCTGCCATGGCACTTATTCAAAAAGACCAGGAAAAACAACCTACAGTTATCAGCATTCATGATTGCCACCAACAATTGCATCTTCACATCCACATTCTGATACTGCTACAGCAGACTAGAGGCTACATCTCTGAAGGGACCTTCCTATCTCACCCTCCTCTTTGTGCCAATCTTGCTGGTGCCTGCGAAAAGGAATCCACCAGAGTAACTACACAACTTACCATTTTTCTTAAGCAGCACAATCCAGTGAGCCAAGCTGCAGAGAAAAGAAATAATGGAAGCCAATAAACAATATCTACTCACAACAGCAATTCAGCACTACTCTTGCAGAATTTCAGCTGCCCATCAGAGGGGAACCTCCCATGTTAACCAACAATTAACGATAATCCTGCTGCATCAATTGGTACTGGGAAGCAATCACTACAAGCATTTTACTTCGGACAAACAGTAACCTTCGAGTGATCACTTCTACATGGGGACTAAAAAACATTGGAAAATGAATCCTATGAGCTCTAAAGGTACAACCTTAAAATTGACAGGAATAACATTAATAGAAAGTACCCAAAGCAGTTGGGAAGCCTTGAAGGCCACAAACCAGATATCATTTCCATGATGAAGAAAGACAAATCTGCCTTCTATAAATCAACATACAAGAATACGGTGTTAACTCAACAATCTACCCAATTAAGAAGAAAGCAAAGATCCCCCCTCCAAAACCCCCATTTGCAAGGTACACCTTCCCTTGGATTATCAGTATTTCTATTATTCATCAACCATCAGCAGGAAAGTTTTTTGGGCACAGAATGACTCAAGTAACAGCGGAGGAACTCACCATCAAATTAGAAGGATCCTTGGGAGTTTCTGACTTGCAGAGTGGAACAAAATTGGTGGGAAGGATCATTGCAAACAGAGCCCCCAACAGAAATGCTACGAAGAAGATTCTATCAAAGGCCTGGGAAAGTTGGGGCGATGCTCAAATTACCTATATCAAAGACACTACCTTCACAGTGATGGTTCAGGATGAAGCAATGGAAAAAATGATCATCGATGGAGGACCCTAGTTTGTTATGGTTTTCTGCCTATCCCTTCAACGATGGTATGAAAATCATTCGATTGAAGAACTGCCCTTATACCTGGTTACCTTCTAGGTTCAAGGCCATGGAGCCCCTTTGAAATCTCTCATAGTGGAAAACGCAAGGAAGGTGGGAGCTTGCATCGGTAAGGCGTTGGATGTCGAGGAGCCCTGGAGTTGTGGTCCAAGAGGCATTCTTCGAGTCGGAGTGTAGATTGACTCAACCTTCCCTCTCCCGCTCTGGTTTTGGCTCCCTAGATCGGAAGGGGATGTGGAGTGTCTCTCAGACTTCTGCTACAATTGCAGTCGTCTAGGTCACACCGATCAGGGCTGCCAATACCCTCCATCGTCGGTAACAACTCACGGCAGTGCAGCTTATGGAGAATGGCTGAGGACCAGACCCACTAGAGATGATAGCACTCCAGCGACCCCAACACCACCGCGAGGTACAAGGAGGATGGTTAGCGCTACCAGTGCAGTCCACGCGTCTATGGAAAATGAGCACAGTATGCGGCTCGAGATTGGCAAGGGGAAAGGAAAAGAAATCCTACCGGTGCCACCTAATGAACCAAGGGTCTGTAAGACGCCTGAACAATCCCCCAACCTTTTGACCCAAAAGGCAACCTCCTGTCTCTATCTGGGTGATGGCGAAAGAATGAGCCCTGTCCTTAGGACTGCAATTGCAGAAAGCTCTGATACCTCATCTCCGCTGTTCAACGTCTCTGCGGAAACTAAAGTAAAAGGGAGAGCTTGGATAAAAAGTTCTAACCCCACTTGGGCTAACGATGCGATCAATAATACTTTATGGGTTGAAGGAGAGTTGGGCCTTTTCCAACTGGGAAATAACAACGTGTGGGCCAGTTTATTTTTTTCACTCGGCCTACACATGAATACCAACTGGGCCGAGCACACCCCTCGCATATGTAGGCCTGCAGAAAATATCACACCACACATGAAGTGGGCTGAAGTGGTGAAACCCACATCCGACTATGTTAAGGGGCTTGAAGGATAGAAGCCCGTGTTGATTTTTGCTAATAGGGTCAACGACCTTGATATGGATTTAAACAATAAAGATGCAGTGAGGGAGGCTTTTCATTCTCTGACCCTGAAAAGAGGGGGAACCATCCTGGATGATAAAAATGTGGCACTTAAAAAAAAAAGGCTTTTTAGCCAAAATGCACCCTGGACCACTGTTATGGTCTCAAAATGCACCCTAAATGCATTTTTGTGTCAAGATACACCCTGAACCACCTAATTCGTCCCAAAATGGTGTTTTCCCACCTGTGGGAGTTAAAATCAGGGGTAAATAAGTCAGAATGTACAACTAAGCAATTGTAATTTTAAAAAAATAATATCCCCTCCACATCACCTCCACATCATCAGTTGATTTTAAGTGAGTCTTGACGCACCTTCCTTGTCTTCCCTGTCTTCACATCTCGATTTGAGAAGCCCAGCAGGAATTGGAGGCTGAGACGTCACGACGGCGACCCTGCGACAACCTCACGACGAGGAGGTTGCGACAGTGACAACAACCGCGCCGAGGATCGACGCTCTCAACCCTGTGACCAGGTCGGCCACCAGCTTCTCCGAGCGGTACACCTTCCTACACTCTATCTCAACCCTTGCCCTCTCTAATTGCTCTTCATCTTCATCCTATTTTAATTGGATTTGGATGGGCTTTTTGTGATTTATAAAATCTGCCTTTTTTATCTGAAATGTATCTTGTGGTTGGTTGAATTTATGGTTTTTCTTCAAAGGCAAGAGCAGATATGTTGCTAGTATCTTGTGAACCATGTATCTTGCTAGTATCTGATAAAATATGCGGCATATTTTAATAGGATTTGGATGGGCTTTGTATGATCTGAAATGTATGTTGCTAGTGTTTGAATTTATGGGTTTTCTTCAATTTTACTCCATTTTTCGTTTAGGGTTTAGGGTGTTTGGTAGTGTTTTTTTCAAATGGATTTTATTCAATTTTACTCTATTTTTCGTTTATAAGGACGTGGTAGAGTGTTTGGTGGCTGAGAAAATGTAGGATTGAAGGTGATTGTTTGGTGGCTGAGAAAATGTAGGAAATCAGTGTTTGGTAGAGTGTTTGCACCATTATAGTCTCAAATTCGGTGTATGAATATTCCACTAGATTTGGCCTAATTCCCTAATTTTGGGGTTGTTTTCTTCTCTTCAGAAATTATGGACCGAAAAGTGGAGAATGGAACATTGAATCAGCTAAATTGTTGCTACTGTGGGAAGGCCAGTAAGATTCTTACGTCATGGACCGAAAGGAATCCAGGGAGGAGGTTTCAAGTTTGCCCAAATCCAAGGGTGAGAATTTTGTTTAAGTTGTCCAATTTGTTTGAAATATATGTTAGGGTAATTTTATTTTGGTGATGGGTACAATTTTTTTCGTTGAAATTTCGATGAAATTGTAATTTTTGAGATTGGGTGATGAAAGTTGGATTTAAGGTTTATGGTGATGAAATTAGGGTTTAGGGTGATTGGTTTGCTATGATAGTTTCATTACTTGTATAGGATTAAAATGTTCAAAATCAGCTCACATAAGTTTGAAATAGAACAAATAAGGCTAAAGATTGAAACGAGGTACTGTGGATGTATATAACTCGTATCCGATACCTTCGTAACTTAAGTTTGAAACGAGGTACTGTGGATGTATATAACTTGAGAATAGCATAATGACAGGTTAGATGTGCATGTTCTCTTGTAATGACAGATGATTATATATATACATTGTCGAATTTAATATATTTGGGGCATTGATTACTATGTTATGTAGGGTGGTTGTGGATTTTGGAAATGGCTGGATCTCGAGATGGGTCCTAGAGCTCAGACAATAATACCTGGACTATTAAGGAAGATTGATAAGTTGGAAATGGCACTGGAAAACAGTCGAGCATCATGTACAAAGGCTCGGATTGGATGCTTGGTTTTGGGCATATTGCTTATTTGCTTGATTTTTAAGGATTGAGAGAGACGTTGCATGTTATAATAGTCTATTAATGAATTATGTGGTACGAGTGTAATGTATGTTTAATTATAACTCAAAACTTTTTGAAAAGTAGTGACATTTATGGTGGACATGCAGTTTGATGAAATTTCATGTACGATAAGTATTTAATTTAATTAAGTTGATCAAAAAAGCCTAATCAAGCATACATCAAAGGTGTCAAATTCACTATATATACATATACCATGTTAGCTTGAAATCAACATCCGACATCAATGCATGGACATCTAACATCACTTCATTGACATCCTTCTCCTTGCTGGGGATTTGAACCTCAATCGTCTTGAAGGAGATTCACTATGTGCAGAACCTTGAAGTGGTTGCTGAGATTGGTACGTAAACAAATAATCAGTGTGCTCGGGACCAGACCTTGCATTTGGTCATATTATGACCCACCGAACCACAGTTACTGCATTTCATCTCTGTGTGATATCTTGGAAATTTAGTACTTGGTGTCTTCTTAGGCTCATCAGGTGCTTTTCTCCGACTTTTTTTTGGCCTGCTGGTTGCTTGTGGTACTTGGGCGGCTTCAACGGATTTCTTCCAATAGATCTCCACTAGTCTTCACTCGTCATTGGCATGATGATTCGTGAGTAGCACCTATTATAGGACTCCACATTGTAGCAATCATCCACATAGTCCGCTGCATGACGACATACTCTGCTTATGGCACAACATGCATGTGGGCATGGAAGTCCATTAAGATCCCACCTTCGACAAGAACATGACTTTGCACTCAAATCCACCCTAAACTGCCTTCCTGTATGCGAACTTATTTCAAAAATATGACTCCCTGCATGCCTTGCTATAAACTATTGCCCTTGTTTCTTGTTTTCTTCCAACAGTTGCCTAATTCGTTGCCCAATTTGATGCCCATGCCAATGATTAGGGGCCAACCTAATAGGAACACTCAACATTAATTTAACACTCAATAAACATTAATTGAACACTCATTTTTATGGTCATGACATGTAGTACTAACCTTCTAGTCGTGTGCATCAACATGACATAAATCCTAATTTTCTCCAACATGGTTAATATAGGTTTGTCTCTGGCTGGAATGATAGCCTTGTTGAAAGCCTCATTGAGATTGTTGGTTAGGATGTCACATTTGAAGGCCGGGTTGAAATGTACACGACACCAATGCTTAGGATCCCGCTGAGATAGCCAATAATGTGCAGGCTCCCTGAGTTCAAGCATCGTCTTCATTTCAGCCTCAACCCATGGTATATTGGTTGCACGGGCTATTCTTTCAAATTGCTCTTTTAAAGCCAATCCTTTATGAGATGCCTTGAAGTTGTTATACAAGTGCTTAATGCAATGTCTATGCTCTGCATGTGGGAACAACTCGGCTATAGCTTCAAGAAGTCCTTTTTGCCTATCAGTCATAAATAAGTACCCAGAGCTATTCACTATCTTCAAATCGTCCCCTAAAATTTCCAAAAACCACTTCCAGCTACTATAGTTCTCGGCCTCAACGACGGCCCATGCTATTGGATACATACCATTGTTGGCATCTACTCCTACAGCAGTCAAAATCTGTCCAGGATGTGGGCATTTAACATGAGTGCCATCTAAGCCAATAAAAGGCCTGCAACCTTCAAGCCAACCTTGTTTACAAGGCCCTAGTGCAATGTACACCCTCTAGAATCTAGGCAGGCCATCACCTTCAAGTACCGACTTAATCACGGCGGTGCTTTGACTATCCACTCTCTTCAGCTCCCCACAGTAATCCCGTAAGATTTCATATTGTCTAATGTAGTTACCTTCAACCAATTATATGGCCATCGACCTTGCCCTATAGCAAGTGGACTTCCCTGGCCAATAGCCTGATTCTTGCACCACAAGTTGTTGAAACTCCCCTAAATCCCACTTTTTGCTTGTTAGCTGTCTAGAATACTTTCTCACCAACCACTTAGTATTTGCATGCATATTGTAAACGCCCTTGTCACAATCGTGTCTAGGATTGAAGGTTTTGACCTGGAAGTATTCTCTTTCAGTCACTCTTGAAGCATAGATGCTGAACTTGCAATTTTTCCCATCCCTACACACTGCCTTGATCTTGTCAGCATTATTCTTCCTAAACTTCAACTCCCTACCACTTATGACAGAATACCTCCTAATTACTTCTCTGAAAACAGCACCTGAAGCAAATTTCAAACCAAGCTCAAAAACAGGATTGTCCATCTCGGTTTTTGGATGGAAATCCTTATATGCACTACCATACTTTCTATTTCGTCCTATACGTTCAGCCTGATCTTTACCACTTTCACTATCTTCTGCCGCTGAATCAAAGCTATTCAACCTAGGTGACCTTGCTCCAGCCTCCTCATCTGCCACGTTATGATCATCTTCAATCCCAATGGGATCAAATTCAGCAATTTCATGGTCTATATAATTCTGAAAAAGATTATCATCCATGTCCGTAATTTGAATATCCAATTCTTCTCTACCTTGTACAAATTCTGTGTCAACAAACTCTGAATCAAGTTGATCCTCTTCTTCACTATCTCCATCTTCCTCACTTCTATTTACAACATCTGCATTTTCTGCCCTCTCATCACCTTCAACTTCATGCACATCTTCTACTTCTTCCACATATTCAACTTCTCGAGGCAACCTAATCCCATCTCCATCACCACGTCTTAAGTATATAGGGATTACACAACCCTTAGATTGAATATAGCCCTTACAAAGCTGGAACAAATGTCCATCATCACTCAACTTAACCAAGTTCCTGTTGTTCCACTCTTTAGAATAGATGCCAACTGAACCATTATCATAACCCAACTCCGTAGCCACACATTTCATCTCTAGCATTGATATATAATCAATACTCTCAAAGTCATACCATTGAATCATTCCCCCTTTATACGACAATGTCACCTCATCTTTCCCCCCTTTCACCACCACACCACGATGATGCACCTCCAAACTGAAAATATTAGTGTCATCTACAATGCACAAAAACACAATCAATTCAATAAAGATCATAAACGAATTCCACCATAAATTTGTGTCTCACAGTTTCATTTTTACCAACTAGATGAAACACCAAAATGAACTAGGAATAGTTACAGACCTCTATTAGCCCTTTGTTATTATATATAGCTATGTTAATCCTATATACCATATCTATGTACACAATCATGTCTTGATGATTTTTACGAAGTGAAAACATGTCATTTGCATTTGTTGACATTTCTAATTTTCTTTGAATAAACTTTAGATAATCAAAATTTTTAACTTCAATTTTGTTTGATTGGACCTTTGCATTTGAATCAAATACTGAGATTTCTTGTTATGTGCTAAGTGGTGGTTGGATAATCTAGAAGAAGGCTCCCTCGTTGGATTATTATCATTGTGTGTCCAGGTGTGGAGTGCAATTGTGTGAATAGCTTTCTTATTTACTCGAGCTTAACATGTAGGTAAAGTGCTTGGTTTCTTTTACTAGGCAAGGTTTATTGCAGGGATGAGATGAATTTTCCCCTAACAATGATTTGGACCTATTTTGGAACATCATAGGATGCTTCTAGGTTTCAATTTGTGTTTGTTTTGAATGCTGATTGTGGCCTTTACTGGAATATTATTCACTTACTCTACTTTCAATTATCAACTCATATTCATTCACAAACTCATGGATTAAGAAATTCCAGATATCAGATGAGAAGCAATTAATTTACAACATCCAAATCATTAAACTAACCGTATATGGGTTGTTTGTCTCCGGGTTCACGAGTAAGCATCGTTGCTTGTGATCGGGAACCTTCTCGTCGCCTCGTCGCTCTCCCCCTTCAGAGGCTGAATTCTGCTCTTGCCTTTGAAGAAAAACCATAAATTCAACCAACCACAAGATACATTTCAGATAAAAAATGCAGATTTTATAAATCACAAAAAGCCCATCCAAATCCAATTAAAATAGGATGAAGATGAAGAGCAATTAGAGAGGGCAGGGGTTGAGATAGAGTGCAGGAAGGTGTACCGCTCGGAGAAGTTGGTGGCCGACCTGGTCACGGGGTTGAGAGCGTCGATCCTCGGAGCGGTTGTTGTCTCCGTCACAGCCTCCTCGTCGCGGGGTTGTCGCAGGGTCGCCGTCGTGACGTCGCAACCTCCAATTCATGCTGGGCTTCTCAAATCGAGATGTGAAGACAGGGAAGACAAGGAAGGTGCGTCAAGACTCACTTAAAATCAACTGATGATGTGGAGGTGATGTGTAGGGGAAATTATTTTTTTAAAATTACAATTGCTTAGTTGTACATTCTGACATATTTACCCCTGCTTTTAACTCCCACTGGTGGGAAAAGACCATTTTGGGACGAATTAGGTGGTTCAGGGTGTATCTTGACACAAAAATGCATTTAAGGTGCATTTTGAGACCATAACAGTGGTCCAGGGTGCATTTTGGCTAAAAAGCCAAAAAAAAATCTATGGTGGTTCGTATATAGGGGAGTCTTGCAACAGAAACAAATGAGGACAGTTAGGAAGACAAAATCTGAAAAGGCTGGGACAACTTCTAGTGGGAATCGAAATGGAGAACAAGTCCCATTCTCGGACCTTAATCTTGTGGAAGTTGAAATTGATGTGTTAGGTGATGGCTCCTACAAGCAAGGCGATACAAGAACTATTGATGGTCTTTTTTATTGCAACAACTATGGCAGCGACAACGCTGAAGGTGGCTAGCATTGTCAGCTGCTAAGCGAAAATGAAGCTCTTGAGTTGGAATTGTCAAGGGCTTGGGGCTGACGTGACAGGCTAATGCTTTCAACAATTGGTTCGAACGGACAAGCCCTCGGTTGTTTTCTTGATGAAACGAAAATCAATTAAAGAGTGTTATTTAGTTTTACTAAGCAAGCTTGGTTTGATAAATGTTTTTGTGTTGATCCAGTTGGTATGGGTGGTGGTCTTGGCCTTCTTTAGAATGAGAATGTTGATGTTTGCATTTATTTATCGTCTAAACTTATGATTAATACCATTGTTTGTGACAAGAGTACTGGTAAAGTGTTTCAAGCTTCATGGATTTATGGAACTCCTTATAGGGAAGATAAAGTGGAAATGTGGGAATAGTTAACTTGGAATATCCATGTCCATTCTGTGGGTATGTGCAAGGGATTTCAACAAATTCTTATGGGCTCATGAAAAATACGGGAGACTTCCGAATTGGGCCAACATGAGGCGATTTCTCTATGGATTTATGGAAAATGCCAAGATAATTGATTTGGGCTTTAATGGGCAACAATTCACGTGGCAAGGAATTCGTGGTGACAATATGCTTATCTAAGAAAGGTTGGATAGAGGTTTGGTTAATTTTGATTGGCAGGCTTGGTGGTTGACCATTACTGTTTCCCATTTACCTGCAATTGGGTTTGACCACTGCCCTATCCTTATTGACCTAGATCCTAAAAATAGAAGGGGGAAAGTCCTTCACATTCGAGGCTTATTGGATTGAGGAACCTGATTGTGGTGATGTGGTGATGTGGTGATGTATGGTTGGGGAACCCAATCAAATAGTGATGGGTGGCACTGGAAGAATAGGCTATCCTCTTGTAAGGTTGCTTTAACTAATTGGAGTGGGTCCATGTTCCCAAACAACTGAGAGAGAATTGAAGTTTTGATGCAAGAGTTGGATCATCTCCAACATAACTGGGAGGACAACTGTGCGTTTATGGGCACCTTAAAGCAGAAGATTGGGAGGTTTTGGAGAATTGAGAAAAAATATTGACACCAAAGATCTTGTATTAAATGGCTATCTACTAAGGATGCCAGCTCTGGGGTTTTCCATCATTCCACCATTCAAAGGCGAAGACAAAATTCTGTATCAAAAATCAAAATTGGGGAGGAGTGATGGGTGGATACTGATAGGGAAGTTAGGCATGTGGTTGAGGATTATTGTAGGAACATTTTCAAAAGCTTTAGCCATCGCAATTGGGGTGAAACACTCGCCTTTGTTGACATTGTTTTAACCTCGCGAGCTTTCCAAATGGGAAGTAAAGATGCATGCTTTCCAAATGGTAGCCCTTAAGGCACTAAACCCAGATGGGTTTTCGGGTGTCTTATATTAGAATTTATGGGATATCATAAAGCATGATTTGATTCAAATTTTTAGAAAAGTTTTTGGAAGTGAGCTCCAAATTGAGAACATAAACTCGACCAACATTGCTTTGATGCCAAAAGTTGCCAACCCCGAGCTGGTTTCTCAGTTCAGACCCATTGTACTTTATAACTTCTCCTACAAAATCATCTTAAAGGTCCTCTCAAATAGACTGAAACTGCACCTTTTAGAGCTGATCTCTCCTTAACAAAGTTCCTTCAGCTCTAGAATGCAAATCCAAGATAATATTTGTATTGCCCATGAAGCTTTCCACTCCCTAAAGCTTCGGAAAACCACAAAGAAGTATGAGATGGGCTTGAAACTTGATATATATATATATATATATATAAGGCTCTTGATAGCGATCCTCTCAAAGATGGGGTTTGTAGATCACCGGATCAGGTTGGTGATGGACTGTGTATCTTCAGTGAAGTTTGCTGTTCTCATCAATGGCTAGTCAGGAAACACTTTCAACCCCTCTCGAGTACTCAGAAAAGGTGACCCAATCTCTCCCATATTTTTTTTTGGTTTGTGATGCTCTTTCAAAAATGATTAACCATGCAATTGACCGAGGACTTCTGGAGCGGCTTCGTTTCAGTGACTCAAGTCTGGTTCTATCCCACATATTCTTTGCCGATGACTCTTTGTTCTTCATGGAAGCAACTGCAAGTAATTACAAGATAGTAAGAAAGGTCATCGATACTTATTGTTATGCTTCGGGTCAGATGGTGAACCACCACAAGTCAAATTTGTATTACAACCCTAACACTTTGAATGAGACTCGTCTTGAGCTATGTGATGTTCACGGAGTCCAGTTAACTAAGGACCTTGGGCTATACTTAAGACTTCCCATCCTTTGGGGGAGCTCAAAAAAGGAGGCCCTAAATTTTGTCAAGGAGAGGATTATGATGAAATTCCATGGTTGGCAGCAGGGATTTCTCTCCCCAAGCTGGAAAGGAGGTTCTCATCAAGGTTGTGGCTCATGCTATCCCTACCTATCCTATGGCAGTTTTTCGCTTCCCTAAGGCATTGTGTTCTAAGATTGAAACTACTTTAGAAAACTTATGGTGGGGGCAAACCAACGACTGGAATAAGTTGCATTGGGTCAGTTGGAAAGAGCTTAGGCTCCCAAAGGTTATGGGAGGGCTCGGATTCAGGACTATGGAAGACTTCAATATTGCCCTCTTGGCTAAACAGTGTTGGCGCTTGATTTGTGAACCAAAATTTTTCTGGGCTTCGATGATGAAAAACAGGTACTTCCCTAACATTAACTTCCTTCATACTAATCGGGGTTCTCGAGCTTCATGGGCTTGGTATGGTATTCTTGATGGTAGGGATGTTATTTTGAAAGGGGCAAAACCACAAGTTATGAATGGAAAAGGCAAAAAAAATTGGGCTGATAACTGTGTTCTTGGGTTGTCGGATTTTTACCCATTGTTATCTACCCTAGGTGATGCCAATTTAGATGAGGTTGTGGCTTCTTGCTTGGATATTCAGGTCGGATAGTAGAGGGTGGGCAACCCGGAAGGCAGAGTGCCCGAAAATGAATTGAAGTTGATTAAGGAAATGCCTATAGGTGATGGTTCGAGGGAGGATCAGTTAATTTGGCCTTCTAGTAAGGATGGAGCCTACTCTGTGAAATCTGGATACCATTGGATGAGATCTCATGCCTTGAGAATCATCAATCCGCGCCCGTCATCCTCTCATATCACACCAAAGGAAACTTGGAACATGATCTAAAGCATCAAAATTATCCCTAAGGTGCAGGTTTTCCTTTGGCGTGTCAATAAACATTGCAACCCTACTCGTGGAAACTTATTTAGATGTCATTTGGGCTCCTCTCTCTCTTATGCCCTGTCTGCTTAGAGGAAATAAAAACTGAGGAGCATATGATTCTGCAGTTCTAGGGTGGAAGAAGTGTCTAGTTTGGAAGTGTGCTTGGCTATTCCATTAACCCGGCAACTATCTCCATCTTTGAGGATTGGATCTCTTGAGCTTATTCTCTATGTTTGCTACAAAGGTCTGACGAAGTTTGGGTTTTCTCTATTATTGCTACCATCTGATGGTCTATCTAGAAGGAACGGTGTCGTCTAACCTTTAAGGGCACTACCTTTAACCCTCACAGAGTTTTGAATGAAGGCATAATTCTCCACCATGACTTCTGGGCAAGCACTACAGATCCTAGCCCATTGATTGCCAATGGCATGGAGTTAACTAGTGATGAGTCACCTTGGTTCCCGCTTTCCCATCCAGGACTGAAAATTAATGTTGATGCCTCTTGGTTCTCTTCTACTAAATTGGCTGGTCTTAGTGTGGTTTCCAAGAATGCGGTTGGAAGGTTTGTTGTTGGGTGGTGCCATGCTCGAACTGCTAGCTCAGTAATTGAGGCCGAGGCGTGAGCTCTATTGGAGGGGATAAACCTTGCGAAAAGGGAAGGCTTTCGCATGGTTACTTTTGAGTTTGATCCTTTGGAGCTAATCCAAGCCATCAATGGCTCCATCAAGAAGGGAAGATGGGAGAGCTTCCCTATCCTATCACGTATTTGTTCTACTACTCCGTTCTTTGATTATGTGGCCTTTCTCTGGGCAAATCGCTCAGCAAATATGGCAGTTGATGCCTTAGCCGCACATGCGCGCCGATTGATGTCCAATGAGGTCTGAATTGATCGACCTCCATCATTTCTAGTGCACGTGCTTTCTCGGGACGGTTTACCTTGCCTTCCGCCGTTTGTGCCTTCTTCTATGGACTGTGCCTAATGTCCTATACTGGATTTTCCTTTGCTGTTTGTCTGTTGTTGTTTTCTCTCGTTTTCCTGTTTACTATCTTGTTTGTGCTGTTTGTAGCTTGGATAAAAAAAAGATTGAGTCGCCTACAATATCCATCACTCATCTACTTTACTCACATTACAATTACAATAATAAATAACATGAATGCATTCATGGAGTGAGAAGTTGTCAAGACACGAAAAAACTTAAAAAATTAGAAATCGTCAAGAGACGAACAAATATGGTTTGATTTTCAATTAAATTAGAATAGAGAAGCAACTTGGCGGAAGACTAAAATAAAGAAAGAACCCCGTTCCAACTTCCAAGCTACGAATTCTGAGATTTGGTTTCCTTCTCATTAACACGGGCCTGCCAACTTTGATTAATTGACAAATATAGAATAATTTAAATTCATTCATGAGTTTAGTTAGCACATCTGTCATTTAGTTTTCTTTTCATGCTCTCTTGAATTTTCTTAATTTATTATTTTTATTTCTTATTTCTTTTAATAAAGGGAATTCATTGATAATATGCGGATAACAAAGAGTTTTGAGGCTGAATTTTTTAAAAGGGCCTCATTAAAATTTTATTATTAAAACCTTATCATAAAAAAAAAAAAAAAAAAAAACCCAGCTAAGCTGTGAAAAATCTGATTGATGTAAAAGAGTAGTCCCACCCCAATATAAGCAACAACTAAAACAACAATTGAAAACATCGACATTAAACAATAAACTTCACGCAAGCAAGTCATTCTCCAACAATAAGTCGAGCCAAGTGGGAGCCTCAACCATCCATGCTTTCCAATCTTAAGAATGTAAGCCCTCTTTTTCCAATCCATGAGCTGCTCGATTTGCTGCCAGTGGAGAGAATAGTAGATTGGTCGCTGCAATTTTTCGCTCATTCAACATACTATCATTTTCCAAAGCCAAAAGCCCAACAGGCCGATTCCACAGCAGCCCTGCATGTTTTTTACCGCAGAATTGGCCTCAAGTGAGTCCGCTCCAACCAGGATGTTCTGCAGTCCTTGCTGCTGGACAAGAAGCAGTCTGCCTTAATGGCTTCCAATTCTGCCACAAAATTAAAACACTACAACTAGCCGAGCCCAGCCCTGCAACTTCGCCCATTAACGCCCCATTCTGATCCCGCAAGATAGCTCCCACTCCTCTTGCTCGTCCCTCTGGGTCAGCAACTCCCATCAGTCCATCTTTTCAGCATTTGAGGCACGGGTCTCCTCCTCCTAGTTACTGAACCTGCTGGGAGGTTTGCCTCCTTAGTGTGTACTCATGCAAACTCAGCACGTCGAGCCAGGATGCTTTCCACCACCTCACGGGTTGGGGGGATGGGGGCTTTGGGAATAGCCTTATTCCTACAGATCCAAATCTGCCAACAAAGGCAAACAAATACATCCAATTCAGGAGTGTTAAGGATACTTTTGGCCCTTTCAAGTAAGTCCATAAATAGGCCCTCAGTTTGGACTTGGGAATTTGTCAAATGAAAATGTGGTTTCCAGCCAAAACTTCTGACTATACTTACAACTCCAAATTGCATGGAAAGCATCCTCAAGCTTCTTGCTACAATGCACAAAAATTTAGGAGGGTATATAATCTGCCTCTTAATTAGATTATAAGACGTAGGGAATAATATGTACACTAACTTAACATAACACGACGCTAAGATCTTGTGGTTGTACCAAAATTGGCAATGTTGATGGTAGGTTTGATTGGATTGCTTTTAGGCGCGTCAACAGTGAGCAGCGGGGTCACATATTTTTGAGAATTTCCTGGCCAAAAATTAGATCTCGATTTTCATATGAACTTAAAATACATCAAAAAAATCTGGATAGGAAATCACTTTCTATTGAAAATAAATTAAGCAAACAGTCTAGTATCTTGGTGGTGGCACAACGGAGAACCATCCCATGTCCATAAAAACAAGAAAATGACACGGCAGTGCGATGTTAATATGTTATTGTTCTTAGAAATTTTATATATTATGGGTATGAAGATTAATTAGAATCTCCATACCTTTAGCGCGTGCTGGTCATGTTATATATCGATCAAAGTCCTAGTTGGCCGGGGTTGTTAATTGGAAGAGCATGTTTTGCTTATGGGTAAATGTCCTTCACCACTAGAGAGAACTGACTCTTAGACCAAGGGCAAAATAAAATTAGTTAGATTAATAGAATTAAGATTACACTAACAAAGCATGCATATTTATAATAAAATTCTATGTTGTTAACTCGTTATTTTCTACCACATCTGATCGACCATCTATTGTAGTGTTGATAAGGTGCCGGGATACAAATCACCTCAAAATACAGGCTTGATCCCGCATCGAATAAATGAAGAGGCTTCTCCAATTCCATTACAAATACAAGAAACTCCCCTAATCTATTAAAATTTAATTCACTATCTTGTTTTTGTTGTAAATTGTATTAAGTGATATATCTATTTATGTAAATGGGTACAAGGGGGTAGATAGGTAATTGTACTTATATTAACCCTAACCATATATAAGTCGGTTAATTAGTCTTGTATGATACTCTCTCATTATTCAAGAGGAACATTTTTTTCTCTACCTCCTTCTCTAATTCACTCCCTCCTAAATTCTTCACAACACATTATCAGCACGATCGTCTCCAAATCGATGATTGCTCAAAAGAAGGATAAATTCAATCAACACGATCGTCTCCAAATCGGTGATTGCTTAAGAGAACGATAAATCCAATCAAGTAGGTTTTCTAAATCCAAATTTTTATTATTAAAATCCAATCCCTAGAAGCATGTAATTTCTAGGATTATTTGATTATTTTGATTTTTTTATTAAATTCAAACCCAAGAATTCATGTTCATAAGAATTGTTTGGAATCAATAATTATGATGTTTGTAATCACATGAATTAATGATCATTGATATGTTTAATTGAATTATTTGACATAATCTTCATGATTATTTGTTGAATTGATGGTTCATCATGAGGTTGCAAACACCATGATTATTTGTTGAATTGATGGTTCATCGTGATGGTTCATCATGAGATTGCAAACACCATGATTATTTGTTGAATTGATGATTCATCATGAGGTTATCATGATGTTGCAAACACCATGATTATTTGTTGAATTGATGGTTCATCATGATGATTCATCATGAGGTTGCAAACACCACAATTAGTGAAAAATATAAAAGAAGTCTTGAAGGTCCATCCTTTCTCGTGCCATAATTAGTGGAAAATATAAAACAAACCTTGAGGATCCATCCTTCCTCATTTTGTGCCACAATTAGTGGAAAATATAAAAGAAGCCTGGAGGATCCATCATTCCTCACTTTGTGCCACAATTAGTGGAAAATAGAAAAGAACCACAATTAGTGAAAAATATAAAAGAAGCCACGAGGGTCCATCCTTCCACATTTTGTTCCACAACTAGTGGAAAATATAAAAGAAGCCTTGAGGGTCCATCCTTCCTCTTTTTGAGCCACAATCAGTGGAAAATATAAAAGAAGCCTGGAAAATATAAAAGAAGCCTTGATGGTCCATCCTTCCTCATTTTGTGCCACAATAAGTGGAAAATATAAAAAAAGTATTGAGGGGCCATCTTTCCTTCCTCATTTTGTGCCACACTTAGTGGAAAATATAAAAGAAGCCTTGAGGGTCCATCCTTCCTCACTTTGTGCCACGATTAGTGGCAATATTTACATAGCTGCTTCACACAGCCGAACAGAAGGGGTCAACAGTTGGAAAAACCCATCATTGACTGGCCCGTTTCCATTATTAACTTGTTTGTTTGTTTATTTCATTATTTACATGTTATTTATAAATGTAAATAGACTACTTGTACATACAAGGAACTTGAAGTTTCCTTCATAGATATCTTGGATTATCATACCATGTTATAGAACATGAAGTTCTCATTAGTTGCTTATGGATGTATTTTTTTCCAAAGCACTAATATTATTAATTCCTCTTTGTAGAGAATGACACATCTCAAAAAACTGGGTTTTGACGCACTTGACGTTTCTGGAAGAAACTATTATTTCCAGACTGCAACTGGACATGATGAGGATTGAATTATTTACATAAACATGGATATGATCGGCGTTTGTGCCATTTTTTTATGGATATTGTTTTTTTATTATTACTATTTCTGGACATTTTTTGGTGATTTATATTTGTTTTGGACTTATTTTGTCATCTGCTCGAATATTATTTAATCTATTTATTCATTTTTAATAAATTTGATTGTTGATTACTTTAGTTATATTGATGGTTAGGCATGTCAAATGGTGAAGTTTGTTGTCTAGCCGACAGTGCTACTACGCATACTATCCTCCATGACAGGATTTTTTTCACAAACTTAATACCTAACTGCACCCCTATGACAACTATTTCTGGCAACTCAAATTTGATTGAAGGCTCAGGAAGACCCCAATTTATGTTGTCCAATGGTACTGTATTTACCATTGCTGAAGCCTTATACTCTCCATGTTCCAGCAGAACGTTATTGAGTTTTAAGGATATTTGAGCCAAATAATTATCATGTTGAAACCACAAACGAACAGAATGTGGAATATCTTTGCATGACCTCCAACTTGTATGGTCGGAAGCGTACATTGGAGAAATTGGAATGCCTGAGGAGTGGACTCTACATGATCACTATTAGAACCATTGAGGCAAATCACATAACTAGCCGGAAGCTACCTAACCCTAGCAACTACTTATTATGGCATGATTGATTGGGACACCCAGGTCAAGATATGATGTGTCGTATCCTCAATACATCACACGAGCATCCCTTTACAAATAAAGACCTTGTGTTTAGTGAAACACTATGCCAAGTTTGCTCAATGGGAAAATTGAACACTAGACCATCATATGCAAAGATCGATAAAGACTCTATCCCTTTCTTGTACAGAATACAAGGGGATATTTGTGGATCCATCCAACCACCATATGGACCATTTAAATATTTCATGGTTTTGGTTGATGCATCAACGAGGTGGTCCCATGTGACCTTATTGTCCACACGCAATGCTGCGTTTACTAAACTCCTCGCCCAAATCATTAAATTAAGGGCCCACCACTCATATTATCCTATAAAGTCTATCAGACTTGATAATGCCGGTGAGTTTACATCGAAATCTTTTGAAGACTATTGCATGTCCCTTGGGATTGATGTTGAACATCCAGTTGCTCATGTTCACACCCAGAATGGTATCACAAAAGCATTCATTAAACGATTACCAATAATTGCACGGATCTTGGTTATGCGCACCAAGCTCCCAATTTCTGTGTGTGGCTATGCAATTTTGCATGCCGTTATGTTGGTCCAGTTGAGGCCCACTGCCACCCAAACTTATTCCGCGTTACAGCTGGTAACTGGGTACGAACCCGACGTTTCACACTTACGCATTTTTGGGTGTGTAATTTACGTGCCAATTGCGCTGCCACAACGTACAAAAATGGGACCTCAACGCTGGAGGGGCATATATGTCGATTATGAATCTCCCTCCATTCTACGCTATTTAGAGCCCTTGACAGGCGATCTCTTTACCGCTCGATTTGCGGATTGTCACTTCGATGAGACAGTCTTCCCGCCGTTAGGGGGAGATAAGAATGTCAACGTTCCTGAAGAACGACGTGAATTGACGTGGAATGTCTCCACTATGTCTCATCTTGATTCCAGATCGTACAAAGTGAGAATGAAGTGTGGAGAATTCTAAATCTACAGAGTGTAGCTAATAATATGTCAGATGCTTTCTCTTATCTAGCTAGAGTGACGAGATCACATATACCTGCTGCAAACGTGCCTACAAGGATAGATGTCCCCGTAGGACGGGTCGTCCCAGATGGACGAAGTACGGCCATGGCGGCTAACCAGTCATATGTCCCTGCCCAGAAGCGAGGTAGATCAATAGGTTCGAAGGATTCTCATCCCCAGAAGAGGACAAATTTGGCACAATCTAATCCCTTGGATATCATTATATCATCTGATCCATCTCATGAGATAATTCTGGATTATGGGTCTGCCTTAGAAGAGACGACATTGGGGGATGCCTCAACATCTGAACCCACTCCCGAGAATAGAGAGATCTCAATAAACTATGCATGCTTAAATGAGATATGGAATTAGAATGATATTATTATCGATGATATATTTGTATTCGCAGTAGCTACTAAAATTATAACTAATGATGAAATCGAACCTTGCTCCGTTGATGAATGTCAACGTAGAGAAGACTGACCAAAGTGAAAAGAAGCAATCCAGGTCGAACTTGATTCCTTGACAAAAAGAAAGGTGTTTGGACTTGTAGCTCCCACACCTCCCCATATTAAACTTGTAGGCTTTAAATGGGTATTTGTAAGGAAGCGTAATGAGGAAAACGAGATGTGAGATACAAAGCTCGTCTAGTGGCGCAAGGATTTTCTCAACGCCCTGGAATTGATTACGAGGAGACGTATTCTCCTGTAATGGACATTATAACGTTCCGCTACCTTATCAGTTTGGTAGTTTTCAAAAAACTGAGTATGCAGTTTTTGGATGTGGTCACAGCTTACCTCTATGGGGATCTAGATACAGAGATATATATGAAGGTTCCTGAAGGACTTAAGATATCTGATGCAAGTAGTTCCAGACCACAGAACACGCTCTCCATTCGTTTGAGGCGTTCACTTTATGGATTGAAACAATCCGGACGGATGTGGTATAACCGTCTAAGTGAATATTTGATCAGATTGGGATATGTTAATAATGAATTATGCCCATACGTGTTTATTAAGAAAACAAGTTCCGGGTTCGCTATAGTGGGAGTTTATGTCGATGACATGAATCTAATTGGTACTCCTGAAGAGACCCAAGAAACTGCTAAGCACCTGAAACTAGAATTTGAAATGAAGGATCTTAGGAGAACACACTTCTGTCTCGGCCTGGAGCTCGAGCATCGTGCAAATGGAATTTTGGTCCATCAATCGAATTACATCCAGAAGATGTTGAGACGCTTTAATGAGGATAAAGCAAAACCTTTAAGCACGCCCATGATCGTCCGAAGTCTAGATCCTAAGAAAGACCCGTTTCGTCCAGCAGATGACAATGAAGAGATATTGACACCAGAAGTGTCATATCTAAGTGCGATAGGCGCACTATTATACTTGGCTCAATGCACTAGACCGGAAATTTCATTTGTTGTGAACTTGTTAGCTAGATTTAGCTCTCCGCCAACACGCCGCCACTGGAATGGTATAAAAGACATCTTCTGATACCTTAAAGGTACAACGGATATGGGCTTATTCTATCCTTATGCATCAAAGAATGAATCAAACCCCCTTGGTCCTTGGAATGATGCAGGCCTTGTTGGGTATGCTGATGCAAGCTACTTATCAGACCCACACAAGGCACGTTCCCAATCCGGTTATGTCTTTACCATTGGGAACACAGCAATATCTTGAAGGTCTACGAAACAGACCCTTGTTGCTATGTCATCGAATCATGCCTGAATGCATATGGTTAAGAGCCATTACTAGGCATATTCGAAGTACCTGTGGAATGAATTCCACCCATAATAAACCGATAGTTATCTACGAAGATAACGCTGCCTGCATAGAGCAGATGAAAATCGGTTTCATTAAGGGAGACAACACCAAGCATATTGCACCGAAGTTTTTCCTTAACCAACAACAGTAAGAACATCGAAAGATTGAGATCAAGCCAATATGATCTCAAGATAATCGTGCAGACTTGTTCACTAAGTCATTACCAAAGGCCACATTCCAGCAGCATGTGCGAAGTATTGGTTTACATAGACTAGCTGATCTACCTAATCTGTACTTTTCAGGGGGAGTCAAGATCAAGGGGAGTATCCTGAAGTATACCAAGTATCCAGAAGTATACTGAGTATCCTGAAGTATACTCACATGATCATTGTGTACTCTTTTTTCCTACGACTAGGGTTATTTTGTCTCATTGGGTTTTGTTACCTGGCTAGGTTTTAATGAGGCACATTTTGGTATGATCACCCCACTAACAATACATCCTGAAGATGCCATGATTTGACTCATATGCATTTGCACATTTTTTCCCTTCGACCACGGGTTTTTCCCACTGGGTTTAACGGGAAAGGTTTTTGGTGGAGCAACACTAATGCATTTTATCTCAAAGGCAGACTATCTACATGTATTCTAGAAGAGACGACATCAGCTACCTCAGAAGATTCCGATGTGATCGTTTACACGCGCATTGCACTCTTTTCTTCGACCAGAGTTATTTTTGTCCCATAGGGTTTTTGTCACCTGGCAAGGTTTTAACGAGGCAACACATAGGTGCGTAGTCCAGCGACACCATTGCATGAAATATCCAAGGGGGAGTGTTGTAAATTGTATTAAGTGATATGTCTATTTATGTAAATGGATACAAGGGATAGATAGGTAATTGCACTTATATTAACCCTAACCATATATAAGTGGGTTAATTAGTCTTGTATGATACTCTCTCATTATTCAAGAAGAACATTTCTTTCTCTACCTCCTTCTCTAATTCACTCCCTCCTAAATTCTTCACAACAGTTTTTACATTGGTGGAATTATCACTTGACTCTTGTCTCTAAAATTGAGTTAGACTACCTGTTTGAACCAGATCGTAATTCGCTACTTTTGGTCCCCAAAAAGGTTACATGTCGAAAATATAGCTAGAAACTCATAATAGAAAATTCGGCTAAATTACCCAATATATATATAGCAAGATGAGGTGGAGAATTATAATAAAGACTAACATGGAAAGGAGATAAAATCATATTTCAAATCAAGCGTATCCAACAATTATGGGATTAAAGTCAACTTTGGCTAAAATCGTGTTGATTGAGGAATCAACGATAGTTAACATCAATCATCTCCAAATAAGGAAGTAATCTTGCTAATTCAATTATTTACTGAGTTTGGATGTATCCAGATCCCTATAAATATCAAGCTTTGAGGAAGAGACGAGACATCTCCAACACACCACACAACTTGTCTTTTTGCATTCTCTTCAATCCTATCCTAGGAGTAGCATAATGTAATTTTTAGCATAGTTTTTATTTTTTTCATTCTAGTTTCTTTGTAATTTCATTCTTAAATTTACGCACTTTAAATTCCGTACTTGAGTTTCAATTATTTATTTTATTCAAAATTTAATTCACGCACTCGTAATTAATTTATTTTCTTTATACAATTTAAATTTTGCCCTTGCCTTTATATTATTTATTTTAAACACTTTAATTTATATCGTTATTTTGTTTGCACTTAAATTACAACATGTTACTTTCTTGCTCTAGTTTTTAATTTAATTTGTAGTTCTTTCATTTATTTACGTTTTATCGTATTTACCTCCTATTCTTTTTACTTTCTCCTTTAATCTTTGTTTTCAAAAATTTCATATCAATTGATTGTTTTGACTCGAGGTAGTGAAAAAACTTAGGTCAAGAGGAGGTTCATTGCTTGATCGAACAATCACTTAGTTAAAAGTCAAGTTTACGGATGCACAACACACTTTCACTCATTCACATTTCCATCCAATTTGTGATTTTGTGGTGGCACGAAAAAACAAAAATACTACCATAGATTATTTTCTCTTTTATTGACATGATATTGTTTTCGATAAAACAAGTGAGCTCATAACGTAATAAAGTAATGCATTTAAGTTGGTGTATCTTATATATCACCATATAATGAAATGCATTATTTGTATCTTACCAAATAAATTTAAATAAAATCACTAAAGATGGTGCAATATATCCAACTTTTTATTCACGTAACAAACAACAAGAAAAGATTGAGTTGGTATCTCATTCCATGCATTAAGATCTGTATTTCCCCCATCAAATTTGTTGGTGCGCGCAGAATCCCAAGAATTTCGTTTGCTGAATTTCACATGTCTAATTTTGGAAAATGAAGGAAACCGGGAAGGAGTTAGGGACGATAAATAAGAGCAGCCTCTTTTGTTATTTTTTTGGCTGATTGGATGTTTGGCTCGGCTTAGCCATATAATGTTAAATAAAATAATAATACGATTTTTGGTGATGGATCCCCCAATGGGCCAAAGCAATCTGTTTCAACCCCAGTTTAACCAAAAAAGAAAATTACCTTTGAACCCCTCCAACCCAACACAAGTGCACAAAAATCTAGGGCTGCCTTTCATCAGATGAGATGCTTCTGGGGATCTGCGCTTGAGAAAAACAAATGAAACCAAGCACTCAGAATTCTCAGGGTCTCACAACAAACATGGCAGCCGTTCTCTAAATTAAAATAATATCAATAAGAGAGGCATGATTGGATTTATCTCTTTGATAATTGTGTCTAATTCCACAGTTGTCTACTAAATAAATTAAAATTTTTAAAAAATAATTTAGTACATGCATGGATTGAAATATCGACCGATATGACCCATATATCGTCAAAATTGGTCGGCAGTAGGGTAAGAGGGGGAGAAGAAATTGAGTGAAATATAGATATTTTTTCTTGTTTTAAGCCCATCGATCTCTTTATTTCATTAAAACGATCGAGATAGGAACAAATTTTGTAACGACCCGTCCCAAATTTTGGGATTACATTAGTGACTAATCAAGCATTAGTGAGATTAATCGGTGATTAGTGAGGTACTTTCGGACGGACGACGTGAAATGACAATTTTGCCCCTAAAATAGGCAAAACGTTGACTTTTCATTCTGGTGGTCAAATGGACTTTGGCCGATGACTGTGACGTAGTTCGAGACGTCACGAGTTCATAGACAAGTGGCACGTCCGATTCCGACATTCGAGAAAGAAGTTATGACGTTCGGAAGTTTGTAGGTATTTTCGTAATTTGGTTGAAAGGGGCAAATAGTTGACTTTTGACCTAGGAAGTCCGATGGCCGAGGGCCGAGGACCGTTATGTAGATCGGGTCGATATGAATCCATAAACAGGTGGGACGCCGAAATCGGACTTCGAACGAGAAAGTTATGAGTCACGGAAGTTCGATTTTGCTATTGCACGCATTACGAGGCGAAGACACTTGGCATATCTGATTGGGCAGATATTTAAGTGGGACCCATGGATGAGTGACAACTGTCACTCATCCCATTAGCCCAAACCCCCGATTTGTGGATCTAATTAATTAAATATTATTATTCTATATTATTTTATAATTTAATTCACCCACCTCTAATCCTAGCCATCCATCACTACCTCACATTCTAATCCTCACCGTCCATTCTTCTCTCCCTCTCACCTGATCACCATCCCTCTCTGTTTTCTCACAAACCCGAAACCACCATTTTCCATCTCCTTGAACAACACACATATCATCACCACCTCCCTTAAACCTTGTCTAACGTTGGTGGCCCATGAAGGAAACTTTGAGAGGAAGATGAGGCGTTGATGGTGGCGTTGACGGCGAGGGCCGACACGCACGGTGGCCAAAGAACCCGAGACGGTAGGATTTTATTTTAAAATTCGAAGTTCAGTTTTTGTTGGTTTTTGATCGAACCTAACGATTGGGGTATGCTTTTGGTGGTCTTATGAGGCAAATGGGATAGATTTCGAGGGCTAGGACGACCGGGAATGACTGCAGGTGGAGGTTGCAGTCGCCGTCGCCATTGTCGATCAAGGAGGAACGGTTTCCTTTGGTTTCTTGTGTTTTTAATAGTTAAATAGATAGGAAATGGGTAGGGGAAGCTTTAGGAATCAAAATGGAACAAAATGGACTGAAAATGAGGGAGATTGGATCCTGGACCAGTCCTGTTCGAACCAGCGAACCAGGTCGGCTGGAGGTAGGGGACAATGAAAAGTGGCTGGCGCGTGGCTTTCACGTGCACCCCCTTTGGGCGGCGCGTGAGGGTGCGTGGTGGGTCATATGGGGAAGTGTTCAACATGTGAATTAATCTATTCGATGTAACGAACATTTTGGGACTGGTTTCGTGTCGATCGGACACCGTCTCGATAATGTTCGGGACATCCGAAGGTTTATGATCGAGTTTAAAAATAGTTAAAAATTTGAGAAATCTACGAGGCTTCAATGAGAGGTTAATAAGGTAGTTAGTAACCCTATAGATTGATTTGGACAGGTTTGGGAGTCTCGGTGATGACGATTAGCCCGGTGCGGTTTACGGCACGCAAATCGAGGCGGCAGCTTAGGAGGGTCTGTGAGTGGACCTTGATTTCTAAACTGTGATGCATGCATAAATGTTTTATATAGTTTATAAATATGATTCTATGATTATGATTTGGGATTGGTGAATTATATGGTTTCACGCATTCCGAGGTGATTTACGTGCTTGCACGTAAATCGAGGTTTACGGTTTTGCACTGATTTTCCGTGCTTATAGTTTTGGAAATGACTTCATGAAATGGTTTTGGATTTGAAAAGGTAAACTCGGGTTCGAGACCCATTTGTTTGGGAAACCCTTGGACTCGAAGTCCTTTTAGTGACGTTCTCGGGCTAGATTCCCAATTGGTTCTTGAATCGATTTTGGATTTGGAAATATGGAACCGGGCACGAGACCCCGTTGATTTACAAACTCTCAGACTTGTAGTCCATTTGATTTAACGAGGCATCGAGCCTAAGGCCCAGTTGATTTACGTATCAGGCTGGAGGCTCGGTTGGTTTACGAATCGGGCTCGGAGCCAGTTGACTTATGTATCGGGCACATGCCCCATTTGGTTTACGATATCGGGCACGAGGCTCATTTGGTTTACGAGGTCGGGCACGAGGCCTAATTGGTTTACGATTCGGGCCAGAGGCCCAGTTTGTATGTGGATTCGGGCTTAGGGCCCAATTATGTTTTAAGATTTTGATTTCGGGTCGGGGACCCATAAATGGATTTATGGTTCATGACGGTTTATGGGGACCAGCATGAACCCTTGAAAGGTTTTTATGGCTAATGACGGTTTATGGGGACCGAGCATGAACCCTTGAAAGGTTTTGAGAATGTTTTCAAAAGGTTTTTCGTATACCATCCTTTATATATGGATTGTCTCTTCTGAGGTTCGTTGGCCTAGGTGGACTCCGGAGTAGTCACAGAGCACTAACTGAGTGGAGTCGCCCCCGTTGGGTTCCTTACTCTCAGAAAGGCTATGTATTATAACCCCCAAAGAGGGTCATTGATTTACGGACATTGACCTGGGTGGACCCTGGGGAGACTTGGGCTTTGAGACCCCGAGTAGTACGCGCGTAGCTCTAGATACCATGACATGATTGGTTATATGATATTGATAAACATGATTTCTTGGTTTTGCGAAATTGTGTTTTATGATTGATAAAGGGATTTGGGCTGAGTTCCCACATATGTTTACTATGTTCTAGTTTTCTGTAAATGGATTTGCAGGGGCCCGTATGGATTTGGTTGTTTAAACATATGTGGTTTGATAACTGGTTTTACTATGCATGCATGCTTTTTAATGAAGGGCATAAAGGTCTTTTATGAAATATGTTTTATCAAACTATTACTTTTTTTCCACTCACAGTCTTTTTGTTTTCAATGCCCTTCAGGTTGAATACGGTGCGGACTGTAGCAGAGACTGATCCTCCGGATCCTGTCGTACTCTAAAAGCCTGCGGGCTAAAAGTTCAAATTTTATCTGGTCTGACACTCCGTGTCAGACGGGATCAGGAGCGTCCCTCGTTAATCCCGGGGGGATTGGGATTGGTCCTGACAAATTTCATGAAAATCGGACATAAAACGATTGAGTTACAGTCGGGTTATGCCGCGCGGGTCAAAAAACCCGAATTTCAGACCCGCGTGAGGAGGAAGAAGACTGTTTTTATGTTAGTACGTATGGTTTATATATTATTTTCTTATTTAAATTTGCAACTGAGTTGGTAGTTGAGTTGATTGTGGCCTTCAATTAATTACTTAAGCACCTGGGTTCGACCGGTGCACGCCTACCTAATTTTTTTTTTCATTTCATTATTTTCTTATTTTGAGCTATATTTATCATTTTTATTCGCCTAATTTTTTTTTCATTTCATTATTTTCTTATTTTGAGCTATATTTATCATTTTTTTTAATTTTAAATATATCAATTCTTTCTAATTTTTGAAAAAATATTAGCACTATTTTTTAATCTTTTTTTTTTCAATTTTAAATATATTTACTCATTTTATAATCTTTCTTCCATTCAAATTTTTGTATGCTTATGGTTATATTTTAATTATATTAATATTCAATTATAATAATTCACTTCAATTTATGTTTATGTTTATATTTTTATATTACTAGTTATCGGCAGAACCCTATTGTATCATATTATTCATCATATATTTATTATATCAAGGTCATTTTATAGTTTTTATTAGTCCTATATAACAATCAATGGGTACTTCAATTTTTTCCAAAGTTTCATTCCAAATTTCCAACTTTTAGATCGAATTTCCGTCATTTTTGTTGACCGTAAACGATATCGATATCGATATTTGGGACGAGATATCCGTAAATTTGACTAGCGATATATCCGTCGATATCGATATTTTCATCCTTGAGTACATGTCTTATGCGTGATTCCGCCTTAATATCAATCTCGGTCTCTATGCAACGACCTATAAAGAATACAAAACCAATAAAAGTGTGAGAGGATAAAAATAATTATTTGAAAAATACATTTTAGAGAAAAATAATCATTTACAACATGCATGTATATAATAAAATATAAACAACCTAATTTCAGATAAAATAAAATCACAGGTCATGGACTCACAAAAATCAAAAAATGTATATAAAAAATTTGCGGCCTACATTTTCATGAAATCCCACTTTAGAAAATCAGTCATAAAATCTAGACATAAATATCAATAATCAAATACAACCAATCCTCAAACATTCTCGCATTAGTCATGATGAACAACACCACCACTCATAGACTAACTCGGGAACTGTGGCAAAGTAAAACCACCATGGCATCATCTGAGTTTTATCCTCAGGAACAAAGTTCAACATCTAGGTGATACTGCTTACATCTAGGTGATACTGCTCACATCTGGGCAATACTAGTATCTCTTGGAACAGACAACGTTTAGGTGGTATTCCTGGGAACTATTGACGTCTAAGGGATACCATACAAGGTCATCTCTGGGAACCAGTCTCCAACGTTCATAAAATGTCATACTGTGACCTCCTCGGGAGCAAATCTCCAAAGATTTACTCACGTCTGAGGAGAACTATATCACACGAGAATAGTCAACTATGGAAAACAGTTTATAAAAGTCTGTATACTGTGACCTCCTTTACTAAAAACCTAATTCAAAACAATTCAATCAAGGTCTGAACCCAAACCACTGTTCCACAAAGCAGTCATAAAAGTCTGTATCCAAAATGAAATTCGAAGTAAATACTCTAAATATAGAAAATCATCAAAACATATTTCGAATAATTTATTCAGCCTATTGCAATCAATCTCATGCAATAAAGCATTTAAACCATTTATATGTGCATGCATCATAGTTTACAAAATAAATATCCATTGACACTCTATCCAAGCCGCTCAATTCCCATTTATTCACTCCTCTGAAATCCCAGGAACTATCTGACTTGTCAAGAATCATAATCATGGGTCACTATTATCCAGAGTAATCTCATATTCAAATCCCCTAATTTCAGGGATAAGATGCGTATTTAAAAAATATACATTCACAATTCGAACTCACAAAAAAACCTTGAGATGTTATCCAATTTACTCGAAACTTGCACCAAAATGTTCGTTAAGTCTATACCATAAAGCATATGTTGGCGGAAATCGGAAGAATTCAGCTACGTGCTGCCATTTGCCAAAGGACGATCGTGTGTCGCTTCTCCATTCTCAACGAGCCCCACGCTCCAGGGCTATCATGTAATGACATGGTAATTTGAGGAATATAATATTTGGAAAAATTAAATTGAAATGACGATTTTTCCCTTGGAAGGTCAAACATTGACTTTTTGAAGCCCATGCATTTTTTGGACATTTTGTAAGGACCAATACGAAGGTTTCCAACTCCTGAGTCCGTAGATAGATAGTATGTCGAAATCGTACATTGGAAGGACTCAATACGGATCCAAATTGTTTAAGGACAATATGGTAATTTTGTACCAAGGGTATTTTGGTAACTTTGCAAGGACCTAGAGTCTTCTAGAGAAGTCTTCATTTTTCCTTCTCCTTACTTTTCCACCGACCTTGTGCATATTACATAAGTTTTTTGGTGGTGTAAGGGAATTCGGCTAGGAGTAGCCAAAATGGTGAAACGCCATTAAAACTCAATACATGAGGAAATTGGGAGAAAGGAAGAGAGATGAAGGAGAGAACTAGGAAAAAGAAGGGGAAGAACATAGGAGGAAGAAGAAAGAACTAGAATGGTGAAGTATTAGAAAAGTATTGATGAAGAAGTGAAGTGGAAAAAAGGAACTCGTGAAGCTTGTCTTTTGGGTTCTCAGTTTGAGCTCAATGAGCAACTGCATGTGCCCCGAGTGGTTTGGATTACTAGTAGTACAATTGTGATATTGTAACGACCCGAACCGTGATTATTAATATTTTAATGTGAGCGTACGAAAAAGTTATGGTCACGGAAGCGTTTAGCGGGAATTTACGAATCGAGAACAAAACGTAAAATATTAATTAAATATTGGAATATGAGAAAAACCCTAGATTTAATCTGAGCCGTCGGATGAGTGACAAGTGTCACTTATCCTAGAGATCACTATTCCAATAAAGTAGGTCTATGCACATATTGGTCAGTTTTTAAATATTAAATTTCCCTCAATTAACCCCAGCCCTTCATTTGGCCTACCTAGGTTCATCTGAACTGTCCATTCCCTCTGCCTTTTTCTTTATTTTGCACGATCTCATCTCTAACAGGACCCATCCCAATTATCACCTCGATAACTGGGACGAACCCTGGTCCCGTTTGACAATCAAACTTTAAAATACCAAAGTAACCTCAAAACCACAAAACATACATTGTCAGACCAGGGAGAAGTTATAATACAACTAGCCAACAGTAGTACATAGCATAATAATAGTACAAGATAAGAATAAAAGTCATACTGTGAGCTGACTAAATGTGCAACGGGAAAAATCTATGCCTCAACCTCTGCCTCAACGTTAGCCCCGACGCTTGCACCACAACCTGGAGGGTAATTAAAACCATAAAAGTGTGAGTGGACTAAAAATAAATAAGAGTTTCAAAAACAGTTTTTATAAACAAAACAGGATTATACCCTCCGTTTTAAAAACATGCATGCATAACTAAGTATCTGGAAACAATCGTATAAACCATGTAGGAATTATTATGGAAATATTATCAAACAGGTGAAATGCAAAATATATGAACATCCAATCGAACCTACTAGATCTATCCGAGTCTTTAAACTCAATCCAGGCATCAATATAATCCGAGTCTTTAAACTCCCGAGTCTTTAAACTCAACGGGCCTACGGGGGAAAATCATAATATCCGAGTCTTTAAACTCAATCCGGGTCTTTAAACCCAATTCGGGCCCGCCCCCATCATGTATGATATCCGGGTCTTTAAACCCAATAACCAGATCGAGCAAATCCAATCAAGACCGTTTTTAAATCATTTCTAAATCCATGTCCAAACCTGAATTCGAAATCATTATTCTGAAGCCATGCCGGCGTTCAGAACCATCATTCCGAATCCAAATCCGGAAATCCCTTTTTCAAGCTTTAAAACCAAATCTCGATTTCCGAAATTTGATTCTAAAACAGAAAACCTTGATTATTGAAATCATTGTTTCAAAAATCATTTGTAATCATTGAAAATAAGTCATGTATTTAAATCGCAAAACCATAGCATCGAAATCATAATCAAATCGCATCTCGTAAAACGTGTCGAAATACGTATAAATCTAAGAAACATCTCGAAAATTGTGCAATTATGTAAAACAGATATAGAATAATCAATAACATAAAATCATATTTAAAAACATGGAACAAGTAGATAAAAATAGTTATGCATGCTCGGTTAGAAAATAAAAGTCCACTCACTAGGTCCGAACGCGTCAATCGCGCTCCGTACGCTCCTCGACTGCCTCAGGAAGATCCCGACTTGTCAAATACCACAATTCCGGGTCACAAACACTTCATTAAAGCTCACACTAATTTCCCCAATTTTTTGGAATTTTTAAACATAATTAAATTAACCCTTAAACCCTCAGACACTCAAAACTAACCCGAGACGGTGTCCGATCGACTCGAAACTTGTCCCAAAATATTCGTTACATCGATTAAAGTGAAAACCATGTTGAACACTTCCCCAAAACATGCCCCACACGCCCTCATGGGCCGCCCAAAGGGGCTTCGCGTGGGAGCCATGCACCTGCTACAGTGTCATCGTCAACCTCCAGCCAACCCGGTTCAGGCCGGTCCAGACCGATCCGGTCCAACCGAGCCGACGAGGCCAATTTTCACCCATTTTCAGTCCTTTGTACACCTACATCTTCGTCCTTCTCTTTGCAATGGATTACACTAATTAAAACACGAAAAGGACCCTAAATCTTACCTCCCCAAATGTCGAACCAAACCCAGAAAAATCCAGTTGCTGTTCCCGGCCACCAGCCGTCTTCTCAGGGCACGGATTCGAATCCTTAGCGTAGTAATACCTTCCTACAACTATTAGGACCAATAAAACGATTCAACAACTGACAGGACCCGCCCCGATCCCACAGGGACCACAAGGGGACGTGCCCTGCTCCGGTCTGACACCCAGTAATTCATACCAATTTTAACCTCAAAACATCAAATGCATAAATAACCAAATTAAAGTCATACATCAAATCCGAATTAAACGAATGTCAGACAAGGGATGAAATCCAAAATTACAAGTTGCGAGCACGACACTATAGTAAACCTGCGGGTACACCACCCAACAGGGGTTCAGGTACGCAGAAGTAGATCTATGCCTCAGCCTCAGGTTCCTCCTCTACCTCAATATCACGACCTGGAGGGGTTACCAAAAACACTAAGGGTGAGTGGACCGAAACTCAAGTTTATAAAATCGTTTGATAAGTAAAACATATAATTTACCCCTTCCGTTTTCCAAACATGCATGCATCATCATTTAAAATCATAAATCATATAACATGAATCATAAGGCATGTAATAAAACCATAAGTATAATTTTAGCCACTGCACTATACACTCCAATCCCGAAATCCCTGATGTCTGACGTCCCTGACGTCCAATAAGGTCACAATCACAAGGCTACGCGTGCCACTCGGGTCTCAATTCCGAGTTCAATCCCCGAACCCCGTTCGGGTACAGCATCCCCGATGCTTAGCGTCATAGACGCTGGACGTTCTAGACGTCCGTGACCACTCCGAGGTACCTCATCCGGAGGAGACAGTATCATATGGAAGGATCTATACAGTGCAGTACCAAATACATTTTATTGATATCCACATGCAAAACATATATGTATACATAGGTAAAATCTGAACCGATCGTTACGTTTCATCAAACGGGTCTCATGCCCAAATACCGTGAAACGTGCCATAACCGAAATCTCAATATCATCAAAACCATTTATAGATTCCAGCATGTGAACATATAAGTAAATCGGAAAACATTTAAGCATGCAAGGGTTTAATGAAAACGGGCCCACTCACAGTACAATCCTGCTGAAAACCGAGCGTATACCCTCGATCTGGTACAATTATACAATCCCTGTCAAGTCCAAAGTATTCGTAAAGGTCAATTTAAACCCCTAACATTCAACCATGAAAGCCTAGGCCGAAACCGGCCCGGGAAAGCCGCCCGAACGCGCTTCCCAATGCAATAAACCTCATTTTGACCAACTTAATGATCTCCGATCGACCCGAAACCACCGCCATTGGATCCGGATCGTCGAAACCTAAAGAATGGTGGTGGTCCCACCAAAAGTACTGTTCACACGCGCCCACACGCGCCAGTCAACGCGTCGGTCAACGCAGGAACAGTCCCTGCTGACGTCACTGCTGACGTCAGCATGACGTCATCTGACAGCTGTCAGGTCTGACATGTCAGACTCTGACCGGTGCCACGTGTCAACATCCGATTGGTCCACCTCACAGATCTGTCAGGCCACGTGTCAGATCTGACATGTGCCATGTGTCAGCGCGACACTGGTCCACATCACTGACATGTCAGCGACACGTGGCAGTCCCTGATTGGGCCACGTCACTGACATGTCAGTGCTGACTGTGCACTGACATGTGACACGTGTTGGCTCACGGTTGGTCCACGTCACCTGACAGTCTGGCAGGGTTCCACGTCATCACCTCTGTCCTCAGACGGGTTGACCCGTATCTCTGCAACTCGGGTCGATCAGACCCGCGATCATGACCCGGTCACCATTTCACAATCATTTTTGTTCAGGTTTGTTCCTAACTACTCGTCTTAATCCTAGGAAGGGTTCTATGGGATCAAAATCGAGAAAAACAGACAGGATCGAGGGCTTACCTCGAAGAACAGAACCGGTTTCCTGTCGCCGTTTAGTCACCGTCCTGATCACCTCCGGTCACGATATCAAGCTCAAAAGGTTCCTGGCAGTCCCTAGAGTCGATTAGGATTCATAGAGAACAAAACTAAACGTGGGAATTCGAGTTACCAAATTCTGGGTTTTTGAAACCGTTTCGGGTTTTGAAACCGGCTCACCTCGCCGCCGTCTGCCGCCTTCCGCCGCCGTGCCTCAGTCCTTCCCCGTGAGTCCAGCAACACACAGGCACAGAGACAGGGTGTAGTGTGCCAGTGTGGATCAATGAGCAGTGAGTGAGGGTGTCGGGTGAGAATTATATAGAAATGGAGGGAAATGGATGGACGGCCCAGATTAGATCTCAGAAATGAGATCAAGGGCTGAGATTAGATCAGGGGGTTTTCAGATCTAAGGGCTGAATTTAAAAGTTGATTTTAGTGCTATTTAATCCCATAGTGGATCTGATCCAATCTAGCCAATGGGTGAGTGACACTTGTCACTCACCAGGTGTCCTCCAATAAGAATTTTTACAATAAAATATTCGACACGAAAACCGAGACACGAACCTCCCGATTTCACGTTTCTGACCATAACTTCCTCGTACGAAGTCCGATTTCGGCGTGCCGCCTGTCTACGGACTCAAGACGTCGAGGCATACCTGACGGTCCTTGAGTCAACTGAAAATTAGTTGCCAAAAGAAAAGTCAACATTTTCCCCCCCGGAAGTCCAAATTACGATAATGCCCCTGAACTTCCGATAGTCATAACTTTTTCCCTGATCGTCCGGATTGGACATGCCACCTGTCTATGAACTCGTGACGTCCCGAACTACGTCACGGTCATAGGTCAATGTCCATTTAATTTATAAATCAAAAAGTCTACAATTGGCCATCCCAACACAAGGGTAAAAGCGTCAAATCACACATTAAATTACAATATTGAAATCCTCGAATTTCCGGGGTGTTACAACAACTCTCCAAAACCCACGATTTTTTATTTGAACCAAAACTGGAAAAACAGAGGAAACCGAAACCTCAGCTGTTTTCTGGCCTCCGCCGTGATTCTTTGGGTCCAATAAGTAATCCTCAACCCTCTAAATAGTCCCAGAGACCATGTTAGACCAATTTGATCGATTGAGATTGCACCACGACCCATGATTCTTCCTCTGTTTTCTCTGGTTTCCTCACCTCTCACACAACACCAACACTCAAGCTTCTCTTAATCACGATCGCAAATCACAGGTAGACCTCTGGCACTCACTCAAGCACAAAGAAATCACACGACTCTCACACACTCATTGGAAATGGATCGATTGTTCTTTGTCTCTGTGTTTTCCCCATTTGATCGATAACAACCAATTTAAAATTTGGTTTAACCGTGAGAGTAGGCTAGAAGCCTCTAGGAAATAGCCAGGTGTCCCCTAACTTGTGGTTTAGCCCAAAATATCCAATTACATTGTCCCAAATGTCCTTATCCGGTTGGTCACAAATCCCTAGGTGTTAAAAGACCAAACTGCCCCTGAAAGTCCAAATTACCATTTTACCCCTCACATATCTAGACCCATAACTTAACCGTCTGACATCCAATGACGTAGTGCCACCTGTCGTTTAACTCCGAACACCATAACTTCTTCCTCGATTGTCCGAATCGGACGTGCCACCTGTCAACAAACTCGTGACATCCCGAACTATGTCACAGTCATCGGACAACGCCCGTTCGACCTGCCTATCAAAAAGTCAACATTTAACCACACTATTCACAAGGGTAAAATCGTCATTTTTATACAAATCTTTTCCAAATTTACATTTTTGCCCTTTTTGAAGGTCCGGGTTGTTACAATCTACCCCTCTTAAATTAATTTTGTCCTCGAAATTTAATGAAATAAATAAGGGTACTGGTCACGCATTAAGGCCTCGGGTTCCCAAGTTGGTTCTTCTACCTGATGATTCCTCCACAATACTTTTACCAAGGGAACCGTCTTCCTCCGTAGCACCTTATCCTTACGATCCAGAATCTCCACAGGCTGCTCCTCAAAACTCAAATCATCTCTAAGTTCGATAGGTTGTGCTTCTAAAATGTGAGAATCATCCCGAATGTACTTCCGAAGCATAGACACATGAAAAACATTATGTACCTTAGCCAGATATGATGGTAAAGCCAACCTGTAAGCAACAGGAGCAATCCTCTCCAAAATCTCGTAGGGTCCATTGTAGCGGGGACTTAACTTCCCTCATCTGACAAACCGTACAATACCCTTCCAAGGAGATAACTTCAAGAAAACCCAATCTCCTACCTCAAACTCCAGATCTCTGATCCTACGATCGGCATAGCTCTTTTGTCGGTCCTGAGCTACTTTGAGTCTATCTCTGATAAGTGCAACCTTTTCCTGGGTAAGGTCTACCAACTCTGAAATCGTCAATCTCCTTTCACCCACCTCGGTCCAACACAAAAGGGTTCTGCACTGTCATCTATACAAAGCTTCATAAGGGGCCATCCCAATACTCTCCTAGTAACTGTTGTTATAAGAAAACTCCATCAAAGCTAGATGCGACTCCCAAGTACCTTGAAACTGTAAAACACAGGCTCGCATCATGTCCTCCAAAATCTGGATGGTCCGCTCTGACTGCCCGTCGGTCTGAGGATGAAAGGCAGTGCTGAAATTTAACTTTGTCCCAAAAGTCTCCTGCGGACTCTGCCAGAACCGTGAACTAAATCTTGGATCCCTGTCGAAAACTATCGATTATGGAGTACCATGCAACCGAATAATCTCATCGATAAACAACTACGCAAACTACGTCATCCTGAAGTTCTCTTGCACTGGAAAGAAATGAGCTGACTTCCTGAGCCTATCCACAATCACCCATACGCCATCATGACCCTTAGGCGTCCTGGGAAGCTTAAACACGAAGTCCATCGTCAGATGATCCCATTTCCACTTTGGGATCGGCAGAGGTTGCATTTCTCCATAAGTTCTCTGTCGTTCGACTTTCACCTGTTGACAAATCAAACATCTACTGATGTACTCAACAATTTCACGCTTTATACCTGACCACCAGTAATGTTCCCAAAGCGTACGATACATCATGGTACCTCCAGGATGCATCGTATAGGCTGAACTGTGAGCCTCGTCAAAGATCATCTTCTTCAGTGCTTCATCCTCAGGTACACACAACTGTCCTTCTTTTACCAAGGCTCCATCCTCACGAATTCCAAAATCCTGTCTCTCCCCAGCTTCAACCTTAAGCTGAATGATGCCCAAAACGGGGTCCTGGAACTGAGCATCGATGATCTGATCAACCAAGACATGCCGTACATGGAAACTCACTAGTAGCGCTTCCTGAATATCAACGGACAAATGCACTCCAATTTTATGGAGTTAAACCAAAAAGGGCAACCAAACCATCCTCAAATGTGGCAAGGAGCTAGCTGACTTCCTACTCAGGGCATCAGCTACCACATTAGCTTTCCCCGGGTGATACTCTATGGTACAATCATAATCTTTAATCAACTCTAACCATCGGCGTTGTCTTAAATTCAGCTCCTTCTAGGTAAAGAGATACTTCAAATTCTGGTGGTCCATGAAGATTCTGCACTTCTCACCATACAAGTAATGTCGCCAAATTTTCAACGCATGAACCACCGCTGCAAGCTCCAAATCATGAGTGGGGTAATTCATCTCATGAGGTTTCAACTCTCGCGAAGTATAAGCAATCACCTTCCCATGCTGCATCAACACACATCCCAAACCTTGCAAAGATGCATCACTGTATACCTCGAATTCCCCACTATCATCTGGAAGGGCCAACACAGGAGCAGATGTCAACCGCCTTTTCAGCTCCTGGAAACTCTACTCACAACTTTCATCCCGAAAAAATCGGACTCCCTTCCTAGTCAGCCGTGCCAATGGAGCAGCAAGAATGGAAAATCCCTCAATGAAACGCCGGTAATAACCAGCTAGCCCCAAGAAGCTTCTAACCTCGGTCACTGTCTTGGGCTGCTCCCAGTTCGCTACTGCCTCAACCTTCTGAGGATCCACGCTAATACCCTCAGCTGAAATCACATGACCCAGAAAACCAACACTATTCAACCAGAACTGACATTTGCTCAACTTCGCATACAATTGGTTCTTCCTCAGGGTGTTAAGCACCATCCTCAAGTGCTTCTCGTGCGCCTTCGCACTCTTAGAATACACCAAAATATCATCAATGAACACAATAACAAAACGATCCAGGTATGACCGAAACACTCGTTTCATCAGGTCCATAAATGCCGCTGGAGCGTTAGTTAATCCAAATGGCATCACCACAAACTCATAATGGCCATACTTGGTGCGAAAAGCTGTCTTGGGTATGTCCTCCTCTCTGACCCGTAGCTGGTGATATCCAGATCGAAGATCAATCTTCGAAAAGTATCGTGCTCCCTTCAACTGATCAAACAAGTCATCAATCCAGGATAGGGGATATTTATTCATGATGGTTACCCTATTCAGTTGCCTATAGTCAATACACAGTCTCAAGCTTCCGTCTTTTTTCCTGACAAACAAAACTGGAGCTCCCCAAGGAGATACACTTGGTCGAATAAATCCCGTATCAACCAACTCTTGCAACTGCGCCTTCAATTCCCTCAACTCAGCTGGCACCATACGATAAGGAGTCTGAGAAATAGGTTGCGTACCTGGAATAAGGTCGATGGTAAACTCGATGTCTCGGTGAGGTGGCAATCCCGAAAAATCCTCCAGAAAGACGTCTGGAAACTCCTGCATTACTGGAATATCCTCCGCCCACAATTGCGTAGCACGTGTGTCCACCACGTGAGCCAAGTAGCCTTGGCATCCCTTCCTTAACAACTTGTTTGCTTCTAGAGCTGAAATAACACCGGTAGGTTGCGCACGCTGATCACCCAGGAACGTGGTCTCCGGTAACCCTAGACTCTGAAAGGTCACCCTTCTATCGAAACACTCAATAGAAGCATGATGCATAGTTAACCAGTCCATCCCCAGAATAACATCAAAATCCTGTAAATCCAATAGTATCAAATCCGCCAATAACTCAACATCGCCTACCAACACCGGACACTCTCTCAGGATCTGATTCCCCATATATACCTCCTCTGTAGGCGTACTCACCCCCAAATCACAATCCAGTGCGAACACCTCTCTCTCCGCAACCAACCCATAACTCCGTGATATAAAAGAATGAGTAGACCCGGGATCAATCAAAGCATGTACATCATGGTCAAGTATGGTAAGCGTACCTGTCACCACTCTGGGTGCTGATCGAGCCCCCTGTTGTGTCATCGCAAAAACTTGGGCCTGGGGTTATGAAGATCGGTCGCGTCCCCTTGAACCACTAGTAGCACCACCACTACCTCTCGTGCCTGCTGCCCCTGAAACTGATGCCGTACTCCGTCCCGGCTCCGCCGTACCTAGTCCTACGCCACCCTCTTGGGGTAACGACAGATACTCTCGCCAGAAGTGACCTTGCTCTCCACAGTAATAGCAAACATCCCGACTGGGTCCTCCACTCTGCCTCCCAGTAGAAGCAACAGATGTCGCACTCGCCTGCGGAGTCGGCTGTGCTCTAGCTCGTCGGAAACTGGAACCTTGGAAACTGCCTGGTCTACCAAAACGAGAACCACCCGCCGATGAAGTACCACTGTAACTGCCCCGCTTCGGGGTCCTCTGACTCGATGCTCCAGAAAAAGAACCCTCTCGGCGTCGGACACCACTCGAGAACTGTGGTCGTGCCAGCAAACTAGCCTTCACCCTCACCGCAGCATCTGATAACTCTCTGAGGGTAGAAAATGATCCAGCCTTCACAATAGCTCGAATCTCTCCACGCAGGCCCAGATCAAACCTCTAGCAGTTCTCAGCTTCCGTAGCCACAAAAGCAGGAGCAAAACGGGATAACATATGGAACCTCTACTCATACTCGGCTACAGTCATGCTCCCATGTTTAAGCTGTAGAAACTCTGCCTCCTTGGCATCGCAGAACAAACGGGGATAGTACTGATCAAGGAAGCGCTCCCGAAATGTCTCCTAAGTCACTGTGTGGGCATCCTATCCTAACAACTCCAGGGTGTACCACCACTCATACGTGGCACCGTCCAGCAAGAAAGTGGCTAACAACACTCGATCCTTCGGGGGGCATCGCATCACCACGAAAATCCGCTCAAGTCGAGTAATCCACTTATGGGCTTCCTCAGGGTCTGCCCCACCGCTAAACGTCGTAGCCCCTAGACGCTGGACTCGCTCAATCGTAGCACTCTACGCATTTCTCGCAACGTCTTCTGCAGGTCGTGGAGGGGGCTCACGTCTCGGAGGCATAGTCGATCGTACATTGAAAGAGGCATAAAGTTAGTATAACGACCTAGACACAACCATGTACCAGACACAAACCGTCAACCTATGCTCTGATACCAATTAACAGGACCCACCCCGATTATCACCTCGATAACCGGGACGAACCCTGCTCCCGTCTGACAATCAAACTTTAAAAGACCAAAGTAACCTCAAAACCACAAAACATACATTGTCAGACCAGGGAGAAGTTATAATACAACTAGCCAACAGTAGTACAGAGCATAGTAATAGTACAAGATAAGAATAAAAGTCCTAATGTGAGCTAACTAAACGTGCAACGGGAAAACACTATGCCTCTACCTCTGCCTGAACGTTAGCCCCGACGCTTGCACCACGACCTGGAGGGTAATTAAAACCATAAAAGTGTGAGTGGACTAAAAATAAATAAGAGTTTCAAAAATAGTTTTTATAAACAAAACAGGATTTTACCCTCCGTTTTAAAAACATGCATGCATAACTAAGTATCTGGAAACAATCGTATAAACCATGTAGGAATCATTATGGAAATATCATCAAACAAGTGAAATGCAAAATATATCAACATCCAATCGAACCTGCTGGATTTATCCGAGTCTTTAAACTCCCGAGTCTTTAAACTCAATCCAGGCCTCAATATAATCCGAGTCTTTAAACTCAACGGGCCTATGGGGGAAAATCATAATATTCGAGTCTTTAAACTCCTGAGGCTTTAAACTCAATCCGGGTCTTTAAACCCAATCCGGGCCCGCGTTCGTCATGTATCATATCCGGGTCTTTAAACCTAATAACCAGATCCAGAAAATCCAATCCAAACTGTTTTTAAATCATTTCTAAATCCATTTCCAAACCCGAATTCGAAATCACTATTCCGAAGCCATGCTGGCGTTTAGAACCATCATTCCGAATCCAAATCCGGAAATCCTTTTTTCAAGCTTTAAAACCAAATCTCGATTTCCAACATCCGATTCTAAAATTGAAAACCTTGATTATTGAAATCATTGTTTCAAAACTCATTTGTAATCATTGAAAACAAGTCATGTATTTAAATCCCAAAACCATAGCATCGAAATCATAATCAAATCGTATCTCGTAAAACGTGCCGAAATACGTATAAATCTAAGAAACATCTCGAAAATCGTGCAATTATGTAAAACAGATATAGAATAATCAATAACATAAAATCATATTTAAAAACATGGAACAAGTAGATAAAAACAGTTATGCATGCTCGGTTAGAAAAAAAAAGTCCACTCATTAAGTCCGAACGGGTCAATCGCGCTCCGTACGCTCCTCGACTGCCTCAGGAATATCCCGACCTGTCAAATACCACAATTCCAGGTCACAAACACTTAATTAAAGCTCACACTAATTTCCTCAATTTTTTGGAATTTTTAAACGTAATTAAATTAACCCCTAAACCTTCAGACACTCAAAACTAACCCGAGACGGTGTCCGATCGACTCGAAACTTGTCCCAAAATGTTCGTTACATCGATTAGAGTGAAAACCATGTTGAACACTTCCCCAAAAGGGCTGCGTGTGGGAGTCACGCGCTTGCTACAGTGTCATCGTCAACCTCCAGCCAACTCGGTTCAGGGCAGTCCAGACCGGTCCTGTCCAACCGAGCCGGCGAGGCCGATTTTCACCCAATTTCAAGCCATTTTCAGTCCTTTGTACACCTATAGCTTCGTCCTTCTCTTTGCTATGGATTACACTAATTAAAACATGAAAAGGACCAGAAATCTTACCTCCCCAAACGTCGAACCAAACCCAGAAAATTCCAGTTGCTGTTCCCGGCCATCAGCCGTCTTCTCAGGGCACGGGTTCGAATCCTTAGCTTAGTAATACCTTCCTAAAACTGTTAGGACCAATAAAATGATTCAACAACTCTCCAAAACCCACGACTTTTGATTTGAACCAAAACTGGAAAAATAGACGAAACCGAAACCTCAGCTGTTTTCTGGCCTCCCCCGTGATTCTTTGGGTCTAATAAGTAATCCTCAACCCTCTAAATAGTCCCACAGACCAAGTTAGACCAATTTGATCGATTGAGGTTGCACCACGACCCACGATTCTTCCTCTGTTTTCTCTGGTTTCCTCACCTCTCACACAACACCAACACTCAAGCTTCTCTTAATCTCGATCACAAATCACAGGTAGACCTCTGGCACTCACTCAAGCACAAAGAAATCACACGACTATCACACACTCACTGGAAATGGATCGATTGTTCTCTGTCTCTGTGTTTTTCCCATTTGATCGATACCAACCAATTTAAAATTTGGTTTAACTGTGAGAGTAGGCTAGAAGCCTCTAGGAAGTAGCCAGGTGTCCCCTAACTTGTGGTTTAGCCCAAAATATCCAATTACATTGTCCCAGATGTCCTTATCCGGTTGGTCACAAATCCCTAGGTGTTAAAAGACCAAACTGCCCCTGAAAGTCCAAATTACCATTTTACCCCTCACATATCTAGACCCATAACTTAACCGTCTGACATCCAATGACGGCTTGCCGCCTGTCGTTGTACTCAGGAAATCGAGGCCTATCTAACGGTTCTCGATTTACATGAAAACTAATGGTCAAACAAAAATTCAACAAATTCCGTCTTTTTAACCAAATTACGAAAATTCCCTCAACCTTCCGAACACCTTAACTTCTTCTCCGATTGTCCGAATCGGACGTGCCACCTGTCTACGGACTCGTCACGTCCCGAACTATGTCACAGTCATCGGCCAACATCCATTCGACATGCGTATAAAAAATTCAACATTTAACCATACTATTCACAAGGGTAAAATCGTCATTTTTATACAAATATTTTCCAAATTTACATTTCTGCCCTTTTTGAAGGTCCGGGTTGTTACAATCTCTCTCACAACACACACACACACACACACACACACATATTTTCCTCACCGTGAACAAACACTCCCATACCATTTTCACTCTGCAACCAACGCCCAGCTAACCATCGTTCTTACCACCAGACGACGACCACTGTCACCACCATCATCATCTTCATCTCCACCGTCGACCACCACCCTCACCTCCCTTCTCTCTGTTTGAAAACCCAGGGAAACCCCAAACCCGAGACAGAGAAATGGATCCAAGAAACCCGCACCACCTCCATTCATCTTTTTGAATCGAACCAAGCCCACGTTGGAACCGTGAGGAACCCATGACGTCGTTGAGACGGTCGACACTGCCAATGGCGGCGACACGGCGGAGGTACGAACCCAAACCCGAGAACCCAGGTTTTTCTAGATTTTCGGGGGAGACTCTTTAACGTCTAGGTTTCATTTATTTGGTTTGGGATACGTTCTAGGGACGGTGACGAGCTGCTGGAAACCGGTTTGGACGTTAGAGACTAAGGAGACAGCCGGAGAAGACAACCGGAGTAGGGCCGTGAACTTCTTCGAGGGCTAAGTATGAATCTCGTCACTTTCTTCCATTTTTGAGGATCTAGATCCATAGAACAGACCTAGACGACCCTATAGGAACAAAACCTGTCTAAAATGGTGGCCGAAAATGTATTCCAGGAACTGGTTAAGCCGCGCGTCGACGACGACCCGGTTTTAGAATCCGAGTTGACCTGGTACTGTAGCACTGATGACGTCATCATGCTGACGTCAATAGTGACTTCATGATGACATCAACATGTCAAATATTGTCAGATTATGGGCCAACCAGAGCATGACACGTGTCCTCTAACATGTGTCAGAGGTGACGACATGCTGATGTTAGCAGTGACGACATGCTTACGTCAGCAACACTATAGCAGCGTTGACCACGCGCGTGGGGGCGCATGTGAACAGTAATTTGGGTGGGGCCATTACCATTTTCAAGGTTTCGACGATACGGATCCAATGACAGTGGTTTCTTGTCGATCAGAGATCGTTAGGATGGTTAAAATGGGGTTTGATGCCTCAGAAATAGTGCCCGAGCTATGTTTTGTGGACAGATCCGTTCTAGGGTTTTAGTATCGAACTAATAGGGTCCTTTAGTGACTCTCGGATATGTTAATACAGGTTTTAGGCGGTTGTTGAGCAGCGAGGACCGTGTGTGAGTGGGCTATTTGATTTGTTAAAGGATTGTGTGCATAAACTATTTTACTATTCCACTTATGATATAGATGGGAAATATATGGGAATGTTTATATTACTTATTATGATTTTTTGGGCATGAGACCCGTCTGGATTATATGTGGAATGTGTTCAGGGATGTCCGGGGGACACAGGGTAAACTATATTGTTATTGTACTGTACTTTCCTACCTTTCTATTTTCTCTCCTCCAGGGAGAGTGATTGGCCTGGGTGGATCCTGGAGTAGTCACGGGGCACTGACTGAGTGGAGTTAACCCCCGTTGGGTTGCTTACTCTCAGGAAGGTATGTTTAGTATACCTCGGGCAGTGACCGGGATACCGGGCACTAATGTACCTAGGGGAGTCTAGGGTTTGAGACCCTGAGTGGCAACATGTAGCCTTAGAACCGTGACATCATTATTGGGTTGGGTTTTACGGTGCACTATTATGTTGGGTTTTCCTTTTGATTATTATATGATTCTATGTTTATGATTCTATTATGATACTATGATTTCAATGCATGCAAGATTAGGAAAACTAAGGGGTAAAACCTTATGATTTACTTCATTATGAAATTGATTTATAAACTGTTTATTTTCGGCCCACTCACTCTTTAAATGTTTTACTGACCCCTTCAGGCCGTGACACGGAATTAGAGGAGGATCCGGGGGAAGAGGCTTAGACTAGTTCGTTGTGCACCTGTACACCCCCAGTGGGTAGGTTGCGCACCAAATAATGTACTCTGACTATTGTGCTCACGTTTTGTATTTGTCCTATCCCTTGTATGACAGCTTATTACTCTGAACTATGTTGTTGAACGTTATTTGTTTAATTTAAAGTATTTAGTTTTCGTTTAAGAGTATTTTTGGTATGTTTGGAGTCGTTGCCAGACGGGAGCGATTTGTACCTTGTACATTTTCGCTTTAGACGTCTTTTAACTTGTTTGCCTCTTAACAGTTTTGATATGCCTCCACGACGTGATCCCCGTGCACGTGTTGAGGAGGAAGTTGGACGAAATGGGGACACTGCGAGTATTGAGCAGGCCCAGCGCCTGGGTGCCACGATCTTTAGCGAGGGGACCGACCCCGAGGAAGCGCACCAGTGGATCAACCGCTAGGAGAGGAACTTTGAGGTCATGCATTTCCCACCTGAGGAGCGTGTGGTGCTAGGTTCTTTCCTACTGGATGGGAGCGCTTACCGTTGGTGGCACAAACTTGTACTGGCCGGCTGGACTGTTCATACCATTCCTTGGGAGACCTTCCAAGAGCGATTCCTCAATCAGTTCTATCCGCGGTCGTTTGGCAACGCCCGGGAGGCTGAGTTCTTACAGCTCCAGCAGGGAGACCAAACAGTGGCAGAGTATGAGGAGACTTTTCTGATGCTGTCTCGCTTCGCCGAGAACTTTGTGATCACCGAGGACGATCGTTGCCGTAGGTTTGAGTGGGGACTGCAACCATAGATACAGGCGATGGTGACTTTGACTCCCTTTGCTACTATGAGGGATCTGACTGATGCTGCCACAAGGGTCGAGAACAGCCTTCTAGCACGGCATCAAGCTGCAAGAGAGCCTAGGCGACGTGATCGCCCTCACTTGGGATCTTCGGGCCGCAGGGGCACGAAGGGAGGGCATTCTGGAGGATCTTCATCTTCGGGCAGTCGAGGACGTTCCGGTCGTTTTAGGAGTCCTCAGAGGTCAGGACAGCGATCTGGTTCATGGCAGCAACAGTACTCACCTATGAGCAACTCGCCAGGAGGATACTCGGGTCGACCGAGCGATGTTACATGCTTCGCTTATGGTGAGCTAGGATACTATGCATCTGATTATCCGATAGTTCAGGGCAGTACCATTCCAGCACAGAGCTCAGTATCTTAGACTGCCAGTAGCCGGGCGAGCGGTGTGGTGCGTGGCCCTGATGGAGGAGTTAGAGGACGAGGACGGCCTACCGAATCTCTGGCTCGTGTCTATGCAGTCACACACCAGCAGGCCAGATCTATTCCGGGAATCGTGACAGGTACTGTATACATTTCTGATATTTTCGTTCGTGCATTGATGGATTCGGGGTGACTCATTCATTTGTTTCACAGAGCTGTGTGAGTCTTTTGGACCACGAGGTATCTGCACTTGAGAGCGAGATGGGTATAGGTACACTGATGGGAGTGACTTATCGAGTCAACCAGGAGTTACGAGCTTGTCCAGTGGAGGTCGAAGGTGTAGAGTTTCCAGCCGATTTGATCATTATGGATTTGCACGACTTCGACGTTATACTCGGAGTTGACTAGTTGTCAAAATAGAATTCAATCATCGACTGCTGCAACAAACGGGTGACTTTGAGGGGTCTGGGTTTACCAGAGGTGATTTTCTAGGAAGAGAGTGGAGACTCGTCACCGAAGGTAATATCTGCACTCACAGCTACTAAAATTTTACCGAAGGGGTGTCATGGTTACCTAGATTATGTGGTAGAGTCAACGGATGAATCTTTGAAGATCGAGGATATCCCAGTTGTACGGGAATTTCCTAACGTATTTCCAGAGGACTTTCCTGGATTACCACTACCCCGGGAGATCGACTTCACGATCAAGTTACTCCCTGGGACACGACCATTCTCACAAGCGCCGTATCGTATCGCACCGGCCGAATTGCGGGAATTGAAAATCCAACTTCAGGAACTGGTGGATCTGGGGTTTATTTGACCCAGTACATCACCTTGGGGAGCGCAAGTTTTATTTGTTAAAAAGAATGAGGGTAGCTTGTGGTTGTGTGTGGATTATCGGCAACTAAATAAGGCCACGGTAAGGAACTAGTATCCCTTACCTAGGATCGATGACCTGTTTGATCAACTACGAGGAGCGCGGTACTTCTCGAAGATAGATCTACGGTCAGGGTGCCATCAGTTGAAATAGTTTAGGGAGATGTCCAGAAGACAACATTCCGGACAAGGTATGGGCACTACGAGTTCTTGGTGATGCCCTTCGGATTGACGAATGCACCAGCTGCATTCACGGACTTGATGAATCGGGTCTTTCGATCATACTTGGATAAATTTGTGATCGTGTTCATCGACAACATTTTGGTGTACTCCAAGAATGCTAGGACTCACGAGAAACATCTGCGACTAGTTTTGGGCAGATTGCGACAGGAACAGTTATATGCCAAATTGAGCAAGTGTCAATTCTGGCTGAATAGTATTGGATTCCTAGGTCATATCATATCACCCGATGGGATTAGCGTGGATCCCCAGAAAACGGAAGCAGTGACCCATTGGCCCAGCCGACAACAATGACGGAGGTGCAGAGTTTTGTCGGATTAGCAGGTTACTAGCGGAGATTCGTGGAGGGATTCTCCAAAATTGCTGCACCATTGACTCGACTGACTCAGAAAGGGGTGAAATTTGTGTGGGATGAGCAGTGTGAACAGAGTTTCCAGGAATTGAAGTATCGTTTGACCACTGCACGTGTCCTTGCATTTCCAGATAACAGTGGAGAGTTCGTGGTCTACAGTGATGCATCGCTGCAAGGATTGGGTTGCGTGTTGATGAAAAATGGTAGGGTTATCGCCTATGCATCTCGGCAGCTGAAGACTCATGAACTGAACTACCCTACCCATGACTTGGAGTTGGCAGCGGTGGTTCATGCCTTAAAGATCTGGAGGCATTACTTGTTCGGTGTAACATGCAGGATATATGACAGGCCCTAACCCAAATCCCCAGGGATTAAGGGCTAAATCCTGCTCCCGTCTAACTTACGCATGACACGAAGGCTAAACTGACGTCCAACCTCCATGTGACACGTAAGTCGGACAAGGGAAACTCGATCCAACCGTCCTAAAAGTATCCAAGCTTCCCAGAGTGCGCCAAAACTACTATGGATCGCGGGTGTGATGTCCCCGTCTCTCTCGACCAACAGCCCGCACTGCAACAACTTGGAGGGTATCGAAAACATGAAAAGACTGTGAGTGGACAAAAATAAAGTACAAGTTTATAAAACAGTTTATAAACAAGTACATTTTTACCCTCCACGGAAAAACCAATGCATGCATATCAATTCAAGTCATGAAACCATTCATATCAAAAAACATAATTGAAAACCATTTGGAAACCCGAATCAAATCCGTTAGACAAATCCAGGCTTCAGCCTCAAATCACAAGTCAATCTCAAAGTACGGGAACTCAGTCCCAAAACTCATCAAATCCAATTCATCCGGGCCACCGCCCAAAACATCTGAAAACCAGTGAAAAACATCAATCATGCGAGTTTGCTGGATCTCAAGTGCGCCCGAGTCTTTAAACTCAAAACCATGTACAATAATCAGGCCTTCCCGGGATATCAATGAGTCTTTAAACTCATAACACAATCACAGGCCTCGGAGGGTATCACAATCACCGAGTCTTTAAAATCAAAACATATACCGAGTCTTTAAACTCAAAACATATCAATCCAGGACCCTCCCCCCCCCTCTCCCCTGCGTCAATCAACCGAGTCTTTAAACTCAAAACCAGATCCAGCGGTTATTATTTTCTCTTCTTTTTCGGGTCTTTAAACCCAAAACCATTTTTCAATCAACAGTGAAAACCATAGAAAATCCATCTTCGAATTCACAAAAATGATTCCGTAAGCTGGCATCCGAAACCATCATCCCGAACCCAAACCCAGATTTCCTTTCCAAATCTCAAAACCAAATCCGAAATCTCATTTCCAAAATCCAGTTACAAAACCGAAAGCTCATTTATCGAAATCTCAGGAACAGGGCTCCAAGCCCAAAATCACTTTTCCAAAATCTCTTTCAAATCCTTGAAATCGAATCATATTTCAATTCCCGAAATCAAATCATTAAAAGCACGATCAAATCACAATAGTAATTGAAATCTCGTAAAACGTGCAAGCCCGTAAAATATCTCGAAAATTGTGCAAAACCGTAAACCATCAAGATCATAAATCAAATCATAGAAAATCACGTATAGAAAACATATATGCATGCATCATAAGTTTGAAAGCAAAGTCCACTCACACACCGTTTCACCATTGCCTCGATAAGCTCGCACTTATGTCGTTTTCGACCAATCCGCTATCCTCGGCTTTCCTGAACCTGTCCAAATCCCATAATAAAATCACTAATTACTTCATAAAGCCTATACTAAAGCCCCATATTTTTTCTTATTTTTAACTATTTTTAAACGAGCCCTAAAAACCTTCGGACATCCCGAAACCTATCGAGACAATGTCTGATCGTCTCATAACCAGTGCCAAAATGTTCGTTACATCGAATACTTTAAAAGTCGTGTTAGAACCATCCTCAAACTGCTGTTGACCTAGTTCAGGCCTGGTTCAGACCGGCCTCTGTAACTCGAACCGGCGCAACCGGTTCATCTCTTAACTTGTCCAATTTTTCATCTTTTCCTCTCCTTTTTAAACCATTCAATTCGTCCTAAACAATCTAATCGATCTAGCTAATAACATCAAGAATTTAGGACTTGAATCTTACCTTCCCGATTCAAAATTTACACCATGCTCTGCACCTATGTCCAGCCTCGATTTTTGATCTCTTCCAACCTTCCTTTTCATCCCAGTCAACTTGTTTCCCTTCCACTAGTGTGTTGCCATCATTAGCATGAAGTAACACGATCTATAAACACATATCCAAGTTTGAAACCAAAACTTACCACGTCGGGTTCATCGGCCACGGTCTACGGTGGCTCGACCCAGGGCCACCATTAAACTTGCCTTAGCACCCCCTTCATCTTTCCTTCACACCTTCCATACAATCGAAGAGGCTTGAGGATGAATTTCAAATGTGGACGAATCACGGGTAGCAAGGGCAAGGAAGGTCAAAGGTTGATCACAGGGTCAGGACAACCGTCCACTGGTGTCCACGACGGTCCTTACCACCAGAAGTCTCTCATCAACCTCCCTCAATTCTCCTCGTAGGTTACACTCAAGAATCGAAAGCAATAAGATTATAGGCTGGGGGTTACACTATGTTTTTCTCAGTTCTTTAAACCGTTAACCCAATTAAATCGAACAATTGAGACGGTGAGGACTTCTACCACCATCCAGAAGGGGCCAAGTGTCCTAAATCCTGTGGCCATACACCCTGATGCAGCCAAGTGTCCTCTGACCACTGGGCACAAATCCCCATACAAGTCAAATGACCATTTTACCCTCATTCCACAAATTACCATTTTACCCCTAGTGCTTTTAGACTGAATTTCGAACCTATCGACTTCCGATGACAGCGTGCCGCCTGTCGTTATATTCAGGAGATCGAAACCTTCCTAACTGTCCTCGAATTACGTAAAAGTAGTTTTCGTGTAAAAAGTCAACAAATTCCCTCTTTTTCCTTAATTACGAAAATACCCTCAAACTTCCGAACGTCATAACATTTTCCTCGGATGTTTGAATCGGACGTGCCACATGTCTATGAACTCGTGACGTCCCGAACTACGTCACGGTCATCGGTCAAAGTCCATTTGGCCATCTGAACTAAAAGTCAACATTTTTACCTATTTTAAGGGCAAAATCGTCATTTCGCATCGTCCCTACGAAATCACTCAACTAATCACCGATTAACTTCACTAATTCGTCATTAACCACTAATCTAATCTCGGTTTCTAGGACGGGTCATTACAATATACACCGACCACCAGATTTTAAAGTATCTATTCACCCAAAAGGAGCTTAACATGATGCAATGAAGATGGTTAGAGCTGATAAAAGATTATGACTGTACAATTGAGTACCATCCGGGCAAAGCAAATGTAGTGGCAGATGCGCTTAGCAGGAAATCAGCGGGATCAGTTGCACACCTGAGGATGGTGTACCTTCCCTTGTTAGTGGAACTCCGGAAGAGCGGGGTTATGTTGGAGATGGACGAGCAGGGAGCTTTGTTGGCTAGCTTCCATGTACGACCGGTGCTGGTCGACAGGATTATTGAGGCTCAACTCCAGGGCCGGATATTTTGTGATTACAAAAGTGAGGTTGAGATGGGACAGAGGCAAGATTTCTTCGTCCGGGGCGATTGAGCGTTAGTCAAACTTGGATGTTTGTGTGTACCTGCGGTGCCAGAGTTATGGAGAGAGATTTTGGATGAGGCACACAGCTCAGCGTATGCTATGCATCTAGGAGGGACAAAGAGGTATCGTACTCTCCGGGACCACTATTGGTGGCCAAGGATGAAGAGGGAAATAGCTGAGTTCGTTAGTAAGTGTTTGATCTGCCAGTAGGTCAAGGCAGAACGGCAGCGACCGTATGGGGCTATGCAACCACTCCCGATCCCGGAATGGAAATGGGATCATATCACGATGGATTTTGTCTTTAAGTTACCGAAGACACGGAGTGGATTCGATGGGATTTGGGTGATCGTGGACCGGTTAACCAAATCAGCACATTTTCTACCTGCATGTGAGACGTACAAGCCCAACCGTTTGGCTCAACTGTTTATTAGTGAGATCATCCGACTACACGGTACCCCAGAGTCGACAGTGTCGGATCGGCACCCGCGTTTCACTTCTAGATTTTGGAGGAGTCTGCCGACATTTCACCCACAGACCGACAGACAATCTGAAAGGACGATATAGACACTAGAGGATATGATGAGAGCTTGCGTGCTGCAGTTCCAGGATTCATGGGCTGATCGGTTACCATTGATGGAATTTGCATACAACAACAGCTATCATTCGAGTATTGGGATGGCTCCCTATGAGGCACTGTATGGTCGGCAGTGCAGAACACCTGTATGTTGGATGGAAGTCGGGGAAAGAACTGCAATGGGGCCAGACTTGATGAATATGACCCAGGAGACAGTCCGGGTTATCAGAGAAAGATTGAAGGCGGCTTAGGATCGTCAAAAGAGTTATGCTGATCGACGGATCTAAGATTTGGAGTTTGAGGTTGGTGACTTTGTTTTCTTGAAGTTATCCCCATGGAAAAGGGATCATCCAATTCGGATGACGTGGGAAGTTGAGTCCCCGTTACATTGGACCTTATGAGATCATAGAGAGAATTGGTCCAGTGGCTTATCGTTTGGCATTACCTTCAAAACATTCCCCAGTACATGATGTATTCCATGTGTCTATGCTACGGAAATACCTTCGGGACGACTCTCATGCACTACCAGAACAACCACTGGAATTGATGACAGACTTGAGCTTTAAGGAGCGGCCAGTGAAGATTCTGGATTGGAAGGAAAATGTCTTAAGGAACAAGACGATTCCACTAGTTAAGGTACTGTGGAGGAACCACGATATTGAGGAAGCGACATGGGAACCCGAGGATTTAATGAGGGAGCAGTATCCTTATTTGTTTGAGTAATTTTGAGGAAGAATTTTTTGTAAGGTGGGTAGGTTGTAACGAACTGAAACGTGATTATTAATATTTTAATGTGAAATGACTATTTTGCCCTTGAAGGGGGGAAAATTTGACTTTTGACCTGAAAAATAATTAGGACTTTGACCCATGACTATGACGTAGATCGGGACGTCACGAATCCGTAGGCAGGCGGCACGCCGAAATCGGAGTTCGTATGAAAAAGTTATGGTCACGGAAGCGTTTAGCGGGAATTTCCGAATCGAGAACAAAACGTAAAATATTAATTAAATATTGGAATATGTGCAAAACCCTAGATTTAATCTGAGCCGTCGGATGAGTGACAAGTGTCACTCATCCTAGAGATCACTATTCCAGTAAAGTAGGTCTATGCACCTATTGGTCAGTTTTTAAATATTAAATTTCCCTCAATTAACCCCAACCCTTCATCTGATCTGCCCAGGTTCATCTGAACCGTCCATTCCTTCTGCCTTTTTCTTTATTTTGCATGATCTCATCTCTCTCACAACACACACACACACACACACACACATATTTTCCTCACCGTGAACAAACACTCCCACACCATTTTCACTCTGCAACCAACGCCCAGCCGACCACCGTTCTTACCACCAGCCGACGACCACTGTCACCACCATCATCATCTTTATCTCCACCATCGACCACCACCCTCACCTCCCTTCTCTCTGTCTGGAAACCCAGGGAAACCCCCAGACCCGAGATAGAGACACGGATCCAAGAAACCCGCACCACCTCCATTCATCTTCTCGACTCGAACCAAGCCCACGTTGGAACCGTGAGGAACCCAGGACGACATTGAGACGGTCAACACCGCCAACGACAGTGACACGGCGGAGGTACGAACCAAAACCCAAGAAGCCCAGGTTTTTCTAGATTTTTGAGGGAGACTCTTTAACGTCTGGGTTTCTTTTCTTTGGTTTGGGATACGTTCTAGGGACATGACGAGCTGCTGGAAACTGGTTTGGACGTTAGAGACTGAGAAGACAACCGGAGTAGGGCCGTGAACTTCTTAGAGGGCTAGGTATGAATCTCATCACTTTCATCCATTTTTGAGGATCTAGATCCATAGAACAGACCTAGACGACCCTTTAGGAGCAAACCCTGTCGAAAATGGTGGCCGAAAATGGATTCTGGGAACAGGTCAAGCCGCGGGTCGACGACGACCCGGTTTCAGAATCTGGGTTGACCTGGTACTGTAGCACTGATGACGTCATCATGCTGACATCAACAGTGACATCATGATGATGTCATCATGTCAGAGATTTTCAGATCAGGGGTGAACCAGAGCATGACACATGTCCTCTGACATGTGTCAGAGGTGACGTCATGCTGACGTCAGCAACACTGTAGCAGCGTTGACCACGCGTTGACCAGGCGTGTGGGGGTGCATGTGAACAGTAATTTTGGTGGGGCCAATACCACTTTCAAGGTTTTGATGATACAGATCCAATGGCAGTGGTTTTGTGTCAATCGAAGATCGTTAGGATGGTCAAAATGGGGTTTGAAGCCTCGGGAATAGTGCCCGGGCTATGTTTTCGGGACGGATCTGTTATAGGGTTTTAGTATCGAACTAATAGGGTCCTTTAGTGACTCTCAAATATGTTAATACAAGTTTTAGGCGGTCGTTGAGCAGCGAGGACCGTGTGTGAGTGGGCTATTTGATTTCTTAAAGGATTGTATGCATAAACTGTTTTACTATTCCACTTATGATATAGATGGGTACTATATGGGAATGTTTATATTACTTATTATGATGTTTTGGGCATGAGACCCGTCTGGATTATATGTTGAATGTGTTCAGGGATGTCTGGGGGATACAGGGTAAACTATACTGTTGTTGTACTGTACTTTCCTACCTTTCTATCTTGTCTTCTCCAAGGAGGGTCGTTGGCCTAGGTGGACCCAACAGTAGTCACGGGGCACTGACTGAGTGGAGTTAACCCTCGTTGGGTTGCTTACTCTCAGGAAGGCTTGTTTAGTATACCTCGGGCAGTGACCGGGATACCGGGCACTAATGTACCTAGGGGAGTCTCGGGTTTGAGACCCTGAGTGGCAACGCGTAGCCTTAGAACCGTGACATCATTATTGGGTTGGGTTTTACAGTGCACTAATATGTTGGTTTTTCCTTTTGATTATTATATGATTCTATGTTTATGATTCTATTATGATACTATGATTTCAGTGCATGCAAGATTTGGAAAACGGAGGGGTAAAACCTTATGATTTACTTTATTATGAAATTGATTTATAAACTGTTTATTTTCGGCCCACTCACTCTTTAAATGTTTTACTGACCCCTTCAGGCCGTGACACAAAATTAGAGGAGGATCTGGAGGAAGAGGCTTAGGCTTGTTCGCTGTGCACCTGTACACCCCGAGTGGGTAGGTTGAGTACCAAATAATGTACTCTGACTATTGTGCTCACGTTTTGTATTTGTACTATCCCTTGTCAGACAGCGTATTACTCTGAACTATGTTGTTGAATGTTATTTTTTTAATTTAAAGTATTTAGTTTTCGTTTAAGTGTATTTTTGATATGTTTGGAGTCGTTGTCAGAAGGGAGCGGGACACGTCCCCGGGTGGTCCCAGTGGGATTGGGACGGGTCCTGTCAGAGATGATGATTTGGTTTATAGGCATCGAGGATGGGTTGATCATGCGTGACTATGGTTGTGGTATTTTGATATGGTTTATATGCTTGTTTTGTTTTCTGATATTTATATATCCATGTTTGCATATAGCTGATTATGCTTTAACGCTTAGTGCAGGGGGTATGGCTTTGGCGTTCTTCTGGAGTTATAGTGTGTGCTCCGTTCCCAGTTTGAGCTATAGAGGTTGAAACACAATTTTTAGATGATCGAGCGGAACAACATGTTGAATCGCGGGGATTGAATGGAAAGTTCTGATGAACAAAGTTCAAGAACTTCAAATGGTATGAACAAAGTTCAAGAACTTCAAACGGTCTCAATGAATGAAGAACGAAGAGAAAATCGAAGTTAAGGTTGAAGTTTCTGGGGGTTACTCAACTAAGAACACTCTGATGCTTAAGTAATCTTTTGAGAGATGAATAGGAAATACTTCAAAACGAAGAATGAATTACCTTAAAGAGGGAAATGAGCTCCATTTTTTTTAAAGATGCTTTGGGTGTCGTGAAATGTTTTAATTGGTCAGATAATTTTGTAATTAATAAATAATATCTTTTTAATTAGATATATTATTTAATAATTATAATAATTGATCATTATTAAAAATGATGATGACAATTATAATAATTTAATATTAATAACAATTATTCATTATTAAGAATAATGACACTTAATTCTCAAGAAAAAATATTAATATCATTAAAATTTTAATCCAACTAAATAATATATCTAGCTGATAAATATATTATTTAATATAAATCATATTCTCAGCTCTATAATTCTTCAGTAATTTATAATTTACATATAAAATTGTTAAATAATTTAAATTAAAAGGATACTCGTACGAGAAATTAATATTATCCTATACATAATTCACTGCTATTTTATGGTTTCTTTGAAAATTGAGAGCGGCTTAAGTAGACGAATCCGATGGAGGCGTGTTGCTTTGGTGATGCGAGTGAGACAGCTTGGATGGTGACCTAAGTGATCCGTTCTTTTCTTTTAATTAACTCTTTAATAATTCATTATTTTCAAACCTAGCTTTTTAATATCTTTTCTTTTTCTTTTAAAATTGGCATACGGCCGTCGCCTTTCGTTGTCCTGTCCCCACTATAAAGAAGATATAGGAAACATACCACATTAAAATTTCAAAGGAAAGAAGAGAAAAACGTACTCAGATACCCCACCAGCACCATCCCAATCTTATTTTAATAACAAAAGAGCCTCCCTTTCACCAATCTCATTCTCGAAGCCCTTCAAATCGAGAACTATCGCAGTAAATCTTCATTTAACTGATGCTCAATTGTTAAATATGAAATTCAAGAGCTAAGATTTGATGTCTCCAAGCCCTTTAAATTGAGAGCTATCCCATTATATCAATTAAATAACGTATCCAATATTTTAGTAACTCAATTTCGACTAAGAATATGTATCTCGACCTTCGTTATTTTTAGTATTTGTTTTAAACAATGATCATCTCTCTTGTTCTCCTAGCTAAATTTTTTTTTTCGGACTTAATAGTAGACGTTTTATGATATGCTATGCGTTTTTATTCTAAATCACTTTCTAGTTTTCTTTTTTCTGTTCTTTCATGTTTTATCTTCTATATTTATTTTTATCTTTGTTTTGTTTTTTTTGAATGAAATTTCACTTTCTAATAACAAAAAAAACCCCATTATATCAATAAATCTATATTCTAACTAGTGTTCAATTGTAAAATATGAAATTCAAGATTTAATATTAGATGTCTTGAGTATCCGCTATGAAAATACATTTAACCTCTTTAGATTCGTCGGAGATTAGTTTTATTTTTTGAAATGAAGACTATTTTAAAACTCTATTGGAGATTGGTGTTATTCTTCTACACGAAGACTATTTTACATTTAGGCAAAAAAGAGGTCTTCAAATTGAGAAATATTGTTGTGTATTCCAAATTTTTTTTTTTGCCAACTTGTGTATTCCATTTTCATTATCATGTTATATGTAATAATATAACCGAAGAAATTATAATAATATGTGAGAAACTGGAGGGTGCGGTTTGCAATCAATGTAAACGGGGCGCCCCAAAATGAATGTGGGAGCAAAAAGAGGGCTCCTCGTGGCGCCAGCGGGCGTCGATGCCCCTGATTGAAAGCATTCAGCCCAGGTATAAGTGAGCTCTATGCGATGAATAGAGGCCTCCAATGTGCCCTTGATATTGGGTGCTATGCTATAAGTTTATAACATGTAAGCGATTCATTTGGTTAACAGGGATAATGGGTAGCTTCGAACAGATGGGCGGGCTACCGGGCACTTGCCAACGAGATTCGAGAACTTGCAAGTTTGTTTGCTAGAGCTTCATGCCAATTTCGGCCAAGAGAACGCAATTTTGTAATTTGTTGCCCATCTAAATATGCTCTCATCCTAAACGACGTCAACGTGGTAGTTTGGATGGAAGATGGACATGGCCCCCCCATGGCTACATAGTTTGATTGAGGGGGACTTATTGATTCATGAATAAATTCAAAGACAAACCGAGAAATGTATGATGAAAGTTACATATAAACTTGTTCTGTAGCGTGCATTTGACTATGGGGTTTGTTTTTTTTGCCCTGAATTTCAGCATTCATTTCTCATCAAGGATTAATAAAAGTTAAGTTGTGAAAAAGCTCCTTAGCTTTAGAAATTCCCTTGAATCTTGAGTGTATGTTGTCCGCACTTTATATTTTATGATCATTAAAAGAAAAAATTTAAATTGTTAATATGAAAATTTTAAAATTATGCTATTAATGTATGGTATTCTTCATTTTCACTCTCTCTCTATATATATATAAACTTATTTTAAAACGCTGTATCAAAGTCAAACTGATTAATCTCAAACATAAGTATTTCTCATAAATTCAAGCTTTTTAGGGTTTGGATCAACAATTAGTTGACACGATCCCACTATATTTGGTCTAATAATATTCCTTTTCTCTAATATATATATGTATCAAGAGATATCAAATTTGATTCGTATAAATGACAAAGTATGTATCTTAATCCCCACCTCTTGCCGGGTATTTTGATTTAAGAAGAACAAACAAACAAAAAAAACAATCGATTGACACTGTAATGAATACCCAATTCTTTTGAAGATTATGACAGGTTATTGGGTTGGTGCTTTTCTAGCTTTCTTAAATGAGAGGGTCTTAGATACACCAAAGTATGTACACCTTAGGAAAAAATGGATGACGTGGGAACTTAAAAAAGAAAAGCATAAAAGAAAAAGGAAAACGCTCTCTTCTCTCTCTTGCGAATGAAAGATTAACTAAAACCTAGCCGCTGTCGGGCCAGGCTTTGGCTGGAGTCGGTGGCAGTCCTCCCCCTACCCTCTCCATCTCTTCCTTTCCTTCCCTCATTTCTTTCTCTTTTCTTCCTCATCTCTCTTGGTTGGCGACGACGTTTTGCCTTGTTTCCTTCGATGGGCTCGGGAGCATGTGTATGGGTTTTTAACCGTGGTGATGCTTGCTCTCGATTGTTGTCGGGGCTGCATTATTAGGTGCTACTCTCTTTGCTTGCGGCTGTTGCTTTGGTTCGAGGCTGCATCCTCGCTTACCGACTGTATCTCCACTTGCGGTTGCAATGTCGGCATGAGGGACTTCTTCGTCCTTGCTTGCAGCAGCGATTTCTGAGCTTTGATTCTGCTTGCGGTTCACATCGGACTCTATTCCAGATCTAGTGGGAGTCCCATATCGGACTCTTGTTCTTTTAGGTGCGACGGTGGTCCTACTTCGATGGCGGTGAGTCCTTCGACCACTTCGGTGCTAAGATGTGGGCTGCGTGGAGACTACGACGGTAGTTTTGGAAGTGGCTGTGTTGTTGATCGAGGCGACGGCAACTTTGTCGACGACTACAACTGCGACCTTCGGTGCTCACTTCGTCGATGCTGATGTGGTGGTGTTGGTTACTATATCCGCTGTGTAGGATACTTTGGTATCCTTGTTCCTAGTTTGCTTCAGGCAGATCGGGTGGGGATTTGGTTGGTCTAAGCCCCTGGTTTGGACTGAGCCGTATTTAGTTTAGGTTCTAATCCCTTGTTTGGTCTTGAGATTTTAAATTTGAACTATTTTTTGGATTATAGTTTTACTTAATCCATGTTAAGCCTAGTGCTTTTGTTTATGAGTTTATTTGTAGGTATTTCTTAGATTTCTTATTTTTCTTGTAGGATGCCTCTTGTAAACTTATAGTCAGTAAATTTTTTAAATGATAGTATTTACCTATAAAAAAAAAGTATATACACTTTTTATTTCATAATGGAGTGAGATCAGGTAAAGTAAAGTAATACAAAATGTAAAAAATGAACTTTCTATTATGAAAGTGCAATATTTATATGATGTTTCAGGTGCACCAAGATTTCGGCCTCCTAAGCATGCTTGTCAAAAAAAAAAAAAAAAAGTAAGGCACCCTCGCTTAAATTTGGTTTCCATGAAAAGAACTATCAAGTTTAAAAGCAAGCTAGGCGGTGGCATTTGGCTGTGAGCCTCTGAGGGAGGGCCACCAAAATTAGAGTTGTGACAATGGCACCTGGATTGCCGTCATTTTTGACTAATCCAACTATTAATTCCAAAACTACACACAAGTTGTTCCAGCTGTGTCAACCTTTTTCTAAACATTTATGCCAATCCGATTGTGGAATGTTCCGTCTTTATACTTTTGTCACGTCTTGGATGGAATATTTTTTTTTTTTGATAATTAAAATCCGTGGTCTAATCTTGGATGCAAATTTTACTGTGAGACGATTCATTTTAATAAATTGTAGATTAAAATGTAAATGCATAAATTCAACATTCATATATCTTAAATTTGATTCTGAATTTGTGAAGATAATAGTATCTTAGGATGAAGTGGCCATAACATCCTAGAATTCTCATATTTAAAATAAATATATGTAAATTAAACTTCGGCATATATATAATTGTTGAAAAACATGGATGTCATAGCACGCATATTCATCTCCTTACATACGTAGTCCATTATTTGTGTTGTTAAACTTTGTACTTCTTATTTCTCTTTAAGATCTCATTTGGTATGCCGTATTGTATATTAATTATTTTAGTCGGATAGATTAATCTGTCCATCGAATAGACTGACACTAGTTTAAGATTTTGTTATTGTTTCTACTAATTATATTTAGGTTCATCATAGGTTAGATGCCTTTTTATTGTATAATTTCTAAATGTTTCAATTGAACATCTCTTCCGACAACAAAAAAATCAATTATAAAGTCAAACAAATTGACCATGATATTGTAACCATGTACGTACGTTCTCCACAAATATGAGAAAACTACGCCCCCTATCAGCTTTGGTTTTAGTTTGTGTTAGAAAAGAAAATTGTCGATGAAAAAACTGGGATTGTCATTGTCAAGGGTCAAGTCCTAAACGGTGACGTAGCCATCAACTTTCCAAAACAAATCCAGCATAGTGTCGCTATCGGACGTTGCATGTCCTTTCACTGTCCTGCCAACACCTTTGGTATGATTTCCAACATATGTTCATCTAGTTGATGGTCTCTCGCTCAAGAATGTCCGCATATGACTTACTCTAGAGATAGTTTACTTCATGCACCTGTAATTCAATTCACAACGCTAATACTTAATTTATGTTCTAAGTATTCAAATCTCCTGTCTCCCTCTCTACAATTGGTTTCTTCAAGTCTGACTTTGATAACTGGAATATAGAAACCAATGAATTCTATGGCTGCATAGGTTATAGAACCATCTTCGTACATTGATTCAGTATTCGATCAGTGTAACTTAAAGTGGTTGATTTTGCCTAACTTCCCTCCTCTAACCTTGAATTGCACGTTGCTAACATGAATACGCCGATATTGAACCTGGAGTAGGCGCAAAATAAAATATTTAAAGTCCGAAGGAAGTATAAAAAGAATAGCATAAACAAGATGCCCGCTTGCTGCACTTTTACTTGATTCTAACGATGGTTTAAGAGCCGCAATTCAGAACCAACTTCTAATCCTATCTAGTAGGAGTTTTTACTAATAGTACACCTACTTTGAGGGCAATTAGAAGGCTAAGTCAACTAGACTAGCCCATCTAGGGTAGGACTGCTACACCATGCCCCAAGGCTTTCAGACTTCACCCCACTCGTTCTAGAGAGGGAAAAATCCAGAATTTTCTAGACAAGTGTCACTTTCACAAAATATCTATCAAATAAAATGACCAAAACACCCTTGATGACAAAATTACCAAAATGCCCTCAACCATTTTTTACCCGTATCTACTTCATGCGATCTCCAATTTCAACGTATCATCTATCTATTAACTCAAGGACACTAAAATCTATGTGAAGGTACTCACCAATTGTCCAAAAAGTGATTGGGTAAAAATTCAACTATATAACTTTATAGGGGCAAAATTTTATTTTTGCCTAATTTTGTTCAAATTCACTTTTCTTTGAATTTTTGAGCCGTTACATTAACCATGTTAAACAGAATCCTTGAGCGGCAGACACAGTCAATCGGTAGGCGTGGCAACATGACAGGAGATCTATTGCCACCTAGCACACATGACAGGACCCGTCCCAAATCTCTCCAAAATTAACCCGGGACGTGCCTGCTCCCGTCTTACACGAAGTGTCAGACAAGGGATAATTCCAGCCTCAGCCCTACCGGGGCTTCTAGATTATGCTAGGATCGGAGGATGAGTGTGATGTCTCGGTCTCTGCTATAGCCCGCATCCGCGATCAACCTGAAGGGCATTTAAAACCATTAAAAGCTGTGAGTGGACGAAACAAATAATTTAATTAAATAAAACTTAGCTCACAAAAAGACATTTATGCCCTTCACTAAAAAGCATGCATGCATTCGAAAATTAGTTATCAAACCATTTAGTTAAATCAATCATCAAATCATAAGGGTCTTGGCCCAAAACCGTAAAACAATGTAAACAACGTATATGGGAACTCAGCCCAAAACCAATACATGTGGGTCTCAGCCCAAATCCGATATATGTGGGTCTCAGTCCAAAACCATTCATGTGGGTCTCAGCCCAAAACCAATACCAGTGGGTCTCAGCCTAAAACCAATCATCGGCATCACTGATGCTTGACATCCCAGATGTCACAACCAATACCATTGTCACGGTTCCAAGCTACGCGTGCTACCCGGGGTCTCAAATCCCAAGTCTCCCCATGGTCAACCAAAGTCAATGACCCGCAGATCAATGACCCTCCCTAGGGGGAGGTTTTAACCTCTAGCAATTCTGCTCCTGAGTCACTATACGAACTGGTTGCTCCGTGCAATAACCCCTCGTAGGCAATAACTCGTGACTACTTTAGGAAACTATGAGACGTCTGCAGAAGACAAACCGTCATTCCAGGATACTACGGGACGTTTGGATGGCAACCGTTCATGAGGATGGTATACAGAAAACCATTTTACAAAATACCTCAAAACCGTTCAAAGGGCTACGCCCGGTTTTTCCATAAAACCATCATAAATCCAAATCCATTTGGGGTCCCCGACCCGAAATCACATCATAAACCACAACTGGGCCTCATGCCCGAATTCGTAAACCAACGGGGCCCCTGGCCCGATCGTATAACTCAAATGGGCCTCCAGCCCGATTTCTCATTAAATCAAATGGACTCCACGTCTGATGGTTTCCAACCAAATGGGTCTCATGCCCGATTCTATGTTTTTAAATCCAAAACATTTCCATTAAACCATCATAGAAGTACTAGCACGTACAAGCACCGTATAAAATCGAAAACCTAGAAATACATGAAACTACGTAAATACTAACTGCCACAATCAAATGCACTCAAGGCATCTCAAATCATGTTCATAAAACATATAAAACGTTTATGCATGCATCACAATTTAGAAAGCAAGGTCCATTCACAGACCGTCCATGCTGCGCCTCAATAGACGCGCCATAATCCCTTCTCGGGCCAATCACCATCTCCGGGACTCCCAAACCTGTCCAAATCATACTAGAGGGTTACTAACTAGTTCAACAACCTCTCATTAAAACCCCCTAATTTTCTGAGATTTTTAACGTATTTTAAACTAAATCCTAAACCTTCGGACATCCTGAACTATATCGAAACGATGTACGATAGACTCAAAACTTGTCCCAAAATGTTCGTTACATCGAATAGATGATTTCACATGTTGGACACTTCCCCAAACAATGCCCCACGCGCCCCCACCCGCCGCCCAGCCCTGCGCGTGGGCCTCACTCGCCACAGCACAGTGTTGTCTTCTTCCTCGCATGAACCGGTTTGAACCGGTTCACTGGTCCGGCTGGTCCAACTGAACCAGCGTGCCCGGTTCACCCCCATTACTTCCTATTTTTTCGTCCTTTTTCTTCCTTCTTTCCACCAATCTTATCTAATCTATCCTACAGATTGTTCTATGCAATCAAATTGAAGAAAACAATCTTAAAACATATTGGTTTAATAATCCATTTTAAGCCCAAAATTCCATTCCAAGTTTTGGGCATATCTAGGGACCAAAAATTCCTCATATTGATCCCATTTAGTTTCTAGGAACCTTAAAAACATAGTTGGAGGTTCGATTCGACCTTACCTGGCCAGAAACTGAATTTGGTGGCTGGCCACCAAAAATCTTCACGGCCGTCTATCGGGCTGTGTAGCCGTCCTCAGTCACCGTTTCCTATCCCATACAACTCATATAATCCCCACAACCATCATCCAATCATTAGAAGTAGCCCCTAACGGTCAAATCAAAAATCTCGAATTTGAAATCAAACAGGGATTCTCGGGTTTACCGGTTTCCCGTGGGTTCCTCCGCCCCCTACGGCGGTCCTGCCATCGACCAGCCATCATCAACTCACCCTCAGCTTCACTTTCTAGGCCTCAACTGAATCAAATGGGGAAGGGGTAGATTTTGGGTTGTTCGGGTTTGGTTGGATGAACACAAACAAAGGGGATGGATATGCATGTATGGGAAATGGTGGACAATGTCCATTGGGCATGCCCCTAAATATCTGGGCCCATTGAATGACAAAAGTCATCCCGTCTCGTAATTTGTGTAATAGTTCATCGGAACTTCTATGAAACATAATTTTCCCGTCGAAAGTCCGATTTCGACGTGCCTCCTGTCTACAGACTCGTATCGACTCAATCTCTATAAGGATCCTCGGCCCTCGTGGCTCGGATCTCTCAGGTCAAAAGTCAACTTTTCATCCTCGTTCAAAGGTAAAGTAGTCATTTCGCCCTCAACTTCCGTTAATCCTCAATTAGCCTTACAAATCTATAATTAACTCTTAATTAATCCTTAAAATTAGGGACGGGTCGTTACAAACTTCCCTCCTTAAAGAATTTTGTCCTCGAAATTTAAATCGACCCAAATCCATACTAATTAGTGGAAATCCAATCCAGCCTCTAACTTGGGGCACTCTCGTGTAGACGTACAGGTCCGCTACAACCACCGTACCCATCGGTACTCCCTGTCACCAGAGCCTCCAAAGCTCCAACTCATTCTCGAGAAACTACATGTTGGCTCGTAAGGCTCCCTCGGGACGCCGACACTAATCGATCATGTCTGCCATTCACTCTAACATGTTAGCCACACTACGCTGACATCAAGTCGGCTTTTCAGTCTGATGGATCTTCTCATCTGACAATTGAAGTTGACATCGTAGTCAGTTTTTCAGTTTACCACTCTAACACTTTCCAACTTTGAGGCGTCAAATCGGTTTTTCAGCCAAACGACCTTCCTCATCCGATAAACGAGCTGACATCCTGTTCAGCATCCAATCTGTCAACATTTGCTAGATTCTGCCATCATAATGGCACAAATCGTATCTTGCAGGCCATACTCAAACCTGCGACATCTATCAGCCTCAGTACTCATATCTGCCAACTGCTTCGTTTCCCATACTCATACTGACTCTCCCTAGAGTCCCATCACTGCACACCAATCCGAGTCTGTTGGATACCGATTAAATCTATTACCAACATAGGTCACAACCATCATAGCCAGCCAGTAATTTTCGGCTCCACTGCGCTCCCGTAGCGCTACTCTGATCTCAACTCTCTCTCGAGTCCCATTTGTCGCATCACATACCCCGTCGAAACACATTCAACATCGTACCCATCCTGAGTGTATCTGGATCCCATCGAATACTTGTCTCAGCAGAGATAACACGTATGCACTGTAGGGTTCCCTTAGTCATCTACGACTTAAGCCTTTGCTCACATCAATCACTGAACCCTACCAATCCACTCTGCTCGAGCACACAGTAGTTGACGTCCAGCCTTCATATCATCATGTCGGAACACATCCGATCATGGTACTCATCGAACAGTCACTATCAGATCTGATCTGATCACCATCCCATGTCCAACGTGCACAACACACCGGCGCACCCATATCATATTAACCGTCGAGGCACTACTCAACTTACTTCAAGAATGCACTCTGGCAACGTCCAACCACATATAATTCCTAGCTCCGAATATAGTTCGATACTCAACCGTTCGTCACAATTTCTACTCTCATATCCAAGACAGATCATACATTCCCATATCCAACTTCTGTCTTGTCATCTCCCCAACCTCATCACTCTTGCGATCCAAACACGCTTTGATTTACTTGACCCCTGGTCGCCACAATCATCTCAGTCATCTCGATCATCATGATCGTCACCACACTACTCGATTCAATTCACTTCCATCCACTGTGGGTCCACTACCTCGGACACTCACCCGTTACATCCAGTGACTCTAAGTACCATCGACTCTTCAAGTTAATCAAATTTGACTCACAGCCTAGGTGTTCAGTTCTTACACCCTCTTTGAACCCTTAAACTGTCATATCACTCCTCGTAATTCCACCTAAGGAAGAATCAAGGAAAATCCAAGATGATGACATCAAAATTCATCCTATGTCATTCCGTGGCACCAAGCACTATCTGCTAAAGAGCAGAAAATGAGAAGTCACACTCAGTGACCTCGGAATACCCATCACCAATGCGGAATCAAGTACTCTCCTCATCGTCTCAATCACAACTTCTCTTGATTCCGAAGGTTTAACCATATTGGAATCAACTCGGATATGCTTCCAAGTCCTCAACTCACCCGGACATCATCCACGTGCCCGTAAACAATCCAACTCTCCTGTCCGTTTACGACCGTTTATGCACATCCAATAGGATGTCAATTCATCCTAATCTGATGTACCGCTCCACTGAAGAGTCACAGTAAACTCCTGCTATGATTTGTAGTCAAATCTCTACATATCACCATATCTGACCAACAGGTCACTAATCCCCATGATAGTACTCGCGTCGTCCATTTATTCCATTCTGTCTAATCACCACTTAATCATCTCAATCACTATTGGGACAGAGTCCCCGCTCAGTTCAACCACTACTGGGTTCCACCCAGTTCATCTCCATCATATCTGTCATCTCGACAAAATTCTGAAGAATCTACACTAGCCGACGAATCCTCCTCGTTGCGTAGTGGTAGAAACCAACCATGAGCACATCACGACTGAGATACCCTCAGCTCGTGGCTCATCGTCTCCCCTCATTATCGTCATTGCATCACCGCCACGCGGAGTGCGAATCAAACCAATCCTGAATCTCTACTCATATAAAGCAATCACCACGTATCTCTGCTCGGGTCGGAGGGGCTCTACCTCCCTCGTATCCCACAACTCTAGGTACGACCATTCCGACAATCCATACCAGAAAATGAACGTTCCCTGAACATCCCCCGATTCTCAACCACTGCAACTATATCCACCATCTATGGTGGTGCCTACCACAATCTCGTGCAGACACAACCCACATACATCACCACCGAGACTCCGAATCTATGCGGTCAACTCACCACTGGCACTAACCGCTCAACACGTAGTATCCACCAATCAGTCCACCTTAGGATACGGTCGACAAGTACCACTCTCCTGGAAACTTGTCCAATCAATCTCGAGCAAGGGTTATTACAAACCCGGCTACTCACTGCAGCACAACCATCCTGATCGATCCATCGTTCTCGACTCTGAAGAGTCGTCACACGGGGTTAACTAGTACACAACCACCTAGTAACCACAATCCGAGGATCTCGTCCTCTCGGAACTCTACAGCCTCCTCGGTGTCTACCGCCGCTCAACCACGACATGTCATACCATACCACACACCATCTACACCGTGGTAATCCCTATCGGTCGACATCTCTCCGGGATTTGACACACTGTAACATGGCCTCTCATGCCAAATAGGAGAAAACATTCCTATTCCCACTAGTCTCAACTCAAGTCATCCATGACCTCCACTAATATCACCTTGCCCCAATCCATATCCGCCATGACCGCTCAATGGTCCCATCTCTCACGTAGTCATACTGTGTCTACTGGTCCACTGGATCCTATCCACCAGTAACACTACGGCTCTCAGCCGTTAGGTCCACATGAACATCGACCCTACTCGGGATCACACCTTACTAAAATACGGAATCCTGTGCCATTCGAACCCTAAGCCATCGCATCTCGTGCCAACATATCCTACCCAGGGTTCAATTCCACTGAATCCTTCTACTCTTACCCTAACTATCAAGTTGATGATGAGATGTTACCACTGCAGAGACATCACCTCCCCGACCTGCGCGTAGCTCATGTGGTATGCCTCGACAACCTTACTCTGATACCACCAGAAAAGACCCGTCCCAAATCCCCCTAGGATTAATGCGGGACGTGTCTGCTCCCGTCTGACACGAAATGTCAGACAAGGGATAATTCCATCCTCAGCCCTACCGAGGCTTCTAGAGTGCATCATGATCGGAGGAGGAGTGTGATGTCTCGGTCTCTGCTACAGCCCGCATCCGCGATCAACCTGAAGGGCATTTAAAACCACTAAAAGCTATGAGTGGACGAAACAAATAATTTAATTAAATAAAACTTAGTTCACAAAAATACATTTATGCCCTTCACTAAAAAGCATGCATGCATTCGAAAATCAGTTATCAAACCATTTAGTTAAATCAATCATCAAATCATTAGGGCCTTGGCCCAAAACCGTAAAACAACGTAAACAACGTATATGGGAACTCAACACAAAACCAATACACGTGGGTCTCAACCCAAATCCGATACATGTGGGTCTCAGCCCAAAACCAATACCAGTGGGTCTCAGCCCAAAACCAATCATCGGCATCACTGATGCCTGACATCCCAGATGTCACAACTAATACCATTGTCACGGTTCCAAGCTACGCGTGCTACTCGGGGTCTCAAATCCCAAGTCTCTCATGGTCCACCCAGGTCAATGACCCGCAGATCAATGACCCTCCTTGGGGAGAGGTTTTAACCTCTCGCAATCCTGCTCCTGAGTCACTATACAGACTAGTCGCTCCGTGAAATGACCCTTCGCAGGCAATGTCCCATGACTACTCCAGGATACTCCGAGACGCCTTAAGGAGACAACACGCCACTCTAGGATACTACAGGACGTCTGAAGGGTAACCATTCATGAGGAAGGTATACAGAAAACCATTTTACAAAATACCTCAAAACAATTCAAAGGGCTACGCTTGGGATTTCCATAAAACCATCGTAAATCCAAATCCATTTGAGATCCTCGATCCAAAATCACATCGTAAACCATAATTGGGCCTCATGCTTGAATTCGTAAACCAACGGGGCCCCGGCCCGATCATATAACTCAAATGGGCCTTCATCCCGAGTTCTCATTAAATCAAATGGACTCCACGTTCGATGGTTTCCAACCAAATGGGTCTCATGTCCGATTCCATGTTTTCAAATCCAAAACCTTTCCATTAAACCATCATAGAAGTACTAGCACGTACAAGCACCATATAAAATCGAAAACCTTGAAATACGTGCAAATATGTAAATACTAACTACCACAATCAAATGCACTCAAGGCATCTCAAATCATGTTCATAAAACATATAAAACATTTATGCATGCATCAAAATTTAGAAAGTAAGGTCCACTCACAGACTGCCCATGCTATGCCTAGATACGTGCCCCATAAGCCCTTCCCGGGCCAATCACCATCCCCGGGACTCCCAAACCTATCCAAATCATACTATAGGATTACTAACTACTTTAATAACCTCTCATTAAAGCCCCCTAATTTTCTGCGATTTTTAATCTATTTTAAACTCGATCCTAAACCTTCGGACATCCCGAACTATATCAAAACGATGTCCGATCGACTCGAACCTTGTCTCAAAATGTTCGTTACATCGAATAGATGATTTCACATGTTGGACACTTCCCCAAACAGTGCCCCCACGCGCCCCCACGCGCCGGCCAAAGGCCTTGCGCGTGGGCCTCACGTGCCACTGCACAGTGTTGTCTTCTTCCTCGTGTGAATCAGTCTGAACCGGTTCACTGGTCCGGCTGGTCCAACCGAACCGGCGTGACCGGTTCACCCCCATAACTTCCTATTTTTTTCTTCCTTTTTCTTCCTTCTTTCCACCAATCCTCTCTAATCTATCATAGGGATTGTTTTATGCAATCAAATTGAAGAAAACAATCCTAAAACCTATTGGTTCAATAATCCATTTTAAGCCCAAAATTCTATTCCAAGTTCTGCGCACATCTAGGGACCAAAAATTCCTCCTAATGATCGCATTTAGTTTCTAGGAACCTTAAAAACATGGTTGAAGGTTCGATTCGAGCTTACTTGGCCAGAAACTGAATTCGGTGGCCGGCCCCTGAAAATCTTCACGACCGTCTATCGAGCTGTTTAGCCGTCCTCAGCTACCGTTTCCTAGCCCATGCAACTCGTACAACCCCCCACAACCATCATCTAATCATTAGAAGCAGCACCTAACGTTCAAATCAAAAATCTCGAATTTGAAATCAAACAGGGGTTCTTGGGTTTACCGGTTTCCCGTGGGTTCCTCCACCACCTACGGTGGTCCTGCCATCGACCAGCCATCATCAACTCACCCTCAGCCTCACTCTCTAGGCCTCAACTGAATCAAATGGGGAAGGGGTCGATTTTGGGTTCATCGGGTTTGGTTGGATGAACACAGACAAAGGGGATGGATATGCATGTATGGGAAATGGTGGGAAATGGATGAATCCGTTGGGCCTGCCCCTAAATATATGGGCCCACTAAATGACAAAAGTCATCCCATCTCGTAATTCGTGCAATAGTTCATTGGAACTTCTGTGAACTGTAATTTTCCCGTCGAACGTTCGATTTCGACGTGCCGCCTGTCTACGGACTCGTATTGACCCGATCTACGTAACGATCCTCCATCCTCGTGCCTCAGACCTCCCGGGCCAAAATTCAACTTTTCGCCTTCGTTCAGTGGCAAAATCATAATTTCGCCGTGAACGCCTGATAATCCTCGATTAGCCTTGCTAATCCATAATTAACTCTTAATTAATCCTTAAAATCAGGGACGGGTCATTACACACATCCCGAATTTGCAGCACACGTGGCAGCATCTCCTGAAGCAGCTTGATCCCTACATCAACTGTGTTCAACCACCACATTCATTGCTCTTAACTATTGTTCTAGAGCGTATAATAGGCATTAGGATGCCCAATTTACAAATATAACACAAATATAAACTATAATAATGAAGGTGACAACATCGTATCCTTAACGTTTTACATAATAATAAGGGAAAATACACCGCCCACCGAATATATATATGTATGTCATTCACCAGCTTCATTAGCCAACCCTATTTTTAATTGGGTCGTTAATTATTAGGGATAGCGATCCTTATATATATAACTGTTGTACGTGCACATATCATGTACGCAATTTTATTTTTATATGTGTATTTGTTTTCTTATCGCCCAAGACTATTTGTGCATCATTAGTTTGTGAAACACAATCTCCATCCATATTCATATCTTTGAAGAGAAAGTTATGAAGGATGTTGAGAAATATGTCATGGGTGAGATATACATGGGTCCATTTGGTGTTTATAGAATTTCCCTAGTTCAAACCAAAAACTTTGGGGAATGTTTTATACTCTATCGGTCTTTATTTTCATTAAAGTCAATTTTGCTAATTGGCTTAGGCCTTCTGTGTTTTTTGTTTTGTAAGAAGTGGTGGCTAGATGATATGTATTCTTTGTGATAGCAAGGTGGAGCATGCCACCCTATCACTATGTGTCAGCACCAAGCTACTGCCGGGGAAAAAAACCAATTAGTTTGATAAAGTTATGAGGAACAATATTCATGATTAATGTTATAATTAAGTAGCAGAATAGGTTATGATATATTATTATAGGAGCAGTGGAGTAGAAAGATGAAATCATTATTCAAATAAACCAACGTGAAGCACCTGAAACTGTAAGTGGGAAAAAGAGGCAACAATTCATCAGATTCTCTGCCTTTTCGATTTCAATACTTGTGCCCAGATGTTGTGCAGGAATATTTCGATCCATATTTAATTATAACAAATTAGAAAGCAAATTAACCTAATAAGATAATCATTGGCATTTGAGAACAAATCCATGCAAAACAAAATTGACAAAACATGGTAGATATTTACTATTAAAATATTTGTAATTAAACTGAAAATCAAGGGCTTGAATTTTCATAAAAAACATAGTTCGATATGAAAATAAAGAACATTATGAATAGATAACGCAAAAATTATTCTTGCACTCAAGAAGGGGGATTTATTTTCTGACTATGTCAAGTTGGTGACCTAGGGGCATTAATCGCATATAGAAGAAACTGAGGAAATTTCTATATTTTTACTTCATATAGACTCTCTTTTTCCTCAAAATAATTTCGTGGTCTTATCATTTACGCTATTAAAAATTACGACTCCATTCTTATCAAGCTTTGAAGATTGTTAGGTTAGCATGACACATGTATCACCTAACATTCTTCTCTGTATCCCTCTGATGTTCCCTAATCTTTCTCATAGTACATACAGTAAGTTACAACCTAGTGAAAGCATAAGTGAATGTGTAGTTAGCGAAATGAAATGCAATTTCAAGTTTGCTCCACTTTAGCATCAACTCGGATTATAAAAGGAAGGAATTAATGTCGTGTTACTATGCTGCATGTTTGGAGGGTACAAATACATGATCCAAGTTTTTGATCCCTAAATTTGCATTTGCTAAAAATGTATGCATCCATCCCCTGCGATTGAATGATGGAGAAGATTTTGTAATGTGTGACAGAGCTATATATCCTCCGACTCTCTCTAACTTGCAATTATTTCTCTGTGATTACGATCGGATGGAAACTAGTTTTTCGTACATCGCGGGACCCACGTCACATGGCACCTCTACCAATACCCTTATAAAAGTGAAATGAAAAGGGACCCACTAAATGTAAGGGGCCTCAGCATTTGGTTTTGGTGGCACCACAGCTAAAACCCATAGCATTTGAAAGAAAATGCCATTGTACTGGTAAATTATATACAATCAATATAGATGAAGTTCTATTTATATTAATACATTTTTTTTTTATATTAATATGTGACTTATAAATATATTCTTTCAATATAGATTAAAAGGAAAATGGAAGTAAATGTGGTAATTTTTTATTAGACTTGAAATCCACACAAAATTTATTCACATCAATCCATATAATTAAAATTTAAAGTTATTTTTGGACCAATCTGATAGGACCCGTCCCCGAAGGACAAAGTTAACCGTGCCCGGTCCTACTCCCGTCTGACAAGTCAACTGAAAGTCCGAAACTACCCTTCAGCACCTGCCAGACAAGGGATATTTGTGCATGTGCCCGCTCATACCTCCACCTCTGGAATAGCCTCGATCAACGCGCCACGACCTGAAGGGTTAATAAAACAGAAAAGGTGTGAGTGGACAAAAATGACCTCTTATAAAAACATTTATCAAAATACATTCTTACCCTCCAGTTTTCACAAACTTGCATGCATATCGTAAAACATGAGTAATAGTATGAAATCATTCAAGTATGAACAGTGGACCGATAAAATCAAAACATATTTTCCCATGGTCCATAAAACTCATGTTCACCAAATCAGTTCATGTTATAAAACATCAAATCCCGGCTCTCAGGCCAAAACATGTGAAAACATAATCACCTGGCCACAAAGACCAAAAATCTGTACTCAATACCAGTACATCATCACAATCAATACCAATCAGCACTAATCACCAGTGCACAATAAATATATCAATCCAATCAATCCGCACTACTCACAAGTGCATAAAATATCACCAATCACATCTGCACTACTCACAAGTGCACAATCAATCCAACTGCACTACTCACAAGTGCACAATCAATCAAACTGCACTACTCACAAGTGCTGCACTACGCGTAGGCCAATATCCAGTCACTCTCTCGGGAACAAACACCTCTGGGGTCAACCCCCTCGGGCTCAGTCACCTCTGGGCGAACACATCCCCAGGTTCAGACACCTCCGAGTGGTTCATCCAGGCTCAGTCTCATCCGAGACGCTGACTACCATAGGATCAACTCATGATCCTACAATCACATCCCCCAAGCTCCGGTCGTCTGGGTAATCCCCCCCAAGCTCCGACCGTCTGGGAATATCACAATCACCATGAAAACCATCTCGGGAATTACATCCCAAAACATTTCAATCAAATCTTGACTTCATTGATCATTCCCGACTGGGTCTCAAAGCCCAAAATACCTTTTACACTTAAACCATAAAAATCACATTTTAAATCAATAAAATAATCCGGAAATCATTATTGACTCACCAACAAAGTCAAAATATCATTTTAGAAATCATTTAAACTCCGGGCCTAGCCCAAAACATCATTTACACGTTCCTCGTAAAACGTTCCCGAAAGACTGATTAAAATAATAATAAAATCCCAATAAATCATTAATTTCACAATTTCACAAGTGACTCCAAATCCGAGTCAAAATCACTATTCACTTGAGTTCTCATGCCCAAAATAACATTATCACGCAAATCTATGTGTTGCAACCTCCGTTGCCATTTTCACGTAAATCCACGAAATTGACCATTTACTCATTCCCGAGTCATCACATCATTTTCCAATCCATGACTCAATAATCCGAGTCCAACCATTATTTTCAATCAATTTTAATCCCGGACTCACAAACCAAGTCCAAACATCATTTTTACCAAATTTCGTAATTTCTCGAAAATCGCCCAAAATAATAATATAATAATCATAAAACTGAGAAATTACCGGATTGAAACATAAATCATGCCCAAGCATATAAAATCATATAATAAGGCATTTAAATCATATATGCATGCATCACGGTTAGAAAACAAAGTCCACTCACACACACCGTTCAAAACGGTTCGTTTCCGAGCTGCACGTTTTTCTGTAAATTCTGGAAATTACAACTCCTGCCCAAAATCATTATAGAGGGTTACTAACATCTCAAAATACTTCATATAATTTTCCGCAATTTTTCCGGAATTTAAATACGTATTTTAAACGTAAAACAAAACTTCGGATACGCGGAACATTAACGAAACAATATCCGATTTCCTTGAAATCAACGTCAAAATGTTCGTTACACTGAGAGGATCAAAAGTCACGTTGACCTCACCTTGAGGCTAGGCCGGATGCGCCCCCACGCGCCGCCGTGAGTGGCTGCGCGTGAAATCCACGCGCCTGCTACAGTACTGCCTTCCTCACCCGTTTGTCTGATAAACGGGTCCTTTAACCCGCGATCAGACCCGGTTCCAATCCTATCAATTCGACACTGAATTCATCAATTGATCATTCAATTAGCTTCCACTTAAGTCCAATTAGAGTTCTGTATCGATGATTACACAAAAACTTACCTAAAATGCATCGATTCCATGATGAACAATGAAGAACACCCGTCACTGTGCAATCATGGAATTCCGTCAATCTCAACCGGTCTCTTCCAATTGATGCACCCAGAAGCATCACTGGATCATGAGAAGTAGTTTCCCCACATCAATTACACCGTTTGATTGGTCCAAGATCACGACTTAAGCTCGAACACCGTCCACTGTGCAATGATGGAACTTCATCGATCTCCAACGTTTTCCTTCAATTGATCCTTCCAGAAGCATCGTGGGATCCTCATGAACATAATCCCCAACTCAATTGCATCAATTCCTGGCTCAAACTCCACGACTCAAGTTCAAAATTTCAGAAAGCTTCCTTCCTCAGTACTACCTCAAATCTTCCTCGATTCAACTTCGTTCCTTCTACAAAATTGATCGTAGCAATCCCAGAAGACTAAAACTGAACCCAATTTCGATCAACAAGGCTTAATTCTTCCAATTCGATTTTCCCCCCAATTTTTCTAAAATCCGAAATCTAGCTCCTCAGTTCTCAATCGATCCCTCGTGTTTTCCTAGTTCAATTAGTCCCACAAATCTCACAATTCTCACTCAAAATCGGCCGTGGAAGAAAGCCCAATTCTCTCAATTCAGTTTCCCCCAAATTGTGCACGGTTTTGAGAAACAGAGTGGATTAATGGGAAATAAAAGGTTAATTTAGTTTAATTAATTAATAAAACATAATAATTATGTTTTCCCCAAAACATGGGATCTGGTTTCATGCCTGAATTTAGGGGATGAGTGACACTTGTCACTCATCCAAGTGTGTTCAGTCACCGGGTACTGTTCATATTAAAATATTATTTTAATCCCGGTTCGTTCGGTTAATCGAGTCTGATTCCGTGACCATAACTTCGTCGTCGAATCTCCGATTTCGGCATGCCGCCTGTCGTTGGATTCGTATCAACGAGACCTACGTAACGGTCCTTGGCCCTCGTCCATCGGACCTCCCGATCAAAAAGTCAACCTTTGGCCCCTAATATGCCAAATTACCAAAATACCCCTCAACTTCCGAATGCCATAACTTTCACCTCGAATGTCGGAATCGAACGTGCCACCTGTCTATGAACTCGTGACGTCCCGAACTATGTCACAGTCATCGGTCAAAGTCCGTTTGACCGCCCGAACTAAAAGTCAACATTTTGCCCACGCTAGGGGCAAAACGGTCATTTTGCACGTTTCGTCCGATTTCACTCAACTAATCTCCGATTAGTCATTCTAAATCATAATTAATTAATATTCAATCCCGATATTCGGGACGGGACATTACAAATCTGTTATAACACGTTTAATGAACGGGCAGATTTTGAATTAATTTGTTAATCTGTGTAATGACATATTAGCCCATTTAATAAATGGTTATATTTTTGGTTAATCTGCTAACCCATCAAATAACTTATATATTAACTTGTTAAATGAACGTCATAATCACTAACCCATATATGTCTACCTATTTACATACATATGTACCTATTAAATCTTACAGTTTAAACATGTTAAACATATTAAATAGGTCATAGGTTAATTGAGTTTCGAACACGACCTATTTATTAAATAGGCTACATAAGTTATATTGGTTATTTGGTTCATTAATAAGTCGGCTTCAAGTTGGATGTCTTAAACACGATTATTAAATGGGATAGATTTTGATTGAACATATTTGGATAAAATAGAGTTTATAATATGATATGAATCTATTACTAACACGATTTATTGCCAACCTTAAACAGGAGCAAAGTAAAGAACTAAGGTTGTTAGAATCTCCTTCTATTTTCCACACCCTACATATATTCCTTCGAATTTTGATTGACCACCAATTAAGCCTTACTTTCAAGGTGAAATTATATATATATATATATGTTAAAACTAAGTCATAAATTTTATTATTTATTAATGTCACTACCCGACCTTCTCTAATAGGATATTGTTTGTTTTGGGCATAGCTCTTACGATTTTGTTCTTGTGAGCTCACGTGCAATTTCCTAATGGGTCACCCATCCTAGGACTGCACCGGTCCAAACACGCTTAACTTTAGAGTTCCCAAGGAATCCAAAGCCAGTGAGCTCCTAAAAGGCTTCCTGTTGGATAGATGCGCATCCACACATATGAGGCACATCACCTAGATCCCCCGGGGCGATGTGGAATTGCTAACTATGCCTCCAAATAACGGGTCCTCACAATCCACCCGCCTTGGGGCCCAGCGTCCTCGCTAGCACACTCAATTCCGGCAGGGTTGGACTCCGATACCAAATTATCACGACCCGACCTTCTCCAATAGGATATTGTTCGCTTTAAGCTCAACCCTCACAGTTTTGTTCCCGGGAGCTCACGTGCAACTTTCTAGTGGGTCACCCATCCTGGGGCTACACCAGCCCAAGGAGTCCAAAGCTAGTGAGCTCCAAAAAGGCCTTGACACGACCCATCCCAATCCCCCGAGATTAACGCGGGATGTGCCATGCTCCCGTCTTACCCACGTGTGACACGAAGAGCCATACACCCGTCTAATCCCTGTGTAACGCGAAGGCCAAACAAGGGATAACCCGAACCATAGCCCACTCGGGCTTCTAGAGTGTGTCAGGATCAATGGCGGAGTGTGATGTCTCGGTCTCTTCTATAGCCCGTATCCGCAATCAACCTGATGGACATTAAAAACCATAAAAGTTGTGAGTAGAAGAAAATAAATAGTTTAATTAAAATCTCATTTCATAAAGAAGACATTTATGCCCTTCACTTAAAACTATGCATGCATATGAAAACCAGTTAAGTTAATCAAATCAAATATAACAAACCTGTTTATAAAACCAAAATCATTTCCTTCCTCAAATCCTTAGAGCCTTAGCCCAAAACCATAAAACCAACCAAGTGGGAATTCAGTCCAAAACCGTAACTCCAAATCATGTGGGCCACTGCCCAAATCCGTAAACACAGAAATACTAATTCATAAATCCAATAAATCTGTAATCCAAATTCCAATCCTTGGCATCCCAGATGCCTAGCGTCTTAGACGTCATATCACGGTCTAAGGCTATGCGTGCCGCTTGGGGTCTCTCTGGGTCACTCTCTGACATTCCAGACGTCTAATCATAGCACTCTTTCTCTTGAGTCACTATACGGTCCGATCGCTCCGTGCAATGACCCCTCGTAGGCAATGCGCTGTGACTTCCCTAGTGTCCCAGACATCTGGAGGAGATTATCCACATATCCTCATATCAGGATGGTATATGGACAATAGTTTATAAACCTTTTTAAAACCTTTCAAAGGGGCCATGCCCGGAATTTCCATAAATTCATCATAAATTCATAATCCAATTATCAAATCCAAATTCCTTTTTAGGGTCTCCAAACGCGAAATCACATCTATAAACTATAAATGTGACTCATGCTCGATATCATACTCAACAGGGCCTCAAGTTCGATCATGTAAATCAACTGGGCCTCCAGCCCGATATCTCGTTAAATCAAATGGACTCCAAGTCCGATAAGTTCCAAATCAAATGGATTCCAAATCCGATAATTTCCAAATCAAATGGGTCTCATGACCGATTCCATATTTCCAAATCCAAAACCATTCCATCAAATCATTATTGAAAACAAAAGCACATATAAATCCACATAAAACCATACGCCTTGAAATATGCGCATATACGTAAATACCAAATACCACAAACATACGTACTCAAAGCATTCAAAATATCATATAAATCATATAAAACAATTATGCATGCATCATATTTAGAAAAAAAAGTCCACTCACAGACTGTCCTAGCTACCGCCTCGATACGCGTGCTATAAGCTTCCCCATTCTAATCCACCATCTCCGAGACTTTCGGACCTATCCAAAACACACTCAAGGGTTACTACCAACCTAGACAAGTCTTAATCAAGAACCACCGACATTCCCAGAAAAGTCAACGTGTCCCAAACACGCATCCCTAGGCTTCAAACCTCAATTTGACCAACCTAATTATCTCTGATCGACCTGAAACCACCACTATTGGATCCGGATCGTCAAAACTGTTCGAATTTCACTAGTCACACCTCGAGATTCACGCTCACGTGCCCCCACACGCATGGTCAACACACGATCAATGCTGGTCAAAATCAACTGCTGACGTCAGCAAAGTCAACACTAACGTCAACGGTCAACGATCAACGACTGACGTCATCGCTAATGTCAATATGATGTCATCTCTGACACGTGTCAGCAGCTCACGAGTCCACGTGTTTGACATGTCAGTTACACGTGGCACTATTTGATTGGTCCACGACACTAACATGTCAGGCTGACTGGGCACTAACAACTGCCACGTGGCCTGACGACTGACAGATGATGACATCAACAGCTCACGAGTCCACGTTTCTAATATGTCAGTTACACGTGACACTATTTGATTGGTCCACGTCACTGACATGTCAGGCTGACTGGGCACTAACAATTGCCACATGGCAGCCTCTCACTGGCCACGTGGCCTGACGTCTGGCAGATGATGACGCTACCTTACCACGTTATTATCGACCTCGCTGAGCCAGGTTAACCCGAATTTCTGCAATCGAGTCGCGTAGACCCGTGACCCTGACCCGAATTTGTCTCCCTTGTTTCTGGTCCATTTTTGAACCCGTTGATTCCTACACCATCTTCGAATCCCCAAGAACAGATTCCCCTAATCAAAACTAAGAAAATCGATCGAAAACTCACTTATTTATGGATGAATAGTGACGACCCAATCTCCAGGTCCATGCTTGAGCTTCTCCGCCGTCCACAACCTTATCTTTTGATCCCCAGCGACTCGAACAACCACCAATAACACAACTCAATCAACGAAAGCCACCCCTAAATGTCCAAAACTAGAAACCCAATTTTAAAACTTCAAAAAAAGTTTTGGGTTACCCTCCCTCCACTGTCTACGGCGGCCTTGCCACCTCTTTGCCATCTCCCAATCTCTCAGCCATCCTCTGTCACTCTCTCTCGGTCCAGCACGGTGAGGGGGAAAAATTGTGGTTGTGGGGTGTCGATTTGGGTTGAATGAAGAAGATGATAATGAAGGGCAATGGTATGCATGTATGTATATTTAGGGAGCAATGGATGAGTGACACTTATCGCTCATCCATTGGGCCTAATAGAAATATCTGTGACACGACCCATCTCAATCCCCCCCGGGATTACCATGGAATGTGACGTGCTCCCGTCGGACAAGAGGCGTCCGACAAGGGATAACCGATTGCCATTGCCCAACCGGGCTTCCAGAGTGCGTAAGGATCGATGGAGGAGGTGTGCGATGCTCAAGTCTCTGCTGCAGTCGTATCCGGAATCAACCTGAAGGGCATTAAAAACAAAAGCTGTGAGTGGACGAAAATAAACAAGTCTGTTTAAAACATTTATAAGACATTTATGCCCCTCAGTAAAATCATATGCATGCACCAAAAACCAATAATCCCATATTTATTTAGAAATAACCACCAGGGCCTTAGCCCGGAACCCAAAGCATAGTTTCAAATTCCAAAAGTCAATCCAAGAGTTATTTCATCAATCCAGTAATATTCATTTATTATTTTTCCATCTCCGGCATCCCCGATGCCTAGCGTCCTAGACGCTTGACGTTCCAGACGTCATATCTCACGGTATTAAGCAACGCGTGCTGCATGGGGTCTCACCGGGTACATATCTCTGACATCCCCGATGTCTAACGTCCATGACGTCCAGCAATCCTGCTCCTGGATCACTATACGGTCCGGTAGCTCCGTACAATGAGCCCTTGCAGGCAATGCACCGTGACTTCTCCAGTGTCCCCGACACTTGGAGGAGACCAGGATATAAATATCCTCATATCGAGATGGTTTTATGGAACACATTTTATTATTCATTTCCAAAATACCACAAGGGCCCTGCCCCGAATTTCCATAAAACCGTTATAAGTCCAAATAGTTGAATCAAATCCGAAATAGTTTATTCCATTCCATTTTAGGGTCCCCGACCCGAAATCACATATATAAGTCAACTGGGCCCCTGGCCCGATTTCATAAGTCAACTGGGCCCCTGGCCCGATTTCATAATTCAATTGGGCCCCTGGCCCGATTAACAAATTAATTGGGCCCTTGGCCCGATTCCACTTTATCAAATCCGTAACCGTTTCATGAAATCATATCCATCCATATTTATGGAAATCAGTGCAAATCCAGAAAACCTCGATTCACGTACAAACACGTAAATCGCCTCGAAATGCGTGGAAACATATAAATTCACTGATATCCAAAATAAATCATAAAATCCCAATTATAACAATCATGAAACAGTTATGCATGCATCGAATTTATAAAACCAATGTCCACTCACAGACCGTTTAACCGAGCGCCTCGATACGCGTGCCATAGGCCTTCCCGGGCCACACCACTATCACCGGGACTCCCAATCATGTTCAAATCACATTAGAGGATCACTAACCTCATCAGTAACATCCTATTCAAGTCCCGTAATTTTCCGGAATTTTTAAGTATTTTTAAACTGGATTTAAAACCTTCGGACATCCCGAACAATATCGAGACGGTGTCCGATCGACACGAAACAAATCCTAAAATGTTCGTTACATTGCATAGGATAAAAGTCATGTTGACCTCACCTCGAGATTCGTGCCCATGCGCCATCACGCGCCGCCGTGAGTGGCTGCGCGTGAAAGCCACGCGCCTGCTACAGTGACTGCTACAGTCACCATCTTCACCCGTTTGTCTGGTAAACGGGTCTGATTACCCGCGATCTGACCCGGCCAGATAACCATCAATTCGACCTTGATTCCATCCGTTCTTGATCCTAAAACAATCAATATCCAATCAACTTCAGTTCTGTGTCAATAATCAACATCGACATGGATTAAATCAACCAATCCAAGCTCGAACAGCAAAACGGGTCGTCCTTAGTAATTCACCCAACTCAAGTCCATTTCCAAATTAACTTCACAGGAAGTATACTAGGACACAAACGAACCCAAAACCACAACCAATTGAAGAAGAGCTCACCTGGAAGTCGTCGTCCACAGCACTGTATTTCCTCTGAAAACAGTGACCACCGTCCGAGCTTAGCCGTGGCTGGTTCCCTTCGAAATTGATACGGCTGAGCTCCAGACACTCCCAGAAAGCTAAACCCGCCCATGGTTTGGTCCAACAAGGCTCAGAAATCAAATTCTGAAATTTCCCTCCAAGAACCCGAAATGGTTTCACACGGTTTCCTCCCCAATTCGACAACCACACAAGCTCAGAATGATCCTCACAACTCACTCACAATGTTTTTAATCCAATTGAGTCGTTAAAAGTGCCTCAAAGCACCACGCAGGTCCACTGTGTAAAGGTTCCTGCACTGACCCGAAACCATTAATAAATGGTGTCCATGTTCTTCAAGTCAGTTGCCAACCCAGAACACATGCCTCCATTACCTCAAAGCTGTTCAAAATCATTCATTAATGTTAAACAATCCCTTGGAACAGATCGCAAAAAACCTCCAATTTTCATGGCTGTTTCGATCAAACAGTACCCCTGTGGAAATTACAATTCTGCCCCTGCACAGTAAATTACCAAAATGCCCCTCACGCATCCAGACCCGTAACTCGGTCATACGGACTCCGATTGATGCGTGCCGCCTGTCTACGAACTCAGGGCATCGAGACCTTCCTAACGGTCCTTGGTCCCCGGCCATCGGACCTCCCGGTCAGAAAGTCAACATTTCTCCTTATTACGTTCAAATTACGAAAATGCCCTTACACTTACGTACATCATAACTTTCACCACGAACGTCGGAATCGAACGTGCCACCTGTCTATGAACTCGTGACGTCCCGAACTACGTCACGGTCATCGGTCAAAGTCCATTTGACCATCCGAATTAAAAGTCAACGTTTTGCCCACGCCCAAGGGCAAAACGGTCATTTTGCACAATTCGTCCGAAATCGCTCAACTAATCCCAGATTAGTAAATCACAATTAAATATTATTAAATCCCGATATTCGGGACGGGTCGTTACAACCTTCCCTCCTTAAAGAATTTCGTCCTTGAAATTACCAATAACCTTATTCCACAACCACCTCGTGGAAAACAATTCGACCTCATAACATGTGTACACCTGTACACCCACTTGCTGGGTCAACACCCGCCTCGTCTGTGCCCAGACATCCCATCACAGTCATACGTCAAAATAGCAACAACACTCGACCACCGCGAGTGGAAATGATCCCCTGATCCGCGATAAAATCGCCTAACCATTTAGCTGACTCATTCAGCTAAACGGTTCCCTTCCATTGCCAATATATCCTTACATTTGCTCCCATTGGGAGTAACCAAATCTCATTTGTCAGTCCATGCTGACACCATCAGTCAACTGTCATCACAAAACTTACCACCCTGGTAAGGCTCCAACCATCTGTTCGTCGGTGACAACACCACGTACTACATCACTCTCGATGTAGCGCAATATCAACCACATGTTCACCATTCGCAGGGCAAGCCCAATCCTGCGACACAAAATACTCTCAATGTCCATAATTGCCGACTCCGTCAGCGAACCAAAACGCTGGGAAATCACGGTGTGATCAAGTCACACAAGGCTACTCGTGGTTACTCAGACCACCAACTCACTCATCCTGAGTGTACGTATACCGTCAACTTACACAAACAAGTGGTGTAACTGGAACACATTGAATACTAGCCCAGCAGTGATCACACATATCAATACCAGGGTTCCACTAGCCAACCATGGCCAAGAGCACCTGCTCATACAATCACTGAACCTGACAAAATCGCTCTGCACAGCGCACAGTATCCAATGTCCAGTACACAATCACAACCAAACAATGATATCGGAACCAAGCCGATTACCAACACGTTTGATCACACACCACTGGTACATCCCATGTACCGCCATTAGGCACCACTCCGCCTAACCAGTATCAATCCTCGTACAACGTACCCTGTACGCACCTCAATCCATCATTCTGCCTATAACCACCCAGGTCATAGCCAAACACGTTCCAATAATGAAGTACCTTTGCCCAAACCAACCTGAGACAAAGCGTACTCCACCCATCATCCAGTTCTAGTTCCGAATCCGAATTCGCAATTTTGTAAGAAATTCCGAATCCAAACCCAAACATCACATTTTTATTCCATTTCCAAATCCGAATCCGAAATCATTATTCTGTAAGCTAGCATTGGAATAATCATTCCACACCCAAGTCCGGTAATCCATTTTCGAGCTTCGCAATCGAATCCTGAATCGTCACCCAGAAATTCGGTTCCAAAACCCAAAATCTCGTTTACGTCAATCAAGACGTAACATAACCGAACCTATCGGTTACCTGACCAAAACACTCGATTGACTTCATAGGGAAGCTAATCCCAATATCCACACGTCAAAGGTTGACAAAATCCGACCACATCGGAAACCCACTCAACCAAGTCACAAACCATAAGGACTCACTCCGAAAAGAAGTTCAATCCCGTCATTTACGACTCACATACCAAGGTAAGAGTGATAAACTCTCATCCAATCTGGATCATCACGATCACGACCCAGATCCATCACTACGTCATCGAACAAGTAACATCACGATCCTAGATCGTCACCGTTCCCAAAGTCGACAACATCACCAATCAGATCCGCCTAGGATCCACACATGCTCATATAGCTTAACAATCCATCTGAAAGCTGATCGTAGGGTCTTACACCCTCATTGAATCATTCGCCAAATTTCCCTTGGTGGAAAGATGACCTCGCATTTCACCACCAAATCCAAATTCATACATAACTTCTTGTGTCCAAAGACCCCAAGCCAAACATGGGTCCACCTACCAATACACGCTCAACGTACTGGTAGCAGCAATCATCATCTGCCACGGCAGGAAACAAGAAGTCAACCCCAAAGACTTCGGAATACCAATCACCGATGTGGAAACGAGCACTCCTCTCGTCTCCCAATCACAACTCTCCCCAAAACGGGAGTTCCAACCATGTTGGAAACAGACATGCTCCCAATGAGATGTCAAGTCCAACTACGGGACTGCCCATGTCCATACCTCACTTGGACCACCACGTGTCCAAAATCAATTCATTACTCGGACCTCACGTCCGCCAATAATCATGTATGCACACACCCCGATTCCGAACGGAAATTTCCTCAACTCTGCCTGGATGTGCATACCATACTGCATTCGTCTCACATCTCAACCTTAACAGGTTCAATCCTCAGGTTCCAAGTGATTCACAATCACAAAATCCCACATCAATACCATGAATGGTTTCCCCGACTTTTCCAATTTCAATAATTTCCTTGTACTTCCTGGGGATATAAGAAGTATACCATCATACCAATCTCGGAGTTGACAACAACTCCCCAAATCCACCAATACACATGACATAGGGAACATCATCCCAAGATTCCCCAAATTTTCAATCATACCTTTTGATCCATTCATCACTTGTCATCATATATCTGTTAGGACTTATCCCAACACGACACAACCTCCACTGGAACCCATCCAGTCCAAGACTCAACCACCTCTGAGTCGCAGATACCAATCACATGTCCATCATGACAGAGTCACACCCCAACTGGTGGCTCATCGTCATCATAATCACTGACACCTGCACCAGTGCTAGTACCAATACCAGCGCACCATCATCAACACTAGTATCAACACACTGGCATCCATACTAGTATTGGCATCAAGGCACCAACATACCAACATCCATACATAGCACCCCAACATCCATGCTAGCACACGAACATCCATGCTAGCACACTGTGTACATAGTTGTTACCCTGGATCTCCGTTCATTCCGAACGACGATCCCGTAACACCACTCGTACCCCACAACTATGGGTACCCCCAATTTGGCCATCCACACATCAGGATAATAGACGTTCCCTGAACATCCCCTGATCCCCGAGTATTAAAACCGTACTAAATACCCTCGATAGCCAGTTATCTCGACACAACTGTCGACCAACAGTCATCGTTGTCAAGATCCGTATCCACACATCACACTACTATTCGATCCAACACGGGATTCCATATTTCATACCCGTATCCGTAGATCGAAACCCATAAGACTCACTAGAGTCATCCACATGGTCATCCACGACCTCAGCCGCTCGTCGCAGCACAAGTTCTCATTTAAGGTTTACCTTTCCAGTCCATCAATTACAAGTTAGGGTTCCAAAATCACACCCTAGGGTTCCACCGAACCCAACTGCCTTCTGCAGTAAAATCCATAACTTGACCGGCTCCGCGGTCCTGACATCATATAGACGTCCAATCCAATCCAATCGTCAACTCAATGTGGGTTCCATCGTGGGTTCCACCACGAAGGTCATCGGCTAACTCCGATGCACCAACACCCCGTACACTAGCCAACACTACTAGGGTCCAAAACTTAGACCAATACTCAACTGAGTTTCGCATTTCCATAACATTATTCCAATGGGGTTCCCTGAACCTAGCTGTGCCCAGTGGCACAAAAATCCATCATCACATGACCGAACCGACGGTCCCGCATTACCAGTTTAATCGTATACAACCCACTTGGGTTGAATCGCATCAATGCACGGCGTATCGGGCCAAACACACCCAATCCACCATTCAAACTCAAAACTATCTATCAGGTTGACAACGGAACAGCAGCCCAAAGAGACATCACACCCTCGACCTTCGCGCACAAAAGAGCAAAACCTGCTCTGATACCACTTGACACGACCCATCCCAATCCCCCCCGGGATTACCATGGAATGTGACGTGCTCCCGTCGGACAAGAGGCGTCTGACAAGGGATAACCGATTGCCATTGCCCAACCGGGCTTCCAGAGTGCGTAAGGATCGATGGAGGAGGTGTGCGATGCTCAAGTCTCTGCTGCAGTCGTATCCGGAATCAACCTGAAGGGCATTAAAAACAAAAGCTGTGAGTGGACGAAAATAAACAAGTCTGTTTAAAACATTTATAAGACATTTATGCCCCTCAGTAAAATCATATGCATGCACCAAAAACCAATAATCCCATATTTATTTAGAAATAACCACCAGGGCCTTAGCCCGGAACCCAAAGCATAGTTTCAAATTCCAAAAGTCAATCCAAGAGTTATTTCATCAATCCAGTAATATTCATTTATTATTTTTCCATCTCCGGCATCCCCGATGCCTAGTGTCCTAGACGCTTGACGTTCCAGACGTCATATCTCACGGTATTAAGCAACGCGTGCTGCCCGGGGTCTCACCGGGTCCATATCTCTGACATCCCCGATGTCTGACGTCCATGACGTCCAGCAATCCTGCTCCTGGATCATTATACGGTCCGGTAGCTCCGTACAATGAGCCCTCGCAGGCAATGCACCGTGACTTCTCCAGTGTCCTCGACACTTGGAGGAGACCAGGATATAAATATCCTCATATCGAGATGGTTTTATGGAACACATTTTATTATTCATTTCCAAAATACCACAAGGGCCCTGCCCCGAATTTCCATAAAACCGTTATAAGTCCAAATAGTTGAATCAAATCCGAAATAGTTTATTCCATTCCATTTTAGGGTCCCCGACCCGAAATCACATATATAAGTCAACTGGGCCCCTGGCCCGATTTCATAAGTCAACTGGGCCCCTGGCCCGATTTCATAATTCAATTGGGCCCTTGGCCCGATTCCACTTTATCAAATCCGTAACCGTTTCATGAAATCATATCCATCCATATTTATGGAAATCAGTGCAAATCCAGAAAACCTCGATTCACGTGCAAACACGTAAATCGCCTCGAAATGCGTGGAAACATATAAATTCACTGATATCCAAAATAAATCATAAAATCCCAATTATAACAATCATGAAACAGTTATGCATGCATCGAATTTATAAAACCAATGTCCACTCACAGACCGTTTAACCGAGCGCCTCGATACGCTTGCCATAGGCCTTCCCGGGCCACACCACTATCACCGGGACTCCCAATCCTGTTCAAATCACATTAGAGGATCACTAACCTCATCATTAACATCCTATTCAAGTCCCGTAATTTTCCCGAATTTTTAAGTATTTTTAAACTGGATTTAAAACCTTCGGACATCCCGAACAATATCGAGACGGTGTCCGATCGACGCGAAACCAATCCTAAAATGTTCGTTACATTGCATAGGATAAAAGTCATGTTGACCTCACCTCGAGATTCGTGCCCACGCGCTGTCACGCGCCGCCGTGAGTGGCTGCGCGTGAAAGCCACGCGCCTGCTACAGTGACTGCTACAGTCACCATCTTCACCCGTTTGTCTAGTAAACGGGTCTGATTACCCGCGATCTGACCCGGCCAGATAACCATCAATTCGACCTTGATTCCATCCGTTCTTGATCCTAAAACAATCAATATCCAATCAATTTCAGTTCTGTGTCAATAATCAACATCGACATGGATTAAATCAACCAATCCAAGCTCGAACAGCAAAACGGGTCGTCCTTAGTAATTCACCCAACTCAAGTCCATTTCCAAATTAACTTCACAGGAAGTATACTAGGACACAAACGAACCCAAAACCACAACCAATTGAAGAAGAGCTCACCTGGAAGTCGTCGTCCACAGCACTGTATTTCCTCTGAAAACAGTGACCACCGTCCGAGCTTAGCCGTGGCTGGTTCCCTTCGAAATTGATACGGCTGAGCTCCAGACACTCCCAGAAAGCTAAACCCGTCCATGGTTTGGTCCAACAAGGCTCAGAAATCAAATTCTGAAATTTCCCTCCAAGAACCCGAAATGGTTTCACACGGTTTCCTCCCCAATTCGACAACCACACAAGCTCAGAATGATCCTCACAACTCACTCACAATGTTTTTAATCCAATTGAGTTGTTAAAAGTGCCTCAAAGTACCATGCAGGTCCACTGTGTAAAGGTTCCTGCACTGACCCGAAACCATTAATAAATGGTGTCCATGTTCTTCAAGTCAGTTGCCAACCCAGAACACATGCCTCCACTACCTCAAAGCTGTCCAAAATCATTCATTAATGTTAAACAATCCCTTCGAACAGATCGCACAAAACCTCCAATTTTCACGGCTGTTTCGATCAAACAGTACCCCTGTGGAAATTACAATTCTGCCCCTGCACAGTAAATTACCAAAATGCCCCTCACGCATCCAGACCCGTAACTCGGTCATACGGACTCCGATTAATGCGTGCCGCCTGTCTACGAACTCAGGGCATCGAGACCTTCCTAACGGTCCTCGGTCCCCGGCCATCGGACCTCCCGGTCAGAAAGTCAACATTTCTCCTTATTACGTTCAAATTACGAAAATGCCCCTACACTTCTGTACATCATAACTTTCACCACGAACGTCGGAATCGAACGTGCCACCTTTCTATGAACTCGTGACGTCCCGAACTACGTCACGGTCATTGGTCAAAGTCCATTTGACCATCCGAATTAAAAGTCAACGTTTTGCCCACGCCCAGGGGCAAAACGGTCATTTTGCACAATTCGTCCGAAATCGCTCAACTAATCCCAGATTAGTAAATCACAATTAAATATTATTAAATCCCGATATTCGGGACGGGTCGTTACAATCTGGACCCACACTACAAGACAAATGACCACTTGCCTCGTAAAATGTGTCACTGTAAATAGTACCTAAAACCGTCCGTGACCCGTAACCTTTCGCTCGACCGTCCGAATTCGATGTGCCACCTATCTACAGACTTGTATCGACTCGATCTACGTAACGGTACTTGATCCTCATGCATAGGACCTCCCGGGTCAAAAGTTAACTTTCACCCCGAACGTCCAATAATTCTCGACTAAGTTCTCAATCACTCTCGCTAATCCTTAATTAATTCTTAATTAATCCCGTAAATTTGGGATGGGTCCTTACAGGCCTCCTGTTGGATAGATGCGCGCCTATACATATAAGTGCATCCTCCAGATTCCCCCGAGTGATGTGGGATTGCTAACCATGCCCCCAAATCACGGGTCCTGACAATTAATAATATTTTGACTATTTTGTTCTTTTTGATGTGAATAGTAAAACTACAATTCCCTTAGAAATTTATTTATCATCATTTTTATTATTATAAATATTACTACAATTATTATTACAACAATTGGGAAATATTACTACAATTTTAAGTGAAATATTACTACAATTATTTTTACAACTACTTATATTATTACTTTCGTTAGCCAATTAAAAAATATACTAACTGACAATAAATTATTTTTTGGTTATATAATTTATTATTAGAGTTTATATTTTATGTTTATTTTTTGAAAATAAAGCAACACTTTATTTTACATTTAAGAGTCATTATTTATTAATCTTTATAATTATATATATATTATACATATATATAATATTTCTATTTAATATTCTTATAACTATTGCAAAATCATGTAAATAAAAAGAATGACGATCTATGTAGATAGACAATCATCTTTTCAACATTTTTGCATATCCTAAATCTATCAATATATATATATATATATATATATCATTTTGTAGAGCTCATATTTATGAACAATTGAACAGCACCACAGCAAAATGCAGGTAATTTTGTGTCACAAGCCAACATTCGTTTAATTTTTCTTTTCATAAATTATTTTGCAGAACTCACGATTTTGTAGGTAAGCAGCACATGCAATTTAAAATTCATTTGAGGGTTTTACGGTTTATGGTGCATGAAAGTCATCTTGGTCTTTTGGCATGTGGGATATTTTGGGAAAGGATAATGTTTCCCTTATCCTCTACCCTTTGCACTCTTAGATGCATACCACATATTTCATTTTACCACACACACACACACTTTTTTTTCTTTCTCTTTCTTTCTTTCTTTCTTTCTTTCTTTCTTTCTTTCTTTCTCTCTCTTTCTCTCTCTCTCTCTCTCTCTCTCTACCCGTGCAACCCCAAAAATCCAACCAAAATCCAACCTTCATTTTTAGTTGTTTAATCATCAAATCAAGGCCATATTCAAGATCCTTGAGCTTCTATGAGCATAACCACGCAAGAGTTGAAGAGAAATCGATGCAGGAAAGCCTAGAACCGAGAAGGAAATGAGCTCCCAAAAGGCCTCCTATTGGATAGATGCGCGCCTACACATAAAAGGTGTATCCCCCAGATCCTCCAGGCAATGTGGTATTGTTAACCATGCCCCCAAGGCACGGGTCCTCACAATCCACCCTCTTGGGGGCCCAACATCCTTGTTGGTACACTCAATTCTGGTCGGACATCCCGAATCTACGAGATTAATTAAGAATTAATTGAGGATTATCAGAACTAATCGGGAGTTAGTCAACGATTATCGAACAAGCGGGGTAAAATGACGATTTTGCTCATAAAATGGGTGAACATGTTGAATTTTGACCCAGGAGGTCATTGGCATGTGGACTAAGGTCCATTATGTAGATTGAGACGTTACGAGTCTGTAGACAGGTGGCGACACGTCGAAATCGGACATCATACGGGAAAGTTACGGGTCAAGAACGGTTGTATGTACTATTTATGGTTGTAAAAAATCGAGACAATTGACTTTTGCTTTGTTTGCTAGTGGGCCAAAATATCTAGTTGGACCAATGGATGAGTGACAAGTGTCACTCATTCCATTGGCCCATCACACCACCTAAATGCATCCCCCTTCTCTTTTGTTAGAAAACCCGAAACCCCTTTCCCCATTTCCATCAACCCCTGTTGTTGCTTGAGAGAGAGTGAGAGGGGCGGAGAGATAGACAGAGGGGGAAAGTGACGGAGGAAGGCGGATCCACGGTGACTGGCCATGAAACTCAGAAAAATAAAGGTAAGTCGTGAGGTTGATTATTGGATTTTAAATTTGAGGCCCTCGAACTGCAAGCTAATGATAGGGTTGGCTTCTTTAAGGTTGTACTATTAGTTTGGTCCAGAAATAAAACAAAAAAGACGCAGGGAAATGTGCTGGGACGAATTTGCAGGTTGGTCATGAGCATTGAGCTTGGCCACGGAATTTCAGGTTTTTTTTTTCTCACTTTTAGCACCGTAGATCGTCTCCTAGGTAGGTTAGGATCATTTTGGAAGAAAAACGGTGAAGAATGGCAGTTAGACGGTGAAGATACGATCGACTTGGGTCGCGGGTTTAAATGAACTGTTACAGTCAAACCGTCTGAGGGTTGACCCGTCTAAGGGTCGCAGGTCGACCTGTCTGAGGGTTGAAGACGATGATGTGGCATGCCACATCATACCACATAATGCACATCATCATGTCAAGCCACGTGGCCAACCAGAGAGTGACACATGGCCAAGTGTCAGTCTAGTCAGCAACTGACATGGTAGGTCCACGTTAGCCATATCAGACCATATGGACTAGTGAGAAGGTGCCACATGGCAGTATGTCAGGATCTGTCAATGACATGGTAGCTGAAATGGCAGGTCCATGTCAGTATTTTCATACCATGTGGACCAATGGGGTGGTGCATCAATCTGATGTCGGCAGCTGACGTTAGTAGTTGACATTAGCGTTGACCAGCGTTGACCATTGAAGACCGGACTTTGATCAGGACATGAGGGTGCGTGGGCATGATTTCAATGTGAGATCAATTTTGTTTGACAGTTTTCAACGATCTGAAACTAATGGTAGTAGTTTCAGCTCGATTGGAGTTCGTTTGATAGGTCGTTTGGAGGTTTTTTGCCTCAGAAAGCGTGTTCGGGATGCGTTCTGGGTTCTCGGAGTTTTGAGGTTTTATGTTATTAACTTGTCTAGGTTGATAGTGACATTTGGGTATGATTTGGACAGGTTCGGATGTTCCGGAGACGTTGGATTAGCCTCAGAGTGGCTTACGATGCGGATTGTGAGCACGCAGCTTGGACGGTTAGTGAGTGGACTTTTGATTTATAAATATGATGCATCCATAAATTTTTTATATGTTTTATGAACATGATTTGATATGCATATGATTTAAATATAATTTATGTGTTGATTTGGCATTTTCGTAGAAAATGTGAGATTACACGTATTTCAAGATTTCTATTTTTATATGATACTTGGGCTTAGGCTGAGTGTTCTACATGCATATGATTTTATGTGATTTGAATGGTTTCACTGAGAGGCATGAAATTGAGGATTTAACTATCAATTTTGAATGATTTCACGGAGATGCATGAAATGCTATTTTGGACATGCTATTTCGGACATGAGACCCAGTTGATTATTGACCTTGCCTTGGATTACAGTTAAAGGTGATTTGGAAAAGTGAATTGAATAGTAAAATGTTTTTCAGATTTGGAAATAATATTTGGGCTTGTGTCCTAGTTAGTTCATGGTTTGACTTAGAGTATAGTCAAAAGTGAAATATATCGAACTTATGACCTAGTTTTGATTTATGAAATAATACTTCGGGCTTGTGACCTGGTTGGAAAGATCTGGACTTCGTGTGTGAGTCCATATGTATTTGATTTGATTTTGGGGTGGAGACCCCATCTGATTTGATTTTGGGGTGGAGACCCTATGAGATTTGGTTTTGGGCAGAGACCCTTTGAGATTGATTTAGGGCTGAGACCCTACGTGATTGATTTAGGGCTGAGACCCTACGCGAGAAACTGGATTTGATTTGATAAATGTTTTCACTGAGACCATCCTCTTGAGATTGATATGGCTTTGGCGTGAATATGTTTCCCCGGAGAAGGACTCTGGTGTGAATATGTTTCCCAGGAGAGGTCCCGATGATATGATGCTCGCCTCTGGGATACGCTGTGTCCCTCCCCTAGAAAGGTCACGATGCACTGCCTGTTATCTAGCAGCCGTGGGAGGTTTGACTCAGGAGTGCTGATGTTATATGAGATCGATCGTTGATATGTTCACGACGATATGTGGAACGTCGACTGGTGATATGTTCTTGTCGACGTGCTCGGACTTGAGCAGTCCTAGAGTTTATTTGCACGCGTTGCACAGATGACGTGCCTGATGATGATATGAGATGAGATTAATGATGGATACAAGGATTTATCATGTTTTCGATTCTTGTTTTGTGTCCAGATGTTTTCGCTATTATTGATTTGAAAAGAAACATAACTTATTTAAGAAAGTATTTGAGATAATGTTTTCTGATGCATGCATAATTTTAATTGAAAGGTATTAATATCTTTTTCGGGAATGGTTTTATAAACGTTTATTTTTTTCCACTCACAACTTTTAATGTTTTTGGTACCCTTTAGGTTGATCATGGTTGCGGGCTGTAGCAGAGACCGAGACATCACATATCGCTGCGTACTCTGAAAATCACTACGCACTCTGGAAACCCCGAGTGGGTTACGATTTTATCCCTGGTCTGACTCACACTTGTTAGACGAGAGCAGGATATCCTGCGTAAATCCTGAGGGGATAGGGATGGGTCCTGTCAGATGACGTCAACAATGACGCTAGTGGTGATATCAGTAGGCGTAATGATATCAACAATGACGCCAATGATGACGTTAGCAAGTGTAATGACGTTAGCGATGACGTTAGCAGCCACGTCAGGATGCGTGACAACGCGTGGGGAAGGCCAATGGCCTTCAACCAACGTGTGGCGACCTATGGGTGCAATTCGACAGGCACGTCAGCATGTGTTCGACAATTCTCGACGTCCTGTATTTTCGAGTAAATCAGAGTTTGTTTATAGGCGTCTAGGATTTCAAAGTAACATGTTGTATGTTTAGGACACGTTTTCTATCACATGAATTAAGAGGGTTTGCATACGAGGCTGTTTGTAACATTAGTGACCCTTAATTGTTAGTTTTGACACGAGATACCACTCTGGGTACTTCGGAGGAGTGCATAACTCGAGATTGAGCTCAATCTGACTGATTGTGAGTGGCCATTTTTTTTCTTCTAATTATGATGCACATGTGGTCTTAACGTTTTCAGTTGGATTTAAGTAAAGAATTTATTTTAAAGTAAGGCTTTGGTTTTACTGTTGAATTCATTTTTTATCGACTACCCTTATGATATACAATGATTACTCTTTTTTGGGAATAGTATCATGGAGTGTGTTTCCACCAAATCATACGGGCATCATTTTCTGTTTGGTATTATGGAATGTGTCTCCACCAGATCCTGGGGGTTACCTACACTTAGTGCAGATTTTCTAGCCATAGCTCGCGACTATGGCTTGAGGGATTTTCTAATCAGCCGGCTTAGTGACGGCAGCTCGGAAGAAATTCGAGGATGAGTTAGGTGTTGGTTGTTGGTATTTGTGTGCAGGGTTTCTTGATTGTTCTATAAATGATGATCGGGCAAATGTGGGCCACGGGTATTTTATAGACATCTTCTGCTTCATACCTTATGGGTCAACGGTTTTAATTTAAATTTTATATCTAGAATCCTCAACATTTATACCTTGATGTTGGTTGTTTTTCGTATATGCATGTATGTTTTAGAAAGTGAAGGGTTATTCCATTTTATTGCTCCTTAAACATGTTTTATCTTGAATGTTTTTGTCCACTCAAATTTTCATCATTTTACTCACCCTCTATACTGTGACGTAGGAGTAGGGGCGTACCTTACACTAAGGCTTACATCCAATTTACTGTGCACTTTGATCCTCAGAGTATAATCCTTTTATTTAGTTGTTCCCATTTTCTTTCCCTTGTGGCTCTATCAACTATCTTAAACCTTTGTAAGACTGTGTGCTTTTGGTACTTTTGTCAGGCTGGAACAGGGCTGTAATGCCCTGGATATTCGAGGAAACAAAAATGACTATTTCCCCATGTTAAGTAAAATGTCAATTTTTTGTTACAAATCTCGCTTGAGAATTCCGAGAGAACTGTTACGAAGGTCTCGAGATCCTAAGTTCGTAAACAGGTTGCACGTCAAAATAGGAGATCAGATGAGTGAGTTACAGGCCTAAATAGGTGAAGGATAAAAATGTAAATTTTGCCACCAAGGACATTTTGGTAATTTTACATGAAAAGCCTATCATATTCTAGAAATATCTTCAATCTACTTAAGATTTTCCTACGCCAAAATCTCTCTACTGGCCTAAGCTTGTATATATGTGTGTTGTGGTATGTTTGAGGGTGTTCACTGTGGAGAGACCGAAAGTGAAGAAGGGAAAGAAAATGGAAGCAAAAACATAGATGGGTGAGTTAACCAGGGAGAAACACAAAGAGAAAAAGAGGAAACAAGGGAAAGAAGAAGTGAGGGAGTGGTTGATGGTGAGTTAGTGATAAATGAAGGAGAAACAGTGTGGGTCGCGGAGGAACCTGTCAGGTTCAACGATCGGGTTTTGTTTTTGGGACAAGGGAATGTGGAACAGGATGTCCCAACAAGTTTCTAGAGGCTACGCGATTCTTCAGAAGAAAAAAGAAATGGTTTTGGACGTAAGGGGCTACCAAACTTCTCCTGGATGCCATGGCCGAAAATGTGGGAAGTTTAGAATATGATCACGAGGTAAGTTAATCTGGTTGTGATGTTATAGATCGCTTTATTTTTGAGTACATGTGTTTAGACATCTAAATCATGAAAAATGAATGCGAATATCTAGTATTAGAACCGGGTCGCGTCGCGGATAAGACTATCTCGAATAAAAGGTAAATGGATCACATCTGGAGGTAGAAGATGACCCTGTGTAGCGCGTGACCCCCACGTGCAAGGAGCCTTTGCGGCACGTGAGGGTGCGTGCAATGTTTTCTAAGGAAATGATTAACATGTAAAATGATCCTCTACCAGTCTTGAGTCTTATGGTATAATGTTTGAGTACATTGGATATTTCTTGAGCATATTTATGAGGTTACAATCTTATGTATTTATAATTATACTTTCATGTTATACTTTCATAATTATACGTTCATGTTGTTACATAGGAAAATATGAGAGGTTGCTAAAAAAGAAATGAGAATTTAAATAAGTTATTTGTATTCAAGATGATTATTCATGATAGTCCATAAGTATATGATTAAGTTACTATAGATAATTTTACTACACTTGTATAATGAAAATGGTTATATTGATGAAATATAAATGAGGAATGTGAGGAGATATAAGATTCTAGTGCTACGCGTTTATTGGTTTATGAACTTAAGCCTAATATTGGTTCCTAATAAGTGATTTATTGTAACTAATATAAGCTTATGGAATTTAATATATCTTGCTTGAATTATGGTAATTATTGGATTTATAGTACTTGGCATATTAGAAGAAATAAGAATAAGGGTTTGTGTCACGACCCGACCCATCTAGCACAATATTGTCCACTTTGGGCCAATCCCTCTCGGTTTTGTTTCTGGGAACTCACATGCAACTTCCCAGTAGGTCAAACATCCTGAGATTGCACCAGTCTCAACTCTCTTAAATTTTCAGTTCCAAAGGAATCCAAAGCTAGTGAACTCCCAAAAGGCCTCACGCTAGATAGATACGTGCCCACACATATGAGGCATACCACCTTTCACTCCCCGAGCGATGTTGGATTGTTCACCGTTCTTCCTAAAACACGGGTCTTACAATCCACCCCCCTTGGGACCCAGCATCCTCGCTAGCACACTTCCGGTAGGGGTCCAGCTCTGATACCATTCTGTCATGACCCGGCCCATCTAGCACGATATTGTCCTCTTTGGGCCCAGCCCTCACGATTTTTGTTTCTAGGAACTCACGTGCAACTTCCCAGTAGGTTACCCATCTTGGGATTACACCAGCCTCAACTCGCTTAACTTTGGAGTTCCAAAGTAATTCAAAACCAGTGAGCTCCCAAAAGGCCTCACGCTAAATAGATACATGCCCATACATATAAGACACATCACCTTTCCCTCCTCGAGCGATATGAGATTGTTCACCGTTCTTCTCAAGACACGGGTCTTTCAATTTGATTATTAGTATAGTCAAGTAAATTATTGAATGCTTAATCTGGAAACAAGTGGTGGTGCTAGTAAAGGGTGAGAATGGTTTGTGGAATATACTTTATGGAACATCTAAGGATTACACTAGCTAAAAGTATACATAGTTGTATTGTCACTGTATATGATTGTTAACATAAGGAATACATGAAGGTTATGTGTTTTTATTTATTCGTATTTAACTAATATTGTGGCTGATAATGTGAATACCATTGATAACGAGGTTGGACCTAATCAGATTAGTAAATTCCACTACCTGTCGGGGTTAGTTGGTTGGACGTGGGCGGTAACCCTACAAGGTGGAAATATTTTTGGTTTATTTAGTATAGTTTTGAATTGGGTTATATCATGTTAGATCCCTTGTCTGATATGGGGGTGTCACACGGGAGCATGACCAGTCCAGTTTCATAGTAAGTAGGGACGAGTTCTGTCAACATGGTATCAGAGCCAAGTTATTGGTTATTAGTTTTCTGCAATGTGCTGATTTGTTTGGAATTTTAAAATGATCTGGTTGATTTGTGTGCAACGTAATTTAAAGTTGGTTTTTGAATATTTATTAATCAGTTTTGGGAATCTTAACTAACTTACGAGGATATAAAGGTTTATGAAAACTAGGCTATGGTATATTTTACAAAGTTAAGTGAGTGTTGTGCTTAAGGTTGGAATTCGAAGTATGGAAATGAGTTATAAAGCAGCTATAAGTTGGTGATTTCCCGATACATGATGATAGTTTGTGTATGATATTTTTTTATGAGACTTTGATAATTTTATGGAATTCATTTGAATATGTTTTATGTGATTTTGGGCTAAAATTTTAATTTAATCTTTTGGGGTTTGACTTAAACATGATTCGTGTACGAGGTATGCGATTAATCATTTGAATTTGATTTAACAAGTAGTAATGGATGAATTTTAAGAATTTTGAAATTAAATTTTTTATGAACTCGAAGTTGAAGTTATTAAATAGGGTTATTAAGAGAAGAGTATATGTGAGGACATGACTTTTCTTATAAGAAATGTTTATTTCTTTATTCTGAGTCTATTGGTATCGGGTTTGAATCAATTGGACACCAAATGAATATTTTCCTAAATCTCCATAATATATGTTTATTTTCGTTATTGTATGATTATTGTTGGTCCTAGAATACTTTTGTTAAGCTAAAACAAAGATTGTTGAACTAGTCATGGGAATTCGAGCATGAATTGACGTAGTGGAGATCATATTTACATTTTAATTTTAAATTCCATAATTATATGTTTAATTTGGAATTTGTAAACCCAAAGAATGAGTGTCATGAAGAGGTGTAAATGAGGTTATGTTGACACTAAAGTGATGACATCATGTTGATGAGGTTATGGACTGGTTATACTGGATTATTGAGTTACACCTAGATGTTGTATCCATAGATGGCCATTCAGATGATGTGTCCCTGAATGGTTGAGTTATGGGGTTGACGTCCAGATGATGTATCCATGGACGACCACTCAGATGTTGTATCCATGAGTGGTTGAGTTATATGGTTGACACCCAGACATTTTATTCCTGGGTGAGCACTCGGACGTCAAGCTGGGCTCCATAGTTCCCGAGTGGTTATATGATATGATGTTTGGCCTATAGTAGAGACGTATGATTATGTGTGTGACACCCAGATGCTATATCCATGGGTGGCTGCTTGGATGTTGTATCCTCGAGTGGTTGAGATGTGTGGTTAGCGCTCAAATGCTGTATCGCTGAGCGGACACTTGGATGCTATATCCCCGAGTGATATGCTGGCTAGCAGTATTGTGTTAACTTGAGAAATGAATTTTGAATGATGCACTATGCTTAGTGATATTATGTAATGAGTTGATACAATGATTGTTGTTATGTAACGATGATGAGTTAGATATGACTTGATTGTGTGTTATGGATATGATGATTCGTGATGGGTGGTGTACGTGTGATTATGCTGTTTGGTGGGTTAGTCTCATACGTCGAGATGGGGGCTCTAGAAACTGATATTAGTATTGTGTATTATTGTGGTTATGATGATTGATGTGATATCTAAGGCGAGGTTGGGTATGTTTGATTGTGGTGTTGGTCTTGTGTTGATTATTGTGTGATTGACGTGCTGGTTGTCATGATTATTGATGTTTCTTGCGTAACGGTAAGTTAGTATGTTTTTTGAGGTTTTGATTATGGAATGAGTTGTGATATGGGGTGTTGGACTTCTAGATAGTTTTTTGGATACTATTTTGACGATACATTTTACGGAGTGTGCGAACAAGTTGTGCTTGGGCTTAGGCCCAAGATTTTGATTGTGGGCTTGATTTGTTTTAATTGAGATGTAAATACATGTTTATCAATATTCGTGGAATTTGAAATGTTGTGGTAATGCCGAGATGATGCACTACACGTAGTATCATTGTGCATTGATCTGATAATTAATTAAGTAAATATTTCTACTTTGTACTTAACTTGAGTTAATTCTCAGTAATTAAGATGTCGACCATCACATATTCTTAAATCTTTGGACTTGGAAGTCATGATTCGATTATAGTCATATATGGAATCAGTTAAACTGTTGGGAACTATTTAGGAATTAAATAAGTGTTGACTTGTACGACTGTGATGTAATGTTTGATTTCACGATAGCATATTTAACTCATATGGGATATGTTGATAGTAGTTATGATTGTTTCTTGGTTGGATTTGGTTATGAAAGAGTTTGAAACTTACATGTGGCTCTAAAGGTGCCTTGAGTAATGATGGTTATAAGAGACCCCGACATTTCTTAATAAGGGTTGTGGGAAACTGTTACACTCGCTAAACCTTACATATGAGTACTTAGATATTTAAAACAACTTCCTATACGATGTGATATGGTGTGGCTGATGTGGATCTTCGTATGATTTTCAAAAATGGTAATTAAATTTGGTCTTATTATGTTTTTAAGCAACTCAATTGTCCAATTTAAGTACGGATACGAATTTGGTTTAGTTTTGAAATTTCGAGGATGACTTTTTGTTATAAACCTCGCTTGAGAATTCCAAGAGAACTGTTACAAAAGTCTTGAGATCCCGAGTTTGTAGATAGGCGGCAAGTCAAAATCGGAGATCAGATTAATGAGTTACGGGTCCAAATAGGTGAAGGGTAAAAAGATAAATTTTTCCACCAAGGGAATTTTGGTAATTTTTCATGAAAGGCCTAGAACTTTCTAGAAATGTCTTCAACCTTCTTAATATTTTCCTACCCCAAAATCTCTACACCAACCTAAGCTTGTATATATGTGTGTTGTGGTATGTTTGAGGGTGTTCGATGTCGAGAGACTAGAAGTGAAGAAAAGAAAGAAAATGGAAGAAAAAACCCAGATGAGTGAGTTAACCAGAGAGAAACACAAGGAGAAAAAGAGGAAACGAGGGAAAGAAGAAGACAGGGAGTGGCTGGTGTGAATTAGTGATAAAAAAAAAGGAGAAACAGTGTGGGTCGAGGAAGAACCCGTGAGGTTCCACGATCGGGTTTTGTTTTTGGGACAGAAGAACAAGGAGCAGGATGTCCCAACATGTTCCTGGAGGCCACGCGATCTTCTAGAGGCAAAAGGAGTGGCCAAACTGCTCCTGGATGCCATGGCTGAAAATGTAGGAATTTTAGATATGATCACGAGGTAAGTTATTCAGGGTGTGATGTTATAGATCGATATAGGAGGTGGAGTAGATGTGTTTAGACACCTACATCATGAAAAATGGACGTGAATATCTAGTCTTAGAATTGGATCGCATCGCGGATCTGGCGGCCCTATTAACAGGCAAATTTTTCGCGTCTGGAGGTAGACAATGACCTTGTGTAGCACGTGACCCCTACGCAGAGGGTGCCTTCGCCGAAGCGTGAAGGCATGTGCGGTGTTTTCTGGGGAAACGATTAACTGGTAAAATGATCCTCTACCTGTCTTAAGTCTTATGGTATAATGTTTGAGTACATTGGATATTTCTTGAGCATATTTATGAGGTTACAATGTTTTGTATATATAATTATACTTTCATGTTTTACTTTCATGTTGTTACATAGGAAAATATGAGAGGTTGTTAGAAAAGAAATTAGAATTTAAATAAGTTATTTGTATTCAAGATGATTATTCGTGATAGTCCATAAGTATATGATTAAGTTACTATGGATAATTTTACTACAGTTGTATAGTGAAGATGGTTATATTGATGCAATATAAACGAGGAATGTGAGGAGATATAAGATTCTAGTGCTATGAGTTTATTGGTTTACGAACTTAAGCCTAATATTGGTTCTTAATAGGTGATTTATTGTAAATAATATAAGCTTATGGAATTTAATATATCTTGCTTGAATTATGGTAATTATTGAATTTATAGTACTTGGCATATTAGAAGAAATAAGAATAAGGGTTTGACTGTTAGTATAGTTAAGTAAATTATTGAATGCTTAATCTGGAAACAAGTGGTGGTGCTAGTAAGGGGTAAGAATGGTATGTGATGAATATACTTTATGGAACATCTACCAAGTATACTAGCTAAAAGTTTACTTAGTTTTTGTTATGTTAAGGAATTATTTAACTTCACAAAGGATTACCATTGTACTGTCACTATATATGATTGTTAACATAAAGAATACATAAAGGCATTTGTATTTATTCGTATTTAACTAATATCGTGGCTCATAATGTGAATACCAATGATAACGAGGTCGGTCGTAATTGGGTTAGTAAATTTCACTACCTATCAGGGTTAATGGGTTGGATGTAACACCCCGGAAATTCGAGGATTTTAATATTGTAAATTAATGTTTGAATTGACGCTTTTACCCTTGGGATTTGTATGGCCAAATTGTTGACTTTTTGATTGGTGGGTCCAATGGACTTTGACCAATGACCGTGACGTAGTTTGGGACGTCACGAGTCCATAGCCAGGTGGCACGTCCGTTTCGGACGATCAGGGAAAAAGTTATGGCTATCGGAAGTCCAGGGGCATTACCGTAATTTGGACGGTTAGAGTGAAAATGTTGACTTTTCTCTTGGAAACTAATTTTCACATGACTCAAGGACCGTTGGGTAGGTCTCGACGTCCTGAGTCCGTAGACAGGCGGCACGCCGAAATTGGACTTCGTACGAGGAAGTTATGGTCACGGGAGTATTTCGCATTTAACCGAACCAACCGAGAATCAGATTAAAATAATATTTTATTAATGGGATCTGATTACTTTAATCAAATCAATCTGGACCCTTGGATGAGTGACCAGTGTCACTCATCACCACACTCCCTAAAACATGGATCTATGTTGGCCATTAGATTAATTAATTGATTTCCTCTCCTCAAATCCTCACCATTGAATCTTAAATCTGATGGAATCCTAGCCCTTGATTTCATCCACTCCATCTGTTTAAAAAAAACCAATGGATCTCACTTCCTCACACTTACATTTTCATTCTCTCAAACTGTATAACACGGTTAACTCTTGGAACAAACTCACCAGCACCTCACCACTCAACCTCACACCACGACAACACCAGGCAGCCAACAGCCACCCTCAGACTCCGGCCACCACCCCACAGCCACCCTGCACGGCCGGGAATCCTCCCAGACCCGAGAAGGAAACCCGAACAGCCCAAGTCACCAAACCATCCAAACCTTCACTCTAGGACTCGAGCCAACGTACGGTTGGGTTCACTGTGAAGGCAGGCCGACCCAGAGCTGGACTGGACGACGTACGGCGGCGACACGGCGGCGACACACTTAAGGGACCCAGACGACCAATTTGAACCAAGGTTCGAGGCTGGAAGCTTGACGACTCGCCGGAGAAGACGAACCAGGGCCGGCAGCCGGTTTCTTGTCGATTTTCAGGTAGATTTTTGAACCTAGAACTAGTTTTGAGTCCACAGAACCATAGAACACATTGTGACGAGTTCATAGGAACAAATCCCATCAGAAATGGTGGTCGAGTTGATGAGAACTGATCGGGTCGAACCGTGGGTCTGCGGTGACCCGGTTCTCAGACCCGGTTACTGTAGCTGATGACGTCATCATGCTGACGTCAGCAGTGACGTCATGATGACGTCATCATGTCAATATTCAGTAAGACCAGGGACCAATGGACTGCTGACACGTGTCCTCTGACACTGTCAGTGATGACGTCATGCTGACGTCAGCAGTGACGTCATGCTGACGTCAGCAGTACTGTAGCATGGTTGACCAGAGGGTTGACCAGGCGCGTGGGGGCGCGTGTGAACAGTGATTTTGGTGGGACCACCACCATTCTTTAGGTTTCGACGATCCGGATCCAATGGCGGTGGTTTCGGGTCGATCAGAGATCATTAAGCTGGTCAAAATGAGAGTTATTGCCTTGGAAAATGCGTTCGGGCGGCTTTTCCAGACCGGTTTCGGTCTAGGGTTTCATGGTTAAATGTTAGGGGTTTGTATTGACCCTTACGTATACTTTGGATGTGACAGGGATTGTGTAATTGTACCAGATCGAGGGTAAACGCTCGGTTTTCAGCAGGATTGTACTCTGAGTGGGCCATTTTCTTAAACCCTTGCGTGCATAAATGTTTTCTGGTTTATTATACTTATTCACATGCTAAAAACAATGATGGTTTTGATGATATGGAAAAATATGGTTATGGCACGTTTCACGGTATTTGGGCTTGAGACCCGTTTGGTGAAACTTAATGATTGATTCGGATTTTATCTAGGTATTTATATGCCTTGCATGTGGATATCAATAAAATGTATTTGGTACTGCACTGTATAGATTCATCCATATGATACTGTCTCCTCCGGATGAGGTACCCCGGAGAGGTCACGGACGTCTAGAACGTCCAGCGTCTATGACGCTAAGCATCGGGGATGCTGTACCCGAACGGGGTTCGGGGATTGAACTCGGAAATTGAGACCCGAGTGGCACGCGCAGCCTTGTGATTGTGACCTTATTGACGTCAGGGACGTCAGACATCAGGGATGTCGTGATTGGAGTGTATAGTGCAGCAACTAAAATTATACTTATGGTTTTATTATATGCCCTATGGTTCATATTATATGATTGATGGTTTTAATTATGGATGCATGCATGTTTGGAAAACGGAGGGGTAAATTATATATTTTACTTATCAAATGATTTTATAAACTTGAGTTTCGGTCCACTCACCCTTAATGTTTTTGGTAACCCCTCCAGGTCGTGATACTGAGGTAGAGGAGGAACCTGAGGCTGAGGCATAGATCTACTTCTGCGTACCTGAACCCCTGTTGGGTGGTGTACCCGCAGGTTTACTATAGAGTCGTGCTCGCAACTTGTAATTCTGGATTTCATCCCTTGTCTGACATTCGTTTAATTCGGTTTTGATGTATGACTTTGATTTGGTTATTTATGCATTTGATGTTTTGAGGTTAAAATTGGTACGAATTATTGGCTGTCAGACGGGAGCAGGGCACGTCCCCTTGTGGTCCCTGTGGGATCGGGGCGGGTCTTGTCAGCTTGGTATCAGAGCACTAGGTTGTGGTCAGTACTAGGTTTTGGTCAGCATGCTAGACTAGCGATTAGTACTAGTTACTTTTCGACTTTTAAGAATATTGTTATCTGATCTATGCCTCTTGACAGTTGGTTATGCCTCCTAGGAGAATTCCTCATACACGAACTGACGAGGATCTGGAAAGGGAGATGGAATGCGCGAGCATTGAAAGGGCTCAACGTTTGGGAGCCACTCCTTTCTGCGGGGGAGCAAACCCCGAGGATGCTCATGATTGGATCACCAAGTGGGAGAGGTTCTTCTCGGTGATGCACTGCCCTCCGGGCGAACGAGTGACCTTGGCGGCCTTCTTACTGGAAGGAGGAGCCTACCAGTGGTGGCACGGACTTGAAATGTCTGGATGGTCGGTCCATACCACTACTTGGGAAGTTTTCCGTTCCCGATTTCTGGACCAGTACTACCCGCGGTCGTTCCGCGCGGCACGGGAGACTGAGTTCCTGCGGCTGGAGCAGGGGGATATGTCCGTTGCGGACTACGAGCAAACTTTCAGGAAACTGTCCTGGTTCGCTGCATCATTCGTGAGCACGGAGGAGGACAAATGCCAAAGGTTCGAGCTTGGATTCCGAGGGGATATCCGGGCAAGTGTGACTGCTGCTACTCATACTTCACTGAGAGATATAGTCGACGCTGCGGTGCGTGTCGAGGCCAGTCTGGCGGCACACCAGACGCGACAGCCTATGGGCGAGGGGCGATGTCAGGATCGCCCACATCGTGGGCCATCAGGCCAGAAGAACAACTAGGGAGGGGGCTACAGGGGAGAACCCTCATCCTTCAAGGGTCGTGGCTGGTCAGGTCGACGTGGAGGCTCTCAGGGCAGAGGATCTGGATATAACTCTGGGCAGCGTTCATCTGGGAGCGGTGCTTCTGGTGGGCAATCGAACTGGCCGAGGTCTGTAACCTGTTTTGCTTGCGGAGAGGAGGGCCACTATGCCTGTGATTGCCCGCAGTTGCCCAAGAACAACGACGCTGGGGGCTCTAGTGTGGTGCAGAGCACAGCTTCCCACACTAATGGAGGTCGCGGTCAGGGAGGTGACCGTGGTGCTGGGCGTGGCGCGCGCGGGCGCAGACGGAATGGAGGGCCGAGGGCCCAAGTGTTTGCGATGACCCAGCAGCAGGCGAGGATTGCCCCAGGCGTGGTTACAGGTACACTACATATCTTTAACCTTCTTGTACGTGTATTGATGGATGCGGGGGCTACGCATTCTTTTATTTCGAAGAGTTGTGCTGGTATGCTTGATTGTGTGGTATCAGCCTTAGAATACGAAATGGGTGTTGGCACCCCGATGGGCATCGTGTACCTTGTGAATCAGGTGATTCGGAGGTGCCCGGTAAGAATTGAGGATGTGGATTTACCAGCAGACTTAATTATTCTGGATATCCACGACTTCGATATAATCCTAGGGATGGATTGGCTATCGGAGCATGGATCGCTCATCGATTGCTGTAGCAAGCAAGTGATTCTGCGGAGCCCGGGTTTGCCGGAGGTTATCTTTCAGGGGGAACGTGATGGTTCGCCTCCTGAAGTGATTTCTTCACTTACTGCTACCAAACTTCTACGGAATGGATGCCAGGGTTATCTGGCGCATGTCATGTCGGAACAGGTTGATACTCCGGGTATCGACGAGATACCGGTGGTATGTGAGTTTCCGGATGTATTCCCGGAAGACTTACCTGGATTGCCACCATCGCGGGAGATCGAATTTACACCGGTGTTGGGATATGTTACGAGAACTTACCTGGATTGCCACGACTTCCCTGATACCCGACCTATATCCCAGGGACCATACCGGATGGCGCCGGCTGAGTTACGAGAACTCAAGGCTCAATTGCAGGAGCTGGTGGATTTGGGATATGTTCGACCGAGTACTTCACCGTGGGGAGCACCGGTGTTGTTCGTGAAGAAGAAAGAAGAAAGTCTCCGTTTGTGCATTGACTATCGGCAACTCAACAAGGTGACACTGAGGAACCAGTATCCTCTACCCAGGATCGATGACCTTTTTGACCAGTTGCGGGGAGCTCAGTGCTTCTCGAAAATTGATTTGCGGTCTGGGTATCACCAACTGAGGATTTCAGAGGAGGATATTCCGAAAACTGCTTTTCGAACCCGTTATGGACACTACGAGTTCCTGGTTATGCCTTTTGGGTTGACGAATGCTCCAGCAGCATTCATGGATTTGATGAACCGGGTCTTCCGACCCTACCTGGATAAATTCGTGATTGTGTTCATCGATGATATCTTGGTATACTCAAGGAGTGCCTGTGCACATAAGGAACATCTACGTTTGGTCTTGGAGAAGCTGAGACAAGAACAGTTGTATGCCAAGCTGAGAAAGTGTCAGTTTTGGCTGAACAGTATTGGTTTTCTGGGACACGTGATATCGACGGATGGGATTTGCGTGGATCCCCAGAAAACAGAAGCGGTGACCAACTGGGCTAGACCGACAACAGTAACCGAGGTGCGGAGTTTCGTCGGATTAGCAGGTTACTACCGGAGATTCGTGGAGGGTTTCTCCAAAATTGCTGCACCATTGACTCGTTTGACTCGGAAGGGAGTGAAGTTTATCTTGGACGAGCAGTGCGATCGGAGTTTTCAAGAGTTGAAAGATCGATTGACCACTGCACCTGTCCTTGCATTGCCGGATGACAGTGGAGAGTTTGTGGTCTTGAGTGATGCATCGCTGCAAGGTCTGGGCTGCGTGTTGATGCAAACTGGCAAGGTTATCGCCTATGCATCCCGGCAGCTGAAGACCCACGAGTTGAACTACCCTACCCATGATTTGGAGTTGGCAGCGGTGGTTCATGCCTTGAAAATCTGGAGGCATTATCTATTCGACGCAACGTGTCGGATATACACCGACCACCAGAGTCTTAAATACTTATTCACTCAGAAGGAGCTTAACATGAGACAACGGAGATGGTTGGAGCTGCTAAAGGACTATGACTGTACGATCGAGTACCATCCGGGTAAGGCCAATGTGGTGGCTGATGCACTCAGCAGGAAGTCAGCAGGATCTGTTGCACACCTAGGGATGGTGTATCTTCCTTTGCTAGTGGAACTCCGGAAGGCGGGAGTTATTTTGGGTACGGATGCGCATGGAGCTTTGTTGGCCAGCTTCCATGTACGACCAGTACTGATTGATCGGATCATCGAGGCACAACTTCAGGATCCGATACTCTGTATTTACAGAATTGAGGTCGATGCGGATGGGAGACAGGATTTTACCATCCGGGATGATGGAGCACTGGTGAAGTTGGGCCGTTTGTGTGTACCTGCAGTGGCAGAGTTACGGGCCGAGATTCTTGAGGAGGCCCATAGTTCGGCCTATGCTATGCATCCGGGAGGTACAAAGATGTACCGTACCCTCCGGAACCATTATTGGTGGCCAGGAATGAAGAAGGATATTGCTGAGTTCGTGAGCAAATGCTTAACCTGTCAGCAGGTTAAGGCGGAACGGCAGAGACCTTTTGGGGCTATGCAGCCACTTCCGATTCCCGAGTGGAAGTGGGATCACATCACCATGGACTTCGTCTTTAAGTTACCGAGGACTCAGAGTGGAGTTGACGGAGTATGGGTGATCGAGGACCGGTTAACCAAGTTAGCCCATTTTCTGCCCGTTCAGGAGACTTATAAACCTAACCGACTGGCTCAGTTGTTTGTGAAGGAAATCATACGATTGCATGGTACGCCAGAATCGATCGTGTCCGATCGTGACCCGCGTTTCACTTCCAGGTTCTGGCGGAGTTTGCAGGCTACCTTGGGAACAACCCTACGTTTCAGTACTGCGTTCCATCCACAGACCGATGGACAGTCTGAACGGACCATTTAGACCCTGGAGGACATGATGAGGTCCTGTGTGCTATAGTTTCAAGACTCTTGGGATACTCATTTGCCATTAATGGAATTCGCTTACAACAACAGCTATCAGGAAAGCATCGGAATGGCACCCTATGAGGCACTGTATGGTCGAAAGTGCAGGACACCTATCTGCTGGACGGAGATAGGAGAGCGAGCGGCTGTAGGACTGGAATTGTTGGACTTAACCCTAGAAACTGTTCGAGTTATCAAGGAGAGATTGAAGACGGCACAGGATCGCCAAAAGATTTATGCTGATCGACGGATTCGAGGCTTGGAATTTGAGGTAGGAGATTTTGTCTTCCTGAAGTTATCTCCGTGGAAAGGGATTATCCGATTTGGCCGACGGGGGAAACTGAGTCTGCGTTTTATCGGACCGTATGAGATCGTGGAGAGGATTGGCAAGGTTGCTTACAGATTGGCGCTACCTCCAGAACTTTCTAGAGTTCACGATGTTTTCCACATATCGATGTTGCGGAAGTACGTACATGATGCTTCGCATGTACTTGGGGAACAACCTGTCGAACTACGGGAGGATTTGAGCTTCGAAGAACAACCAGTACAGATCTTGGATCGGAAGGACAAGGTACTACGACGGAAGACGATTCCTCTCGTGAAGATTCTCTGGAGAAACCAGAATGTGGAAGAAGCCACATGGGAGCCCGAGGCTCAGATGCGAGAAAAATTTCCTTACTTGTTTCTTTGAAATTTCGGGACGAAATTTCTTAAGGGGGGAAGGTTGTAACACCCCGGAAATTCGAGGATTTTAATATTGTAAATTAATGTTTGAATTGACGCTTTTACCCTTGGGATTTGTATGGCCAAATTGTTGACTTTTTGATTGGTGGGTCCAATGGACTTTGACCAATGACCGTGACGTAGTTTGGGACGTCACGAGTCCATAGCCAGGTGGCACGTCCGTTTCGGACGATCAGGGAAAAAGTTATGGCTATCGGAAGTCCAGGGGCATTAACGTAATTTGGACGGTTAGGGTGAAAATGTTGACTTTTCTCTTGGAAACTAATTTTCACAAACTCAAGGACCGTTGGGTAGGTCTCTACGTCCTGAGTCCGTAGACAGGCGGCACGCCGAAATTGGACTTCGTACGAGGAGTATTTCACGGGAGTATTTCGCATTTAACCGAACCAACCGAGAACCGGATTAAAATAATATTTTATTAATGGGATCTGATTACTTTAATCAAATCAATCTGGACCCTTGGATGAGTGACAAGTGTCACTCATCCCCACACTACCTAAAACATGGATCTATGTTGGCCATTAGATTAATTAATTGATTTCCTCTCCTCAAATCCTCACCATTGAATCTTAAATCTGATGGAATCCTAGCCCTTGATTTCATCCACTCCATCTGTTTAAAAAAAACCAACGGATCTCACTTCCTCACACTTACATTTTCAATCTCTCAAACCGTTTAACACGGTTAACTCTTGGAACAAACTCACCAGCACCTCACCACTCAACCTCACACCACGACTACACCAGGCAGCCAACAGCCACCCTCAGACGCCGGCCACCACCCCACAGCCACCCTGCACGGCCGGGAATCCTCCCAGACCCGAGAAGGAAACCCGAACAGCCCAAGTCACCAAACCATCCAAACCTTCACTCTGGGACTCGAACCAACGTACGGTTGGGTTCACTGTGACGGCAGGACGACCCAGAGCTGGACTGGACGACGTACGGCGGCGACACGGCGGCGACACACTTAAGGGACCCAGACGACCAATTTGAACCAAGGTTCGCGCCTGGAAGCTTGACGACTCGCCGGAGAAGACGAACCAGGGCCGGCAGCCGGTTTCCTGTCGATTTTCAGGTAGATTTTTGAACCTAGAAACTAGTTTTGAGTCCACAGAACCATGGAACACATTGTGACGAGTTCATAGGAACAAATCCCATCAGAAATGGTGGTCGGGTTGATGAGAACTGATCGGGTCGAACCGTGGGTCTGCAGTGACCCGGTTCTCAGACCCGGTTACTGTAGCTGATGACATCATCATGCTGACGTCAGCAGTGACGTCATGATGACGTCATCATGTCAGAATTCAGTCAGACCAGGGACCAATGGAATGCTGACACGTGTCCTCTGACACTGTCAGTGATGACGTCATGCTGACGTCAGCAGTACTGTAGCACGGTTGACCAGAGGGTTGACCAGACGCGTGGGGGCGCGTGTGAACAGTGATTTTGGTGGGACCACCACCATTCTTTAGGTTTCGACGATCCGGATCCAATGGCGGTGGTTTCGGGTCGATCGGAGATCATTAAGCTGGTCAAATGAGAGTTATTACCTTGGAAAGCGCGTTCGGGCGGCTTTTCCGGACCGGTTTCGGTCTAGGGTTTCATGGTTAAATGTTAGGGGTTTGTATTGACCCTTACGTATACTTTGGATGTGACAGGGATTGTGTAATTGTACCAGATCGAGGGTAAACGCTCGGTTTTCAGCATGACTGTACTCTGAGTGGGCCATTTTCTTAAACCCTTGCGTGCATAAATGTTTTCTGGTTTATTATACTTATTCACATGCTAAAAACAATGATGGTTTTGATGATATGGAAAAATATGGTTATGGCACGTTTCACGGTATTTGGGCTTGAGACCCGTTTGGTGAAACTTAATGATTGATTCGGATTTTATCTAGGTATATATATGCCTTGCATGTGGATATCAATAAAATGTATTTGGTACTGCACTGTATAGATTCATCCATATGATACTGTCTCCTCCGGATGAGGTACCCCGGAGAGGTCACGGACGTCTAGAACGTCCAGCGTCTATGACGCTAAGCATCGGGGATGCTGTACCCGAACGGGGTTCGGGGATTGAACTCGGAAATTGAGACCCGAGTGGCACGCGTAGCCTTGTGATTATGACCTTATTGACGTCAGGGACGTCAGACATCAAGGATGTCGGGATTGGAGTGTATAGTGCAGCAACTAAAATTATACTTATGGTTTTATTATATGCCCTATGGTTCATATTATATGATTGATGGTTTTAATTATGGATGCATGCATGTTTGGAAAACGGAGGGGTAAATTATATATTTTACTTATCAAATGATTTTATAAACTTGAGTTTCGGTCCACTCACCCTTAATGTTTTTGGTAACCCCTCCAGGTCGTGATACTGAGGTAGAGGAGGAACTTGAGGCTGAGGCATAGATCTACTTCTGCGTACCTGAACCCCTGTTGGGTGGTGTACCCGCAGGTTTACTATAGAGTCGTGCTCGCAACTTGTAATTCTGGATTTCCTCCCTTGTCTGACATTCGTTTAATTCGGTTTTGATGTATGACTTTGATTTGGTTATTTATGCATTTGATGTTTTGAGGTTAAAATTGGTACGAATTATTGGCTGTCAGACGGGAGCAGGGCACGTCCCCTTGTGGTCCCTGTGGGATCGGGGCGGGTCTTGTCATTGGACGTGGACGGTAACCATATAAGGTGGAAGTATTTTGGTTTATTTAGTAAATTTTTGAATTTGGTTATATTGTGTAAGATCCCTTTCCTGACATGGGGGTGTCAAACGGGAGCAGTTCCAGTCCGGTTTCACAGTAAGTAGGGAAGGGTCCTGTTAAGGGTATATGTGGTACTGAATTAGTCCTTTTCATATATATATATATATATATATATATATTCCTTTGGGTTCTATCAATTTGATATCAAAGCAGAAAGTTATTTTTGTGTGTGCTACACACTAGGTGTGAAGGGTATTTGTGGTACTGAGTAAGTTCTTTTCCGAATACGATGCCTCCACAATGTGGTCCTCGTGCAGAGTCTGGACGTGTAATCGAGGCGGAGACCTTGAAGAGTATCCACCACCCGGAGATAGAGTCACCCTTGGGGCCGACCCTGGAACAGTCGGGTCAGGCTTAGACGTTGTATTATTGGGCAGGTTGACTAATGGAAGTTTAGAGATAGAGCATGCCAAAAGGTTTGGAGCCACTACGTTCATGGGTACGACAAACCCAAAGGAGGCGAACATGTGGATCCTTTAGTTGGAGGATATTTTTAACATGATTGACATGACCCAATCTGAATACACAAGAATAGTACACACGGATCCTGCTCTTTTCTGAAGGAAATGTTGTTAGACAAGGGATAAACATAAAAATTGCTTATTCATGCCTTCGCCTCTCGAGCCTCCATCTCTGTACAGCGGCCTTGGAGGGTTACAAAATCAGAAAACGAGTGTGTGGACAAAAGAAATAGTTTAAAACATCGTTTGAAAACATATAGCTTTTACTCTCCGTTTTCCAAACCATGCATGCATATAAGAAATCATTCCAACCGTACTTTTCAATTAAAACAAATCTAGTTTATCATTTCGAAGTGTGAAAAGAATTTCCAAATCAAAAGCCATTAAACCATCTAAAACATCGGCAAGTCGATATAACCATCCCTACAAAATATAGCACATCAATCACAAACAGGTAACACACCATCATCACAATGTCGTACAAGAAACCACTGCCCCACTAGTAGGTACACCACAAGCTCACTCAGAATTCAGAGCCTAGCTCAACGTCTGAGTCATCACAACACAGTGTCACAAGCCATCATATCAATCCACACAATCAATCCATAACCAACATCAACACAGAACTCACACATAGTCACTCATCGTCAATACATATGCACAAAATCAATCAACACATCACAAGGCACCACATCAGTCATCATATCACATGTGCACTACCGGTAGGCCATCACATACTAACTAGGGATACAAAGCCAGCTAGACGTCCGAGTGAAAATCGACTCAGGATACAGAATGCCCAACTCGACGTCTGAGTCGCCACCACACACTAGTCTTTGGATACAGAGCCCTGATCGATGTCTGAGATGACTTATTACCATACCATAACATATCCAAATATAACCACGTCACAACGCATACTCATAATCACACATAATACCGTCTCAGGATTCGGAGCCCCGGGCTCGATGTCTGAGACAAATCAATCAAGGTTATCACAACATCAATACCAATAACATAGATTCATATCATATTTCAAACCACCTAATCGAATCACAATTGTATGTTCGGGCCTAAGTCCCAAAGCTTAAACACTAATTCTCGTAAAACGTGCCATTAAGGCTACTTTCATAAAAACCATCCAGAAATCATATGAAATTCATAATTATTCAAAAATCACATTATTCAATACTACAAACCAAGTTCAATTCAAAATCACAATTAAAATAGTATCTGTAACAAATTTTATGGATCCCTCGAAAAAATGCGTAATAAAATATTCATAAAACCACCGGAACTCCAAGTCTCAATCGATTCAATATCATCAAAATCACATAGAAACACATTTAAGTCGTGTAAACATGCATGCATAAAATTTCATGGAAAGAAAGTCCACTTACACACCTCTGAATTTTCGAATTCCCCTTTTGCACGCATTTCTGTAATTTTCGGGAATACCACTTCAAGCTAAAATTAACATCTAAGGGTCACAAATCAGCTCAAATAACTCCCATTTTAATCCCATAATATTTCGGGATTTTAAAATGTATTTAAAACGAATCCTAAACCTTCGGACACTCAAAACTACCCCGAAACGGTATCTGATCGACTCGAAACCTATGCCAAAATGTCCGTAACATCAAAATGATGAAAACACATGTTGAAACCACCTCGAAATTCCCCCTCACGTGTCACCACACATCGAGTACTGTACATTGCTACAGTGTCATCCCTTTTACCCGACTACTCTACTATTCGGGTCGCCCGACCTAGCAACTCGACCCGGTCGTAAGTCCTCCATTTTTCGTTATTTTCAAATCTAATTTGACCAACATACTCTACATGAGCTAAATAAGGGATCTATATGATCGAAACAAGGGAAAACATACCTAATACCGTGGATCGAACCTCTCTTTCACAGTCGTGGTGTGTTTTTTGTCCCTGGATAGTTTCAACGCCCAGACTTTCAACCCAAGAGCTTGGTTAGGACAGCAGGGACTCTAAGATTTCATCTGAGGTCTTAGGTTTGAGCTTACACGTCGAAAATGGGCTGGAAAGCTCCAAACCCGAAATTCCTTCTCGAGTTACTAACTCTCTTGTTCTCAGCTAAAGAATGGACAATTATTCTCCCTATATACTGTGTTGGGCTAATCAGTCGTGGCATTTTCTTTATGTTTGTAAAGTACATAGCAATTAAATTTTGTTGTTGCATATGAATTTGTGCGCTGGAAAATCGCAGGCTCGTTATGAAAATATTGGCTTGCATCCTCTCTACCAAATAGTAGGAGTGGATACGGTGTGTTTCGATATGTATATTAATAATATCTAAATTCAAACTGTTAAAATTTTAACGGTTCGATAAGATTTGAATATTCTAAAATTAGAAATAAAACCGTTAAGAAATAAAAAAAAAGGATATAGAAAAAATAAGAATACAAAAAAAAAATCAATACTCAATAATCAAAATTTTATATATTAAACTTGTTAAGTATTGAATTGTAAACATTATAACTATATTAAGATTTATCAAACAAAGAAACTATTTAATAATATTTTATTATACTTTTATATGAGTATACATATACGTATATGGGTATATCTAGATATCCTTTTATGTTTATTATTTTTAATTTTTATTAATAATATATTTAAAAATTGATAAAAATTAATATATTTCTTAACCGTTCGATTTGGATTTAACGGATTTCCAAAATGAAAATCCAAATCCAAACCAATACTAAAAACTTGGCTTTTATCCGGTGATCAAATTTAAACCGTTGAATAAATAACGATTTGAAGCAGATCAGTTAGCGGTTTTAACGGATTCGTGTCCACTCCTACGAAGTAGTCCTACTTTTCAATCACAGTTTAAGGCCTCATTTCATATTTTGTTTAAAGTTGCTTAGTTTGAATGTAACGCAATCCCGAAAAATACAACAGAAATAGTTTTTTTATTTCTTTAAATAAAGCAATTCCAAACTAATCCTAAGTCATTTCAAATTATATATTTTTTTTTTTGCACTCTTCGCTGTCAATGTTACATGTGCTTAAAGATAAATGAGCCCGATAAATAAAACGCAAGCTTCTAAATTATTTGGATCTAACAAACGTAGTCTCAATTTTGTTAATGAAAATGAATATACTAAAATATTTGGTTATAGCATTAATATTCTTAGTTTAATTGCTATTTTTTTTTTTTATGAAATTGGAATTTTTAAGTTTGTTAGCAATATTATGAGAGGAGAGGGGCAGACTGTAGAGGCAAAGGGAAGTCTCAAAGTTCTGAATCTTTGACGTTTTAAAAAATTAATATGGTATATACTTAAATGTAAAATTCACTGGCACATAAATAAGTGGGAAGAGATCGTATTCGTAAGTACAATGAAAAAGGTTGATAGCAGAATATGAGAGGAGAGGGGCAGACTGTAGAGGTAAAGGGCGCCAAGGGCATGTGCACGTCTGGCACTAAAAATGAGACATGAGAAAGCAGAAAGGAGCAAGGAGAAAGGGTAGCGAGTTTTAGGCAAATTGACAAAGCCGTACGTCACAAAAAATTGAAAGCTGAAAAAGTCATTGTTGGAACCTAAATCTATAAAAGATACGGGAGCAAAAGGATACACATACACCATCACCATCTTCTTTTTTGCTTTTTTTTTTACCACCCAACGCATTCAATTCAAACCCTTAGTTGCTTAGTCCATCTCGATCTAGTAATATATGGCGTCTTAAAGAACTACCCACCTTCCCATTATATTCTTACTTCAATTATTATTATTATTATTAAAAGACCCAAAATTAATAAATTTGTATATAATTAATAATATTATAATGGTATTTAATTGGAAAGAAGTTTGAAATTTACTAAACGTACTTTGTAATTAAGAACAAGTCTCACTTTGAATGTGGATGAATATTACTCTTTAAATAGATATTTACCAAAATAAAAATACAAGAGAAATTTTGCAAAAGTGGAATTATACACTTGACAAAACGATCATTGAAATATCATCACAACATAACTTCCTTTAATAACATAATTCAAGGTAACCTTTTAAGTATCAAAATTCAACAAAAATAACATAATTTACTTTTTAATGTCTATATAAGTGGAACTTTATACAAAGTATCACACGTAATTGAATATTTCATGTAAATTATTTTTTCTCATAATTTTATAATTTTAAACCGTATATCAAATATAGCCTAATCAATATAAAGGTGCGGCCCGTGTGAGTAAGAGAGGACACGTATATTTGGGATCCAATTCATCCAATCACGCGACACTCTTTTAAGGGGTCCAATTTAATTAACGTTTTCTTCTCCGTTTTGGCATTTGATTTTGGGTAAAGGCTTAATAAAGCTACCGCGTAAATAAATATATTGATTTCATTTTTGTGGTACGATCAATTCCTTGTCTTTCTTTCTTTCTGCTTTCATGAAATTGTAAATAAATGTTTCCTGACTGCAGATGGCCGATCTAACATATCAATCCTATGAGCAAGTATGAGTTTTAGTGGGTCCTCAGTTCACTGCTTTTTTAATTTATTAATTTTCATCAACACGTGTGCTCAAAAGCCTATTTTAGTTTTTGTTACAGGGTTTACGACATAAAAAAATATTTTATTTTCTTATGTATGATCATTTGCTAAAACAAAATTATTCTGGGTAAAGATAGTACGTGTGAAACTAGGAATTACAATGGGATGGCCATGTGCAGTGTTTGAGTTTTTGGAAACTAAATTGGCATCAGAAGGGTTTGTGAGCTTTACGTGTAGAACAAGGGTTTTTTCTAACTATAAGCGTGTGGGGATGATGACATCACTGTCTATTACTCTAACCAATCTATGAGAGCGTGCGGGGGGGTGTGTGAGATTATTTATCTCCTGCCGCATTCATTGTATCATATGGTACTTGATTGTTGTGCTGGGGGGCGTTACTTGTGAAGATCACATCGCATTATGATCAGTGACTAAACTTGAAATGGTAGAAGCCGATGGCAGTGAGTTTAGGGCTCCTATATTTGATGGAGACAATTATGAGTTTTGGAGTATTAAGATGCGCACGACCATTCTGAAGGTGCATGATTAGTGGGATTATGTATACACGAATTGAATATCGAAGCAACATGAGCTATAGGAGATGTTGTAGTAAACCACCCAACTCGAGCGGATTTCATTAAAGATGCCTATGCTCTTCATCTTATTTAAATTTTTTTTGCTAGACTCAATTTTCTCAAGTATCTCAAATGAAGAAAACTCAAAAGCCGCATGGGATTTGCTCAAGATAGAGTACAGAGGTTATCAAAAGGTGAGTTGAGTCAGACTACAAGCTTTGAGACATGATTTTGGGTATATATAATGAAATTTGATGAAATACGTGCAGTGTATATGTCTAGAATACATAGTGTTTTTTATCAAATGAGGTCTTATGGAGAGAATATCACCGAGAAGAGAATGACACTAAAAACCCTGATTACTTTAAATCTCATTGTGTCAATTCTAGAGGAAACAGAGGATAACATGGTACAAATGTGTAAGAACTCATTGCATCTATTAAAACATATGATTAGTGACTAGAAATATGCTATGAACATACCACTGCGAAAGCATTTTATGGTTTACAAGTTGGATCAAAGTCACATATAAGATGAGCTACAAGGGTAGAAATAAGAACTGGGGTAATAAGCCTACTAATCAAGCTCGAAATGGAAATGGTGGACACTTCACAGAAAAAAAAAATCTTAAGGAAGTAGCTCCAAATTAGCATATAAGATTTGTGATAAGCTGCATTATGAAGAGTGATGGTTCAATGGGATAACAAAGTGTTTCAAATGCAATAAGTTTGGCCATATTCCAAAGACTGATGTAAGACAAGATGTGAATGTTGCTCAGCAAGTAGAAGAAAATGTAATGTTGTTCTATGCATGTCACTCTACAATGGCCACCAAGAATACTGAAACTTGGCACCTTGTTAGTGGCTAGAGCAATCATAGGACTTGTAACACCCCAGACATTCGAGGATTTTAATATTGCAATTTAATGTGTGAATTGACGCTTTTACCCTTGTGATTGGTATGGCCAAATAGTTGACTTTTTGATTGATGAGTTAAATGAACTTTGACCTATGAACGTGACGTAGTACGGGACGTCACGAGTTCATAGACAGGTGGCACGTCCAATTCGGACGATCAGGGAAAAAGTTATGACTATCGGAAGTTCAGGGGCATTACCGTAAGTTGGACTTCACGGGCGAAAATGTTGACTTTTCGTTTGACAATTAATTTTCACGCGACTCAAGGACCGATAGGTAGGTCTCAACGTCCTGAGTCCGTAGACAGGCGGCACGCCAAAATCGGACTTCGTATGGTTGAGTTACGGGTCTAGGAAGTGAGGGGTATTTTGGTAATTATTGAACCAGGGGCATTTTGGTCTTTTTGCCCTGGTTACTGTAGCAGACCGCGGGGGACATGGGCGGCACCACCATGTGCGGTGGTTCTATCGTGCAATTGATTATGCTATCATGTGCTGGAATGTCTGGGTTTTCTTTTGCTTTTGAACGTGGCCTGAGCCGTCCAGCCTGCACGATCAATTGATTAATTCAAGATCGAAGCTTTTCGGGGAACATTTTTCAGTGGACAATTGGACACCCACGTGCCTCTGGGACGGCTTGAAATTGTTTAGAACCAATTAGAACGTGCTTGAGCATCACTCTGATGCTGTTATAACTAAGAACGGGTGAGGAAAACTAGAGAAGCCATTTCTGGAAAAATTGGAGGGAAAATCAGTGTTTAATTTCTACGGTGTGTTGGGCCAATCTAATCGTAGAGTAAGCTTTCTGGGGGTATTTGGAACACAACCATATCAAAATCGAAGGCAACCAGCCACGGGTGAGCTGGGACGGTGACTGCCGTGTTCAGAAGAATTTCAGAGGTATGGACGACTACTTCCAGGTGAGTGTTGATTCAATTGAGTGTGTTTTCCAGTTCGTTGTGATACTATGATGCTTCATGTAAGGTTAATTTGATTTCGGTTTAGAAACCAGTGAGTTGGGGTGATCAACCCGTTTGGATGATCACGGGTCGAAGGGCCGTTTGAGGATTCGATTTGGCAAATTAATAACCCAGAACTTAAATTGAATGTTTAATTAACATGTTAGGATCAAATTGGATTGAAATCGAGTAGGAATTGATGGGTAATTAACCGGGTCAAGCCGCGGGTGGCAGGCCCGAATTACAGACAAACGGGTGAAGGTGCTGACACTGTAGCTACAGTGTCAGGCGCGTGACTTTCACGCGCAGTCACTTTGGGCGGCGCGTGAGGTCGCGTTGGGGCTTATCTCCGATCACGATCAACATGACTTTTATCCCTCTCATCATTCTGAACATTTTTGGTGAATTAACCATGTTGATCTGAGATAGTTTTTGATGGGTCAGTTTAGGGCCAGTTGCCTCGGGGAACGTGTCGACGGATTCCCCGAACCGGTTTCTATTTCGGACTTTGTGGTTAAACATTTTAGACTTGTAGTGACCCTTACATGTGATTTGGACTGACATGAATTGTACGATACTCCAGGTACAAGTTCGTACGCGCAGGTTCACCGCGAGATCGTACAGTGAGTGGGCCATTTTCTTAAACCCTTGCGTGCATAAATGTTTTCTGGTTTACTATACTTATTCACATGCTAAAAACAATAATGGTTTTGATGATATGGAAAAATGGTTATGGCACGTTTCACGGTATTTGGGCTTGAGACCCGTCTGATGAAACTTAATGATTGGTTCGGATTTTATCTATGTATATATATGCTTTGCATGTGGATATCAATAAAATGTATTTGGTACTGCACTGTATAGATCCTTTCATATTATATTGTCTCCTCCGGATGAGGTACCCCGGAGAGGTCACAGACGTCTAGTACGTCCAGCGTCTGTGACGCTAAGCATCGGGGATGCAGCACCCGAGCGGGGTTCGGGAATTGCACTCGGAATTGAGACCCGAGTGGCACGCGTAGCCTTGTGATTGTGACCTTATTGGACGTCAGGGACGTCAGACATCAGGGATGTCGGGATTGGAGTGTTTAGTGCAGCAACTAAAATTATACTTATGGTTTTATTATATGCCTTATGGTTCATATTATACGATTGATGGTTTTAAATACGGTTGCACGCATGTTTGGAAAACGGAGGGGTAAATTATATGTTTTACTTATCAAATGATTTTATAAACTTGAGTTTCAGCCCACTCACCCTTAATGTTTTGGTAACCCCTCCAGGTCGTGATACTGAGGTAGAGGAGGAACCTGAGGCTGAGACATAGATCTACTTCTGCGTACCTGAATCCCTCTTGGCTGGTGTACCCGTAGGTTTATGTTAGAGTCGTGCTCGCAACTTGTAATTTTGGATTTCATCCCTTGTCTGACATTTGTTTAATTCGGATTTGATGTATAACTTTAATTTGGTTATTTATGAATTTGATGTTTGAGGTTAAAATTGGTATGAATTATTGGGTGTCAGACGGGAGCAGGGCACGTCCCCTTGTGGTCCCTGTGGGATCGGGGCGGGTCCTGTCAGCTTGGTATCAGAGCACTAGGTTGTGGTCAGTACTAGGGTATGGTCAGCATGCTAGACTAGCAATTAGTACTAGTTACTTTTCGACTTTTAAGAATATTGTTTTCTGATCTATGCCTCTTGACAGTTGGTTATGCTTCCTAGGAGAATTCCTCATATTCGAACGGACGAGGATCTGGAAAGGGAGATGGAATGCGCGAGCATTGAAAGGGCTCAACGTTTGGGAGCCACTCCTTTCTGCGGGGGATCAAACCCCGAGGATGCTCATGATTGGATCACCAAGTGGGAGAGGATCTTCTCGGTGATGCACTGCCCTCCGGGCGAACGAGTGACCTTGGGGGCCTTCTTACTGGAAGGAGGAGCATACCAGTGGTGGCACGGACTCGAAATGTCTGGGTGGTCTGTCCATACCATTACTTGGGAAGCTTTCCGTTCCAGATTTCTGGACCAGTACTACCCGCGATCGTTCCGCGCGGCACGGGAGGCTGAGTTCCTGCGACTGGAGCAGGGTGATATGTCCGTTGCGGACTACGAGCAAACTTTCGGGAAAATTTCTCGGTTCGCTGCATCATTCGTGAGCACGGAAGAGGACAAATGCCAAAGGTTCGAACTTGGACTCCGAGGGGAGATCCGGGCAAGTGTGACTGCTACTACACATGCTTCTCTGAGAGATATGGTCGACGCTGCGGTGCGTGTCGAGGCCAGTCTGGCGGCACACCAGACACGACAACCTTCGGGCGAGGGGCGACGTCAGGATCGCCCACATCGTGGGCCATCGGTCCATAAGAACAACAAGGGAGAGGGCTACAGGGGAGCACCCTCATCCTTCAAGGGTCGTGGCTGGTCAGGTCGACGTGGAGGCTCTCAGGGCAGAGGATCTGGATACAACTCTGGGCAACGCTCATCTTGGAGCGGTGCTTCTGGCGGGCATTCGGACGGGCCAAGGCCAGTAACTTGTTTTGCTTGCGGAGAGGAGGGCCACTACGCCAGTGATTGCCCGCAGTTGTCCAAGAACAACGACGCTGGGGGCTCTAGTGTGGTGCAAAGCACGGCTTCCCACACTAATGGAGGTCGCAGTCAGGGAGGTGACCGTGGTGCTGGGCGTGGCGCGCGCGGGCGCGGACGGAATGGAGGGCCGAGGGCCCAAGTGTTTGCAATGACCCAGCAGCAGGCGAGGACTGCCCCAGGCGTGGTCACAGGTACACTACATATCTTAAACCTTCTTGTACGTGTATTGATGGATGCGGGGGCTACACATTCTTTTATTTCGAAGAGTTGTGCTAGTATGCTTGATTGTGTGGTATCGGCTTTAGATTGTGAAATGGGTGTTGGCACCCCGATGGGCATCGTGTACCTTGTGAATCAGGTGATTCGGAGGTGCCCGGTAAGAATTGAGGATGTGGATTTACCAGCAGACTTAATTATTCTGGATATCCACGACTTCGATATAATCCTAGGGATGGATTGGCTGTCGGAGCACGGATCGCTCATCGACTGCTGTAGCAAGCAAGTGATTCTGCGGAGCCCGGGTTTGCCGGAGGTTATCTTTCAGGGGGAACATGATGGTTCGCCTCCTGAAGTGATTTCGTCACTTACTGCTACCAAACTTCTACGGAAGGGATGCCAGGGTTATCTGGCGCATGTTGTGTCGGAACAGGTTGATACTCCGGGTATCGACGTGATACCGGTGGTATGTGAGTTTCCAGATGTGTTCCCGGAAGACTTACCTGGATTGCCACCATCGCGGGAGATCGAGTTTACTATTGAACTACTCCCGGGTACCCGACCTATATCCCAGGCACCATACCGGATGGCGCCGGCCGAGTTACGAGAACTCAAGACTCAATTGCAGGAGTCAGTGGATTTGGGATATGTCCGACCCAGTACTTCACCGTGAGGAGCACCGGTGTTGTTCGTGAAGAAGAAGGAGGGAAGTCTCCGTTTATGTATTGACTATCGACAACTCAACAAGGTGACGCTGAGGAACCAGTATCCTCTACCCAGAATCGATGACCTTTTTGACCAGTTGCGGGGAGCTCAGTGCTTCTCGAAAATTGATTTGCGGTCTGGGTATCACCAACTGAGGATTTCGCAGGAGGATATTCCGAAAACTGCTTTTCGAACCCGTTATGGACACTACGAGTTCCTGGTTATGCCTTTTGGGTTGACGAATGCTCCAGCAGCATTCATGGATTTGATGAACCGGGTCTTCCGACCCTACCTGGATAAGTTCTTGATTGTGTTCATCGATGATATTTTGGTGTACTCGCGGAGCGCCCGTGCACATGAGGAACATCTACGGTTGGTCTTGGAGAGGCTGAGACAAGAACAATTGTACGCCAAGCTGAGCAAGTATCAGTTTTGGCTGAGCAGTATTGGTTTTCTGGGACACGTGATATCGACGGATGGGATTTGCGTGGATCCCCAGAAAACAGAAGCGGTGACCAACTTGGCTAGACCAACAACAGTGACCGAGGTGCGGAGTTTCGTCGGATTAGCAGGTTACTACCGGAGATTCGTGGAGGGTTTCTCCAAAATTGCTGCACCATTGACTTGTTTGACTCGGAAGGGAGTGAAGTTTATCTGGGACGAGCAGTGCGATCGGAGCTTTCAAGAGTTGAAGGATCGATTGACCACTGCACCTGTCCTTGCATTGCCGGATGACAGTGGAGAGTTTGTGGTCTTCAGTGATGCATCGCTGCAAGGTCTGGGCTGCGTGTTGATGCAAACTGGCAAGGTTATCGCCTATGCATCCCGGCAGCTGAAGACCCACGAGTTGAACTACCCTACCCATGATTTGGAGTTGGCGGCGGTGGTTCATGCTCTCAAAATCTGGAGGCATTATCTATTCGGCGCAACGTGTCGGATATACACCGACCACCAGAGTCTTAAATACCTATTCAATCTGAAGGACTATGACTGTACGATCGAGTACCATCCGGGTAAGGCCAATGTGGTGGCGGATGCACTCAGCAGAAAATCAGCGGGATCAGTTGCACACCTGGGGATGGTGTATCTTCCCTTACTGGTGGAACTCCGGAAGGCGGGAGTTATTTTGGGTACTGATGAGCATGGAGCTTTGTTGGCCAGCTTCCATGTACGACCAGTACTGATTGATCGGATCATCGAAGCACAACTTCAGGATCCTACACTCTGTATTTACAGAATTGAGGTCGATGCGGATGGGAGACAGGATTTTACCATCCGGGACGACGGATCACTTGTGAAATTGGGCCGTTTGTGCGTACCTGCAGTGGCAGAGTTACGAGCCGAGATTCTTGAGGAGGCCCATAGTTCGGCCTATGCTATGCATCCGGGAGGTACAAAGATGTACCGTACCCTCCGGAACCATTATTGGTGGCTAGGAATGAAGAAGGATATTGCTGAGTTCGTGAGCAAATGCTTAACCTGTCTGCAGGTTAAGGCGGAACGGCAGAGACCGTATGGGGCTATGCAGCCACTTCCGATTCCCGAGTGGAAGTGGGATCACATCACCATGGACTTCGTCTTTAAGTTACCAAGGACTCGGAGTGGAGTGGACGGAGTATGGGTGATCGTGGATCGGTTAACCAAATCAGCCCATTTTGTGCCAGTTCAGGAGATCTATAAACCTAACCGACTGGCTCAGTTGTTTGTGAAGGAAATCATACGATTGCATGGTACGCCAGAATCGATCGGGTCCGATCGTGATCCGCGTTTCACTTCCAGGTTCTGGCGGAGTTTGCAAGCTACTCTGGGAACAACCCTACGTTTCAGTACTGCTTTCCATCCACAGACCGATGGACAGTCTGAAAGAACCATTCAGACCCTGGAGGACATGATGAGGTCATGTGTACTACAGTTTCAGGACTCTTGGGATACTCATTTGCCATTGATGGAATTCGCTTACAACAACAGCTATCAGGCAAGCATCGGGATGGCACCTTATGAGGCATTGTATGGTCGACAGTGCAGGACACCTATCTGCTGGACGGAGATAGGAGAGCGAGCGGCTGTAGGGCCGGAATTGATGGACTTAACCATGGAAACTGTTCGTGTTATCAAGGAGAGACTGAAGGCGGCACAGGATCGCCAGAAGAGTTATGCCGATCGACGGATTCGAGACTTGGAATTTGAAGTGGGAGATTTTGTCTTCCTGAAGTTATCTCCGTGGAAAGGGATTATTCGATTTGGTCGACGGGGGAAACTGAGTCCGCGCTTTATCGGACCTTATGAGATCGTGGAGAGAATTGGCAGAGTTGCATACAGATTGGCGCTACCTCCAGAACTATCTAAAGTTCACGATGTTTTCCACATATCGATGCTACGGAAGTACGTACGTGATTCTTCTCATGTACTTGGGGAACAACCTGTCGAACTACGGGAGGATTTGAGCTTTGATGAACAACCAGTACAGATCTTGGATCGGAAGGACAAGGTACTACGTCGGAAGACGATCCCTCTCGTGAAGATTCTCTGGAGAAACCAGAATGTGGAAGAAGCCACATGGGAGCCTGAGGCTCAGATGCGCGAACAATTTCCTCATTTGTTTCCTTGAAATTTCGGGATGAAATTTCTTAAGGGGGGAAGGTTGTAACACCCCGGACATTCGAGGATTTTAATATTGCAATTTAATGTGTGAATTGACGCTTTTACCCTTGTGATTGGTATGGCCAAATTGTTGACTTTTTGATTGATGAGTTAAATGGACTTTGACCTATGACCGTGACGTAGTACGGGACGTCACGAGTTCATAGACAGGTGGCACGTCCAATTCGGACGATCAGGGAAAAAGTTATGACTATCGGAAGTTCAGGGGCATTACCGTAAGTTGGACTTCACGGGCGAAAATGGTGACTTTTCGTTTGACAATTAATTTTCACGCGACTCAAGGACCGATAGGTAGGTCTCAACGTCCTGAGTCCGTAGACAGGCGGCACGCCAAAATCAGACTTCGTATGGCTGAGTTACGAGTCTAGGAAGTGAGGGGTATTTTGGTAATTATTGAACCAGGGGCATTTTGGTCTTTTTGCCCTAGTTACTGTAGCAAACCGCGGGGGACATGGGCGGCACCACCATGTGCGGTGGTTCTATCGTTCAATTGATTATGCTATCATGTGCTGGAATGTCTAGGTTGTCTTTTGCTTTTGAACGTGGCCTGAGCTGTCTAGCCTGCACGATCAATTGATTAATTCAAGATCGAAGCTTTTCGGGGAACATTTTTCAGTGGACAATTGGACACCCACGTGCCTCTGGGACGGCTTGAAATTGTTTAGAACCAATTAGAACGTGCTTGAGCATCACTCTGATGCTGTTATAACTAAGAACGGGTGAGGAAAACTAGAGAAGCCATTTCTGGAAAAATTGGAGGGAAAATCAGTGTTTAATTTCTACGGTGTGTTGGGCCAATCTAATCGTAGAGTAAGCTTTTTGGGGGTATTTGGAACACAACCATATCAAAATCGAAGGCAACCAGCCACGGGTGAGCTGAGACGGTGACTGCCGTGTTCAGAAGAATTTCAGAGGTTTGGACGACTACTTCCAGGTGAGTGTTGATTCAATTGAGTGTGTTTTCCAGTTCGTTGTGATACTATGATGATTCATGTAAGGTTAATTTGATTTCGGTTTAGAAACCAGTGAGTTGGGGTGATCAACCCGTTTGGATGATCAACCCGTTTGGATGATCACGGGTCGAAGGGCCGTTTGAGGATTCGATTTGGCAAATTAATAACCCAGAACTTAAATTGAATGTTTAATTAACATGTTAGGATAAAATTGGATTGAAATCGAGTAGGAATTGATGGGTAATTAACCGGGTCAAGCCGCGGGTGACAGGCCCGAATTACAGACAAACGGGTGAAGGTGTTGACACTATAGCTACAGTGTCAGGCACGTGACTTTCACGCGCAGCCACTTTGGGCGGCGCGTGAGGGCGCGTTGGGGCTTATCTCCGATCACGATCAACATGACTTTTATCCCTCTCATCATTCTGAACATTTTTGGTGAATTAACCATGTTGATCTGAGATAGTTTTTGATGGGTCAGTTTAGGGCCGGTTGCCTCGGGGAACATGTCGACGGATTCCCCGAGCCGGTTTCTATTTCGAACTTTGTGGTTAAACATTTTAGACTTGTAGTGACCCTTACATGTGATTTGGACTGACAGGAATTGTACGATACTCCCGGTACAAGTTCGTACGTGCAGGTTCACCGCGGGATCGTACAGTGAGTGGGCCATTTTCTTAAACCCTTGCGTGCATAAATGTTTTCTGGTTTACTATACTTATTCACATGCTAAAAACAATAATGGTTTTGATGATATGGAAAAATGGTTATGGCACGTTTCACGGTATTTGGGCTTGAGACCCGTCTGATGAAACTTAATGATTGGTTCGGATTTTATCTATGTATATATATGCTTTGCATGTGGATATCAATAAAATGTATTTGGTACTGCACTGTATAGATCCTTTCATATTATATTGTCTCCTCCGGATGAGGTACCCCGGAGAGGTCACAGACGTCTAGTACGTCCACCGTCTATGACGCTAAGCATCGGGGATGCAGCACCCGAGCGGGGTTCGGGAATTGAACTCGGAATTGAGACCCGAGTGGCACGCGTAGCCTTGTGATTGTGACCTTATTGGACGTCAGGGACGTCAGACATCAGGGATGTCGGGATTGGAGTGTATAGTGCAGCAACTAAAATTATACTTATGGTTTTATTATATGCCTTATGGTTCATATTATACGATTGATGGTTTTAAATACGGTTGCACGCATGTTTGGAAAACGGAGGGGTAAATTATATGTTTTACTTATCAAATGATTTTATAAACTTGAGTTTCGGCCCACTCAACCTTAATGTTTTGGTAACCCCTTCAGGTCGTGATACTGAGGTAGAGGAGGAACCTGAGGCTGAGGCATAGATCTACTTCTGCGTACCTGAATCCCTGTTGGGTGGTGTACCCGCAGGTTTATGTTAGAGTCGTGCTCGCAACTTGTAATTTTGGATTTCATCCCTTGTCTGACATTTGTTTAATTCGGATTTGATGTATAACTTTAATTTGGTTATTTATGCATTTGATGTTTGAGGTTAAAATTGGTATGAATTATTGGGTGTCAGACGGGAGCAGGGCACGTCCCCTTGTGGTCCCTGTGGAATCGGGGCGGGTCTTGTCAGGACTTCTGTCATCACTAATTCATCTAGACAGATCTCTAAAATCTAGAGTCAGAATGGAGATTTTTGAGTTAGTCGAAGTTAATGAGAAAGGTACACTAGTGATTAAAACTTAGAATGGTGATAGAATAAATCAAGGATGTCATGCTTGTTCGAGGACTAGATGAAAACCTACTAAGTGTAGGACAGATGGTAGAACATGGTTACCACCTAGTGTTTGAAGATAAATTGGCTTGAATTTATGATTAAGACTACCAAATAGCTACTATTCCCATGACTGGAAACATGTGCTTTCTTATCTCTTTCAAGCAAGTAATACCAATGGCAAGATTGGCCATTGAGGAAGGGACTTCATGGCTATCACAAAAGTTATGGCCATTTTATTCACTTAAGTCTAGCTATACTTTTCACAGAAGACATGGTTGTAGGATTACCCTGTTTGTCTAAGAAAACTAAGGTGTGTGAAGGTTGCATAGTTGGAAAGCAACATGTGAAAAGTTTTGACAACGAAAAATCTTGGAGAGCATCAAATCTACTTGAAATGATATATTCAGATGTATGTGGACCTATGAAAACTGAGGCAATGAGAGGAAATAAATACTTTCTTACATTCTTAGATGAGTTCTTTAGGATGTGTTGGGTTTATTTTTCTAATTTGTAAGTCAGGGGTTTTTAATGCATTCAAGAAATTTAAGGCCATGGTTGAGTTACAAATTGGAAGTAATATCAAGCAAGTGGGAAGTGAAAGATGAGGAAATCCAACATCACAGGAGTTTGTTAAGTTCTCTAAAGATGTGGGAGTAAAAATGAAACTTTTTATGGCATACTCACCACAGTAGAATAGGGTTGCAGAACAAAAAATCAGAATAATATTGAAATGTCCAAATGTATGCTTCATGAAAAGAAGATGCCTTATGAATTTTAGGCAGAAACTATTAACACGGTAATTAATTTACTAAATAGGTGTCCTACCAAGGCTATTAAGAAGAAAAGAGGTGTTTAGTGGAAGAAAACCATGTGTAAAACACCCGAGAGTATTTCGACTCTGTATGTTACACTCATGTTCCTACAAAATTAAGGTAGAAGATAGAAGTATCTGCTACAAAAGGAGTTTTTGTAGGCTATGAGTGTTGTGAGAAGGGATATAAGGTAGAATCCAAAAAGAATGTTGTTTCTAGAACTGTGACATTCAATGAGAAAGCTATGTGGAATTGGGAGCCTAATGTAGAACTCATATTTACATCTATCCTGGATCTGACATTGAGGTTGAAACTGAATCAACTATGGGACAAGAACCAAGTTAGAATGCATAGAACACTCATCAAGCCAGTTCAAAGAATGACTCTTATTATGAACTCAATATTACACTTGTCAAGTTAAAGAGTTTAAGTGATATATGTGCTTGGTGTCGTTTAGTAATCATTGAGCCTAAAAGTTTCGAGGAAGCTATGAAGGATGGTGCTTGGAAGAAAGTATTGAGAAGAGCTTAACTAGGGAATTAGTTTCTAGACATAATGAAAAGCTTGTAATTGGAGTCAACTGGATATACATGACTAAGTTGAACCTAGGTGCGAAAATTCAAATGCAGAAGGAAAGATTAGTGGCCATGTAACGATCCGTCCCGAATTTCGGGATTAGATTAGTGACTAATCATGATTAGTGAGGTTAATTAGTGATTAGTTGAGCGAAATCGGACGAACGATGCAAAATGACCATTTTGCCCCTAGGCGTGGGCAAAACATTGACTTTTTGTTCTAGCGGTCAAATGGACTTTGACCGATGAATGTGACGTAGTTCGGGACGTCACGAGTTCATAGATAGGTGGCACGTTCGATTCCGACATTCGAGAAAAAAGTTATGATGTTCGGAAGTTCAAGGGTATTTCGGTAATTTAGTTAAAAGGGGCAAATAGTTGACTTTTGGGCCGGGAGGTCCGATGGCCGAGGGCCGGGTACTATTATGTAGATCGGGACAATACGAATCCATAGACAGGCGGCACGTCAAAATCAGACTTCGAACGGGAAAGTTATGGGTCACAGAAGTTTGATTTCACTATGCACGTATATCGAGGCATTTATGAGGTGGCTTATTCTGGTTGGGGAGATATTTTAAGTGGGACCCATAGATGAGTGACAAGTGTCACTCATCCCATTGGCCCAAACCCCTAATTTGTGGATCTATACTAATTAATTATTATTATTTTTATTATTGTATACTTTAATCTACCATCTCTCAATCCTAACCCTCCATTTCAATTAATCTCTCAATCCTCACCACTCATCTCATCTTTCCCTCTCTCATCTGATCAAATATCTTCTTCTCTGCTTTCTCACAAAAACCCGACCACCATATTCTCTTCACCCTCCAAAACATACGACTCACCACACCTCACCACCATAATCATTCTGAGTGCTCGTGTGACCGTGAGAAAGTGAAAGGAGGGACTAGGACGGCGAGCCACGACGGTGGACGGCGGAGGAAGGCCACGACAAAGGTAACCCGAGACCTTTCCACTGTGTTTTCAAATTCAAAAGTTTGTATAGGACGTTATGGATAGGTTCTGTTGATTAGGGGTTGGTTATGGGGTCTGTATGATGGTATAGGGAAGGTTTGGACGGTGGCTAATGTCCGGATGTCGAGGAAAAGTGTTCGGGAAATTTTGGGCCATGGAAGAAAACTTGAACGGGTCGGTTTTGGTTGCTTTTCTTGGTTTTCTTTCATAGAAAGGCCCCTAGGATTTAGGTAGGAAGGATGGGATTAAAAGGGGATGGAAACAGACTGAAAAATGGGAGGAAAACAACTAGACCAGTCACGCCGGTCCGGTTCGATTTGGTTAGAACCAGGTGGACTGGCCGGTTCGCCTGAGGAAGGGGAAGATGAATAGTGGCGCGTGGCTCCAACGCGCAGTGGCTTTGGCTGGCACGTGTGGGTGCGTGGCCCATTTTCTGGGGATGTATTCAACATGTGGAATCACCTATTCGATGTAACGAACATTTTGGGACTAGTTTCGTGTCAATCGGACATCGTTTCGATAGGATTCGGGGTGTCTGAAGGTTTAGGATCAGGATTAAAAATATTTAAAAATTCCAGAAAATTATGGGGCTTTAGTGAGGAGTTATTTAAGTAGTTAGTAACCCTCTATTACAATTTGGACAGGTTTGGGAGTCCCGGTGACGGTGATTGGCTCGGGAGAGCCGTATGGCACGCGTATCGAGACGGTAGCTCGGACGGTCTGTGAGTGGACCTTGTTTTCTAAATTGGTGCATGCATAAATGTTTATTATATGTTTTAATACTTGTTTGGTGATGCCATGAGTGCACTTGTGTGTGGTTACGTATTGGCATGTATTTCGAGGTTTCGACCTTATACGGTGCCTATACGTGTTTGTACTTTCTATGTTGGTTTAAATGAAATGGTTTTGGATTTCAAAAGGATAAACTCGGGCATGACGCCCACTTGGTTTTACCTCGGGCATGTGGCTCTATTTATGACCTTCGGACGGACGATACGACGCTCGCCTCCGGACTGGGATATGTTCCTTCCGGAGAGGTCACGATGAACAATCTGTTGTCGGGCAGCCGATGGAGGTTCGACTTCGGAGTGCTGACGGTTCAGGATATCGATCGGCGATGAGTGCTCTATAATCTAGCCTTGGTTGCGTTGGTTGATTCGTTCACGGCGACATACCAGGATTGAGGGCGGTACTGGATGGATGGATGCACGCATCACTACGATTGGAGTCGTGACTGGCCCTGAGATATCGGGCACGATGCCCAGTTGAGTCATGTGTTCGGGCACAAGACCTAGTTACTTTCCGTTTATGATTTCGGGTTGGGGACCTTAAATGGATTTCCAGGTTCATGACGGTTTATGGGAACCAGCATGATCCCTTGAAAGGTTTTTATGATTCATGACGGTTTATGAGGACCGGGCATGAATCCATTGAAAGTTTTTAAGGATGTTTTCATTATATATATATATATATATTCATATACCTTCCTTTACTTGGATTGTCTCCTCCGGGGAGGGTCGTTGGCCTGGGTGGACCCCGGAGTAGTCACGGAGCGCTGACTGAGTAGAGTCGCCCCCTTTGGGTGCCTTACTGTTAGGGGGGCTTGGATTTCAACCTCAGGGAGGGTCATTGGTCTACGAACATTGACCTTGGACCCTGAGAGACTTGGGTTTGAGACCCCGGGTAGCACGCGCGTAGCTTTGGAAACCGTGACATGATTGGTTGTGTGATTTATTTGTATATATGTTATATGATATGTGATGTGTACAGGTTTTGGGTTAAGTACCGTATGGATTTGGGCAGTGGCCCGTATGGTTGGTTTCTTTATGGATTTGGGTAGTGGCCCATGTGGTTGGTTCTTTATGGTTCGTTCGGTTATGGTTTTGGGCTTAGTTCCTACATATGGTTCTGTTGGTTAAATGGTTTTCGAATGCATGCAGTTTTTTTAGAGAAGGGTACAAATGTTCTTATGAAAATGTTTTTATAAAATGATTGTTTTATCCACTCACAGCTTTTAATGTTTTGACTGCCCTTCAGATTGGCAACGGATGAGGACTGTAGCAGAGACCGAGATATCACATACCTCCTCCGGATCCTGGCGTACTTTGATAGCCCGAGAGGGTAAAGGTTGGAAATTTCCCTTGTCAGACGGGATCAAGGTCGTCCCGCGTTAATCACGGGGGGATTGGGACGGGTCCTGACAGGCCAAGGGTTATGCACATAAGCTTGGAATTGATTTTAATGAGACATTTGCTCTTGTAACAAGACTAGAGACAATTAGAATTTTGATTGTTCTAGCTGCATAAAAATGGTTTTTTTATTCAAGTTACTCTGTCAGAAGTATGCGTCAATCGGCATTGCCCATAAGAGGTGACCGATCAGACGCATCATTCGACGTACTCTCTCAAATATATGCTTTAATCATCATGCCCATACCTGATGTCCAATTGGACTATTCATTTAAGGTATCCTCTTTGAGGAATGCTCTGATCAACATGCTCGTACAAAGTGACTAATCAAATGCATCAATTGGAACATAAGGGGATTAGCTAGACAAGGCACACTTCCTTACTCATTAACTTTGGGGACTAAGAGGTATACCCCTCTGGTCGGTCGATATGGATTGCCCAAATTTGCATGTCCTTGGACCAAGAAATCTATCTCAATCAACAACTTAAGGGACTTATGTTGATACTATATAGACTGACCACATGGAGGAAGACCAACACCCTTATCATTATTAATATAAAGCAGTACCTATGATATAACGCAACTACCAACCAGGTCAACTGTGGCCGGTCCTACTTGGTTGGCCCTCCCAGATCTAGTTGTAAAGTCACACACATTGTTCCTAGGGCAAACTGGTCACCACCACGGGCTCGCTACTTTGATAATTGATAGTAGTAACACCCTAGAACACCATGAGGCCCACTTCCACTTGATCACTATCATGAATCCACGGGACTCCTAGCCATATCTCATATGGAGGCGTGAACAACACAACATTAGCGAACAATCACCATATTCATTACCATTAAAATACAAGTCAAGCATTATCACAAAGATAAGAAAATGACTTCCTTTATGTTGCTTACTTCATGCTAGATCTCTCTCTCAGTTACTAACTTTAGCATCAGAGTCTAGTGGACTGGCACCCTACCAGCATCAAGTATTCTTCTTAATGTCTCTCACATATCCTAGTAGAAGAGAAGAAGGCGCACTAGTAGCAAATTAAGGATTTTTTATTTTGCAAAAATAGTATGAGCCAACCCAACAAACTTTAATTCTTAATTTTTACCGACCGATTGGCTCCTTTCGACCAAGATCTCCCACAAATATCAAGCAGCAACTTGGCAAGGCAATCTATCTGGCAACCGTCATGACTACCGAGAAAGTTGGGTTGGTTGACATCCTCAAATAAAAAAACTCAGTTGGCACACATCAACATGCCCTATTTTTTCCAGACCTAAAAAGGAATCATTTATCCGACATCGAACTGTTTCTAAAAGCTAATACATTTCGTCTATAAATATAAGAATGAATTACATAAAAAGATCCAAACTAGGGGGTCATTTCAATTCATACCCCAACAATGAAAAGTGGATTCTATGTACCATAACTATTAAAACTCAATATTTAGATATCCACCGTTTGCAATTTGTTACAAATTCCTAAGTGGCATTTATGGGCCCTTTTTTATGCGGACATGGCGCCATGTTGACAAACAAAAATTTCTACGTATAATAATAATCCATGTAGAAAAAAATTAATAATAAAAAATTATTTTGTGAAAAAAGATAATAGAAAAGAAGGCAAGACAAACAAAAATTAAGGGGGGTAAAGGGCAACCACCATCAAATCGACCACAACAACCTCAACATCATCCTTAGTACCTTCATCTTCATCTTCAACATCATCCTCATATCTTCATCTTTATCTTAAACATCATCCTCACATCTTCGTCATTATGTTAAACATCATGCTCACATCTTCATCTTTATGTTAAACATTATCCTCGCATCTTCGTCTTTATGTTAAACATCATCCTCACATCTTCGTCTTCATGTTAAACATCATCCTCACATCTTCATCTTCATCAACCTCATCCATGCCACCGCACTAGGACCGTGTCACCGCATCAAAGCCAAGAAGACTCATTTATTTTGAAATCTTAGATATAAACAGGAAACCCAGAAATTCAAAACCCATAAATCCAAAAAACTCATAAGCTCAAAAACATTCGAACAAAAAAAGATGAAGATTGGAACATTCGAACAAATCCAAACACAAAACCCAAAAATTCAAAACGCTAAACCCATAAATCCAAAAAAACTCATAAACCCAAAAACATTCGAACAATAATATGAAGATTGGAACATTTGAACAAATCCATACACAAACTCATAAATTCAAATCCTTGTAAAACCTAGGAAATTAGAGTAAATATGATCTCTAACGGACCTTAATTATTCCTTAATTCAGTAACTCAATTTGATGAAAAGCCAACATAAAATAAAATAAAATAGACACAAATTCCTAATTCACAAATTCAGGTCGATAAACACCCAACTCCATCCCCCGCACATAAAGAAGACTGGTGGCTGTGCTCCTCCTGAAGAAACCAAAACCACCAAAACCCTAACACAAGATACCATCTTCAATTCTTCATTCCAGCAAGACATGGGCGTCGAGAGTGAGGAAGATGAAGTTGCCAAGCCCATGGCACAACCAAGGAAGTCAATTCTCCAGCTGAGATTGAGCACTATATCGGGCGCGAAGGCCTTGACGGAGGTGAACACCAGTTTAGGTTCGACAAAGGACTAGGTGGATCTAGCGGGAGGGAAAGGTTGTATCCGAGAAGTGATTTGGTTTTTAACTTTTTTTTGGGGTTGGGGGTAGTTGGGTTTTGCTGGTTTTGCGGCGATGAAAATAAAGATGCTAGGTGAAAGAGGCTCATATGTTAATTTTAAAAGAGAGGATGAGGAGATGCGCATTTATTTTGATGGTTTCTGGTGGCAGTAGTTTGCAATTTACAGAAAGTGGAATAACGAAGGAGAAGGAGGACGAGAAAGAGCATACAAAGGAAAAACAAATGTTTGAACATGGGGGGAACGGAAGAGGGAGAGGGAGTGGGGTCGAGGTGTCATCGTTTTAGTGATGTTTTGGGGTTTTTCTTGTTTGGATTATTACTTTTGGTTAATTGTGTCAAAAACTCCCTTCTAATTTTTGCCACATTCTTTGTAGTAGCTAGATGAAAAATGTAACTGAGGTATTTTTATGTTGGTGTCAATATAATTTGGGTGCTTAAAATTCAATTTTTATATTTGAAGTATACTTTATGAGTTTTATGTGGTTTATCTTAAATATAATGTCATTCCCCTCCACATAGCAACTAAAAATCTTTCCCTCATGTTGTCAAAATTACTAGTACTAACTTAGTCATAAGGCTCTTTGGCTGGAACTCAATCGTTGGCTATCACTATTCTTGTTTCCTTGCAGATTACTCATTCTGGTACGAAACAAGAGTAGAGCAATTAGAGAGATCATCACAGTTTGATCCACTTTTAGAATCAACATGTACCATCACTCGTTAATAATGTGGAATCCAATGATGGTTCATCTAAAGTCAGATTTGCAATCTCAAGTAAACCTACATTTTTTATATACATATAATCAAATCCATAACTTTTACTTTAGATTTATATAATAACTCACGAACCTTAAACATATATATCAAGGTTAACCCCATCTTCTTTATAAAACATATATTTATAAAATAATTTCGAGTATCCTAAAATTATCCAAAAATTCACTCGAAGTTTGAAACATTTTAGAATTTTGTTTCATTCCGACCTGCGTATCCAGAAGATCCGGAAGATTTTCATTTGGGTATTAGTTTTGTAAAGTGACATGCCATCCAAATGGAGATTCAAGGCTTCAATGCTTTTAACCATTTAAATATTCTGAAGATGCGTAACTATTCACTTTTTTTTTAAATATTAAATTTAAACTACAAAATTCGATATGGAATAATAATTTTTGTGTGTAGTAAGTCACATAATGAGCCCACGTCTACTTGTATAAAACTCCACACAGATGTATCTTTGTCAAAATGTCAATTATGAAGAACTATAACTTACTATGATGGTTGAATGATACTCTGCTCCACATGTGTAAGAGGTCTCATGTTCAATTCATAAATAACGAAAAATATTCGAAGTGCATAATGTAATCATTTTCCCCCATATAAGAAGAAAAAAGCTACGAAGCAATATTGAGATGAAATATATATATATATATATATATATATGTATATGATACGAGACAATTTAAAATTCAGGATACGAAATCATGTAGGAAATGCTGATTTCAAAAATATTAGAATTATCAAAATAACTCATGAACTTTTAAAAATCTTGAAATTTATCCCATTACAAAATTTATTGTTAAGTAGTCAAACTTTTTCCCCATGTTTTCGTAACTTCTATTCACGTTTGAAAGGAGTTCGAAAACTTCAAATTTCTCGAAACTCATTTTGAGGCAATAAGGAGCCATATTTCGTATTTGTTTCTGTTTCCAAAACGCTGAAAAAATTTAGTTTTCATGCTTCATAGTTTATAAGTAACATAGATACACCTCTCTTGCTATTTCTTCTTACTATGAAGCAGAAACGTACTCGCGGCGAAATTTTTTTACAATCCATATAAACAAGAAACAATCAACTATCATTGTCTTGATCAATTACCCAGAGGGTTCTTCGACCAAAAACATTCTGATGCTTAAGTTAGCTTTGAGAGAGGAAAAACAAATACTTCGAATTGAAGAAAGAAGTTACCTTGAGAATGAAATGAGTTCCGCTATTTATAGGAAAACCTTGGGAGTCTCGGAGCGTTCTTGGAAAGGGCTCCAAAAAGATGGAATTGTGACTCCAATGGGGTTTCTTGTGTCTTCAATTCAAGAGAAAAGATTGGTCATGCTCTAAGCTGGTTGGTGGTGAGGCTACTTACTCCTGACGATATGCCATGTGGCGACAGTACGAGGTCAAGGAAATGGTGTGAAAATGGATTGTGATGGGTGCTAGTGGCGTCTGGCACGTCAGCACCACGCAGGGACATAGGTTGCAGAAGGCCCTATGATGACAGGGGTTGGATGTCATTGAATATATATCTAATGGTGCCAGCACGTCAGCACCACGCTGGCGTATATATAAAATATATATCTAATTCAAGCATTCTTCTTGTGAAGTTCTACACTTCCGCCCATTCCAGGAGTTTGGGACATTCGTTGGCATCGATTCAAGGAGCAACCTCTTCATTTTTCGAAGGTAGATGTTTTAAGATGCAACAAGGTTCACTTTCCAGAGTGGTCCAGTAGACTCGCATTATGGGACCTTGGTGGTTCACATAGCCAAAGCTCATTATGAGGGAAGGATATAGAGTTTAAGAGTCCTGAAGACTTTAAGGAGTGAAAAGCTCGTATTCAGATTACCTTTTTAGATGACGTCTTTGTGGAGTTTGGTGATAGATGTTCTTCCATGAAGGCTCTTAGGCATGGCAAGGGCAAAAATCATGTTGGTGGTCGATGGGCTAAATTCCATCTTGTGATCATCGGGTGGGGTTTTAAATTCCCGTTCTCGAAGTTATTCTCCAAAATTATTGGTCAAATGGGATGCAGCCCGACTCAACCAGATGTCGATTGTAAGGACCCGTCCCAAATTTTTAGGATTTATTAAGATTAAATCGAGGATTAGCGAGGCTAATCAAGGGTTAGTCGAGGATTATCGGACGTTCACGGTGAATTTACAATTTTGCCCCTAGACGAGGGCAAAAAGTTGATTTTTGACCCAGGAGGTCCAATGCACGAGGACCAAGGATCGTTATGTAGATCGAGTCAATACGAGTCTGTAGACAAGCGGCACGTTGAAATCGGACATTTGACGGGATAGTTATGGCTCATGGAAGTTCCAAGGTATTATTGTACGATTTACGAGATGGGTACCTTTTGTCCTAGTAAGGGGTGCGGATATTTTTTTCAGGCCCAATGGATGAGTGACAAGTGTCACTCATCCATTGCCCAACCCTTTACATACATGCATATCCATTCCCTCTGTATCATTCACCTTCTTTGTTTTTCTTAAACCGAAACCCCCAAAAACCGTGCAACCTAAACACCCACCCCACCATGCTCCCTGGTGGTTTTATTGTTGAAAGAAGGAGAGTGATGGACTGAGTTTGACAGCAGGGTTAAGCGGCTGAGAACGGCGGAGGTAAGAAACCCGATAACCCATTTTTGTTCAAAATTGGATTTTCGAGTTTGGTACGTTTTGGATGGTTCCTAATGAATGGATGATATTTTTTCGGGTTTATATGAACCACTTTGGATCGAAATCGAGGAGGAAGCATGGCTGTGTGGTGCAGGCAGGAAGCTTAAAGATGGTTGTGAATGTTCTCGATTGAACAGGTAATTCCTAACTAGTTTTACACATTTTTGAACCCATAGATCGCCTAGGGAGGATTGGACGATCACATTGGTATCAACGGGATCGAAATCGGCTTAGAAATGGAGGTTTTGGAACCAGGTTAGGGTCGTGGGTCTACGCTACCTTGTTCGGAGAGTTGGGCTGACCCGGATGGAGGTTAGGGGTGATGACGTCATTACCTCTCAGATTGTCAGGTGACGTGGACCAATGAGAGAGGGACATGTGGCAGTTGTCAGTGCATAGTTAGCTGACACATCAGTGACGTGGACCAATGAGATGGTGCCATGTGTCACTAACATGTCAGACACATGGACCCATTAGATGTGACACGTGGCACTATCAGACTTACATGTGTCAGTGTTAGATGTCAAATGTCATCACTTTTGACGTCATCGATGTCGTCAGCCTTTGACTTTACTCATCACTGCTGAATTCAGCGTTGACCTTGCTAACGTTAGCGTGGGGACACATTGCGAGTTAGGACTAGGACCATTTTAAAGGCTTCGACGATCCGGATCCAACGGTGGTGGTTTCGGGTCGATCGGAGATCGTTAGGTTAGTCAAATCAAGATTTTTCACCTCGAGAAATGTGTCTGGGACATGTTGACTTTTTCAGGATTTTTGGGGTTTATCCTATAGTCTTGTATAGTTGATTAGTGACCTTCGAGTGTGATTTGGATAGATCCAGATGTTCCGGTGATGGTGATTTAGCCATGGAAGGCTTATGGCAAGCGTATCGAGGCGGTACCTAGGGCAGCCTGTTAGTGGGCATTGATTTTTAAATTGATGCATGCATAACTGTTTTATATGTTTTCAATATGTGATTTATGATGGATTTGATTGTGGTATTGAGTAGTCACGTATTTGCATGCATTTTGAGTTTATGGTTTTATACTGTGTTTCAACGAGATTGTGGTTTTATTAATGGTTCAATGGTATGATTTCAGATTTGGTAATATGAAACCGGGTTTGAGACCCATTTGATTTGCTAACTCTCAGACTTAGTGTCCATTTGATTTAATGATGCATCGGGCTAGTGGCCCAGTTGGTTATGATATCGGGCTTGAAGCCCAGGATGTTTATGAAATGGAATTTCGGGGAGAGTTCCTTGAATTTGGAAATTGGATTTGTGGAAATGGTTTATGAAAGTTATAATTCAGGCACGGGACCCATTTATGGATTTACGATGGTTTTATGGAAATCCTAGGCATAGGTCCCTTTGAACGGTTTTGAGATGATTTATGAAATGATTTTCCATATACCATCCTTACAGAGTGGTTGCCCTCCAGACATCTCGTAGTATCCTGGAATGGTTGGTTGTCTCCCCCGGACGTCTCATAGTATCCCGGAGTAGTCACGGCGCACTACCTAAGAGGGCCTGTCTTAGGCGCAGCTCATGATCAGGAGTGCATTTATGGTTGATACCACCAGTGAGGGTCATTGATCTGCGAATCATTGACCTGGGTGGACCTTGGGGAGACTCAGGATTGAGACTTCGAGTAGTACACGTAGCTTAGAAACCGTGACAGTGGTATTAATTAGGCATCAGGGATGCCGAGGATTGGTTTTAGGCTAAGTTCCCACATGATTGGTTTTGGGCTGAGTTCCCACCTGATTGGTTTTGGGCTGAGTTCCCATATACTTTGGTTTATAGTTTTGGGCTAAGGCCCTAATGATTTGAGGAAGGACATGGCATTGGTTTTCTAAATATTTTTTATTGTATTTTAAATTAACTGGGTTTCGAATGCATGCATGTTTTTTAGTGAAGGGCGTAAACGTCTTTTTTTGAAATGTGTTTTATAAATTATTTATTTCGTCCACTCACAACTTTTGAATGGTTTTTATGCCCTTCATATTGATCACGAATGCGGGCAGTAGCAGTGACCGAGACATCACACTCATCCACTGATACTTACGCATTCTGAAAGTCCCGAATGGGCAGAGCTTTTAGGTTATCCCTTGTATGGCCCTTCGTGTCACACGTGGGTTAGACAGGGGCATGACACATCCTTTATTAATCCCGGGGGGATTAGGATGGTCGTGTCAGCTTGGTATCAGAGCACAGTTTGCTCTTATGGTATGTGCAGGTCGAGGATGTTATGTCTCTACGAGTACGACAACCCTTTCTGTAACGACCCGTCCCGAATATCGGGATTTAATAATATTTAATTGTGATTTACTAATCTGGGATTAGTTGGGTGATTTCGGACGAATTGTGCAAAATGACCGTTTTGCCCCTGGGGGTGGGCAAAACGTTGACTTTTATTTCGGATGGTCAAATGGACTTTGACCGATGACCGTGACATAGTTCGGGACGTCACAAGTTCATAGACAGGTGGCACGTTCGATTCCGACATTCGTGGGGAAAGTTATGATGTGCGGAAGTTCAAGGGCGTTTTCGTAATTTGGACGAAATAGGGGCAAATGTTGACTTTTTGACCAGGATGTCCGATGGCCGAGGGCCAAGGACCGTTACGTAGGTTTCGTCGATGCGAATCCAACGACAGGCGGCACGCCGAAATCGGAGATTCGACGACGAAGTTATGGGTCACGGAAGTCTGGTTCCGTTATGCACGTATTACGAGGCGGGGACACGTGGCATTTTCTGATTGGTCTGGGATTCTGAGTGGGACACGTGGACCACTAACCTTTAATTATGGACTCAGATCTGGATTGGTGGGATTGGATTAAATTATTGGAATTAAAAATATAAAGAATTCCCACTTATTGCACCTTTTGATCTGGGCCATCCATCTCTAAGCACAGATTGAATCTGGGCCGTTGATTCTTTTCCCCCTCTCTCTTTAATTGGATCTGACTACACCCTCTCACTCTCATTTTCTCTCTAACCCATGAACATGCACACGGCTCACACTACACACCACCACCATATCTGTATCCTTGGGCCGTGCAGGGGATTATGTGAGGACTGTTGTGAGCTGGGCATGGCGGGAGACGACGGGAGACGGCGGGGTTGGCGACGGAGGGGAAAAACAGGGGAGGTCCGAAACTCAAAAATTGGGGAGGTCGATGTTGACTGTTTGTGATCGTGTTGATGGGTGGTGGATGTTCCTGTGATCAGTCCAGGCGTTTCGGTGGCCACGGTGATGACCACGGCGGCGAAGTGAGCCTAAACCCGCGAGTCCGTTCTCGGGTCTAAAATGGCAGCTTGGGTTTTTCGACGTTTTAGTCGATATAGTGACCAGGATGATGACTCAGAGGATGAGACGAGTCTATAGGGACCGTTTTCAACGAGAATGGTGGTCGGAGCTGAGAGCAGTCGACGGAGGAGTTTTGGCCGTGAACTTCTCGATCGGGGAGGTACGATCTTGACGTTACTTCTGGTTTTTGATTCCACAGAACTATTGGTTGAACTCAGACGGTCTTGCAGGTGAAAACCCCGTCCAAAATGATCGAGGAACGGCGGAGAACCAGTCGGGTTGGCCCGCGGGTCACGGCGACCCGTTTACCAGTCTTTCGGGCTGAACGACGATGAACAGTACCCGGCGCGTGGGTTTCACGCGCAGGGAGTTCAACCGCCGCGTGGGGGCGCGTGTGAGGTAATTTTGGGAAACTTCCAACATGACTTTTGTCCTATTCAATGTAACGAACATTTTGGGATTGGTTTCGTGTCGATCGGACACCGTCTCGATATTGTTCGGGATGTCCGAAGGTTTTAAATCCAATTTAAAAATACTTAAAAATTCGGGAAAATTTCGGGACTTGAATAGGATGTTAATTATGAGGTTATTAATCCTCTAATGTGATTTGAACAGGATTGGGAGTCCCGGTGATAGTGGTGTGGCCCGGGAAGGCCTATGGCACGCGTATCAAGGCGCTCGGTTAAACGGTCTGTGAGTGGACATTGGTTTCATAAATTCGATGCATGCATAACTGTTTTATGATTGTTATAATTATGATTAAATGATTTACTTTGGATATCGGTGAATTTAAAATGATTTCACGTATTTCGTGGTGAATTATGTATTTGCACGTAAACCGAGGTTTTCTGGATTTGCACCGATTTCCGTAAATGTGGTTGGATATGATTTCATGAAACGGTTACGAACTTGAATAATGTAAAATCGGGCCAGGGGTCCAGTTGAACTATGAAATCGGGCCAGGGGCCCAGTTAACTTATGAATCGGGCCAGGGGCCCAGTTAACTTGTGAAATCGGGCCAGGGGCCCAGTTGATTTCTACATACGATTGCGGGTCGGGGACCCTAAAATGGAATTGAATAAATGTTTTCTGGTTTACATTTTATATATGTTCACATGCTGGAATCAATAAATGGTTTTGATGATATTTCGGTTATGGCACGTTTCACGGTATTTGGGCATGAGACCCGTTTGATGAAACGTAACGATCGGTTCGGATTTTATCTATGTATACCTATATGTTTTGCATGTGGATATCAATAAAATGTATTTAGTACTGCACTGTATAAATCCTTCCATATTATATTGTCTCCTCCGGATGAGGTACCCCGGAGAGGTCACGGACGTCTAGTACGTCCAGCGTCTATGACGCTAAGCATCGGGGATGCTGTACCCGAACGGGGTTCGGGGATTGAACTCGGAAATTGAGACCCGAGTGACACACGTAGCCTTGTGATTGTGACCTTATTGACGTCAGGGACGTCAGACATCAGGGATGTCGGATTGGAGTGTATAGTGCAGTGGCTAAAATTATGGTTATGGTTTATATTATATGCCTTATGGTTCATATTACTGGATTTATGAAATAACTCTTGGATTGACTTTTGGAAATTGAAACTATGCTTTGGTTTCCAGGCTAAGGCCCTAATGGTTATTTCTAAATAAATGTGTGATCATTGGTTTTTGGCGCATGCATATGATTTTACTGAGGGGCATAAATGTCTTATAAATGTTTTTGACAGACTTGTTTATTTTCGTCCACTCACAGCTTTTGTTTTTAATGCCCTTCAGGTTGATTCCAGATCCGACTGCAGCAGAGACTCGAGCATCACACATCTCCTTCATCGATCCTTACGCACTCTAGAAGCCCGTTTGGGCAATGTCAATCGGTTATCCCTTGTCTGACGCCTCTTGTCAGACGGGAGCACGTCACATTCCATGGTAATCCCGGGGGAGGGGGGGGGGGATTGGGATGGGTCGTGTCAAGTGGTATCAGAGCAGGTTTTGCTCTTTTGTGCGCGAAGATCGAGGGTGTGATGTCTCTTTGGGCTGCAGTTCCGTTGTCAACCTGATAGATAGTTTTGGGTTTGAATAGTGGATAGAGTACGTTTGGCCTGATACGCCGTGCGTTGATGCGATTCAACCCAAGTGGGGTTGTATATGATTAACTTGTAATGCGAGACCGTCGGTTCGGTCATGTGATGATGGATTGTTGTGCCACTGGGCACAGCTAGGTTCAGGGAACCCCATTGGAATAATGTTATGGAAATACGAAACTCAGTTGAGTAATGGTCTAAATTATGGACCCTGGTAGTGTTGGCTAGTGTACGGGGTGTTGGTGCATCGGAGTTAGCCGATGACCTTCGTGGTGGAACCCACGATGGAACCCACCTTGAATTGACGATTGGATTGGATTGGACGTCTATGCGATGTCAGGACCGCGGGATCGGTCAGGTTGTGGAATTTACTGCAAAAGGCAGTTGGGTTCGGTGGAACCCTAGGGTGTGATTTTGGAACCCTAATTTATAATTGATGGACTGGAAAAGTGAATTTTAAATGAAAACTTGTGCTGCGACGAGCGGCTGAGGTCGTGGATGACCATGTGGATGACTCTAGTGAGTCTTATGGGTTTCGATCTACGGGTACGGTTATGAAATGTGGAATCCCGTGTTGGATCGGATAGTAGTGTGAAGTGTGGATACGGATCTTGACAACGATGACTGTTGGTTGACAGTTGCGTCGAGATAACTGGCTATCGAGGGTATTTAGTGTGGTGTTGACACTTGGAGATCAGGGGATGCTCAGGGAACGTCCATTATCCTGATGTGCCAGTGGTCAAATTTGAGGTACCCATAGTCGTGGGGTACGAGTGGTGTTACGGGATCGTCGTTCGGAATGAACGGAGATCCAGGGTAATAACTTTGCACACAGTGTGCTATGTATGAATGTTGGTATGTTGGTACTTTTATGCCAATACTAGTATGGATGCCTGTGTGCTGATACTAGTGTTGTTGATGGTGCGTTGGTGCTGGTACTAGCGCTGGTGCTGGTACTAGTGCTGGTGCTGGTACTAGCGCTGGTGCTGGTGTCAGTAATTGTGTTGACGATGAGCCACCAGTTGGGGTGTGACTCTGTCATGATGGACATATGATCGGTATCTGCGACTCAGTTGTGATTGAGTCTTGGACTGGATGGGATCCAGTGGAGGTTGTGTCGTGTTGGGATAAGTCCCAACGGATTTATAATGGCAAGTGATGAACGGATAAAATGGTATGATTGAAACTTGAGGAATCTAGGGACGATGTTCCCTATGTCATGAGAATTGGTGGATTTGGGGAGTTGTTGTCAACTCCTAGATTGGTTTGTTGGCATACTTCGTATATCCCCAGAGAGTACAAGGAAATTATTGAAATTTGAAGAGTCAGGGAAACCATCCGTGGTATTGATGTGTGATTTGGTGGTTGTGAATCACTTGGAACCTGAGGATTGAACCTGTAAAGGTTGAGATGTGAGACGAAGGCAGTATGGTATGCACATCCAGGCAGAATTGTGGATATTCCGTTAGGAATCGGGGTGTGTGCATACATGAGTATTGGCGGACGTGAGGTCCGAATGATGATTTGATTTTGGACACGTGGTGGTCCAAGTGAGGTATGGACGTAGGCAGTCCAGTGGTTGGACTTGACATCTCATTGGGAGCATGTCTGTTTCCAACATGGTTGGAACTCCCGATTCGGGGAGAGTGGTGAATTGGAGACGAGAGGAGTGCTCGTTTCCGCATCGGTGATTGGTGTTCCGAAGTCATTGGGGTTGACTTCTTATTTCCTACCGTGGCAGATGATGATTGTTGCTACCAGTACGTTGGGCGTGTATTGGTAGGTGGACCCATGTTGGCTTGGGGTCATTGGACACAAGAAGTTGTGTATGATTTTGGATTTGGTGGTGAAATGCGTGGCCATCTTTCCACCAAGGGAAATTTGACGAATGATTCAATTGAGGGTGTAAGGCCCTACGATCAGCTTTCAGATGGATTGTTAGCTATGTGAGCATGTGTGGATCCTAGGTGGATCTGATTTGTGATGTTGTCGGCTTGGTCGATGTGACGATCTAGGATCGTGGTGTTACTTGTCGAATGACGTAGTGATGGATCTAGGTCGTGATCGTGATGATCCAAATTGGATGAGAGTTTATCACTCTTACCTTGGTATGAGTCGTAAATGACGGGATTGAACTTCTTCTCGGAGTGAAGTCCATATGGTTTGTTACTCGGGTAAGTAGGTTTCCGATGTGTTCGGATTTTGTCAACCTTTGACGTGTAGATAGTGGGATTGGCTTCCCTATGAAGTCAATCGAGTGCTTTGAGCAGGTAACCGATAGGATCGGTTATGTTACGTCTTGATGGACGTAAACGAGATTTTGGGTTTTGGAATCGAATTCCTGGGTGACGATTCAGGATTCGATTGCGAAGCTCGAAAATGGATTACTGGATTTGGGTGCGGAATGATTATTCCAATGCTAGCTTACGGAATAATGATTTCGGATTCGAATTTGGACATGGATTGAAAATATGATGTTTGGGTTTGGATTCGGAATTTCTTACTAAATTGCGGATTCGGATTCGGAATTGGAACTAGATGACGGGTGGAGTTCGTTTTGTCTCATGTTGGTTTGGGCAAAGGTACTTCATTATTGGAACGTGTTTGGCTATGACCTAGGTGGTTGTAGGCGGATTGATGGGTTGATGTACGTACAGGGTACGTTGTACGAGGATTGATACTGGTTAGGCTGAGTGGTGCCTAATGGCGGTACAGGGGATGTACCCGTGGTGTGTGATTAAACGTGTTGGTAATCGGCTTGGTTCTGATATCATTTATTTGGCCATGTTGTGGACTGGACATTGGATACTGTGCGCTGTGCAGAGCGATTTTGTCGGGTTCAATGATTGTATGAGCAGGTGCTCTTAGCCACGGTTGGCTAGTGGAACCCTAGTATTGTGATGTGTGATCACTGCTGGGCTGGTATTCAATGTGTTCCAGTTACACCACTTGATTTTGTAAGTTGACGGTATACGTACACTCAGGGTGAGTGAGTTGGTGGTCTGAGTAACCACGATTAGCCTTTCGTGATACTACTACGCCGTGATATTTTTTGCGTCAGGGTTCGCTGACGGAGTCGGCGGTTACAGACATTGAGATTAATTTGTGTCGCAGCATTGGGCTTGCCCTGCGAATTGAGATCATGTGGTTGATCTTACGCTACATCGAGAGTGATGTAGTGCGTGGTGTTGCCACTGACTGGCAGATGGTTGGGGCTTTACTAGGGTGGTAAAGCTTAGCGGTGTCAGTGTGGCTGATGGTGTCAGCATGGACTGACAAGTGAGTTTTGGTGACCCCCAGGGGGGAGCAGACATCGGATATATTGAAGATTGAAAGGAATTGTTTAGTTGAATGAGGCAGCTAAATGGTTAAGCGATTTTATCGCGGATCAGGTGATTATGTCCACTCGAGGTGGTCGAGTGTTGTTGTTGTGATGTATGACTATGATGGGATGTCTGGGTACAGACGAGACTGGTGTTGTTCCAGTAAGTGGGTGTACAGGTGTACACAGATGTGGGGTCGAAATGTTTTCCACAAGGTGGTTGTGGAATAAGGTTATTGGTAATTTCGAGGACGAAATTCCTTAAGGAGGGAAGGTTGTAATGACCCGTCCCGAATATCGGGATTTAATAATATTTAATTGTGATTTACTAATCTGGGATTAGTTGGGTGATTTCGGACGAATTGTGCAAAATGACCGTTTTGCCCCTAGGCGTGGGCAAAACGTTGACTTTTATTTCGGATGGTCAAATGGACTTTGACCGATGACCGTGACGTAGTTCGGGACGTCACGAGTTCATAGACAGGTGGCACGTTCGATTCCGACGTTCGTGGTGAAAGTTATGATGTGCGGAAGTTCAAGGGCGTTTTCGTAATTTGGATAAAATAGGGGCAAATGTTGACTTTTTGGCCAGGATGTCCGATGGCCGAGGGCCAAGGACCGTTACGTAGGTTTCGTCGATGCGAATCCAATGACAGGCGGCAAGCCGAAATCGGAGATTCGACGGCGAAGTTATGGGTCACGGAAGTCTGGTTTCGTTATGCACGCATTACGAGACGGGGACACGTGGCATTTTCTGATTGGTCTGGGATTCTGAGTGGGACACGTGGACCACTAACCTTTAATTATGGACTCAGATATGGATTGGTGGGATTGGATTAAATTATTGGAATTAAAAAATATAAAGAATTCCCACTTATTGCACCTTTTGATCTAGGCCATCCATCTCTAACCACAGATTGAATCTGGGCCGTTGATTCTTTTCCCCCTCTCTCTTTAATTGGATCTGACTACACCCTCTCACTCTCATTTTCTCTCTAACCCGTGAACACGCACACGGCTCACACTACACACCACCACCATATCTGTATCCTTGGACCGTGTAGGGGATTGTGTGAGGACTGTTGTGAGCTGGGCACGGCGGGAGACGACGGGAGACGGCGGGGTTGGCGACGGAGGGGAAAAACAGGGGAGGTCCGAAACTCAAAAATTGGGGAGGTCGATGTTGACTGTTTGTGATCGTGTTGATGGGTGGTGGATGTTCCTGTGATCAGTCCAGGCGTTTCGGTGGCCACGGTGGTGACCACGGCGGCGAAGTGAGCCTAAACCCGCGAGTCCGTTCTCGGGTCTAAAATGGCAGCTTGGGTTTTTCGACTTTTTAGTCGATCTAGTGACCAAGATGATGACTCAGAGGATGAGACGAGTCTATAGGGACCGTTTTCAACGAGAATGGTGGTCGGAGCTGAGAGTAGTCGACGGAGGAGTTTTGGCCGTGAACTTCTCGATCTGGGAGGTACGATCTTGACGTTACTTCTGGTTTTTGATTCCACAGAACTATTGGTTGAACTCAGACGGTCTTGCAGGTTAAAACCCCGTCCAAAATGATCGAGGAACGGCGGAGAACCAGTCGGGTTGGCCCGCGGGTCACGGCGACCCGTTTACCAGTCTTTCGGGCTGAACGACGATGAACAGTACCCGGCGCGTGGGTTTCACGCGCAGGGAGTTCAACCGCCGCGTGGGGGCGCGTGTGAGGTAATTTTGGGAAACTTCCAACATGATTTTTGTCCTATTCAATGTAACGAACATTTTGGGATTGGTTTCGTGTCGATCGGACACCGTCTCGATATTGTTCGGGATGTCCGAAGGTTTTAAATCCAATTTCTAAATACTTAAAAATTCGGGAAAATTTCGGGACTTGAATAGGCTGTTAATTATGAGGTTAGTAATCCTCTAATGTGATTTGAACAGGATTGGGAGTCCCGGTGATAGTGGTGTGGCCCGGGAAGGCCTATGGCACGCGTATCAAGGCGCTCGGTTAAAGGGTCTGTGAGTGGACATTGGTTTCATAAATTCGATGCATGCATAACTGTTTTATGATTGTTATAATTATGATTAAATGATTTACTTTGGATATCGGTGAATTTAAAATGATTTCACGTATTTCGAGGTGAATTACGTATTTGCACGTAAACCGAGGTTTTCTGGATTTGCACCGATTTCCGTAAATGTGGTTGGATATGATTTCATGAAACGGTTACGAACTTGAATAATGTAAAATCGGGCCAGGGGCCTAGTTGAACTATGAAATCGGGCCAGGGGCCCAGTTAACTTATGAATCGGGCCAGGGGCCTAGTTAACTTGTGAAATCGGGCCAGGGGCCCAGTTGATTTCTACATACGATTGCGGGTCGGGGACCCTAAAATGGAATTGAATAAATGTTTTCTGGTTTACATTTTATATATGTTCACATGCTGGAATCAATAAATGGTTTTGATGATATTTCGGTTGTGGCACGTTTCACGGTATTTGGGCATGAGACCCGTTTGATGAAACGTAACGATCGGTTCGGATTTTATCTATGTATACCTATATGTTTTGCATGTGGATATCAATAAAATGTATTTAGTACTGCACTGTATAAATCCTTCCATATTATATTGTCTCCTCCGGATGAGGTACCCCGGAGAGGTCACGAACGTCTAGTACGTCCAGCGTCTATGACGCTAAGCATCGGGGATGCTGTACCCGAACGGGGTTCGGGGATTGAACTCGGAAATTGAGACCCGAGTGGCACGCGTAGCCTTGTGATTGTGACCTTATTGACGTCAGGGACGTCAGACATCAGGGATGTCGGATTGGAGTGTATAGTGCAGTGGCTAAAATTATGGTTATGGTTTATATTATATGCCTTATGGTTCATATTACTGGATTTATGAAATAACTTTTGGATTGACTTTTGGAAATTGAAACTATGCTTTGGTTTCCGGGCTAAGGCCCTAATGGTTATTTCTAAATAAATGTGTGATCATTGGTTTTTGGCGCATGCATATGATTTTACTGAGGGGCATAAATGTCTTATAAATGTTTTTGACAGACTTGTTTATTTTCGTCCACTCACAGCTTTTGTTTTTAATGCCCTTCAGGTTGATTCCGGATTCGACTGCAGCAGAGACTCGAGCATCACACATCTCCTCCATCGATCCTTACGCACTCTGGAAGCCCGTTTGGGCAATGGCAATCGGTTATCCCTTGTCTGACGCCTCTTGTCAGACGGGAGCACGTCACATTCCATGGTAATCCCGGAGGGGGGGGAGGGGGGGAGGGGGGGATTGGGATGGGTCGTGTCACTTTCATCAACCTGAACGTTAGGGTAATAGTACGAGAGTTAATGGAAATGAACAGATGGATAGTCTAATGATTTGTGTCGGTTAGTGGTTTGGATGTGCGATTGTCGTTAGGGTTGGATATGACGGGATTGCAGTGTGGAACTATTAGTCGGTCATGTCAAGATAGTGGTGTTGCTGAGAGCAGTCGGGTTCCTCGAACTCTAGTTGCGATTAATGGTTTGGAAAATATTAGTACAACGAAGTTAGTAGATGACCTTAGGGGGTAACCCTAGTTTGTGATTGGTGGTCCAGGAATGTGAATCGGCTAGTTGTTTTGGGATCAGATGACTTTTCTGAGTAGTGACCAATCCATGGTCAGGTCAGATTGGAGATGGAGCTGCAGAGTGCAGCTGAGGTCATGGATGACCTAGTGGACGACTCTGGTTGAGTCTAGTGGGACTATGGAGATTGGTTGAGTTGAGACTAAGTGAAATGAGGGAATCCGATTCATGAATACCATTATAAGATGACTAAGTGGTGATTGGATGAAACGGTATAAAGAGATGCCGCATATACTGTCATGGGGATTAGTGGTCGATTGGTCAGATATGGTGGTATGTAAAGGTTTGGCCGCAGATCACAGCAGGAGCCTATTGTGACTCTTTAGTCGAGCAGTACATCAGGTTAGGATGAATTGACATCCTTTAGGATATTCATAAATGGTCTTCAACAGACCGACGAGTTGGGTGTTAGATTTTTTACGTACACGTGGATATGGTCCTAGTAAATCGTGGACTTCCCAGTCCAGTGGTAGGATACCCGTAGGGGATTAACTCCAATGGTCGGAAAAGATGGATATGCTTCCAACATGGTTGGAACTTCGGAATCAAGAGAAGTTATGATTGAGACAATGGGAAGAGTACTTGATCCCGCATTGGCGATGGATATTCCGGGGTTACTGAGTGTGACTTCTCATTTTCTGCTAGCTAGCAGATGGTGCTTGGTGTCACCTAACGTGTGGATGGTAGTGAGATTGTGTTTGCATTCACGTAGGTTGAATTTTGATGTCATCATCTTGGATTATCTTTGACTTCCCTACGTGAGTGGACGAGGGAATTTGATTAGGACATGATGAGGAGAAAGATGACGTAGAATGACAGGAATCGATATGAGTTAATTGAAGTAAACCCATAGGTTAGACGTGTCTCATCTTTGGGTGATCTTATAAGATGCGAAAATGGTTTAGGAGTGATGTGATAGTCGAAGGATTCAAATAGGGTGTAAGACCATATGAACCGAAGTCTGGTAGTTATCTGAGTGAATTGCCTTGCTAATTATACTAAGCTATGCGCATAGGAGAATCGTATTGTGAGACAGTTGAAGAATCTCTTGAAATAGAATGAAATTATTATCCAACCTATGTCTTGAATAATTGAGTGTGTCTGGGTCTTGGATATCAGAAGTGGCCTGTCTTGGATATGTGAAGAGATTATATGATCTTTCTTGGATATTTGGATGAATATGAATCTTGGATTTACTCATTCACACTGGAAGTGTCAGTGACTGTCGAGCGGAGGCTATCTTCGTAAGTGAGGTGTATTACTGGGATTAGCTTCCTTTCGGAGTCAATCTAGTATGAGATATGGTAATTGAATGGGTAGGTATCCAACGGGGCCAGATTGGTATGTCTTGGATATGTGAATGATGGGATTGACTTCCTTTCGAAGTCGATCTGGTATGATATGGAAAAAAAATGAGAAGGTATCCGGTAAGATCGGAGTTGGTACATCTTGATTGACGTGAGTGAGATTGGATACTCGTTGGACATGAATGGGTATGCCTTGGTGGATGTGATTCAGATTGGTACGTGTTGGATGACGTGATTGGGAGTAGACGTTCCGATGCTGGTTGTGTGACCAGGAGACTTGGAATGGACACGGGATTGGAGTGTATGGTCTGTCTCATACGGGATTAGACGGATAAACTATAGAATTGACGCATGAAGCGACTGCTCTATGACTTTCACTAGCGTCAGCATGGGACGCTGAGGGAGGTGACTGATATGAGTACCGAAGCCGATAAATGCCGCAGTTTGAGTATGGCCTACGAGGTGACATTCGTGTAATGGTGATGGTAAGATCTAGAGGTTGGTTTCCTGATCGGACGCTGAGCAGGATGTCAGCTTCGATTGTCGAACGAGAAGGGTTTTCAGGCTGAAAGCTCTGGTGATAGGGGGTACCGACGGGTACTGTGAGTTGTGTCGCACTTTTACGTTTACACGAGAGTGCCCCGAGTTGGAGGATTTTTTAGGATTAAATTAATGATTAGCTAGGCAAATCGGGGGTTAATCGAGGATTATCGGACGTTCAAGGCGAAATTATGATTTTGCCCCTAGACGATGGCAAAAAGTTAACTTTTGATTCGAGAGGTCCAATGCACGAGGACCAAGGACCGTTAAGTAGATCGAGCCGATACGAGTCCATAGACAGGTGGCACGTCGAAATCAGACATTCGACGAAAAATTTACGGTTCATGGAAGTTCCGAGGTACTATTGCACATTTTACGAGATAGGTACCTTTTGTCCTAATGAGGGGCCCAAATATTTTAGTTAGGCCCAATGGATGAGTGACAAGTGTCACTCATCCATTGCCTAACCCTTTACATACATGCATATCCATTCCCTCTATATCATTCACCTTCTTTGTTTTTCTTAAACTGAAACCCCCCAAAACTGTGTAATCCAAACACCCACCTCACCATGCTCCTTGGTGGTTTGATTGTTGAAAAAAGGAGAGTGATGGACTGAGTTTGACAGTGGGGATACACAGCTGAGATCGGCGGAGGGTAAGAAACCCGATAACCCATTTTTGCTCAAAATTGGATTTTCGAGTTTGGTACGTTTTGGATGATTCCTAATGAATGGATGATTTTTTGGGGTTTGTATGAACCACTGGGAATTGAAATCGAGGAGGAAGCACGGCTGTGTGGTGCAGGTAGAAAACTTGACGATGGCTGTGAATGTTCTCGATCGAACATGTAATTCCTAACTAGTTTTACACATTTTTTAACCCATAGATTGCCTAGGGAAGATTGGACGATCACACTGGTATCAACGCAATCAAAATCAACTGAGAAATGGAAGTTTTGGAACCAGGTCTGGGTCGCTGGTCTGTGCGACCCGATACACGGAGTTGGGATGACCAGGACGGATTATCAAGTGACGTGGCACAATGGGAGAGGGGCATGTGGCAGATGGTGCCATGTGTCACTAACAAGTCAAATACATGGACTTGCGAGATGCTCACATGTGACACTATCAGACTGACACGTGTTAGTGTCAGATGTCAGATGACGTCACTACTGACATCAGCGATGACTTTACTATTCACTACTGTCGTTAGCGTTGACCAGTCACTTTGACTCGTGCGTGGGCACACATTTTGAGGTGGGATAGGGACCAATGTAAAAGTTTCAACATTCCAGATCCAATGGTAGTGGTTTCGGGTCGATCGGAGATCGTTAGGTTTGTCAAATTGAGATTTTTCACCTCGAAAAATGTGTTCGGGACATGTTGACTTTTTCAGGTGTTTTGGGGGTTTATTCTATAGACTTGTATAGTTGATTAGTGACCTTCAGGTGTGATTTGGACAGGTCCGAATGTTTCGGTGACGGTGATTTAGCCCCGGAAGGCTTATTGCAGGTGTATCGAGGTGGAAGTTAGGACGGTTTGTGAGTGGACATTGATTTCTAAATTGATGTATGCATAATTGTTTTATATGTTTTCAATATGTGATTTATGATGGATTTGATTGTAGTATTAAGTATTCACGTATTTGCATGTATTTCGAGGTTTATGGTTTTATACTGTGTTTCTACATAATTATGGTTTTATTAATGGTTCAATGGTATGATTTCGGATTTGGAAATATAGAACCGGGCTCGAGACCCTTTTGATTTACGAACTATCGGACTTGGTGTCCATTTGATTTAGTGAGGCATCGGGCTGGTGGCCCAGTTGGTTATGATATCGGGCTTGAAGCCCAGTTGGTTTATGAAATGAAATTTCGGACAGAGTCCCTTGAATTTGGAAATTGGATTGGTGGAAATGGTTTATGAAAATTATACTTCGGGCACAGGACCCATTCATGGATTTACGATGGTTTTATAGAAATCCCAAGCATAGGTCCCTTTTGACAGGACCGCCCCCGAAAGGGGCATCGATAACCGTGCCCGATCCTGCTCCCGTCTGGCAAGATGACTGAAAACCCCAAGTTATCCTCAGTACTTGCCAAACCAGGGATAGCCACACGTACTTACTCATGCCTCTGCCCCTCGTACAGCCTCGAACAACGCGCCACGACCTGGAGGGTCAATAAAAAACCTAAAGGTGTGAGTGGACGAAAAGAATTCAGTTCATAAAACAGTTACGGAAAGACGTTTTTACCCTCCAAGTAAAAACCAATGCATGCATACAAAAATCATTTCGCAATCGGTTAACATTTCAAACATAAGAAATCAGTATATGAAAATCAAAATCATTTTCCTTTTTCTAAATCTTCGGGTCATAGCCCGCAGTCATAAACACAGGGCCACAGCCCAAAACCACAAAATCCAAATCCAAGTATACGACATCAACCAATCCATCAACCATATAAACCGGGCCACTGCCCAACACATCCAATCATCCGAGAATATCAATGAATCATAATCAATCAGTTTGCTGGATATCAAGTGCGCCCGAGTCTTTAAACTCAAAACCATGCGCATCATCAGGCCTTCCCGGGATTTCAACGAGTCTTTAAACTCAAAACAGAATCAATAGGCCTCGGGGGTATCACGATAACCGAGTCTTTAAACTCACTAGTCTTTAAACTCAATAAGGGCCCTCCCCCGTCATCAATTAACCGAGTCTTTAAACTCAAAACATGCTCCAGCAATAGCACCGGGTTTTTAAACCCAAAACAGTTTTCAAACACAACAACGGGTCTTCAAACCCAAAGTAGTTCTCAGCGGGTCTTTAAACCCCAAAACAGTTTATCAATCACGACAACGTGGGATCCATCCCCAAAATCACATTTTTTTATAACAGGTTCCATGGTCCGAATCTCCACATTCATTTTCCCCCAAATCATACTTTACAAACATAAACAAATCATCATTAAACACGGGGCATGCAAAATCAGACCAAATCATTTTGTTAAATCCTTTTTCATTCCCGAATCCGAATTCGCAATAATGATTCCGTAAGCCGGCATCCGGAAGCATCATCCCGAACCCAAACCAAGAATCCGCTTAAAATTTCCGAAAACTGAAAACTCGTTAGTCCAAGTTACCTTTATGCCCCAAGCACCAAACTAGAAATCATCTCTTTCGAAATCCATTTTAATTCCTTGAAATCACTTCATTTCTCAAATCACATTATCCGGGCATCAAAACCACGACCATAATTACTAAAATCCCGATCTAGTCAAGCATACTCAAAATCAAATTTAAAATCCTCGAAATCGCAAACCTCAAGTCACATTCCAAATTCAAACAACAAACAGTGATCAAATCACAATAAACTCAAATCTCGTAAAACGTGTAAAACCGCAAAACCTCGAAAACCGTGTAAACACCGTGAATCGCATTCACAATCATAAACAACATTCTTAAATCGTCATACGCTCATTTCATATAAACTCTTTCATTAAACCATTTTTAAGCACAAAAGTAACCATAGTCTCGAAATACGTATAATTTCACATATATAGTAAAAATACATATAAATACGGGAATCGAATACGTATAAATACGGGAATCGAATACGTATAAATACGGGAATCAAAATCAATCACAACTTATAATCATAATCATAAAATCATAGAACTAATTTATGCATGCATTAAATTTTGAAAGCAAGTCCACTCACACACCAATTTTTAAGGCTCGATTTCGCGCCGTACGCATGCCCGTAATTTCCGATATTTTCCAGAAATTCCAAATCCTGTCCGAAAACATACTTTAGTGCCACTAAGGGCTTAGATAACAACATACTAATTTCCCATAATTTTCCGGGAATTAATCGTTAATTACAAACGTAATAGAAATCTTCGGACCCTCGAAACAACATCGAAACGGTGTCCGATAAATCCGAAACCAACGTTAAAATGTTCGTTACATTGTATAGGACAGAAGTCGTTTTGAACTTACCTTGAAAATCGGTCCCACGCGCCGTCACGCGCCGCCGCAAGCGGCTGCGCGTGACACTCACGCGCCAGCTACAGTATCCCAACGGTCACCATCCTCACTCGATTCCCTGGTAAACGGGCCGTCGACCCGCGTGTGTGACCCGGTCCCAAACCTGCCAACAACATCTTGTTTCCTTCAATTGATCCTTTAAATAACATCGTGAAGGACTTAATCAAAGGTCTGTGACATCCATTACGATCGTCACGGCCTAAAGCTAGACCGACTGACCTCCTGTTCCAGCCACGGTCCAACGTTCCTGTTCAGTAAACCAACGTCGCCATCCTTCAATTAACTGGTCAGGGAGCATCGAGGACTTACTCTGAGGATGATTTTGAGATCAATTTTACCAGAACTTACCTTGAAGTCCACAACTCAATGCTCGATTTTCCTCCCGGTCGCCAGGTCCGATCAGACACCGTACCGCATCAAGTCACCTCCCAATTGCTCTGGATCAACTCGACTTGATCCCAGGAGGCTAACTGAGGCCTTAACTTGCCATGGGTCGGCCTACATTCCAAATTCAAGTTTAAATTTGGCCAAACACGAGCTTCGGGTTTCTGGGTGCCGTATCACTCGTTCATTCCACTTCACTCTCCCATACCCAACACAACTCGACCCTAGTCACACGCTCACCATGCCTCAACTCACCTCAGACTTGTTCTAATGGGAGAGTAACCCACCTGCTCTCATACTCTGTTTTTCCCTCAGAGACACCCACACAGTTTTGACTTCACCAGCCCGCAATTGTGCACCTTCAGACCCGAATACCAGCACCCCCCACATACTCTGATGATCGCACACGACCCCAACACCCGTGGGAAGACATTCTGATCTCACTGCACAAACGGTTCCCGCACAGCCCGAAAACGCCATAGTTTAACCTTCCCGTGCTCTGTAAACTGTCCCAGCCACAGAAAGATGTCTCCACTACCTTCACTGCCCCAAGGCCACTCACGATTACAAACTCAGTGCTCCAACCCGTGCACAGATCGTGCTTGCACCGATAGGGTGGGAAATTCGAATTGGTGGAGAATAAGGAAATGGACAGCCCAGATTTGTCTAAGTTGAGGGATTTGATTAGATGAAGGGTCCAGATTCACTCTTGGGATTAAGTGGAAATTTTAAATTAATCAAACCCAATTATTTTAATCCACATTCACCAGATCAAAGCACAATTCCATATTTAATGTTATTGGTCCCTGGGCCCCACATAGGACATCTGGCCCAATCAGGATAAGCCACGTGTCCTTGCCTCGAAAAGCGTGCATAATGAAATCAAACTTCCCTGACCCGTAACTTTCCCATCCGAAGTCCGATTTCGACGTGCCACTTGTCGTCGTACTCAGGGCATCGAGACCTTCCTAACGGTCCTTGGCCCTCGGCCATCGGACCCCCCGATCAAAAGGTCAACATTTTTCCTTATTTCATCCAAATTACGAAAATGCCCCTGGACTTCCGAACGTCATAACTCTCACCTCGAACGTTGGAATCGAACGTGCCACCTGTCTATGAATTCGTGACGTCCCAAACTACGTCACGGTCATTGGTCAAAGTACATTTGATCACCCGAATAAAAGTCAACGTTTCACCCACGACTAGGGGCAAAACGGTCATTTCGCCACGTTCGTCCGATTCCACCCAACTAATCACCGATTAACCCCCGTTAATCATGGTTAGTTACCAATCTAATCCCGAATTCCGGGATGGGTCGTTACACCTTTGAACGGTTTTGAGATGATTTATGAAATGGTTTTCCATATACCATCCTCACAGAGTGGTTGCCCTCCATATGTCTCGTAGTATCCTGGAGTGGTTGGTTGTCTCTTCCGAACGCCTTGTGGTATCCCTGAGTAGTCCCCATGCACTACCTGAAAGGGGCTACCCCGAGGCGCAACTCATGATCAGGAGTGCATTTAAGGTTGATACCTCCAAGGAGGGTCATTGATATGCGGATCATTGACCTGGGTGGACCCTGGGGAGACTCAGGATTGTGACCCCGAGTAGTACGCGTAGCTTGGAAATTGTGATAGTGGTATTAATTAGGCATCAGAGATACCGAGGATTGGTTTTGGGCTGAGTTCCCACATAAATGGTTTTGGCTGAGTTCCCACATGATTGGTTTTGGGCTGAGTTCCCACCTGATGGGTTTTGAGCTAAGTTGCCATATACTTTTGTTTACGGTTTTGGGCTAAGGCTCTAATGATTTGAGTAAGGAAATGGCTTTGGTTTTCTAAACAGTTTTTATTGTATTTTAAATTAACTGAGTTTCAAATGCATGCATGCTTTTTAGTGAAGGGCATAAATGTATTTTTGTGAAATGTGTTTTATAAATTATTTATTTCGTCCACTCACAGCTTTTTAATGGTTTTTAATGACATTCAGGTTGATCGCGGATGCAGGCTTTAGTAGAGACCGGGACATCATACTCCTCCACTGATCCTGACGCACTCTGAAAGTCCTAAATGGGCGGAGGTTATAGGTTATCCCTTGTCTGACCCTTCGTGTCACACATGAGTTAGACGGGAGCGTGGCACATCCCTTGTTAATCCCGAGGGGATTAGGATGGGTCGTGTCAACTCATTCTGTCAAGACCCAACCCTCCTCGGTCAGGACCCGACTTTAGCACGATATTGTCCGCTTTGGGCCTCCTCGCCCTCACGGTTTTGTTTTCGGGAGCTAACGGTGCAACTTCCCAGGAGGTCACCCATCATGGAATTACACCAACCTCAACTCGCTTAACTTTGGAGTTCCAACCGAACCCAAAGCGACTGAGCTCCCGAAAAGCGTCGTGCTAGATAGGTGTGCCTACACCTTTAAAGCACACCACAACACTCCTCCCAGACCATTCCCCTTCGCAGAAATGTGGGATCGTTCACCGTTCCCCCTATGACATGGGTCTTACAATCCACCCCCTTAGGGCCCAGCATCCTCGCTGGCACACTTCCCAGTTGGGGTCTAACTCTGATACCATTCTGTCGGGACCCGACCCTTCTCGGTTAGGACCCGACTCTAGCACGATATTGTCCTCTTTGGGCCTCCTCACCCACACGGTTTTGTTTTCAGGAGCTCACGGTGCAATTTCCTAGGGAGTCACCCATCATGGAATTGTACCAACCTCAACTCGCTTAACTTTGGAATTCCAATCGAACCCAAAGCCACTGAGCTCCCAAAAGGCCTCGTGCTAGATAGGTGTGTGCCTACACCATTAAGGCACACTTCCATTCTCCTCCCAGACCATTTCCCCGTCGCAGGCATGTGGGATCGTTCACCATTCCCTCTAGGACACATGTCTTACAATGCCTATCAACACATCAGGTGTTTTGAGAAGTTGAAAAAAAAAATTCAGCTTGGAACTCTCTGAAGACAAATTCTAGCATTGCTACTCCATGCCACATAATGGGATTACTAGTGGTCTATTTTTAGGATGACATATGTTTGATAAGCTATGCAATGGTTTTCAAGGTCTCCTGATCTTAAAAAGATTGACCAGTCCTTGAAGATTCCTGTGAAGTTTCGTGATATGAGCTGGATACTTTCTCCACTCTGAGATATGGATGGTGAGTGGCCTTCTGATAGCTTAATTAAGGTGTGGTTGAGTGTCAACTGCGCCTGAAAAAAGCTGTTACCTTGAAAAAATATGCTACCCTGAAAAAGAATAACAATAAGCGGGCTCTTATTACTTATTTGGAGAAGAAGCCTGATCATCGAGTTCCTTCCAAGCCTGGCCATTCTAGCCCTGTAAAGTCATCTAGCAGTCGTAGAGCTTCAACCGGTCTTTATGAGGATGTAGCCAAACACCCTAAGAAGTTGAAGGCTATCCCTGCTTCCGTTGAAGTAATTGAGGCCTTGAGAGATGAAGGACTGGATCGATTAGTTGAAGGGGCGTGACTGGCATCCAAGACTCCTGATGTGATAGCTGACCCCATCATAGTGGAGGAAACTGCTAAAAATGTACCAGAATAAGCTTATGACAAGGTTATTAGAGACCTTAGGATTGAAAAAGATAGGGCCCTCAAGTTAGTTGACATTCTCCACGGGAATGCTGGTCTGAAAGATGAAAACAAACGGATGAAGAACAAGTGCATACGCCTTTGAGAATTTTGAAATCACTCCAAAAAGAAAACAACAACATTTTGGTCAGGAGAATCCGTACATTGGAGAACAAAGTGAGCAAGATGGAGAAAAGTCCTGCATAGAGGATGCTAATAGAGAACGAATGAGCCCTTAGCAATGTCGTTTTGCTGCGTGGACGTTTGTTCGATTCATATGAGAAATCAAACTTTTAGAGGTGGAAGTCCAAAATTTGAAGACTGAAAGGCTTTCGAAAAATGACCATTCGTTGCCACCACATGCCCCCGCAACTTTGCACCAAAAAGAGTATGAGGCACTAAAGTTAGTTATGGCAAGCTATAGTGGGATCACCACCAAAGCGCTAGAACTAGAGATAAGCAAAGAGCTTAAGCCCAAATTGGAACTTGAACCAGAGCTTGAGCTTGTGGTTAGAAATGAAGGTGTTATAGAGACTGTTGAACCATTGTTTGACAATGCTTCCCTACTTTTAGTAGAAGATTGGGAAGAGTTTCGAAAAACAATGGGTTTTGAAGACCTGCATCCGTAGTTACTTTATGTCATTTTCTTATGTTTGTACTTCCATTTAAATATTGAATAATTGGTTTGATCAATCAATATGTGATTCGCCAACCGCTTTTCAAATAAATGAAAACATCGCTTATGGAGAATTTTGAGATCCAAGCGTCAAGTCTCTTTTATCAACTTTATATTGTGATTGAGCTAAAACATCCAAGCAATTAGCTCATCATATACCCACATTGTAGCCATGGGTGGATAGTAGTGGGCTCTAAATAACTTGAATTGTTAGAAGAAAAGAAATTTGTTAGGCTTTTTTAAAGAAGGGCCATTGCTCTTTAATTGAAGGCTTTATATGCTTTACAGGAATGCTTAAGCAATAAGGAGGCTTTGGAAATGCTTCCATGAGGAAGACTTTGGAATTCTTCTTGGTGGAAGACTTCAAGTGCTTCCTAACGGAAGGCTTTGGTTGCTTTCCAGAGAAATACTTTGAGTACTTTCCAGAGGAAGGCTTTGGGTGCTTCCTAGAGGATGACTTTGGTTGCTTTTCGGAGGAAGGCTTTGAGTGCTTCCTAGTGTAAGGCTTTTTGTGCTTCCTAACGAAGGCTTTGCCAATCTTTCCAAATGTACAATAGCGAATGGATAAATTGGAAATGGCATGATAATTTTATTGATAAGTTAAATATGGCATTCTTGAAATTAAAGACAATATTTAGAACATAAAAAAGACTAATCTAGTTTTGTCCTTCGGTTTCTGCTGAACATAGTATTTTCTGAGGTGATGAGCATTGATGGAACTACTCACCAACTTCCCGTCCATGGTTTCTAAAGTGTAACTTCTTTTTCCTCCTACTTGGTAGATGCGGTAAAATCCTTCCCATGGGGACTTGAGTTTTTGAGGCCCAAGATGGTTTGATGCTGCGAACTTCTTTTTGAGAATAAGGTCACTAGGGAGGAAGTGACGGATCCTTACCTTTTTGTTGTAAAAACTTCTGACTTTCTATTGGTAATTGGAGATATGCTTAACCACTTCTTCTCTTAACTCCTCATTGAGATCAAGCGAAGTCCTCAAGGCTATAGAATTGACGACATGATCATCAAGCTTAGTGAAAGGAGCTGGAATAAGAACATGAGGCGGGATGATGGCGATGGTACCGTATGCAAAAGTGAATGAAGACCCGCATGTCGCACAACACGGAGTTATGCGATAAGCCCAGAGCGTGCCATCCAACGTTGCTTCCCACAAGCTTTTTTTATCGTCGAGTCGCTTCTTGATACAATCTAGGATTGTCTTGTTAGATGCTTTAGCCTGGCCATTTCCCTAGGGGTAATAAGCAATTGAAGTGACATGATTTCTCTTCCATGATTCAAATAACTCATTGATCCAGTGAACTATGTCCCATTGTCTATTAGAATAACCTTTGGAAGTCCAAACTGGAAATTAATTTGGGTTCAAATGAATTGTTGAATATCAATTTTTGTGCAAGCAACACTCCATCGAAATAATTTCCACAATAGCCTTCGTGAATTTCCACCAAAACCTTCAATGTCTTAGGGTGCTTTAAACATAGCAGGTTCAACCCAGAGAAACTCTTACGAAAAATTCGGCCTTTGTCAACATAGTAATGCGCAGCTTTTATCTAGATTTTGTACGCTTCTAGCCGATCATCAGGAAATGTGCGATGCTCCAATTAGTTGAAAAAAATGATCCTACCAACTCGGTGAAGAATCAACTTGTCTTATTTCGATTTCCTCGACATCAATGATACGTCGTTCAAGATACTCAATCACAATTGAGCGCTTGAATCGATAGTCAAGTGATGATGCTAGGTTTTCCAATGCATCTGATTGTGCATTTTTTGCTTGTGGAAGTTGATGAAAAGTAAAAACCGAGAAAAAGCAAGCATTTCCTGGATCTTATTGTTATATATAAGCATCCTCGTATCTCGTGCAGCATATTCACTAATTGACTGGTTAGTGATCAGTTGTGAATCATAATGAATAGCAAGTTTCTTGACTCCCAACTCCTTGGCGAGTGCGAGCCCACAAATCAACGCCTCATATTGTGCTTAATTTTTTGAAGCTTTGAAACTGAGTTGAACTGCCTGATCCATTATTGAGCCATCATGGGTGATGAGTACAATCCCCGCTCATGCTCCCCTCTATTTCAAGGAACCATCAACGAAGGGCTTCCATAGAAGATTGGAAGTTAAGGGTTACAAGGAATAGGAATTAATGCCCTTTTTTCTTGTGATAAAAGAAGAACTAGCCGCCATGGGGGTTTTGTCTAGTCCTTTTCTGCTTTCTTCTTCCAATGATGCTGGTGTGAATTCCACGAAAAAATCTGTTAAAGCCTGGCCCTTAACTGCAGTTCTTGGATGATAGAGCAAATCATGCTAACTTAGCTCCATGGCCTATTTCATAACTCGTGTTGATGAATCAAGTGCATGGAGTAATGAACGAAGAGGATACTTTGTCATGACGATTACCCAGTGGGCTTGAAAGTATGGTCTTAACTTCTTTGTGGTAACTAATAGTGCCAATATTAGCTTCTTAAACTTCGGGTATCATGTCTCTCTCCATCGAGGATGACCTTTGATACGCTAAAACTACGCATTAAAGTAAACACAAAGTCACACTTCATACTTAATAAAAACATATGCAAATTAAAACCCTTTTTTGTAGATTGTAGATTGATAATTAGGGATCGTTCTTAACCGGGGATTGAGGGTACCTACGCATGATTATCACTTGATTAATTAATTAGAGGGGTAGTTCATTGTTTCTATTATCCTAAGTGATTAAACTAAATCTAAACTAACTTAATCTATTTTTTACACAAGGTCAAATCATTTTTAACCTAACTCATTCATAAATAATGCCAATTCCAAAATCTACGAAATTCCATAACCTTAGTTCTACAAAATACAAACATATTATCTTAAGTACTTGTCGGGAATTGCCCTAGACACTTTCAATGAACTAGACTCGGGACCCCCTATATCTAATCAAGCATTAAGCACAACATATAAGCATAACAAAAACCAAGATATTGAAACACATGGAATATTATTAAAATTCATATAAGATATAGAACCAGAATTATATTAAAGATCAATCCAACAAAACGATATTCAATAGAAAGAGACAATTACAAGATAAGGAGATCGTGTTACACTTTTTATCTTGGGAATTCCCCTAGGGATGCAAAGTGGCTCGACACTCCATGGTGAGACAACTGGGAATTGCCCTAAATTGTTGCAGATGAAGGTGTTTGTGGTGGAGTATGGTGTAATTGGCTATTGCTAAAGAAATCTCGAATTATTAAAGGGGGAAATTTGGTTAAGCAAAGCTTTGGTACAAAAATGGGCAACCCCTTACAAATAACCTAAACCTCTCTATTTATAGAAGAAAATTAATCCTCAAATAAATAGGAGTTTACAATTTAATTCTAAATGGAAAAGGTTTCCTAAATATATAAGAAAACTAATTAAAAACCTTTCCTACAAGTAAAAGGGGTGAAAATAATAAAACAAAAGGAAATAGGATTGAAATCCTAATACAATATAGAGAATAAGCGTGAAAGCAAGCTGGAATTATCCCAAAATATGCTAAAATCACGAAATAATGCTTCAGGAATGATTTTCGGTGGAGGGCCACCGAAAATGGGAAGGATTTTCGGCGATCAAAGGGAAGTCAACGCGGCAAGGAGGCTTGGAAGGGAATTCGGTAGGCACGCACTGAATACGGCTTCAGGAATCAGGAGGCGCTTGCCGAAAGGTTTCTGGGCTATCTTTGTGGACTTCGGTAGCTCCCTACTGAAATGCATAACTCTTTTTGGTGGCTTCCCTTCATTTGATCATAACTTCTTCGTTATAACTCTGATTGAGGTGATTCTTTCGCCTAAATTCTCGTAATTCCGCGTTTTTTCCAATTCTGTATATTTTTCAAAAAATATGTTATTTTCTATAATTTTTTGGTATTAAAACATTTAAAGATAAGTATAAAGGGTACAAAATGATGCTTAATTCAAAGCTTATCAACCTTCGACATATAGAATACAAGAAGTTGAATCCCATTCTCTTCCTGAATAGATCCGCACTATCTTTTGGTTTTTATAGCAGTGGTAGAGATGTCAATTAGGCCTTGAGATCCTGGAATGCCTTCTCACAACCTTCATCCCATTTCTCCCTGGACGCTTTCTTCACTGCCTAGAAGAAAGGTCGACATCGATCTGTTTCCTTGGACAAAAATCTGTTCAAAGCTACTACTCGGCTAGTTCGATGGTGACTTCATGTCAAGGATGGATTTACTTTTCTTTGGGTTAGCCTCGATTCCACGTTGGGTCACAAGGTAACCTAAGAATTTCCCCATTGATACTCCAAAAGTGCACTTTATATGTTTGAGCTTCATCTTGTATTTATGTAGCAAATTAAAAGTCTCTCGTAGATTTGTGATATGCTCCCCTCTCTTTTCACCTTTGACCTTGATGTCATCCATGTAGACTTCCATGGACTTGCCAATGAAGTCCTTGAACACTTGATTGAAAATCCTCTGATATGTTGCTCCTGCATTCTTGAGGCCAAATGGCATGATCTTGTAGTAGTATAATCCCCAGTCAAAGGCAAAGGTTGTCTTGTCTTTCTATTTCTCATGCATGAAAATCTGATTATAGCCCGAGTACGTATCCAAGAAGCTTATAAGCTCATTTCATGCGGTGGAATCCACCAGGAGATCAATTCTTGGCAAGGGGTAATTGTTTTTTGGACATGCGAGATTGAGATCAGTGTAATCAACACAAACTCACCATTGCTCTACTTCCTTTTTGGATTGATGTGTAGCTTGTGGAAAGAAATGGTAGGGTTAATTCTCGGCATGCTAGATGGTGACCAAGAAAAAACTTATTTTTCCTCACACATAAATGCAATGAGTTCTTCTTTCTCTTTATCACTCAACCGAGTGCCAATGCAAGCATGTCGCTCTGGATATTGGGGGTCAAGCTGAATGAGGGTGACGTCATATTCTGGTTGCCATCCTTCTAGAGTTATTGATTCCTTATAAACATCTTGATCTTAGCCCACAAATGGTTGAAATTTAGGAGATGAAGAAGAGGGGTTGCCCTTAACGAATGATCCAATCTAGGGAAAAAATCAATCTCCTTGATCTCTTTTAGCTCTTCGGTGAGGCACTGCTGAGCCATAGTCCGATCCCTCTTTATTTCACCAATTCCTTCTCCAAGGATAGGAAATCGAATTTTCTGGTAAAGGCTCAACGTGCTAGCAAGAATTTTGTTAAGCCATTGTCTTCCTAGTATTCCGTTGTATGGAGAATATTGTTCCATTATGTAGAAGATTTCGGATGTGACAATGGGGTCACTGTGCACATCCAGGTGGAGGGTGCCAACGGTCATACTTGTTGACCCGTTAAAACCTTGAAGTGGAACTCCCTTTTTGTAGTGAGGTTCTCTAATCCCATTATGTGCGCATCATCCAGGCTTAGGATATTTACCGCGCTTCCTTCATCGACGTGGATCTGATCAACTTGAGCATGTGCAATCGGGATTGACAAGACTAGAGCATCATCATGTGGCCAATCAACTCCTATTTTATATTTCAAAGAGAAACCAACGACAAGGTCGTTGGCTACCGAAGGGGTGGTGACATGGGAGACTTGAGAGACGGATAGTGCACCTCGAATCTTTATTTTCTTCTACTTGGAAGTGGTTCTTAGCAATTCTGGTTCTGCTGTGATTGTGTTGATACGAATTAGTTTTCCAGTAGGCTCCTTGGGTTCTTTGTCAACGATCCAATTTTTGGCTTTTCCTATGACGTACTTGCTTCAATGTCCTTCTTTGATGAGATTTTGTAGATATCTCTCGAAGGATATGGATTTCTGGATGTTATGCCAACACCTCTTCGTCTTATCAGCCTTCTTTTGATTGTATTTGACTGGTTCTGACTTCTTGAATCAGGGTTTGTCCTTTATTTTATTGTGGATCTGATGGGCTAACAAAGATAACTGCAAATTAGGCTTTCCCGTTGCCGGAGTATTGGTAGTCTAACCTGCTTTGTGTTTGTTGGACTTTCCATGAGCAAATTTTCCATGGGATTCATCCTTAGTAGAGGCCTTCTCGCTCGCCCCAGCATGATCCTATGCCAGGGTGTCGTTCTTCTCATCCTTTTATCATGCATGCTACTCTGCCAAAGAGAGCATTTTGGTGAGACTTCGTGCACTTCCTCCGTAGAGTTGGCTATTCCGGGGAAGCCACTGTTTGAAGTCCATTGCAACAACAAGGCCGCTGCACCCAACAATTTGAGACTTCTCCTTGTAGAGTCTTTAAATGTATTGTTGGAAGGTCTCTTTTGCACTTTTTCGGATGGTGAAGAGATGATCATCCTTTACTTTGACGGTACGAAGTTGCAAGTATTCTTTCATAAACTCCATACCTAACTCTTAAATAGAAGCAATCAATCTCTGGTGGAGACGATTGAACCACATCATTGCTTGGCCTTACAAATAGGTTTGAAATACTTTGTACATGAGTGTGTCATTGTGTATATGAGGAAACATGACTGCTCGGTAATAATCTATATGTTTTACTAGGTCAGAAGCTCATTTGAACTGGTTAAAATTTGGAGTTTCAAACCTCTGAGGGAAAGTTTCCTCCTCGATGTGTCTCATAAAAGGTGAGGATCATTGAATTTTACGACATAGATCAACTTCTAGATTTCCATTGCGTTGGAAGCGGAGATGCTGGTCCAACATTCTTTGGGCATCATTAGCTTGCAGTGCTCCTTGAAGAGGTAGAGACTCATTTTGTACCAACCGTCGTTGACCTTCTCGAACCTTAGCCTTTGATTTTTTAGTTCGTGTGGGGGAGTATGTTTTGTCCCCTTCCTCATGGTGATGGGTAGATCGTACTGGAGTATTTTGGGAAGACATGTGTTGCTTCCTGCTCCTATGTGAATGTTCAATTCGCGACGATGCCTCTCCTAGGTTTCCAAGTCGCTCATGCACTAACAGCCTTGGACGTTGTTTCGAGACATTATTCGGCATCCGACTTTTTCTTTTCCACGACACCTTGGTACATCCTCCTTCCTTCCACGTGATGTGGAAAGTCTTCCAGGCACTTGGGATGCTCGATCTACAAAGAGTTGTTGCAGAAGCTCTGGTTGCATTTGAACTTAATTGCTCAGTGTAACGCCCTAGACTTTCAAAGATTAGAAATGACCATTTTCCCCTAAAATTCAAAAGGTTGACTTTTTGATCGGGGCATCTGTTAGAAATTTCAAAAAGACCGTTACAAAAAGTGTCAGCCTCCTGAATCTATAGACAGACGACACGTTAAAAAAAGGAGTATGAACAAAGAAGTTATAAGTTTAGAAAAATGAAGAGTTTATGGTAATTTTGGACAAAGGGAAAATTGGTAATATCAAATTTTGGGCATGTGATTCATATGGACAATGTGTGGATGGTTCCATAATTTTCTCCCCAATTTCGCACCGACTTACTAGTGCTATATATATGTTGTGTGTGTATTGAAGAAAATAAAAAGAAAACAAGCCACCACCATGAGAGGAGAAGGAAATAACACCAGAGAAGAGCAGGGGAGAGAGGAGAATGTAAGGAAGGAAGAAAAACGAGTGATAGAGTCATGGAACTAGTGCAGGAAAGAAGGAGACAAGGATGAAACTTGTGGACCCGTAAGATCTTGTTTTGGGTCCATGGTTTAATACTTGAATCAGGAAGTTAGCGTTTTATAGTCTCTTTGGAGGTCTCCTCGTAGTTCTGAGGTTGTGAGGGACACGTTTGGACGCTAGGAAGTCGCAGATTGGATGGTGGCAACCATGGCCGTGCACTGGGGAATCACGTCGAGCTTCCAGGTATGAATTACACCTTCCTAAGTTCATATATCTTCTCCTAGTAGTAGTAAGAAGAATCTGGACGTAAGAATTATGATAAATGATGGAGAAATGAGAGAGATATACCCGGGTCGGGTCGCTGGTCTGGCGACCCGAAAACCATGAAATTTGGGTGAAGAAGATGATTACAGTGCCTAGCGCATAGCTTTCACGCGCAGCCACCAGCGGCGGCGTGTGCGGTCTCCGACGGCCAGCCGATCAACATGAAATATTTTTATTTTATTTTTCTGCGTTTTATGATATAATGTTCGAAGTTATTAGACAACATTTGGCCATAGTTCTGAATATTCATGGTATTTCCTTATAGTTTAAATATTCTTAAATAATTTCCAAGTTATGATAAATGCTAGTAGAATAGTTTTTTTTTATGATACTAACTTGTATGGGATTTACTCAAATTAAAGAGTAACGTGTGAAGTGAAATTAGCATGATTATGGTTTTATAGTAATTTTATGGAAATATACTAATTAGTTATTCACGGATTTTTTTATCATATAAAGTAAGGTTAGAATAGCAATTATACCACCTTTCCGAGGAAGTGGGTCGGAAGTGGGCAGTAACCCCACAAGGTGGAATGTATTTTGGTTATTTAACAAGGTTTTGAACTGGCTTTAAATCTTTAAGTAATCCTTTGTCTGACAAGAATTGTTAGACGGGAGCAGGACCGAGACGGGTCGTGTCACTCAGCCTTTGTACTTGCTCTGACAGGTTGTTTTGTGTAGGCGGGCGTCGAGGTTTTTGCATCTGATGTGTATCACATCAAGTGTAACGACCCGTCCCGAATTCCGGGATTAGATTAGTCACTAATCTTGATTAGTGAGTTTGAACGGTGGTTAGTAGGGCGGAATCGGACAAAATGTGCAAAATGACCGTTTTGCCCCTGGTCGTGGGTAAAATGTTGACTTTTTGTTCGGGGCGGTCAAATGGACTTTGACCGATGACCGTGACGTAGTTCGGGACGTCACGAGTTCATAGACAGGCGGCACGTTCGATTCCGACATTCGTAGAGAAAGTTATGGTGTTCGGAAGTTGAGGGGTATTTTGGTAATTTGGCTTATTAGGGGCCAAATGTTGACTTTTGATCGGGAGGTCCGATGGGCGAGGGCCAAGGACCGTTACGTAGGTATCATCGATACGAATCCAACGACAGGCGGCATGCCGAAATCGGAGATCCGACGACGACGTTATGGTCAAGGACGTGAAACGCGATTAACCGAGACTCGGAATAAAATAATAATATAATAATAAAATCTGACTACTTTAATCCAAACCAATCTGGACCCTTGATGAGTGACACATGTCATCATCTCCTTCCTTCCCTAATTCAGGGATCTTTGCTGGCCATTTGGGTTATTCAATCATTTTCTCTCCTCAAATCCTCACCATCCATTCAAACCACAGCTTGAATCCCAGCCCTTGATCTCATCTTCCTTTATTTCTTAAACCCTCAGAACACATTCCTCTCACTTTCATTTTCTCTCAAAACCGTGAGCACGGTTCCCTTCCAAGAACAAACACCACCACATCTCAGCCTCAACCTATGCACCAGACACGTCCAGACGAACCCCAGCCACCTCCCGACGACGGCCACCACCACCACGGCCGCCCTGCACGGCCGGAAACCACCCAGACCCGAGAGGAACCCGATCGGCCCAAAATTGTCCAACCATCCAAACCTTCATATCTGGGCTCGAACAAACGCAGGGATAGGTAAACTGGAACCTTAGGACGACTCAGACCACGACTGGACGGGCCACGGCGGCGACACGGCGGCGGTAAGTCTGAAAAACCGTGAAGACCCGATTTACTTCCCTGTTTCGAAACGTCCGTTTTTGACGTTGAAATTGTTTGTTTGTTTTTTAGACATGTCCTAGGAACCTAGACGACCATTTTGGACCATGAACCACGGCTGGAATCTCGACGAGTCGCCGGAGAGGATGACCTGAGTTCTCAGCCGATTTTCCCGTCAGTTTTCAGGTAGTTTAATCCACCTAGAAATGAGTTTGGATGTCACAGAACCGTAGAGGAGGTTATGACGAGTCCATAGGATCAAACCGCATCAAAAATGGTGGTCTGGAACTCGATCTGTGATCGGGTCAGGCCGCGGGTCGACGGCGACCCGGTTACAGACCCGGTTTCAGAACCCGGTACTGTAGCATGACGTCATCATTGTTGACCTGAGTGTTGACCTGGCGCGTGGGGGCGCGTGAAGGGTATTTTGGGGAAACTTCCAACATGACTTTTAATCTATTCGATGTAACGGACATTTTGGAATTGGTTTCGGGTCGATCGGACACCGTCTCGATAGTGTTCGGGATGTCCGAAGGTTTTAAATTAAGTTTAAAAATAAGTAACAATTCGGGAAAATTACGGGACTTTGATAGGATGTTAATGATGAGGTTAGTGACCCTCTAATGTGATTTGGACAGGATTGGGAGTCCCGGTGATAGTGGTGTGGCCTGGGAGGGCCGGTGGCACGCGTATCGAGGCACACGGTTAAAACGGTCTGTGAGTGGACTTTGGTTTTATAAATTCTATGCATGCTTAAATGTTTTATATGGATTATGGTTGTGATTGTGTGATGTTGATTTGGTTGTTGGTAAATTGTACGGTTTCACGTATTTCGAGGCGATTTACGTGCTTGCACGTAAATCGAGGTTTTTCGGTTTTACATGGATTTTCCATATTTATGACTTGGATATAATGTGATGAAATGGTTTTGAAATTGGAAATATAAACTCGGGCTTGAGGTCCACTTGTTTTGGAAATTTCGGACTTGGAGTCCATTTGAGAATCGGGCCGGGGGCCCAGTTGGTTAATGACATCGGGCCAGGGGCCTAGTTGGTATGAAATCGGGCTGAGACCCATTTGAGTTATGTTATCGGGCCAGGGGCCCAGTTGATTTACGAATTCGGGCCGTGGGCCCAGTGGGTTTATAAGTCGGGCTGCGGGCCCAGTTGGTTTACAAATCGGGCCGTGGGCCCAGTGGTTCATAAAATCGGGCATGAGGCCCAGCTGGATAATAAATGTGATTTCGGGTCAGGGACCCTATATTTTATAATGGTGATTTTGGGTCAAGGACCCTAAATGGAATTATGTGGTTTTATGGAAATTTCGGGCAGGGCCCAATGGTAATGATGTGATAAAAGGATTTAATAAAACTGTTTTCCATATACCATCTGGATACAAGGATATATGATGGTCTCCTCCAGATGTCTGGGACACTGGGGAAGTCACGGTGCATTGCCTGCGAGGGGTCATTATACGGAGCAGCCGGACCGTATGATGACTCAGGAGCAGGATTGCTATGATTGACGTCAGGGACGTCAGACATCAGGGATGTCAGATATATGGACCCGGAGAGACCCCGGGCAGCACGCGTAGCTTATGAAACCGTGAGATATGACGTCAGGGACGTCTAGCGTCTGGGACGCTAAGCATCTGGGATGCTGGTGATGGTAATGGTAAAATATGGTTTAATGAATAAAATGGCTTATTGGTTGGATATGTGTTATGTGGTAAAAATGGATTATTGGTTATGAAATGGTATGTCGGGTCAGGGACCCTAAATGGTTTCGGCTTTTAAATTGATGTTCAATTATGGTCGTGGGTGGTGACCCACATGGTTTTAATATGTATGGTGGTGGTATTCCACGGTTTTGGGCTGAGTTCCCACACTTGGTTTTTGGTTAACGGTTTTTGGGCTAAGGCCCTAATGGCTCGGTTGAGCAAACGTTTTGGTTACTGGTTTTTGGTGGCATGCATACGTTTTTATTGGAGGGCATAAATGTCTTATAAATGTATTTGGTAAACTTATTGGTTTTTGTCCACTCACAGCTTTTGGTTTTAATGCCCTTCAGGTTGATTACGGATGCGATTGCAGCAGGGACTGGGACATTGCACACCTCCTCCATCGATCCTTGCGCACTCTGGATGCCCTGTTTGGGCAGTGGCTCGTGGTTATCCCTTGTCTGACACCCCTTGTTGGACGGGAGCAGGGCACATTCCACGGTAATCCCGGGGGGATTGGGATGGGTCCTGTCAACTTGGTATCAGAGCACGGTTGCTCTTTTGTGTGCGCAGGTCGAGGGTGTGATGTCTCTTTGGGATGCAATTCGTTATCAACCTGATAGATAGTTTTTGGGTTTGGATAGTGGATGGAGTGTGATTGGCCCGATACGCCGTGCATTAAGGTGATTCGACCCAAGTGGGGTTGATTGTGGTGAACTGGTATTGTGGGACCGTCGGTTCGGTCATGAGATATTGGATTGTTGTGCTGCTAGGTGCAGCCAGGTTCGGCGAACCTCATGTGAGTAATGGTTTAAAAAGTGAACCCTTGTGGTGGTTTCTAGTGTGAGGGATGTTGGTTCATCGGAGTTGGCCGATGACCTAGTGGTGGAACCCACGTTGATGGGATGGTAGGATTAGATCTGACGTCTATTCGATGTCTAGACCGCGGGGTCGGTCAGGTTGTGGATTTTATATTACGGAAAACTGTTTGGTTCGGGGGAACCATAGGGTGTGATTGTGGAACCCTAGTATTAAAAAGGTAAACCTTAATTGTGGCTAGTGGATGAGAACTTGTGCTGCGACGAGCGGTTGAGGTCATGGATGACCATGTGGATGGCTCTGGTGAGTTGAGGCAGAACTATGGGATTCGATGTACGGATACGGTTCTGAGATAAATTATGGAATCCCGTGTTGGATCGGGCATTGATGTGATGTGTGGATGCGGATCTCGATAGCAAGGACAGTTAGTCGGAAGTCATATGGAGATGACTGGCTATCGAGGGTAATCAGTGTGGTCATAATACTTGGGGATCAGGGGACGTTCAGGGAGCGTTCATTTTCCTGATGTGGATTGTCAGAATAGTGGTACCCATAGTCGTGAGGTACGGGATCGTCGTTCCGTATGAACGGAGATCCAGGGTTGTCGTATTTGCACACGGTGTGCAGTATGGATGTTTGCGGGGTTGGTACCTTTGTGCTGATACTAGTGTTGCTGGTAGTGTGTTGGTGCTGGTACTAGCGCTGGTACTAGTGTCGGTAATGGTGTTGACGATGAGCCACAAATTGGGTGTGACTCCGTCATGATGAACGTATGTTCGGTCCTTGAGATTCGGTGGTGGTTGAGTGATGGACTGGATGAGATCCAGTTAAAATTGTGCTGTGTTGGGATAAGTTCCAATAGTGGTGAGATAACCAGTAAGGAGTGGATTAAAAAGGGTATAATTGAGACTTGAGTAATCTTGGGATGACGTCCCCTACGTCATGATAATTGGTGGATTTGGGGGAGTTGTTGGCAACTCCAAAATTTGTGCGATTTTATGTTTTTAAATATCCCTAAAATGTACATGGAAATGATTAAAACTGGAAAAGACGAGGAAAACCATTAGTGGTATAAAGGTAGGAATTTGTAATTGAGAACTTGGGAAACCGAGTGTTGAACCTGTAAAGGTCGGGATGTGCGAACGGAACAATAACGGATTGATTGTGGACACGGGGTTGTCCAAGTGAATTGAGGAGGTAGGAAGTCTAGTGGTTAGACTTGAAGTCTTGTTGGGAGCATGTCTGTTTCCAACATGGTTGGAACCTTAGTGTCGAGGAGAGTTGTGATTGGGGAACGAGAGTGGTGCTCGTTTTTGGTGATTGGTATTCCGAAGTCATTGGAGTTGACTTCTTGCTTTCTGCCCTGGTAGACGTTGAGTGTAGTTACCAGTACGTTGAGCGTGTATTGGTTGGTGAGCCCATGTGTGTTGTGAGGTCATTAGGAGGAGCTACGTGTTCGAAATTGGGTAAACGAGATTCTTCCTTTTCTGCTTGGTGGCAAACGATGTTGGGGTACATGGCGTGGTGAGTGCATCGAGTATTGGTTGTATCCACGTAGGATGAGTTTGGACGTCATCATTTTGGATCATCCTTGGTTTTCCTAGGTGGAATGACAAGGATTGATACGAGGTAATCCGTGAGAATCCGCAGTCTCGATGTGTCTCGTCGTTGACTGATCTGTCTAGTTGTGGGAGTCGGTTGTCGATCGTTGTGGCGATCTAGGATTTTGACGTTATTGTCAGGGACACAGTGTCTATCTGGGTCGTGATCTTGATGATTCAGATAGGGGGAGCGTATATCACTCTTACCTTGGTACGTGAGTCGTAAATGACGAGGTTGAACTTCTTTTCGAAGTAGGGGCCCGTATGGTATTCTACTCGGATGAGTAGGTTTTCAAGGTAGTTGAATCTTGTCAACCTTAGACGTGTGGAGGTTGGATTGGCTTCCCTATGAAGTCAATCAAGTGTATTGAACGGGTAACCGATAGGTTCGGTTTTGGTGTGTCTTGGTAAATGTGAATGAGATTTCGGGATTTGGAATCGAATTTCTGGGTGACGATTCAGGATTCGATTTTGGAACTTGAAAGTATATTTCCGGGTTTGGGTACGGAATGGTTATTCCAAATGCTAGCTTACGGAATAATGATTTCGGATTCGGATTTGGATATGAATTAAAAGGTGATGTCTGGGTTTGGATCCGGGATTTCTTACGAAGTTGCGGATTCAGATTCGGAATTGGAACTAGATGTTGGGTGGAGTTTCGTTTTGTCTCATACTGGATTGGGCAAACGTACTCCATTATTGGAACGCGTTCGGCTATGACCTAGGTGGTTGTAGTCTGGTCATTAGATGGATGTGTGTACTTCGTACTTGGGTCGAGGTACAATACCATGTAGACTTGTGATGTCTAGCTACGGTATACGGGATATACCCGAGGTGTGTTGGTGAACGTGTTGGTAGTCGAATTGGTTCCGATACCATGGGATTGGTTGTGGACCGGACATTACTATGCAATGGGTCATGGTAATTCCGATGTGTTTAATTACACACAGGTCGTTTGAAAGGTCGGAGATTGTTTACTAAGTTAAGTACGTTGGTGGCATGTGTAGCCACGAGTGAGTCTAGTGTCAGTTTTCGACTGACAACAACTGTGTGGTGACAGATTGTCAGGATGTGTCAATATAGATCGTTGAGTGGGGTCAGCTGACTCCTAGTGGGAGTGGTAAAGGAACTGTCGAGTTGTTGCGTCAACGAGAGGGTTGATTTGACGAGTGGTGTCAAATTTGAAACAAGTAGTTTCAGTCATTCGACAGGGTCGAATGTAGTCGTTGCGTTTTGAGTATTAGTGGTACGTAGAGTGCAGACAAGTTTTGCCTGGTTAGTTGGTGTACGGGTGTACACGTGTTGTGTGGTCGATTCCACTTTCCACGGGGTGTTTGTGGAATCAGGGTAATCGAGTTTCGAGAGCGAAACTTTTTAAGGAGGGAAGTACGTTGAGTTTAGATCGGTTGGAATTTCGAGGACGAAACTTATTAAGGAGGGAAGGTTGTAACGACCCGTCCCGAATTCCGGGATTAGATTAGTCACTAATCTTGATTAGTGAGTTTGAACGGTGGTTAGTAGGGCGGAATCGGACAAAATGTGCAAAATGACCGTTTTGCCCCTGGTCGTGGGTAAAATGTTGACTTTTTGTTCGGGCGGTCAAATGGACTTTGACCGATGACCGTGACGTAGTTCGGGACGTCACGAGTTCATAGACAGGCGGCACGTTCGATTCCGACATTCGTAGAGAAAGTTATGGTGTTCGGAAGTTGAGGGGTATTTTGGTAATTTGGCTTATTAGGGGCCAAATGTTGACTTTTGATCGGGAGGTCCGATGGGCGAGGGCCAAGGACCGTTACGTAGGTATCATCGATACGAATCCAACGACAGGCGGCATGCCGAAATCGGAGATCCGACGACGACGTTATGGTCAAGGACGTGAAACGCGATTAACCGAGACTCGGAATAAAATAATAATATAATAATAAAATCTGACTACTTTAATCCAAACCAATCTGGACCCTTGATGAGTGACACATGTCATCATCTCCTTCCTTCCCTAATTCAGGGATCTTTGCTGGCCATTTGGGTTATTCAATCATTTTCTCTCCTCAAATCCTCACCATCCATTCAAACCACAGCTTGAATCCCAGCCCTTGATCTCATCTTCCTTTATTTCTTAAACCCTCAGAACACATTCCTCTCACTTTCATTTTCTCTCAAAACCGTGAGCACGGTTCCCTTCCAAGAACAAACACCACCACATCTCAGCCTCAACCTATGCACCAGACACGTCCAGACGAACCCCAGCCACCTCCCGACGACGGCCACCACCACCACGGCCGCCCTGCACGGCCGGAAACCACCCATACCCGAGAGGAACCCGATCGGCCCAAAATTGTCCAACCATCCAAACCTTCATATCTGGGCTCGAAAAAACGCAGGGATAGGTAAACTGGAACCTTAGGACGACTCAGACCACGACTGGACGGGCCACGGCGGCGACACGGCGGCGGTAAGTCTGAAAAACCGTGAAGACCCGATTTACTTCCCTGTTTCGAAACGTCCGTTTTTGACGTTGAAATTGTTTGTTTGTTTTTGAGACATGTCCTAGGAACCTAGACGACCATTTTGGACCATGAACCACGGCTGGAATCTCGACGAGTCGCCGGAGAGGATGACCTGAGTTCTCAGCCGATTTTCCCGTCAGTTTTCAGGTAGTTTAATCCACCTAGAAATGAGTTTGGATGTCACAGAACCGTAGAGGAGGTTATGACGAGTCCATAGGATCAAACCGCATCAAAAATGGTGGTCTGGAACTCGATCTGTGATCGGGTCAGGCCGCGGGTCGACGGCGACCCGGTTACAGACCCGGTTTCAGAACCCGGTACTGTAGCATGACGTCATCATTGTTGACCTGAGTGTTGACCTGGCGCGTGGGGGCGCGTGAAGGGTATTTTGGGGAAACTTCCAACATGACTTTTAATCTATTCGATGTAACGGACATTTTGGAATTGGTTTCGGGTCGATCGGACACCGTCTCGATAGTGTTCGGGATGTCCGAAGGTTTTAAATTAAGTTTAAAAATAAGTAACAATTCGGGAAAATTACGGGACTTTGATAGGATGTTAATGATGAGGTTAGTGACCCTCTAATGTGATTTGGACAGGATTGGGAGTCCCGGTGATAGTGGTGTGGCCTGGGAGGGCCGGTGGCACGCGTATCGAGGCACACGGTTAAAACGGTCTGTGAGTGGACTTTGGTTTTATAAATTCTATGCATGCTTAAATGTTTTATATGGATTATGGTTGTGATTGTGTGATGTTGATTTGGTTGTTGGTAAATTGTACGGTTTCACGTATTTCGAGGCGATTTACGTGCTTGCACGTAAATCGAGGTTTTTCGGTTTTACATGGATTTTCCATATTTATGACTTGGATATAATGTGATGAAATGGTTTTGAAATTGGAAATATAAACTCGGGCTTGAGGTCCACTTGTTTTGGAAATTTCGGACTTGGAGTCCATTTGAGAATCGGGCCGGGGGCCCAGTTGGTTAATGACATCGGGCCAGGGGCCTAGTTGGTATGAAATCGGGCTGAGACCCATTTGAGTTATGTTATCGGGCCAGGGGCCCAGTTGATTTACGAATTCGGGCCGTGGGCCCAGTGGGTTTATAAGTCGGGCTGCGGGCCCAGTTGGTTTACAAATCGGGCCGTGGGCCCAGTGGTTCATAAAATCGGGCATGAGGCCCAGCTGGATAATAAATGTGATTTCGGGTCAGGGACCCTATATTTTATAATGGTGATTTTGGGTCAAGGACCCTAAATGGAATTATGTGGTTTTATGGAAATTTCGGGCAGGGCCCAATGGTAATGATGTGATAAAAGGATTTAATAAAACTGTTTTCCATATACCATCTGGATACAAGGATATATGATGGTCTCCTCCAGATGTCTGGGACACTGGGGAAGTCACGGTGCATTGCCTGCGAGGGGTCATTATACGGAGCAGCCGGACCGTATGATGACTCAGGAGCAGGATTGCTATGATTGACGTCAGGGACGTCAGACATCAGGGATGTCAGATATATGGACCCGGAGAGACCCCGGGCAGCACGCGTAGCTTATGAAACCGTGAGATATGACGTCAGGGACGTCTAGCGTCTGGGACGCTAAGCATCTGGGATGCTGGTGATGGTAATGGTAAAATATGGTTTAATGAATAAAATGGCTTATTGGTTGGATATGTGTTATGTGGTAAAAATGGATTATTGGTTATGAAATGGTATGTCGGGTCAGGGACCCTAAATGGTTTCGGCTTTTAAATTGATGTTCAATTATGGTCGTGGGTGGTGACCCACATGGTTTTAATATGTATGGTGGTGGTATTCCACGGTTTTGGGCTGAGTTCCCACACTTGGTTTTTGGTTAACGGTTTTTGGGCTAAGGCCCTAATGGCTCGGTTGAGCAAACGTTTTGGTTACTGGTTTTTGGTGGCATGCATACGTTTTTATTGGAGGGGCATAAATGTCTTATAAATGTATTTGGTAAACTTATTGGTTTTTGTCCACTCACAGCTTTTGGTTTTAATGCCCTTCAGGTTGATTACGGATGCGATTGCAGCAGGGACTGGGACATTGCACACCTCCTCCATCGATCCTTGCGCACTCTGGATGCCCTGTTTGGGCAGTGGCTCGTGGTTATCCCTTGTCTGACACCCCTTGTTGGACGGGAGCAGGGCACATTCCACGGTAATCCCGGGGGGATTGGGATGGGTCCTGTCATCAAGGCCTTAGCCATGTGTCAAGGAGTTAGTGGTATGTATCAATTTCTCCTTGTGCTTGACATGGCCTTGGCATGCTATGGAGTCCATCCAAGAGTTCTCGAAGATCCCTGTTTGCATGGGTTTGATTCTGTCTTGAGGCCTCTCCCACCAATTGTCTGCTAGTTTGCTGAAAGGCAGAAGTTTCTTCTCCTAACACAGGCACTTGAGTAGCTGACGAGGGAAAAGTTCCAAAACAGTAAGTTGGAATCAATCTCTGGGATCCGATGGGTGCCTCGATGGACACACATCAGGGATGACTTGGGAGTTCCTCCAGCGTCTTAATGTGTGCTCCATTCCTAGTTTCAGCTGTAAAGGCTGAAACACCATCTTAGGTTGATCGAATGGATCTACGAATATCGATGAAAGATGTATGAGGTATGATGAACGATGAATAAAGTCTGAAGAATGATGTAGAACGTTGAAGAACGACGAACGATCGTGAGAGCTCCTCTTGAGTATTTCTCAATCAGCTCTCAATGAAAGCATCAATTATTGAAGCAGAAATCGTACTCACTGCGAAATGCCTTCACATTGCCTACAAATAACAAACAATCAGCTATTGTTTCCTCGATTGATTACCCGGAAGGTTATTCGACCAAGAATACTTCGATGCTTAAGTTAGCTTTGAGAGAGGAAAAAAAATATATTTCAAATTGAAGAAACGAGTTACCTTGAGAATGAAATAAGCTACACTATTTATAGGAAAGCCTGGAACGTTCTGATTGGTCAGTTGAATTTTTAATTAATAAATAATATATTATTAATAAAATATATTATTTAATAATTATAATAATTTCTCATTATGATGATAATTAAAGTAATTTTATTTTAATATTAATTGTCCATTATTAAGAATAATGAAATTAATATTATTGAGGTTTTAACTCGATTAAATAATATATTTAACTGGAAATAGATTATTTAATGTGCATGTGTTTCTGAGCCGTTAATATCATTACCACGTATTAATTGGATATTCTGAGGATTATGAGCTACATAGCAGCTTCACAATTTTTGAGTGATTTTGAGTTCCACAATGATAAGATCATATCCAATTTGTATATTATATATATAATCCCTTTACTATAATATAAAAAATATTTAAGTGAAATGGATATTGTTAACCGTACTACTTACAAATAATTGGATTGAGACACATATTTAGAGCATATGAAATAAAAAAAAACATTTTAAATTTGAGGAGCATTCGAAGATGAACCTTAAAGGTGATATGGAAAAAAAAAATTAGGTTTCTCTTAAGAAATATTACGAAATTATGACATTAGAGTTGGACCCCGACTGAAAGTGTTGCGAGCGAGAACATTGGATCCCAAAATGGGTGGATTAAAAGACTCGTGAGCTTGTGAAGTAAGAACGGTGAGCAAAACACATGTGCTTTTGGGAATCAAGGGAAAGATGAAGTGTCTTATATAAGGGGACAGTTCTTTTCCTAGTATGATATTATCTACTTTGGGATCATGTTTTCACGATTTAGTTTCTGAAAATTAACCCGCAACTTTCTAATGGGAAACAATGGATGACCAATCTTAGGATTGCTTCAAAAACAATGGATGACCAATCTTAGGATTGCTTCAACACAGCTTCGCTTAGCATGATATTATCCGTTTTGAGATCACGTCTTTACGGTTTTGTTTCTGAGAATTCATGTGCAACTTTCCAGTAGGAACTAGTGGATCATCCATCCTAAGATTGTTATAGTTCAGCCTCGCTTAAATAAATGAGTTGTTTTCCGCACTTAGTTTTATTTACCACTCCACTTCAAACAAAAAAAAAAAGATAAAATTAAAATACGGAAAAAATGGAATGCAAAAATCAGCCTCCAATTATAATTGTCCCTTTGATACACAAACAATTATTCTCTTCTTACGGATGACAAGTAAATTGGCGACTTAAAATTTTTAAATTGAAAACGAAAATTGAAGAAAAGCATGGATGGAAGGAAAAAAGTGAGGCACAATGATTATTTTCTCCAATACAGGAAATTCTACCTCCTAAAGTTTATCCATGATGTCTAATTTACAGCTGAGATTTTAATTACGGCCCAATCATAGAGCACGCCTTACCAACCAAAATACCCTCGTCCTCCTCCCCATTCACCGTCGTAAATCTGTCCCGCTCTCTGATTTTTCAATGATTTTTGTACAAAACCCAACTTCCCATTTCAGAATATTGAACAAGGGTTTTCTCCGATTCATTTCTGGTCGGATGGGATGATAGAGTGAGATGGTTGGTTATTAGTTCCACTGATCAGAGCAGTACCACGGAAGTGTGGGTGGTTGCTCGTCGGAGAAGAAGCTGCAAGCCTCCTCACTACTGAAGAAATTGTGCTCCTCGATCTTCACAAACGGAGGTTGGTAGGCCTTCTGAAACTGGAAGCAATTCATCGACGATGACGACGGCGAGGATGACGAGGAGCAGTTGAATTTGAGTGAAGTAGAACAAGGGGACTTCATGAGCTGGTGGGTTTGGAAAATGCCAGATGAAGAAATAGTCAAGTTTGGACTATTATCTTCGTTCAAGATCGCGCTCGAATCACTGTCCGATGACCCATCTTTGAGATCCGGGAACAATGAAACGGCTTCCAATCCCACTCCGCCATTGTTTGCGGTGTTGAAGGTTTCAAAATTGAGCTCTTTGCTACCTGTTTCTGGAACAGGGGAAGCAGACGGCGGGGGCGGTGGCGACTGGCTCTGTTCATGATCTTTTGCAACCATTTTCTCTTCTTTCACTGAAAGATTATGATTATGGTTGCTCTCCGTGTTCTCCTCTTGCAACTTTGCTTTCAATTGCTTAATCTGCAAGACACCATATCAAAAAAGTTGACCCAAAGTTATATCATTCAGGACAAGCGGTAGATCTAGGCGACCTACGCAATTACGAGATAATGAGAGAGTAATTGATAAGAGAACATTTTTTGGTATTGGTATACCTCTCTGAGAAGAGCTTCATTGTCATGTTGAAGAGTGTCATAGTTGAGCTTGAGGGAGTCATAATTGGCCTTGAGAACGCCGTAGTCGCGTTCCAACTGCTTGGTCTTCCACCGGGCGCGGCGGTTTTGGAACCACACGGCAACTTGTCGCGGTTGGAGGCTGAGTTCTTGGGCAAGCTTCACTTTTCTGTCCGGTTCAAGCTTGTTCTCCACCTCGAAATTCTTCTCCAAGGCCTTCACTTGCTCAACGCTTAATCGTCTCTTCTTCTCTGAAACATGTCCGGCCTCCTCAACACAACCTTCTTCGTCTAAGCCATCAAGCATCGAATGGAAATCTCCATGGTTGTTCCTCGGACTGTGTTCCTCTGTTAAAACAAAACAAACACACAGTTCAGTAAACCAAATCCTAATTAACAGATCAGGAAAAAAATAAGAGTACACGAATCCAATCCAACATGATGAATTTGAATCATAAGAAAGTGATGCCATGATCTCAAGGTTATATTTTTCTTGGTGATTGATAATGAAAAGGGCAACAAACAAAAAAATACAAACATGGGATGTCTGAACTACGGGGAAACATCAGTAGAAAAGGGAAATTATGTATAGAACTGGGTTCATTATTTAAAATTTAACCTGTTGTTGGGCAGATGGAAATCATGGCTCCCAGAGAATCAGAGCTGCCAAGCCTCTTAATGATGACAGAGCTTAGTTTGATATCAGATCTTAATAGATCAAGCAAGTTCCTTCGTTTTTTTCTTACCAATCTTTGTTTTCTTTGTTTTAGTGTTTTGAGTGGATCTATATAAGAGCTCAAGGCAGTGTCTGGAGCAAGAAAATATGTTTACTTAGAGGAAGCAATGAAACAAGAAGAGGAAGAAGCACAAGTAGTGTGTTTGAAACAAATAGACCAGTTTGTATAGTGGTGTATAAAACAACTATACAACCTATTTCCTCCTCTCTCTGCACATTCTCCCACATCTTTCTTCTTTCCCAACACTTCCTCTGATCCCTCACTACCCATCAAACTTCAACAAAAGAAAAATCCCAAATCAACCCCAACCCAATAAGAAACACAAAAAATTTAACAAACCCAACAAATCAAATCAACCAAACAATCCCTTAATCTTTCTCTCAATCCCACTTTCTCTCACTGCATCATTGCTCAATCATTTAAGCATGGTGGTGAAGACTGGAAGTTTATGACTGTTTATCCACAATTGGAAATCAGACTGAAAGAGAGAGAAAATGGGAGGAGAATTGTAGGGGAAGGTGAGTGAACAAGTTCACAAGACCCCAGGAAATCCTCACACACTCTCTTTAAATAAAACAAAACTTGGGTTAGATATGGGTGTTAAAATCTGACCGGGGTTAGATCACCGCAAGCTGCAGTCGGAAATGAAATGAACCCCAAATTCTACCGAAATGCAATTTCGGCTTCACCAGTTATAGCCGGTTGATGCTCCGGTTAATGACAGAGATTTCTCCCTCTGCTGCGGGAAGGATCAGTTTGTTTGGGGAGTAATTAATTTTTTTTTTTTCAATTGCACAAAAAATTTATTTAATTTGATGTCAATTTATTTTGAACTTTGTAATTGTCTAATTCAGTTTTATTGTAAGAGCCTTGAGATGTAAAATATCAATTTCCAATTTGAATCTGACGACATCGTGTGTGAAAAATCTCTTCTTCCTCCTAGATTAAATTAGAGTAAAATATTCAAAATTTCATTCTAAGGACCAAAAGAAATTATGCATTAAGTTTGGTCTTCTCACTATCTTCGGTGCTGGGTGATCTGCAAAAAAGAAAGAAGAAAGAGCAACAGTGTGATGCGGGTGTAACGATCAGATCCAAAATTTTGTGATTTATCGAGAATTAATCAAAAGATTAATCGAGGATTTTTTGGATGATTTGAGGTGAAATGACGATTTTGCCCCTAGAAGGGAAAAGTGTTGACTTTTGATATGGGAGGTTATTTCATGTTGACCAAAGTCCATTACGTAGATCACGAGATTACAATTGTGTAGATAGGCAACACGTCGAATTTGTACGTCGTGAGGTGAAATTATGAGTTTAGAGCAGTTTCATTAGATTTAA